>OX243911.1:11231592-12621244 GCA_945859665.1 Anorthoa munda | reverse complement strand
AGACGTAAACAAGAAGAAAATCATGATGAGCAGTCGGAGGATACATCTGGTTTTGGTCAGCCAGCTCGCGAATACGTATCCTTCGACTGCACAGCATGATGTTCTTCTTGTTTACGTCTTTTTAGTTTTTTTTTTAATATGTGTTTTTCGCATTGATCTCATTAATTGTATTTCATTTAATTTATAAAAAATTGCATGCCAATTTATGGGCAGAACGTATGGTTCACCTGTTACACCTACCTTCATTCTGGCAAATAAATGATTTGATTTGATACCACTTATACATACTTTTCTTTCTCACTATTCAGTATTATATAATTGCACAGTACATGTGTGAGTACTATGTTCCGACTGTAGATGAGTCTACCATTCACTGTACCTATGTGTCGTTCGTTGACTTCTGTGTGCCCTGGCAGTTGAGTGTGTCATGCTCTCTCTAATTTCTCTCTGATGGTGGCACATGTGTTGGACCATTCGGTTCCCTTCATGATGGTTGAGCTGAGTGGTGCCGATCCATGCGTCATGTTTGTGAACGGGCGCCATCAGTTGGGATTGGTCATAACTTAGCTGTCTCGGCCTGTTAAAATGCTTTTTTTTTAATTATTTGTTACTCTAGACGCTTTTACGTACACGTCTTTTTACATCGTTCTCACATATATGTATTTTTTCAACAAGAATGATGTATCCAAAAACTTGTAATTAAAACTGATGGAAAAGAGTGTCCGGGGAGTTTCTTGCAAATTCATCTCCAGTGAGACCTACAGACGCTTGCGAATTTGCAACTAGAGTCATCTTTTTATTAATTTTTTGTTTGACAATTCAAAAGTACTTCTAAAGTCTACTTGAAATAAATACCTTGATTTTGATTTTTGATAATGATTCAACTTCATCTCACTGCCAAAACCACGGTGTTAGTCTTATGACAAAAAGCTGTTGCGATTCGAAACTTTCCATTATGTAGGATCGCCTCCCTACAATTTTCTTATTATACCAGCATTAGCTTATAGGTAAACGAAAAGGGTTTTCGTGTAAGTAGAAGGGGTCAAATCTAAAACCGTTTTCTTGGAATACCAATTCATAAACTTGCCACAAAGTAACGATTGCGCCTCATATCCACGTGTAGGCTGTAGGTGGGCCATTGTTCTTTATGAAGGTAAATTTGCAATGACAAGTAAGTTCATAAAATTTGGGCCCGTAACTCCTTTGAGAGTTTTTAGCTATTTCTCATAGTTTTGGAATCGGCCATCCACGACCACGTGAAAAACTCACTCTGTAATATGTATTACAGTTATTGCACGTTTGTAATTTCTGCTGAAAGATGTCAATTACCGGACATTGAATATCCCAAGTGTCGTCATACGGTCCTGTGCGTGCTACATCCAGCGGATAACCTGATACCCGAAGCCTTCACCAGGTCATCAGTTTACCTTGTGGAACGCCTCTTCAAACGCTGCGTCTTACGGTATGCCGTCGTCACATCAGAACTTTTTGATCGCATCGACCATCTTCATCATCGTAAGTTTTGCATAAATCATATTTAAATCTTTAGCAACAGAGATAGATTTTGTTACATTACCGTCGAAAACTAGAATGGTCCAAATATTTACAATACAATACCTACCAGTACCACAACCTAATTCCGTTAACAGGATTACTTATAATCTAGGGCTGTCCATCACTCGTATCGATAACGTGAGTAATTTATCCATAGGAAAAACGAGCGCTATCCGTGACTGGCTTATCTTAATAATAATAAGTTCCCGAAGATAATTGTGCGTGAGCGTTATCTCGATTAGTAATGGATGTGTTCGGTGCAATTATGGCAGAGTTAATTCATTTTGGGTGCGCTTTGTTTGTACGTTTGAATGTGTATGTCCTTTTCCCCCTTTAAGCGTGATCAGAATATTACGTAGCATCAAATCTATGTATAGGAGTAATCGACATATACGTAGTTACCGGGATACATTTCTCGGAAACTTACCGACTTAAGGATTGTGACCTACTATATCCCTTGTTCTGAGAATTATTACAGTTATACTCTTAGGAACATCTTATGTGTCAGTAGATATAAACTTAGATATCCTGAAGGTTATTCACAGTCACTCCATATGCTCCAGTTTACTTGACGTGTATTTCAGCCTTGCATAACTGCATATAGTTACAGTGTAACTCATACCCAAGTAACTTTTCATTTCAGGAACAACCAATTTTGACTTAATGTCAGTCAAAGCAATTTTTACTATGGCACTAGCATTATGTAGCACTTAATATATATAAAAGCTTAAAATAAAGCCTATTTTTGTAAGGGGAAATACTCATGGATACCTTCCGTCTGGGGATAACACAGTGTTATTTCAGACGCCTAACATCAAATCCCTCCAGTTCCTACTACTACCATGAGTCAGGGGCCTTTTTTTTGGGTGGGTTATCATCCAATGACTTCTCCCGCTCTGGATGAAGCTGGACACGCCCGTCAGACTTTCACTGAGTAATACCCACCCTTGTTCTCTCAGTTGCTTGAGCCAGGGCCACGCAAACTCTCTTTCAAATTAATCAGGGGCCTGGGATACATATATAGCATGGCGCAAAGGCGCATCTCCGACTGAGACTATATCTACCAATTTTTACCACATTCATTACACCTGTAAAAAAATATTTACCTTCAAAAACCACATTAGTCGTCAGTTTCTACAGACTTTCCAAACATAAACCTAAACTAGATCTACAAACACTTCCAATCTACCTCCAGATTCCTCTGAAAACATTCTACGCAAACAAGATGGCAAAGATAAGCAAGTTTGACAGCTGGTCTAACTGGTCCAACTAGGTCGATTCCAGCTTCGCGGATAAAAAGGGATATCGAAACTTCCGAAGTCCCGACAGCACACTACAGCGCGTAATGCGCGGACTTTTTGTGCTCAGCGAAATCTAAGCAGGGTCAACCCTATTTCAATTGGAGTTCGCGATATTTTTGTATTGTTTTTTTTTGTCGCAATGTCGGATATTTCGGTAATAGTCGCTGTTCACTAGTTTTGTGAACAACGTCAGCTTTTAGTGAAACACTTCTAAATGCGGGTCGTAATTGCTTGATTCGTGTCACTCGGATTAAAATGAATTGTCACAGTATTTCGACATTGGTTTTTAACTTTTTGGGATTTCCATTTTTGTTGGGAAAAATGTATTAATATTGATGTTCTGGAGGTATGAGAAACATACCACAAACTTCCATTGAAAAGAGAGGATCCTCCGACCAGACGGGTGTTGTGTCTGGTCCGGCCAACTGCCCAACGGTTACTGTCGGAAACTTTGCTTGTGCGATGTAGGATTTGTGTGACGTCGTGTCATTAGTTAGTAAATGGCGGCGTTGGTGTCGCTACAGTGTTGTAGAAGATGTAATCCTCTTGACTGATTTCGTTCTTGGCGGCCAATATGTACGGGATATATTATAGCTCACTAGTGTGAAGGCAAACACAGGCTTAATTTATAAGCTATACAAACTTGGTGTGCCAGATCGTCTCGTGCTCATCTTACGAGACTGGTTGTCGAACAGAACTTTCCGCTACCGTGTCGAGGGAGAACTCTCCTCCCCTCACCCCATACGAGCCGGAGTCCCTCAAGGCTGCGTATTGTCCCCTCTATCCTTCACGCTGTACACCAGCGATATCCCAAAAACTAAAGGGACCCAGTTGGCACTCTTCGCTGACGATACGGCTCTCTATTACACGGGCTTAGTACCCAATGCCATTGCCCTAAATCTCCAGAGAGCAGCCAACGCTTTGACGAAATGGTTCAGCCTCTGGAGAATTGAAGTCAATCCCGATAAGAGTCAGGCTGTCCTGTTCACGAGGTATAAGCATCTTTTCAAAAAACACCGTCCCCCCAAACCCATCACCATGTACGGTAAGCCGATCCCCTGGGAAAGGCAAGCCAAGTACCTGGGCGTCACATTAGACGATCACCTTACTTTCGCCAAGCACATAAAGGCGGCACGTTCGCGGGCCGCCTTCGCTATGGGCAGACTTCATGGGATGATAAACGCAAGCAGCAGTTTGTCACTTAGGTGCAAACTGCGCACTTTCACTGCGGTTATTCGTCCCATCATGACCTATGCCTGTGCAGTCTTCGCACACGCATGTCCCACCCACATACAAAACCGATTCCTCAGAAAGATCACGGGAGCCCCCTGGTACGTTCGTAACCAGGAACTCCATGTCGATCTCAGAATCCCCAGAGTCCAACAATTCATGAAGCGCATTACCAAGCGCTTCTTCGACTCGGCTGTCAATCACAGCAACCCCCTAATTCTAGCGGCCTCCCGCTATGAAGTCTCAAAAATCTCTAAAGTTCGCCGACCAAGGCTCACTCTCTCCACCCCCGATGACGCCACTACCCTGCTCCAAGAGAGCAAAAAAGAGACCAGCACAATTCGCTTACACAGACCGCCTTCGTTCCGTCCTCGCCGCCGAGGCCCGTCGCGACGTCCCAGTAAAGATCGACAAGCCAGCCCGCATAACGCGCTGTGCAATAGTTAAATTCTAGTTAGTTAATTGGAGTTTCTTGTCCGTTCTTCTCCACGTAGGCTTATTCCGAACGGATGGTAGAATCACTTTATTAAGATCCAGCCTTAGTTGTCCCCCCAGCGACGCCCTGAGCCGAGGTTCGACCCCAACTGGGGTAGCCCTCAGCGTTGTCGCTTAGGTTTAGAAATTTTTGCCTAGCTGGAGGCTATTTAGCTTAGTCTCCGTAGGAAAGCCCGGTTAAGCAGTTACCGGTCACTGTGACTGAACTGCGAGACGACACACTGAAAAAAAAAAAAAAAAAAAAAAATAACACTTACCAGGGAATCGAATCCAAGACTCGCAAGACCAACGAGGCAGTCTATTTTGGCGATACGAGTATATTTATGAAGTATTATACTAATACTTCTACTATATTAACCAGTTATTCTCTTATTTGTTCCATGCATGAGCAGTCTATAAAACTTCCATCACGTTTTTCAGGAAACATTTCACTGTTTTCCACAAAAACTAGTGCAAAAATCACTGAATGGTTGTAGAATGTAGAACAAAGTCAAATAAAATGAATGACATTTGACAAACGTTGCATATTTGTCCGAACAAATCCAACGAACCATGAACATTTTCGATCAATGCAGCTACGACTGATTTGCCACAAATCGTATTATTCGCCAAATATGTGGAACGTTTACAAGTGTCAGTGTTAAACGCAATTAATTGTAGCCTTTAATCCTTTGTAATACGGCGCATGTTGATTCCGCATTAATTTGTGGCGAGACTCCGAATTGCAATATAGCGAGTTGTCGCTCCAAAGTAATTTTAATTCGAGTCCAAGCTTTAGGCAAATTGTTCTTTCACGCAAACCGGAATGTAGCCCGTCGAGCTTTGACAACGGTACAGACGTACATATTTCATCATGACTGCGAATAAAGGTGAAGCCGACCGTGTAAGTAGAAGTTTATTTAGTGTCTTATTTCTTTTTATGCGGGCCCGGTAGCTCGGGAAGAAATGAGATGTTTTATGAAATTGTTTTTCCGGGACATTAGCCAGTCCTAATTATGGCTGGGTTCGCTTGAACCGGGGGCCAATTTCCCTGGACGTTTTCACGTTGACGGTGACAAAGTGTATACAGCGGGCGAGAATACAATTTCACTTAGACGCCCGGCTTATTAGGCAGCTGGAAGTAATGTAAATTTAGTACTCCTTGTTATGTATATTATTGTAAGAATTAATTAACAGGAGTAAGCCCTTTTAGGCCTCAAACAAATATAGGAAGCGTTTAACCGAATTCTGTGTGAACTGCCAAACAGTCTGAATTAATTTAGCAAGAATAACATTTTAAAATGTTTTAGCTGAGAGTGAATTACAGGCACGTCCTTTGTTTAGAAATTATAATAAATGGTTGGCTTGTCACCTGAATGATTTTGTTGTTTATTTAAAGTGACTGTTGCAATAAAATAATTCAATCCCGGAAATAATTTGGTTTGATTGGTAAATAAAAAACATACTGTTTGAACTGTCTGGTAATTCCCCGTGCCTCCTGATACGGAGCTGCTCAGTACCTTTCAGGCACGGAGCACACAACCAACACTGGTTGTGTGCTCCGTGCTTTCAGATTAGTGGCTAAATAATAATAGACGAAGTGGTTGAGTTACCAGCTTAGAAACACGTGAGCTTTCATAATTTGGCAGGGGCCTCTGAGACCCCTCGTCCATGTTTCCCATACAAAGCATTTTAAAGGGTATTTGTGTTTTATTTTTGCTTTTTATACAAACCGGAAAAAAAAATTACTCTGAATCGCTGACTGTGGGTTACATCCGTTGGTACGAATAATATTATTCAATTTCATATTATCATGATCATTTCAGCCGAAAGACATCCACTGCTGGACATACGCCGCCACCAAACGTTGCCACACTGATCAGTCCTGTGCATTTCGCATCCACCGGACGCCCGCAGCCTTGACCTTCAATTTCATAATTTGCTAAATTTTAATTTTACGCCACGAGGTTTTCGCTAAATACTAAAAAACCGTGCCATTTAGGGACATTAATTTATTTTTCCTGTAATATATATGTCGCATCAAGAGTGACCGATAGACATACATAACCCTCCATCAAATAGATTTATTTCAATTTTTTCGTTGAGCAGATTTTACAGATAATTGGGGGCACGGTATTTTTTAACTGTGTTATATCATTAATTAGTCTTTAGCCTCTGTAATTTTTTTTTTTACGTAACAAATTAATATAATTTTTTGTAAAAAAAACCGGCCAAGTACGAGTCGGACTCGCGCACGAAGGGTTCCGTTCTATTATCTTAAAAAATGGGAACAAAATCATGTTTGTTGCATGGCAATAATATATTTATTTTCTTTTGTTTATAGTATTTGTTGTTATAGTAGCAATAAAATACATCATCTGTGCAAATTTCAACTGTCTAGCTAGACATGAGTTACAGCCTGGTGACAGACAGACAGTCGGACCGCGGAGTCTTAGTAATAAGGTCCAGTTTTTACCCTTTGGGTACGGAACCCACAAAATGAACGGAAAACAAAAATTTGTTTGTTTTCTAAGACGTATATAAAATATTATGTATCTTTAACTAATGTTATGTTACCACAGATTAAAACTTGCCATACAATTCGTTAATTCATGACATTAAGGGTACACTAGTCGAAAATTCTTCCATACAAACGTAGTCTGGCTTTTACTCCACTGTTTGACGAAGTACGTTCAAAATAAAAAATTATATCAATTTGTCTAATCATTATCTAGCCCTGTATGGAGGCAAAAAGGAAAAAAAAAAATATTTGAAAGTTATGAGCTTCGAAAGTTCCATATTTTAACACTCATTTTGACGTATCTTTGGGCGCAAATAAGTACCATAAGAAGAAAGAAAATTGAAAAACGGTCTCCATACAGGGATAGATTAGTAGTTCAACAATGCAAATAATTTTATTTTAAACAGATACATTCAGTCGTTTTTTCATGATATCCAGACTCCCAAAGGTCTGTTTATAAAATTTCGAGCGCTCGTTTTCGTTCTAAATCATCATCCATTTCGCTACAAATTTGTAAAAGTGTGTATTCGTACGCGAACTAGCTTTTTACTGCTCATAACAGCATCTATCTGTTCCGTACGTGTTGTCGGTTGATATAGCACGCATTTTAACCCCGCGCACGAAATAGTTCGTGCCGTCGACTAGTGTACCCTTAAGTTAAATTTCATGAAATATTATTTGATTCGTATTTTTTTCATTTCAATGAAGCATACTTATTAAAACTAAAACATATTTTTTTAATTTTTCAATAAATATCATGTAAATTTTAACCATAACGTACAGGGGTCTCTAAGACCCCACGTCCCATGGTAGTATTACGAAATAATTACGTCCACAGTTAAATGTTAAAAATGATCTGCTTGTTGAGGTCCTCTTCTAAATAATATGAAAGAATTGTCATGCGTATTTATCGTATGAGGCATAGCGTGGTCTATCTTTTTCAACATTCGAACTTCATCTTATTAAACAGTGAAGTTGATCTAGTAGATCCTTAACAAACACAACTGAGTTTCCTTATTTTCCTTTGGCTGGCAGACACGAAAATACAAACCACTTATCGAGTACGCGTAAACTTTGATATTCTACCAAACAAACCCTAAAACAATATTTTTACTCGTATTAAAATACATTTGTACCGATAAACCTTTCTATTTATGTTCGTATTTTAGGGTTGTATGCAAATAAGGGTCGGTTAGGAATTTTCTTTTAACTTTATTATTTTCTACGTAGTATTTTCCAGTTTTTCCCCTTATTGGTACACAAATTCCCTGGTGAAAAGTCCCTTGTGATTGACTGACGGGCCCAAATTTCATATAATATTTGGACGATAGGGGGTTGGATATTACGTGACGGTTAGCGATTGTTACAAAACTATTTCCCGGAAATGGAAATTGTCTGTTGATTAGTTTTGTTTATGTAGATTTTGTTAGGGTTCTGTTTATTTTTACTAAACCTATTAGGTATAGATGAATAAATCTTGTTATTAGGACGCATACACATAATATCACGCCATTACGTATTTCCTGAATGATTGGGCAGTGCATCTATCATCAATACATATAATAAATCTGTATAAAAGTCGTTTTTGTACATCGAAAATATTAAAAAAAATAGCCAGGATGTTAAAGGATAATCAGCAGAACCCATTTCCAGTTTTGGTTGGGTTCTGTAGTTTCTGCCTACCCCCATGGGAAAATGGCGTGAGTTTATGTATGTATGTATGTATGATGTAGATAACTTTTATACATAAAAATTGTGCGTAACTTGAAGTATTACTTAGGTTTTGTTTCATAGCAATCCGTTCGCTTTAATAAAAGTTAGATGAATTGAAAGTGTTCAAGAAGTAAAATATCACAACACACGCAATTCAGATACTTGAACAGTTGAACTACATATTCGATGGATGGTGTTGTGCATTTGACGTCATTTTCTGAATGGCGGAGTTAAGATTCTCCACAAAAGAATGATCCTAGAAAAAAAAATGGTAGGTAGGTAGGGTAGATAGGAAGGTAAGCAGGGTATGTAGGACAGGGTAGGTAGTTGACGGGAGCGAAGCCGCGGGCACAGCTAGTTAACACACCCACATTTCAACAGTTATGTTCGTGTTCATGGCAATCCTATTGTTAACAACCGGGCACAGACCCAAAGCCCGGGCTGGAAGAAAAGTATTCTTCACGACAAATTCGTTCTTGAAATCAGCAACATTGACTGCGTCAAAAGTACACTTGTGGTGCAAAAAAACGATCAACCAAAAAATACGCACAGATGTGAAAAACGTTAACCATTCCGAACCATTAACTAACCCAAACACTAAAGAGCGTAAAGTACTACTTTAAAACCACCATCTCATTACCATCGTTACATTAAATCGTCGTACATCTCTCATACATTTGATGGAAGCATGCAGTCACGTCCCCAGTCCCTTGGACGGGGAAATGAAATAATTTGTCTTAGTAAGGGTGCATTTCATATTTATACGGGGCACGAAGGGTGAACGAACCAACGGTTTATGCGTACCACGTGTATGTGTGACAAATAAGGATGGCACGCTTAAAATATCAAAGTCGACTTAAAAATTAAATAGGCTTGTTGCACTTAGTAGTGACTCTTATTCTTAGAGGGAAAAAGTGTCTTGAAAATTTATATCTGGTTTAAAAATAAATAAATGTGCCAGATCTGGAACCGTTGCAATTGCAGTAAGTTAAGTTACGTACTTCATTCGAACGTTTGTCTTGAAGCTTACAAAAAGTGCCTTTTTTCATACTAATTAATTTCATACATAGTTAGAAAACTAAAAAGAACAAAACCGTTTGATTTAGTGCTAGTGACAGTGGTGTCTCATTCCATACAAAGAAACCTTCTGACGTACTGTACTGATTATACTGATTATTTTTTGTATATCGATCGCGTTCGGTTCCGTTCCACGGATATATGGTGATCTATCTATCGCCGTGGAAAGGAACCGAACGCGATCAATTAACAAAAAATAATCGGTATAATCAGATGAAAAACGCTAGTTACGTCGGCACGGTTTCTTTATAAGGGATGAAGCATCTGTATGCTAGTATTAAAATTATCTGTGGTTAGTGAATATTTTAGAGTAAAAATGTGCCAAACAAACTCAATAATGAATTCACCTTATTAAACACAATAAGAAAAATGCTATTGGACACATTCTTAGTAAAGATAATCTAGTAGTTTAAGTTATATTTAAATTAGTCTATTTATAAGGCTAGCTTATAATAAGATTAGGGTTCATTCATAGGGATTGATGAACCATAGGACAAAGAAAAATATATACATTAAGTAGAATATACATATTTTTGACATCCTTGCAGATTTGCCTGCGTTGTGCTTCTTAGTTAATAATTATCATAAAGAGGTAAATTATTTTTATGTTAAAAGTAATCTCTAGAAGTTATAGTTCATATAACATAATATAAAATCACGCCAGTATTCGCTTCAAGGTTAGGTAGGGCTGCAACTATATAAAAATATAGTTGCATATTTCTCTGATATTAAGTAACCCAGAAAAAAATACAGTTCCTGTGGATAAATCATGGGAGCGGATTAACGGGCAAAAGCTAGTGTTACATTTAATAAACATGTATTTTGTATATATATCTTAGCAGGTAAGATAAAATTAACCAGATATTTGGAGATTTTGTGGCAAATTCGTTTTATCAAAGCTACCAAAATTTTTCTTTTATGCTTTTTTTTCAGTTAAGTCTTACATGAAACGGTAATAAAAAACTGAGCACGATTCTGATTTGCGTGGTAATTTATTACCTACTGTAAAAATGTGGATACAAAGCAGGTTTATTGTGAACAAGCCTACAACTAGAGAAATTTCTGTAAACTACGGGGTTACACACCGGGGAGGGTGGCTTATTTCAATAGCCTTTGGAAAACATTTATCTCATAATTTAGAAAATGTACCATGGATTATAGAATATGGAATTAACATTAACAATAACATTCTGGGAGTGTGCGATGGAATTGCATGATCTATTTCCGCCTAACCCGTTTCATCATCTGACTACAAGACGTACGGCAATGCGCCATCGGCACATGGTGGACATCCCACCCATACGCACTAAACGTTTTGAAAATACTTTCATTACGCGTACAGCTAAGGAGTGGAATTCCCTGCCGGAGTCTGTGTTTCCTCATAGCTACAACCTCGGGGTCATTAAGTCAAGAGTGAAAAGGTTACTTAGGCAGTGTGTTACACCGTCGACCACATCATCGCTTACCATCAGGTGAGATAGAGGTCAAGCGCGAGCAAATCCAAAATAAAAAAATAAAAATAATAACTTCGCAGGGTCAACCAAAAATAAAAAATATTGTTTGTAATTTTTAGGGCAAATATTTCTTTTTTCCTGATCTTTCTTTCTTTTTCTTTAAGTATATATTTTTCGGCTCCCATATTCAGATTGTTAGGGGGACGGGAAATTTCTATGAGTAAACGTTGACACACACAGACACGCTTGGTTTGCATGGAAAGTTGTAACAATGCCGTCACTGGCAGGCAGTCTCCAGCGAGCATCGACAAGACATCTCGATGCTTTATGATAACTACCTTAGTATAAGTTCTTACAAATATTAAGTCCTAGAAAAGTGATCCAATAATAGCGCATAGACACTGAGAGAAAGAGAGAAGAGTTATTAGAAAAATGAAAACCAGAAAGACAGTCAACGCTTGAGAAAAACGACAGCCTCAATTTAAAAAGTAATGGTGTCATTTTCCGCTTAGACGATACGTACAAATGAAAAGAGCCTTCTGATTTATAACTCAATCTTGTGACGACATAAAAAAGACACACATGAAAATTGCCAATTTTTCATAATAAGCTCGGTTGCGAACTGTACCATAATAATATTATTTCGAGGACAAATTATTTGATTTTCCGGCCTTGTTTCTAACCGTCATACTCGTATTATTCAAGATGTTAAGTGTGACAGTATCATTAAGGATATAGCCCGTTTGTAAGTAGCATTATTTTCTATTACCGCACTCGGGGCTGTTGTTCGCAAAGTGATACTTTTTAATTTTACAAAAGTGTACTTTTGTGTTTTCCCCTTAGAGCAAGCAACTTCTACGACTTTTTGTGGAGGTTACTTCCATAATCACCATGCTTGGCAGGTGGGTTGGTTATCGTAGTTTGCAGTGTATTTTCCTGATGTAACTCACATCAGCTATACGTACTCAATCTCCCCTTACGGTACCTTCACGTTTGAGACGAAATGGGGTGATATTTTCTTGGTAGGATATTTTCTTCGCGAACTTCTGTTAATTTTAAAAAAACTTACAAGATAAACGTAGATTTACGTAAGTATAAAGTTATCTTATATCATACTACAAGATAACAACTTAACAAAAAGTAGAAACTGAAGACATCATGTCTTAAGTAGATATGTGGGTATTAAAACTAAAAAGCACCAAAATTGGTTTCAATTCCAATAAAATGAAAAATTAGAGGCTCTTTGAACAATCACAAACCACACACCGCACGAATCATTCGCCATAACATAAATCTCCACATACTGCAAGTTATTGTCAATATTTTCCCACCATTTGTTTTACTACATTATTCAATATTCATGTAGTTTAAATGCGTGGACAAACAACATTATAAATCACGATATCGACTAAATTGTCATTTCAAAAACCCCTTGCTGAGTAATATTCCGTTTAATTTTATTTATTGCCACCGAGACTATTCAGTTAAACGATTTACAAACACAATGCTGATCTGTTATTAATAACTTCACTCGTTTGTAAATGAAATATTTCTGAGATAGAATAGTTTGATAAATTGATGCCAATTTGTGAGCTGAAATCTATTTCTGTTAGAAAAGGTAAAAATCTCAGAAATCCTAAAATCAAACCTGAGATTGGACTCTACGAGTAAGCCGTAATAAAGATCGTTATAAGTCAAATTACGCCCAATATAAAACTATTCTTTTCGTAAATCGGTTGATATTCATCTTATTCTACCACGTATTAGATTATTCTTATTTCGAACCAAATTCATAGAAAACGCCGAAGAAAGACAATCGAATCGCATAATCCATCATCACTCGACTCCAATAATATCGCTCATGCATCTCAAAAGGAATCTAAGAGAACTTTGGATCTATCTATTTTTAAATCAAGTTCTAGAGTCGATCATAAACTTGCTTTCAACCCGATACCTGTTCAGCTGAATATAAAGCGTCCCGAACGAATCCAAGGCAGATTGAATTCAGCGAAAGTTTTCTCCTAGTGCGTCAAAAACTTATAATTCCGTTCTGTGCTCGGCTATTGAATTCACTTCTTATTTATTGTTAGCGATAAAATAATATTAATCTCGCGGGGATTACACTTGGATTTTATTCTTCTCCTCAACTCGGAACTTGGAGAATAACCCCAGATTATTCGCCAGCGTATATAATAACGTGGATGGGCAATCCACTAATGAAAGTATAACGATTGTTTTATGGATGAACATTTGGCTTTAACGGGTGTAAAAGTTGCGCGATAAAACGTGATCTGCTTAAGGCTTTTTACTTACAGTGGTCTGGAAATTAGGTACTAAACACTTCGAGATGGTCGCGGCTTGGCTTGAATATATTTACTGTGGCGCTTGTAAGATTTTACATAAAATCTTGTTTATCTCCTCGTTAAAAGCGTGACTAGGACTGTTACTTGGATCTTTACGCTTAGTTACTTTTCATATGAATAAATTCTTGGGCATCATTTGCAGAACAAAGCCGCTAAAAGTTCTTCTGGCAATGGCTCATAATTCTCTTGCTCATATGCTAATCAATTTGAGGTTGGTGCAACATGTTTTGTTTTACCATTCTTCTCCATTAGTCATCACCTAAGGTACTTGTCAGTAGACTAGTAGGTTAATTCTAGTCAAGCGTGCTTCACCATCAATCACATCATTGCTTACCATCAGGTGATATAGTGGTCAAACGCAATCCTATCAACAACAAAAACAATCAAGGCTTTCAAATGCCTACCAACTTGTAATTGAACAATAGCTGTCAAAATGCATTGGAATTTTTGGGTGTATCCACAATAACATTGCAGAACCTTATCAGGGCCAAGTAGTAATCAGCTGTGGAAGTTTCCGTGCGTAAGAGGGATTATATTTTCGATAACTTAGCTTAGGGTGGAGGGCAATAAATAGAGAAAAAGAGAGATAGTGAGGGGGCTATCCTGAACGTAAGTAATCTGGGAATTTGTTATGGTTTTAAGAGAACAATGGAAGGAATCCCACGGGAACGATTCAATATTTTGGAAAACTTACGGGACCCTATAATTCTTGGGTGAAGGCATGTGCGCTATTTATTAATCAGATTCTTTTTATTATTACAGTTAACAATTTTCGTGGGTATTGTACCTATTATATTAGGAACATCTTGACATCTCAAATGGGTTTGCTTCAAACATAACTTCCACGGTCACTCATCAATGGCTTGCTTGGTTAGCTTTGAATTGTTGATTATTCAATTATAAAAATGCAGCCTGAAGGATTAGAAGGGATTTTTTTCTATACTAATATTATAAAGCGGTAAAGTTTGTGAGGTTGTAGGGGATAATCTCTGGATCTACTGAACCGATTTAGATGAAATTTGGCATGGAGATAGTTTGAGACCCTGGGAAGGGCATAATATTTGTATTTCCTTGGGATAATAAAATACTTTTTACGTAAGCTAAGCCGCGGGTAGAAACTAGTTTAGAAATAAAGTAACCCGCGCCGTTTTAATAGGAATTTGCCTGAATTATATTTACATCAAGGATAGGAAATAAAATTATTTGTGTCTTGGCAATCCTTTCATCGTAGATTTTATTGCTGTCAGACCCAAAACGACCAAAAAATGTCGAGTACATTCAAATAAACACGAAAGCCGACCACTCGTGTACTTTACAAAAAAAAAAACAGTCAACCAGCTTTCCCGACACACATTTTTATTTTCCTTAACATTTTTACACGTAAAACATTTTCGTGACGACATAACGCGATAGCTCCACATACTTACGTGGTACGGCCCCTTCACTGCGGTTTAGAAAAAACGCAATATCGCATGAGTTTCAAGGGAGGTAAGTGTGCCCTGTGGATTTACAGCATTAAATTGGTTCAGCCAGGGCTGTCAACTTGCTAAAAGTTTTTAAGTCGCTCGCTCGCGTGACGAACGTTATAAAACTTTGAGTGTGTGACTAACTTTTATGTGGGAAAACTAGCAAGTTTGTTATTCAGTGTGCTTTAAATTTGTAGGGTTGTTTGTATTATTGCTGGCAGGGGTGCGTCTGAATAAGGATTACGGTTTCTATTCTCTTACTTTTGTTTGTCTATTTTCCGGTAAATAGAAAAAATAAACTAACGCAAGCCGTCACCATAGGTACAATACAACATAGGTATATTTAAAAAAACCCAGATTAAAAGAGTAAAATGCGGATAACTTTTGAACGGGTCAACCGATTTTAATCAATCACTTGCTTCTGCCAGCGGCTTAACCCGCGTGAATGTCGAAAATTATCCCAAGGGAACATATGCCCGAGAAACAAAGAAAGTATCCTATGTGCTATTCCAGACTATAATCTATCTCTGTGTTAAATCTCATCTAGATCCGTCCAGCCGATTGAGCGTGAAGAAGTAAAAAACATAAACACACACTCACAAACTTTCGCTTTTATAATATTTGTGTGATAGCTAAGAACACTCTTGACAAAGTTACCTTTCAAACAAAAAAAAAACAAAATCAAAATCGGTTCATCCGTTCAGGAGCTACTATGCCACAGACAGACACACACACACCGACTCGTCAAACTTTTAGCACCCCGTCGTTTTTACGTTGGGAGTTAAAAACACAGCTTTAGCATCAAATGTAAAGGTGCAAATCCATTGGAACTTGTTGTATTATTTCTAATCAGAATTTCCTGTTTCCAGTTTACTAGCTGTGTCAAGCAGGTTGTCTACCAGAAGCTCTACATACTGCTTATTCCCAAAATTTGATTTCGAAAAATAAAAATGAATAAGGAACATTACAATAATTACGCCTCCTACCAACCCTAGTCCACTTCCTTGCTGGGCAGTAGGAATCCTTTGTCCCTTGACAGCGCACCGACTCGACTAAGTTTATCACCGCTGCGACTTCCACTGGTTATTGCGTTTTGGACTTGCGACTTTGACACAAACGCACCCCTAGTAATAACTGCCTTGAAGACATGAAACACCGAATCGTAGACGCGTAATAATTTATTGCTTACCGCCAGCAAGGATAAGTTAATAAGTAAGTTCTGTCGCTTATAAAAACGATACATAAACTTTGTTACTTTGTTGATCTACGGGGAAAAGGAATTATTTATTTATCTATGTTCTATTTGTATTTGACGACGGTGTTGTCTTTGGAACGTTTTGTCAGTAAGAGATAAATAAATCGGAGATGGATCTACTGAAGTCGTGACAGAAGACTTAGGTATTTGGATAAAATAAACTCATATATTAAGGAAATAAACAAGGAAAATAAAAAAAAACCCGGCACATTTTTATTTCAAGCTACATAATTTATCTAGTAGTAGACGCGGTACGATCGATAATCTAATGAAAACATAACCAATTATAATAAAAACTGTAAAAAAAAGTTAATTAAAAAGATCAAAAAAACCCGACTGCTTAAAAAGCAAACTAAAAAGACGTAAACAAGAAGAAAATCGTGCTGTGCAGTCGGAGGATACATATTCGCGAGCTGGCGTACCAAAACCAGATGTTTTTTAATTAACTTTTTTTATTTACAACTTTTTAGTTATTTTTTTTGGAATTAGGTACATTTAAACATATAAGTGTTATATTTGTTTGAAATTGCCTCTTAAAATCCTTTATTTTGATACCCCACACGATGGGTTTGGAAGAAAAAAAAAAATTATTCCCCACAAAATGGCGCCCAAAATCCGCCATTATTATTTTTTCCTATTTTAATGTAGCCAGTGACACTCGCAGGATTAAGACGAATCGATTGACGTAAGAATCATCAAAATCGGATAACGCGTTTGATCTCTAGAACGCCACATAAGAACAAACATACATACATACATACTTACATACATACATATATACATACATAGACTGATAAACACATTACCCTCCTTCGGCAGTCGGGTAAAAAGCCCAAAACTTTTGAACGGCTGATCTGATTTTATTAAACATAGCTAAGAACACTTTCGATAAACTCACCTTTCAATAAAAAAAAAACAATATCAAAATCGGTTCATCCGTTTAAGAGCTACGATACCACAGAAAGATACACAAATACACACACAGGTACACACGTCAAACTTATAACATTCCTCTTTTTCCGTCGGGGATTAATAATAAGAGTGGCTTCCTTAGCAAAAACAACATACGTACGTACAGTATCTAGGAAGGAACATCTAGTGTTTTTTTAATAAAGTGCACATATTGCTATATTGCGGTCCTGTTCTTGAAGTATAAACTTATTTTTAGTATGAAGAAATATTGTCTTTCCATCTATAAATTTCATCTAAAATTACCAACATCAATTTGCCCCTCAATAACATTAATACAACTTAGTTTGTTCTCGAAAAATCCTCTGTTATCATCAGAAACTTCAGCCATATGTAATCTAGTAATGGTTCCACACGTCACATCAAAGTTTCTGTGCCGTGTCTCAGACGGCACGCGCGTGCATCATCCGAGCTTGAGGGAATCCCTAGAGGCCTTATGTGTTTGCCCAGAGATTGCAAACTCAGCTACTAACGTACCACCTTGTTTGTTAATGGGGTTAATACCTTTGTATCGTTAATTTTGTTTGCCTTCTTGTTTTATTGGTGCTTTGAATTAGTTGGTGTTTTAATTGTGTTTGTAGAATAAGTTGGTTTATAATTTCCCCTTTTACATTGTCGTATCGTTATAATATAAGATTTTATTTTGCTTTGCTTATTGGGTTAGTAATACATTATGTATAGCTCCAAGTAATTGTTAGTCTAGTGAAGTTATGATTATTTTTATATACAGGATTTGAAGTACATATAAGCGTCTCAATAAAGGAAAACCAGTTCTGAATCTCAAGCTCGTTCTGAAAGAACTTAATACAAAAACAAAATTATAATTTATCTTTGCTTGAGCTGGAGCAAAAGGATGCAAAACATTCTTAGCACATTTCCCAGAGAATTTTATCTTAAACCTAAAATGTGTTTCCAAACCAAGACTCGGCTTAAATTCATTATGTTCAAATATTTACTACGTCCCAAGCGTAGCAGTGCTCGAGGCTCTCAAGGAACTCACTCAAGATATGTTCCTAATTTGCCTTTCAAATACTTTGAAACACAGAAGTATTCTGGAGAGCGGCTTTGACTGTGAAAATACGCAAAGAGGCTAGTGTTACGTGCAAACTATCTCGCCAAGAAGGCAACTTACTGTTGAGAAATTCCGTCCGCGTAATCGCCGAAACACACTCCCCTAGGGACCCGGTGGTATTACCCTCCCTATCTCCAACATTCTTACAGTTTAATGTATGCAAACGCATTTTGTTTCAAAGCCTAGCTCCCTCAAGGATGGTGTTACTTGAGAGCCCTCCAGCGTTGTTCACCTCACCACCGTCGACCGAAGTTTTTCCCTGCCCGTGTGTCACAACATGCTCTTTGATCTTCACAAATGCGAATATAATGTCGGAACCAGTTAAGAACATTCCTTTTTTCCCTTTATCTTCCAGTACACTCGTGAGTTTTTTCTACCTCTATTCCCTAATATTTTTGCATATATTCCTCTAGGGCTTTTCTGCGAATGCAAACAATATAAAAACTGTTTTGTCTTTTCCTATTCTGACTATTGAATATATCTGTTTGTGAAATAAAATACAGATTGAAGCGTTACATTTTCAAATTCGACCGTTCCCCATACGCCTGTAGCAATAAACTTTGTAAAGTGAAATATGAAAGACGTTTCATAAAGTCTGTTAGAAAGAATAATTCATAAGAAGAATTCGTTTCAATGTGTCAGCTCTGTAACGAGGTTCAATATATCACGGGCATATTAAAGTCAAGTTAAGCTCTCAAAGTTGGCGTCATCAATCGGGGTAGTGGTAAAAATAGGTATTCCCAATGATGAGGGATTATTTGACGACAAAGTATCAACAGTAACATGTGGTGTCACTTCAGAAATAGAATGCGTCACCATCTCGGCAATGTCACACGTGGCGTTCCCAAAAACAGATCGTTTCCTTTAAAAAGTTAATTTGGCACTTTTTGTCGCGAGACAGTTACAAAAAAGCGTCATTTTTTAGAAGTCGTTAAGGGGCATATGTTCTTCTAATAATGTGGCGGTGTAGCTAGTAATGTGACTCTTATTTTCCGATACGGAGGCGTTTTGTGGTAAAGCACCATCGGAAATAAGGGATACTTTTTTAAATGTTTAGTATTCATATTCCAACATTTTTGTATTTTGATACTTTTGATTATTACCATTTTTGTTTTTAATTAGAACGATATACGATGCTCTGTTCCAGTCAGTTTCATTTCTTTTTTGCTTTTAAAAGCAGCTTTAGCGAGTTTTTTCTTCTACTATAAAAGGAACGCAAATATTAAAAGAGTTTTCTGAAATAAAGTTATTTACTCTTTATATTATATGAACAGAAGTTGTTTTACAAAGTATTTGTTCTGAAACAATATTTATGGGTCCGATAATAAATACAGTTGTTATTCTTGTTATTCTTATTTACGTTTCTCTTAATAACGTAAATATTATTCTACAAAAGAGCAGGTATATTAAAGTAAATGAGCATCAAGCTAATACAGTGTCGTTGTGTAGCTAACTCCCATCCCAATTCGTCTTCCTCCAGTTGATGGATGAGACCTCGCCACTTTCCTAATAAATGTAAACAAAACATTTATTTTTTGCCCAACAAACGTTATTAATGAATCGCCCCCGATGATAAGTTTAATTGTTTTGAATGCTTCCACTTTGATCTTGATAAAAGGTTCTCCGTAGAACAGTTTTTTGTAGCAAAAATGTCGCTTTATTGACACTCAAGATCTTGTGATGTCACTCCATCCATTATACACCTTTCGAAATGCCGCAAACAAAATCCTACTCTATCTACTAGTAGGTAGAAGACACAATACCTTAGTATTGTTTTTGGAATACCAGTGTCATATGATCCAAAATCTTTTTTTATTCCACAAAACTCAGTCACCGTAAAAAAGAAACGTCCAAGGAATTCCACGTAATAGGAGAAATATTTTAATGAGGATTTTTAAAAATAATTAATGCTAATGTGTGAACGGTTGCGTGTTTTCAGGTGAACTGCTGACGAATGCTCGTGTTCGATATAAAGTAGCAAACGGAAGTATTGTTAAAATTCTTTTAATAAGAATGTTGATTGTGACTTTTGTGGTGGAGAAATTACGCGTAAATGAGATTACGAATTCGTTGGAGTATGTCGAATTACGGGTTGGTTGTTGATGGTAAGGTAGAGGTATTACTGGATAGGGGACACAGATCCAGAAGCAGATAATTCAGGACGACTTCTACTGTGCTGGAAATACCTAAAGTGGTAACAACTTCTGTACTTGCTAATTACTAGAAACCAGATTATGTGCATTTGCATGTTTGCATATGCATTTATTCGCATATTTTACCTATCTTTACCGGTTATTGCCGGTTACTAAAAACTACTGATAATGCATATGTTCGTGCTATATCGACGTTGAATCGACCATTATTTTCTTTTTTTTTCTGCTTATGAAAATGTTTTGAGCGATCGAAGTGACAATCTAACTACCGAACATTTGAAACAGTTCCATGTCGTTTGTTTGCAATACTTAGTAGGAAATCTTTAGATAATTTCGTCCGATACATATGGTTTTACAAATTATTAATAAAATGTACAATAATACATAAAATTATATATTCTTATTATTTGGTGTTGCATATTTTAATCTTTTTACTAAATTTGTTCATGCATATTTCGAGCTTTTTACTCTGTATAGGAGAGCAGTGGTGGCCCAGTGGTATCTTCCGCGACTTACAAGTTGTAGGTCGTGGGTTCGAGCCCAGGCAGGCGCTTTACTTTGTGTAAATTATTTCGTCACCACTGCTCTCAAAACGGTGAAGAAAAATATCGTGAGGAAACCGGCATGTTCTAGAACAAAAAATTCGAAGACATGTGACATCTACCAACCCGCACTGGGCCCGCGTGGTGGATAACGGCCCATTCCCTCGCACAGAGAGGAGGCCTGTGTCCCAGCAGTGGGAACATTAATAGGCTGATGATGTGATGATGTGATGATGACTCTGTATAGAACAATCCGTTATTGCCTAAGCTCAATTAAAAACAAATAACTCAATGGTTTAGAGACCTATGCATATAGTAAGATTTATTACAATGATAACGACATTATATTAATATTTTCCAAAAACTGCCAATTCTATTAATATTTAATCTATATAATTAATTGATCTTTTGATTTGAGGAGCTCGTGGCTAAATAATAACAGCCGCACGGGTCGATCTTCAAGGTTAAGCAACGCTTGACGAGGTCGGTCCGTGGATGGGTGACCATTTCAACATACCGAGTTTCCTCCGTGCCTCGGAAAGCACGTTAAGCCGCTGGTCCCGGCTGTCATTTGAAGATCTTTGACAGTCGTTACGGGCAGTCAGAAGCCTGAGATCTGACACCAGTCTTGCCAAGGGGTACCGTGTTACCCAGTTACTGGGTTGTGGAGGTCTGATAGGCAGTCGCTCCATGTAAAACACTGGTACTCAGCTGAATCCGGTAAGACTGGAAGCCGACCCCAACAATAATTGGGAACAAAGGCTAGGCAGATGATGATGATAATTAATTGATCTTTGAGCTGAAGTAACAGTTCAAAGAATTTAACTATCAGTATGATTACCTACTGGGATTTTTTGATTCTTAAGAATCGCTCTCGCTATCGCCTATCAATATAAATGCATCTTCAATCGCACGACATCTGAGTGGCCAGTGAATCACACCACGACACACAATCTTAATCAGTACCATTATGTGGGGACTAAACACTAATTGGACAAAATGTCCTTTTATGGGCCTCATCAAAATAATAACCAGATCGAATCAACCGCTGAATTGATTCTAGGGAGATGAAATGAGTAATACTTTATCGTGATTCATCTCAAGATCTTTCCTGTGGGATCGTTTAGCTAAATGCATTTGGGCAGCTATTTGTGTGTGACTCCTGTCAAAAAATAAAGTTTATAATTATTAACTTTTAATGATAAATCTTTAGCTTCTGCCCGCCACGTAGTATCCAGCAAAAAAGTTTACCTACCTGCTGTAAACAATAAACAGACAAGTACATATACTTTCGAAGGTGTCAAAAAAAAGATTCAACACTATAATATTATATACTAATTTGTTTATTTTATACCTCAGATCTTTGAGTGATTTTTGAGTTTTTTTACAAAGATAACGATTTCTTTACTGTCCCATGATTATAAAGTACTCCTGATGAAATTTACTCTTTTTTTTTCAGAGACCAACCTGCCGACACATTGACAGCAATTATTATAACCCGTAATTCCTGATAATAAAAGACGACGAAAGTAATATTCGGGATCATAAAAACGCAGAATTTTATACTCCCAAATTACGACAATTACACCCGGATGTCGCGACCAGATAAACAGATATTGGACCCTAAAAATGCAGCTTATGATGTCATGGGTATTTACGATGTACTCACAACTTCAAATTAGGATATCCTGTACTAATGGACATAGTAACGCATCCGTGATGTGTAGGAGATACACGTAAGTGCATCTCAAATTGTGCATAATGAATTAAATTATTATTATATGATGTTGAATGGTTGAAGGCGGATTACTAGTAAATGTTGTAATAGAACTTGAGGAGGTCTTGCAATGTATTGCACAGTAGGCCGAGTTGTTTTTGTTAGACTCTTGGTTTATTTCTATTCGTCATCATTATCCGCAGCCCGATTTCGTCCACTGCTGAGCTGCCTCTCTTTTCTTGTGCTAATCTCCATACTCCTGCGCCAATCTAACCCTTGTTTCTATTAGTTATACTCTAATACACGAGATTTCTACTCAACAAACACATCACACCATCAGCCTATTAATGTTCCTACTGCTGGGACACAGGCCTCCTCTCTGTGAGAGGGGATGGGCCGTAATCCACCACGCGGGCCCAGTGCGGGTTGGTAGATGTCACAAGTGTTCGAATTTTTAGTTCTAGGACATGCCGGTTTCCTCACGATGTTTTCCTTCACCGTTTTTGAGAGCAGTGGTAATCAAATAATTTACACAAAGTAAAGAGCCCGCCTGGGTTCGAACCCACGACCTACAACTTGTAAGTCGCGGCCGATACCACTGGGCCACCACTGCTCTCAACAAACACATCCTGACAAATTCATAATGGATGCATACTGAACAGCAAAAAGTCAACATGTCATAGACTAGACTTGTACAAAGCCAAGAGATAAAGTTAATTAGCAGTATAAGGAATTGGCTGTTTCAGGAATTGGCAGTTTTTGGAAACTACTGTCTCTTATCTCAATATTATTATTAATGATGAATTTACTTCTGGAGATAAGCCTGAACAACAAGGAATGCCCAGTAACAAATCTCAATCATGCTAAGTGTTTCTTCTCAGTAAATTAAAACGACGATAATTTCTGTACCAGTTATTTTTGCACTTATCTATAGCCAGATTTTTACCTTGAGAGTGACCCATATTTTAATAGAATCAACAGAATGAGGAAAAACAGACCGAGGTCACAGAACCACATCAATTATTGTAACAAATCATGTACAAAACGATACACGCTTTTTCTTCGTACAAATATTATTAAAGCTGCTTATTCACCAGACGACCAACTGTTCGGCAACCGGTTGCCCGCAACGTTTCGCATTTGTTGCGAGCTTTTTAAAAAATGAACTGAGGCATAAAATGCATGAAAGTAGCTTGTATTTATTTATATATTGTAGTTGTAGACTCAAGAAATAAGCCCAGAAAAGCAGAGCTTCACTCAGAATATAAGATTTCCAATGAAATTTCTTTAGAATTGATATGAAAAGCATGTTTTTTTCGACATGTTGCCCGTATTACATAAAATATTATTACAGTACTAATATGAATCAAATCATTTTATCGCAGTCATCAACTGGCCTCCTTCGTCTTCCGAACGTTATATTTTCTGTCCTAGCTATACCTTCGTAAGTTTGTTGGTCCATCTAGCTGGGGGCGTCCCATACTTAGCAATACGCGGTCTCCACTCTAGGACTCGCTTGTTCGTCTGACTTCAGCTTGCTAACCCTTTAAGCTATGTTGCGTATCGTTGAAACCGATTCTTTGCCAGATAATCTTATTGTATCTAACCTATCAACATATTGTTGCCCAAGAATCGCCCATTGAACAAACAGCTTTACTTCCAATCATTGATAAGGGAACAAGCAAAGT
This sequence comes from Anorthoa munda, assembly GCA_945859665.1. Taxonomy (NCBI): domain Eukaryota; kingdom Metazoa; phylum Arthropoda; class Insecta; order Lepidoptera; family Noctuidae; genus Anorthoa; species Anorthoa munda. The sequence goes on along the minus strand of OX243911.1, from coordinate 12,596,695 downwards.
TTACGGTTGATGTATTCTGTTTTACGATCTCCTTTGTTTTTCTTATACGCATGAAGTGAGGACAATCAAAGATGTTAGGGAACAATTGATATTCTATACGATGAAACAGAAAATTCGGTGATAAACATTGTTTGTTATTTTTCCTTCTCCATCTTCTTTGTGGAGGTAGTTGGATACTGGAAGGATTAAACGCATTTGATAACATATTATAATATAATATCTACGCGTCGAGAGCAGTGGTGGCCCAGTGGTATCGGCCGTGACTTACAAGTTGTAGGTCGTGGGTTCGAGCCCAGGCAGGCGCTTTACTTTGTGTAAATTATTTCATCACCACTGCTCTCAAAACGGCGTAGGAAAACATCGTGAGGAAACCGGCATGTCCTAGAACCAAAAACTCGAAGACATGTGACATCCACCAACCCGCACTGGGCCCGCGTGGTGGATAACGGCCCATTCCCTCTCACAGAGAGGAGCCTGTGTCCCAGCAGTGGTAACATTAATAGGCAGATGATGTGATGTGATGTGATCTACGCGTCAAGAAAATACCAAACGGTTAAAAATATACGGTATCTAATTTGTAATTCTATGTTTTAATTTGTGTTTTTATTATTCAATGTTTTAATTTGTGTGTTTGGTATTCAATGTTTTATTTTGTTGTATATGGATTTGACATCTGAAATAAATGTATTAATAATAAAACAGAACAGGGCTATCTTATTTAGTTGAAGAGTTTCTATGGCCACATTCTGACTTCGTCATCAGACTAGGACTCTACCTTGGGCTATAAGTACTCGTTCTCGCTGAAACAGAGCCAATGCGCCCTATCAAAACAGGGCTTGTTTTAGTTGACAAAATCGTATGGCCAATTTTCGACTCTATTATCAGAGAACCTACAGCCTAATTGCGCAAATTCGACAAGGCAAAGTATTTGACCGCCATCAATTGACCAATCACATAGACGGAAATCCACATCACGTCATTCATCTCGCATATGATTGGTCGATTCATGGCGATCAAAAAATTTGCCTTGCCGAATTCACTTGCGCAATTAGGCTGCAGAGATCTTATCGGAACAAATCAATCGGTCCATAGTCGATAAGGTTGAGTCATTTCACTATAGGCATTCTATGGCCATCTTCCGTCTCCTGAAACCAGTTCTACGATATCATAATATTGCATTGTTGTCGGAGGTACATTTATGCGAAATTTCAGCTCAGTTGAACACTGGGAAGTAAATCAAATTTAATTTATGAGATATCGGTAAACACAGAATTCTCTGGATCAATGCCTCACCTTTGTTCCACTAAACACCATTATATTGCAGTTACTAGTAAACCTAAGCTAAACTTGCTGAATATCTTTTGACTACAGACACCAAGACGCAAGAAGAACTTTTTTACGAGAAAATTTTAACTATCATATCGTTAAGTAGGGTAATAAAAACTTGCGTAAAATAATTCTCAGTTGTACCTGCACATCTACTTTCATATTCTCCTAAAAAGAGCCATACTAAAATACACCTAATAAAATAAGCGCGATAATACAAATGAGTCCGTCTCCTTATAAAGAAGAAAACTTAGCGTCTCAAGACGGTGTACAGCAAACTCGACTTTAGTTTCCTAAAAAATAAAGTCCAGATTATGTTAGCCTTTAGTTGGCTCAGCGAAATTTGCATATCATAAATGTAATATTTAGCTCCCAACTTGCTAATTAGAAGTCGTCTTTTGGTACCGTCGGCAGAAATAGACGTGTTAAAAAGTTTTTCTTTTTTGTTGTAGCTTAAGCTTATTTTTGCGGTCAGTGTGGGGCAGGACTTTTCGATGAGATTTTTTCAGGAGAGTTATTTTCGTACTCATAATGTGTTTATACTTATTTAGTTACTATAGCTTCTGCCAGCGGCTTTGCCCGCGTGTAAAGTGTTTTCTTCTCCGAAGGGAACATTATACCGGTATGAAAGTAGCCTATGTGCTATTCCAGACTATAACTATATCTTTGCCAAATTTCATCCAGATCCGTTCAGCTTTTCTGGCGTGATTGAGTGACAAACATACATCCACACACACATCTAACCAAACTTTCACATTTATAAAATTAGTAAGATAAAATAGTAAAATATAGTCTGAATAGAAATTGTAATTCGGAAAATATATTTACTCATCTGCCTCTAATGAAAGTTTCATTGATATATTTCTCGTTATATCAGTTAAATAAGAAAAATAAGACCAAACAAAACTTGTCATTTTACATACCTATTTAATTATTATTAATTAATCTCGTCGAATAAAACACATTTCTATAAATTCATCCAAAAAATAATCACATCGAATAAAACATATTTCTATAAAATCATCCAAAAATTAATCACAAATTACCAATAAAACACCAAAGCTGTCATGAAATGACAGTGACAGTTCTATTGACAGGAACTTTTCTACATACATTTTCGACAAATTGCTCAAAAAACGAAAAAGAAATACCCCTAAACATTTCCTCAGGGGTAGCGTTTTTGCAAACGTCACCTTATCAAGGTAAGGAAGCCTCCACCAGTTCGTGTCCCTGTTTTAATTAGTAGCGACTTGCTATTATTGTTACGGCAAATGTACTCATAAAAATTACTCAGCACCTTACTTGGGACGAATTTCACGAACGAGTTTGGACTGTTTCGTTGTATCTACCTAACTTACTGGAATATTGAAGAGTTTGTCTAGCATGTCCACATATATAATGGTATACGGAACTTGTGGAAACTAGAACAAATTACCGTGCGTTTAAGCGTTTTTGCCATACCTATTATTGGAATCAAATATAACAGCTCGCAATGTTAGGACCCATTAATATTAATGCTAATTTTTATCCGTGGTGCTAGGCAACTGGGCTTATCCCAGTTGTAAACGACCCTTTGTGCCTATTGGTGTTGTTTGTTTTGTCTCCTGCTTGATGTCTCCTGATTGGAGGGAAGTGGAAATTTGTATTAATTTATTTCCTACTCCTCGATTTTTCTTTTCTGATTAATTTCGTTGCGGGATCCAAAATAGTTAAATTCATTCTCCGGGACTTCGTCGAGCTTCATTGCCTCGGCGCTTTTCTGGTGGTTGCCACTGTTGATTCTGGCTTTCAGGAGTTGTAGTGGTTTGGGAATAGTGCGGTGGGTTTGTCCCAATAAAAAAAATATATAATGGTCAGTAGTATTTACAACTTAGCCACCTTTTTGATGGCTCGAAGCGATTCCATTTTTATCATACCGATAGGAGGTTTAAATTGCAAGTAGGTACGTTCACATGGACGCAATGTGATATAATTGCATTTGAACCAAGACCTATTTGCGCTTGAAATGTTCTTAGATAGGTAATAGATACGTGTACCTACGAAATATCTGACCGATCTCGCGTATAGATGCGATTTAAATTGCGTCGTGACGTCAGTAGTATGGTCCCTTATCTAATCCTCCTCCTTCCTTAATCTATCTATATATAATATACTGTCGGTATATCTGTCAATGCTTCTAAGCAACTGTCCGTTAATCACAAATTGCTGAGTAGACTGAAAACTCAAAGAACAGAAACAAATAGATTAAAGTTTTGAAAGTCCACTGCGTGTATTGTGCGTTATGATTTTGTCCGTAACAAAACAAAAATAGTGAAATTAATTCATTTCGCTACAAGCCTAGAAAAACAACACGTTTTTTTTTGCGGAAGGAATGACGCATACCAAGAGAAAAGAAACAAACGAAAAACTTAAATACAAATAGGGAAGGTATGCGTTACCACCTGGCTGTATCTTATTCCTTAATTATATATATATAGGTACTCAATATTTTAATTGAAAAGGTCCATTGAGACCGTTGAACTAAGTACCTAATCCACCCCCGAAAATGAGTGGGGAAAACTGTACGCAAACAAGATAAAATTACAAATTTAAATAACCCCCGATTTTATTTTTTTGTAGCAGACACGCTTCAATCGAAAATCTATCGAAATCACGTAATAATGACACGATATCTTGCGAAATATCCATATTCAAAGAGTAAAAAAGAGTAAAATGTGAATAACTTTTGACCGATTTTATTCAAACATAGCTAAGAACACGCTTGATAAAGTCACCTTTCATAATCGGTTCATCCGTTTAGGCGCTATGATGCTGCAGACAGACACACAGATACACGTCAAACTTATAACACCCCTCTTTTTCAGTCGGTGGTAAAAAAAATGCACCAACCGGTATGGCTCTACGGATTTTAATTCAAGAACTAAGTAGGTACTGTACGGAAGAGAATAATTTTCTGTGTACGAAACTAAGTATGCATGTAAACACGTTTAATTCTGTCATATTTACATAGAAAGCTAGTGTAAACGAGCTCAGTGTTAATTATGTAAAAGTCCTCTTGTGGATTTTAACAAACTTACGTTTTATAAAGTTGCTTTTATATCGTGTTTCAGTATTCATCCACACTTTATGTGTTATTAGAAGTTAAAGAAAGTGATAGAATATTAACAAATAGGTACAATGAATCTTAATAACTAAGCAAAGCATTGTAATTTTATATCGGAACAGAGCTAAGATATACAAAAACATTTCAAAATATTTACTCTAAGCACAGATAATAATACTAGCATACAGATGCCTAATCCCATAAAATGAAACCATGCCGACGTAACTTGCGTTTTTTGTCTGATTAAACTGATTATTTTTCTTAGAACATCGAGCACGTTAGGTTCCGTTCCACGAATATAGATGGTGTTAGCAGTGACATGCAAGTAAAAGGGGTTTACTCGGTTCGTGATTGTCTTTTTTTTAAATACAGAAATTTAAAACCGCGCCATCTATTGGAATCAATTTAAAATGATGTACTCAAATAATCTTTGAAATGTGTATTAAGAACATAATATTCCTTAATTTTGTGCTTAGGAGAGTTAATTAAACTAGAACATATTTTTTTTACGATCATATAGAAAACCATAATATTGCACAAAACTCAAAAACAAATCGAAGCTTATCACGGCACCTAGTGCAATTTATTTGAACCAAGTTTTCTTTCTTCGCGTTGGGTGCCCGTGCTTTAAGCTATTATTATCTAACCATTCTGCGTCAATCTGCACAACAATTATGTACATGGGTACTTATAAAATAAAATTTGGCGTCATATCTATCGTGAACAGATGTACCTATTCTACATACTAGCTTGGTTCATCATCTTCTTAATTTCCCTTTTCTAATGAATCTTTGGTCGGTTACTGAGAACAAGAAGAACAATGTGCACATTGTCATCGTGCAACGGCCACAAAGTCTCCTCTCTTAATTTCCCTTTTCTAATGAATCTTTGGTCGGTTACTGAGAACAAGAAGAACAATGTGCACATTGTCATCGTGCAACGGCCACAAAGTCTCGAGCCCCCGACCCTTCGCTCCACCGCCCATTTGTGGAGGCTAACATCCCTCAAATATCAAAACCATTACCTGCAACCCAAAACTATTATCTTACAGTGACATTAACAATTCTCGTCTAAAAACCTCAAGGGGTAACCGTCTTGGTATAATCCTTATGTGGGTACCAAACTATTAATTAATCAAAAGTATGTCCGAGGGCCCGTCACGTTCCAATGAGGTCCAAAGTTTTCGACCCTTTGAGGTCTACCCTAATGTTGTTTACATTGTCGTTAATTAAATGGGGCCCGGATGTGTAATTACCTCTTTAGAGAAGCTGACAAACAAAGATTCTATGAAAGATACGAGTTGTTCTTAAAAGTTTTAGTTCTTGTTGCAATGAGCGGTGTGGTTTGCAAGTGAGTTTTTGGCCGTCTGTTTAAAGGGATGGTCTAGTAGTAAGTATAAATGGTTGTATTTTTTATATTTTACAGTAAAAGGAGACATTTTTTTTTAGTATAATGTGTTTTATTATAATAAAAAAACCAAACATCATGGACCTATCAATGACACATAACTGAGGACGCGACACGTTTATTTGTTATTCTATATAATATTATCCTGCAGTTTCATTTGCATAGTAGGTTAATACTTACGTATATATTTCCTTAAGCCTTTATGTCTAATTCCACTTAAACAAAGAATAAGAAATATAAATTCTTGAATAACTTAAAAAAATATGCTTAGTTAATTGACAGAAGCGCCATCTGTGCATCGAAAATAACACTTCTAAGAATTTAAGCTATCTTTAACTGCCATCTGCTGGCAGTTTTATGAACAGACAGAACCAAACAGCTGCCGTACACGCAAGACCCGTCAAACCAATTCCAGTGAAAAAGTTTCACGTGTTTACAACAGATGGCATAATTTTTAAGTCACGTTAAATAATGTTATTGTTTTTAAATAATTTTATAATTATAGAAATATGTAGTTATTAAATCTAGACGTCACGCGGCAGCCGGACAGTGTGTCAAGCTAAGTTCAAGCAAAAAAGGAATAGTAAATAAATAAGTGTTTGAGTATAAAATTAAAGCTTGATTTTTAAGTTTTTTAAATTTATTTTATGTCTGAAACACACAAAGCATAAAAGAGAAGATGCGTTACATTCCGTAGATTTAATTAAAAGTAAATAATCAGAGAGTTGTTACTTTTGCTGAAATAATAAGATTTTTTATAAATTTTACATTATAATAATTTTGTTCAAATGAATTACAAACCTTGGTATTGCGCCATCTATCATCATCCGTAATAACTGGTTGGGAGTAGCAAACAAGCAACGCCATCTCCCGGAATAACGGCATACAAAACCGAACTATGGTGCGCTCAACACTGCAGAACATTGATGGTGCTATTTTGGACGCATGTTAAGGAAAAAAGTACAAATAAATTTCAATAGATGTCACTATTCAAAGCTTTCAAAATGTGTATAACATCAATAGGGATGTTTCCTGGGTAGAAAAATGATAATGCTATTTAGTCCGTCAGTGAGATTATCAAATAATATTGGATACGTGTTTTTTGCTTTACCAAATCAATAAAAAATATACGAAGATAAGCGCATCAAAGGCAGTATAGTCACTAAGACAATATAAAGTGTTCGAGACGTTTCACGATATTTCAACGCACTAAATCGTCGTCACTTTTATGTTTACGTGTAAAAAGAAAAAATACGTGTCCAATATTTTTTTTTTATCTACCTGCCGGACAAAAAATAAATTTTCAGTAAACTACCCTATTGCAATCATTGTTTTAATTAAAATAGTATCTCAATTTAATTATACTTGCGTTGTTTCCCCAATGCTGGGAATCATGGCTACATCATGGATTTAAAATTTTCTCCTTGGTGATGTTTCGCCACTCAAAATTTGAAATGATTTTACTTTCCTTCCGTGTGCGTTATAAATCACAATAAGGTTTGCTAGTAATTTACGATGTTCTTTATTTTCTTGATAGAGCTTTTATATTGGAAATAAGGTGTCCTATCCTACACGTTTTGCTTATTGCAACCTAAAAAGCTTTTTTATCCTACAATTAACATCAGTCATAATCTGCAATATTTTCGTCGTGGCCATACAACAATATATCAAAGCTAACACAACAAAAGTTCATAACACAGCGCCAACTTCATTGATCCCGTAGCTCCGTGACGGATCGGCTTTCACCGTGAAGATATTTTGTTTGCAGACGACTAAACGATTGTCCGTAATGGCTATAATATAGCGCCCCTACCCCTTTGGGGGTCGGCAGTTAACGCCTCGCCAAAACGTCAGTGGCGATTCGTTATGGAGTACAGAGACGTATTCAAAATTTTATCTTCCTTTTAGAAGCCACTTAGTATACGCGTATATGCGTTAATTTTGTTTCTAATCTATTCAGGGACTGGAGCCGTACTATGACGTATTAAAGCCATTAATTCACCATTAATTGACCATGGCCTAGGTCGGTTATAGTTCCAAATGTAAATGCATCTAAAATATTTCATAATGAGGGAAACATGTGTCAACTAGTCTGCTGTGCATGAGGATGCCGAACAAACAGCTGCAATCAAAAGGAGATTTTTTGCCATAATCAATGATGAATTGATAAAATAAATTATACAATCTGCTGTGATAAACGACTATAGGTTAATATAGCCATAACCAGCACTATTGGCAAACTTTTTCGTGCCAACCGTAACAGCTGCTCTGCTGCAAATATAATCAGCCTCGAATAACTTTCATATAATTTGCAGCAGAAGAGTGCTAGTCATTTATTTATTTAAGTCACTCTTAGATTTTTGTAAGGCGTTATACAAAAAACTAAAAGAAAAATAAACAAAACTTACAAGAGTAAGACAGAATAAAACATATCTACTTTTATAAAAAAAACTAATTAAAAATAAAACACACGGGATAACAAAACATAACAAAATATTAAAATACAAAAACAGATTATTATAACACAAAAAAACTGAAGTAAAAATGTACAAAAAATGTATAATTATTTACTCATCTATCTTTCACATATCTTCTCAAAAAACCTTAAACATTCACGACGCACATCTGTACCCAGCAAACAGGACACACTCCGGTACTGATGTCAGAAGGGCATTTAGCATCGTGGGCGCCCAAACTAGAGGCATCGTGGTGGAATCATAGATCAGTGGTTCAATCATAATTGACCGCAACAGTTTTTTCAGATGGAAGCAAAACCCTACCTCAGTCCATACCTGTCTGTTGTCGCGTACTGTCTACAGCCCTTTGTAATCTTATTACATTAGTTAAAGGGTAAAAGCCGATGTATAGCCAGCATCAATACCACTTACGTTGGCATGCAGCCACCATAGAGGGTGAACTCTTTGAGCTAGCATGATTTAGTCGACCCCATTGTATGTAACGCGTGTATGTATTAAACAGGAATTAATTGGGTATTCTGTCCATTCTGTTTGGAATTAAAACGTGATTTTCCAACTATGAAACCGTTTTCGGACTGTTTTTATGACAGTGGACAGATCGAAGCAAATATTGAAGAGTCCTCATCATATGTTGTGTGAACGCACCAGTGAACTTCTAGTATTCCAGATGTCTATTGGCGACCGTGACAACTTACCTACTAACAGGTGCTCGTCTGCTTGATTGTCACTCTAAGGTATAAAAAGCATTGTGGAATATGATAGCTAAGCCTCCACATACTTGAAAAACTTGATTGTGTATTCAAGTTTTCCTCAAGAACCCGGTTATATTATAATAATAATAATAATTTGAAAATCTGTCGCCAAGCACCTTCCGGTGTGTTCCGACAGCAGCACTTGAGAGCCAGTTCCCTTCTAGGCTTTGTGTGCTTACCACCATCGGCCACATCATCACTGACCACGGTGAGATTGTGGTCAAACACAGGCCTATAAATAGTAAAAAAAAAAAAAAAGTACAAAAGCGTTACAAGAAACAACATTTACATCTATGTTAGTGAGGTGTATCTACTTAATAAAAATTACATGGAATAGAACACGACCTCATGAAAGTCCCCGTATACAAAAGATGGTAAAGTCAAAGATGGTGTTACTAAAATAAAACATTCCCCGAATTCCGTTGAATTAATACGTCATAATAACGTTCCAAAAAAATAAGAATTTCCGAGAAAGCCTGCAGCTAATCACGCCCATCAAACAAAAACATCTCACTCCCTTATTTACAATAGGAAAACAATCACAGTGAAATATTATTTTCGGAAGGGCGAAGTAGTTTTTACAGTGATTTCTCTCAATAGATAACACTAATATTTCACGAGAACGGACCGCGCAAATGAATGACAGTAACGATTGATGGCGCTACGCTTGTTATTTGAAAAAGCGAAGGGCCATTTCCACCATTCCTTCGAAGATATATATCATTGGAAACGTCAACAGAGTAGAAAATTAAAGTCAATAAGAGTCGGACGCGCCGTAATAAGCTCTCACCGTCAGACTGTTATGAAACGCCTTTATCACGAGAGGGTGCAAAAAAATTGGCCAATTTGTCAACTGCTAAACTCGAATCGCTAAGTGCCGTTTCATTGGTTCCCACCTTCATCCTTTGTAGATTTCTCTTACCTATATTTTATTAAAATTCTCTCTGGAGGAATGAAATTGTTTATTTTTAGGACCCTAATCTGTATTCGAAGTAGAGTACCGTCTGCGTTGGGCGTTTTGTTAACATACCTGGAGACAGCCGTGTTGGATACTTCTGTTTTGAACATTGTTAAAAGGGACGCTGAAATGTCAAAGATTTAGTTAAACTTTTGGGCTCTTTTCAATTAAAAGCAAAAGATGCTTTTCAGAGGACGTACCAATAGAAAATTTTGAAGTTGTGTCACTTTTTTCATCCTTTCCACGCCCCACCCTGTATCTTCAGACTCTAATGTTCTTGCTTATTTGATATCCTTTTGAATAATTTTGTGACTGTCTAATGAGAAGTCACATACTTAGCAGGCACCTAAATATTATTTTGCAAAACGAATGTAACAACTTTCTTCTTGTTCCGTTTTGCTTAAAAACTTAGGTAAATTTCTATTTACAGCTTAGGTAAAGTTCTTTATAATAATGTCTGTTTTTTATCTCGGAGAGAAATTGATACATGCAAATGTCAAATTACTTGTTTTAGGGCGTATTAGGCCTCCTGAGGTTTGCCTAGAAATAACCTATTCACTCTTGACTTAAAGACTCATATATTGTAGCTGTCGGGAAACACAGACTCCAGCAGGGAATGCCACTCCTTATAATAAAAAACTCCACGCATAATAAAAATGTTTCCAAAAAGTTTTGTGCGTTTGGGTGGGATGTCCACCATGTACCGAAGGCGCATCGCCGTACGTCCGAAGATGAAACGGGCTAAGTGGAATTTGATCGTGCAATTCCATCGCACACTCTCCAAAATGTAACCGATAAAAAACCAACAAGCTGGGAACTCAGCGACGGCGTTCAAGGCTCTGGAGCTTTGACTTGACCCGTGCCTCATCACCGACGAGCCTGTTGGCCCGTTTTTCGATCGACTCTAGTGCGTCAAGCTGGTATTTAGTAGAGCCGTCCTAGCCGTCGTGTGTTATTTATAACTTATTTTAGACCTGTTACAGTATTTTAGACTACAAGAGTTATATATAAAATATCATCCAATACCTCAGGAGGCCTAATAAGCTCTAAAAGAAGTAATATGACATTTGCATGTGTACATTTTGTCTCAGACAAAATTAAAAAAAAAAAAACTGTCTTTAAAAAACCGATTAACAGCGTTCAAACATTTAAACTGTTCAAAAAGTAAGCAACTCTGCAAGCTGTTATCATTTTCACAATGCAAGTGCAATAAAGAACTTCATATTTAACCAAGCTACGTGAATGTGCATAAAGTTGCCTAAACTATTATTTATAGACATCAGATAGCAATATCTCGGTACCACAAACTGGGATTGCAATAAACATGAGAGACGTTTTATATTTTCCTTCGTTGTTTTTCCACTTTTTATCTGTTATTGCATCGTAGGGCAAAGTTATGGTGTGTCCATGACGGATGTTTATAGAGGAATATCATCGCACGTGCGATAAATGTTACTGTATTCTTTTTAGATACGCTTTTTCTGCTATTAACTTGCCCTTAGGCGAGAAAGCTGCGACTGTGATAGACAGTAAATAATGAACTTTTTTTTTTATCAGGAACTCCTGCCCTATTATTTTTTGCAAGGGAAAATAATGCACTAGTCAAATAAACTTTTTAATAAAAAACCACTCAATACATTTCCTTACCCCTGTTTAAAAAAACACGTGCCCTCTCTACAGCTTTTTCATTTTAAAAATGGCAATATCTGCACCTCGTTTCAATTTTCGAACATGCCTGCACCTAATAAAAGAACATGAGTGGTGGAATTTCTCGAGGCCCTTAAGCGCCCCGGACCTCAAAGAAAGAAGTATTGATAGGCAAAATGTTTTAACAAAATTAATCTATGGGGAGGACGTTACCGTTGACAGGGGCCATTATGTTTGGGAACTATAAATACATACAAATGGCCCTTGGTTTTTTAATAAAGCGGAGGGTTAGCTGAATATTGGGCTAATATCAGGGAGTGCAAACCGATGTTGCCCTCACAGTGTGCAGTCGGTGCATGGAAGTTTTTTATGAAGTTATGGACAAATGGCTGGCAATAGTATGGATCCCTCTGTGGTTGATTTTAATTAGGATTAGTGTTTAGATTTTGGTAACTTACAAGATAAAAGTATTTAATACAGATTTAGTCTGTCTTTCCCTCAAAATGTTTGGTAAAGTTTAGTAGATATAGGCAAACTTTGTCAAGTACTGTTATATTCCAGTTGCTGTAAATTTAAAAGACAGTTCTCCAAGTTTATGAAGAAATCAACTTCTTCGTTTCTTTTAAACCACAACACAAAGTTAGGCCCTATTACACGAACAGCTTACTTACATTATTAATGGTCTCATTTATCTTAAAAGACCACAGCAACACTAATCCTTACATTTGTAAGAAAACCCGAGAATGCACACAGCACCCCATAACACGGTTAATATTAAAATATTGCATCGAGCCCATGCATTTTTTTACGGAGGCGTATCAAGCCAAAACATTGGCTTTTCCTGCCCCTAGGAATCACCCCACAAAAATAATACAAGTATTTGTACTCACAATTTTTTTATGCCGTAGGGTGAACGCTCATTTAAATACGTCATAATGCGCGTTATGTTTTTTTTCTTGTCTCGTAAAATATTATTATATGGCTTTTAAATATTATCTCTTTTTATATTTTCTTTTTGTCTTCTCCTGTTGTTATTCTCACTTTGTGGTGGAAAAGCCATCGAAAATAAGCAGTTAATCAACGTACCTAGTTACTTAGAAGGTGATACCATCTTCTAACTAGGGATGTAACATAGACGGAACTGGAAAAAATAATATTTAAACATCTTTACAATCATCATCATTCAGCCTACAGCTTTGAGGTGTTCAGATTCCGGCAGTCCAAACCACCCAGTAGAAGGTCTTCCAACGAAGGCTTCCATCCTGTGTCTTCTAGACCGAGTTCGCCACTCCAGAGTCAGAACTCACATACTTGACCATAAAAAAAAACTTTTATGCCTTTTCTAAGTATTGTCGAACTATATTATTGATTATCAAGGGGTAAACTTTCACACTACAATTATAAAGGCGAAAGTTTGTGTTTGTATGTTTGTTACTTCTTCATGCTCAAACGGCTGGACGGATCTGGATGAAATTTGTCACAGAGATAGATTATAGTCAGGAATAGCCCATACATTTTTATCCCGGGTATATGTTCCCTCGGGATAATTTTCAACTTTCACGCGGGCGAAGCCGCTGGCAGAAGCCAGTATTTCAGTAAATTTGTGTTTTGAAACCAAATTCGTCACGGCCATGTTATAACAACCATAAAAAAAACAAAAAAATATCTAATCAGCTGTATTTATGTTCATAAATACAGCTGATACAGCTCTTTTAGAAGCTTTAACAAGGAGGACCTCATTGGCTTAATAGGCATATATCAGGACTCTGCTAAAGCCACGGAGGTGTAGCGGCATCTATACCACCACGAAAAGATCCGACGTCACACAAATACAAGTCTGACAACAAAAGGGTTCTGTCGAAGTAGTGTTTTTCGAAGATGTGTGTTGTCGAAGTATAATCTGTCGAACTAATGCTAGTCGAATATATGTTCTGTCGAAGCAATGAGTAGTCGAACTATTGTTTTTCGAAATTGAGACTGCGTCGAAATAATAAACTGTCGAAGTTCAGAATGACACTCAACTGTTATACAATAGCCCATTAGAAACAACACCTCTAGTCTAGTCGGAAGAACACTTTTTTTTTTTTTTATCTTGGAGTAATGCTCATGCATACTGCGCTACCACGGGGAGATAGCGCAGTTATGTGGGACTCTTACCCACTAAAACTCCACGGTGTCCTCCTGTGCCGCTTATGGCGGGAACACGGGCACGCGTTAGCACTCACCGCGAACCCGCCGCGGCTGTCCGTCACCGGACCCTCCTCTGGGGAGTACCCCCATCACCGGCGCACCAGAACACACTATGCGTCGTGACCACCCTAGGGACCAAACCAGCACGGTGTGACGGGTCAAGGTCAATGGCCCCAGCACCTACCATTTTTCGGCCGCAGGGGATAGGGAGAGCGGCAAACGCTATACCGACACTCCTCCTCCCCTGCGGCCCCACCGCGTCCGCCATCAGACGGTGGCGACCCCGTCTAGGCCGCGGAAGGTAGGGAGAGCGGCGCACCGCAATACCGGCACTCCTCTCCCGCCGCGGCGTCCAGCCCTTAGCCGCGATATCGTATGGATTTGGTAGACCCCATACGACAACGCGGCCCGCCTCAGTTGCGATGTCGCCAAAGCAGCACCGCAACCTACATGTTGGCCGCTACGTCGTCGGCTTATCGGCAAAAGCCCTGACGAGCGGCCCTTCCTCGGGTTCCTCTTCGCTTCACCGTGGGTGACCAAGCCACGGTTACTGAGCCCCCCCGCCTCGACAATGCGGGAACCCATCGGGGGGGAGTCAGAAGATCCTGCCCTTTCAATGGAGAATGCGATACTTTACGTCCTACCTACAATTACTTGCGGTAATTCCACGCTTGTAGAGGCGGAGGTAGATAGATCTGGGAAGTTGGAGCTCACTGGTGCGTTGGGCCTAGAAACAGTAGACAACTTTACTTACCTGGGTTCCAGCATTAGTCACGATGGTTAAGAGTGCCATGTCTCAGCTTGGAAAAATCTGGAGAGATCGTAACATTTCCGTAAAAACCAAAACCAAACTGGTACGGACTTTGGTCTTCTCGATGTTTTCGTATGGCGCTGAGACTTGGACACTGAAAGCTGCAGACCGCAAACGCATCGACGCCTTTCAGATGTGGTGCTGGAGAAAGATGCTCCGTAAACCCTGGACAGCAGCATCGGACTAACGTCTCCATATTGCGAGAACTCAAAATCTCCTCGTGGCTGTCATCCGTGGTGTCTGCGCAGAGTTCTAAAATACTTCGGCCACATTGCAAGGAAAAACGGTGGAAACCTCGAGAGGCTCATCGTGACCGGCAAAGTAGATGGGAAAAGGCCTCGTGAACGCAGAACAATACGTTGGTCTGACCAGATCCGCACCGCTCTTGACTCTACAGTTTACAACGCCCTCCACACCGCCAGAGACATAAACAGATGGAGAAAGATCGTTCGAGAGAAGGTGATGCAGAATTCCTTCTTCACGACCCTCAATACTGAGGAATATGAGGCATGGAGGAGGAGAGGCGTAAGTGAAGTTCCATTACTAAATTTTTTTCCATTACTAAAAAAATTCCAAAAATAAATCTAAAACATCCTGGCAAATAATAAATAATACAAAATCTATAAGTGAACCCATAACAAGAATAAAAAAACATGATTTAATATTAACTGACCCTAATGATATTGCTCAATCATTCAACGATTTCTTTATTGATCAGATCTCAGATCCACCCCTGGACACAACTAAAGATACGCTAAGAATAACGTATAACCCTCATTCTATTTTTATGGCTCCAGTTGTCCCTCAAGACATTATAAGGGTGATCAAATCTTTAAAGAACAAGAAGAGCTATGGATATGACGGTATTTCTACAAACGTTATAAAATTTGTGTGTTCTACAATAGCTAACCCTCTAAGTCACATTATTAACTCAAGCATATCCGTTGGAACATTCCCCGATAGTCTTAAAACCACAATAGTTAAACCACTCCATAAGAAGAACAACAAAGAAGACATGGCTAACTATAGACCAATAGCTTTAATCCCCGTATTTTCCAAAATAATCGAAAAAGTAATTTATGAGTCATTTTATTCATTTCTGTCAAAATATTATATATTATGTGAGGAACAAAAAGGTTTTCGTAAAAATAAAAATATAAATATGGCCATATACGATTTAATAAATAAAATAATGGTTAATGTGGATAAAAAAATACCAATTTGTGCCATTTTTACCGATATGACCAAAGCTTTTGATTACGTGAACCATGAAACGCTTTTGGTCAAACTTGATGCTTACGGTATACGAGGGAATGCCCTACGACTAATAAAATCATATCTAAGTGGACGTCTTCAGTATACAGAAATCTCTAAAATATGCATCAAATCAAAACGTGAGGTCAAATATTTATCTGGTCCTAGGGCAATTAAATATGGCGTTCCGCAGGGTAGCGTTCTTGGGCCATTATTATTCTTATTATATATAAATGATCTACCCCGACACATCCCATATCCTTGTGTGTTATTTGCCGATGACAGTACAATCCTAATAGACTGCCTCAATAAAGAGCTTTACGAAAATGAAATAAATAATTCTCTGAAATTAATAATAAACTGGCTCAACGACAATAATCTAATCATAAACCTCAATAAAACAAATATAATGCATTTTTATCAAAAAATTCTTCCTTTAAACCTGAAAATTAATTATAAAGGACAAACTATTAATAGTGTTAGTGTGGCTAAATTCTTGGGTATATTGATTGACAGTCAATTAACTTGGAAACCGCAGGCTGAAGAAGTTTGCAAAAGATTAAGCACATCTGCGTATGCTCTCTACAATCTGTCCAAGAAAGTTAACGTTGACACATTAATGGTAGCATATCACGGTTTGGTGGTCTCTGTTCTAAGATTTGGTGTAGTATTCTGGGGTAATTGTTCCGAAAGGGAATCTATATTTAAAGCCCAAAAACGGTGCATAAGATCCATTTTTAATCTCAAGATTACAGATAGTTGCATTCCTTTTTTCAAGAAACACAAAATACTAACATTTCCTAGTTTATACATTCTCGAAGTAGCTATATTCGTTAAAACTAACAAGCATCTATTCCCTACATTTAATGATACAAGGATGCGAACTAATGTCATGAGATCAAAATATCAGAGTCTATTGTGTACTGGTAGATATAACACTGCATTGCTTAAAAAAAACATTATTGGTATGGCTCCTATTATATTTAACAAATTGCCAAATTGTATTAAGGATCAGCCATTTATAAAATTCAAGAAACTCCTATCGACGTTGCTGATAGAGAAGTGTTATTACTCTGTTACCGATTTTATAAGTGATGAATTGTAATATTTGTTTCACTTTATCTTATTTATTATGTAAATTATTTAGACTTAGCTGATTCATGATCTCATTTTGAATTTAAGTACTAATTAATTTAATTTTAGTTTCTTAATTATCTGTAAGTTAACCACTATATTTTTGTATGCCAACAGGCAGAATGTACTGGGAATATATTTGAAACTAACACCATTATTGTAATACCTGCATTCTATACAAATAAAGAAATTATTATTATTATTATTATTATTACAATAAAACCCTAAAAAGCAATTGAAAGAAAAAAGTTTTTACAATGCATGTCCTCGAAAAAAGCGTTTTCCAAGCAGCCAAACTGTGCGGAAAATTTCACTTTTTGCTTTTTACTTTTCTGTTTTTTTTTTATTTTTATCTCCAACGTCAGCCCGACGCATAGAGTTTTTATTATAAGAGAAAAGTTTTACAAATTAGTTAAGTACAGATTATCATTCATATAAAAGGTAAAATAAAACTAATACTTCATTAAAGGCGTTTTTAATTACTCTAGATTTAGATTTTGATCAATAATTTTAAATATTCATGAAATATGTTTGGCAGAACGTATATTTTGCTCGTGCCTTTTTGCGTTACGACGTGACAGCTATTTGAACATGCGCAGTAGATATGCCCGAGGAACTATTAGTTAATCTGTGGTATGCTTGAATAAGCCCGCCATTTTATTAATTTCTTGCTTGGTTCAGATATTTTTTTTTATTTCCTCGCACAGTGCATAGTAAAATGTTGTATGATACACGTACGTAAGATAATTTCCGACTCGTGTCGATTTATCCACTCACTCGCTTCGCTCGCTCTTGAATAAAAATGCCACTCATCGGAAATCACCTACCTTCCGCACTTGTAGCATAAATAACTATTTTTTGTGTACAGACTTAGAGGTACACAAAAACATATTTTCTGGACAGAAAACAAAAATAATAAAAGAAAACCAAAAAGAAAAGAGAAAGCGTGCTACTTCTACCTTTTTATATCGAACTGCTCATTCTTTCTTAAAGATTTCCTATTAGGTACTTAGTTAAAGTTCAATATTTATTAGTGTTATTATTTTATAGTAGCACTTTGTGCTTATGTTAGAACGATAACATAAAATCAAAATCAGGGTTAACATCCAATGAGAATTTATTGTAATTGTCAGGTATCTTTATCTATTGACTTTTTATCATAATGGAGTGGCTAACACGCTTCCAGAGTACAACTTTAAAACCATTTGAAAAAGTTATCCTTATTTCTTGTTTAAATTGACCTCTTGTAGGCGGGGGAATATCTTTCAACTTTCATTTAACAATACTCACCTCAACTTCACCTAAAATCGTTTAAATAATACTTTTTTTCCCCATTAAAAAAAGCTTTTTTATTAACTTTCGTGTTTCTTAATGGAAAACATTATGAAACGCGAAAGTGATGATTAAACAAACTTAAAAAAAACTTTTTTAAAAAAATTTTTTTTAGTTTACAGTCCATTATCATTCAAACGAAAGGTGTATGCAAAATTTCATCTTAATCGGTTGAGGATAACTGTTGGAAAATTCAGTTGCAAGATTTGACCCGAACATACATACATACATTGCAAGTTAATAAAAACCGGCCAAGTGCGAGTCTGAGGCCGAGTTTCTCACCTTTAAACTATCGCAGAATTAATGTGACAAATTGTCAAGCACGCGTTATCTGCTGTGATTGTCTGTGGAAAATTCATTCAACTAATCACAGCAGATAACGCGTGCTTGACAACTTGACAATTTAGAGGTGAGAAACTCGAGGTGATTCGCGCACATAGGGTTCCGTATAAACATAAAACAAAATAAATAGATAACATTACTAACGTTCATAAACAATGAAAGCACCGAAAATTGCTCTAACCGAGGGTCAAAATTAACTTTGCCGTTCGAAAACTGTAGTCTCCACATCAATATACAACATTTTTACTTTTCGAATTACTTTTTAATAAGTTGGTCGACTATTACTCGTAAACTTGTAAAGCCTACCTATCTAAGATTAGTTTTACTTTTTAAGGACGGGTCGATGTTAAAATTGAATAAAACAAGATGTGTGTAAGATATTAACGAAATTTTTTTTTTATTTAAAAGGCCCATTTATGCCATTATGGATGGAATATGACATCGTTCAAATGTCCACCGCGGCTGCGTATGGTGGCACGAATCCGAGAGGTCCAATTTTTAATGACTCTGCTGCATAGATCCGGCTGAATCCGAGCGATGGCCTGCGTTATGTTGGATTTCAGGGCAACGGTCGAATGTGGTTTATTGGCATAGACCTGCGACTTCAGAAAACCCCACAAGAAAAAGTCTAGCGGAACTCTAACTCTACCCTCAAACCGTTCATGCAGAATGTCGATTGTGTCGTTCGCTATGTGGCAAGTAGCGCCATCTTGCTGGAACCACATGTCGTTCACGTCCATATTGTTCAATTACCTAAGTTTTTTTTATTTATAACTTTTTAGTTATCATTTTAATTTTCGAATTACTTTCAATCTTATAAGTGGTATATATTTTTGTGATCACCTCTAAAACCCAACCCCTAAAATCCAGTAGAGTTTTTACAAGCTTTTATTTAACTTGCAATATATGTATGAACGTAAGTGTGTTAGGGTCAAATATTGCAACTGAATTTTAAAGTAGTTATCTTTAACCGATAGATGAAATTTTGCATACACGTTTAGTTTGGATGGCAATGTACGGTAAGCTGAAAAGCTTGTTTAAAAAAACCCGACTGCTTGAAAAGCAAACTAAAAAGACGTAAACAAGAAGAAAATCATGCTGTGCAGTCGGAGGATACTTATTCGCGAACCCAAACCCAGATGTATCCTCCGACTGCACAGCATGATTTTCTTCTTGTTTACGTCTTTTTAGTTTGCTTTTCAAGCAGTCGGGTTTTTGATTTTTTTAATTACCTTTATTTATTTACAACTTTTTAGTATTTTTTTTTAGAATTAGGTACATTTAAACATATAAGTGTTATACATTTTTGAAATTGCCTTTTAAAACCCTTTATTTTGATACCCCACACGATGGGCTTGGAAGAAAAAAAAAAACATCCCCACAAAATGGCGCCCAAAATCCGCCATTTTTGTTTTTTCCAATTTTAATGTAGCCAGTGACACTCGCAGGATTAAGACAAATCGATTGACGTAAAAATCATCAAAATCGGCCAACGCGTTTGGTCTCTAGAACGCCACATAGGAACAAACATACATATACATACATATATATATACATACATACATACATACATAGACTGATAAACACATTACCCTCCTTCGGCAGTCGGGTAAAAAAGTTTTTTTTTATTGAAAATACTATTGCTTCTCATAACGTTTCTCCTTGCTCACTACATGAATGAAATACATTTTATTTATTTCTTTCAGCAAATTGTTGATTGTAATTAACGCTAGCCGAGTTATGACCGCCATTCAACTTTACCATTAGTTGATTGCCCCCTTTATGACAATGACAGGAACATTTTATTACGGAACTAAAAATAAAAGCTATGAAGAGCGAAGTTTGATCGCCGAATCTTGATGTTATCAATTGGTTTTGTGCTACTTTGTTTATGTTAATGTTTTGTTTGTAGACTTCATCTTTTCTATCCGCTTTTACCCTTATTCAAAATGATCCAACCCTACAGGGATTTTACAATGAGGGATTTATTTTATCAAGAATATTTATGGTAACTTACGATTCTAGAAGTTTTCTAGTTAAGGGCACTATGAGACGAAAATAACTTAACGCATCTCTACATTTCCAGGAAAATCAAGTTTTAAATTAGCACCAGAAAAATCCTTACCGCCTTAACACGAAAACATCATAACACACAAAATGTTTCCACCCCAATGATATTACTACAAAATCTCAGTGTGTTTCCCTCAGTGCAGATAAAAGGGCGCGATCGTATGACACATTATTCATATTGAGGGGCGTCACACTAAAGATATTGTGGAAAGGGCACTAATATTGCCAACTGCAATACATTGTTCCCCTGCTCCTTGTTTTGACGTGATAGAACGGCTCTAGACATTCGCTAACAACGTAACATTTACACCCAAATACCTTAAGTTCTTCAATTATAGTCTTTGGACCTTTACATTAGGGTATATCGATAATTTTCAGGGCTGTATTGATAAGTTTGCAATTGGTAGCGTAATAAATGTTGCGTATCGATGCGTTTGAAGATAAGTAATGAAGAACTTATAGATTGCGTTTAGAATACGAATGTGTGTAGATAATTTTACAAAATGTGTGGTTGGTTTTTATTTATGGCTGAAATTTTGAAGTCTTGACGTGATAAGCGGGTTTTCCGATATATCATAAGTTGTTTGCACAGTTTAGCGAATATAACTACATAATTTTACTACACTATCTTTACAACTTTATCGGTAGGTACTGAAAGCCTTGATACTGAAAAAGAAAAAAAATTGGCCCCACTCTAGCGATGATTTTGCCAAAAAATGTCGCAGCCTCTGTTGAGTTTCTCTTGAATATGCTTTTTAACCTGAAATGAAGAAGAAAACATTAGTTTTGGTGCTAGGAATGTTTAAGCTTATGACGATATTTTTAGGGTTCCATACCCAAAGGGTAAAAACGGGACCCTATTACTAAGACTCCGCGGTCCGTCTGTCTGTCTGTCCGTTTGTCACCAGGCTGTATCTCATGAACCGTGAAAGCTAGACAGTTGAAATTTTCACATATGATGTAATTCTGTTGCCGCTATAATAATAAATACTAAAAACAGAATAAAATAAATATTTAAGTAGGGCTCCCATACAACAAACGTGATTCTTTCGCCGTTTTTTGCGATAATGGTACGGAACCCTTCGTGCGCGACTCCGACTCGCACTTGGCAGGTTTTTCCATTCTTTAGTTTTGTTTTTTAACAAAATGATGAAGTAATATGAATAGGAATTTCACGAGTCTCCCTTGAAGATTGCCCGGTAGAATATCATAACATGCACCAAATAAATAATCTAATTTATTAACGTCCCTATACATTGACGACACTCATCTTCTCCACTCATACGCCCACATATTTTACTTATGCACGACTCTCAACTAAGGGTACCGACCCTCAATTGTGTTACTTCTATTTGTGTTTTCCTGAACTTATTGCTATAAGTAAGCCGCTGTGGTGTTTTCATGCCATTACCTGGATGACAGACACCATAAATATGTCGATAGTACGTCATAAATTTTGTGGCTTTTGCTCTCTGAAATATTGCAATGTTTCGTCCAGTTGTTGCGTCTTTGTCAATTTTATGAGGTTGGGGTCTCTCTTGGCCATTAAGTAACTACTATCTAAGTTAGTAATTCGACTTTTTACTAAGTTACCTTGATCTGGATATATTTGGCCGGTTTCTGATTTAAGTATTTGATTGAGAGAGTTTTGAGTATTTGTCAAACTAAACTATTTTTGAAAACGGTTTGACACGTTCTTAAATTCAAATAATTAAATTAAAAACCGGCCATCTTAATACAAAAGTTCTTCAAAAGAGGTTATTTGATCTGATGGTCAGTCTTAACTTTTACTTAATTCGAAAAAATATGTTAACTAAAAAGTTATAAATAAAAAAAAAGTTAATTCTAAAAATCAAAAAACCCGCCTGCTTAAAAAGCGAACTAAAAAGACGTCAACAAGAAGAAAATCATGTTGTGCAGCCGGAAGATTTAGATCCATTTAAGCATATAAGTATTATATATTTTTGAAATCTCCTCTAAAAACCCCACCGCTACCCCACTCGATGGGTATGGAAGAAAAAAAAAAATGCAAGCCCCACAATATGGCGCCCAAAATCCGCCATGTTTCTTTTTTGTCAAAGGCACTTAGCTAAGAACACTTGGGCGGTCAAGACCTATCTAACGATGTCTTAATTATAAAAATCCGCCAAGTAGTTTGAAAGGTATGAGGTAATAAAGAATATTACATACATACAAACATACAAGAAACGCGCGAAAAACATAACCCTTTCCTTGCAGGCGGGTAAAAAGGAAATGCAGATTCCCCATTTGTTACCCTATGTCCTTAAGATATCAGAATTCTTATATGTCTATTTCATTAATATTGGAGGGTTCGCATTCCTACCCATACATACGTTACGCTGGCACTACTCATATCTTATAATACATTTTAAAGTTTAACAAGAGAATCTAAGCAATAGCTACTATAATTTAATTTAAACCGTTTAAATTTAAAAGCCGTATATTAAAAATTCTAAAGTTGACCAGTGACCCGGTGTCCCCATTGGCCGAGGCGACAACTAATCAAATTAAATCAACCGTTTGATGACAAAGGATCGCCGAAACATTTAGTGATGTGGTTCAAGTTGAGTTGTTTAGTAATCGATATAATTTCTAGTGCGTTGTCGAATATTTTTGTCACTATCATGTCTCATTTAATAATCAGAATTGATTATCGGCAGCTTTTGCTTTTTTTTTGAATCACTGAGAATAGGGATTCATGCGTCTCAATTTGGGCATCAGGACTTGCCCTGTTGTACATCATAGATAAATTGTTGTCTACTGAAATCTGAAATACCAAGGGTTAATACTAAGCTGGATAAGATTTTAGTTTTATTAGATAAATGTTAAAGGAACCGTGAGGAAAACGGCATGTCCTAGAACCAAAAATTCGAAGACATTTGACAACCAACAACCCACACTGGGCCTGCGTGGTGGATTACAGCCCATTCCCTCTCACAGAGAGGAAGCCTGTGTCCAACCAGTGGAAACATTAAAAGGCTGATGATGTCATCTCACAGTCTGAAATTAAGAATTGCAACATACCTTTAGCACTGTCAGCGTTTGAATATTAGGCATGACGGATTTGCTGGACATGAGAGCTATTGGAATTTACTTGGCCTGAGGCTATGAACTGTTTACATTTAGGTATGGAAATCAGTTGACAGTCATTGTACGTTTCGAAAGTTTAACTAAAACATAACAAAGTAAACATAACATTATATCACGCCTATATTCCCCGAAAGGTGAGGCAGAGGTGATGGTACACTCACATTTTGCCAATTATGTTTAAGTCCCATGTTATAGGGGGCGAGCCTATTGCCTTCGTCATCAACATTATCATCATCATATCAGCCGTAAGACGTCCACTGCTGGACATAGGCCTCCCCCAAGCGTCGCCACATTGACCGGTCCCGTGCGTCTCGCATCCAGCGGATCCCCGCAACCTTCACCAGGTCATCGGTCCACCTGGTGGGAGGCCTGCCAACGCAATGCCTTCTGGTTCGCGGTCGCCACTTCAGAACCTTTCTGCCCCATCAGCCATCCATTCTGCGAGCAATGTGCCCTGCCCACTGCCACTTAAGATTGGCAATTTTTTGGGCTATGTCGGTAAACCTGGTTCTCTTGCGGATCTCTAAATTTCTGATTTAATCACGCAAGGAAACTCCGAGCATAGCCATCTCCATTGCCATTTCACCATCCCATATCTTACCGTGGGTGTCAAAAGAGGCGACTAAGGGATACACCAGAGAATGGGCATGGTGTTCTCTGTGCACTTTATAACAAACTGCGATAGCCAACCCACCCCAAACCAAAATGAAGACTGCCTTCAACCGGGCATAAATCCAGACTCCGGACCGCTTCTGAGAAATTACAAATGGCAAACACAATAAATTATTGCCAGACCTGGTAATCCATGATCTCATGCTCTATCAACCCAGACACAAGACCCAGGACCTCATTCTCTAGGAACAAGCACTAGTTAAAACTTACTATTACTCCTATAACTACTATACAGAGTCAACGACGAGACCCCTAAGTGGTTGGCGCGGTGCTCTCAGTAGTGCGTGCCGCGTAGGGCTCTCGTCAATGCGCATGTTTGTGTTAGTGTGCCGTTTCGAGCGTTTGAAGGTAGTTTCCGTACTGTCCATGTTTAGCGAGTGCAGGTAGGCCAAGGAAGCACCTCCCTCTATCTACGGCCGTTTCACGGTTAAGGCTCTACGACTGACTTAACAACAGTTGCGTGCGGTCACAGCCGTAAACACTGGCCATAGGACCTTTAATAAACACCTTTTTGTTATAGGAATCACGGACAGCCTACTCTGCAGAACACGCATGTAGGAGGACGAGACAGCAGCACACTGCTCATAAGCTACCCAGTAATCATCAGGGCAAAATGCTTCGGTGACCCAGCATTTAGACGTGGAGTTGCGGACACCATCCCGTCTTAACTTGACACCTACTATTTAATAAAAAAACGTATTCTAATAAAGTTCGATATCAAATTTATCGACAACGGTCCAACCTTAACTTCATCTCATATGAAACAACAGATTTCATTGTGAGCCGAGCGTGACGGATCCGTTTGGGATCGGGTTTGGTGACGCGAGGGTGCGGGCACAGGCCAAGGATCAGCCGATTTATAAAATTAAAGCCTAAGCTTATTAGGGTGATATTTTTCAAGTTTTTATCTCTTGTGTGTGATAGGTATCATAGGACGACCAAATTTTGGCTGCCTTTAACCAAAGGCTCATAGAAAACAGTTCGCTTGTAGCGATCGCAAGTTGAATTGAAATTGCTAAACAGTAATACAATTTATCAATGAATCTATTAGACTTATTTTACAGTGCAATAGAAAATATTGTAAAGAGATTGAATTGGTTGGTTGTATTGCTTGTAAAATTTGTCTCCGTACATGCTCCAATGACAAAAATTCTTTTATCAGAGAAAGAATTTAAAAACCAAAGATACGATATTGATAAGATTCAAAGGCTACTTTTGTCGAAGAAACTTCACATGTCCTTAGAAAAGGTCACACGAGAAAAACCGTGGAAAAAAAAAGATTGACAAGAATATCTGAGTTTGATGATTTTAACTAAATATATAACTTAATTTGCTGGTTCATATCATCGGTAATCAAAACATTGCTTCCAGCGAGTATTCGAGCAATAGATGTTAATCGAACATGCACCTAAGTAATACGCTGCATAACAGTAGCACTAAAGCTACTTATTGAAGCCGCTGCTGATTGCCTCTGCTCTAATTAAAGGGTAAAGCATAAGCCATACATATGCAGTTACATAACACTAACATGTATTGTATGTACCTACAGCACTCTAACTGATGTTGTATAACTTAATCGATATATTTATACATTGGGTTCTAGAACTTTCCGTCAAGTCACTCACTTTTACATCTAACGGATTTATGAACAAGGACATTTTATTGCTCATTTTCATCTATTGGCTTGACTTGATTGGCTTTTTCCAACGTGATTCAGTATATTAACTTCACTGATGGTTCTTTCTCGGTTCTCTACTCGATGTAGCAGAGTCCTAGGAGAGGAACAGAACAGGAGAGGAAACCTTATATTTGCAAGCATAGCGTAGGACACCTTCCAATAGATCTGTTTGACTAGTTATCCTAAAAGATGGCTGGGACTCACTGGGTGCGTAATATAGAGTATCTGGTCTTGTGGCGCAGCTTGCAAAGAGCCTATGGTCCAGCAGTGCAATGTAGACCATTAGAATGCGTTGTTTTTTTTTTTTTTTTTTAAAACGTTGCCCCACACTAGGAATTTCTTCCTGTATCGTGGGTGCGTTTACAAACATATAAACTCACATACACAAACGCCCAGAGCCGAAACAACTATCTGTAGGTCATACAAATATTTGTTCCGTGCGGGAATCGAACCCGCGACACGCAGCGCAGCAGTCAATCGCTCAACCACTGCGCCAACCGTGCGCACAATAATAATAGTGCAGCTAATATGTAAGCACAAGATTTGACATGTAGACTTATAACTGCGCTGTACACTAAGACATAAGGACAAGGACACAACAAGTAGGTATGTATGTGCTAAGTTTATTTACAGGTCTTAGTATAGGTAGAGGCAAGTGTGAAACAAGCACACCCGACACCGATACTTGGCGAGTTGCCAAACGATAGTTCCTAAAGTCTGGGTTTATAAGTGACGATTACGATCCGATCATTTGTTGATACGGAGGAAATGATATTTGAAAACGTGAAAAGAAAATAGGAAAACTTGTGAAAGATAAGTCATGTTTTGTTTAGGATCTTTAAAAAGATTTTCTGTGAATAAACCAACAGATGAATCACCGCAGTACCACTAGAGAGTGGCCCTAACAATATACTGATGTGACATAAAATTCCCAATTTGTTCCAGCCATTTTCTTTATCTGAGCTGACGAACATCAGGAACTCACCAAGTGTGGACTATTGCTGATCTATATCAGTTTTAAAGGGGCAATTTTGACAGGTACAGTAGGTGCAATCCCTAGAAATATAATAAAGAAATTACTTATGGCAATGACTTCATCTTGATATCGCCTACTGTAAATTCATAAAACACTAAATCTTGAATCACCAGCGTACCATGAATCGTACGCATAATAAATATCGGTGAAAAACCAAACAAACGGTTAAGAATGATTTACAATGGAATTAAACGATCCAATAGTTATTTAAACAGATATTAGCTGTCAATAAAATGCCCGCATGTTTACCCATTGTTTGGGTTCATAAATTAAATGTTAAATATATGCGGTATGTAAATCAATCGTTTAAAACATTTACATTCAAGTTTCGAAGATGAGAAAAGTAAAGATAATAATAATTCATAAAAAGCTCTGAACTGCTTAGGAACTGATAAGCAAAATTTTTTACAGAGAATTTGAATTGAGAATATGCCTAACTGGTCAGAATATTTTTAATTAATAAGGCTGTTTATTCTAATCAGAAGCAATCACTGCACATTATGTATATTTGGCTATACAATTAATTTAAGATACAATGCTACAACTTTTAACACTATGGACCATTGTCTTCCAATAGCACCTAAGGTAGACAGATGACCTGTTTCCAGAAGTGAAATTTTATAGGATAGGTAATGTCTACTAATCTTTACTTAATCCGATATTAATTTCTAATTACCATTTATAATGGTTTATAGTTCCTTTTCAATTGTTGCTTTAATAGTATTCATAACAAGATTCACTAACTTCCTGTCAAATAGGCTCATAAAAAGAGATTTGTATTCTGACGACGACGCACAAAGGGAAAAAGCAAACGACACATAATTTTTTCGTCAATAAATTCTTCTAAATCGTAAATTCTCCATCGTAATTGAAAACATAAAAAACGTTTGTCGTATCCAACATTCGTATAACGAACTAAAAAGTGCGTAACAAAATGAAAAAGCTACTCATTCGTAAAACTGTTTGAATTCTCTCAAAAGATTTTGTTGAACAACTTGATAGCCAGACGAATAAATCAGAAAGATGCGTTGAACAAATCACTGCCGCTTTTGCAGCAATACCATACACCTACCCAGTACCGATGTATTGGCGATGCTCACAGATTGATGTAGCTTGTAGACTTGTACCAACACTAAACAATTTTATACTCGGATATGGCCAACAAAAGTTAAGATTTACGAAGTATACTCGACAGAGCTTTGTGGATGTACGAACGAAGGTGAAGACGTGGATATGATAGATAGAAGATAATGTTTCTTTTAATTATTAAGATGTCTCAGAAAACTAGCTATTTTTACCCGACAGCGGGAGGGTAATGTTTTTCGAGCGTATGTACAGCACGCTCTACAGCCCAAACGGGTTGATGGATTAGGAGATATGAGGTATCGCGGGATTTTTT
Source organism: Anorthoa munda (assembly GCA_945859665.1). NCBI lineage: Eukaryota > Metazoa > Arthropoda > Insecta > Lepidoptera > Noctuidae > Anorthoa > Anorthoa munda. The sequence continues at coordinate 12,567,996 of OX243911.1, read as the reverse complement.
TCGTTATCCTAACAATATGGATATCAAATGAAAGCTATTAAATAGGCCATTCCAAAAATATATATATTGCAACACTTATATGATCCTATTTTGGCATAAATTCAAGATAAGCGTAACTTTGATAGCAAAATAAATAATCTATTTCCACATAACTTTTTTGGAGTTCATTACTAAAACTAAAAAGTCTGAAATAAAACAAATTATGATAAAAACAAAAAACCCGACTACTAAAAATTAATTAACTGAACTTAGCAGTCGGGTTTTTGTTTTTATAATAATTTGTTTTTATAACAGATAGTTAATGAGGCTGTTATTGGATACTAGAGTGATCAAAAGAAAAATAATAAGACTATTAGCGGACAATTTAGTTTCATATAGGTGAATGGCTGTTCATTACTTAAGAAGCTGCAAAATTACATAATAAGAAAATCTTTGTGTCCTAATTTAAAATACAAATAATCAGCATTTATTCTAAAATATATCTCCATTACAGGTGTATTATGTCGTTTAAAACTGGAAGCCTCATCCATACCTTGCGTAAGTTCGTCCTCACTTTTTTCGACTTCGCAACGTTGAACGTTGAAAACAAACAATTGGCGTCGAATTTACGAGCCGTGTTGAGAGCCAAGCCGCTTATTGAGATGACTGTACGGCGCTCAATTTAAATTCCCTTCCCCCACGGAAGACTATCAGCTTTGTGTGTCAGACCTTTACTTTCGGATTATTACAACCTCTTTTGAATTTTCCATTCTGTAACATACATTTTATGTTGATATTGTTTTATTAAACGGTTTTTGACCTAAAAGAAAACGTCGTTGCTGCACATTCCTGTAATTAAAATCGCCATTTGAAGAAGTTCAATCGAAAATAAAACCCTAACTATTTTGAAAGTTTGTGAAACAAAGTTCATTATTAATCGGATCTTTAAAAAGTTCTTGTTTCGTCGAAGCATTTAGACATGGCGACAATGTTGGCACGTCAACGTCCCAAACTCTTATCGACACTAATTTATCTTAATTACTACTTAATACCACAATTTGGATTCCAAACAGAGCGCTAACGAAGCGCCTTCTGATGCCACCGTCGGCGTTAAATACCACAGGGCGAATACTTTCGAAACGCGATGGGTGCCGATCGCTAATCGAACAATGGGCATGACATACCTAAATCGCGGCATAATAGTAATAAATTCTATTGTTGCTAAACAAAAAGTAGAATGTGGTAACAGAGGGTGACACGGTTGAAGCGCGACGACAATGCTAAACGGAATATCAATATCAGGGCATCACTTTTCATATGCCGACTGGGTTAGAAGAGCAGCAGGAAATAAACCCTTTTGCAAACGGTATAGGGTTTGGAGTTGTGATTTTGGGGATAGTAAAAAATACGACGGCATTCTAGCTTGCGCCTGCACCCGATATTGGATTTCGAACTCTTTTTCGAGTAATTTTTGAAAATGCAATCTGTGTATGTTAGCAAGCAGGACGGCTGCCATTTGTCTTCGCAAACAAACCGATTTGTGCGTCGTAGTATGGCTAACGAATGTTGCAGAGAGGCACGTGGCCGAACAGACTGTTACACTGACTTATTGCGACGCTCATTGAAGTCTATTAGTGAATTAGACTGAAATAGAACAATGTGTTACTGTCAATGCTAATAGAGATTTGTTATTTTCAAACTGGTGTAAAATTTATGAAAGTTAAAACAAATGGTTTGACAGAAAACAGCGTGGTTTTAAAACTAAAATCCATGGACGGAGAAATTACAGGAAATATGTAGGTACTGTTAGTTTCCTTTGTAGATAAAGACATCGAACCAATATTCAAACGACGCAATTTCTGCCAAAAGCATCGATCCTTAGAAAAATACTGTTTTGCCAAAGTTTCATAACTCATTGATCAAAATCAAATTCAAAACCAACAAAACTAAATTCCGAACAAAACATTGAACATAAACCAAAGCCCGTGTAAAAGAGGAAGCGAAATTTCATAAACTATAAAACAAAGCAATGTTCAATGCGGCCGTCTTGGTAAACTTTTGGGAACGAATGAATAATTCAAGATGCGAATCGGCAGTCCGTCAAGAGGTTCCCAGACCGTTGCATTTTCTACGTAAATCTGCAGTAATATCTGAGGATATATTAGGATATCTTATGCCGTGTTCACGAGCAATATTCTTCATCTTTCTGTTTTACATTCCACTGTGATGCTCGACACATGTCTGGATTTCTGTCTACTCTTATTATTTGGTTGCTTTCAAATTGTCTTCCGTTTTGTCACCTTTTTCGTTTTGTCGTGTTTGAATTTTTGGTTTCACATTTTATGGTTGTGTGTCATCGATAATATGTTCCGACAAAATATAGATAATTGATAAAGATCGTAGGAACAAAACGAAAACTGGGTTGTTATGTAAGGTAAACACTAACTTAAAGTAAAGTAGTAAAAACGTGCACCCTGAATTGAGTATTAGAAATTTAGAACTTGTCAAACTTAACGTTAATGCTTGACAAGTTTGCATGAAAAATACTATCATGTTCTAATCAAATGCCACTTAGCCTCAATAAAGTAATCCGACAGAAGTAGTTTTTACCACTCCCTATAATAGTAAGACCGAATTTATTGATATAACTTCATCAGAGCAGTTATAGAAAAAGGTTTCCTCTTTAAAATCCACTTTCACGTATTTATTTTCCATAAAAATCTAATAGAGAAAGCATTTCGCCCGAGTCCGCCATCTTTCTCCATTTTAATGAATAAGTAAACAAAATTAGTGGGGTCCAATATCGGAATAAGTGAAACGAGTAGGTCAGAGGTACGGGCGTAGCATATAAAGTATCCATTTGAAGAAAATAATTTTAAGTAACGTCGTTTCGAACGTTTTATTCTCGATCCAGAAGAAATTTAAACGAAAATATACGAACATTTTAGCAAATTGCTTCGTATATAATTTTAAGGCAATTATTTTCAGTGATTAAGCAAATACGGACGACGTGGATTTCCATGTTATTTATTTTGTTCGTGAGTTTACTGAATTCAAAGTCCCGACTGAATTAAATTCTAAAGTAAATCGAACACTTCGAAGCAGATGAAACTCTAATACCTGGTGTAGAATCCAAGATTTCATATCAAACTGTAATATTATTGAAATAAAAATAACTCCACATTTAACCCTCACTTCACCACACTTGAAAATATCTTGAGTGCATCGTTGAAAGTAAATGCTGGTATAATTCCTGGTTCCACTGCGTTTGGATTGCATTTAGAGACGTTAGGGGATGAAGCCGGATAAACTTTATGTTAACTGTGAGCAATAAAAATAGCCTTTATGACGATACGTGGAATGGTTACGTTTGTTTGCGTCATTTGGTTGTTTCGCCGTGAATTGGACCAGGTTTTATTGAAATAGAGGACGTTATTAAGATATATATGAAAGCGTTACACTGAATTTTAGATGGATTCGGCTGCGGTTTGCGGAAATAAATATGGAATTGAACGTTTACGGAGATTGTATCGAACGCTTGCCTTGCTCGTGGTTTGGACTACGAATCGTTACAGAGTTAAAGACAGCTGCTATCATAGAGTTACTCAGGACGGCAGGTTTTTGTTCAAATAGTGTTGTAACGGCGCTGTTTTATAAAATTATTAACTCTTTGTTAGGGTTCCGTACCCGAAGGGTCCCAAACGGAGCCCCACTGCTGTCACTCACGTGTCCGTCTGTCACAAAAATATTTTTTAACTCTCCATTGCCCCATGACCTTGATATTTGGTGATAATGTTTATTATAACGTATATTTTACTAACAAATACCAATATATTCTACACTTGGCCGGTTTTTCCTCGTTTGTTGTCAGATATTGACGGTAAAAATTACTACACTATTCCAATTAGACACACTTAAAAGCTTCAGGACAGTAGATAAAAACCAAGCAATAGGTCCAATATTTACAAAAGGTTTTTTTCTACCTTCTTAGACCTACAATCTTGCTGAAACTAAATGAAAGAAACATGCCAAGTCCTGAAGATAACAATAATGTTCAGGATTTAAAGATTGCGGCACAGTATAAGCTTCCCAACGCTTAAGCCAGCCGACCCAATTCAACACTAAGTGCCCTATTTTGCATAGTTTTCTCCCTTAATGGGCTGTTGTCCTATCCAGCTTTTTGGCACAGTGTTTTAGAGAATTGTGCTACTGAACTGTGTTTGTTTTAGTTGATCTCAAAATGTGATACACATTTTGCGATCAACTAAAACATATGTAAAATGTCATATGTAAAATTATTTAACAAATTTCCTATTTTAGAGGCCAAATGAGAAATTATTCTCATCATAATCAACTTGATTTCGCCCACTGCTGAGCATAAGCCTTTCTTTGCCAATCCTCACCCTCCAGTTTCAACCACATCTAGGTTCTAACCAAAAACTGCTAAAACTGCCAACAGTTTGTCTAGGTGTCATCACAAACTCCTGAAATTATGAATTATTCTTAAGGCCAGTTCTTCTTCGGAATCTTAAAATTATTCTATTTTTTGGCACAAAGTCATCAATCATCAAACTGTTATTGATCCACATATATAACTAGGTATATATTTTTTGAACAATAACATCAATATTGAAGGTATATATCTAACTCATCTCCACTTCGCAGACGACTTAGTAGTGCTGGCAGAAACAAACTCTTTGCTCTAATACATGGTTGAGGCTCTACACAAAGCCAACATACAAGTAGGCTTAGAAATGAACAAAACAAAAACGGTGGTAATGACAAATAGTGCCAGTAAGAAAATAACAGTTGGAAACAAATTATTGAAATACACAGACCAATATATTTACCTAGGAAAACAGATCACCTTTGACATAAAGAACAACGAGATGGAGATTGGAAGAAGAATCCAACACTTATGGAACAAATACTGGTAGTAGCGTGAAATATTCAAAAGTGCGCTGCCAACAAACCTAAAAAAACTGGCCAAGTGCGAGTCGGACACGCGCACGAAGGGTTCCGTACTTGGTAAATTGCGGTTTACGATTTATGACGTATTAAAAAAACTACTTACTAGATCTCGTTCAAAATAATTTTCGGTGGAAGTTTACATGGACATCATATTTTTTTTTTAGTTTTATCATTCTCCTATTTTAGAAGTTACAGGGACATACACACACATTTTACCACTTTGGAAGTGTCTCTCGCGCAAACTAAACAGTTTAGAAAAAAATGATATTAGAAACCTCAATATCAGTTTTGAAGACATATCCATAGATACACGTACGGGATTGACGAAAAAGAAAATTTTTGTGTTTCAGTTCTAAGTATGGGGAACCCCAAAAATATATTGTTATTTTCTATTTTTGTGTGAAAATCTTAATGCGGTTCACAGAATACATCTACTTACCAAGTTTCAACAGCATAGTTCTTATAGTTTCGGAAAAAAGTGGCTGTGACATACGGACGGACAGACAGACAGATAGACAGACATGACGAATCCATAAGGGTGCCGTTTTTTGCCATTTGGATACGGAACCCTAAAAACGAAGTTTTTGAACACCTTCATTTTACGGTGCTTGACCTATAGCTGCCAAGTTTACCTCAAAGGTCAATAACAAACTAATAAGCTGCCAACGGGGAATGGAGCGAAGTATGCTAAATATTAGGAAAAACCAAAAATCTGAAATACTAAAATAAAAGATACCACAAAATCCATAGATGCTCTTGAATATGCCAAAGATCTAAAATGGAAATGGACTGACATGTAGCAAGACTTCAGGACCAGAGATGGACTAGAAGAGTAACCACATGGAAAGGGCCGCAAGGGAAAAGAAAGAAGAGTCGCCCAATATCAAGATGGGAGGATGATATAAAAACTGCTGCTGGCCCAAAATGGCTAGAAGTAGCCCAAAACAGAACCAAATGGAAAGATTTGGAGGAGGCCTTCACCTGTTTAAGAGGTTCCTGCTAAACATTATTGTTATTTAGAAAATTAATATCTTACCTATTTGATATTAAGAAGGAAATATAAGGCTTTTTATTTTTTATTAAAACCGCTATTATTTTAAAATGAAGGGGTAACTGAAGTGCCACTATAGAATACCATTTTAATCGTGATTATTTATTGTTGTTATGATGAAAAAGGCAATTGCCGCAGGGCTGGTCGCCTACCAATTAAATTGATTGATTCGACGCAAGTTGTTAATCAAAATGTTTGTTTGCCCGCCGGAAAAGCAGCGAAAAGTGCATCCGAAAGACCGTTTAATTTGTACCGGGCGAGATTTTAATTAATTTCGTTGTTGCAGTTTACGGGTTAAAAAAGTGTTCGTTTATATCAAGGGTGATTATTTTATGAGTTTTGGTGCAGTTTTTGTGTTGTGTGAGTGTGTGTGTGTGTGTGTGTATGTGTGTGTGTGTGTGTGTTTGTGTGTGTGTGTTGTTTATGTATGTTTTTTTGTTGTTTTTTTGTTTTGTTTGTTTGTTTATTCATAGATTTCTTTCTAATATCGAAGTAAGAAAATTTTATGTTTTTTTTATGATGTTTCCAATTCGTACCTAAGGTGGAATGATGGTGTTGGTGGTAGCGGAGGATAAATACCATAAAGTTTGATCATGGTGTCTTTTAATTATAATAATAGCAAAAATATTACCGTTTAATTTTCCATAACACATTGCATAAAATGCAATAAGAACTACAAAATTATCATAGAGCATCCATTAAAATTCTCACTATACGCATATGAATTCTTAATAATAGATTGTCCAGTTCATAGCCACATAGCACGTTGGCTTTCCTATACGTATCGTCTCTATAGAACGTAACTATGTGCTAAAACCACGGAACAGTTAGAAACAAAGATTTCTGGAAGAGGTTTGGTATTTAATCTGCTCTTAAGATAACATTTTGCTTGCAGGTTTTGACTTGGAACTTTTAATTTTGCTTTGAAGACCTCTGAATAGATTTTTTGAAAATGCGCTTAATAATTCAAGTCCTTTTTATTATAGGTTTAAAATAAAGGTTAACTGCGACTAGTATAATATTATCAAAGGATTCTGCAGTGGTAATTGTTGCTGAGTTAGAGATGATATATTGATCACATAACAGATTGTTTTGCTCACAAATATCTGCACAATAGTATTGTAGCCCAAAACTAAAATACTGCCCAACTCGCTAGTAAAAGTGATACGTAACATATGAAACTGTTAGTACATCCAGTTTAATATCCTTCTATATCCGGACGCGTCCATTCGCCAAACCGCGGCGACATGCTGCCACCATTATGCGTGCGTCCATTGGTGTTCAAATTAAATACATAAAGAAGAAATGTTTACATACAACTACCCTGTACAGACCATTACACAAGTGCGTCATATGGTGCTGTAACCGACATTGTGAGCCAGACATCCCATATAAATGTAGATACGAGAGCGGACTACAATTTTATGATTTCACGTTTTATGTTATGTCTGAATACGGTGTTGCATTGGTGTAGTGTTGAAGGTGCGGGTAAGTGTTCATGTGAACTATTTTAAATAGGAGTATCTGGGTTATTTTGTATTATATTTGAGGTGCTTTCTATTTGTTTGTGAGATGTATTGCCGTTTTAGTTGTCTGATGCTGGTATAATAATTACCACCTCAGCAATTAGTATTTACGTGTGTTTTAATTCTAAGCTCACAATAAATTTCAAGTTAATCTATACTAATATTATAAAGAAGAATGGTTATTTTATTTTTTGTTTGTTTGTACCGAATAGGGCCTGAAACTATTGGACCGATTTAAACAATTATTTTACCAATAGAAAGCTACATTATTCTTGAGTGACATAGGCTATTTTTTTATCCCGAAAACGGGTCCTGTGGGGTGGTCCACGGGGGCGAAGCCGCGGGGTTCAGCTAGTTGTAGATAAAGTAATGTTGTCCGTCACCACTATTGTAGATTTGTAGTTGTAGGTAGGGAACTCTATCTATTATAATTAGCCTTTTTTTGCCAATAAGTGGTAACGGTTTCCTTCTTCCCTTTTACACACGTCTGTCCTCTCCAAAAATATTAAAACAGCAAATGAAATTTCATAAAAAAAATACACATCTAACATAAATGTTCACAAACAGCAAACAGGACGAACTAAAAAAAAATCTGCAAATGAAAACGGTACAAAAATCCGAGAGACAACGCCAGCGGAGATAATGTCCCGTATAATTGTCACGATACGAATTTATGCAACCGGGTCGTTGGGTCCTCACAACGCGTGCGGTGAGTGTGACAATGTTACTGTTGAAGATAGAAATGTGGCTAATTATGGAATATTCTAGTTGCATCCTCATCAGTTTGTAAAGTTCCATTGTTTTATTCTGATTTCCATTAAACAGGCAAGGGCTATATCAAGAGTGCTAAATCTCAAGTTGCAGCGTGCTGACCAAATCTTCTGAAGAACTTATGGTCACTGGAGCACGTTCCTTTTAAAACGTTGATGAAGGCGTATTCAGGATTGACAAATTCAGGAATAGGTGTCACTGTACACCTTGGGTTAAGTCTTATGAGCAGTTTACTGCAATAGATTGAATTAATGGTTACATATATCGAAAGAATATATACTTATATTATAACGAAATACAATAAGGAGCTTCAATGTTAATAGGATGTAACAATTGGTAGTCTGATCGTTAAAAGCATTTTTTAAACACAAGCTTTGGATGGACTTGATAAAGAAGGAGAAAATATACACACACATATATTTTGATTGTTTCTCTTACAACCCACTTTTTCCGCATTAACAACTTTATGTCAGCAATTTCAGGATTGACATTAGCCTATATTCGAGTTTTTACAGCAACATCTCTGCTAGCATGCGAGGTCGCATTTTACCGCGATTCAGTTATTCATGTCCCGTGTTTCATTCGTCATCACGTTTTGATGTAATGATTAGTGTACTGTCAACAGAATTAGTGGGAACTATGGACTGTTTCATTTGTTCGGCTTATAAATTAAGTAAGTACTTTGGTTATACTGGATAGTGCGTTTGTTGTGGTCTCGGGTGTCAAGTACGGGACCGCACATGGGTAGATTTCAGAGAATTTCACATCGAGAGAAATTCATTATTATCATCATAATCAGATGATAAATGTTCACTTTACATTTTTTATTTTTTTTATTCGTAATAGGCTTGTGCTTGACCACTATCTCACTTGATGGTAAGCGATGATGTGGTCGACGATGAAGCACGCTTGCCTAGAAGAAACCTATTCACTCTTGACTTAAAGACTCCCAGGTTGTAGCTATCGGGAAATACAGACTCCGGCAGGGAATGCCACTCTTTTGCTGTGCGTATAATAAAAGTATACCCAAAACGTTTGGTGCGTATGGGTGGGAAGTCCACCGTGTATCGATGACGCATCGCCGTACGTCTTGTAATCATTATTAGGAATATGATAAAAATCATCTTCCCTTCACTGGCATTTATGGTGTGGTGTATAACCATCTTGGTCAGCATCAGTTGTTTTTTTATAGCTTCATGTTATTAACCAATAGGTATTATTAATCGGTAAATTATTCCTAATCTTCATTTATTTACGTTTCATTTTAACACTTTATCAAACTACAACTTTCTTCTTCCTTATTGATATTTTCTTTCAAAATAATGGAACAACTCAATGTTTACGCAGACGGAGAAAAGCGATTATAGCGAAATGTTAATTAATCTACACAAGTTTACGTCAAATATTCAGTTCATTTTACTTAAGAAACTCCAAATTGACATCAGGAAGAGAATGTTCAACCCGTTAAATTGCCATGGGGTGGTCTGTGTGACCCCATCTGAGCTAAAATTACACTAGACACAAAGAAAATTTAAGTGTATTTTGGTTCAATTAGTGGGAGGGTTAGGGGTGTGAAATTGCGCGGGGGCAGTAATTTATTTTAAGTGTGACAGTAGACCAATTTCGACTGGGCAGCGATTATAGGATTTAAACCTTTTTGGTGAAAGAGCGAACTGTTTGGGTGATTTAAAGCATTGCCAATCTAAAAGCCAATTATGTAGCTATCCTGAAACTAAACAATAAATTGTATTAATTTACGAATATAGAACAGGGTGTAACGGTAATGTGCGATTATATTTTAAATACTGCTTTTGTCCGTGTATATGAACAAATTTTTCCCAGGAAGTCTCTCTCTTTTGAGCCTATTGTACGTTCTTTTACACGAGCAGCCTGTGGGTTAGATAGGATAGGATTGATGGACCCCCTTTTCCCCACTTAGATTCTCATTTGGTCCGTTTTGCGTGCAGGCCTCATTTCTGAGAGAGGCCGTAATCAACCACGCAGACCCAGTGCAAGTTGGTAGATGTCACATGTTTTTGAATTTTGGGTTCTAAGACATGCCGGTTTCCTCACGATGTTTTTCTTCACCGGTTTTAGAGCAGTGGTGTTGAAAATGATTTACACAAATCAAAGCGCCTGCCTGAGTTCGAACTCGCGGCCGACAACTTATAAGTCGCGGCCATTACAACTGGGCCACCACTGCTCTATCTGTGAGCTAGATATACGCAAAGATCGTACAACGCTCTCCGTGTTTAGTACAATAATGCGTTAAGGTTGCAGCTGCCTCGCTTCTGTAGAGCGTCGGGGATGTTAATGGATGCGCATGTATATTGTTTCTACAGAACCATGCGCAAAAGGTGCGCATCCATGGTGCGCAGGGTGTGGGGCAGTTCCAACAGTATCCTAAGCATGATTTCGAGTCGCCTAGACTGTGTCTTAGTGGGTCGCTGTTGTGCTATCTCACATCACACAATGATGATCCACTGTTATGAGTTACTAACATAGTTGTAAGTTTTACCACAGATAATATAATACATACAGATGCCTCATCCCATACAAGGAAACCGTGCCGACGTAACTAGCGTTTTTCATCTGATTAAACCGATTATTTTGAGTACTTCGTTCGCGTTCGGTTCCGTTCAATGGCGATAGATAGATGGTGTTAGTAGCAACTTGCAAGTAAAAGGGTTTACTTGGTGCATGAATTTTTTTTTTATAAATACAGTGAAGATTTGTTTTATAGTTTTTTTTGCACGTTTTTACAGTTTCATTGCACCAAAATGAGTTACAATACAAAATAAACAATCGAGTGGAATGCCTCAGACATTTCAAACCGCGCCATTTATTGGCATCAATTTTAAATGATCCGTCCGTGGCTGTCTAATACCGGTCCGCAACACTCCAAGAAATTTCTAGGCTCTACGTTCAAAGCCCGGGAATGCATTTGGAATATGAGCAGGGGGCAAATCCGCTACCTGCTTGGGGCCTTTACTGGGCACTTTGGAACCAACGACATGCTCATGAAGATGGGTTTAACTACGACCCCCGTGTGCAGGTTGTGTGGGGAACATACGGAACGCATGGAGCACCTTCTGTGCACATGCGATGCACTGGCTGGCAAGCGAATGGGTCTCCTAGGGGTTGGATACCCAAAACCGGAAGATTATAGGCTCATATCTCCTAGTCTCGTTGTAAAGCTCATGAAAACAGTTTTCAACGAGATTGGGGAGGATTAAGGTATCTAGGGGACCACAATAGATCCCAATGGGTCGAAGTGTCCGTGTTATGTCTCGGCCCCTCCATAAGATAAGATAAGATAAATGATCCGTTCTGATGATCTTTGAAATGTGAATTAAGACCTCAATATTCCATAATTCTTTGATTAGGAGAGTAGATTAAACAAGAACATACAATTTTTATGTTCAATTCCAGAAAATTTTATTTTTACACACATTTCAAAAATAACACGGTGCATGTCGCGCAATCTAGTGAGATTTATTTTAACCAAATTTTCCTTCTTAGTGCTGGGATCCCGTGGTTTTACTAACCATTTTTTGAGTCGTGATGCTATTCCATTCTATAGTCAATTCTCAAAAAAAAACATGTATCTCCAATACAAATTTTGTATGGAAAATCCATTTTTTTTGGGCATTGCCTACATCCGTGGAGAAAGTTCTTAATATACATGAGCAGAAGCTGTTTTTAAAATTTGATTGCACCTTTCAGTTGCAGCCTGTATAAATTCTCTCTTAATCGCTACCCATACAGAAATAAACCATGCTATCCCATAAGTCATAAACAAAATTAGTACTCAAATAAAGTATACCTAATCCCTGATTACGATCAACTTAATTATGACGTCAGACAAAGGCTCACGACCTTGCCGTATCAGAATTAAAACCAGTCGTAAAACATAACGACGGTAGCACTGATAACGTTATCAATAGATATGTCTAATTGGGGATTTTGCGAAGACCTTTGCTGATATGAGGGCCTAGGTTATAAATGTTATTAGGCAAGGATAAATAAAGTTTTGAACTTATTTCAGATTAAGGCCGAAAAATATAGTAATTTTAACAGGCCTTCGGTTTCTGAATTAGGAATTTAATTTTAACTTGTCAACTCTACTTTGGACTGAAAATACTTTAAAACCTACCTTCTTACTAATATTATAATTCCGAAAGTTTGGTTGGTTCTATGTTTGTTACTCAAGCCAGAACGGCTGAACGGATCTGAAAGAAATTTGGCACAGGGATAGATTATAGTCTGGAATAGCACGTAGATTTTTCATATCGGTATGACCTTTTGGGATAAGAAAACACTTTTCGCGGGCGAAGCCGCTGACAGAAGCTAGTTAGTTACTAAAATAGAGGTTGAAAAGTTCTTAACTCGAAAGTTTCATTACAGAGGGGGACCGGGGAAAATACTATTATTCTTCCCCAAATGTCTCTAACAAAAACCCTTTTTTGCAGCGAATATTTCCAAAATATACACCGTTAAATATTGTTCGTTACAATCCCGTGGAAAGTGGATCCGGTACATGCAACAGTATCGATTTGTAAAGATAAAATAAAAAAATATAAGAAAATAAACCGACCATCAAAGAAAAACACAAAATAATGCAAAAATAACTTTTGTTTTAGTACCTCTTGTTTTATCATTTTGCAACACCGACTTCCGAACCGAAACTTATGTTTGCAATTTTTACTCGACTGCTGAAGGCGGGTAATATTTTTATCAGTTTATGTATGTATGTTTGTTCTTAAGTAGTGTTCTAGAGACCACACACGTTGGACGATTTTGATGATTCTTACGTCAATCGATTCGTCTTTATCTTGCGAGTGCTACATTTATCATTATAAATGTAGCACTCGCAAGATAAAGACGCTAGGAAAATAGAAAAATGGCTGCTTTTGGACGCAATATTGTGGGGATCCAATTTTGTTTTTCTTCCATATAAAAATAAAGGGGTTTAAGAGGTGATTTCAAAAATATACAACACTTATACGTTGAAATGTAACTAATTCGAAAAAAAAATGTTAGCTAAAAAGTTATAAATAAAAAAGTTGATTAAAAAAATCAGAACATCTGGTTTTGGTCAGCCAGCTCGCGAATATGTATCCTCCGACTGCACAGCATGATTTTCTTCTTGTTTACGTATTTTAGTTCGCTTCTTAAGTAATCGGGTTTTTCATTTATTTAATAATTTTTTATTAGTGTTTTGCTTTGGAGGACGTTTTATTTTTTTGACTTTATATTATTTAATTTAATGTTTACAAATCGATACTGTTTCATGTACCGGATCAACCCTCCACGGGGTTGTAATAACCAAATATTTAACGGTGTACATGCGATGTATTTTCTATTTATAACAACATCATACAACCGGCATAATTATACCGCTTGTGCCATAAAACGTACAAACAAAATTATCCTAGAGAAACACCCGTTGGAGAAACGAACATAAATTCCTGTGTTACACGGTTAATCAACATAGAAATTGTAATTCGAATATTGGCCCCACAATTACAATACATTTACATACAGATTTGGTCGGATTGAATTTCTATGGTTACAGTCAGCTTGTTAATTTGCCTAAAAGGAAAGTAATTGCTCAGATGGAATTTGTATCCTATATCCCATACGAGCTCTGTGAAATAACGAGTAAACTTTAACGATATTCCTGCGGAACCCAGCCTTTCTTGACTCGGTACTTTCTTGTTAAGATTTTTATACGATGTTTAAGTAACTATATCAAAAGCTGAACGGGTAATTGACATCAACAACAAGGACCAAGAAACAAGGAACAAGGGACCAACCCTGAAATCATGAAAAAAAAACAGCTGTTCAGTACATTTTGATTAAGGTAGATATTTTACGCAATTTCTGGTTTTTTAAAACAGTAAAAGAAAAACATAATGTGTGAGTACAAAACCCCTTTTGAGGTTGTGTTTGTTTTGTTACACGTTGTATTGTCCTCATTAGCAATCAAATCATACATTATACTATAACTCTTTAGTTTTACAGTAATTTCATCTCGCTTTCTCTATTTATCCAAGAAAAATATTAGTTCTGAATTTCTATTATCCTAATCAAACTGTTTCATGTGTGTTTTACTAATAAAGGGTATTCTATTGATGTGTAAAATTATTTCATTATGTTACATTGTGTTTGAAAGAGTTGTGGGTCAAGTCATTACGTATTCCATAAATTAATAATATTGAGAATGATATTAGAGGAAAACTGGTAAAACACACATTTTCATATTTAAATAGCAAGTAATGTTTTCTCTCAAAAATATGGAATTGAAAATATTATTAGCATTTGTATGTTTAGAACGGAATTATTTCTTATGCATTATTTTATTGAAGATCCTTTTTTGTTCAAAGAAAAGATCGCCATGTTGATTTTTAGGGTTCCGTACCCAAAGGGTAAAAACGGGATCCTATTACTGAGACTTCGCGGTCCGTCTGTCTGTCTGTCTGTCTGTCTGTCTGTCACCAGGCTGTATCTCATGAAGCGTGATAGTTAGACAGTTGAAATTTTCACAGATGATGTATTTTTGTTGCCGCTATAACAACAAATACTAAAAACAGAATAAAATAAATATTTAAGTGGGGCTCCCATACAACAAACGTGATTTTTTTGCCGTTTTTTGCGATAATCGTACGGAACCCTTCGTGCGCGAGTCCGACTCGCACTTGGCTGGTTTTTTTATTAAATAAATAACTTGGCAATGTTAACACTTTTATGTTAAAAATAAACATATAGTTCATATAAAACAGTTTTATGATCTTGTCATAAATAGGTCCCTAGATATTTATCACAAATATACCTACCCACTGCCATAGCGTAGAGACCTATATCAATTAAACCTAAACAATACCATTCTATATAGCTGCAATAGAAGCTATTCACGACTGTACCATGTAATCGTTTTATTCGCCATGATTGCACTCGGTGAATAAATATTTCTCTTTTTTCCACACCCGCAGCCCCACAGTTTCCGCCGTACGAATAATTGTGCGCATTCGGTCAATTGTACCGGCACGCGCCATTCTGAGTGTTTTGCTGGCTCTCTGTAAAGAAAAGTGACGCAATTTTTCGACGATTATGTATGAAAGGAATATATTGGGTGCAGAATGTGTGAGAAAATATCTCGTGGAATATATTTTTGTGAATGTGTGGGCTAAAAATGTTTTAGGATTGAAACTGGTCCGCAGTTTTAAATTTTTTATCCTCAAACATTTTTAGCGTACTATTCAAATTCGATAGTCGCTATTGCTGAAAATAATAATTGTAAAATAGAAAAAGGAAAACGCTGATCATAATATGGGTATATTGTTATAACACATTGATCAGGATCTAAGACAGGTCTTAAGGCCAAACGCCATTCAATTTACGGACAAAATAAAGTTTCAAACAAAATGTATCCAATAAAAAATAATAATAACTTACAAAAAGTATGATTAAAATTGCTTTTAACACACGTAATAAAAACAGTTGCCAGGAGCTCTGCACAATATCATACCTTCCCCTCCCCCATTCTAAAGTGTGATGTAACTCATAAGAAAATGTCTTTTAAAACACATGCCATGTGGCCCTCTAATATATATTTTAAATTGACTTTATTTGCCTAAATTTGATGCAGTTTAAAGGGTGCATAATTTACTTTAGACTAATTATTTTGCAATAGGGATGCGCAGATGGTGTCCCGAATTAGGGGCTAAGAGGAATTCCGTGTGACAAAGTTTGTTAGAAAATTTTAATTAACTTGCAAGGTGTTTTATATCGATGAACTGTCTTAATATTCTTCTTAATTACTTTACTGTACTAATTTATTCGTCAGGATTTGAAGAATCATTCGTTTAAAATGAATCAATCAAACTTAATTTCTTACACTTTCTTCAACTTTTTTCGCACTGGAAACAAAAACATGTATCTTACGAATTATTTTGTTGGAATCTGTATAGAAAGGAAGTCAGCAAAATACTTTACAATCGTTAGCGAATATCTGACCTTGTCTTTTTGCATCCCATATTTTTTGGTAATTTTTTACTATATGAGTGGACAGCGAGTCTAGTCAAATTACTCTAAGCATATAGCTCACTCAGGCGTTCCGAGTATCTAACGAGTTTACTAACCAAAAAAGCTACATACATACCGCCACTGCATTCAAAAATATAATCCGCAAAAAACCTTAAACGTTCACCAAAAAAACCAGACCAATTCCCGACAATCCAACAAATGAGATTCGTTAATAGGAAAGTCAGGAGGCAAATTTTTGGCGCCGCCGCCGTAACGTCCACGTCCCGTCCCAGTTGGATTTCCAATTTTCTATACGTGACCTTTTTCACTCCAAATGTCACATGTTCTACAAACGAGGTGTCTTTGAAAACGTAATTAGAAAATTCCCCAACGACACGACGACGTACCGATTCCGTTCTCTGTAGGATTTCGGTGCTCAGGCGCTGGAAGTCGCAAATTAGTTTTGTTCATGATAATATGTTATCGTGGGTACTTATTGGGTGAATGGTAATGTTTATTTCGGCGTCGATTATCGAATCTAATCATTTTCAAAGGATCATATTATCTTTTCCTGTTTCTCGCTGCAATTGAAACTTTCGTAGCATGTGGATGGGCTGAAAAGAAAAGAAAAAGAAGTTATAAATAAAAATAAAAAAAATAAAAAACATACGTCTGGTTTAGGTAAGCCAGCTCGCAAATGTGTATCCTCCGACTGCACAGCATGATTTTCTTCTTGTTTACGTCTTTTTATTCGCTTCAGCAGTCGGGTTTTTGATTTTTTTAATTAACTTTATTTATTTAAAACTTTTAAGGTAACTTTTTATTCGAATTACATTTAAATATATATGTGTTATATATTTATGAAATCACCTCTTAAAACCCCCTGTTTTGATACCTTACACGATGGAATTAAGATTTAAGAAAAAAATTGGGCCACCACAATTTTTCTATTCTCCAATTTTAATGTAACCAGTGACACTTAAGGTTAAGACGAATCGATTGACGTGAGAATTAACAAAATCAACCAACGCGTTTGTTTAACTAATTCTCTACAACGCCACATAGGAACAAATATACATACATAGACTGATAAACACAATACCCTGCTTCGGCAGTCGGGTAAAAAGAAAGTTTTTGTCCAACTGTAGCACCCGCACTGCAAGACCATTCGGTACCTACGTGCAGTTTCATCAGCCATTGCTTTTTCATGTTCTGATCGTGAGCAAAAAAATACTACGTGTTTATGTGTTTTAACATCCATCAGTACGAGTAGTTTAAATATTGTTCTATAAAATACCATAGTATTTAAATTGTTTTTAAGTCCATACGTTTTCATTTAAGCATAAAATAATAGAATTGCCATCCCAGTGGTGTTGCGGCGCACTTGCGTAATTGGTTTAGATAAATTAACAAAGTAGTTCCAAAGAGTGATATCCCACGAGGCACACTTTAATTGTAAACCCGCCCTTGTTTCAACGGTTCTTGCATTGATAATGAGTTTTTATGATTATTGTTTAGCACTGTTTCTTGAAAGAGCATTGTATGTTAAAGTTTGCGGTACATCTAGGCATGTTTGTGGTGTCCTAATAAACATTTTGATTGAGATTTTTTTAAGGCATAGAACGAGCAAATTTGAGAGTACTACAATGGAATTTTGATACTAATTAAATATTTCGTGCGATGAACTAAAAATTGGTTAAGGCTATTGGTAAGGACCTGACCTCATTTTGGACAGTTTTGCTTACAAAATATTTTCTGATTTAAATATCCTATATAGTTAAGAAGAAATTCTAATCATCAATTTTTCTGTTTAAATATATTTTAAACATACAAGTCGTTTTGGAGACTAATCCAAAACCACTTGGATGTTTAAAAATATATGTATATGTATGCAAAAGAAGAGTAAAAATATCGTGTTGTTAAAGTTATACGAAAAAAACATTTTTCACAAATAATAATGTACTTGAATCAATAATAAATATACACTTTTTTCAAAACATTTAACCTATAGCTGTTACTAAAGCGTATGCTTTAGTAAGTTACGTGTGTTGTAAATACAAGCAGTGAAACAAAAGACAGACAAACAATACAAAATACTTAGGTACATTATGAACATGCAAAAATAAAAGATCTTTTACAAAAAATAAAAAGCCGGTCAAGTGCGAGTCGAACTCGTGCGCTGAGGGTTCCGTACCTACCCATTATACCGCCATAATAAAATTGGTATCATTTTTATTGGTGGCTTTTTTTTTTTTAAATACTTTTTTTGTCAATAATTAAGGCAAAAAGTACACATTTACTACACAAATAAAGTAAAAATTCAAAAAAATAAAAAAGTTGAAAATAAAGGTAAATTTTGGTACTTACAAGTTTTCGCGAAAATCATAATTCGCTCATATCTTTTTATCGTTTTGACTCTGGACCTTGATTTTTATACACCTATCAGGGACTATAGACCTCAGTAGTTTCAACTTACCAGGTCCACCCGTTTCTAAGAAAATCAGTGGTGACACACGGACAGGCGGACAAGAGAGTGATCTTATCCCTTATTTATTACCTTCTGTGGTACGGAACCCTAAAAACAAAAATTTGGTATAGGTGCAGTATGTCTTCGTCTTCCATACGTCTCTATAGACCGCCATCTCAATAGTCACGTCCTTTATGGTATAATATATATCATCTTTCACATCGATCATTTCATTGGTTCCTCTATTTCTATAACCATCCACATTCAATCTCAAAACTTTCATGAAGTATTCCAATATTATCAACTGACATCAAATACTAGTCGAAACTCAGCAAATCTACAACATATTCCGTGCTCACATCAAGTTCAAGCGTTATAGACAACTTGCGAAGATATGGAGCGTAGGGAAACTGAGCAAACGGTCCGTGCGATAAGCCCGACTTGCATGAATCTGAATAACAAACAGACATCCTGCAGTCCTGCTAGAGACAGGACGACAAAAACACGAACCAATAATCTAAATGCACCAACCAATCAGAGCGCGTAAGTGCTTAACGCATATTATAAACCAGTAAATTGCTTTCTTTTATTAATGTGCATCACTCATAAAATGGTGGTGTGCGTAAGTGCTAAAAAGGGATTTTAGCCTCAAGCGGTTGCCGTCCCTATGTATTCATCTCCTCACTGTGACCCTTATTTATATTATTCATCTCATCAATACAAATTGCATATCCGTATTTTTTACGGCATTGCAGTTTGTGTGTCTGGCAAATAATTACAAAAAATTGAGACTAGCTAGATTATGCACCTAGTTATGGTTTTTTATTGGTTGGCTTAAATACGGAAATGTAATTCAGCAACGTAGCTTTTAGGCAAAATTTGTGTACCTAAAAAAACTGTATTATTGGTAATAAAAGAGGTTGTTTTAACAATTATAATAATCATTTATTGTACATATTGCCTATTAAGTGCTATAATTGCATTCGTATTATTATGTCTTCTTTTCCTATTTGTCAAATAATGTTTCCAATTATTCCTAGTTGATTTTCTGAACAACACAAACATAGTTTGGAAGACAAGTCTATGAGTTAGTAGAAAGAACAACAGACAAGACAGGAATCTTGCCGAATAATTACTGGTAAAAATTATGACAGCCAACAAAGCAATCAAGATCGAATCACATATAAACGCAACTGCGATCAAAGATGCTACGTGTCTAATACTTCTTTTTGACAAATTCCTCTTACAGCATGACATTACAGATAAAACAATTCTTATAAAAACAACGAAATTCACGGTCATCATAAAACTCACTGGTAACTGGTATACAAAGTATTTCAAGGATTGATCAACAAATAATTTAGGGATGATTACGAAACTAATAACTATAATAGTAGCAGCGGTCCCGTAAGTGAAGACAGTAGCCTTCCTCTTTTCGCAACTTATTCTTCCAACATAGATGAGTCCGAGTCTTAAATAAGCGACCAGTGTAGAACAAAGTGACCAGCATATCGAAGTAATAAGTAAACAATAAACTGGAGTGTAAAACTCAACCGGATAGTAAACGAATTGCAGAATAAATCCATAGCATTGTAACACTGTACCAGTTATCACTTGGTTCAAGCTGATATAGTTTTGAAGGGTGCGCCACTGTGGTAGGAGACACCACGTTGTTAACAACACTACAACACATAATATCGACAGTCCACATCCCGATATCTGCACAATGTCTTCGTAATATAGAGTCATATTCATTTCCATTGAAATTCTTAATATGATTAGTAATAATTTATGCTAATCATTTTGGTTCCAGATTAACTGTGTGTATGGTAGCTGCGCACTATTCTGAATTTCACAATTACGTCTATACGTTCATTATAATAAAGTCATCTGAATCAATGTAAATTTATTTTAATTATTATTTTAATGTTATAAATGAACACCAAAGAAAACAAAATCCAAAATATAAAAACATTGATTAATTTATCTGTGCTCTAATTATATAGTTTTTACTGATAGTGATATCATTTTATAATTAACGTACTTGTGACATACATAGCAAAATATAGCAATAATACACACAGTTATAAACTGACAAAATTAATTTAAATAGAAGTAAACAAGAGGATTACCGCCATTGACATAAATGAGACTTTGCTATACGAAGATATTGCATGTTTCACATCTAGACTGTCGATAGTGTCTGTAATATGTTGTTAACAACATGGTTTATTCTGCCGCAATGGCGCACACCTCAAAACTATATTAGCTTAAACCAAATCATAAACGGTACCGGTTTACTTGTGTATAATAACTATGTTGCCGTTTGCAGAATTTCCGAAAGTAATCTACACTCTCAAGGATTATTTTTCATCGCATCAATATGCTGGTGACTTTGTTCTACAATGTTCTTCTTATTTAACACTGTTCTAATCTACGTTGGAATAATCAGCTTTGAGAAGAGGAATGCTACTGTATTTGCTTACGGATCATTGGGTTTTACTTTAGGAATTAGTCATGGAATCGTTTTAAAAATATTATATTAGCCAATGAAAATTTCATAAGTTTGTTTCCTGTTATTTTTATGATGATTGTTAATTATGTTGCTTTTTTTTTAGAATTATTGTTCCGTATATCATGTTGTAGAAAGAGTATGTCCCAAATAAATATAAAGTCGTGTTGTGTCATTGATTACAGTTGCGTTTATGTGATTCTATCGGTGACTCTGATATTTGTTTCTAACTATAAAGCAGAATTCTTTAACTATCCAATGTTGTTTTTGTTGGCACATAGACTTGTCTTTCTAACGATGTTTGTATTATATAGAAAATTAACTTATCATAGTTGGAAATTATACCTCAGAAAAAGGAATCGAAATATATACAACTAATTATAAGGCGAGTCCAAATCTTGTCAGGTTTGGGCTACAGCTGCGTGAGTAAGACCTCAGGATTTAGTTCTGAAAGCATAGACAAAATGTCATTCTATCAGCGTTAACAATGAAAAATCATTTGACAGTTTGTAGCGTATATTAATACTTCGAGTAAATTTAGAGGAAAACCAAAATTTGGATAGCTGGATTGTGAGAAAGATTTTATTATAGCTAAAAAGGAGGTGAAAAAGGTGACGGCTATTAGAGATATAATTATGGAAGAAGAAAACATGCTTCGACGACCCCTAATAAGGACAGGAGGATGACAACGTCAATTCTAAACTTTCTGATATATTCAACTAACAATATCGCTAACAGCAATACACTGTCTTTAAGTATACTGCATGATTTTTACTTATTGTTTTGTTTTGATACGTTTTAAATAACACAATATATTACACGTTTAGGTGGTCAATTCTGGTGTATTAATTTATTTGCGATATATTCATGTTTTATTTTTATGTGTCACATAATGAGCATGAATTATCATGTATTTAATACGTGATCCTGTCCCTCATTTAATTAGACATACTTACTGTTTACCTCATTAAAAATAATTTCATTCATTGAAAATAAACACTGATTACAATAATAATTAATATATACTTGTGACATTCGCAAATAAATTTATGTAGAAGCCATGAACACAACTGAGAGCGTAAACGTGACATTAATTATTCCGGTCAAAAATTAAAAATATTCATCACAAGAAAAATTAATATGTCTGCAGAATTAGATTGCCAAGATATTTTGTATATCACGGGATCTGGACTGTCTATAGTGTGTGTTATATTATTGTTAACAACATGATGTCTTCTTCCGCAGTGGCGTTCACTTCAGAACTATATCAGCTTGAATCAAGTCATGAACGGTACCGCATGCCAGTGTACACTGGCTATTATGCCATTTATCAATTTTGTGAGTAGTATTCACGTTTTTATGCAATTTGTTTTTTTCTCATTAATATATTGGTCCCTTTGTTCTTCACTGCTGGTGTATTTAAGGCTTGTATTCGTGTACGTTGGAGAAATAAGCTGCGAGAAGAGGAAGGCTACTGTGTTTACTTACGGAATGACTGCTCGCTTTGCCATAAGTCGTGGAATCATTTTAAATTTAATGAGTTTTACCGGACCCAGTGAAAATCTCATCGGTCTATTTTCAGTAATCTTTATCATGATTGTTAATTTTGTTATTTTTATAAGAATTGTAGTGTCTGTATTGTCATGTTGTAAGAAGAGTATTTCGTCGAAATTTCACTCATATTGTGTCATTGATTGCAGTGGCGTTTATTTGTGATTCTACCTTAATAGGATTAATGTTTATGTTATTTTTATCATCGTATAAAACGCCATTTCTTTAATATCCGGTAATGTTTTTGTATACTCATAGACTAGTGTTTCAAACCATATTTGTGTTATTTAGGAAAACAACTAGCAAGCAATGGAAGTTATTCTTTAGGAAAAGACGGGTCCAAAATGTTAATAAGATTATATAATTAACAAAATGTACAGTGTAGCGTTACGTATAGTTCTGACGAGCTATACGTAAGCCACGTTTATAAGAATAAAAGTAATTTTAAATTAAAATTAAGAAAAAACCGGCCAAGTGCGAGTCGGACTCGCGCACGAAGGGTTCCGTACCATTATCGCAAAAAAAACGGCAAAACAACACGTTTGTTGTATGGGAGCCCCACTTAAATATTGATTTTATTCTGTTTTTTGTATTTTTTGTTATAGCGGCAACAGAAATACATCATCTGTGAAAATCAACTTCAACTGTCTAGCTATCACGGTTCATGAGATACAGCCTGGTGACAGACAGACAGACAGACGGACCACGGAGTCTCAGTAATAGGGTCCCGTTTTTAGCCTTCGGGTACGGAACCCCTAAAAGGATATATATAACAAATTAAGGTCCGGCTTCGCACGACGTGGGCAGCTAGGAAGGAGATCGGGCAGGATGTCGTGGTGTGCCCTAGGTAGGCAGGTGAGCAGACACCACAACGGAGAACCAGGCAATCGGGCAAGTAGGCAGGTGAGCAGGAAATCGTAGGCTGTAGAGTAGGCAGCAGGGCGGATAGGCAGGCACACAGATAGATGGTCAAGGCAGCTGAATTAATTATCAGGCTAACGGGCGGGTAGGCAATAGCACAGGTGTAGACACAGGCAGCGAGGTTCGTGGAGGCCGGGCTGTGGCTTAATATGCCGATCAATCAAGCCCTTAACTATGAAGCGGTGACCGATGAAGTTTATGAACCAGTAAAATGCACACATTTAAGTTCCACACTCAATAAATTATATTTATTGCACTTCTAAGATTGTATTACATTCACAGGCTGTATATATTATAGTTTTCAAGAGTTTATTTAGATACAATAGTCCACCTGGTAGTATTAAATACAAAACGGACTTGCCGCGTTCCGTCCAGATTAAAGACTAAAAAAGTGACTCCCGTTTTTCTTCGTTCTCTGTCATGTCTTATGGAATTCAAATATCAATTAAGAAATCATGACGAACGAAATAAAACGGTTTACAGAGGGGCAGTCTGCCGCTGCCCTTATTATGAAAATTATAATGTACAACGAGCTTAAAGAAGCTATAAAGTATGATATCTGTCTATGGTTTAGAAAAATAAAATGAGACATATGTCATGTCAGATAAAAATTACAGAGTTAAAAATATTCTATGATTTCACAAATTAGCAGTAAAATAAGTTTCTGTTTGTTAAAACAAATCGTATGCTTTCAGGGGGGTGACCATAAGCTAGAGCTTATGGTCACCCCCCTGAAAGCATTAAATAACCTTACTCTAGAGAGTAAGGTTATTTTGAGATCGAGTAAGTGACAGATGTATACAAGTCGTATACATCTGTCCCTTACACACACTCAAAATAACCTTACTCTAAGAGCTTATGGTCACCCTACAGGTGTTAAAAATATCAAAAAATACATAAAAAAGAGCAACATGAGTTGATACAATTTCAAAAATTATAAAGATGATATTTATCAAGTAAGTATAAAACTAGCGTTGGGAAACTGAGCAAACGGTCCGTGCGATAAGCCCAACTTGCATGAATCTGAATAACATACAGACATCCTGCAGTCCTGCTAGAGACAGGACAAAAACACAAACTAATAATCTAAATACACTAACCAATCAGAGCGCGTAAGTGCTTAACGCATATTATAAACCAGTAAATTGCTTTCTTTTATTAATGTGCATCACACATAAAATGGTAATGTTCATAAATGCTAAAAGGGTGATATTTTTGCCCTTTTTGTCTCAAGCGATTGCCATCCCTATTTATTCATCTTATCTCTGTCACCCTTATTTGTTTTATTCATCTTTTCAACACAAATTGCATTTCCGTATATTTTTACGGCAATGCAGTTTGTGTGAATTCTGGCAAATAATTACAAAAAATTGAGACTAGCTAGATTATGCACCTAGGTATGCTTTTCTATTGGTTGGCTTAAAATTAGCCGACCCACTAATGATATGTGGAACAGCAAAGGTTCTTATTTTGTAGACGTAATATCAGAGTTATTGTAATTCCAGAGACTAAGCTAAAATGCCTGTGGTGCGATTTCAAGTTGAAATTAAAGGCACGTTTAATTTCAACTTGAAATCGCACCACAGGTAGGTACGCAGGATGTCCATTAAAAAAATAAAAAAAGGTACGCAGCTTTTCAGTAAATTAGTATACCTCGATAAATCTGTATTACTGGTAATAAAAAAAGTTGTTTAAATATTTATAATAAACATTTATTGTACATTTTGCTCGTTAAGTGCTATTATGTCATTCACATTGTTATGTCGTCTTTTCCTATCGCTCAAATAATGTTTCCAATGCATCCTAGTTGATTTTCTGAACAACACAAACATAGTTTGGAAGACAAGTCTATGAGTTAGTACAAAGAACAATATATTAAATAGGCAACTTGACGAAAAAATACTGGTAAAAATTATGACAGCCAACAAAGCAATCAAGATCGAATCACATATAAACGCAACTGCGATCAAAGATGCTACGTGTCTAATACTTCTTTTTGACAAATTCCTCTTACAGCATGACAATACAGATAAAACAATTCTTATAAAAACAACTAAATTCACGATCATCATAAAAATCACTGGTAACTGGTATACAAAGTATTCCAAGGATTGATCAACAAACAATTTAGGGATAATTCCGAAACTGATTATTATAATAGTAGCAGCGGTCCCGTAAGTAAAGACAGTAGCCTTCCGCTTCTCGCAACTTATTCTTCCAACATAGATAAGCACGAGTCTTAAATAAGCGACCAATGTAGAACAAAGTGACCAGCATATTGAAGTAATAAGTAAACAATAAACTGGAGTGTAAATATCAATCGGGTAATCAACGAATTGTAGAAAAAATTCTAAGCATAGGAACACTGTACCAGTTATCACTTGGTTCAGGCTGATATAGTTCTGAAGTGTGCGCCACTGCGGTAGCAGACACCACGTTGTTAACAACACTACACCACATAATATTGACAGTCCACATCCCGATATCTGCGCAATGTCTGTGTAATATAGAGTCACATTCATTTCCCTTGAAATTCTTTATATGATTAGTAATAATTTATGTTAAACATTTTGTTTCCTGTTTATCTGTGTGCATGGTAGCTGTACATTATTCTGAATGCCACAAGTAGGCATATATGTTAATTATAATAATCTTATCTGAACAAATGGCAATTAATATATTTTAATTATGATAATTATGATAATGATATTATATGTATTAACTTTAAAACTTTCGCGTTTCAGAATGGAAAACAATATATCACGGGAATTTAACGCGATGATTTAGATTATTTATATAAATAATCTAAACAAACACACACACATAGCACACGCACACACACATAGGACACACATAGCTATAAATTGTAACAATTAATTTAAATAAAAGTTAACACGAGAATTACTGCCATGAAAATAAATTATACTTATGCATACGAAGATATTGTGAGTAATAGTGTTTTTAAAAACATGGTTGCTTCTGCCGCAATGGCGCACTCTTCAGAACTACATTAGCTTCATCATCATCATCAGCCTTCATTAGCTTAAACCAAATCATAAACGGTGTCATGTACCAGTGTATAATAAGTTTATTGCCGTTTGCAGAATTGCCGAAAGTAATCTAATCTACACTCTCATGGATTATTTTTCATCGCATCAATATGCTGGTCACTTCTGCGTCGATCCTTAATAAGGACAGGAGGATGACAATGTCAATTCTAAACATTTTGATTTTTTACTATCGTTATCGCTAATAGCATTACTCTGTCTCTAGGTCTTCTGCATGATTTTTACTCATTGTTTTGTTTTGAAAAGCTTTAAGTTACACAATATAACACAAGTTCAGGTGGCTGGTATATCAATATATTTGCGATGTATTCATGTTTTCATTTTTATGTGTCACATAATGAGCATGAATTATTTTAATTATACATACTTAACGTTTACCTCATTAAAATTAATTTCATTTATTGAAAATAAACACTGATTACAATAATAATTAATGTGTACTTGTGACATTCGCAAATAAATGAATGTAGAAGCCATGAACACAACTGAGAGCATAAACGTGCCATTAATTATTTCGGTCAAAAATTAAAAATATTTATCACAAGAAAAATGAATATGACTGCAAAGTTAGATTACCAAGACATTTTGTATATTACCGGATCTGGACTGTCTATAGTGTGTGTTATATTATTGTTAACAACATGGTATCTTCTCCCGCAGTGGCGTTCACTTCAGAACTATATCAGCTTGAATCAAGTCATAAACGGTACCGTGTTCCAGTGTATACTGGCTATTATGCCATTTATCAATTTAGTGAGTAGTATTCACGTTTTTATGCACTTTGTTTTTTTCTCATCAATATGTTGGTCCCTTTGTTCTTCACTGCTCGTGTATTTAAGGCTTGTATTCCTGTACGTTGGAGATATAAGCTGCGAGAAGACGAAGGCTACTGTGTTTACTTACGGAATGACAGCTATTACCTTTGTCATAAGTCGTGGAATCATTTTAAATTTAATGAGTTTTACCGGACCCGGTGAAATTTTCATCGGTCTATTTTCAGTAATCTTTATCATGATTGTTAATTTTGTTATTTTTATAAGAATTGTAGTGTCTGTATTGTCATGTTGTAAGAAGAGTTTGTCAAAACGAAATTTCACTCATGTTGTGTCATTGATTGCAGTGGCTTTTATTTGTGATTCTATCTTAATAGGATTAATGTCTATGTTATTTATATCATCCTATAAAACGCCATTCCTTCAATATCCGACAATGTTTTTGTTTACACATAGACTAGTGTTTCAAACCGTATTTGTGCTTTTTAGGAAAAAAACTAGGACGCATTGGATGCTATTTTTAAGGAAAAGACGGACCCGAAATGTAAATAAGATTATATAATTAACAAAATATATACAGTAAAGTCTTCTTGAATATTTATCGTTGTTTTATTATCACATCTGTGACAGAGTAGTCATCAGACTTTCATATTCTGCGTTTAACAAAAACTCTGAATATATAACTGCTTCCAAAATTTTACCAGCACAAATTTTTTATTCGAAAACTAAAACAAAAGCTGCCTGTGCTATACGTAATAGAAGCATAGTATCACAAACCGCCCAAGGCCCTCCGATACGGAACTTAGTCGTTAGCAGAAAGCGTCGGGCCCTACGACAGACAAAGCCCGCTACATTACTATAAATCTGATCGGATTTCAAAACCTGCTTCGTCTCCAATGCGCTCTGCAAAAGAAGTGACAAGTCACTTTGCCGTACCAAAGAAGCAATGAAATTGAAGTGTGTTTGTTATGTCGCTACGGTCTATCTTGACGTGTGTAGCAAGCTCTAATTGGGGTGAATACGCTTTATTAGCAAGAGATTTGCAACTTTACACAGATAAAGGGACCTTTGAAGGGATGTCGATGTTAACTGTTTAACCGCTCACTAGTTAAGAGTTCATGCCATATTTGGGAAACGTTTGATTTGCATCACAAAGCTTGTTTTGAATTTAGCGTACAAAGTTTCACAAGTTTAAATTAGATGAATGAATAAATTAGTGTTTGTAAGACGTCTCGTACAGGCTTGGAACAGTGTTGTGAAGTAGCTGAGATAACTAAGATTTGAATGGTTATGTTGTTTAAAAGAGGAAAGTGGAAGGCCAATTATATTTTTAACCCCCTACGGAAAAAGTGGGTTGTATTAAGTTTTACGTATTTTGCTGTGTATCTGTGTGTCTGTCTGTGGCATCATAGCTCCTAAATGGATGAACCAATTTTGATTTCGTTTTTTTTTAAGGTGACTTTGTCGAAAGTGTTCTTAGCTATGTTTTATTAAAATTGGTTCAGCCGTTAATCACGTTTTATTTACGTGTTTCGATAGATTGTCGATTGAAGCGTGTCTACTACTAGGTATATTATATGTAGTTTAAAAAGCATGAAATAAAAACTTAATTATAAATTTTAAAAACCCCCGACACAAAAACCTTCGCGTTGGGGAACCGCTTAGTAAATAAAATAATCTGCTGTATATGTTGATGGTTCCCCGTCGCGAGTACGAGGCTTATAGAACAAGCTGTTGCCCGCGACTTCGTCCGCGTCAAACTCGTAAAAAATATTTTTATTTTTTTAGTTTCCCGCCGGAACTTGATCAAACGTAGCCTATGTTACTCGTTATTACATTAGCTATCTACCAGTGAAAGTCCCGTCAAAATCGGTCCAGCCGTTTCGGAGATTACCCGGAACAAACAGACAGACAGACAAAAATCTTAAAAATTGCTTAATTGTTGTTAGTACCGTATATACTTTCACGTGCATCCAATAAAACGTTGTTATTTTGATATTACATACAGACACTTCAATTTTATTTATTTGTATAGATGAAGTCGGTTAGTAAGCATCAAGTTAAGAGATTATGATGTTTGCTACTTTTCAACTTTGAATGAGAAACAGTTTTCGAACAAAGGCGAAATTTTACAAAAAAAAAATGGTGATCAGAACGTACTTGTCGAATTTTTTTATAGTTAGGCAATAAACACAATAATTTTAATAAAAAAGTTAATTTAAAAAATCAAAATACCCGACTGCTTAAAAAGCGAACTAAAAAGACGTAAACAAGAAGAAAATCATGCTGTGCAGTCGGAGGATACATCTGGTTTTGGTCAGCCAGCTCGCGAATATGTATCCTCCGACTGCACAGCATGATTTTCTTCTTGTTTACGTCTTTTTAGTTCGCTTTTTAAGCAGTCGGGTATTTTGATTTTTTAAATTAACTTTTTTATTTATAACTTTTTAGTTAACATTTTTTTCGAATTAGGTACATTTAAATATATAAGTGTTATATATTTTTGAAATCACCTCTTGAAACCCTTTATTTTGATACCCCACACGATGGGTTTGGAAGAAAAAATAAAATTGGCCCCCCATAATATGGCTCCCAAAAGCCGCCATTTTTCTATTTTCCAATTTTAATGTAGCCTATGACACTCGCAGGGTTAATACAAATCGATTGACGTAAGAATCATCAAAATCGGCCTACGCGTTTGGTCTCTGGAACGCCACATAGGAACAAACATACATACATACATACATACATACATACATACATACATACATACATACATAGACTGATAAACACATTACCCTCCTTCGGCAGTCGGGTAAAAAAGAACAAAAATACATAGCTTGAAAAAAACGCAGAACCGAAGCACCAATCTGAGCGTTAACCATGCACTTACAAATTCAAACAAGATTTGCAGATTCCGGAATATTGACCCAAGTCACTGACCTATGAAGCCTTTGTCTTCCACGTTCAACTGATCACTCTGATTGCTTCACCAACATCTGCCTGATCACCTGGAGCAGTATTCTTATACGATTCGCGTGTCTTGGCCCCTATACAATATTTTCAAAATGGACCGGTTCATTGATCGTTTCGCGATGAAACTTTACTATAAGTACCTTGGACTAATAGCCGGAACGTGACTGGAGTTAGGAGGTAATTTTGTAGGAGGACCTTAAGAATATCATACACCAACAATGTGGAGGGGTTTATGTGGTTGTCTCAGTACTTTTTTTGTAGTTAACTTTAGATTCTACTGATAACTTGGTATTACTTGGTACTACTGGGTCGGTGCTTGCAAGATTTGTGTGCCATTCTATGAAAATATTTGGTAAGTGGCTTGTTTACAGTCTGGTATATACAGTATCAAAATTAAAGCATTATCATTAATACCAAACATCATTATAGTCTTTGTCTTCCGAAAATTTCGATTGATATTCGCTTCTGTAAAGTTTCTATTCTAAAACCCATACACAACCCCATACACATGCAGACAAAGACACTATCCGACAACAAAAAAAAAAAAATCTTCCACAGTTACTCATTCGGGTAGGGTCTAGAAAAAATAACAATTTATTAGCCATTGTGATTGTCAAAATACCAAAACAACCCTTCACTTTTTGGTAGAGCGTGCCGATCCTATACATTTTGGACTTTTTGACAATCTTTGTTAGAATGTGATATTCCTTTACCCAAGTTTGAAAAACATTTAAAACTTGCATTTGTACTCTTTCAATTACTACCTACAAGAACCATACGCCTATAGGCACTATTTACATCAGCCTCATCTTCACTGTGCTGTGTCTTAACTTTCCCGCGACTAAATTGCTCACTTTTGCACAATTCCATCCAATTTATTCCCCCCTTACAAAGGTCTTATCTTGAATGAGAGAAGCTTGTTTTAATGTCGTTAATTTAAGACTCCGGCGTCGGTAACGATTTCATTCTGTTGTGCTGTTGTACCTACAGTCTATGAGCTAGTTTTTCATTAGTATTGTAGGTGGGTAATGGACCACCGTTGAACCCGTGTTCGAGCGTAAACGGAACTTATATTGTAATGGAGATGTAAAGAGCAGTAATGGATTACATGAAGCATGCAATTTTGTCGATCATGAAATAGTTTTTAAGGATGGAACATAAGTTGATAGATTTGTGTTCCAATCATAGTTTGAATCAATGGTTCAGACAGATGACCTAAAATCGATGGAAGTGCTAGGTATACCTACCTCTAACGGAAAGATTTGCTCTCAGCGTAGGAAGGACTCCATCAAATGTGATAATGGTGCTTTACCCTGAAACCACAAAACATAAAGGATATTATTTAGACAACGCACTCTTTGATAGAGGTGGTCGTTGAATCAACAAACTGTTTTTTTTAACAACTTTTCATCCGTCAACGAGTTAACTGTTAATCATCAATGAAAAAACAGGTTGAAAATATTAGCTGTTAATTTACGTCAACGGCTCAATGGATTATTTCACTGTAAATTTATTAATTGCCAAGAATTAACTAGTTTGCGAAACGAATACTTCCGAACGATACCGAACATCGTCGCGTCGTTGCATCGAACGTGGTGCACCTCACTCGTATCTCGGACGTGTGAGCGAGACAAGAAAGCTCTGTTGTGTTAAAAATGTTAAGATTTTTTTTATTTGGTATAATGTAACAACAACAAAACAATGTACCCACATAAAATTAATGTAAATATTATTTCATTTGAATGTATATAAAATGAAATGATCTTTTAATTTAAGTACGCCTGGATACTATTTGTACTCAGCCAGTAATAAGCCTGAAAAGAGTACAAAGGGAATGTCATTATACTTTTGTAATTCTTATTTCTTAAGAAATCAATAAATTATTTGAAACAAAATTGTCAACGATGAAAACGTTGACATAAATTGACGCTAAACGCTACCTGTTAATCATTCAAAACCTGTTAATAATTTAACAGCTTTTTTAACCTGTTTACTGTTATTATGATTAACAGTTAAATTACATTAACCAAAAAATCGTCAATTACGCATGCCTACTCTTTGAATACCGTAGCTTACTTCATTTAAGGCATTTATTATTATAGTATCTTACCATCTAGCATTAAGGACCAATATTAAAATTCACATTAAAATCCGCGAATTGATTCTCAGACTATCGAGTAGCAATCTGATTCATAAAAAAGTAAAAATATTCCGTACGCACACCGTCGGAAATCCACTTTTTGTTCGACATTATACCCAAATTATAGACAGAGCCTCCATAAAGGGGTGAATGACATCGGACAATGTTTTATAAGAGTTTTATATCTACTCGTTATAATAATATGGAAATCTGTTTGTTTTTACAACCTTATGTAAAAGTTTTTTTATTGCATTTCTGATTTTAAATGTGTTCACAGTCAGGGAAATTAATTGTTTATCTACTTGTTTGAATGTCTTCTGCATAAAACGCCTGTATGGCCTAGAGGCGTTTAGGCGTAGGAAGGGAGACAAAAATGTCATAAAATACCTCGAACGATAATTTGTCTTGTGCCTAGTCAAATTGTTATTCTGACAGTTATAACGATTGACAAATATTTTGATATATCGAAAAACGCTTTCTTTGATAGATATTCACTTAATATAGTATAAAACTTATAAATACCAAGGAAAACCAAGATTCTAGAAAACCAAGAACTATTCGTTTAATATGTGACACTAGCTGTTCCCCGCGGCTTCGCTCCCGTGGGCCACCCCACAGGAACCGTTATCGGGATAAAAAATAGCCTATGTCACTCAAGGATAATGTAGCTTTCTATTGGTGAAATAATTTTTTAAATCGGTCCAGTAGTTTCGGAGCCTTTTCGGTACAAACAAACAAACAAAAAAATGTTTCCTCTTTATAATATTATATAATATATATAGTATAGATTAAGATAAGAGAGAGATGAGTTTTATTCAATCTTAGTGAAGTTTCAAATTACTAGAATTGATTGTCATTTGACAATCAACAACTAATATCCAATACTAGAAGTGATAAACAACTAATATCCCTGACTTTCCATGCTGCATACTTTTATTACAATTTACCATTAAAATAATAATGACAGATAAAAACCAAGATTCTAGAAAACCAAGAACTATTCGTTTAATATGTGACACTAGCTGTTCCCCGCGGCTTCGCTCCCGTGGGCCACCCCACAGGAACCGTTATCGGGATAAAAAATAGCCTATGTCACTCAAGGATAATGTAGCTTTCTATTGGTGAAATAATTTTTTAAATCGGTCCAGTAGTTTCGGAGCCTTTTCGGTACAAACAAACAAACAAAAAAATGTTTCCTCTTTATAATATTATATAATATATATAGTATAGATTAAGATAAGAGAGAGATGAGTTTTATTCAATCTTAGTGAAGTTTCAAATTACTAGAATTGATTGTCATTTGACAATCAACAACTAATATCCAATACTAGAAGTGATAAACAACTAATATCCCTGACTTTCCATGCTGCATACTTTTATTACAATTTACCATTAAAATAATAATGACAGATAAGGAATAGATATGGTTTTCATTGATTGTTGAATAGTGTTTTGTGTACAATTAATTCAGTATTTTAAAACGTCGTTACAGTGTTGATGTCTTTATAGACGCGGGTGTAATAATAAACACTTGGGAGACTAGTTCCAAGAACAGTTGAGTTCGTTCCAACACTAGTCTAACTGAATGGTTCTGAGAATTTAGTTAGAAAATATAAACTATCCTGAGTGGAAAGAAAGTATACGCTAGCATTGTGGCTCTCAAAATGGTAAAGGAAAACATCGTGAGGTAACCGGCATGTCCTAGAACTAAAAATTCGTAGAACGCACTGGACCGGCGTGGTAGTTTATGGTACATTTTCTCTCTCTTAGAGAGGAGTCCTGAGTCTCAGCAGTGGGAATATTAAGCTGCGTCTACGCTAGACGAGCCGAGCACACTTACAAGCGACTGGACCGACTAACGAGCCTCGAACGTCGCGGACAAAGAAACCGCGAACGGCTCCGCTCGTGCTCGGCTCGTCTCGTCAGCGTAGACGCAGTTTTATAAGCTGATTATGTTTGTGGCTAGTGCACATTAATAAATTATATTAGCTACTAATGATGATAATATTATTTATCTGGATATCAGAGGCCGTGCTATGAAGTCCCAATGTCATTATGATTCCTTTGTGAAAAAGGGTTGGTGACATTCGTCCTGTATATCGACGTTACACCGGCATCATAATGGTTGTAAGACTGCATAGTAGTGCCACAGGAAAGTGAGTTGTTTTTGATGAGTTAATGCCGCAAATATCTTTCAATCCAGTAATCTGATAAATATTGCCTATAAATACTCAAGAGCATGATATTCATGCATGTATTTATACTCTTCCGAGGTATGCCCTTAATTTATTTTCAACATTAATTATTCTGGAGGATTCTATGTATTGGAGTGGCGGCCACTTACTGGCAGACGCAGCACTGGAAGGCTTCCCACAAGGTGGACCGAGGGCCTGGTGAACGGTGCGGGAACCGCTGGATGCCAGACGTAAGGGAGCGGTCGATGTGACAACGCTTGGGACAGACCCACAGATCATAGAAACAACAGTTTGTATGATATGAACAACGGTTTGTTTGATAACTGTTGTTTCTATGATCTATGAACAGACCTAATTTCAGCAGTAGACGTCATCAGGGTGAAAAATTGGTCAGCTATTTAATACAAAAATTCACCATAATATAGAGATTATATATTATCTTACACCCCGATCCCTGCAATTCATACATGCAGTTGAAAAGATTCAGTACCCAGATATTTACTTCCCGTAACAAACAGTAAACAAAAGGGTATACTATTTGACAACGGCCATTTTACGTACTGTTATACGGGTATTAAATACAATGCAAGCAGCCAATTTGTTGTATTAATATTCACGTGTTCCCAATAGTCGATACATTTGCGATAAGCCTGGCTCACAGTAATCTGACTTTATCGGTATACCTGTTTGAACGGCGACTTTTACTGTGTACAAACGGTAAATTAATTGCTTATAAATATCCTTTTTTTTAATAAAGTTCGTGTAGTTTAATTGGCTTGAGGAAGCCGTTCCTTTTGAATTTACTATGCTACGTTTCTGGCAAGGTGATAGGTGCCTTGAGGGTTCTTCTGACCTACTACACCAATGGCAGACACCTTAGGCTCTAGATCTATCTCTAGATTAGGATATCTGCAAGAGATTCTATCAACGACAATGATTGTCGAAACATCAAAAACTGTATGTGATTGACAGATTGACATACTTCTGATATTTAATTTTATTTATTTGGCTCACCAACAATTGAATACACTAATACAAAGAAATGCAATACATCCAATATACTTATAGACTAGTTTATGTGTTTCCCGATAGCTACAATTTTGGGGTCTTTAAGTCAAGAGTGAATAGGTTTTTTCTAGGCAAGCGTGCTTCACTTACCATCAGATGAGATAGTGGTCAAGCGCAAGCCTAAAGACAAAAATAAAATACTTAGATTAGCTGTCACATATAAATACACCTTGTCTTTTTTGACAAGGAAGTGGCATGCAGCCTTAAGGTGATAAACATTAAATTACATTACCTTACTCATCATCTGCCTAGCCTTTTTCCCAATTATTGTTGGGGTGGACTTCCAGTCTTACCGGATTCAGCTAAGTACATTACCTTACTGCAACTAGATATTTCTTGTTGCACCATGTGTTTGTAAGTATGTATGCACAGAACAGATGACGCTTAGACATGTGAAAGCGTCCCAATGAAACTATACATATGCCTCGAATTCCTGAAACCTGACAAAACCAACATACAATTCATTCACAATATTCCGTATGACAAACGGCTGTTATTCGAAGATTATCGCTTGAACATGACTAATGACATGTCTCTGCCTACACGTCTCTTCTATATGTTAATTGTACTGAATGCTCCCGACACTAATTTACACTGTGTTTATTTTACTGAACACCACTTTACATTTACTGTTGCTGAAACCCCTGCTGAAGGAAACTACACCTTATGCGTCACAGATAAATGAGCTGTGTTATTTGATTGATAGTAAATTTATGGCTGTCTAAGCCCAGATGATTCACACGCGTTACGTTGTCATTTCAGACGTACGATTCAATTTTTCATTTAGATGAGAACTGTGTAAACACAGTCAAAATGGAGGGGAAAGTTTTCTATTTTCAATTGTTTTTGTTTGAGCCCTCTCTCTGATTCTTTTTATGGGTGTGTTAAATAGAATTCACAAGTTAGCGATCGAAAATTTTCTCGGTAAAGTTTGCTGGATTGAAAACAAGATCTGAGTTGCAGGTGGAATAACATTGTAAAGTTTTCTTTCGAACATTTTCCTGATTTTTCTTGTGAAGTGCGATTTAGTTTGATATTTTTGTAAGAAACTTAGGTATTTGCATCGTTTCTAAGAGCACAAGATACTAAAATACATGTTTTGTACCATCCTAAAGTCAATTGGTAGAAAATGCCTAAGGCCACCTTTGTAGATACAATGTTTTGTGCGCATAAAGTTTTAATAAAAAAAATAACGATTAAGTACGACAAGAAAAATGAACAAAGTTATGTTTTATGAAAAAAATACTTAAGGCCAAGCTCTTAAAACTAAGGAACACCGCGTATGTTTGAAGTTGGAAAAGTTGTGAGATGTTACCCTTTTAAAAATGCATACTGTTTAAAAAGAGTCCTATAATTCCAAGAAGAGTAATGGAGTTTAACCACAAGTCCACAAGTTTAAACGAACGTCTTATATCTGAAAAACGAGAAATTTTTAGCAACATGATAATTACTGGGTTTTGTAACTTCTTGGTTCCCACAAAGTTTCAAAAGTGTGAAGCTTTATGAAAATTCATGTGCTAATTTAAAATAAATATTGCACATAGGTTTACTTATTTTGCGTTGTTTAAATAAAATAAGTCTTGAATTCTATTGAAATGTTTTGGTTGTTTCGGAAGTTTGTATTAAAACAAATATTAGTTATTGTTAAACCTATAACATAAAACATGTTGATTTTTATGTGGATTTTCTGAATATGTTTCAATTTTTAGTTTGTTATAAATTTTGATATTTTTCATTGTAAGTAGCTCAATGCTGACTTCCGGACAAAATGTCCTGTTTATTTTCCATTGGAAGATACTGGTCTTTTTCCTCGAAGTCAACGAGGAAAGGACAGCCAATCACAATCAATCATCATTGAGCTATGAAAGAGTCTGGTTCATGTCAGAAAAAAATGGAGATGTTCTGTAAAGTCGATAACAAAGTATTACAATTATTTGATGAAGAACAGTCTTTGAACTATTATATTTGAAAGTTTTAACAGAAGAAAACAAAATTCTTTGAACTTCAATATTTTCGACAGAAAAAAACCTTCCAGAGGGTTTTATTACATAACTGGGAAATTTTTGGTTCATTACACATAATATGCCTAGCGTTTTGGGGATATAGGCGTTATGGGTGAACAACGTCGAAAAATAAAGGAAATTGTTCTTCATTTTTCTTATAGACTTGAAATCAATCGTTATAACTGTAGAAAGCTATCTCCATTGCAGCTCTATTTTCAAATAGATATACATGGTATCTAAATGTTAGCCACTGGCAGTAACATGCCAGGTGCGACATGTATTAGGCACATAGATGCATATACATAGGTTAAATGTAATTACAGGCTAAATGTGGCTAATTAGGTGAGAGATATGTGTCACTGGCCACTATTGGATAGGTAGGTACTATGACAACAGTTTGGAAGTTCCATACTATCTATCTATATGTGTATATGAAATTAATATAGGCTTATAGTACAATATAGGGATGTAACGGAGGCCATTAAATAGTTTGGTAGCACAAGAAAAAAAAGGTATTTTACGTAAACTCTATACTACGGTCAGATGCGGTTTTCATTACACTATTATTACATATTATTAGCTGCGTTGAGCGATTTTTGGTAGGGGCAAAAGGTCTGAGTTTATGCGTTTGCATCGACATTCTTAGTGTGGTTGTTTCGCCAGTGAAAACTAAACAAGTTTTGACTAAGCAAGAAAAACAAATAAGAATTATTTTATTACCTCCTGAAAAAACATGCTATCTTAGTATTTTCCATCTTTATCAAGAAAAACTAACCCAAACTCAACTTATGCTATGTATTCAGAAAAAAAGCTTAGCGATAGCCCGCCCCACTTTCCGGGTTGAACAAAAAATAAATAGGTATATTGTTTGAGCACGCGAATCAAATTTAATATGCATACCGTTTAGCTCGTGTTAAGGTATAGTGTTGCGTGAATGCGATATCGATAAAAGTAAATCGACTCGCGTGTATACTATGCCGATTTCCTTACACTTATCTAATTTATGTTATGTCCTCGCTTTTTAGGTTGACGGAATCACATCAGTAAATTTTAATTATAGCGTTAATGGACTTTAATACAATTCTGAGATTTTGATTCTGATTCTAATGTTTACGTTGATATTTAGATTAACGTAAATGTTATATTTAATTTTGTTGAGGAAACAGACTTTTACTGTGGTTTTTGATCAACATCATCTCATTATTACAGGCGAAGACGTCGAACTAGCGTCACCTCATCGAGCAGTCCTGAGCTTCTTGAAACCGGCGGATGACAATCGCAATCTTCACCAGGGCATCGGCTCTTTTCAGAGACCATTCAACCTTACGCCTTGCCTTCCACCACTTGCGGTCGCCATTCTAGAACCTATGATTTCTTTCCAAATTGTACTATTCTCTTTGACAAACAATTTATTTGGTAGCTTTGTTTAGTCGTCAAAAACATAGGACAAAATTTTATAATTTCAATAAGCTGGAGGGAATGTAACAAATAATGTAGGTGTCAATGTAAGTGTCAAAAAAAAACAATCTGAATTTTTTGTTATCAAGAAATATTAAAAGTATCGATAACGCACAAAACGCAACCGTACTACGCTAACAAGGTGATTATTGCTAGGGGCGGGACGAGCTCACTCGATAACCGCTCTTTACAGCCATCTAGCGGTGAATATAATTATCTTAAAACCAACTCATGGGAAAATAAATCATAGATTTTCTACACAAAGCACTTTGGAGGCAATCTAGTTATCTTTTTGGTAACACGTAATGTGAAACTTAGTAGATTTGATCTGAAGGAGTTTGAAAGTAGTAAACTTAGCTGGCTCTTTGGATTTTTTGGACTCGTTAATGACATATTGGCCAAAGAAGGCTCGGAAATATAGCTGGAGAAAATTGGAGTTCGCCCAACAGTGGGACAGCAAAAAATCTTTGATGTTTAAAATAAATAATGGTTATAAAATGAAGTAAACCATTCCGTTTAAAAAAGTAAGGGTGACAATTAAAAATAATTCTTGAAGATTTATAAAAAAATTAAGCATTTTTTAACTAAGCAAAGCGTTGGTTTTATCAAACACTGTTTTATTTCACAAAAACTGTACAAGTCTTACCGCATGGTTTCCCTGAACTAGGCGCTGGTACTGGCCGGGATACTGCGTCTCGATCTTCGAATACAGGAGGCAGCCGCCCTGTACAAAGCAATGAGAGGGTAGTCCCAGGTAGTGCTGGGAGACAGAGGCATCCAGCTCTGCATGTAGAGTTGATCTTCGACAGCTTAACTACTCAAGCACAGGTCGAAGATATCAGTGGGCATGCGGTAAAAATCTACAACAACGGCAACAAGAACAAGAATTTTGTGAATTTTCCTACTTATTTCACAAAAACCTTAAAATCCAAAAAATCTATACCATGGATACCTGCAATTGATAGCAATACCAAGTCATCGAAATAAGTTCAGCTTTGTACAAAAAACGTGTAGGTTGTGAAGCTGTTTTACATTGGGTGAGCATAGAAAAACTTGTAGAGGACATAAAATGGTAATTTTGTAGTCTACGGAGTCAGAAACCCATTTGAATGGCTGGGAGATAGTAAAGGTTAAGCCACTTGAGACAAAACATTGCTTTTACATACAGTCTGTTTTAAAGAAGAACGTTACACTGAAATAGATAAAGCATTTTTTTTTTATTTGTTGCTGAAATTAAAGTTTCTTCAATGCTTTTGTTTCTTCAATTATTGTTGCTCTGTTAGATATGAGAAATCTGTATGTAGTTCGTATCTAATATGGACTGTACCATACTTAATTATTTTGATTCTATTTCATTATTGTCAACGTACCCTTGAACCTTGGTACTTCGGGTTGGCGCAACACAAAACGTGGTCTTTAAAAAAAAAAATGTTAGGCTCGCGTTGGACCACTATTCCACCTGATGGTGAGCGATGATGGGGTCGACGGTGAAGCACGTTCGCCTCGAAGTTACCTATTGATTACTGACTTAAAGATCCCTACTTTTTTCTTCTTCCATTACGTCTTGTCAATCGACATATAATCCATTTTTTTTGCCGTCTCCCTGCATCCATCCGCTTTATTTATATTTAATTTATTTTACCTTATTTATCGTCTATAGGCTTGCGCTTGACCTGATGGTAAGCGATGATGTGGTCGGCGGTGAAGCACGCTTACCTAGAAAAAAACTATTCACTCTTGCCTCCAAAAACTCTTCTTTCTCCAAAAAAGTGGTGGCAACTATTTGTTGTAAACATGTTAATCATAAAATTTACTTTCAAATCTAATATCCATACCATAATTCCACTTAAATCAAAACTATACTTATAAAAATACACTCTACAATTTTTCTATTCGAATCCCTTCCACAGATAGTCTCCTTAACAAATCGAATGGGTGGTCCATTCACTGGTACCACGAACTACAAAATTGCCTTATACTTGTTTGTGCATTCAGGCCCACATAGCTCAATTACGCACTGGCCAATTATTATATGGGCTCTTCCCATGCGGCTAGGCGTTCTTCCACAGAACAGATTAACGCAGAAGGTCGGCTCCATACAAAATGGGTGAAAATTCACACACATATAGGCGCTTCATTAAGTACGCTACTGAAAACACTCACGCGATTGTCATTTGTTTTAGATCGCCCCACACTTGTGGCTATGAGTCTCTTATAACTCTTTCTTTTAGTATTTTCTCTATTTTAAGTTAAGCGTCATAACTGGCCATACCTTTTTTTCTTTCTTTCTTGTCTTTCTCTTTATGTCGTTGAATGGAATAGGCCTTCTGTTTTTATAATATTTACGTAGTGGTTCTGGCACACTCTAGTTATGCACTTCAACTTCGAACTCGTAATTACCTGTGTTAGCTTTGAATTATATTGTGGGTGCTTTTTAGGGTTCGGCATTTCAATAGATAACGATTGCTTTTGTTTTAACCCGACTGCAAGGAAAGGGTTATGTTTTTGTCGGATGCGAATACAACGAGGAGATTTTTTTAGCAAATTCTTTGAAGCTTTTTCAAATGAGCCCTTTTTTAAATCATGCTGATGGGTTTGCATGTTGCATATTTGTATATGCTTAAGACAAAATCATGTTGAATTAAAATCAGAGTTTAGATTTGCAGCCATTTGATAAATTCTAAAATTGTATATATGTGGACGTTTTATTTTGTTTAACTTCCCTACCCTGTATGATCAGATCGATCCAAATTTGTTTGCTTACTGATGAGATATGACACATATTTAAAATAATTCTTGGAAAACATATCTACGGAACCACTAAATCCAAAATCAAACTCCAACAAGATTTTTTTTAAACTATTGAATTATTTATAGGTAAAGTGATGGTAGTTACGGAAAATTATAATGTAGTGTATCCGGTTCTTTGAATCTCGATAATATTGTTAGCCACATTTTTCTCTGCTTACATAGTTAAGGCGTTCACTATGATTATAAGAATGAAGAATGTTATTATACCACAGTGTTTGGTCAGACTATGTTTTTTCATGGCTATTAAGCAGATCTAGATTAGGAAACAATGTGGGATTTAATATTGTAGATTGATGCTTGTTTATGATATTAGGTCAATTCATAATAATACAATGGGCGTCGCAAAAACTTGATCGGCTGATAAATAATTATTTTGTGGATTTATTTATTAGCTATATGTTTATGGAACGTTATTTTCCGCCTACATATTAAAAAATCCTTCTAATCAGTAAATGTATATTTAGACGAACTATTACATTTTGTAGTTCTAAGCTTGCCACTAAATCAAAAAAAATACATCTTAATATTGCCCGGAGTAACGTATACGTATAATATTTTGCTAGAAGAAGACTTATCTAGAAGTTCACTTTTTACTAGACATACTTTTATTTTGGTTTTAATTTTTATTTAATTTTATGAATTATTAATACATAATACACAATCTAATTTATACGTTTATGTTCTTCAAATGGTTAGACAGACAAGTATCATTCAAAAATTATTCATATCGACCAGCAACATCGCAACACTAACCCTAGCCCATGTGTGTCACAAACGCACATACATATTTTATTTATAATTTAAACTTATCACCGACTTCAAAGAGTATAAGAAGCATGGTGAGAAATCCCACACGTTCGTTATAATTAATACCAAATTTAATGAGAAGGGTGGCTGGTGGGACACCTGTCATCATTGTGAACTATGGATGCAATGGGCTGGTGGAATGATGTGAGATTATCGTAGGATTAAAGTAATTGTTGAAGTATTTTTGGACTTAATTAAGCTGCTGAATTTTAATTTAAAGAATTTTTAAAAGGCTGTCAGGGTTTTCTGACCAGCTATATGTTTATGCTAATATAGCAAGTAGGTATCCAAAGCAGATAGATAGGTATGTAATCTTGAAATCCTTATTTCAGGGAGTTTGAAGGAAGAGTTAGAACTTGAGAGAAGGAATTTATTGAAACCTGAAAACAAAAAAATAAATAATTAAAAACAATGAGTGTCCCTGTAATTTTACAAGGAAAACATATTTTTTCAATATTTTTCCCTTAGCACCCTTGTCCCGGATTTTTTGTAACAAAAATTCTAATTTCTACTTAAAACATACAATATTAAAATCCACTTTTCCGGCTCCATACTTTCCCATATGTACAAAGTTACCTCATAAACGAAAAAGCATATGCGTGTTGTAATACAATATGTTAATACTTATGTGTTACATTTTAGCTAAAACTCAGAAAATGTAGAAAATTCTCAAAAAAAGTTGGTGTCGCCTTAAGAGGTTTTCATCGACCATAATATAAGAGAACACGTTAACTTCAGAACCATGTGGTGTCCCAGAAAACTATTTTGCAAGTCTTTTATCCCATTTTCACGAGAACGATCCTGAGTAAAAAGTTTACCGAACTTGTTCAAGAAACAACAGGTGTTCCTAATATAACGGTATTAGCCCGTTTTTTAAAAGAGTATTGTTTTAAAAAACCCAACGTTGTATTCAATG
Organism: Anorthoa munda; assembly: GCA_945859665.1. Taxonomy (NCBI): domain Eukaryota; kingdom Metazoa; phylum Arthropoda; class Insecta; order Lepidoptera; family Noctuidae; genus Anorthoa; species Anorthoa munda. Next base: position 12,524,004 of record OX243911.1, on the reverse strand, counting down.
AAGAAAAGTTTTTAGAGTGCCACCGTTTATCTTTCAAGGTATTTTCATGCAAAATACACTCGTGAGATACATTGAGTCTTGGAACTGCTTTTATCCAGTACCTAGTAGCATTGTTCAAAAAACTTAAGCTAATTATGATAACTTAAAAATGTATGCAGCGTCCCATTAGAACCAAACTAGAATCCCCAGGGTTGAAAGAAAAAGTTGTAGCACAACAACGAGCTCTACGAAACTAGATCTCAGTTTGTTTATAATTAATGCTCGATACACCCGCACGGGAATAATTCAACGGTTTATGCACCCTTAATAATATGAGATGAAGTTTCTTTAGACGCCGGGGCGGCGCGGCAGCGGGGCGTACGACGCCGAGGGCGGAGCTACACAGCGCGCTCAGTCGGTGGGCAGCCGCCGTACGCGACACACGCCCGTAGCTACTGCGCTAAACGCTGTCATGCCACGCGAGTCGCGATGTCGCTTCCAACGCGTGAATATTTATGACGCGATCGACCAATTCGCTCCCTCATAAATGGCACTGCCGACCTCGATGCCTCACCGCAACTCGCATATTACCGTAAAATGCTAATAAAACAAACTGTCGTGAAAAGACTCGAGCACCGAACTTTTAATCGAATCATAGTGTACGTGTTGTTCTACTGCCATGCCATCGAGAGGAACTCCGCGGCCGAAATGCCGCACGAGTGCGCGTACCGCAGCCTCGAAGCGGAAACGTCGGAGAACGCGGTACTTTTCTGCAAGATTCGAACCATAAGCAGTTTGGACCACCTGTTACAAAACATTAGTAGGACGCATTTCGACGACGTGATATCGTTACACGTACAGTGCAGTGAAATTTTGTTTTTCGAAAGCACATTGACTGCTCACGCTGAAAAGTCAACGGGGAAACATACAAGTCTGTCAAAACTACGAGACCTCGTCGTCGACAAATGCAAGATACGCCAGATACCGGCACGCGCGTTTGAGAATTTCAAAGACCTGAAGCGACTGCACGTGACAACTCACAACAGCGAGTGGTCGGCGATGACAATGGAGTTGCACGAACAAGCCTTCGCGGGCTTGAACGAGTTAATCGAACTCGACCTAAGTGACAACAACATCTGGAGCACTAAGACAGAAACTTTCTGTCCGTTGTACAGTTTGAAAACTTTGAACTTGACTAATAATCACTTGCAAAACATAAAGACTATTGGTTTTTCGGACTCGTTGAGAGAACAAAATCTAAGCGTAAGAAGTTGTAATTTAGTCATAGAAGTACTTGATATGTCGCATAATGACTTAATCGTTTTAACCGGCAATAGTTTGTCAAAGTTACGTTCGTTGTCGAAATTGTTGTTACAAAATAATGCAATATCTACCCTAGAAGATGGTGCCTTTGAAGGATTGCTCAGTTTGCAGGTTTTAAATTTATCAAGTAACTTTTTGAGTGATGTTCCTCCTGAACTATTTTCTGACTCAAAGTCCTTGAAAGAAATACATTTTAGTAACAACACCATAAATAGTTTGCCTCCGGGGCTTTTTGAAGGATTAGATCAGTTACAAATATTAGATTTGTCGCATAATGAACTTACTAGTCAGTGGATAAATAAGGGCACATTTTTAGGATTACTTCGTATGGTTATACTCAATCTCTCGTATAATAGAATAAATAGAATAGATCGTCACATGTTCCAAGATTTGTATAGTCTACAGAAATTAAATTTAGAGCATAATGAAATTACTGCTATAGACGAGCATGCATTCGGAGAGTTGCGAAACTTGCACTCCCTCACACTTTCAAACAATAAACTTGTACATATTCACACACACTTGTTCACAGATTTACACGTCTTGCACGAATTGTTCTTAGATAACAATAAAATAAAGCACATTGAAGAGAATGCTTTTGATAATATGACAGCTATCGAGGACTTAGGTTTAGGTGACAACTTTCTGTCAGCAATCCCTTCCTCGATTCGCAAACTTCGATCTCTAAGATCCTTAGATATTGGAAACAACAATATAACGCATTTGAATCGGGAAAACTTTAGAGGACTATCAGAACTATTCGGTTTACGTCTAGTTGATAACAAAGTTACATACTTGAATGAAGATACTTTTGAACATCTACCACAACTCCAGTTGCTAAATTTAGCGTCTAATAAAATAAAACATGTTGCACCTGGTTGTTTTAGAAACAATGTGAATTTAAAATTGCTCAGAATGGATGATAACGAAATACTAAAGATTGATGGAATATTCAACACCTTAAATAGTCTGGTTTGGCTCAACATGTCAGCAAACAAAATAACATTTTTTGACTTCAGAAGTTTCCCTACAAGCTTGGAGTGGCTAGACCTTCATAAGAATAACATCGCAAATTTTGTCAATGACGATATGTATTCTATTGTAAATATTAAATTGCTAGATTTAAGTTTCAATAACATAAGTCAAATAACTGTGACTTCGATACCAAAATCTGTTGAAAAACTTTATTTGAATGACAACAACATTCAAAACATCCAAGTCGCTTCGTTTTCTAAACTACAAAAGCTATCAATTGTGGCATTGAATAATAACAAACTAGTACAAGTCGACATGAACGCGTTTAGGTTAGATCAAATAGAAGAAGATAGTGACTTACCAGAGTTCTTTATAAGCGGAAACCCATTTGTTTGTGACTGTTCAATGGAATGGATTCAGCGCATTAATTATTTGAGTCACAGTCGACAATACCCGCGCGTGTTAGATTTAGATAAAGCCTTTTGTACGCTGGTCCATTCGCGGGCCAAAGAAAAAAAGACGATAATAGACATGTCACCTTCTGACTTTCTCTGTCCATACGAGAGCCATTGTTTTGCTCTGTGTCATTGTTGTGACTTTGTAGCATGTGACTGTGAAATGATTTGTCCAAATAACTGTAGATGCTATCACGACATAACTTGGAATGCGAACGTTGTAGATTGTTCGTACGCCGGCTACACCGAGGTGCCAGAACGAATTCCAATGGACGCTACCGAAATATATTTAGATGGAAATCACATCAGCCATCTGGGAAATCACGTGTTTATTGGCAAAAAGAAGCTCCAAGTTCTATACTTGAACAACACAAAGTTGAAGGAAGTGAATAATCAAACTTTCAAAGGTGTTGATTCTCTCAGAGTTTTGCATTTGGAAAATAACAAGTTGGTCGAGTTGAAGGGAGATGAGTTTCTTCATCTTAATAATTTGAATGAATTATATTTGGATCATAATGCTATTGTACATGTTGCAAATAACACGTTTTCCTCATTGAAATCACTTTCAGTGCTAAGAATTGATGATAATAAGCTCGTCAACTTTTTCCCTTGGAAGTTATTAGCGTCGTCTTCCAAAAGTTTGGCCCATGTATCTATTGAAGGAAACCAATATTCTTGTGACTGTAAGAGTATAGCTGAATTAGATTCGTGGCTTAGAAGGGATCCGGGTGACCCGGAGAAAATGTTGTGTACAGATACTGAAGGAAAACCAACTAAAATAACTATTGCTTCGGTATTGAGCCATTGTAAAGAGTATATGGGATCAGTTGGAGACCCAACTGTATCTAGAGATGAAATTGTTTCCAAGTCAATATTTCTGCCCGATAATTACTTCGCTGTTATCTGTGGAGTAATAATTATTCTTGTGGTGATCTTTCTGATAGGTGCTATATTTTATGCGTTCAGATATGAGATTAGTGACTGGTTGTACACTAAATATGGCGTACCCTTGTTCAAAGAACAGTCTTGTCCGAATGTCGACCATGTGTTGGAAGGTATTCCTAATCACATGTATGACTACTACGTGATATGCAATACCAAAGATACTAATTTCGTATATCATAATATTATGTCCGAGATAGAGTTCAGAAAAATGTCCGCCAAAAAGTTATCGCCTAACGAAGCGTCACTAAACATTCTAACTTTGGACGGTTTCTCAAAATCGTCAAAACTATCTAAACGCCTAATTATTGTTCTGACAACGAACTTTATTTGCAACGACCTTTGCGATATTCATTTTAAAAATATATTTTTTAGTTACTTAAAATCACTTAACCGTAGTGATTTAAACAAAGTCATATTTATCAAAGTCGTAGACAACAATCAAATAAGCGACGAATTGTGTTTTGTGTTAGATAAATACAAGAATGTGTCTTGGAACGACCCTCGATTCTGGGATAGATTCATCGCTTTACTCAATTCTACCGACACTATTATCACGGTAAAGGGCTCTGAGAAGAGCGTATTCAAGAAGTCGTTACGTCAGACTCCGACGTTGAGATACACAACAATGCCGGTCTCAAACGATAGTTGCTCAAAGCAGAATTTCACAAATTCCTTACAATATTGTAAGAAGAACGATGGGGAATCGTCTCAGAATGAAAGTTCTCCGTCGTCGGACAACAACACGTACGGGGAAGGGAACAATTCGAACAATAGCTACATGTCGATCGACAACAGGACTTGTCCTCGGTTTAATTATGACCTGAGGCTGTCCCCCAGCAGTGGTCACGTATATTCTAGGGTAGATGATATTTCGCCGACCGTTCCGCGCTCCATAACCGGGAGTGCCTCTAATAAGGGGCGCACGTACTTTGTTTGAACGTAATTGTCGGTATTTGGTATTCCAGTAAGTTTTTATTTTATTTTCTTTTGCACTAAAGCTTGCACTTTTGAAATATTCATTCACATTTTGTAATTTATTTAATTATTGTAAATAAATTGTTACTTATTGTCGTACATTTTGTCAATTTTCACATACGTAATATAAGCATTACGGGAGTCGAGACGTTTTACAAGAATACGAGTATTTTAATGAAACAATATTTGTACAAAGTTCGTGTGAAAATGTTGAGTCTGATTGTGGTAACATTTTTCAAATATTAAAAATTATTATTAATTGTATTGACATAGTTTATTGAAACTGTGAAATATCTTCGCAGATCAGTCACTGTAATGCAACACCAAATAGCTTAAGATGTTTAACGTAATTCCCATACTCACAATTATTAATACAATAAATTTGTATAGCTTTATTTAAAAATTGTATTCATATATAAATTTCATGAATTGAGTTAAAAATATTCATACTACAAATTATGTTTACTATTTATTCTTTTTTGGTTAACTACCTTAACAGCCTAATTTTGTTGTTAAAATATTTTTCTCAGTCAAAATTAAAAATCTTATATCTGAATGTTATGTTTTCGTATCTTCATTTTGTAATAAATATTTAAAATATTTTATTTTTGACTGTACGAAAGCGTATTTATGTATGTTACACTTATTAATGTGCTTACTCATAATAATTATAACAAAAATGTATATAACGATATATAAATTATGTTCGCAATGTTATCGTTTTATTGGCTATACTTAGATGTATTGCTTGAGTACCTATTTTAAAATAATTAAGCTAAATCGTGATATTAGATTTAATAATTATAAACTTGAAAATAAATGTAATTTTTGGATTGTAATTATTAGTCGTAATGAAAATTATTGTTTTGTATAAAAATGTACAAAGATATCTTGAAAACGTAATAAATTATACTGACGTTTTGATACTTATTCTGCTTTTCATTTTACGCAGGGTCCTTCAAAATTATTTATTTAGGAATGAATATTTTTAATTACTCTTATTTTTAATTACTGTATCTCCGAGCGATATTTTTGAGAGCAACACATTTGAGTACTTTAATTAAAAATAATACGGCTATCTTTTGAAGTTTTTGCTCAACATCTGGCCACTTAGATTATTTTTTCCAATAGAAAGAGAGAAATCCTGAGGAATATATATTTTTTTTTGCTATCGCTCATGTCCCTTATAGCAATTAGCTTGAAAGTTGAATTTTGCTTGTAGGTGTAGTCGATAGGCAGAATTACTTAAACAGCATGTTTGTCATTTGGTCAATGCTAAATGTTATATTCTAGAAACGGAATGATGAGAAATGATATTGTCACATTTTTACTATCTGTTTTTTTCTGATCTATTGCTATTAGCACCGTTCGCAAATTATAGCAGATTTTTTCATGACATCGGTAATTAAAGTCAAAAGCAGTTGACCATATCACAGAATAGACCTCCGATTTCCCATTGTCGTAGTCTAGTAAGATTCCAATAGGTACCTTAAGTAGGAATGTTAGTACATACACCTGCTAAATTAGCAAAAGTTTGTTCAAACATATTTTAAGATAGTTGCGTCGGTACTAATCTATTTATACCTAGTCAAAATAAGCTTGTCGAAAACAACTTTATCATGATATTCGATTCTAATAAGATCAGAATCAACGTTTTACTTTAATTTGGTTTTCAAACTCCAGAATTACCAAAATTTTGATTAATATTGAAATCCATGATAATATAAAAAAAAGTTAGTTAAAAAAATCAAAAAACCCCACTGCTTAAAAAGCGAACTAAAAAGAGGAAAACAAGAAGAAAATCATGCTGTGCAGTCGGAGAATACATATTCGCAAGCTGGCTGACCAAAACCGGATGTATTCGCCGACTGCAGAGCATGATTTTCATCTTGTTTACCTCTTTTTAGTTCGCTTTTTAAGCAGTCGGGTATTTTATTCTTTTAATTAACTTTTTTATTTACAACTTTTTATATTTTTTTTATAGCAACATTTAAACATATAAGTGTTCTATATTTTTGAAATCGCCTTTTATAACCCTTTATTTTGATATCCCACACGATGGTTTTGGAAGAAAAAAGAAATCCCCCACAAAATGGCGCCCAAAATCCGCCATTTTCTTCTTTTCCAATTTTAATGTAGCCAGTGACACTCGCAGAGTTAAGAAGAATCGATTGACGTAAGAATCATTAAAATCGACCAACGCATGTGGTCTCTAGAACGCCACATAAGAACAAACATACATACATACATAGACTGATAAACATCCTTCTTCAGCAGTCGGGTAAAAAGCCAGATTCTGATCTTTATAATATAAATAGGTACCTATAAAACATAAAAGCCGTGCTGATATCTTGATCAAGGCCAAAGAGAACAAAAAAGGCCAAGCATGTATGCCAAACCACCGCAGTTCCGGCAAACCAGAATCAACATTGACGAATACCAGAAAAGCCTGACCTGGAAACCTGGTGGTTTTCTTTTAATATCGGGTGACTAGTAATACGGATCAGAGGGCGTAAAAGCCTCAATCACCAAAAAAATCTGTTGTTTTCAACATTTTGCCGGGTTATGCAAAACATCAATGTACTGTATCCTTTTTTTTGTATATTTCATATTAAACTTTCAGATTAAAATTTACACCTTTGAAAGATTGAAAGTTAAATAAAAGTTTTCAACCACATCATCGCTTACCATCTGGTGAGATAGTCACGGTGATAAAAAAGTTATTTGGCATAGAGTCATAGAGATTCGGACATTCATTGTAACAAGTAGCTAGAAACAATCCATAACACTGAAAACTTAAACTAGAATTTCCTCCTACCAAGCTGCTGGTTTATAGATAGCATATTTTGTAAACAGATGTCGCATAAATCACCCATTTCATGATGCGACCGAAAATGATATGTCAAAGACGGGCAACATTAATTCCGCGACACTATTGCCAACTACAGCATCTCTTAAAAACCAGAATCAACAATGGCGACCACCAGAAAAGCGCCGAGTCAGTGAAGCTCGACGAGTTCCGTAGAAACGATTCACTCCACTCCACTTCCCTACTTATCAAGCTAGAGACAGTTTCAGTAAGTAAGTTCCTTACTATCATACCTTTATCATATAACGATTTAAGTAGGTGGACTAGCTTTTTCCCGCCGCTTCGCTCCCTTCACCTATTTAAAGGAACTGGAATAAAAAGTGACTTATGACACAATTGTATAGCTTTCTAATAATGAAATAATTTTCGTAATTGGAAACTTTCAAAGATTTTCTTTTAAAATGCTACGCACAAACAGTTGTACCTGTGTATATCATCACACTTCACATCACACTAGTATTATAAAGGTGAAAGTTTGTGAATACGTACGCGTTTGTGTTTGTATGTTTGTTACTTCTTCACGCTTAAACGGCTAGACGGATCTGAATAAAATTTGGCACAGAGATAGATTATAGTCAGGAATGGCACGTAATATGACACTGTTTATCTCGAATGTTCCCTCGGGCTAATTTTCAACTTTCACGAGGGCAAATCCGCTAGCAGAATTTAGTGGTACTGTGAATCCTGAAGTATGGTAAATATTAGGATTTACCGGTAAACCTAGGATTTACCAAGTCATACTGGTAAAAGTCCGAAATAATCTATGATAATTGTTATTTACCAGGTTTTACCAGCAATCACACGGTATATCTTAAGATTTACGTCAAAGACTTGTAAATGTTTGAACAAATGTAATGTCTATGACACACTATGAAACGAAATAATGAGAGCACCACAAATAAATAATCTTGAATCACAGAATAAATAATAGTACAAGTACTTGAATATTGAACAATTTAAGGATTGACTGACTAGTTGCACCAAAGTGTTATGTTTGTTAGACGATTTTGTTTGGGCGTATTCGACTATTAGCATTATAATGTATCATAGAAATTGCAATTTTCAACATTTACAAGACTCTGAGGTAAATCCTAACATTTACCGTGCAATTGCAGCTAAAAGCCCGAAATCGGCGATTATCATAGATCATTTCGGGCTTGTACCAGCGTGACTTTATCCTAGGATCTACCGTACTTCGGGCTTTTACAGTAAAATATAATTATACCATTAAGTTCAGACTATTTGTTAAGATTGAACATAAAAGACAAATTATCTATTCTCATTAATATGTCCAAAGTATCAAACCACAACCAATGTTGACAACACAATTCGGAGTATCATTCAGTAAACAAGACCAAGTTGTAAACAATAAGATTTACTTATGCACGAGTTTATCTCGTCTCATAACTTTACTTAGCTCTCCATACAAATGTTGCTATCAATTCTAAAAACAAATTAGAAAATCGTAGTCATAAACATGTTTTGTTTATATTAGTAACGTACAATGGCTCGTATATTAAAGTTGGTAATATATTACGACTAATTACGAGTTCAGAGTATTATACGAGTATGTTAAGTCACACAAACGCCGACAATGCTTCGTGTGGATTCTCTAATTGGCCGATTGTCATGTCAATAAAGATGTAGAACCGATAAGTCAGACCAATCCGCACGCTGAAATATATTTATTTTTCATCAATTTGCTTGCAGCTTAATTGTTTTAATATTAAATGCCTTTAGAGCGCTTTTCAAAGATAATTACTTTAATTTTAATTAAATGATTTCGTGATTCAAAAGAGCTTAATTTAATTTATTATTTATTTGAACTTTTTAAGGGGATGCTTATTTTTGGATGATTTCTAATTAAAGTGAGACGTTTTTGGAATGTTATTTCAAATAAGATGGATTTTGTGTTCTTCTCTACCTAAGATTAGAAGAAAGAACCTTCAACTTTAGGGAATTTGTACCAAAATTGATTATCATAATTAATTCATAAATATTTTAAACAGTGTTTTTTTTTTTTAAATTAACTAAAGTGAACACTTCTTTACGTATTCTAACTAGACATACAAATTATTTTTAAATTGCCATTATAAACCGTTTAATAGCAGAATATCAATACGATCAAAGCAATTATGAACTTTCGATTTCGAGCAATGGTATTCGTTTTTTAAAACCTTAATTGCTTCGTTTATTGCTCGACAGCAAATTCTTAGGTTGTCTGAACGTTTGAAATTGTCTTTGCCGTGGTACATAAAATAACCAGGTTTATTTTCAATGAAACTATATTGTCTTTGTCTGCTGGTAAAGGACGATCGTGGCAAAAGGGAGTCTGATAGTAGTTGGCATATTTTGTGATCAATTTAATTGGTTCCACAGAAACTGATAAATTTATTTTGATGCAATACGAATTGATGCATTCTGTACCTAATACAGGGTGACTTTTCATTAATTGGCAGTTTATCAGTGTTATCAGTACTTTCGCCCACAGAAAGATTGTTAGTAAATTAAAATTCGCTCTGTAGGTTTAAAGAAAGATTCTGTTAGATTTCATTATACTTAAGGGGGAAGTGTTTTATAGGTCTTTGAGAACGCTTGACCTTTAAATCCTAATATAATATTGGCATGTACTAAATTATGATGACTGATTGGTTTGACAAAAGCAATCGCATGATGGGTAATGAAATTAATGTTGCCTTTGCAAAGTAGTTTCGGGCTAAAAGGAATTGTGATAATCTATTTGTGTCTAACTGGAGAATTTCTAACATGATTAAGGTAGCATTTAATCAGCCTATAATTTTTCGCCCACGCAATGGAGCGACCAGATTAAGTCTGCAGTGGACAGGCCATTGCATGAGTGCACATGAGTGACAGCTGACAGTAAGGGATGGCGTCGCATCGTGAGGCGAATTATGGCAGCAAGAAGTCTCCCGCAACATGATGACCACGACCGCTCTGCGTACCGATACTGTACCGTATAGGGCGTACCTACGAAGAAGAGGAATATTTTTTTCCACTGCTGGGACACAGCTGCAAGATTTTCTTCAAATTTTTGACCCAATCTATACTAATATTATAAAGCTGAAGAGTTTGTTTGTTTGTTTGAACGCGCTAATCTCAGGAACTACTGGTTGGAATTGGAAAATTATTTGTGTTGTGTCCATTTATCGAGGAAGGTTACAGCCCAAGTAGCACAAAACTGCATTATAGGATGTCACAAAGGGTAACATCGGTAACTTTAGCATTTATGAAGACTTATTACAGTACACTCGAACTGCAATAGCTGAAAATTACGCTTTCGTCTGTATAATAATGCTTTTATGCGTCACGGAGACAACACTGTAATGCTGCAAGCGTTAATATAGGTATGCAGTTCAGTATTAGTACTGTAAGCTGCAATTAAGCATTTTTATGGACTTTAACTCAGCAATATTCTGAATTGAAGGCCACAAGTGTACCCTTAGACCGCTTGCATTTTAAGAAAGAACATGTGAGCTACTATAATGCAATCAGTTAGTCTGTGACTTCAATTAACAATGATATAATGCGTCTTGCTGCACATAGTTGAACTTTAGTAGTGTTAATCAGCTTGTTACACGCAATCTTATAATAGCACTTATATAGCCCACATGATCACTATGGGTGAACTTATATGATGCTAAATTACAGCAAACTGCTATAAATTAGCTCACACGTTACCTATGATCCCGGTTAGAGCTGAATACGTGTACTAGCGTCGGCAATTAATCTACTAATGCAGTTAAATAAGATCTTGTAGACTTATCTTTTCAGCACCACAGTTTGCAAAAAAATATTACGAAAATCGGAGGAGTGTTTCTTGGGATGATGTAGGTAACCAAATAACATAAAAGGATTGACACAACAGACGTATAATTTTGTAAAATAAATCCATGGATCCCTAGAATTCCTGCTGAGACTTTAGTGGTTCACTGATGATTACCAACAATATTTGCGTACATGTTACCTAATATAAAGCTTTACAGGAATCTGTGGCTGACTTGATTCACACAAGAACTACTCGTATCAGCTCGTTGCTGATTTATGTACCAATAGTGGATACTTAAACAGCACATACCGCTTAATTGTGTTTAATACAGTGCACATTGCTTGTCTGCCATTTTTTAGGTTCTAACCTATGTAAAATAATATATTTAAAATTTTTTTCTTTGTTAAATAACGAAAATAACAACTGGATTTCAATATAAAATCTAATGATTTTATACGCAAACAGCTTATTGTCAAATTACAAATGCAAAATAAAATTATTTATTTTTTATAATATATCATCAACTTATTTTATACTATAACTTTCAAGTAAACAGTGATATTTTGAGAGCGCGTGAAAATTTTCACCTATATTCATATACTATTTGACAATAAACTCTCTTTCCCCTTCGAATTTCACGCACAGGAGGAAAAAGCAAAGATTTCGTTACGGAAAACAATATTTGTCTATTTCACCACAAAATGTTTAACAGAAACAACATATCAAAATAATAAGGAGTAGGGTGAAAACTATTCACAATTTTGCCACTTGTGAATTTTCAATTCCAAAGAAGCATTATAAATATTCTGGTGTGTACCTTGTGCTGAAAAATAGGTAACCATAACTCTATTAATCGGCCATTGTGCTATATAAGAGGTAACAAATACTCTAATAATCAGTCAATATTCAGCTCTTTGGATGACTGTTACCTTTAATAATGCTCAAATAATGCTGATATAATGCAAATAGTTACAGTTATTCAGCTAACAGCTGTTTAATTTGTGCCCAAACCAGAGTTATATCAGCTGAAACAGCGCCTTTAATGCTCTTATTCAGAAGGCTTGTACAGCTTAGGATTCTATTGTGGACAGTGATTCAGCTACTATACAGCACTTTTGTGTTACTTGGGAGGCTATATAAGATCACGCTACGACCAATAGGAGCGGAGCATAACTGAAAAATGTTGCAAAAACGAGCAAGATTATTCCTTTTTGAGAGCTTCCGTTGCGTGCGCTGCGTAAACGGTTCAAGTTACGCAAATATAATGTATAATGGAATTGTTCCTCTTTAAAAGTTCTAAAAAAAAATACGCAACAACATGTCTATCTTTTAAGATTGACTCACTATAACCTTTTTTTATGGTAATCAAATTTGTTCATTTGCGAAGGTGTTTTATCAACATCTATACTAATATTATAAATCTGAAGAGTTTGTTTGTTTGTCTGTTTGTAGGGTACATAAGTAGTGGTAGGTAAATAGATAGCCAGTTGACGAAAGTGAAGCCGCGAGAGTCAGCTAGTAGTCTAATAAAACTCTTGTTAGAAAAACTTACCTAGAAATAAATGTTAACAATCTAACAGATTCCTTTCCTATACAAACTATGTTTGTCACCAACTATGTGGGCAGTAAAAGCTTCACAGTTTTAGTTAACTTTAAGTGTTTAACATAAACCAAGTTGAAGTCGCAGTTGTAACTTTAAAGTCTTTGTGGCGAGCCCTTAGCAAATTGATGTGTCTGCATCTCACCGGTAACTCATTGCCGGGGTAAAAGATGGCGCCAGGGAACAGAATACGACTTTAAGTGTTTGCTTTAATTTATATTATTTTATCTTAAATTAGTTGCTATTGTTCTGAGGTGATTTTAAGATTTGGTGGATAAATTTGTGGTCGAGGTTTCGGTCTGTAAATAAAAGCAAGTTATTATTTTTTCATGTACATGTACATGTACTACAAGTACACTCATCGACATAGTCGTTCTAATTGGATTTAATTGGTGTAGGATTTTTGTTATAACTTGAGATATTTTGGAAGGGACTTTCTTAAACAGGTTTAGGACTATGTGAACAACGCATCACCTATTTCTTCTAGTATTTTTTTTCCCGAGCCATCTCGAATCAGACGCGGTACATATCTAGGTTATCTCATCACCTTTTGAACTGGTCTCAGCAGAGCTGTCGATCCTCGGGCGCCTACCGTTTCTAGATATTTGCCTAGCGAATGATAACATGCTAACACCACAATCTTATAATTTGGTCACCATGTGTCATTTATTTCATAAAAGACGGCAATGCATTGACAATCTCTGTTTGAAGGAGTCTATAGGTGACAAGAACCATTTTCCAATAAGATGTCAGTAGGTTGTTTGATAATAATCTGTAAAGAAAACAAAATGTAACGTGAAATAAGCTATTATTTTTTTCACAGCCAATACTTTAGATCTAAACACTGTAAAAGGTCTTAGAACTCTGCTCAATAATTCAGAAATAATAGAAGACAGCTCGTAACAAAGTACCTTGATTTTCAAATAAATGTTGAAGACGTAGTAAATTCTAAGTTGTCAATTTCCAATACTTTATGAAGGTACCTGGGTACTAAACCAAGTGAGTTCAATGTACAGCCACAAATAGATTTTGTTTTGGCTCTTGTAATTATTGAACCGCGAAATTAACTAAAACGCTTTGAGAACAACAAGATTAAATTAATGAGAATTTAAACTGTTTTTTGATACTTGATGTTCCTTTTGTAGCTATTAGGTATTTGGTTTTTATTGAGGTGTTCGGTTCTATCGATGTCTAGGAGTTCATACTTGGCGATTATAGATTCAGTTGGCGTCCAGACTTCATCATGAGTCTCCCTACAGACCGCTATCATACTACCCCTTGGTAGAAGGATAGGTTTCAAATATTAACAAACAACGCTTGAATGATGTGTATGTGTGTGTATGTTTTTATTTTATCATAACTTATTGACATTTATGAGGTAGAGGCCTGAAGTTATAACGTAGTCCAGGGCTGGAAAATTTTGCGTAGATATATTATAGATAAATGACACTAAGGGCTCTTTCAAGTTACACGTTTCGTGTTGGACTGCTGCGGCACCACAGCGGTGCGGGTGTCGTACTGCTGCAGCACCGCAGCGATGCGTGTGTCGTACTGCGCACGTCCTGTTGATTTTTATCATGAAACGTCTAAATTGAAAGAGCCTTATGGCAAGTTTTATCTAAAGATTCGTAAAGATAAGTTTGAGCTAACTATTATAAAGATAGGATGATAGCATAATTCTCCAATATTTGCTTCTAATTTTGCAGAACGGCCAAAATTTTTTCTAGAGCCGGAGCTGGTCTGAATCACCTGGGTACCTACTATTTTTTTACCAGTGAGTCAGTCTGATTCATCAAGCAACATTATTGACAAGAAGCTAGCAACTACGTTCCACGTTCCAAAGTGCAGATTTCCTTAGAAAAAGAAAGCTTCTAAGAAAAACAAAACACTTCCAATAAAACAAAAGAACACGTTTTCCCAGTATGTTATACCACATTTCCTCAATAATATTTTTTTATGAAAGACATTGACTAAACTAACATGGTTAGAATCAACATTATCGAAACTGAGTATAAATAGTCGATGTTTTGACGCCATAAGCACCGAGGCATTATAACCGGGCAATTTGTGTCAACACGGAGTTAATTACGGATAAATATTTGCATAAGTTAATCATAAACATTATTGTTCGTCTGTACGTTGATGATACTATTGTCTCCATGGTTCAGTTGGTTTATGGAGAGGGTTTAATTCGATTTTAGTGGGTTTTGTTTGTACCTAATTAAGTAGAGCTGAAAGAAAACAAAAGCATAAGTAGAGACATGTTATAGAAATTGGGCATAGAATTTTAACTTACTTTTTACCCGGCTGCAAGGAAAGGTTTATGTTTTTCGCGAGTATCTTGTATGTATGTATGTAATTTATTTATTTATTATATGCTTTATTGTACACCTTAAAATACAATTATAAAAAGAAACTTAAAATTAATACAAATACAATGGGCGGCCTTATCGCATTCCGCGATCTCTTCCAGGCAACCTGGTATGGACAGTAATTGTCTGGACATGAAGTGGGGTTGTAATATTCTTTATATCCTCGTATCTTTCAAACCACTTGACGGATTTTTATAATTAAGACATCGTTAGATAGGTCTTGGCCGCCCAAGTGTTCTTAGATAAGTGGCGTTAAAAAAAAGAAACTTGGCAAATTTTGGGCGCCATATTGTCATATTCTTTTTTTGCCTTTTTTTTCCTTCGAAACCCTTCGAGTGGGGTATCAAAATGAAGGGTTTTTAGAGGTGATTACAAAAATATATACCACTTATATGTTTAAAAGTCATAAAAAAAAGTATAACTAAAAAGTTGTAAATCAAAAAACCTGACTGCAAAGATGTAAACAAGAAGAAAATCATGCTTTGCAGTCGGAGCAAGCTTTTCTTAGAGCTTCTTAACTCATTTTTTTTGTTCGGTTTGAACTTTTCCACGCCTGGGCCTCTCTCCATTTCTTACTTTTCATACAACACCGAATGAAAAACACTATTAGTATTTAAAAAAAAACACGTACAGATACCTGTGAAAACCTCAACAATAGCGATTTACATTAGCGATCCAGGCTTGTTAGATAGATTGCTTATTTGATAAATGATTTTATTTCTGTAAGTTGGTTTGTACAAACACTTTTACATGTCGTTAGTATTTTTTAAAACTAGATGAGGTCGGCGTTTCCTATCTGACTACTCCGAGAAGAAAGGCCGAAACAAACTCAGAGGCCACAGTCTCTTTTAAACTCCTGACAAAATCTTGGTTAGATTATGTGAAGACCATGTGGACTGATGTCTGAAATGGTCTTTTGAGGAAAGAACCAGCCAGATTGAGTGGACCTGTCCAGTCAGTGCGCGCATTTGTCAATAACCGAGCAGCTCAACTCAGAATTTAAGGAGCTCAACGATTCGACGAACAATACCAAAGAAAGGGCATTCGGGTAGGCCGCATAAACTACTTAAACTGCCAGACCATGATTAAAAACTAACTAAGATAAATTAAAAACAAAAAAAAAGTATGATCCACATAGTCTTCACATTCCCAATAATTAAAATGAAATAATATAATACTTTAAAAGTAAATATTCTTTTCATTGCAAGAAAACCAAAAAAAAAAAGGAAAAATCAAAATTAAACAAAATTCACGGTGCAAAACATAAAAAATCAAAATTAATTGGAGCAGCTCAATCCCAAGCCTTTTTGTCCTCAACGTAATCTTTAATGGTATAAAACGCTTTCTGGCACAAAAATTTAATCTGTGTTCTTTATTAATGCAGTTAAAATTAATTAATTATTACTATTCTAAGTAGGTCGGATGCGTTGGCATTAACATTATTATGATAAGAATGAAACAAACACTGCAATCTATGAATCATGTGTGAACTGTGTTTCACTACTTGTCTATTTACTGTACTTTTAACACATTTTCGCAATAATGAGCAGTTTCAAAACAAAACAGTTACCACACTTTTCATCTAAATACACTAAAAGTACAAATTAGTGTAACACAAATGACACAGCGACACAGTTTAGGGACACAGTGAAAAATAACAGGTTCCTGTGGCACAAAATAACAGTTCTTATTGTATTAACAAGTTCTGTTTATAGTGTTGTAGACTTTGTAAGAAAGTTATCATTAGTGTTGGAAATGTTCTTTTTCAAATAACGCTTTCCGTGTTAAAAATGAAAGCTGTGACTTAAATGTTCTGTAACAGTTATTCAAGTACCTATCTGTTTTTCATAATATGTTTGTTGTTTATATACGGTGATATTAAGGCAGATCGAGGCGAATGTAGTAGGACGAACTTGACTCCTAGAGACAGAATTGTTCTACTCTTGCCCAAAACCGGATAGAATGGATAGAAGAAAGGGAGGTCTTCAGTGGGACTTCTTCTACGTCGGTTCATACTTGGCAGAGTGGTCGTGATCAGCATGTTGCATTAAAACACCAGGCTGATATCATTCACCTCTCGATCTTATCTTATGGGCCGAGAAACAACTCGGACACTTCGACCCATTGGGATCTTTTGTGTTCCCCTAGATAACTTATTCCTCCCCAATCTCGTTGAAAACCTTCTTCTTGAGTTTTACAACGAGATTAAGAGTTATGAGCCTATAGTCTTCTGGTCTTGGATATCCTAATTTCTAGACGCGTTCGCTTACTAGCCAGTGCATCGCATGTGCACAGAAGGTGCTCCATGCGTTCTATATATTCCCCGCAAAACCTGCACATGTGTGACGCAGTTAGACCCATCATCATCAGCATGTCATTGGTTCCAAAGTGAGTTGTGAAGGCCTCAAGCAGGTAGTGGATTTCTCCCCTGTTCATATTCCAAATGCATTCCCGTGCTTTGAACGTAGAGTCCAGGCATTTCTTGGAGTGTTCCAGACCGGTATTAGACAGCCAATGTGTTTGTAGGCTGTTCAGCTCACGATGCTACTACATCCCTCTTTATTGGCACTACTGGGGCTGAAAATTAAATGGGTAAGGGTGCTAATTGAATATAATTTACAGATATTAATACTGACACAGCGTACAAGGTATACCAAACTGTCTAGTCATACCACCATGAAAAACATATACTTGTCTTTGACATTCATACATACACAGGCAAATGTGCGGGCCAAACGACCCCTGAACCCGCTCAATCGCCATGTCAATCAGATGTTATCAAATTTAATTTCTTCGCCCATTAGAACAGAATCATGATAGGCCAACAAAGTAATTCAAACGCATCTCGTCCGTCTTCCCCTATTGGACGCCAATTTTAATCGGATGACGCTCGATGCATTGAAACACATAATTACGAATCCGAAACTCTCACGGGACAAGGTTCCGTATTAGTTTTGACATTCGGCTTGATGGATGGACCACAATCTCTGGGCGAATCTCGTGAATGAACGCCCGTATGTTCTACAAACTACAAAATTACAACTTCATCTTTATTCAATCTTATTCTAAAGAAGTAAGAGCTGTTTTAGAATGTACCGTTTTTTACTTGTGAAAGGTTAGATTGTACGGGCGATAGGTGTGTCAAATTGGGAGCGTTGGTTCACGTCAGTTTGACAGAATATGGACGGTTAGTTGAATTTCAGATGGATCGCTAATATCGTTGTTACATTTTAGGGGTTTTTTCAATTTTTTGTCAGTCATCTAAATAGGGACGTTCGTTTTCGTAAAATGTTCTGTGTGACGTCAGGTAGCTATGAACCTATGGTGATTCACTTCCTAGAATTTGTTAGATACTTTTTCATACGTTTTTTGACGTGACCTACATTATTCATTCAAAGTTTTGATTGATTCTAGATTAGTGACTAAGCGTACGGAAACGATTTAAATACTGAACGAATATTTGTTTTGTCGAAATGGTGTACCTACCTACCTATTGGTTAGTAGAGGTACCGAATGTTTCAACGGTAAATATTTAATCTGGCTTCGGTTAAAAATCAAACAATCAATTCACCCAATCTGTCACAGCCTACGTACTTATTGATTTGTGACTGAACGAACTGAATTAAATTGAGATAGATCTGAAACCTTTTTGTACTTTTCGCTTTTTATAGTAATTAATAATGTATTCACTAATTTACACAATGGTTCCAAAAGTTCTGATGACCTAATAACGACCGCGGGAATCATCTGGATGCGAGAAGTACAGGGGCCGTACTATGAAATCTCAAAGCCATCATGGTTCCAGCGTAAGAGAGAGATGGAGTAATACAGGATGTATGGCACCATACCTTTTTCGGAACGGAATCTTGTTGGCACCAAAGTACGAAGTTGAAACTACGGCGTCATGACCGGCAGGCTTATTACGTATCTTTTGCAAGAGCAAAACGATAGCGATTTTTGCGCAATAATTGCTCTTCCATACAGAAGTTTTAGAGTTGTTGGCGGTTTTTATTTTAAATAAGTGCATTTGACAAACAGCGATCGATTAGTAAATGATTGTGTAGGACCTACCCTACCTACTCTGCAGGTAATGCCGACTTTTATGACATAAAGCGTTTGAGCGGTAGAGTCAATTTTTATTACTTGTACATTTTTAATTTACATTTAATTTTTGACGTTCAAAAGTGCCGCTTATTGGCCTAACTGAAATAAATATATTTGACTTTGACTTTGATCGCTATCGTTTTGCTCTTGCAAAAGATACGTAATAAGCCTGCCGGCCATGCTTGGGGGAGACCTGTATCCAACTGAGGACCTCTTTTGGATGAAATAATGATGACGAATTTACACAATGATACAATGTAAACAACAATTTTGGTTGAGCTTCTATACATGTATTTCAAATAATAGTAATAAATAATGCACGTATCTGTACGCCCATTAATAAAATATGTTTACTACATCGGAAGCGCTTCAAGCAAAGCCGCGGGCAGAACCTCTATTTTTTTTATCTAATCGTGTACAAGGAAGTCTTCGTAAACAAAGCTTACCGGTACCGAGATGTTGGCACATCGCAGTGTCAACTTCCGTTTCCATAGTTGTCTCGTGTCACTATGAATGCATCATTGTGTTGGTACTTTTTGGTACCAACATACATACATTGTGTTCGGCGAGGTTTTCTGTGAGCTTTCAAAATATTGTTACTGTACCATTGTGTGATACAATGCGACTTACTGGGCTTGGATGTGTACAGAGAGTGATGGTTTGGGTGTGTTGGGTATCGTTTTAGTGTGATTTTTAGAGAGAAGATTTTGTGGAATTTGATTTGTGTTGTAGCTTTACTATAGACGACGTGGTCGTCGGTTCGTGGTAATACCATGCATAAACTTACGCCTTTTGCCCATGTAAATAGTTAGAAACTACAAAACGCCACCTGCTATGATCCTTATACACTGCTTTTGCTTTGTTTACGTTCAAACATCAGGTCATACACGCACGCTGAATTTTAGGAAACTGCCGGTAGTGATATACTAAAATTATATAAAACAATACAGAAAACGCTAATTAAACATAGAAAATGTGTTTTTTCTAAGTATATGAAATCAATGAACAGGGAAACCAAACAAAAATACAGGCTCATAATTATTGTAAAAAGTCTTAGTTAGATTTCCAATGTAGTTATATGAACACTGCATAAGTACTTCCTACAGTAGAATACTACTTACAGAATATCTAAAATATAATTAAAAAATGCAGTTCCGAGTTGTAAGTTTGTTTGGCGGTGGTATTATCAGCCCTATACGAATCTTGACAAAACTGACGTGTCACCGATTACACACAATGATTACTGGATTCAATAAAAACTGACACCAAAGCTTCTTAACGATGCTCTTTTGTTGGCTTTTGCATAAACGTATCGGTCTATAACAATAATTTATAAATACGTATGACGTAATATCATGTATGGAAGCCGACCTTAACATGGTTGGGAGAAGTCCAGGACGATTATGATCTCTGACGTTATAATATTTAATTCGAAACTTGTGTGGTCCGATTTCGATAGTGTTGAGATTAGCTTTGAAGAATGCAAGAGTAATGACTAATGAGCTATGGCTTAGCATTTAGTATTGTAGATTGTTTCATGTACTACGAAGATTCAAATGCTAAGTACTTACGTAGTTTAGTCGCTGTTATCTGACAGTCTTCTATTTCCTTTTAGTTTTCACGCTCCAAGTTAGCTAGGAGTAGTTTTTCTTATTGTTCTTTTTGCCGGGGAATACCCTTGTGTGTCCAAATCCAAATCCGCTTGGTCATCGAATGGTTTCTTTTTCACAGTAGGTTTTCAAATAAATAAGTTAATAAATGTAGTAACCACGTAATCTAACTTAATTTTGTAATAAAATTGATTACAAAATATATTTGAACTAGTCAAGCGCAAATTACAATTTGCGCTTGACTAGTTTAAATATATTTTGTATATATGGGCATCGGCTTCACTACGTGATATCAATTTATCTTTTGTTAACTAAGTACCTTACCTATGTTACTTATTTAGTTTGGTAATATTAATTTTGTAAGAATCATACAATTTAGAGTTAAGTTTTGTTGTTACTATTGTTAGTAATAACCATTAAAAACTACTTTATTTAGTTCTTCAAATCATCTTAATTAGAACCGGTATAAAAAAGGATTGTATGTCCTACTCCTAATCCACGTCATGGACTACCCGTAAAGTAAGTTTCATTAGAATAGAATAGAATTTAAAAAAAAAACCGATTGTAGTTTTACATAGTGTTGATTCAAATCCGTCTTTCCGTCTTGACTTTGGATCCTGAAACATTTCTCCGACATTCGTTTGGCCGTTGAACGGTTCACCGAAAGAACGATTTACTTTTCATGTTTTCACCGATAGAACGTTTCAATGACGAACGATTCGCCGACAGAACGATTCAGTTTTGAAAATTTTATCGGTAGAACCTTTCACCGGCGAACGATTGACCGACGCAACTGTTCGTCTGCCCCTGTGGTATAAAACATAGGTAATCGACATGTAGTCCTGTTTCCGTTTATTGTTTAAAAAAACACACATAATACATTCAATAATACAATATAATACTAAACACAAACTTTTTGTTTATATGAGAGATAGGACGAGGCAAGGATAATTCTCCTTTTCTCTGTTCCCATCCCCACTTGGATCATAGTTGTTGTGAGATCCCTGTAACAGAAATTACGTAAGGGCATTGCCTCTATAACACCCCAGATATTAATCCAAGTCCTCGCGTCATTAGTTGGACAGTCATAGAGCACCATGTCCCACCTAAGCCTTTTATAGTCCCTTTATACAAATAAGGTTCCTGTATCAAGGCAACGTCGTATGTGTTAAACTTCAATTGCCGAGCCAGAAGCGCAGTAGCGGGTCTACAATGATGCAAAATGATTTGTATACTCCTTAGTCTCTCCATCTTGGATGTGTTGATGGGTTTGTGCTGCTATAGAAGGGCCTTAGTTTTGATGCGCCCCCTGCATCGGCTCTCATCGAGAGCAGTTGGCGACTTAATCCCCAGAGATCGAGGCCCTCGAGGATGTCATCCTTGAGGTCTGCCTCTGATGCCCTGGTCTGGTCTCCTGCGCTACATCGTTTGCAGAGATTTCGTTGATGGCCTCCTCACGTTGTGATGGTCCATCTTCGGAGGGTTCCACTCCTGTTTCCGCAGTGGGTGCCTCGCCCTTGTCTACTTCCAGAAGCTTTAACGAGTATCGTTAAATTCCTCCTGGAAGAGAGTAGCTCAAGGCCTTGACGACCCCAGCAGACACCCCATCCATGAGGTTGATACAACGTCTGCTCAGTGAGAATATTCACGACCTACCAGCCATCCGTCTTCAAGGCAGGTTAAGCCGCTGGAGTAATCGAATGGCCCGGGCAGAGTCTTGCAACACCAAGTTGCGACTCTTTCATGCCATTTTGGCTGGCTTTGGGCGGTCTTTGGCGTCGACGACCTTGAGTTTCAGGGAGCCAAGTTCCAGATTGTGGATGGCACCCCGAAACCAGAAAGCTGCATTAGAGTTGTCGCACTGCACCTGCGAAAACGCCGGGTGCAACCGTGAGAACAGATAGAGGTGCCGGCGCTTCTTACAGTTTCTCATTATGAGCTCCTGGATTGGCACCAAATCCTCCGCCTTCAAATACTCCTCCGGGTACTTGACTGTGACAACGTATGTATGTCTATAATTACCACAATAATACTAGCAAGCATTGTACATTTAATTTTGAATTATAAGCAGTTATATGATAAGCTAGCCGGATATTATAATATCCTTCGCAATGACTATGAGTGCAAAGTTTAATTTTATGTGTTAAGTATTATATTGTATTACTGATTGTATTTTATATGTTGTTTTTAACAATTAACGGAAAAAGGACTACATGTCGATTACTACGTTTTATACCACAGGGTCCGACGAACAGTTGCGTCGGTGAATCGTTCGCCGGTGAAAGGTTCTATCGATGAAATTTTCAAAAGTAAATCGTTCTGTCGGCGAATCAGTCGTCATTGAAACGTTCTATCGGTGAAAAAATGAAAAGTGAATCGTTCTGTCGGTGAACCTTTCAACGGCGAAATGAATGTCGGCGAAATGTATCAGAATCTTGACGTTGAGGCCAAACATACAAATCAACAATAATTATAATATGAATAGGAATAGAAGCAGGCAACTATTCAAAGACTGAGGCGGCTTAGTTTTAAATGCTTATAATAACTATGGCATAAAAATAAAATAATAACAAGCTTACAATACTCAATTTTAGGCGTAACATTATCTCTCATTAAACTCAAATTACTTTTCGTCGACATCAAAGAGCACATCCAAGTCACGTATCATACGAAGTCGGTCCTTTGTACCTAATAAATAATTCTTCACCTTCAAACAATTTGAGGAAAAACACCGCAAACTTACAAACAGCTGCAATACACCAAATACATAATTTTAATGACCACTTCCGACCGCACTGGCTTTAGTTCGCCAACAAACTTTTCAAGCCAAATTACCTTTTACTTTTCTGAAAACTTCTAACAATCTTATTACTAAGGCCCAAAGTTCAATTTCGCGTTGCAGATTTTAGATGTGTCAAAATAGAGAGTTGCATCTACTATGTTCGGTCCAGAAATCGCACAATACAAGTACGCGACACTAACAGGCCAAGTTGTTGCGATTGACAATTGGTACAATACAAAATAATATAATATTGCGCTAGTCCTTTGTGTCAGTATACCTCTGTGCTTATGAAACTACTGATACCGGTTGCTCGTTCGGCTAATATGGGTGCGAGGTTGCAACCGCTTGTGTTGTTAAGAAACTCCACGGACACGCTTTTCCATCAGTTTTAATTACAAGTTATTGGTTTTCGTTTTTGGTTTGTTGAAAAAATACATATATGTAAGAACGATGTAAAAAGAGGAGGTGCACGTAATAGTATGTAGTAATGTAAAAAAAATAATAGAATAACAGGCCGAGGCAGCTAAGTAAGTGGAGTTTCTTGCAAATTCTTCTCCATTGAGACCTTCTGACGCTTAATTGCGAATTTGCCTCTAGAGTTTATTTGAAATAAACTATTTGATTTGATCTTGTGTAAGTTTTTGTGGCACAAAAGTACAGAGTGTAAAAACATCTTACAGTCTCTTTCTGCTGTTTATTTTATAACGTCCTTTGAAATGGTAAATTTTGCCAAAAACAGTTGCAGACCCTAAGTTCATTAGTATTTTTCATATTCTCAAAATCATGTTGGAGAAAGTTATTTACCCTAATTCAGTAACGGCAAAATAATTAGGTAAATGAAAATACCTAACATTCGCGAGGCCGTGGCTTCCCAACGTGAAAAAATCCTCGGCACAGTGAGGTTGCTCCGCGAAGCCCCCAGTGAAACCCCCATGAAGATTTTGTGCTTTTGGATGGCACTAGACTGGCTATTTTTGTCATAACACCCACGCAAAACGGACTAAATGGGAATCTAATGCGGCTAAAGGAGTCCCTATTCTATTCTAAACAGACTTCAAATTATCATAGGAACTATACGAGATTCCCCTGTATCTATAGTAGGTGCAGCAGTTGAGACAAATTCAAATAGCACATTTATTTGAGTAGTCCATTCAAATGTTGCACCAAATACTGTCGAACGGGCATTAACCACTACAATGTGACAACCCTCTAAGCAACTCGATACATTTGGAACCACCCACAGGGTCGAACTGGGTATCGCTTTACAGGAAACTGGCGGTTGCAACAATTGTGTCATACATCGCGAACGAAATACGAATCGAATTTGTTCAACACACTACAAATGAAAATTCAACTCTAACACCAAAGCAATAAGAGTGAATGAATCTTTTTCTTCGACAAAAGGTACCGGAAGAAAAAACGATACGACCACAAAATGACGGATGACGATTAGACGTTATAAAAGATAGTTCTATAACAATCGAATGTTGTAAGAAATTTTTATTGTTACAGTTTTGAAGGAAATCTAATACGTGATTCGGATCTTTTGCAAAATTTTGTGAAAAGAAGTGAGTCTATTTATTAATTCCACTTCATCTACCTATTTAAGATTTTTGCTACCCACGTGGCCGGATACTCTTTTGAAGCATGCATTTTTGTACTATCATTTCAAAAATAGAACGTCCAATTTTTTATTCAAAACGTGTCATAGGTACGCAAAAATACAGGGTTTCAAAACTCACCACAGTCATCACGTAACCACAGACTAAAAATCAACGAAAACCTGCAAAAACTCAAACAATGGCAAGTCATCAAATCTGCCAAAACCGAACATCACATCGACTTTGAGGCGTAACTCGTCCAGCAAAAAAACCTCCTAACCACGTTTACCAAAGGAAACAAGGTAGAACGGTTCTACGAATAGAACTGTGGTTAGATTTAAAATTACAGTTATTATACTTGTTAACGTCGTAATCAGGGATCACGTGCAGCAAAAGTACGGCTATTCGCGTTAGTAATACAGAAATGAGGGCTTTTGTTGAATGTATGCAAAATGTTAGTTTGTTGAGAATTGTTGATATGCGATAATTGTTTTACTTGATTGTGTTGCCGTACCCTGTAGGTACTTCTAGAACAGAAATCTTCTGAACACTGCAAAACGTTAGGGTTCATAATGCATAGTGCTGTGTTATATGTTAAGGGGGGTTAGGTTTCCGCACTTAGTCTCTCAAATGGACCTTTGTATGTGGGCCATGGCGGCCGTTGAGTGGTCATTCCAACCAGCCCACCTCCCTTCAGAAGTCAATTAGAGCTCCTGGTTTCCTCAAAACATCCGTGTAAGATCTGGGTGACCAGAGGGTTCGTGTTCTTATCTGGGTGACACCTGTGCATTCAAAGAGAACGTGCGTAACGGTTTCCTTGACCTCCATGCATGCCCTGCATAGAGGACTGTCTGTTATGCCTATTTTGTGGAAGTGTTTGTTGAGTGAGCAGTGTCCCGTGATGGTCCCCGTCACCAAGCGCAGGCCATTCCTGTCCAGGCGTAAAAGACGCCTGGTAAGCCTACTGTCCAAGGATGGCAGAGCTTTTTTGGATTGCCTACAGCCCGGCGTCGAGGCCAACCCTCTTCTCCGCCTGTGTCTGGGTGAATTCCTGTAGCCACCTGCGTATTTTACGCATAGTGCTTCGTGCATCGCTCCGTGAGCAATAGGGTAGTGGATAACTATTTTTCTTTTACCGCGTGCGTTAAGATATCGTGTGACGTCACAGTTTGCTACACTTTATACTGACAGAGTGACGTCACAAGCTCCCACTCCTGAACTTTAATGCGCTTTATGTTTGTCAGTTTTTATTTATTTGATATAGCGAGAAATACGGGTCCAATATTATTTGATAATCTCACTGACGGACTAAATAGAATTATCATCTTTCGACTCAGGAAACCAACCATGGCTATATGGAATCTAGAATTCTGTAAATGGTCATGAGGCTCCAGCCATTTATTTATCACATGACAGTTCCTTAACTGTCACGTGGTAAATTCCTTACATTCTGGCATTTCGACCATTGCCATCATGTATCGAATGACACTCTGGTCTCAGAGACTCAAGAACAAAATAACGTAGATACCTAATTTAAATTCTCAAATACCTAAAGCTCGAATATTTTGATAAAGGAGAAAATAAATAGCCTCGTTGTGGACAAGCATACTGCACAATCGGTCCGTTTCCAGTTGAGCAGCTCAGCAACTGCGTGCCATGAAATGCATTCCATTTTGGACGCGCTAGGGCCGATGTCGTGTTACAGCCAATGAAGCGAGTATGTTTTTTGTTCTTCTGTATGACATAGGTAAGTGCTTTTTATTTAACCGGTAGTAATAATGTAATTATTTACGCATTATCCTTTACCCAGGATACAGCGTTTATGTTGCCGTGTTTGAAATGAAGTAGAAAATATATGTAGTTGGGAATCGTTTATGCGATAATTGTTTTTCCTAGTATGGGTGGCGTCTAGTGAGCTAGCAAAGGATTTAAATTAAGGTGAATATTTACTTTTTAAAGAGTACTTAAATAACTTAGTGATATTCCTGATGGCTCGATGTGCCTTGATTTATATCACACCGACTTAGAATAATATTCTAAGCATACCGATAAGTGATATTTACTGAAGGAAATTGCAAGTATTTTCACATACACGCAGTGCGTTTAAATTCCACCGAAATGCCGATATTTTTTCTTTTGATTTGATTTCTTCTTCTTTTGCTTCGCTTTTTGAACAGCTCTTCTTCGTAAAAGCATCTATGGAATAGCTCCGGTTATATTAATAAAATTCCACGAGAAATAAAGAATCATAATGTCACAATGTTTAAAAACTTGTGAAAAGAAAGAAAAATGTTTTCTTTATTTTTCTTCGACATCTATTGTTATACACTTGATTTTTTATTATTATTTTATAGTATTAAGCATGTTTTATTATTCTATTTTAAATTTATTCAATTTATTTTTACATAATCACGGTTTTAAATTTTTGAATATGCATATTAATTTCAATCTTTTTAAATTTTAGTTGATGTGTGTAATTTTTGTATGCCATTAACGGCTGGTTGTAGCGAACTTAAAATTGTACCATTTTACATCCACTGTAACAATGACTCACAAATAATAATTTCTGATTCTTATTCTTGAAATTTCCTTACAAAATAATAGTGTGCGATAGTTTCAGAAGTACAAGAATCTGATAAAAACACTGCGACGCAAAATTTGATTTAGAAGGCACCTTTTAAAAAAACCCTTAGACATTATTTCGTGTCACTCTCCCATCCTTTTCAAATTCCCGGATACACAAGACCCACCTGCAAAAGATCATCGGACTTAAATTTGGAATTCGTTGTTACGTCATTATAATAACCCCTCGTTATAATTCTGATGCTAACGATCCGAAACATTGTTTGTTCTTCTCAAGCCGCCGTCTGGGCTCCATAAACGTATGTATGTAACCAACAATCATTCTATACCCAACGACCTTAATGATAGCCCTTCGAACGAGTAAATTATCAATTCCGCCCGAAGGGGCTCGGACCTTGTTTTTGGAAAGCGGTAACAAGCCTATCATCTGCCCTCCTTTTACCATTATTCATACACGCTATTTTAACCTTAACACGACTAGTAATTGGGATCAAGTTTCCGTAAGAGAAATGTAGGAAATAACTTGGATGGTAGAAAAAACTGAAGCAATTTTTCGATTTAAATGTTTTGACCTTGACAAAGTTCATCATGGTGGTTTTTTGTGCGTTTTTGTTGACTCAATGTTTATTTAGATGACGCGGGTGTTTTTTCATACACCATTCGTTGTTTTTTAGGACCTAATTTTATTGTAATAAAATCGAGCCATCTTGTGAGGTTTTCTGAAAATAAAACAAATGACTCACAGTCAGATTACCTGTACAAGTAATCTGAATTATCGTTTTTACAAAAATTATTTCGTGCTTAACATTGTTTATTACAAAATGATTGCGGAATTATACGATCTATTGTATTTTTAAACTTATATCAAAGAAATAGACTAATATCGATCTACTCTCAAAGATTAATTCTAGTAGTAGGAGGCATCCTTTCATGAAATTATTTAATTATTGTAATTGCTAACATGTTTACTAATTATATTTCTCCAATTCTAAGTAAAAGTCATAATAACGTGAATCTAGTTAGAGAATTGCTTGCATGTGCTGCTGAACTCGGCAACTATTACTGCTAACCATATTCAACGAAGTGCATGAATATTTCTGTGAAAGAAACTTTTTAGTGTTGTATTAGTTTTTCCTTTGCATTTTCTATAAATTGCAAGATCGTTTTCCAACTAGGGAACTCCGTATTAATTGTGTCACAGAAAGAGATTAAGCCATAACTATTGTTGGTAATGCGCTCGGGTTTATGCCGTGCTATGAGCACTCTCGACCTAGTGAACTTAATTACTTACGGTGGATTCTTGGATCAGGATGATTCCCTGTTATGAATAAGTCTCCTCTTATTAATCCTACTGTATTGTCTGTTATTACTTCTTTTTTTATCAGATTGAGCTATTAGCAATCATCATCATCTTTTTGTCCTGATCCCATGTTACTTGCGGTCGGCGCAACACGTTTTTTTCTTCCTTACTGTTCTGTCCCCTGTTACGCTATCACTGACTCCCTTTTCCTTCATATCACTCCTCACACCGTTCATCCATTTACATGTATATTCATTACTCTTTTAGTAACATGCGCTTCATTCCTCCTCATCACATGACCATATCAGGACGAGCTATTAGCAATATAAACTTAAAATGGAGTTTTAGCAGCTTTCTTACATCTTTCCATTAACGTTAGATAGCAATGTCAATTACTCCATAAGCCGGGCTTTTTACACCATGTAAAATTATTTCAAGAATTAGGCTGTTCAATACAGATTTTTTTGCATAACTCGATAAAAAATAGTGCTGCTTTTTTACTAGTTTTATGATGTTTGCTTAAATCTTATCTTTGATTGATACGTGATGTCTGAATGAATGTTGATGAAAATGAAGCAGTGAATTTGTATTATCAGCATGCAAGCTAACCTCTAACCGACGAATGTCAACTGTAATATTTTTACTCATTAGAAAACGTTAAAGTAAAGAGATAACGTTTCTTCTATATCCTACATCAGTGTTGCAAGTTTGAAAACTTATTCTAAAAGGTTCGTGTTCACGCCAAAAGCAACACCAATTAACGTTTTCTGAAGTAGGTACTTAGTACTTACTATTTTCTAGTTGGTGGGTTTGCCGTAATTGATTGAAAATTCAAAGTTCAATGGATTTGAGTAAATATGGACATAGTTTTTAACCACACAACATTTTTTGATGTAGCATACTAGCATACATAATTCAAAAAGATTTCATGGGTGTATTTCACTAACAAAATGGAAAGCTATCAGCGCATACGCAGCTTCGATGTGCTCATAGCTTTTCAATATGTAACTGTGTCATCATTGTTGTGGAATATTGATAATTTTCTTTTCGATGTTATTTTTATCCCTTGTATAATTTAGGCCCAGTAGGTAGCCAAATTAATAGCGGCATTATATTAACACTGACAGCTTCTGAATGCGGTTTCAGCTTCATCGCCAAAATTCGCCCTTATAAGGCTTGACTGAGTGTTACTCGGCTTGTATCATCGATTGACATCCCGAAACAAGTAAATGAACTACCAAAGAAAAGCCACGGTAAAACGACTACATCATCTATGTAGCACAAACATCACCCGAAGCACTCGCAACCACAACATTCAACAACCCTCCGCATAATCATTTCCAACCATACCAGCATAACATCAGAAAAAAACTGTTGCAATTATAAATAAATGTTAGTCCTACATTCATTAAATAAATACATAGAAACTACTTTAGCAAAATAGGCTGGGATAACTTCGGGCCTGTTACGTTGACGTGTGCACGAATGTAGGCATTTCACAAGAGTTACAGTTGAATGACCCTGTTGATATACTTGTGAACCTTTTGTGTATAATGATGTCCTATATTCATTTTATAGTTACTACGAATATTTGATTCGCTATATTGGCCATCTCAAGGGAATGACGCACTTAAATAGGAAGAGATTGAATATCTTTATATTGTTCTTTTCTTTTGGGTCTAAGTGAACATAATTTGAAGGATGCTGTAAAGGTTTTATTTTTGGACTGATAGTGTTTGTTTAGGATTTTAGGTCATGATGTACCAGCATCAATGATCGTGAAACAGAAAAGGTTTTCATCAAAATTATTTTTGCTGTGATAAGACAGACAATTTTATTTAACAAAAAGACGCCAGAAGTATAACAGATTTTATTATAGCAATATTTATTAATTAGGTTAGTAGGTATGTGAATTGTGAAGTTACTGAGTACATAATATTAAGACATTTTTATCTCTGGCCAAGAACCATTGGAAGACGAATCACTGACCGGAACACAGTAGCGAGCGTTTTATCGTGCCATCTTCATTTGAATCATAATTAAATGATAACTAGCGCCAATGAGCGCGCGCGACTTGGGTCACCACACCCACCGCCCGCCATCTTGTTTTGTGCGCATGGGCATACTAATTGCCTTATTAATGGCGGGGAAATATTGCATTAATATTTATATAATTTTTGGTATGCCGTCACCAAAAAAGGCATTTTGTGCTTAATATTTTATTGTGTTTTGTAGGTGGTCAGTAGGCCGGGCCTAGCATACAATAATACTAACAGATCCCCGTTGTTTTACCCGCCGTTTAATTTAAAGGACTTGATTTTACTCTACCCTTAAGAGTCGTAGCGAAATATTGATAAGCCTATATATAACCTTCCTCAAGATTTGGATCATTAAATACATATAACTGTTTAATACCTCGGTCAGTTCCAGAGATTAGTGTTCTAATATATAATGTCGATCATAGAACCTTCTTTGGAGGTTGGTTAAAAATAAACAAACTCTTCAGTTTTATTATATTAGTAGGTACAGATGATGTTCCGATTCTGCACTCATAATCTGTTCGGTCAGTACAGTCAATAAAGAATGATTTTGGCATATAAACTATTTGTACTAGGATTGCAATTATCGGCCACTACCTAATTGGTTTCAAAATTGTTACAACACAATTATTTGAGAAGTAAAATTTTTGATCGTCAAATAAATATTGACAGTCATCGTGGACAATTTTCTATAAAATTGTTGTGAACTGTTTATTGAGAGTGACTTGCTTCTCAACTCATGAGATTAAAACTTACAAGAGTCATCTTTCGTGCAATGTTGATTGTAATACATAAATGAATTAGGCAACAGTTATGTCCGTGGCGTATAAGCAACGAGTACATTAACTCGTTGCTTGAACTATTTGAACTAAGGAGTATTGCAAGAGTGTGAGATCAAGCCATCATCATATGTGGCATTTGCCTAGTCTAACTATTGGTCATCTTCAACTATATGTATACAGCGGGCGGTAAAACATAGGGTTCCTATTTCAATCTTTTGAGATATATTCTTGGTGCTCTCTCAGCAAGCCGCACCTAGTCAGCTATTAACTTTTTTCACTAAATATGCTTGCTCAAAAACCTACAAACTTGCAATTAAGCATCAATCACATTCATCACCATTCACCTGCATAGCGGTTTCATTTTGATTTGCTTGGCTAAAACTTTAAATATTAAAATCATAATCACCAGAATATCGGGTTTTACATAATTAAGTAACAGGATACCTGTACATTATTTAGCCCCAAATACATAGTTACAATTAGTAATTCATTAGCGAATTAGTAATTCATCCGTGGTTAGATAGTCGATTTTTTATAAACGATCTATAAATACTGCATATTTGATCCACATAGGTCTATGTATGCATCTTTTTCAGAGATTTGTGACCATTTCGATGGTTAAGTCGCTCTTGTTAGCCACCCACGTTCAGATGGGGTGGTCTCAATTCGTGGTTGAGACAACAGGAACAACGATGGTTTTTATTATTGTTATAAAATGATGAGTCAGATGATGGAGTGGGCGCAGTCACCAATAAGTGTGAGGTTAATTCCGGAGATGCCAAAGGCCTAAGTAAGTGTCTAAGGAATTTCCTTAAAAAGCCCAACATAGGGCTAATACCAGAATATGGCAATCGGGATAGCGTAGGTAGGTACTACTACATCAGTGACGTCAGTAGTGTACTATTTTTATCTTTAACCTATACTTTCCCACTGCTGGGCAAAGGCCTACCCCAAGTCTTATGGGTAGCCAGTGGGTATTTAAAAGTGCTTGTACCTAGTTACCAACAGCTTTAACATCTACGTAAGACCGTCTGGGAATAAAACTGTAATGATATCTTGAATTAAATGGGCACCTATATATGCAATAATTATCTTACTCCACTGTGCATTCTTAACTGTGGAGTAAACCCAAAATATGTAATTTATTTTCTTGCAATGTCAATTTAACGCATGGATGTGTTTCCATCGAGTGTCTTAATGGGGGAGACGTCGTTATTTTCCGTTATTTGTCCAAATTATTTAGGGCAATCAACTTCAAAAGTATTACAGTTGACCTGTTTAACATTAATGACACCTTTTTGGGTGCACAAAATACATTGGATATGTTATGATATTATATATGATCATAATCACACTTTGAGAAGTCGATTTGGAAATAAAATGAGAAGATAATTTTCGTTAATTTCGGAACTAAGGAAGTTGAAGAAGAATTTAAAATGAGGCAATAAAGTAAAAACTATGTAAGCATGTCTTTTGGAAGAATTAAGGAACTAGAAAAGATATTACTATTAAGATGTTGGCAATCAGATGTATGGAAGAAAAAGACACATACAAACAAAAAACACACAAAAAAACAAAAGGCACATACCCCAAATAATTTGGGATAACAGCAGGAGGATGATGGTATCACGCATGTCTGTAATTTTTACTTAATCGTTCTATCTGGACCAACAACGATTGATCAGAAATGGGATATATTATGACAAAAGCAAAGAACACGATCGAACCTCAAGACAAAAAAAAAGACAATACTTTGACCCCTAATTCTTCCACTTATCACGTTAAGCACACAATTACAAGTGCCATTGTCAGCGCAATCACATCTTTTGAAAGCCAGACATGTCCGTAAGTTGGTACCACTCAGTGTCACCATCACAAATGTCCGACTATAAAGGTGGACAAGGCTAATTTAGTACATCATCATTGGTTCAGAACTCGTTTGGGACATTTGTGTCTCTTGTGGGCGGGCCGTGTTGATTCTGAAGATATTGGCTCTTATTACGTGTATAGATTGCCTTATTCTGTTATGCGTGTGCGCAAGATTGTATGTAGAATCTATAATATGGCGGATGAATAATGAATTCATTGTTAGGTTTATGTCAAAGAAGATTCAAGGCTTATCGGTAGACGTGGGGTTCCCGGATGTGGCTGGTAAAAACCTTGATAATAAATACACTGCAACAATGAATTCTCCCACAATCGCTACACGAGATTTGAAATCTGTTAATAGCTTTGCTAACAATTTTAGCAGCCAAAGAAACAAGAAGAACCGTTGTTAAAAAGAGTACTTTTCCGCCACGCTCAAGAATCACGCTCAAAAAAGTAAGTTCACAGTATACAAAGTGTGCTGTTCAACAGAATAAACCATCAATGTACATTCAGGCTCCAAACATGCTAAGCACAGACTGTTATGTCCCATATATGGCACAAAGTCATTTTCGACGGCATTCTTGTACCATTTCTGAAATCGTTTCATTTCAATTTGTTTACCATATTCTGTCTTTTATTTACTTGTTTATGTGTATCGTTATCTCAAGGTATCTTTACCAAGGAATATGAAAGACTTGTTCGGTATCAAAGAATATTCTATTATGTAAACGCAGTCCACTCAGATTTATATGAAGCCTTCTTTGGAGTCCTTTTATGATATAGTCATGTTGGGTTGGTTTCATTATTAAATTATAAAACTGGTTCATTCTTCGCTAGTTAATAATATATCAAGATTCGTATAAACAAAATAGTCATAAAAAACCGGCCAAGTGCGAGTCGGACTCGCACACGAAGGATTCCGTACCATTATCGCAAAACACTGCAAAAAAATCACGTTTGTTGTATGGTAGCCCCCCTTAATTTATTTTATTTTAATTTAATAATTATTATTTTTTGAAGAGAATATACAACTAAATATTCTGTGAATATTTCAAGCGTCTACTTGTTGCCGTTATTAATCTCGAGCAAAAAACGGCAAAAATATCACGTTTGTTGTATGGGAGCCCTCCTTAAATAATAATTTTATAGTGTTTTTAGTATTTGTTGTTATAGCGGCAACAGGAACACATCATCTGTGAAAATTTCAACTGTCTAACTATCACGGTTCATGAGATACAGCCTGGTGACAGACAGAAAGACAGACAGACAGACGGACAGCGAAGTCTCAGTAATAGGGTCCCGTTTTTATCCTTTGGGTACGGAACCCTAAAAATGATGACTTTTATTAGTTTACAATTTCAACATCTTCCCTTTAATATCATATTTTTAATTTTTTTATTATTCTCTATTATTACCATAGTACATATTATCTTCAATGTCTATAAAGTAAAGTCACACGGTAATGATGCTAAAGTCAAACATTAATTTCATCAAGTATATTTTTTTGCAATGGTCAACGGCATGGTCATTTGACTTAGGAATAAAGTCATCCCATCAAAAACATAATATGTAAAAAACACAAGTCCCGCGGCGTAGTTCTTCTGCCGTAAAAAGTAGTGAAATCGGATGTAAAAGCAAGGCGGATAATTTATTCAGTAGGTACCTAATTAATTAGGTTACAAACAAACACATTAACCGACTTGGTTTTATTTTTACGTAAGGGATCGACATTATTGTGTTCTTCTAATGTAAAACCAAATTGGTTAATTTGTTGATTGTGAAATGCGCCGCGAGACTTGTGTTTTTTATGTTAATGTTATGTTTTTGATGGGATCTCATTTTTTTTGGACGCAATTCTCCTTATTCTTTTCAAGGACAATTTCCCACGCGTCAGTTACGGTCCATGTTCCATTAGATAGGATGGAACATTGGACCTGTGGACTTTGAATGGAGATGGACTAGATACACCAGGTACCTAGTCCATCTGTGCTATAAATGTAGGTAGCGCAGGGACAGTTTTTTTATAAAATTCAAATACTAACCTAACCTAACCAAATTTAGTCTGCTATAAGATCATTTCATCATGCCCATAAGTATGGTATAGATCATAGGTAATAAGTAAATAAAAGGAGACACCGTCTAAGACTAACAGTACCTACCTATATTCACTATATATAGCCTTTAAATATTCCCACTGCTAGGACACAGGTCTGCTCTCTGCGAGAGGGAATGGGCTGTAATCCACCATGCAGACCTAGCGTGGGTTGGTGGACGTCACACGTCTTCGAATTTTTGATTCTAGGACATACCGGTTTCCTCACGATGTTTTTCTTCACCGTTTTGAGAGCATTGGTAATGAAATAATTTACACAAAGTCAAGCGCCTACCTGGGTTCGAACCCATGAGTTACGACACGTAAGTCGTGGCTGTTGCCACTGGGAACCATGTTATATCTAGGAAATGAGACAGAAATTGCGGGATGTTTAATTTTTTGCTTACTTTATGGGCTAAACGCTAATTGTGTGCAAAATTTGGAGCTAGTGAGTCTACTAGAAGTACCTTAGAATTTTGATGATCGGTGATTCAGTGAGTGAGTCAGTGACAAAATTAACGAATTTTGACTACGAATAATTCCTAAATTATAAGTTCAAATTGAATGTAATTCGGGATTATGCCTTGTATGTTCTCTTAGCCACTGAAAATTCAGATTTCTAGCTTTATCAACAACGAAGTAACAGGGGGTCGAAAATGTCAGAGTTGATTCGAGAAAAGGATTGTACGGCTGTGCCTTTGCTTATCAGTTTGTTGGGGACACTGCCGTGCCCCCATATTTCTATTATTTCTTTTCTTTTTTTCTTGACCAAATTAATCCATTTTATTTACCATCCTTATCAAGACGATCAGTGAGATTCCTTTTCTCGCCGTTTTATTTCGAATGACTGATTTTGTGACCGTCCCTATTTGTGAAGCCGAGTCTATTTTTATTGAGCAACTCTAATGGATTTTAGTAATATGATCCTTAATTTTCTGTGTTGTTTTTTAATGCACTGAGTTCTTAAAATGCACACGGTATAATTTTAACTTATCTTGCTGAAGCGTTAAAATGTTAACACTTTTGTGATTTCTTCTTTAAGGTTAGATTTAAAATCTTTGTAGACATTATAAAGACATATTACTGTTGCTTGACTTATTTTACCCAACCTAAGTACCATTCTTTTTAAGGCTGTTTGTTTTGATCTTGGTACTTCACATTTCTACAATAGGTGTATTCGCCGCACTTCCTAGGACATTGCTCTCAAAAATATGATATAAGCTCAAAAGAATTTAACATTCATATATTCAAATTGATCCAAACCGTTTAAATTTATGAAACAAACATGCAGTGAGTTGTCAGCAAAGTGATGAATAAGCCAACATTTATTAAAGAATCTCATTTCACTGAACAAGAACCCAATCCTGAAGCAGTAGGTGGCAGAAGTAATTGAGCATTGTCTTCCAATGACGTAGGCGTAACTGAATGCAGTGATGATTTTATTTGACAAATCTTTTTCTGTGTTATTAATAGTGTTGATGATTTGTTTGATTCTGTTTTTGAGTTTGATGAATTGAAAGTAGAGTAGGGAAGCTTTAACCCTGCAGTGCGAAAATTCTGGCTAGTTAATACTAATTATATGAACCAGGATTGACAGGACGTTATATAAATTAAATTATTTAGGTTTTTTTTAAATATGTACGCTTAGCAAAGATATGAAAGTATAGTAGTGCATATATATATATATATATATATATATATATATATATAAGTACATTAAAATATACTTATTGCTTATAAAAAACAGAAGATGGGAATACCGGAGGAACTCATTGGCCATCAAAATTCGTCATCACCGTTGTGAATGGGAAAAGTGTCAAGAACACTGGCAGCATCAATTGCCACTTTCAATAAAAATTCTGA
Organism: Anorthoa munda; assembly: GCA_945859665.1. Classification (NCBI taxonomy): domain Eukaryota; kingdom Metazoa; phylum Arthropoda; class Insecta; order Lepidoptera; family Noctuidae; genus Anorthoa; species Anorthoa munda. The sequence continues at coordinate 12,486,099 of OX243911.1, read as the reverse complement.
TTCATTGGCCAAAAAAAAGACCAGCCCTCTGTTCACGTGAAGAGTTAACTAACAGAAACTGCTAACTAGTCACTATCACTACATCACTACGGGCCGATTTTTCAATAGTCTGATTACTTTTAACAGAGGAATAAAAATGGCCGTTTGACATATTTTCTATACAAAAGCTGTCAAACCGCCATTTTTATTCCTCTGTAAAAAGTTTTCACACTATTGAAAAATCAGGTCTACATAGTATAAAACGAAGTCACTTCTTGCTGTCTGTCTGTCACTAAGTATGCTTAGATCTTTAAAACTACGCAAACGGATTTTGATGCGGTTTTGTTAAGTAGATAGAGTGATTCAAGATGAAGATGGTGATGATTCAGAAGCTAGTATTATTTAAAATGCTGTCCCCCACCGCGTCTGTACGCGATATACTCAAAACTACTGAACGGATTTTCATGCTGTTTTCACCAATAGAAAAAGTGAGAAACGAGGAAGGTTTTTGTGTATAATTTGTCACGAGCAAAGCTAGGACGGGTCGCTAGTTGGATATAAATAAACTACAATAGTCCTTACTCTAACGACAGGACGAATAAATCTCAATCTTTTTATAGCTTAAGTTAACTAATTGAAATCCAAATAGTAACTGGACACTAAAACGTAAACTTTGTAAGCTAAGCCCAATTAATCATGAAATCAAATTCTCTAAAACTAACATTAATGCCGGATGTTTTTCGTTTAATCTTCTTTTTTCTTAGCTTTATGTCTTACGGAGTTGCTTACGTCTCGTCTTGACGTAAATACGACTTAGGAATTCTTATTAAGTTGTCTAAATAATGAGGCTTTAGCCCCCTTAACAAACTAGCGCTCCCTTATAGACGCACATAATAAATAAATAAATTCGCTTCATTATCTTTGTTCTTATTGTAATCGGATATATTTCTGATTTCGAAATATATACTGTTTTATTTCGGGCTGTATTGACTTTTGTGCCAGTGTTTTGTGTAAGCCTTATTTCAGCATTTTTCTAAGTGCTTTCAGGCAGAATATATAGTAAATCTATCGATATTACGTGCTTGACTTCGGTTTCAGGCGATATGGAACTAGTGCAAGTATATTGACTATGTTTTGGTAACAATATCATTTCAGAAGGAAGCTGCAGGAAGTCTGAAAAGGGGTTTAGTTGTTGGCCTGTTTTTAACAAATTCGACACGTTTGTATGTTATATTGTTGGAATTGCACTTTAAATACATATGGGCTACTATACTCTATAAGGGTTTCTAAACATGTGTACCAAATTTTATAAATGTATTGTTTTGTTTGTATGTATGTTATCTCCAAATTCTCATCATTCTTTTTGTGTTGGACTGAGTATCTCTCAACTTATCTTACTCTGGTCAAATATGTCTTTATGGTTTTTCGTGGGATGCTAAACAATCCACAAATCTTAGAATCGTTGGGATTACTCGTTCCAAACAGTAGGCTACGGCTGGGGCCGAGGAAGAGTCTCTTTGAAACTCCGGTAGCCCGTACAAACATATTAAAGTTTGCTCCCGTGTGTCGGGCAATTACGATTATTAATATCATCTCTCAGCGATTGGACATTTTTTCCTGCTCTTTGGCGGAATTCCAGAGGGTGACAGTGAGTGTATTGTCTTCTATGTAACGTGTCATCACTGTATGTAACAGTCGCATTGTATGACTACTTTTATTACCTTGGGTTTTACCTGTAAAAATAAATGTATATGTAAATGAATAAATAAATAAATAATTAAAAAAAAAAAAAAAACTTCGGGAATAGTACAAGTTTAATTTCAAAATCGGTCCAGCAATTTTCAAAATATAGTGCATAGAACCGAACTCCTTAGCGACAAACAGCACGAATGTGTAAATCGAGTTATTATGGGTATTTTTGGTCAATTCTTTAGGTACCGTACTATAGAAATTGCTAGTTTTTAGTGATGTTGTACTAAAACTAAAAAGAGAGAAATAAAAGCTTTGTCCTGGTACCTCTTGCTTTTATAATTTTTCGACACCGACTTCCAAAACGAAAGTTATTTTGCACTTTTTAGTGTTTTACTTTTGAAGTCGGTATATTTTTTGTGAAAAAGTTTTTAGTTTAAGGTCCTGGCTGGTGAAAGCTGCACTATCACTGAGTGCCATAGGCTACTCTTTATCCTTGAAAAAAATAACGGATTCTTTGAGATTGGCGATGGGAGCCAGGAAATATGTAGCATACAAAGGCTAGCCACTTTACATAGAATAGATAAAAGAAGCATATATGTAGCACTATTTTTTATTAACTGTCTAGGTTAACATACGTAAAGAAAATATACAAATTTAAATATATAGATATAAAAATATACAGATATTTTTATTTACTGTCTAGGTTAACATACGTGCCGTATGGTGCCGGCCGTAAAGAATTCCACCATCCCATGTCTTCCCGTGGGTGTCGTAAGAGGCGACTAAGGGACAAACCAGAGAATGGGCAGCAGCGTTCTCTGTGTTTCTATAACAACCATACTGCGATCGCCAACCCACCTGCCAAGCGTGGCGATTATGGCAAAACCCCCCCCATGAATAGCACAAATAAAAAATGGCCCCTAGTGCCCGGCAGCCTGCCTACCCTCGACTACGGTAGCGGTCGAGGTTACGGCATGGCAAGGGGTGCCAAGAATCTCCGGACGGGATCCGGCTACCCCAACAAACACCGACGACTGGACCTGGCAACATACAACACGCGCACACTTCGGACCGACGAAAAGATCACCGAACTCGAAGAGGAATTGAGCAGGTTGCGATGGAGTATTATAGGGTTATCTGAAGTCCGAAGAGAGGGGGAGGACTCGATAATCCTCAAATCCGGCAACCTGCTCTATTTCCGAGAGGGTGACCGGCAGTCCCAGGGTGGTGTCGGGTTTATCGTCCACAAGTCCCTTGTGAACAACGTGGTGAAGATCGAGAGTGTGTCGACCAGGGTGGCGTACCTGATACTCAGAATATCCGCAAGATATTCGCTGAAGGTCATACAGGTCTACGCCCCAACCTCGGCACACCCCGACGACGAGGTAGAGACCATGTATGAGGATATCTCCAGAGCCATGCATGGTTTCAAAACTCACTTCACCGTTGTCATGGGGGACTTCAACGCGAAACTGGGCAAACGAGACGAGGATGAGCTGCAAGTGGGGCAATTTGGAGTTGGACGTCGGAACCACCGGGGTCACCTACTGGCCAGTTTTATGGAGAAGGAGGGCCTCTATATGATGAACTCCTTCTTCAAAAAGCGTGAACATAGGAAGTGGACCTGGCAGAGCCCCGATGGTGCAACAAAAAATGAGATCGACTTCATCATGTCAACCAGGAAGCAAATGTTCAATGATGTCTCTGTGATCAATTCGGTAAAAACCGGGAGCGATCACCGCATGGTAAGAGGCACATTGAACATTAATATTAAGCTTGAAAGGTCTCGACTGATGAAGTCCACGCTCCGTCCAGCACAGATTCAGGTCCAAAACCCCGAGAGCTTTCAGCTCGAACTACAGAATCGTTTCGAGTGCCTAGGGAGCTCAGTGGACGAATACAATGACGGGTTCGTGGAAGCTGTCCATACGGTCGGGTCTAAGTTTTTCAAGACCCGTCGTACAGATAGAAACAAAAAACTCTCTGATCCTACTCTCAAGCTTATGAAGGAGGTTCCAGGTTGCCTGGAAGAGATCGCGGAATGCGATAAGGCCGCCCATTGTATATTATAGTATTAAGTTTCTTTTTTTCTTGTTTATTAAGGTGTACAATAAAGTGTATATAAATAAATAAATAAATAAATATAAGGAGAGGCGTGAGATGATCCTGCAGTCTTCAGATAAGGCGTGCAAATATCGGCAGCTCAATAGACAGATCTCTAAATCCTTGAAAAGAGACCTCCGCCGCTTTAACACCGAGCGTATTAAAGACGCGATTGAGCAAAATAAAGGCTCCAAGGTATTTGCAAGGGATCTGGCTATTGGGCAGAGCCAGCTCACGAGACTGAAGACCGACGATGGCAGGATCGTATCCGCCAAACCGGAGCATCTGAGGGAGATCGAGATATTCTATGGGCAGTTGTACACATCAATCAGCAAGCCCGTTGCGAGTCTAGCAAACGACCCAAGAGCTAGATTGACCCGACACTATACCGAAGATATCCCGGACGTCAGCCTGTACGAGATTGGGATGGCTCTGAAACAGCTTAAAAACAACAAGGCGCCGGGTGATGACGGAATCACGGCTGAACTCCTGAAGGCGGGTGGAAAACCGGTCCTTAAGGCCCTTCAGAAGCTGTTTGATGCCGTCATACTCGAGGGCAAAACGCCACAGGCATGGTGCAGGGGTGTGGTGGTACTCTTCTTCAAGAAGGGCGACAATGCCCGACTGAAGAACTATAGGCCCATCTCACTTCTTAGCCATGTCTACAAGTTGTTTTCAAGAGTCATCACGAATCGTCTCGCGCGCAGGTTTGACGATTTCCAGCCTCCCGAACAAGCCGGATTCCGAAAAGGCTTTAGCACCGTAGACCACATACATACGCTGCGGCAGGTCATACAGAAGACCGAAGAGTATAACCTGCCTCTCTGTTTAGCGTTTGTGGACTACGAGAAAGCCTTCGATTCGATCGAGACTTGGGCAGTACTGCAATCTCTCCAACAGTGCCAGATCGACTACCGGTACATTGAGGTGTTGAAGTGTTTGTACAAAAACGCCACCATGTCAGTCCGTCTTCAGGATCAGACCTCGAAACCAATCCGTCTCCAGCGCGGCGTGAGACAGGGAGACGTCATTTCTCCGAAACTGTTCACTGCTGCGCTGGAGGATGTCTTCAAGGTTCTGGATTGGAAGTCGCTTGGCATCAACGTTAATGGCGAGTACATCACTCACCTTCGGTTTGCCGACGACATAGTGGTCATGGCTGAGACCATGGAGAGCCTCAGTACAATGCTCGATGACCTCAATAGAGCTTCCGAAAGAGTGGGTCTTAAAATGAACATGGACAAAACCAAGGTCATGATGAATGCCCATGTAACACCCACTCCTATCAAGATCGGAGACTGTTTACTTGAAGTTGTAGATGATTATGTCTACCTGGGACAAACGATCCAGTTGGGTAGATCCAACTTCGAGAAAGAGGTCAACCGTCGAATCCGACTCGGCTGGGAGGCGTTCGAGAAGTTGCGTGGTATCTTCTCGTCCAATTTACCCCAATGTCTCAAGACAAAAGTCTATGACCAGTGTGTGTTGCCAGTGATCACCTATGGGACCGAGACGTGGTCGCTCACAATGGGCCTTATCAGAAAGCTTAAAGTCACCCAAAGGGCAATGGAGAGGGCTATGCTCGGCATTTCCTTGCGTGATCACGTCAGAAATGATGATATCCGCAGGAGAACCAAAGTTACCGACATAGCCCGAAGAATTGCCAAACTTAAGTGGCAGTGGGCAGGGCACATTGCTCGCAGAACGGATGGCCGTTGGGGCCGAAAAGTTCTGGAATGGCGACCGCGAACCGGAAGACGATATTTTGGAAGGCCTCCCACTAGGTGGACCGATGACCTGGTTAAGGTTGCGGGAAGGCGCTGGATGCGAGACGCACGGGATCGGTCAATGTGGCGACGCCTGGGGGAGGCCTATGTCCAGCAGTGGACGTCTTTCGGCTGAAATGATGATGATGATGATAACATACGTAAAGAAAATATACAAATTTAAATATAAAGATATAAAATATACAGATTGTACATCTTTTAGAACTACCGTTCTAAAATCTGTACAATCTTGTTTACTCTCTTTGATATTTTTCAAAGCTTTACAGTAATTCTCGCCAACATAAAGATAAATAGCAGGTTAAGATAACCGACCGCCTCACATAAATTATAGACATTGTACTCATGAACCGTCATCCATCCTTGTTAAGATCGTAACGAAGCCTCTGTGAATTAATAATGATATTAATCATACTTATCAAACATAATTTGATGTATTTGCCCGAAATAATAGACTGCTTAAAACTATAAAACAAATGCTCATCTCTGTTCATACAGTAGAACTTTTACCATAACCCTCAAATGTACCACTAAGGGTACAACACTCCCACAATGCAATTTAACGTGATCGCGTCTACATTTATTATTTAGCCTTGCCATATCTACTGCAAGATTAAACGGCGACTTGTGCGAAGATTAAATCCAGGATTTTATTCCCATATTGCTGTACATTTCCACCCCACAGTTGAGGCAGAAAACTCGAGTATTCATTGCGGGTAGCCAAGCTATGTCGGCGAGGGTTGACGAAGCAGCGTTTGCGGGTTAACCTCAGATGTGCGCAAAGGTTCCAGGTATAGATTTGTCAGAAATTAAATTCGCATTAATATTAAACTCAGTAATGTATTTTGAATTTCTTGTATCACATTATTTATGAAGTAAAATAAACAAATTCAAAAATAACAAATCGGCGTTGAAAGATATTCTAGTCTTTCCTTTTTTATTTCTTATCTATGAACATGACAATTAGTTTTCACTAAAGCATCGCCAAAATTTAAATTTTAAGTCTATTTTATTTATTTTAGGGTTCCGTACCCAAAGGGTAAAAACGGAACCCTATTACTAAGACTCCACTGTTCGTTTGTCTGTCTGTCTGTCTATCTGTCTGTCACCAGGCTGTATCTCATAAACCGTGATAGCTAGACAGTTTAAATTTTCACAAATGAGATTTTATGGTTCAAAAAGCGTACTATTCCATTGGTGAATTCTTAACAGACAATTCAAATAAATAATAATTAGGTTAGTATTTGTATATTTTTAGTGTGAGTCAAATGTCCGATTTGTTTATGCTCAATTCTATTTAATGAATCTAATTATTAGTATCTAATTTAATTTTAATAATAATTTAAATAATACAATGCATTTAAGTATATATTTTAAAATTAGAATTATAAATGTGTCCAAAATTTTTATGCCTATTAGGTTAAACATAGCGATCCTGACATTAGAATTAGAACTTATTACACTGTACCTATGTTTTTACAAATAAATAATTTGAATTTGAATGTATTTCTGTTGCCGCTATAACAACAAATACTAAAAACAGAAAAATAAAATATTTAAGTGGGGCTCCCATACAACAAACAATTTTTTTGCCGTGTAATGGTACGGAACCCTTCGTGCGCGAGTCCAACTCGCACTTGGCCGGTTTTTTATAATGAGTTCTCATTCGTTATTGGCACGCTAAGGCATTAGAAAAACTCTACTGTGTATTTTCCTTTGCTTCCCTATTTCAACTTTCCGAGTAGGTTGCCATCCATTGCCAAATAAAAAAGCAATGTTTCGACAACCCTGCGAACTGTAAACCAAGATTTATATGGAGGTCGTGGTTATTTATACTCACCGGCCTTATTTTTATTCCCCGTGTGATATTTTTAATGAGGCAACTGAATAGCACTGCTGCACCTTTTATTAACTTTTAAAAGCATTAGTCGTGCCCAAATAGTGGGAATTCACTGAAAGTTATGTCTCGTGACCGTTTGTTTATAGTTTTCGTATAATAAAACTTATTTTACTTAGGATTCCACGGCTGCAATAATAGCTGCATTTTGTTGAGTTAAATTTCGGTGTGTAAATAGAAACCGTGGAATCTTCAATCTATTAATAGAAGTTTTCTTCAAGTCTTAATTTTTTTGTTCTTTTAATTTAAATGTTTTACGACTACAAGGACCTTCTTACCAAAGGTTGTAGTCAGGAGACGTCATTAACTATACTTGTTAAAGAATATAAAAACACTATTAGTATAAACTAAGAAAATACGGAAAATTGGTATCACAAAATTGATACCAATTTTCTCACTAAAGTGTTACCAATTTTCTCCACGTTTGTCTTTTTTACCTAAAAATTATCACAGACAACCAGTGGATGTCATGTCCAAGAATCCACGTTTAAGCGGCCTAGAATAATTTTTTGATAAAAAAAAGTGACCCAACTGACCTCCATGATGAATACAAAAACAATTTAGAACTAAAAACGTTTTTCTATCCCATTATCCATGATTTTCTCCTACAAACGAAGCAAGAATGTTATTTTTATGAACCGAATATAATGAACCCAAACATTATGTAGAGCTATTCGACCCTCTATTTGTTTTAAAACATAATTTGGGCCGATGAGTTCATAAATGAGCCTTACATGGACCAGTTATGCAAATGTAGCAATTAGGTTAATAAAGATCCCGGCAACCTGCTAGTATAAAGATGGGTTATTTAATTTGAGCGCGCACTCGCTTTTACAGGTTAAGATTTTTGTTTGCGATCGCGTGCGTTTAAGTGTTAAATAAATGAATGGACACAATAAAGAAGTGCAGTGTAATTATGATTGCATGGAAATGTTTTTTTTATTTTTACCCGACTGCCGAAGGAGGGTAATGTATTTATCTGTGTATGTATGTATGTATGTATGTGGCGTTCTAGAGACCAAAACGTCAATCGATTCGTCTTAACCCATAAAAATGGAAAAATATGGCGGATTTTGGGCGCCATATTGTGGGGGACAAAATTTATTTTTTCTTCCATACCCATCGAAATAATTAAAAAATAAGGGTTTTAAGAGGTGATTTCTCGGATCAGCTCTTTTGAAGCCGGTTTGAAATGCGCGAAGCGTGGTCAAACGCGCCTCGAGAACATGTTTTTTACCCGACTGCCGAAGGAGGGTAATGTGTTTATCAGTCTAGGTATGTATGTATGCATGTTTGTTCCTATGTGGCGTTCTAGAGATCAAACGCGTTGGCCGATTTTGATGATTCTTACGTCAAACGATTTGTCTTCACCCTGCGAGTGTCACTGGCTACATTAAAATTGGAAAATAGGAAAATGGCTATTTCGAAATTTTTTTTGGCTTCAAATCCCTTCGTGTGGGCTATCAAAATAAAGGGTTTTAGAGGTGATTTCAAAAATATATCACACTTATATGTTTAAATTTACCTATATCTTAATAAAAATAACTAAAAAGTTATAAACTTCGCAAACAGATCTCAAATGCCTAAGGTACTGCTATCTCTGTCCTCGCTTACTCTATGTCTCATTCGGCAGGGCTACAAACGTTATTCTGTATTTAATATTTAATCGTAATAGTATGCGTAATTGATTTTGATAAATTTATTCTTTTTGGTATTTTTTAATGAATTATTATTTTTGGTATTTTAAATGGATTAATATTTTTGGTATTTTAATGTTATTTTTTTTTTTTTAATTTTAATGGATTATTATTTTATGTATTTTAATTAATGATTGTTTTTGGTATTTATAATGGATTATTATTTTTGTTATTTTAATGAATTGGAATTTAATTGATGTAATAGTTTTTGTATATGTTGTTATAATTGTGGGTATGAATAATTTAGTATTTATTAAGGGTGGGTCTGGGTAATGATAAGTGCTGTAAGAAAGGGGGTGGGCTGAAAATCAGCGTTGGTCAGCGTAGTATCCATGCTGCACACTGGTCAACATCAGCTGAGCCCGCTCCTTTTGCCATAATGGAAATAATGTGCTTTAAAACTATCTTGTGTTTTGTTTACACGTTAATATTTCTTAGTGGCAATAAATGTTTTCTTACTTTCTTTCTATAAATAAAAAGTGTTACATCAAAAAATCAAAAAACCCGACTGCTTAAAAAGCGAAAACATTTTTTTCAGACCTTTAAAGCCGGTCTTGCACAGAAAATATAGAAATGGAGAAAGGTACTTCCAAGAATTTCAGCAAACTTTAAGACTAAATTTAGGTAAATGATACGTAACTAAGGTTTTGTTAAGCACAGTAAACTCTTCAATTAAAATCTGCAGTGACTAAACTAAGCTTGGTATTTGTTGGTGGTTCTTTTCATATCCATTTCATTATTCACACAGCAGCTTAAAACATATGAAAACATTGATGCCACAAACTTTGCGAACGACTATACAAACATTGCTTAGACTTAACGAATTTCCTAAAACTGATTAAACGTTTTTGTTTGTACTACTCGGATCGAAGCAAAGAGAAGCGAAGCGTTTAAAAGTCGATGCAGCTCAAACTTTCTCGGCGCATCTCTATCTTTCACTAAATTTTAACGATCTAAATATTTGATGGGACCAACAAGATCAAATGAAATAGAAACGGTACATCAAGGGTTGGCATCTTCTTAGCTACGGGTACTTATAACGAGGGTACTTGAATCAGAATATATTATAGATGGAGGATTAATCCAATATGTATTTGGATAACATCTTGAACAACTCAAATAACTTGACGAGCCGATTCTTGTTGAGTTACAATAGTTCGCTATTAAGGTTAGCCGTGTCTAGTTTCAAGATGAACGTGATTCTCAAGTAGGGTTGAGGAGCAATATGAGAATTTGTAAGGTTTTGTTCATAATATACCTGGAGGTTGATCATGCAGCCCTGATTTTCGTGGAATTCAGTGAGAGTTACATGTTTTGTTGGAGGAGGAACGATAGTTCTAGGTAAATAGAACAGCGAACCCTGTATAGTTGATATGTAAAGTTTATATGGACGTCAAGTTTAATATTAACTTCTCTGCATATTATATTGTTATTAAAAACTCAGAGATGGATGATATGATGACCTGGATTTAATTATTAATAAATTATATATTACGGTTGTTACAGGGAGAGCATGAGCATGTACTAAAGTAAGAGTTCTTTTATGAACAAAAAACCGAAAAGAAGATTTAAATTAATAAACACTTAACAGCCTCCATTACTGTTTCTATTTTTTGTACCCTGACTAGACTAATTACTTTCCTTAACAAAGATTCATAAATAAAAACTGTCTTATTCTCGAAGCAATATTTCTTAGAATTGAAACTAACGCTCGCGGGCACAGCAAAAAGGAAGGGAATAAAGCGTCCCGCTATCCAATATTAATATCGCTCTTTCAAAAAGTTTGAACTGTAAGCAAGGCCGTTATCAATATTCATAAGCACAAGACGGTATCTGAGGGTTGCAATAAACAAAGCGAAGTGAACCGAGCCAAAGTAACCGATCCGAAGAGCTCTTACTTACCGCTAGCTCATAAATTTCAGTTTGCAACTTGCACCGACTAACATTCGATCAATAAGTATTTTGTATGGGTTCTATATTTGCAAGCTAATACGCCACATCAAAACTTCCATGCTTGCCTTTGCAGCCAATATTACCTACTTACGCCATAGCTGCTTCAAACGCACCATATACAACCACCCTTGATAACGCATTTACGTATTTATTTCATGAGTCATAAGTGAAATTTTCCTACGCGTTAATCTTTTGACTTATTTGAAGTATAATGAACTAATTCTAGTTGCACGGTGCCAATATGATCACGTGTTAAGTTACAAAGGGCTAAATCAGATCATGTTTTATCGTAGCAAGGAAATTATGTTATTATTTCAAGGGTTTCAATAGTACTGGTATTATTATTTGTTATTATAGTTTAGTGGGTGAAGGTCGTCGCCTTTGTTATGCAGTAGTGTATTAAATCGGAAGTGACAATGACCGCTAATTGAACAAACAAAATACTTTAATCGAATTTTTAAGTTCTTGATTCGCATTTCGTCACAGCGTACGGAATGGCCGCGCTGACTGCGACTAGTGGTGTCATTACTAATAAAATCTTGTACCCACGTAATGTGCGTTGTCCATTAGGTTTGGCTGTTGTTGTCATATTCAGAATTGACAAGGATCTAGGGTTCTTTATCGGTTGCATTTCGGGGAGTGTGCGATGGAATTGCATGATCTTTTATTCATCGGACTACAAGACGTACGGCAATGCGCCATCGGTACACGGTGAAATCCCAACCATACGCACTAAACGTTTTGGAAATACTTTCATTATGCGAACAGCTAAAGAGTGGAATTCCCTGTCGGAGTCTGTTTTGCCCGATAGCTTCAACCTCAGGGTTTTTAAGTCAAGAGTGAATAGGTTTCGTCTATGCAAGCGTGCTACACCGTCGACCACATCATCGCTTACCATCAGGTGAGATAGTGGTCAAGCGCGAGCCTACCAATAATAATAAAAAAAACCGGCCAAGTGCGAGTCGGACTCGCACACGAAGGGCTCCGTACCATTATCGCAAAACAATGCATAAAAATCACGTTTGTTGTATGGGGGCCCCCCTTAATTTATTTTATTTTAATTTATTAATTATTATTTTTTGAAGTAAATATACAACTAAACATTCTGTGAATATTTCAAGCGTCTACCTGTTGCCGTTATTGATATCGAGCAAAAAACGGCAAAAATATCCCGTTTGTTGTATGGGAGCCCCCCTTTAATATTTATTTTATACTGTTTTTAGTATTTGTTGTTATAGCGGCAACAGAAATACATCATCTGTGAAAATTTCAACTGTCTAGTTATCACGGTTCATGAGATACAGCCTGGAGACAGACGGACAGACAGACAGACAGACAGACAGACAGACAGACAGACAGACAGACAGACAGACAGACAGACAGACAGACAGACAGACAGACAGACAGACGGATCGCGAAGTCTTAGTAATAGGGTCCCGTTTTTACCCTTTGGGTACGGAACCCTAAAAAGGATCGTTAGTTTCTATGAGTAAACGGTGAAACAAAGTGATAAGCTTGGTTTCTCTGCAAAGTATAACAATGCCGCCTTTAGCAATTGCCTTCAGGGCGTCTCGTTGCTCTGTGGTATTTCGTGATCCCTATCGCATTTAGCGCTTATCATTTACGGGTTATATCTCGGCCCTGAAAGTGAAAATGAAAGGAATAAAACCTCACAATTTAATCACAAGGAATTTTATACGGCGATCACGTTTTTTCATTTTTTATTATTTTCATTTTTATAACGTTACGCGAGCGTGACTTAATCAAATAAAGTGAGGAGTTTATAAATCGGGGAGGTTGGTGCATTAAATAACAATATTTCGTGAAGGATTAAAAAAGTATCATTCTCTATGATTGTGAACTATTTTTATATGCGGGTGGCCTGCAGTCATTTTGATTCATTATGTCCGTAGGTGGGCTTGAGATGTTTGGACAAAATTACCCATAATTCCCTTGTTAAGGCTTCAGGGATATAACCGTGTCTAACATATTAATCTAGAGCTATAAATATTGTAAAAAAATAGTGTATTGTGTTGTATAAACAGGTTTGCAGGCGACTCGTAAATCTTCTATCGAGTTAGCTAATTGGTGGTTACCTATTTGTAGTAGATTAACGTGAATTAAATCTTATCAAACTGTTTGGTAAGGATGAAGGATAACGATTTTATTTGATATTCGAGCATAGCAATTTACTGGCTCTTTTGTTTAGGTATCGAAATAAATCAGTCGTAATATTTATAATGGCTTCTGTTGTATTCTTCGAACTAAACGAAATAAGAATAACATGTTTGTTTTCCTAGTGCGTTCACAAGTCTTTAGATCAAACGTGGTGATGCATTATGGATACTGCAATACCATAATATGTTTGGGGTATGTGGAACAGGGCGTAAAGTCCCACAAACGGAGGTTTGTGGGTCTCCACACGGGTGTTGGTCTGGACCGGGTAACCGCGATTCAGGGTTTGTGTGACATCATATCATTAGTTCGTAAGTGGCGGCGTTGGTGCCGCAACATACGTATACGAAGTTCTATAAACAATTCCATCATCATCATTTAAGGTGAAAGATGTTCACTGCTGGACATAGGCTACAAGTATCACTACATCGGCCGGTACTGTCCCGCTAAGGGTTGCGGAAGTTCGCTGGACGTTCGAATTAATACTTAAACGGAATTATTTATGATTCCGATTTTATCCCCCGTGTCATCAATCCAAAAGTGAAAATTACAGCAAACTTCTTAAAGGAAAATAAAACCCAACCGCAGCCCAACATAATCTATAATATAAGTTTTTAAGCTGACATGGTCACAATCATAAGAATTAATATTTGTTTCGGGATATTTACCATGTATATTTTAATTTTGGTTGAGAGCTCGATATTTCGGCACCGTTACAAGCGCCATGATCACGAGAACAATTAATATTAATATATATTTTTATCAAAATATACATGGTAAATATCCCGAAACAAATACATACATATATAAACTTACGTCTTTTTCCCATGGGGGTAGGCAGAAACTACAGAACGCCACCTGCTACGATCCTTACAAACTTCTTTTGCTTCACTCACATTCATACGTCTAGTGTGTGTATACACACGCCGGTTATGAGTACTGCGTACCTGGCCTTTCTGAAGGACATCACCTATAAGGTCTATGTATTTCTTTCTAGGGCGTCCCCTCCCGGCGTTTCCATTCACGTCTGCCATGTAAATACCTTTCGTTAGTCGCCTTTCATTCATTTTCTCAACATGACCAAACCATCTTAACATACTCTTTTCAATTTTAGTCATTACATCTTCTTTTAAACCACAACGTTGTCGTATTACCTCATTCCTCAATCTATCATTTAAAGTTACACCACACATATTTCGCAAGGAACGCATTTCTACTGCATTAATCCAACTTTCATGTCTTTTTTGCTATATCCAACTTTCACTTCCATACATAAGTGTAGGCACAAACAAATATTAATTCTAATAATCTATCATAATCGATGAATTTGCACGCACCACATTTTAAATAAATATGAGCATTATTAATTTTAAAGTAGATTACACCGCAGCGGCCGGAGTATCAAATGTATAATTAAAATTTATGAGGGCTGAATCGTTAGGTACTACATAGGCCGTGTTACTGTTACAAGTAATATTAACCCATAATAACTGAGGGGTTATCCAAATCCCTTTGTGTTTTGAATCCCGTTAGGCTGGATATTGCGAACAAATGGTTTATTTTCCGTATTACAATGTTAATATCGTATTAATTTATTAATTGAGTACGGAATTTTGTTGTTTTGTATGTTTAAGGAAAACGTGGATCGTTATTGTTGTTTTTGTTTACAAGGAAATTACAATCTGTTCATTTAATGGTGATTACAACAGCAAACAATGTTTTTTCGGTATTATGTTCATCAAACAATGTTTTATCCTTATGCTCAACAAAATTGAGTATGTAAGGATCGTAGCTCCTGGCGTTCTGTAGTTTCTGCCTGGTCCCATGAAAAAAGGCGTGAGTTTATGTTACATACTCTGTGTGTAGATTTATTTTGCAAATAAGAATTAGTTGATAAAACAAAAAATGTGTCATAAGCACTACCTATTTATGGATCGGAGCAAGTCGCGTTCTTTAATATACTATGGGACTCTTACGGAAAAATGTATGGGTTCATGCAATATTATAATTATTATGTAAGTGTCTCATCTATTGGGTTATATAAGTATTCAAAGGAACCCAATGAAGTACCTATGCGATCTTTCTTCTCTTCTCTTTATCTTTTACGGTTCAAGCGTTGCGGTTGTGGAATGCGTTGCCAGTGTCAATAAGGCGTGGTCAAACTCTGCCCATTTTTAAAACTATGGTGAAGAATCACTACCTCTCTCTTTAATAGTTGTTTTTCTTGATTTCTATGTTTTTGTTCCATACTTGTTATTGTATATATTTGTCTATATAATATATATATGTATTTATTTTATATATAAATAGTACACATAAGACTACCTACAGTACAGTCTTTCCTTTCATTTTTAAAATCCATCCAAAGGTTGTCTTGAAAAGATCGCTTTTAGCGATAAGGCCGCCCATTGTGTCACCCATGTAATGTTTTCTTTGTCTATACTTTCTGTAACTTATATGGTGTACATAATAAAGAGTATTCTATTCTATTCTATTCTATGCGTTGAAATGAGTATTGTTAAATAAGATATATTTAGCACTAGCTCACTATTCACTAACAAACTTAAGAGGAAATGTGGGCAGAGAGCTCCGAATGAATTTCCTTAGTCATCATCATATCAGCCGAAAGACGTCCACTGCTGGACTTAGGCCAAATAGCCATAGCCCATTACAAAAAGTCCATTATAAAAAATCTAAAT
Source organism: Anorthoa munda (assembly GCA_945859665.1). Classification (NCBI taxonomy): domain Eukaryota; kingdom Metazoa; phylum Arthropoda; class Insecta; order Lepidoptera; family Noctuidae; genus Anorthoa; species Anorthoa munda. The sequence continues at coordinate 12,470,120 of OX243911.1, read as the reverse complement.
TCGATGTTTGGCTCTCGGCTATTTCCTCCTCCAATATTGAACCAATTTAAAAGATATTTCATAAACTGGAAAAGAAAGATATATATAATTCCCCTTATGTTTTTCTTTTTACATTTATAGTTATCAAATTTGTACACTTTTTTGTATACTGCTTCTGTATATAATGTATCATCAAAAAAAAGGTATATAATTTTTTTTCAGTTTATGAAATATCTTTTAAATTGGTCCAATATTGGCGGAGGTAATAGGCGAGAGCCAAACCTCGAATTATGACTTTTTACTTAAGATATTCAATGGGGATGTGAACGCAAAGCTTAGCGCAGATGTCGCTGGCGGCGCAATGACTGCTGTCAAATAGTTTTTGCTTTGTTTACATCACGTTTTTTGTTATTTTTGTGTTTAATCTGGTCTATCATCGTTATTGATAATAAGTATTGTCCCTGGAAGCTTAAGGAATTGAAAGACGAACTAAAAAAATGAGGAGCAAGGATTACTGGAAAGAAAACAGATCATATAGAGAGGCAGGCTTTTATATAATAAAATATTTTTCATCGTTGATATGTTCTAGATTTGGATATTTTTGTAGCTTTAAAGAGTTAATTCTTACTTGACTCATGGTAGGAAAATTTACAAAAATGAGAGAAGATTCCTTGAATGTTACCAACACATTCAAGGAAGTTCTTTAAGTTTTTGGTTAGAAATTTTATTTTATTTTTGGCAATCAAAGCCCTCAAGTTTCTGAAGGCCAAGCAAATGACATTCCTGCTGTAGAACTTTATCAATACGTTAATAGCTCCACTATATCGCCGAAAATTACCAAGCAATATAATCAGAGTTACTTTGACTGGTACTTATAATGAAATGGTAAATATATATAGCCTTTGCCCAGTATTTTTTAGCATTGTATCTTTGGGCAATAAATGAACACCGTGTTTGGTACATCCTGGTACAGCACACATAGGCATATTTCGAGTAAATTTAAATTTACTGAATGATAGGTTACAAAATGTATGTATTTGACAGCTTTCAAAAGCCATAGCGACGATGCGCCACCTATAGTGAAAAAATGGCAGTTCACATCCCCATTGGATGTCTGTGACCGCATTTCTCTTAAGCCTGTCTATGTTCAATATGTATACCCTTAGCTCAATAACAATGCACGGTCATTTGATATTTTTAGAGCTACGCAGTACGCAGTCTTGTTATTAGCAGTCAAGAGCAGTTTGCTGCCCATCCCCTTAAGTAATCCCCAAGCTCCCCCTTAATGACACCCATAGAGTAAAGTCTCCCAAAGAGGTCGAGTTATACCGATATTTTTGGCTTCGAAAATCTTCGTTTAGGCAAAAGTTCTTTAGGGAGCAAACTTGGAAAGTGTTTAACAATATTATACCTTTTACAAGATTAACTCGATTTACTATCAATGTAGGTTATTAACATTAACAACAAATTAAGACTTGTGGTATGTTACGTTTAACTAGCGCCAAGTATAATGTATAAATACCCGAGACAACTATAGTCCGGAAAATACTAGGCCAGGCCCTCTCTATGTCTTATTAATTTAAAAGACGATGATACCTAATCTTAATATATATATTTCTTGTGTGCGTGTGTATGTGACTGAACTCCTCCTAAACGACTGGACCGATTTTGATGAATTTTTTTGTGTGTGTTCGTGGAGATTCGAGAATGGTTTAGATTTAAAAAAAAAAAAAAAAATGGAAAATTAGGGTAGGGTAGGTAGGGTAGGGTAGGTAGGGTAGGGTAGGTAGGGTAGGTAGGGTAGGGTAGGTAGGGTAGGGTAGGTAGGGTAGGGTAGGTAGGGTAGGGTAGGTAGGGTAGGGTAGGTAGGGTAGGGTAGGTAGGGTAGGGTAGGTAGGATAGGGTAGGTAGGGTAGGGTAGGTAGGGTAGGTAGGGTAGGGTAGGTAGGGTAGGGTAGGTAGGGTAGGGTAGGTAGGGTAAGTAGGGTAGGTAGGGTAGGGTAGGGTAGGTAGGGTAGGGTAGGTAGGGTAGGGTAGGTAGGGTAGGGTAGGTAGGGTAGGGTAGGTAGGGTAGGGTAGGTAGGGTAGGGTAGGTAGGGTAGGGTAGGTAGGGTAGGGTAGGTAGGGTAGGGTAGGTAGGGTAGGGTAGGTAGGGTAGGGTAGGTAGGGTAGGGTAGGTAGGGTAGGGTAGGTAGGGTAGGGTAGGTAGGGTAGGGTAGGTAGGGTAGGGTAGGTAGGGTAGGGTAGGTAGGGTAGGGTAGGTAGGGTAGGGTAGGTAGGGTAGGGTAGGTAGGGTAGGGTAGGTAGGGTAGGGTAGGTAGGGTAGGGTAGGTAGGGTAGGGTAGGTAGGGTAGGGTAGGTAGGGTAGGGTAGGTAGGGTAGGGTAGGTAGGGTAGGGTAGGGTAGGTAGGGTAGGGTAGGGTAGGTAGGGTAGGGTAGGGTAGGTAGGGTAGATGCATATTAGGTGTTTTTATGGCAAAACAAAGTTTGCCGGGTCAGCTAGTATATACCTATAAAGTTTCAAACTAGTTCCATTTTTTTTTATTCCAGTTCAACTATAGCCATGATAATCTAAAAAGTCAGATTTGACAGCCATAAAAATACTTAATAATAATTAAACTTGATGCTTACAAATGATACTCGTGGTTATTGTATCCCATAGGATTATTAATTTGATTTTTTCGATTTCTTACGTACTATGTTATTGCGGCTTGTAAAAGTTCAAAGGACTGTCACGATTATAGTGAAAATTCTTTCACTGGTATAAAGTCACACTCTCGCTGAGTGCCAAAAGCTATTTTTCTCCCAAAAAAAACACAGTTCCTGTGGTATGCACCATGATAGCAAAGCCGCGGGAAAAAGCTAGTCTATACTTATTACTTATATATTATAAAGAAGTAAAGTTTGTGAGTATATATATATAATCTATACTAATATTATAAAATATAAGAGTTTGTTTGTTTGTTTGTTTGAACGCGCTAATCTCAGGAACTTACTGGTTGGAATAAAATAACTTTTTTTGTGCTGGATAGTCCATTTATCGAGGAAGGTTATAACCTATTGGTCGTAGCAACGACCAATAGGAGCGGAGCTTAAATGAAAAATGTTGCAAAAACGGGCAAAGTATTCCTTTTTGAGAGCTTGCGTTGCGTGCGCTGCGTAAGCGGTTAAAGTTACACAACATTTTGTGTTCATTGTATGTAGGGTAGGTAGGTAGCCAGTTGACGGGAGCGAAGCCGCGTGGGACAGCTAGTATATTATAAAGAACTAAAGTTTGTGAGGCTGTAGGAGGTAATCTCTGGATCTACTGGCTTCATTTAGATGAAATTTGGCATGGAGTTAGTTCCTGGGAAGGACATAGGACAGTTTGTGTATACAATGTCGTGTATTGTAGTGTACACTTTTAACGCGGGTGAAGCCGTGGGCATAAGCTAGTATAAAATAAAACGTTTCAAATATCATTAAACATCCCATCTGATACCCAGTGTGAGTGTGGTGCCTTTTGCAGAATATTACACATTTACAAGAGAGAGATTATAGTGTATCAAGTGCCCATAACTGACGCCGCATCGGCGTGGGGGGCACGCGGATGCGGCTCCAGTTATGGGCCCAAAATATTTAAAAAGTATTCCATCGACTCGAATAAAGAGGAAGACTAAACATTTCGAACCCAAAGTCACTAATCACGATACGTATCCGAACAAAGTTGCAACTAAAACGTAGTTCACACTGAATTAACAGATCAACAACGAACAAAGTCGTTTGCAGTAAAACTTGTCAGCAAACAAGTGCCTACTTAGAAAGGGACATGTTAACTTTTACAACATGTCTATTCACGTCTTAACGCCTGCATCATGTCACCTTGGTATTAAAAAAAATAGACGGCAATTACATGTTCCAGGTTAGCTAAATCTGGTCCTTTGAGAAATTTCTGTACAAGGTTAGGTCATAGTATAAGCGACTAGCGGGCAGAAATGAGGCCTTGGTTTACTACTGGGAAAAAGAACAAACTTCGAAACTTTAAGTTTTTACTGAGTCACTAACATTTAAGTTATAATATACAATGGTTACGAGGAACTTTGACTCCTGAGATACAAGTATCTTTTTACTTAGTTCAGGAGCCAGCTGTTCAACCTGATTCTGACCACCTTTTATACAAATGTTTAGTGTATAATTAACCTTGTGTTACTGTTTTGTACAATAAACATTTTTTTTAAGTCCTGTATGGTTGTAAGTATTCATGATTATTTGATCTTTTATTAAATAATATTTATATTTAAATAAATCGAGAAGGTGGAACTAATCGTAAGGTAATTATTAACATGTTAAATTTATTTATTCAACCTTTAAAACACTAGTTTTCAAGAGTCTTGCAACTTGAATTATTCATCATACTTTTAAGCTTTTGCATAGCTTTTATCGCGGGCTTTGAGCGCGGCGACTGATTGAGCGCGGCGACCGAATCAAGAAATTCCGTAACGAAAATAAACCTGACACCCCGAGCTGCTCCGAAATCGGACGATGGATTCCGAGTGTGTGAGCGGGGAGGGGTGAGGGGGGAGGGAAGAGGGGCAGGTGGGGTTTGTTGCGCGATTTTATAGAAGTTTCATTTTGATATTTTTAGTTGATAAAAAATTCTGTGCAATAGCTTTACCGCGGCAGTCCCCGAGTGCCACACGTCTTTTTTTTATCATCTTATAATAAGTATCTTCCGCTAATCGCTAATTTTTCGACCAAGGCTTTAATATAGCTCCTTTATGATCGCGTAATTACAGTTATGTGATGATACACTAATACCAATCAATGTGTAACTAATGAGAAAGATTAATTGCCAAAGAACCAATCAAAATGATTAATTACCTTACGTGTGAAGAGATTATTTTCACAGCAGAAGTAGCTGATAAAAATATGAACACAATTTTCCAGCTCTCGGAATTTTTGGCAAACCGTGTACATATTTTACGATTTTATTTTTTTCTCCGGTTGGTATCAAGTCTGCAAAACATAAAAGTTCCAATGTAGGTAACCTGAAAACTGTCTCATATCAACAACATTGGCTCATTGCCAAAAAAGGAGAGAGAGAAGTAAAAATAAAGAAGAGTAGTTCGGTGATGTTCGGTGGTTCGGTGTTTTGGTGTTCGGTTTGGCGGTTCGGTGTAGGGTAGAAGAGGAGTTTTGAAATTGCGTAATGACACGGGCGTCTCTTTGTCGGTATAAAGTGTAGCACATTGTGACGTCACACGCACTGTATCGTTGTAATTTTTTGTTTACGTGGCCATCCTCACTCAGTTGCCATTCCTCCAATTCGCACCAAGCGCTTCCAAACATCCTTCATAATGCGCACAGCAAAAGAGTGGAACTCACTGCCTGCGTATGTGTTTTCAAACGTATACAACCCGAATCTCTTTAAAGTGAGAGGAACTTTGTCTCTGTCACCTCTGACCTAGACTAGAGTCAAGAGCAAACCCATAAAAAAAATGTATCCAATATTTTTTATTAATCTGTCTGACTGACAAAAAACAAATTTTCATTCAACTACTCTATTTTCAAAATATTAGCGAACTTAATAACGTCAAATGAAAAACCCCTTGTGACTTGTCAAACAAAAAGTCAAAGAGTCCGGGGCCATCTCTTCTTTTAATATTTATTCAGGTTTCAATTTCCTGCGATATTCCGTCTGTTTCAGTGTATTTTTTTTTTCGCCTAAACTCATTGGAGGAAAGAGGTCCAGACAGGAGGTCCCATATCGGACAATTCACACGTAAGGTAAGACAAATAGTCCCAAACCGCAGTCCTATTGAAATAACATTTGTTCAGTCCACTTATATCAGATTTCTTATTGTTCTTCATTTCATGCTATTAACGTTTGTGTAAGGGACACTTGCGTTAAATGTTTTCTTTTGTGATTTTAGCGTCGTCTGATGATTTCTTAGGAAAATATAATAATTATTGTTTTGATTGTTATGTCTTTTGCGAGATTTTCCTGGTAGCCTTGCGGAAAGTATGAAATGTCATGAATTCGGCGAAATATTGATTTACCATACATTTGTATCTATTCGGGTCGGTGAAAAATGCACAAAATAGATGGTTTTAGTAAAACGTTGATTAAGTGTGCATTTAAAAGGTTAAAAGGTTTTTCAAATAACCTAAACTCTAGATAATAATATAACAGAAAGATTTAGCGAAATTTTGATACAAAGTTGTAAAGTAATGTTTAATGACAACCTAGGGGTCTTCAAGTCAAGAGAGAAAAGGTAACTTCTGGGCGAGCGTGCTTCACCGTCAATCACATTATCGCTTACCATCCGGTGAGAGAGTGGTCAAACGCAAGCCTATCTACAATAAAATAACTATAATTAATCATTCATCACATTCTTGCAGCTACAAAAATATGGTAATTCATTATGCATTGTAACACCATCATCCCAAAATAAAATAAACAACACAATACGATGCGAAAAAGTAAATAATGTAACGTATTTTATGACAGAAATAACATTGTTTTACACGTTAATTCATTAAGCTATGGACTTCATTAATACCATGTTTGTTATAAAAATTACAACATCGAAATGGTTTTCAATACGAGCACCATAATGCGAAAAGTTTTCGCATGTTCGTTGGATATGGGATTTTTAGTATGGCGTGGGTAGACCAAGAGCTGCTATCGGAATGTTTTTCAGTCTTTAAAAGGGGTTTATGGTTCTTCCTTATTGAGTTTTAATATTGTGTAGATGCATAGATAATCTCGAGTAATATTTTCACTGTTAAATCGACAATTATTGTGTAAAACCAAATTTTATCGGATAGAGATCAAGGACCAAGCAAGTGCAAGCTTGGCGTGTTACTGCCTTTAAAGTGTCTATAAAAGGATACAAGAAAATAACAAAATGCTTTATTATTCATCTAAGTAGTTATTAAAGTCAGTAAATTAATGTACACAAATAAAAAAGCTAAACAAGAATTGATACCACAGGGAAATCAAATGCGAAATGCACGGAAGCTCTTAGAGAATTATTCTTTTTATCAGAGAAGATGAAAACATAATTTAAAAATAAAAAAGAGAAAACTATTAACAGACTCCTGAACTAACATAGCAGCAGTTTTTAAATATGCAACATTAAATTTCGCATAAAAGTTCCTGCAGAGGGGTTTCGATGCTTTCGGGTACACTTTTCAAACATTTTGACATGAATTCTGCTGGCCTTTGAAATAGTCCGAGTGAAGCGTAACACTATAATACTGAATGTATGTATGTGAAAAGTTGTTTATTTCCTGCAAATGAAAAGGCACTTATATTTTGTTTGAGTTGAATAAAAGGCACGTGAATTGAACAGAGGTAAGTTTCGATAGATGTTTTTTGTGAATACAAAAAATTGAGGCTTTCCATGAAATTCACGTGTCGCTTGGTGAGACGAATTCTTGGAACACTTGGAAAAAAGGGAAGCGTTTATACGTTAAAAGGCATATCGTACTATGCTGGCAAATATAAGTTAACCAGCAATTTATTGATACCAGAAATATATTTTTTTGTCTGTTATATTAATATACTAGATTATATTTAATAACACATCTCCACTGACTTCTAACATACAAGTACTATTAGAGGTCAGTGCGACAACAATTTTGCTAACCAGATCTCTTTGAATGATCTCCGTCACTGTCGATCTGCTACCACAAGCTACCATCGTTAGACAGGCATCGGCGTCGGTGAATCATCGTTGAAGTGTAGGTTTCTTTGTCTTAAAAAATACACTACCAAAATAGGTAGAAAAACTTTTTTTAGAACTTACCAAAGTCAAGTTAGTACAAAACACACAGGATCCATCAGTTTCGCTGTGACGTGAGTGCATGTTGTCACAGACTCAGTGTGAGGTGTTTATGTGTGTCTCGCACGGGACAGCGTATCGGTTACTCATGAGCGGTGCTTGTTTGTAAGCATGCGGTAATGTTGAGAGGAGGCAGCGTTTAGCGTTTTAATGTGACGTGTCTCTTTTAGATTATTTGGCTGTAGTAGTGACTCTAGCAGTATTTTGGGTTATTTATATAAGTACAGTTCTAGTGCTTTATTTCTTGTTTTTATTTGTTTTTGATCAGTTAATTTTATATGTCATTCATCAGTCCCGCTGTGACGTGAGTAAATGTTGTCACAGACTCAGGGAGAGGTGTGTACGTGATTCGATGATGACGACGAGTGACGCTTATATTGTCAGGTGGCAGCGTTTAACGTTTTAGTATGAAGTGTTTTCTAGATTTTATTATTTGGTTATAAGAACCCGACCGATTTTTCATTCATTTACTGATCTCATGCTTTATTTCTTGTTTTTGTTTAGTTTATTTTATTTTATACAAGACCAGTCAATTCTGCTGTGATTTGAGTACATGTTGTCACAGACTCAGTAACACATTTATGTGTGTTTTGTATGAACAACGTATCGGTTCCTCACGAGCAATTTTTGTTTGTAAGTATTTTTTTATTTTATGCTAGAGTAAAAAAATATAAGCTCAATAAGAATCTAGCAACGTTTGCGGTAATTCAAATCCTAATGTCCGTTTATTCTCGGTGAAGAGAAATTATCACATCCTATTGCTCTTCTCCGAAAATTTACGGTTTTGAGACGAAAACAGGAGGTTTTTCTAATTCAACACTTCAAGTTACTTAAAGGGTACCTTATGAGTCCAAGGTAAATCGCTACCTCTTATTAATTGCCCCACTATGCCCCCTACCTTAATAATACCATTTCGAAAATGAGCTTTCGTTATCGATATGCACTACAGTGCTTTAGTCAGTCTTACGAGGCGTTTAATGAAATCAGTCATTAACTAAAGTGCCAGTAAAATGTACTGTTTGACTAAGAATGGACGGTTTTCGTCTAAGTAAATAGGGTTGTCACGGCAACTAAGTGCATCATGATTAAAAAAAAGAACTGCGGAAATCAGCAGGAGGTACTAAAAGGGCTTCGTTGTTTAATTGAAAAGGAGGAAAAGAGGTGTAAAATTAGGCAGGACACTGTAGGAGGTAGCAACAGTGGAGTTTGTTTATGAAAAAGTTACATTTTCACAAGAAAGTCTACCTACATTGTTTTAAGAGAAACTCGCTTATCAATCAATAATTCAATATAGTCTATCGTAATCCATTTTTGTACTAGATAGACCAATCTCTTTCAATCAGTGTCAGATGGTTTTCATATACTTTTACTACTATATTTATAAATATTATGTTCTAACATGATTTATAAAAATATTAATTACCGTATTCTTTTTTTAATAAAAATTGGACATAATATCACTGTTACTTTTTTGTGGTCTACACATTACCAATAATTACCTGATAAAAACTCAATGAATTTTCACTCAGAACAAGCCATGTTTAAGATCTTATTTGGGAAGCAGGTCAACATAAACATGCAGGCATTAAAACAAGCAACGTTTATGCCAATAATTATAACGACGTTTAAAAATAATTTAACAATCAGTACGGCTTATTATTACCAAGAAACAAGGCCTGCCGGTTTTATCACACAATGCAGTTAGCTGTCATAATTAAAAATAACCGGGCATAAATCACAGGCTGAGTCATATGCGTGGTAACTTGATGTATTAATTGTTACTTTTTTAAAATTAAGCGATCTTTAAGGAAATATAGAGGCGTCAAAGAAAAATTTTGAGAAAAGTATTTTATGCATTAAGCCTGACGAGCATCTAGTTATGTAAGTATGGAGTACGGGAAGGCATTTTGTTTACACCAAAGCTGAGAATGTAGTATTGAGCATATTGCGAGTTTGTCCTTTTTTAACCGACTTAAAAAAAGGAGGAGGTTCTCAATTCGTCGGAATCTTTTATGTTTTTTTTTTATGTATATTCCCCGATTACTGTAAGACGCCTGGACCGATTTGGAAAATTCCTATTTTGTTTGAAAGGGTATACTTTCCAGTTGGTCCCATAGTCATCAGGTCAGGCTCTGATGATGGGATCTTGGAGAAATCGAGGGAAATCCTCAAATATTATAGCCATACATATAGCGATTTTGTTATTTTTATCAACAATGCAATCATCCGCACTTAGAAAGTAACATTTGGTAAAGTGGAACTGGTGAAGAAGACCACAGATGGTCAACAGAATTCCTTAATGCTAAGTGTCATGGGTTATAAGATATCTCGAATAGTTTAACGACTATGATGAAGCAAATACTTATAAATACAAAGTGCTGATGAAACTGATCTGATGATGAAGCCGCAAGGTAGGCACTGGTACTCCGAAATAAAACAATGTATCCTAGTCGTGTATGGGCTTATTGGAATCGTCATGAGATGTACTTTGGCTATATATGAATTTTATGGCAATTGGAAGTACCTATCAAAACTAAAAAGAGATAAATAAAAAAAAATACAAAAAAACAAACCGACTTCCAAAAAAACACTGCAAAACGAAAAATAACTTTCATTTCCGAAGTCGGTGTCGAAACACGGAAAACAATAGGTACCAAAGACCTCTAATATTATAGATAATTTTTAAACACCGCTAATGAAAAAGCTTTAACAATTCGTAGTAAATCATTATCTAATACTTACTTCTTTTATTTACCAGATGAGGCACAGGGCATCCACAATAATCCTTCATCGCGATCGGTTTTGAGCCTCACGCTTCACCACGCTCCACATAATACCGATGCTGGTCGCTTCTGCCAACACGGTACGACGCCAGGTTTGACGGGGACGGCCACGCTTCCTTTTGCCTTGGGGATTCCAATCTCGCGCTTGCTTGGTTATATGATCAGAATCCCTTCGCAGGCTAATCCAACCCACTTGCGACTCTTGATCTGGCGGTAATCTAAACAAAATCTCCAACAGCTCTACGTTGGTGATGGTCTCGGGCTAGTAGATTCTAAGAATGTGATGAAGACAGCGGGTTGACGAAGACTTGGATCGGGCGTGAGATGTCTTTTGTGATCTTCTAAGTTTCGCACCCGTAAAGCAGCACGGATTTGATATATGATCCGAAGATTTTGAGTTCAATCTTTCAGGTCAGTCGCGATTGCCAAACAGCTTGTGATAGGTAGCTTTGGCGATCCCTGTAGTGATGTCCTCTCCACTGCCTCCAGTTTCTGACAAGATACTCGCAAGGTAGGTAAACTTGTGGACGACTATCTACAAAAGGATCACGGGGGGTTTCTCAACGATTTAAAACTTTGATTTTATTTTTAGAAATCTTCACGGGAAGAAAGATAGTGACAACCCTAATTTTACAAGACGAAATTTCGAGTGACGAAATGCTAGTTATCTATCTGACTCATAAACTAAGTCCTGTGAACTCATGTAAGATTAAGATATTCCTTTTAAACCGTATGATCTCATTATTTCACCATAAGATAATAGAGTTGTCACCACCATTATAGGCATTCTTGTTAAGGATGGGTAAACAGAAAAATTATTATTTAAAATTCTTCGTTATTGTGTAGTGACATTACAAAGTTCAAGGTTTATTACAGATTTTCCAAAAAAATGCAGGGAACACGTTTGCCTACTAAAATAAAACTCGGAGGAGATGGAATTAAGTGAACACATATCACTTAAATTACTCTCAAATCTTGCCTGCAAGCGCTTTATTGGCAAAGTGTTTATTAAAGATGATGATAATACCAAGTTAATAATAATAACGTTTATTGGTTCAAATAAATTATGTTAACAATATGAACACTGTCACTTAAACTAGGTTAAGGTACCTGTGCTATAAGCAACAGTAACAATTCGTGGTTGATCTATTTATTTAAAAATAATAATTGTGCAACAATCATTGTAATTTTCTTCTTGTACCTTTAAGATATTTCGATGGAAAAGAGTAAAGACGGGACGAGACCTGAAGATGTTTACTGGTACAAATAATAAACTCAGCAGCAATTTATAGTAGTTCAGCTACAAATTAATTAAATAAAATATAATAACAAATATTGGAGTAGGTATTTGTTGCGGCTACACGCCAATCCTGGCAAAGAATCCTTATCCATGACATGTTCCTTTCCTATTTCAAATTTGCCGCGCATCGCCGCGCTGCGCGCCCTGTCAACTGAACTGTCAAACCGAGAGAGTAAACAGTGGCGCCAATGAAAGAACGTTTCTTTTAAAAACCAATATGGCGATTGAGCTTCTTCCTAGCGCGCGCGCGAGTGTTCGTTTTGTGTGTGATTCTAGTGAAGACCCTCGTGAAAAGGATAGATTAACACAGACTTTATCGCCGGCGGACATTTCTTCATGCGGGGCGTGGTGAGTCCTTCTGATCATCCATTCTTTATCCTGGTGGTGGCCCGACGGTTCCCTCGCTCATTGAGCGTAGTCAAATTTACGTTGCGCGATGTCTACGTTGTAGAATCAGCCTTTCTTCGCGAGTATCCAACATACATGGTGCCTCCTGTGAGGATCAAGTCCTCATTTTTACTAAGTAATTACTTACAAGTCTAAATCAACAAGAGTTTACTTGTCGGTAGATAATAATAATCGTCATATTCCTAGTTCAAACAATCAATGCTATTTTGTTACTTTTAAAACATCAAATAGCCAATATTGTTTACTTGCATTGTTTCAAAACTCATAATCTTGTAATTATTGTATCGTTATTCGTGTCGTCGCTCGTTGTTCGAACCAGCATACCTACCTACAGTCGTGGCGCGGTCCACCCGAGCGAACGTTCGAGTAAAACAATTCTACCTACATAATATCTAACCTAAGAACTAGTCCGCATAAAACTTCAAATCATCTAATCGGTTCCAATCCTATAGTTGTCCAAAATTCTAGTTACCTTTTGTAAGGAACAGGCTGATTTTGCATCGTAGTTGTCGAACAGTGGATTTAATTAATGTGTGCTCGAATCTAAATTAGGTATAGATTTGTTAGGTTTTATTTACTAAATTGGGTACATTCAATTGTTTTATTTACTGATTACGTCCTATTCAGTAAGTGCGTAATTATAGTGACCAAACTTAAACTTTGAATTAGCTGTAACATTTTGTCTGTTACGATAAAATACATTATACCTACTTGTGTGCATTTGCAGATAGGAGGTAGGTGACACAAATAGGTAGTTCAAGCATTAATAATTGTGAATACTTACTTGTTAACAAGTAATACATTATAATAGCTTACGCAACTTTGTATTTAGTTAGTTTCCGTTTTGTCTGATCTTATTATCTGTTAATTGTTATTAATTAGTTTCAATAATGACAGAGAAGATGGAAGCCGAATTGCAATCTCTAATTAAAAGGCGTGAATATGAATTTTCATGCATTCAAATATTGTTCGATTTGTCTAAAGTTGCTACCACTGATAAATCTAAACTAACGTCGTTTCGCACTAGATACAAATCGGTCGAAAAAATAAAAGAAAATTTCGTCGAGGTCAACGACCGTATAAATAAGTTGGAAATAACTTTGCGTCCGAAATCCGTTATTGTTAATGCAACTTTACTAGCGTTTGACGAGCTGTATTTTTCCGTTGTCGAATTCGCGGATTCAATGTTATCGGGTGCGGGTAGCAGTTGTAATGCTGTTGGTCCAGTGAAAGAGACTCAGAGTCCACACGTTAAATTACCTAAACTGGAAATTCCAAAATTCGATGGAAGCATTGGAAACTGGCAAAGTTTTAAAGATAGTTATGTGGCTTTGATCCATCACAATGCTACGCTATCCGATGCGGAAAAGTTTCAATATCTAAACTCATGCTTATGCGGTTTCGCTGCAACGATAGCGAAGGGATTACCTGTCACGGCCGCGAATTATAGTATTGTTTACGATGCTCTGCTAGATAGGTACGACAATAAGCGTGTTCTGGCTACCGCGTATGTTGACAAGTTGGTGACTGCTAGTCAAATAAATAAACCATCACTCGATAATCTAACAAGCTTATTGAATACATTATACGAAAATGTAAATGCGTTACGGTCACTGTCGATTCACAACCTTAGTGAATTTTTATTGTTTTATATCGCTTCGCGTGCACTGGACAGCGAGACTCGCCAACGATTCGAGTTGCAGAATGTGAGCGAGATACCCACATTTGACGAGTTAATAAAATACTTGCAAGGTTACGTTAAAATATTAGAAGTTAGTCAAACCGGGTCTGTTTCTACTTCTAATCCGCCTAATAGACAAATTCGTAATAATAATAGGAAAAATAATTTCACGACGCAAACAAAGACAACTTTAGTTGCATCCATGTCGCAAAACAATAATAGGTATCAAAACAAAGATGAACGAAAACCAATTTGCCCGTGTTGTCAATCTTCACATTCGATCTATCGATGTGCAAAATTCCAATCGTTACGTGTTCAGCCGCGTCGGCAATTAGTGTTGGAATTGAAACTTTGTTTTAATTGTTTGCGAGCGGGTCACGATGCGAACAGTTGTCCCAGTAGCAATAGTTGTTCACTTTGTGCATCTAAACATAACACGTTGTTACATGTAGACCAGCCATCTCATGCTAATGAAAAAGGGGAAGAAAATAATACTGATTCAAGCACGGCGCTCACGAGCGCTGCGACTGTGTCATGCGCGGGAAATTCAAACGTTCCGAGTACGAAAATATTAGGATCCGCGGTAGTGCGCGTGCGTCATGCGGACGGCTCGCATCAGTGTGCGCGCGCCCTTATTGATAGCTGTTCGATGGATTCTTTTATAACGACTTCGTGTGCTCGACGACTCGGGCTACCAATCAAGAAATGCAAAATGAGTGTTACCGGTTTAGGTCAAAGTTCGGTACTTGATATCAAGGGTGTTACGTTTGGCACGATTATGCCGCGTCAAAGTGATACTCCCACATTCGAATTGTCTTTTGTGGTGTTACCTAATATCACCACATCGATGCCTTCATCTCCGTTACCTGCTGTGGTACACGGTAATTTTTCTCATCTGGATTTAGCGGATGATAATTTTTATCGATCGAGTTCAGTGGATCTTTTGTTAGGAGTTGAGTGTTTCGATCAAATCTACACTGGCGCTCGTTACTCACCAGGTCCGGGCCTCCCTTGCGCTCTCGAAAGTGTTTTTGGGTGGGTTATTAGCGGTCAGCTCTTGCACCACTCTATGTCGCGGGCGGTATCCCAACCGGTAACGTCACTCCTTACTGCCACTTGTGCGCTCGAGGACATCGTTAAGAGGTTCCGGGAGACTGAAGAACCGCCGCGTCCCGCCATCTCGATCCCTGAAGATGATATTTGTGAACAAAAATATAAAGAAGGTACTTACCGAACTCCTGATGGTCGTTACGTTGTTCCGCTCATGTTGAAGGATGATGCCCAGCTTCTTGGCGACTCTCGTCGTTGCAGCTTGAATCGGTTCCTAAATTTAGAAAAACGTCTCGAGCGTGATGCCGAATTGAAATCTGAATATGCAGAATTTATGCGTCAGTACGAAGACCTTGGTCATATGCAACCAGCAGTCTCTTCGTCCACTGAAGCCAGGTATATTATACCTCACCATTGTGTAATTAGACCCGATAGTTCTACTACACGTCTGCGCGTTGTCTTCAACGCCAGTAGCAAGACTTCTATCAATAAGTCTTTAAATGACATAGTTCATGTCGGACCCAAACTTCAAATCGACATTATCGATTTAGTCACTAAGTTTCGACTGCATACTATTGTCTTCACAGCGGACATTTGTAAAATGTACCGCCAAATTCTCGTTCGACCTGAAGACAGGTCCTACCAACACATCCTTTGGCGTGACCAACTGAACGCTCCACTCGTCGAATATGAGTTGGCCACTGTAACATATGGCGTCAGTAGCTCACCCTACTTGGCCATCCGCACTCTGCGTCAGTTGGCCGACGACCACGGTTCGGAGTATGCATCTCGTGCCGCCGAAGTCCTTCGCGAAGATACGTTTATGGATGACATCACTACTGGCTGTTCCTCTTTGGAGGAAGCTAGACAATTAAAAAAGGATTTGACTTCTTGTTGGCTCAAGGTCAATTCGAACTTCGAAAATGGAGTTCAAACAATTCCGAATTGTTAGCTGATATTCCTCCTGAGCATTGTCAAACTCCTAAGACCTTCGACGAAGGAAGTCAGGAATTTATCAAGATCCTAGGTATCCAGTGGGATCCCTCCTCTGACAACTTCTCGTATTCCTTTTCGGACAATTTTGACATAAAATTTACCAAAAGGTCAATACTCTCGGTCACGGCGAGAATCTTCGATGCCCTTGGCTGGATTTCCCCATTGATTTTCTCTGCAAAGTCACTCTTGCAGGACATGTGGAAACTGAATTTAGATTGGGACGAACCCATTCCTCATGACTTAGCCAAGCGATGGCATATTATAGCTGCAAATCTACATGACATTCAACAAATCAAATTGCCGCGTAGTCTGCTTCCCACAAACACTAATCAAATTCATTTAGTCGGCTTTTGTGACGGTTCTCTCAAAGGCTATGGTTGTTGTGTATATTTGTGCGCTGTGACGCCAAGTGCCACCGTCTCTCGACTGTTGATAGGTAAGTCCAAGGTGGCGCCCTTGAAGCCCACGACAGTGAACAGACTCGAGCTGTGTGCAGCAGTGTTACTATCTCGGGTTCTGAGCCATATGTATAATCTGCTCAAGTCCAAATTACATATTGACTTGGTTCGAGCATACTCAGACAGCACCACCACATTGGCTTGGTTGCACACGCCCCCACATTTGCTTAAAATGTTTGTTGCAAACCGGGTGGTTCAAGTAACTGATGAGGTCGGCATTCAGTGCTGGGGTTATGTATCCACCAAGGATAATCCAGCGGACTGCTGTAGTCGCGGTATTAGTTGTGCTGAACTTATCGAGCATCCCCTCTGGTGGTCAGGTCCAGCATGGCTTTCAAAACCACCATCGGAATGGCCATCTAAACTGCCTTCGTTGCCGGACACGGTCTTACCGGAAATGAAACCTTCAGTGGCGCAAACTCTTCTCACGGTTGCTCCGGAAGAAGACTTAATAGGTCAGCTCCTTGGCAAATATTCTTTATTATCTAAATTGACAAGAGTGCTCGCGTGGGTATTGCGCTTTTCTTCCAATATAAGACGCAAGAAAGAGAATCGAGCGCTTTCCTCTCTTTCCACTACAGAGCTAGACTCTTCTTTGATGCTGCTTGTAAAATATGCACAAAGTAATTCTTTGAAAGATGAGCTCGAAAAGGTCGCTCAAAATCAAATTTGCTCTAAACCTATTCAAAAACTGTCCCCATTTCTAGACAGTGCAGGTATGCTGCGAGTGGGGGGCAGAATTGATAACGCCAGGTTACCGGTTTCTGCAATGCACCCTCTTCTCTTGTCTAAGGCTTGTGCCTTATCGCGCTTGATTGTAGAACATTTTCATGTCAAGTATCTGCACTGTGGACCCAGAACTTTGCAATCTTTGGTTCAACGGAAATTCTGGATCATTGGTGGTCGTCTACTCATTCGTACAGTATGCTCTAAATGCGTACAATGCTTTAAAGTTAAACCGGTTACTTGTCAACCTGAAATGGGCAAACTCCCTGCCGCCAGGTTACAACCTAGTCGTTGTTTTGACACCACCGGAATAGATTTTGGTGGTCCATTCATTCTAAAAGAGAGTCGTCGACGAAAGGCACACACATTCAAGGCGTACGTATGCTTATTTGTGTGTCTTAGCACGAAAGCGGTGCACCTAGAAGTCGTTACAGAGCTAAGCTCAGCAGCTTTCTTGGCTGCTTTGGATAGAATGGTCTCACGTCGTGGTATTTGCGGAACGATTATTAGCGATTGTGGTACTAATTTTGTAGGTGCGAATAGACAAATGAAAGATATCTTAGTGGAATTACGGTATCACTATCCTGAGATAGCGGATGGGTTTGCCGCCCGCGGCATCAAGTGGAAATTTAATCCACCGAGTGCACCTCACTTCGGAGGAATATTTGAAAGTGGCATCAAAGCTACCAAGTACCACCTCAAGCGAGTGGTTGGTACTCAAGTTCTGACGTATGAAGAAATGAGTACAGTTTTAACAAAAATCGAAGCCATTCTCAACTCGCGTCCACTTTGCGCGATTTCACCGGACCCTAATGAAACAGACGTATTAACGCCTGGGCATTTTCTTGCCAATGGTCCACTCGTGTCGTTACCCGAGTCCCCAATGGTCGATGTTAAAACACCGAGTTCTCGTTGGCAGTTACTCCAAAAGATAACTCAAACCTTTTGGCGAATCTGGCAACGTGATTATTTACATACTCTCCAACAAAAGAACAAATGGTTCAAACGTATTCCTAATCTCAAGGTAAATGATTTGGTTATTGTTATTGAACCTACGTTACCGACGTTGTGCTGGAGACTAGCTAAAATAGAGCAACTGCACCCCGGTCGCGATAACGTTGTCCGAGTAGTGACGCTTCGCTCTGCGAATGGCCAGGTTTTTCGGCGACCAGTAGTCAAGATTTGTCCTTTGCCTATTGATGCCTAAGCTATTATAGTTAAGATGTATTTAGGTATAGGGTAATCTAGACTTAAGCGATTTAATTTAGTATATCTAGAATAGTTCTATTTTGTAATAGTTTCGAGCACATATTTTTCAAGTTTCTTCTGTGAAATCTTAGTATATTTCAAGTGGGGGGAATATGTTGCGGCTACACGCCAATCCTGGCAAAGAATCCTTATCCATGACATGTTCCTTTCCTATTTCAAATTTGCCGCGCATCGCCGCGCTGCGCGCCCTGTCAACTGAACTGTCAAACCGAGAGAGTAAACAGTGGCGCCAATGAAAGAACGTTTCTTTTAAAAACCAATATGGCGATTGAGCTTCTTCCTAGCGCGCGCGCGAGTGTTCGTTTTGTGTGTGATTCTAGTGAAGACCCTCGTGAAAAGGATAGATTAACACAGACTTTATCGCCGGCGGACATTTCTTCATGCGGGGCGTGGTGAGTCCTTCTGATCATCCATTCTTTATCCTGGTGGTGGCCCGACGGTTCCCTCGCTCATTGAGCGTAGTCAAATTTACGTTGCGCGATGTCTACGTTGTAGAATCAGCCTTTCTTCGCGAGTATCCAACAGTATTAATTTATTATTCAGTTCCCGTGTTAAGTTGATGGTACTTGACTCGGACAGCTCAATACTCTTGATATATCGACGAGATAATCAGGCCACTGCCGACAGGCGGCTTATACACGTGCAATTATCTGGTGTCAGATGAGCTGGAAATAAAATGATAGAGATTTTTTACTAAAGGAATAAAATACTTTAAATATCAAAGATGTCGATTAGTGTAACTTCATAATCATTGTTGGTATTGTTGCACCACTGAAAACCCCATGTCATGTCCAGGCACTCACTGTCCATTCCAGGTTCCAGGTTCAATGAAAATATTTAAAACTTATTATTTGGTTGCCCTTTTCTAACAGATTGTGAAAATAAATTATAAAAACAATATCATATGAATGGATTACAACAAAATATTACTTTTTAATGTACAATAGTTCACAAGTTGTTAAGGTGATATATACGCCCCAATGTTAATGCAGTACAGGCCGTGCGCCCGCTCGATGCCAAAATATCAATATTGAACCTCCTTTTGACCTGTTTTGCTTGCAAAATATTATTTGATTTACCTATGCCATGTTAGTTATGAAGAAATTCCAGCCATAAATTTTTCTGGGTAAAAATATTTTTAAACATCCAAGTCGTTTTGGAGGAGTTTCCAAAAGTTGCGATAAAATATCGTGTTGTTAATTTTTTTTTTAAAGAAAATCTATTATATATATATATATATTTCAAAATTATGGAGATGAACCAATAATATTTTTTTTTTTTTTCAAACCTTTTAACCGTAACGGTAACTTTCTAAAGCATACTCCTTAGTAACGGCCAGTTACTAAGGAGTATGCTTTGGAAAGTTACCGTTTTACGGCACTAAAGCGTATGTAGGCCCTTAAAAATGTGCGAAGAAAATTATCACGACAAACACCAGTTAAAACAAAAAAAAGGCAATCAAAACGGAAACTTATAAGACTAACACCGAAAAACGTACCAGAATTGCAATACCAACAAAATACCCACAAACACTAACATAACACATACAACACACTTATCGACTTTTAGTCGCACTTACAAACGCCTGCTATCAGAACCCAATACAAATTTTAATCTTACATGTCGCCGCTTTACAACGAACCTTAATCACGTCTACGTATGTTTATTCAGATGCAGGCCATCTAAAGAGCTCCACAATTTACTGGAAATTAAAAGGACGATGCATCCGTCGGGGATGTTACAATAACATAGCTTCACCGAAAATACAACCACTAAGTGACAGGAATAAAAACAGTAGTTGGGATTGTGGTTAAAAATATTAACCGTTATTTTGGAATGGATGGTTATAATTTATTGGGTTTGTTGGTTTTATTGTTTCATCGATTTGTGAATGAATCTTTGTGGTGGTTGTTCTACATGTGGGAAAAGTTTAAACATAAATAAAGGGTGGAATAATGATTAAATATGTACTTGAAAGAGACACGGGTAAACTTGAACAAGTGCCGAGTCAATATTTATTGCAAAAATATTAAAGAACTATCAAGGTAAGTGTTATCTTACCAATTCAGATTAGTCTGTAAAATCCACGCTGCTAATATTGTTATAAATCGCAAAAATGCAACGTTATGTCCACAATTTTTACATAAAAATAATTTGCAATTAATAACACCTTTTTATTCAGCTAGTTAATTTTAACGGCCACCGAACAAACTGCATAAAAATAAAGTTAAATTAAATGAAAAAATCTCTGCATTTCAGTAAGGGTTGTGTGATAAAAAATTCGCTGACCAACGAAAGAAGCAAGGGCCGTCCATTTGCAACTGAACGACATCTTTTCATTAAAATAAAAATTGCTAATGACTCCATCTCCATATTTTAAAATAAAAACGTCAGCGCTTTGTACCATTTCGCCGTGGTATAAAAAAAAACGTATAATTACAAGATACATCTGCATATCTTTTGACGCCTTCCCGCTATTACTCGACACATGGACGGAGATGTTAAAATGTTCTGCTTCCATATTTTTTGCTCTTGAAGTGCAGATGACTTTATTAATGAGGATGGTAAGCCAAATCTTTTTTTCTTGTTTGATATGCGAGATTTAAACGGCTAGGTTATTTTTTTTTTTATACTTTGCCCCACACTAGGAATTTCTTCCTGTATCGTGGGTGCGTTTACAAACATATAAACTCACATTCACAAACACCCAGAGCCGAAACAACTATCTGTAGGTCATACAAATATTTATTCCGTGCGGGAATCGAACCCGCGACACGCAGCGCAGCAGTCAATCGCTCAACCACTGCGCCAACCGTGCGCATTATGTTGGTATGAATGAAATTATTTTAATTAGTATTTATATTACTGTTTTGAAAATAGAGAAGTGTGCTGAACAAGTATCAACGTCTAAACTATAATTTAACATAAGAGTTTTCCAGAAAAATAATTGCGGAAATCCAGGTAAAAAAAAAGGTCATGAGAGTTGGCGATTCCGAGAAAAATCAATGAAGCTAACTCAGATAATGAGAACACAAGACGTCCTTATTATTCACAAGAAGAAATAAAATATCATAGGCACAACATCAAGAACCACAAGGTGATTTTGTTCCAAAACAGACTGTTTACCCGTCAATTAATAACGTCGAACAATCAACAGCGCAAAAACAAGAAATCAAAAGGAAGTTTACGCATCAATTTATATGAAATACAAGGAGGTATCTCGTTCGTTAATTTGTTTACACTTTGCATGTTCCCTCCGTGCCAATGTTTACATTTACCATCTACCTAAGTATCCTCGTAAAACGTAATAAACTTCGCCTCTCGATGATTATGGCCCTTTGAAAATAAACTTGGAAGTCGATTCACAAACACTGGCTTTTATTTTTGTTTAGTTTACTTTCTTTCTTTCTTGAGTTATGGATATCATCGTTATTCTTTCTCTCGAGTTCAGAGGAACTTGCCCTCGTCCCCTTTTATTGATACATTAGAAATTATTTTTTCATGTTATTCTGCCATAAAACTGACTTTGGAGTCTTGTTTTGCTTAAATTATTGAAATGGCGGTATCTTCGTGTTTTTTGCAAGTATTTTGCGATGGATTGTTATTTAAATTTTAATGTTGGTGGAGACAAAATAAAATACATTTTATTATGAAATCATTAATTTATTGTTATAATAGTTATAACGCCATATTTTCCGACTGCTAGATTAAGGTATCGTCCATGAATTCCTCATGACTGTTGGCTGTTGCGGCCCAATTCATTATGAAGTAGTTATAGTATATATGTCCAATCTTCGCTTGAGTCTTCAACGACGTCGCATTTTTGCTTTTCGGCACCAACACACAACTTTTCTGTACCACTTATTTTTACCTGGCAATCACATTATTACAACTTTGTTTCATTGTTGTTTAAATTACGTTAAGAGCAATAGACTTAAATCAAAATTATAAAGTTACACACCTTAGTTCATCATAAAAAGATCAGATACTGAGGTTAAATCACTGATAAAATAAAGCTAAACACCATGAAAGAACAACGTTATATCGTCAACATAAATTAAACTATTAAACGGACAACGGAAAATTCTTCAAGCTAGGTAAGCACTAAGGCATACTTCACCCGGTACATTTTACATCGGAAACATGCAAAGCTATAAATATTCACTTGGCTCCTGTTTGTTTCCACCTCTTAGGCCTCATAAAATTAATGCCTTTATATTAATATTTATTAATATATGAATGTCTCGTACAATGTAGGGAAGCCGGTATGATAAAATGGTAAGTAAAGTTTATGGTGCAATAACAACGGTATTATGCTGTTGCCTATGAATTTCCATTGGATATACTTACGCTCATTATGTTGTCTCATTTCTATTAGTTAGGAAAGAGAGAGAGGTATATACCAGGAGCAGAGGTTACACTTAGTTATTAGGAGTTTATGATAGGTATTACATGCTATACAATTAATATGAGTAATCGAATGCCTAATTGATGTGAAGCCTGTATTTATTGAAGGTACTAGGAGATTATACGACAGAGGCGTAATTAAATGTCATTGAAGTATCGGATTAAGTGTCGAGTTCAATATCAAGAATTAATTGGGTACTTCATAAAACTTGCTACATAATGTTGTGTTTTTAATAAATAAATCGACTCATTCTTTGCATTGCTTTGACAGGTCTGTATTTTATGTCAGCCTCTTCTCTTGTGTTCCACACTACATTAACGAACTTCTCCTCCATATTAGGTCACAATGCCTTTTGTGACTCGATCACTACTTATACAGCTGCGATAGCTTAACTTGAAACAATAAAAAAAAACAAAAAATTACTCAACCAAAAAGCTTTTAACCTATATAAGCACGTAAATGTATTTCAATTCTAAATACAAACATCAACATCAACTTTACACCATATAATTCAACAGATAAAATGTCAAAGCGTTTCACACAATTCGGTTACCAGATACGGTATAAAACAATGTGACATTAATCGAAACAAATGAAAAGCTCCCATTTTAATTAAAGAGGCAGGTAACCCAAACCTTACGGAAGATTAAAGAACAAGTAAGACAAACATGAAAGACTGAACCACGAAATTAGATTTTCACGAATCAAAAACAAATTTGTAATATGATAGATCATCGTTATTCGTGGAAGTTTCGAAATTACACCCCGATAACAGATTGAAACAAGATAAAGGAATCACACCTTTATAGTCAAAGAAATACGGTGGTGTAAAAATATAAGGTTCTGAACTGTCGTTTTCTGTCCATCCGGTCGGAAGATTGCTCTTTTGATATGATTAAAATGGTGAAGACTGTTTTATGTGGTAATTAAAGACTTGTGTTGCTCCCTGGTTTCTATTTCTTCATCTATGACCTGGTAACGATTGGCTATAAACAACGTGACATCTTATTTGTTGGAATTGTGAAGGCCATTAATTTATATTCGTACACAGAAGACATTATTTTTAGAATTATGGTTTTTATAATTGAGGAAATATGATGTTCCAGAATCAGATCTGTTAAAGTCGAGTGTGAGTAAAGAGTTGAGACTAGTTAACATATTAAAGGTTTTTAACAAAAATTAGGTGTTGCAAATGGAAAAGCTAATAAATATGAAAATAATAATTGATTTACGAGCGCAACTAAAGCAAAGTTACTCCAACTCCAACGTTTCATATGTAAACAAAATTAAATTATTATTCCGTACGTCAATATAGGTTGTTTTTTACACTCTAGGGGACGGTTAAAAGCACAAACAACCAAACTTTTCACTTACAGTCAACGTTTGTTTGTTGGTCCGATCCGTTCAGTTTGCGGGAAAAACGTAAAATTTCCTACATTTAAAATACATTGACGTATGCGTCGAGTTCCAAAGTTGGTTCCATATACAGTCTTTCAGGAAGAGTTTTTGTTTTGATAGAAAGTGCTACGGTTGAGCCAAACCAATACGATGTCTAAGTAAGATGGGTTTGTATATTAGGTGATTTTATAGTACTGCTGTTGGTGATAAAAGTCAAGGAAAGGATTAGATTACTATGGGAATGTAGGCGATGAAATTGGAAGTTTACAACAACAGTTTTACTTTTAACAATCGCGGATAGAATTACATAAAAAGATATTGGGCTGTTTTTAATCTGCTAACAACAAGGCAGAGAAGTTTCCAAGTTTAATATTAACTTTAAGTGTGACTAGGAAGACCTTACCTTTTATTGCATACGTTCAAGTATTGGTATATCCGTATTGAAGATTTTTTCCTTTGCAAAATACACACATTACAATAAAAACTCATTCATTGACCGGTAATCATTTCCTGTAGTCATTACGAATAGGATGGAAGCACTCCATCTTTTTAACTACACATCAAAGGGTCATTCCATTGTTAAAAGGTAAAAATAAAACATTAGGCAAAGTCTGAATCGTGCATCGTACCTACACCCTGTTTTGTCTGCAGCAGTATTTTGTTTTCGCGACAGGCGGAAACGGATATAGAGGGAGACAGAATAATAGCCGTCGGAAATGGTCAGACATGGTGGAATCTTACTTTTTTTTCTCATACGCTGGACACTGCTAACTCAATGCAAGGGGGTTGTATTTAAAGGAAATCATACCTTAATTTTTTCGTGATAGAGTTTTGATTGTAGTGACAGAAAACGTATCTTAAAATTAAGGAATACTGGTGTTTTTAGTGAAGCATATCGTAATGCATACACATTGGTCAGGGATGTGAGATAGGATCGTAAAATTGTATGGTTTTGTTCGTCGATTTAATTGTTTTTGTCATAAAGAGCGAAAGGGTAAATTAATCTGGCTAAGTTAATATTGATCTTCGTGGTCTTGGATTGTTTCTAGAAGCAACAGTAGAACAAATCATAATCAAAAGTAGAAACAATATTCTAAAAATATGTTGCCTCAGCCGCAACTCCTTTAGGATGAAAGGAATTATTACGACAATTTTCAAAAATATTTATCTCCAATCATTATAATTCAAAGAAAAAATAATAAAAATAGTTTCCTTCACATAAACAAAAATCTATTTCCGACCACAGATTTTCAAGAAATGAAGAGGGATCCAATAGAAATGTAAATAAAGCTTGCCTTCAAAAAGTTTGGCTAGTTGGCAGGAGTGTCACATCTACAGGGGGATAAAATAATATTATTACAACGCCACGGAGCGAGAAAGTCCATTTGTCTGATTAGAAAACTGTTCTATGATATTAAAAATAACAATCAGGAAGTGGTGGAAATACTTTCTTTACTTTCGTTTAATTAATACAAGGTGTGACTTTAATTGGAGTATGCAGTTCACACGTTTTAACAAAATAATATAGAAGAAAAGAAAGAAAAAATATTGAAACAAGATAGATTATCTATACTAATATTATAAAGAGGAAAGATTTTTTTGTTTGTTTGTTTGTTTGTACCGAATAGGCTCCGAAATTACTGGACCAATTTAAAAAATTCTTTCACCAATAGAAAGCTACGTCATTCTTGAGTAACATAGGCTATTTTTTAATCCCGAAAACGGGTCCTGTGGGGTGGCCCACGGGAGCGAAGCCGCGGGTAACTGCTCGTTTAATATAAGATGTAACAGTATAGGTAGTTGTTTTGACTCTCTGAGTAATATTGGATTCTGGATCTGCAAAACTATATGAATACCTATACGAATAGCCAACACAGGAAGAATGCAAAACGATGCACGGTGGCTGCAAAATTGATGCCCAAGCTTTTTAAATTTTAATACTAATATTTGCATGCTATTTACTGTGTACTTTGTACCTGTGTACACAAATAAACATATTTGATTTAATTTAATCTTCTTAGCCACTATTTCCATATATAGATAATTCAGATATTTTTTTTTATATTTTTTATTTTAGCATACCTATGCAGAGCACGTGTAAAAGCGATAGGAGTAGGAACTTTTATTCTATTTGCCGAATTCACAAAATTAAACGTAGGAACATTTTCGAAAAGGGTTCAATCCCTATAAAACCTAATCTACCGTTTAATCGTTTGAGCCTGCAGTAGTTAACGCCTCCATATTCATATTAAATTCCTCGTCAGATATTTGAAACAAGACTTGTTAGCTTATAACCGCACGAGAAAATTAGGATACCGCAAACAACGTCTTAATAATGGCTGAACTCAAACAATTTACAAAGTAAATATTCAAACAAACTTAATTAGTATATCCTCTGTATAACCAACGTGAAATATGTTGTGTAACTATAGGGAATATATTGATTGGCCATTAAAATAATGGGCACAAACTTGAACGATACGCTTCATCGCTGGAAGGCCAAAGGGGCATTCTACATCAAACATCCTACCACCAGCCTACATGAACCCGCCCCTCCGCTTTCTCCACTCAAATTTTGCGATCACTGAAGGGTTCACCTGTGAATTTTGAGAGTCCAATATATAATGGACGTATATCTATTTGTTTAAGATCGCCACTACCGGGGCTGTATCGAAAATAATGTGAAAAACGATCAAAAAGCGAAAACGAGTAATATCCGGCGTTGTATTGTTCTCATATCGGGTCCGTGGAGTTAATCGAAATTAAGTGATCCATTACAAGATACCGGTCAATGTTGAGTTTAACAAACGACTGTATTATTTATGAAATCGATTTTTATGCGTCGTTAAACTTATACCTTTGTGTTTTCTTTGTCTTGTGTTATTAAAAAGCGAATAATTTCCTTTCGTATTTTTTCGGGTGCAAAATTGACTGAGTTTTACGTTTACTTTTTAAGTTTGGATTCCGGCGAAGTTACGTTTCATTGATTTAAAAAAAGAGATTATTGAAAGTTTTCGAACTCTTGTTGCTAAACGTTTGTATCATACTGCTCAGTTTGTGTAGATACGAGTATTTATCTTAAAATCCAGGCAACATCTTCTTATGCTTTTACCATTGGTATAGCTTAAGCTTTCAATCTAAACGAATTGTCATTTTTTTAAATTTTATTGGCTTGCGGTTGAACACTATCTCACCTGTTGGTAAGCGATGATGAGGTCGACGGTGAGGCACGCTTGCCTAGAAATAACCTATTTACTCTTAACTTGAAGACTCCTAGATTGTAGCTGTCGGGAAACACAGACTCCGGCAGGGAATTCCACTCCTTACCTGTACGCATAATAAAAGTGTTGCCAAAACATTTTTGCGGGTGGGATGTCTAACGATGGCGCATCGCCTTACGTCTGGTAGTCCGATGATGAAACGGGCTAGGTGGAATTAGATCTGGATCGAATGGAATTACAACGCACACTCCCCGAAATGTAACCGATAAAACACTGACAAACTGGCAATTTGGCTTTGACTTGACCAGTGCCTCATCACCGATGAGCCTTTTTTTTCGCCCGTTTTTCTATCGACTCCAGTGCGTCAAGCTGGTATTTGGCAGATCCATCCCAGAGATGAGAACAGTACTCCATGCATGATCGAACTTGCGCTTGGTACAAATTGAGGACTACCAGTGTCTTACGTGGTGCAATTGCCAAACTGACCTCCACAACCCAGGCTTTAGGATATCTGACTACCCGTAACGAGGTGTACTTTGATATCTAAATAAAATCTTAATTAAAGTTAATTTCGGTTAAGCTTTATAAGGAACTTCTCTATCCAAAGATTTTGTTCCTTAATATCTCACCAAGTTTAACGCCTACAAAGTTTCTATCTCTTAAAGAAACTTTTCATTTACTCGTAATACAACTTGGCTTAATGATTTACTCTCTGTGAAATATTTATATCCACCTGTGGTATACAAATTATAAGAGAACTTTGGTAATAGAGATGAGTGACGAAGCTAGGCGATGCGAAGATGTGTCGCGGCGCTGTGAAAATGTGATGTGTGATTGTTTCCACCAAAGCTTTGCGACGAGCCTGCGCGGTGCCAGGATGCGTAGCGAAGCTGTGAAACGGTGTGTAGCTGAGTGAAGCGAGGATGTGTAGCGGACTCTTTTTAGCTATACTTGCAAATATGCCTCGCTCGCGTCCCTTATACACATTCCTCGCATCCGTCGTTTTGTACCTACATAAAAAAAACACGAGAGATGTTTTTTTGTATGTAGGTGATGAGATGCATCTCTCGTTCCAGTTCTCATGATTTTTTGTACGTAGGTATAAAAACCTAGCTCCGCTAGCCCTTTTCCAGCAGCGCTGCGCTAAGCCAGGCTAGAAAAGTGATCCTGATCCCGTTAGTGATTTTTTACCTCGCGCACCGCTACGCACATCTCTGGTAGTAAAGCGCCCAGCGAGTATGAACATGTTTCCTTTTATACTGTTTATGATTTGATAAATGAGACACAATGCAAATCATGAGAACTGTGATTTAATGTACAAGTGTTAATTTCCTGATGTGTCAGGAAAACATTTTCTGTGTCCATTGCTGTTTGATTTATTTCGTTGTGTGTTTATCTTTTGCTCATTGACACGGATTCTTGTAATTGCTTTTATTTTATTCTTGTGTTTTTTCGATACATTGTCAGGATTCCCTTTGCTTTTAATATCATTTTGTTTTCGTTTATTTCATCACAAAGAAGCGCCTGCCAATTTAACGCTCTAGTTTAGAAGAAGTAATATTCAATCATCGCTGATTGACATTTCAGTAGTGCATATCGATTGGTTTTTAAAATTTTGTTTTTTAGTGTTCCATACCCAAAGGGTAAAAACGAGACACTATTACTAATGGCCGATTTCTGATTTGAGTATTTGACGCTAAGTATGTGCCTATCTCGATTTAAGCATCTGTCATTCTTGATCATCTGTCACTTTAAGTTTTCTGCGATGCTGAGCAAGGTTTGAGTATACATTGTCAAGTCATGCCAAAGTATACCCTATGTCATACAAAAAACCTTCATTGACGTTCAATTGGGTTTCACAACTGAGAAAAACACATTTGATCATTCTCAAATTCTCAAACCGTTGTCAACGTTACATCATCGGTGTAGCCAGATTGGGCGCCTTTTTGCCATTTAGGCTACTCGGAATGGTGCCGGGCGACCAATTTTTACGAGCGGCGCCAATTAGGCTACCTCAGAAAAAAAAAATGGGGCGATTTTATGCGATTCCGGAATGAGACTATCTAATACAACATTATCTGAGGAATGATGAAATTAACTGGAAACTAAAATGCTTTTAACAGTTCATCACTATTTTTCATTATACTTCAGTGCGCAACAACACAGGGATATAAAGAAATAATATATAATTCTTGTGATTAACGCAATTAAGTTTCGAAGAATGTTTCGTGGTTTTAGTGAATAATGGTCGTCTTGAGTTTTTTTATAAATGGACATACGAAATTTTCGCCGACTTTGAGCTCGTCGAATCTGGCTACACTGGTTACATTTGGCAGTTGATAGTTGACAAGCCTGTGCTTAAACGGTGATCAAGCGAAATAAATACAAAATAATATATAAACTGATAAAACGAGTGACAAAGAAGACCTTGTCTTCCTTGGAGATGCCTCCACGAAGACCGATGCGCGGAAGAAGAGTGTTCACCCTGAATTATCGAAAACATTAGATTGGAAGCAAATATTTCACGCCTGATAGATCTCAGATGCTCGAAGAACGGATGGTCAATGGGGCTGTTAAGTTCTGGAGTGGCGACCGCGTGGCGGAATACGCAGCGCTTTAAGGTCTCCCTCTGTAGATCGATGACCTGGTTAAGGTCACGGAAATCCGATGTATGAAAGACGCACAGGACCGGTTGATGTGGTGACGCTGGGGAAGTCCTTTGGCACAAATGATGACGATGATGAGTGAGATTTTCAAGAAAAATATTCAAAAAGTGCCAGTTTTTGTGTGTGTGGTCGCCAATAGCTTTTCTTGCGCAAAAACCTAGAGTTATTCAACAGGAACTATGTGAAAAGTGGAGATGGACCGGTCATATGATGCGCGATAACCAAGGGACATGGAGAAAAGTGACAAACTGGTAACCAAGAGATGGGAAAAGAAGCCGTTGAAGACAGTGTCAGAGATGGGAATGGGATATGGGAAAGACTGCTGGTTCAAGATGTAGGCAAAAAGTGTAAGCAATGGCGCGCTGTGGTGTTGGCGAGTAGGTCAGGACAGACCACAGTGGAAACTGTTAGTGTAGGCCTATGCGAAGAGGCACACTGAGATTAGGAACATTTTATAAAATATAAACATGTATTGACTGACTTCAGTTTTATATCTATGATTTCAGAATAAAAGGCTTTGTTATTCCGTTTATTTTATTATTATATTTATTTTTTGTTATTATGTCCTAGGTTCTAATTCTGGTTATTGTATAATTGTTTTCCAAAGTATATACCTCCAAATACGTTCAACCATTGAAATGTGATTAACAAATATCCAAACATACAGACTTTCATACCTATATAAAATAGGTATTAGTAGAATCCACAAGACAAGAAGAGGTTACAACGGATTATTTGGTTTAGGACAGCGATGAAATTGTGTACAGAATTTGGCTTTTGTATGATACGATTTTGGTATCAGAACAGTAAAAGATGATAAAAACAACATGACAAGTCTCATTTATTTATTATTTTACAAAATAAGTAGGCCGATATTATATTGCTTATTAACACATATTTAAACACAGTCCTCTTTCATAAAATCAGACACATATCCAATGGTACCGACCCTGGCTATTATTGTTTTTCTTCGGAGGTTCTTCGATGGCTAGCAAAGCCTTCGGTCTGGAAAACCTAGGTTAGCCATTAAAAATTGCACCACAATAGTCCACATTTGTTGGTAAATCACAATTGCAATCAGATTCCAATGCAGATGCACAAGTGCCCTCTTGAGAGATCTTGTGAAATTCTGAGTAAAATACATTGAGGTAATAATGTACGTAAAATATTCTGTAGTTCTATGAGATATCACAAGAACCAGCAACTGCTCGCTCTAAACACATTCACTTCTAGTAATTATAAGCTTCAATTCTTGATTTTGGAAATAACAAATTATATTGTATATTATTTTCTTACGATAAGACATCATTGACAAAAAAAATACGGTTGCCATGACAATCTTGAAGTTATTGACTAGTACCTACGATTCATTTCATAGTTTCATAATAAGGTTGTATACATTTCAAATAGGTATCTATTAAATTGCTTAAATATGAAAAATCAAGTTATAATATCTTTAATAACTTGAGTTTTTTTAATCTTGAATGATGAATATAACACTAACGTACTTTTTATAGCTGTATAAAATTTATATCAGTAAATTTTATGCAATCTTGTGATGTCTCTTTTTCGTTTGTAAAATGGAACGTAAGGATGAAAGAGAAAGTGAATGGAACTTTGACAGATCCATACATAAGTAGGTACTTACTTAACTGATCTAGGTAGATTCTCAATTGTGAAACGTAAAATACTCAAAGGCTTCCTAAATTATTTGACACTGACATGACAATACTCAACTGATTATTCCTGCTTTACTTAAATCAGAAATCGGGCCTAAGACTCCGTTGTCCGTCTGTCTGTCTGACTATCTGTCTGTCACTAGGCTGTGTCTCATGAACCGTGATAACTATACAGTTGAAATTTTCACATCTGATGTATTTCTGACTTCCAAAACTTTTTATTATTTTACAAGTTTAAAGTTTTTTATTTACTTCAATTGTACAAAATAAACACTTATCTAAACACGTTGCGTTACAACTAGGGAAAAAAAGAGTTTTTACGATTTCTGTTGCCGTTATAACGGCAACAGAAATCGTAAAAACTCTTTTTTCTAACAAACACTAAAAAATACTAAAAACAGAATAAACAAATATTTAAGTGGAGCTCCCATACAACAAAAGTGTTTTTTTGCGATAATGGTACGGAACCCTTCATGCGCGAGTCCGACTCGCACTTGGCCGGTTTTTTTTAACACTCATCGCTAATATATTTATTGACAGTTTTCCTAGCGGTCCTTGAAGTAGTGTTAGCAAAAAAAAACTTTTTGGCGATCTGAATATATGTTATCATGTTTTCAGCAACTTATGGCCACGGATATATAAAAAAAACTGTACATTTAACCATGCTGCATTTATTCACCTGTATCAACACAATATATTTCAACAATTTTATTCCTCGCTCTACAACTCCCATTAGGGTAGTTCCAATGAAAAACACAACTCTTTATGCCGTGATTTACCGTTTAATGGTTGTTTGAATACCGCTTACATTTACGAGCTAGCCCTTTAGCCCTCACCACTTTTAAATCTCACTTTGAAGTCGCCCAGAATTAGATGGGGCGAATTTCTTATTTAATCTTTGATTTATAGTTGACACATTTTGAGGTACAACCCGTATGCTCGCACTTAATCATGATTTAGCCGACGTGAACTGGTTGTCGGTACCGAAGTTACGGTTTACGAATAATTTACGATTACCTTATGTTGGCTATCATGTGGAATCTGTGGTGGCTATGACTGATATATTGGATGACTCTAAATATTTTATAATGATTTTAAATTGGTTCTTAATTTACTTAGTCAACCATTGACATCGAAACGTTGCCTAACACATCATCACATCACATCACATCATCAGCCTTTTAATGTTCCCACTGCTGGGACACAGGCCTCCTCTCATAGAGGGAGTGGGCTATAATCCACCACGCGGGCCCTCTGCGGATTGGTATATGTCACATGTCTTCGAATTTTCGGTTCTAGGACATGCCGTTTTGCTCACGATGTTTTCCTTCACCGTTTTGATAGCAGTGGTGATGAAATAAATTACACAAAGTAAAGCGCCTGTTCGGGTTCGAACCCACGACTCGTTAGTCGGGACCGTAACCACTAGGCCACCACTGCTCTCACCGTAACCACTGGACCACCACTGATTCCTAACAAGAAGGTATTATTCGGCGATTTCGTAGTTAAAATTAAAGTAAAATTGACGGCTTTTTTAGTACTTTTCGAATTATTTTTGATGGTTTGTTACTAGTTTTAATAGAATGTATGCTTTGCTTTTCACAATATCATAATAACTGTTCATCCATCCTTCATAGTTTCCAAGGAACTATTCACGAAGATAGCCAAGTGAAATTAGCTGAACCATTTTCAACTTCACACAGAGCTTATAACATTGACCGAATAGTTTAGTAAATTAATAACCTCCGTCAGAATCTGATAATAAGTTCGAACTTGAAAAAAAATGGGTTGAAAATTTTAATTAGTTCGAAGAGTCCGAAAATACTTCAATAAAACCACGGACCGAGGCATGAAAGTCGTAAATTGAAGGAGCGTTGGGCTCGAAGACTAACTATATATTATACTTTTAAGAGTTAAAATTTATAGTTGGCCGTAGTGCAACCCGCTGTGACGTGTTGCTACTGTTTTTATTTATCCGCTAATAAAACTGATTGACATTCTTTCCTTGGACTTAATGATGGGGCTGTTAAAAGTGTGAGGTTTAGGGAATAAGCGGTAGCGATGTCGAACTGTTAATTATTTAAATGACAATTATTTCAAAATTTATTCTTAGATTTAAAAATCTTCAGCTCGCTGATCTACGAATGTGGTCAAGCTACAACAGCTGACACTTTCGCTCCTATATAGCTTATGATTTCTGAATTACCTTCGAATTTAGAAATGATTTGATTTCCTAAAATGTCATGAAATTTTAATTTGGCATTCATGTACTCAGAATAATTATGACATATGATATTTTGTGTACGTATGTTACATTTTGTTTTTGGAGCAAACTGTGGCTAGAGAAGTACCCACCACCTCATGACTTCATTAGGCACTGAATCGGTTGCGCACCCAGGTAGGCCGCTGCAAACATAATTTGGCAAAATGGGGGATTATTAATCCATTGCACGCTGGGTGCGATTGCGGTGCTCCTGTACAGACTATGCCCCACTTGCTGGAGTGTCCCGACTGTCCATTCACTGGCACCTTGGATGACTTGTATAATGCCTCTGACGCTGCAATAAACGTGGCTACCTACTGGGCTCAAATAGTTTGATCAAATGTACCATCTAAACGAAAAAGAAAGAAAGAAGATTTGTGTTTACAATGAACTTTATGAAAACGTTTTACACAATAATTTAACAATTTATATTAAAACACTTCTGAAAGGTTTTTCACCCATGTATCAATAGCAGAAAATGAATTCTCTTATCGCTCCTATCTTACAACTTAAACCAAACCCTTATGTGATACGGTCAGCATTAAAAACCAAGTCAGTTCTACAGACGCATTTGATGTTTATCAAACATAAACGTTAAAGACAGGAAGTGGCTCCCATCTATAAATCACGACACCTAACTGTTAAGTTTTGACTTAACCTTTGATATACTTAGTTAAGTTTTAACTAGTGAAATAAAATCATTAATGTCGTGTTGTTAATTTATTGAGGTAGGTGAGTATTTATTTAAGTGCTTGGAAAGGAGTAGATAGTTAAGCGTTTTGTGACCTTAAAAGTACTGGTATTATGAGTAGCATTAAATATATTTAAGTAAGTACCTATAATTTTATACCTACCTAAATTATATTTACTTTTTATATTCAATGCGCCAAAATATTTCAAGTAAGAAAGTATTTATATTTGTAACATCTACTAATTTAATTAAGTAGTTGAATAAATACTGGAACGACAAAACAGGACCCGTAATAATCATTGTTCAAAATTCATTACAAATACACAGCAACGAAGGAACAAACTTGTAGCATAATTGAACACAAAATATATTCATATCAAAACTTTTGTATTATCATATTCCAGAGTTCCAAGAGAAAAAATACAGAACTCCGTTATAAATACAAAAAGGAATATTATTTTTAACGGAGAATTTAATTAAAAACATAACAGTATCCGAGTTTATAATATGCCTACTTAATTAACGTTTTTGCCGTAAAAACGGTCGTTTTTATAACCTAGTTATGGAATGTGCGAAGGCAAGGCCAACAGAAATTTTCATCAACTGAACTTCTACAGTTCTCCAAATTCTTTCCTCAAAGAGCCTTCAATGAGAAGAAAGTGTTCATGAAAAATAAAATATTATTAAAATGAGAGAAGTTAAGAAGAAATAAAAGGCCAAACTAAATAAAAGTTGAAGAGGCTTTTTTACTTAGTTCTAAAACCCTACAAAAGAAATGTAAGTAACATAAGACACGAATAAGATATTATTACTAAAACTCGTGGTTTTTGGTCTAGATTTATACGTGAATAGGATCATATCAAGGTCACCGATATATGAGACACATTCACGATGATGAAAGCATGCTGGAAAAATGGCAAGCTTTAATTTTGTGTATCATTGGGATGTATATATAATGACATATTATCACTTAATAGGGGTTATTTTAACACTCGTGTGATACTGTTATCACACTCGTGTTTTAAAAACTCCTATTCTATGACCGTTGCATAAACTACTATTATGCAAATTGCGATCGCCAAAGAGTGTAAAATAATGTAATATTGACAAGCGCTAGCGAAATAACGTTTTCAATCCCAATTTTAAACTTTTAATGATCATTTATCGCTGAAAGAAAGTCACTTTATCTTGCACTCAAAGTTACACGGAAAATGATAATAATACCAGCTTGTTACGTTCCATTTCAGGGCAAAGGGGCTTCTCTCGTAAGGAGAAGACACGAGCATTATTCACCACAAGTGCTCAATGTGGGTTGGCGATTTCTAACTTATATTAACAATAACTCCAGGGGAAAATGCTAAGTAAAAATCAACTGCGTGTACGTAAGGCGTTATGAAAATAATATTATGAAAACACTTTCCCCCAGATCAGCATAAACAATAAACTTATTTACCTACCCACAAAATAGAGTGGTTAAAAAAACAAACGATTACAAACTGAATGATTAAGCGACGTTCATTTTCACTTCATTAATAATAACACTTTGGGGCATTTTATTAAACTGGAGGTAATTTATAAATACTTAATATGAGCGCGCCGGTCATAGATCACGTTAATTGGCGTTTCGACCGACGGTAAGTATGGTTTATACGACACAGAAACGCACTGGATTAAACATTGGCACGCAAAACCGTGACTCGGTTTACCTAGTTTAAGTTTTCAAGTGTGGGTTGTCTTTTAATGGAAATGGTATTATTGCGGGGAGGAATACATTAGACAAATATTGTAGCTTCACATATTTCTTTTAGTGTCTGGGTTTTGTTATGGATTTCAGTCTTATAAAACTTTCGTTACTTTGATGAGACAAAAAGTCTGTGATAATTTTTGGTAGATGACATTTTGGAAACTAATAATGACGTTAAAGCCTGAGTTTTGTTGTGGGCAGGAATATAATTGTTTGATAACATATTTTTGGTCTTTATTCTGGATTAAAGTGTAAAAAACATGTTTGTTAAAGTTTTGATACTATAGTCAGACACAAAATCTCTGTCCCTTTTTAGTAGAAGATATTTTGTAGATAATGATGTTATAGCCGGAGTTTTATTTGCTAGCAGCAGTTTAAAAGACCGTCTAGAAATACCAAAAAATATTATATAACCAGACAATCCACTCAAACTATTCAATTACCAACCCACTAAAAATATCCCCAATGCCAAAGTAGGTACAGTCAATAACAAAACTTATTGTCTATCCTCAATACTAAAATTACGTGAAAATAGTGCGGCAAAAGTAAACAAATAAACGCTCGGTGACATTTAACTGTCGTCAGTCTATTAAGGGCTCTCACCCAGCTATTTATAAATGGCCAAATGACATGCAACCGCAGTAATTCTACGGAAAAATTGGCCGCCAGGTAGAATGTTGAATAAACAATTTTATTCCACCTTATTTTCGGCGTGTGCTTCAAACAAAAGAGGTTATTAGGGATCTATTTGGTATGTGCTGACATAGATACAGATAGTGGTGTTAGATGCGAGATACTAGAGAAGAGGCTGAGAAAACATTTTATTTTATAAAAGTAGTAGTTGTTGTGTTATGGAGATTTAGCCTATGACTTGTTTCTCATTGTACACACTTATTTATAAAAATATCAACACTGTTTATTTGTGTAGTTCGTTCTATTAAAAATTAAATTTAAAATTTCTATAGAGAATATGAATAAAAAATCCGCTAATTAGTTAATGAATGGTCAGAGATTTTTATAAGTAAGTCACTTTATTATTACACCTAGTAAAATTATGATTGCATTTTGGTCTTCTTTAAGCTTAACATTTCTCCGAGAAATTGTCAAGGCGGCCGTAGTGTCAAAAACGTATATCATGTCAACCTACTTCTCTACAATTGCAGTATAAGGTTCACCCTATTTAAAGAAAAAAAACAAAATTGGTATTGACTTTTAGGACAAAGCTTTGTGATACTTACTCAATTGCTACAAATGCCTTGATGGTTTAATTGTTTTCGATGTCGTCATCCATGGTACAAATTTGTCCACCCCGTTTCCACGTTCAAAGACGCTACTATAAATTTTAATTACGTAACAAAAACAAAAAATAAAACAAGAACGCCGCCAAATTAACAGTTTCAATTTCAAATGCCAATTCCAGTGAATGGGTTAAAACACTCGAGAAATTCAAACAATGGAAATACCAATTAATTGCTTCATTGTAAACAGATTGCTTAATTAAGAGGAGGAAATGAATAAAGAGCGTTTAGCGAACATGAAGTCAAATTAATTTTAATGATAAACGATTTACATAGAAGTCTTTGGCGGCGGTTCACAGACGGCGGTAGGCAAACTTTAATTTTCCCTCCTATTATTCACAAGTAGATATTGTGAATTGAGTATCTGAAGAGGAAATAATGCAGCAAAGTTTTGAAATTGCCTTCAGATGAGTATAATACTTAAAACTTACTACGGTTTGTTTGCTGTGTATTTCTGTATTGTTTTTCAGTTTACATACCTACTCTATTTGATGTAGATATTCGACATCATCACTATAATTCAATGCCTACATTATTTTTTGATATACCTAGGTATTCACTCTTACTTTCGTTAACCTAGGTTTGCTACGTTATTTTCCTTTAATTTTCGTTCAGTGCTTTCGTCAAAGGAAACATGTTAAGCTGAACAGATTTTTCTGATGGTTGCTTTGTGAACTGTAATGCTAAGTGACGCACGTCAAGATATTTTTCAGAAACTTAATTAATTTATTATTTTTCAGCGTTGTTAGTTTATGCGTATACTATTCTCGGAACCTGGCAGGTGTTTAGATACTTCTATAACTTACACTTAAATAAAACACGTACACGTTAGTCCACAAAAACGGTCCGAAAAAACGTACCTAATGCTTTCCCCGCATTCCCATATCGCCACTAAAAAAGGCCCGAAAAATCGAGCAAATAAATCCTGAAAATTAAATAATAAATTCTATTTTATTTACACACGCTCTAAAAAACGCATCCGCGGGATAGAGGGATTCACACAATTCCCTTTGAGTCCCTCGCGTACAATTTTGAAACTCTTGGACCAACTTTCACGAACCTTTTAGGTTAATGCTTTATAAATCATAAATTAGAAATGGAAGACACGTGCTGTCTCTACGTGACGTGGAAATTATTTTCTTTTGTTTTTCTGGAAAAAATGTTAAAATTGCTTTTAATAGGTAATGGTGGAGTGCTTACTGTAATATGCCTGCTGTTTTTAGGTTGTGGCGAAAATATAAAAGCGAGAGATATTTATTATTAATTGTTATAAAAAAATAGCTTGTTACAGTTTTTACACTGTATATTTTAGTGCCTCTAAAATTTGTACCTACAACGTAAATCATAATATTAATATTTTTATTATTAACACAATAAAAATAAAGCAAACAAAGTAATAAAAAAATATTGCAACGTAGAGTATTATGTTTGTTTAGGTTAATCAGAATAATATAAAGGGTGAAATTGAAGGCCTTTCAAAATAAAGTAAAAAATGTAACAATAAAAGAACAGCAGATTTTTTTACGTTTATGTTTAAGTTTGTTCTCATTTTAGGGTTCTGTACTCTGAATTACGTTTTTCAACATAAGTTTTAATTACTTATATCAACATTGAGAAGATTATTATTGGTTAAGTACGTCTAAAATATCTGTCAAGAGTTGAATGAAAATAGAAACTCGAAAAAAAAATTCAAAATAAAATATCCTCGAACCACCACTCAAAATAATGACAAAAAAGACGTTTACAATCTTCGCAATTAACTAAAGTCAATTGCATTGTTTGATAGGCTTTCCATTTTTAATTTGGGTTTACGGAACCCTAAAGTAACTGAAGCGGGCGCTTTGATTCGCATATAAACCTCCATTTACCGCTTTATTACATAACAAAATATAAAAGGGCAATGCCCTGAAGCAAACAGGTGTGGGGTAGCTAAGTACATAAAGGAAGGAAGCTTAAAAAAAGGTTGAAATAAAGTCAGTTTTGGATCGCGTAATGTTGTAATGTTGAGTTTTTGATTCGCTAGGTTTGGTACAATTCATGAGATATAGCGACTTTTGTATCGTAACAGCGATAGTGCAATTAAAACAATAGTCACAAAATGTTTCTGAATGTAGAATGAGGACAGTTTTTCTAAGTATTATAATCCTTGCCTTAATATTTGTTTTGAAATAACATTAGTTTTTGATTGAACGAGCATGACTTTGTAGGGATTACTTATCCCCAAATGGTTCTGGTCTTCCCCAAGTGGTGACGGCGTATCGGAAGGCATAACGTTGGAGCACGGGAATCTACTGAATACGAGAAGCACGAGGCTGCTCCCTATCGAACGACGAGGCGAAGGCTTTGAGAAGCTATGCCGGAAATAGCCTAGGTACACCATGATCCACGAGCAATATTTTTCGTATTTATGCTTAAGAAATAGTGGAATTTTTACTTTTCAGATTCGATTTGTGTATGTTTACGTATATCTTGGTCAATTTTGGACCGATTTTGAAAATTCTTTTTTTGTTTGATACAGTATGTTTCAAAATTGGTCCCATTTTAATTTGGTGAAGATCTGATGAAGAACATCGAAGATGTACAACAGAACTCTTCAATAAATTACGGTAAATCTCTCAGGATTGCTGCAATCGCATGTCTGTTTATTGTTTATACAATTTTATAACATAACATCACGCCAGTACGCTCTTAAGGGGTACGCAGATCTCTCATTTCACCGGTTATGTTCAATATCATGATTTTCGGGTAATCTATTCTGTCATTATAGGTACCTTACGTAACTACTTGCCTATTACACTTTTTAGTTGTACCTACCTAGGTACAACTAAAAAGTGAAAAATAAAAATACTTCTTTACAAAAAAATACTACCGACTTCCAAATAAAAAAACTGTCAAAACAAAGTGAAAAATAACTTTATTTTTGGAAGTCGGGGTCCATAACGCAAAAAATTGGTACCTGCCAAAGACACCGACTTCCAAAAATAAAGTTATTTTTCACTTTGTAGTTTTGTTTTACGTGTGTAAACTCCTCTTGGATTTCCTTCGTCTTGCGGTATGTGGAGGGATATGTCCAACTCCGGCTGACTAGAACCACACGGTGTTTCTCCTCGTCACTTCTTGGTTAGAGGACACAGCTTGGGTGTGGAGACACGACCCTCTATCGCTCCTACCTTAAGCCTAAGTGCTAAGTTCCAAAGGTATAAAACATTGTATCACAACGGCAGCCGTGTTTGCGGCGCCTGCGGGCTATTGAAAATTAAAATCGCTCCTTGATTTTTTATCTGCACCGCTGAGTTTATAGAGGGCTTTGTAACGTGTTTCTATTTTATTTAGAAATTTTGGCAGCGTAACTGTGTTTGCAGATTTGTTTGAGTTCTTTTATTGTTTTATTAGATTCTTTGTATTTTTTTTGTACATTTTGTTCTCCCAAGAAAAGATCAGATGGTAAAAATGACCAATAGCCTTATAAATTGAATCAAAATGATAATAAGATTAAAATGAGATAATCTAGATACTAGAACTTTGCTCCCGTCAACTGACTGCCTACGCTACCCTACTTGACACTTACTTTTGTCCTACTTAACTTGCTTAAAAAAAAATCTAGTGTCATCATTATTTCGCGGAGTATCTTAACACCGCCATTTATAAAATGACTTCAAATGCACAACGCCATCTATCGATTATCGAGTTCAACTGTCCGAGTATCTGAATTGCGCGATTGCAATCTTAAATAGTGGTGTGATAATTTTTCTTCTTAAACACTAACAAACACATTTTTTGTATAAAAGTTTGACATTGATTTCGTACAAAACGTGATGCGAGCACAAATAAACAGACATAAATTGCAAAAATGACGGAAATGGGTTCTGTGGGTTATCTTAACATAACAAACACCTAGCTATTTTTTTTGGAAATATTTTCGATGTACAAAAACGACTTTTCTTCAGATTTATTATATGTATTGATGGTAATATATACAATTGAATATTCTAAAACATAAGAATAATAATAAAACAAACCTATATACAAAGGGGAGAGGGAAAAGGGCTCATCGAGCATCAAAACATTCGTCCATATCAATGTCAATGGGAAACGTGCCCAGAACGCTGGCAGCATTGCCACGCTGAATGGCAATACTAATTCTCTGGCCGAAGAAAAGGCCAGCCCTCTTCCGAAAAGGTTACCTAAACAGTCGACGAGTTTTTTGCTAATGTCTCGAAAAACTCGATGTAAACTCGGACCCCATGGACGTAAAGTTTCAACCCCAAACGGCTCAAACATATTGCTTCTAATAAGGTTGTTATATTTGCGCCGTTTGAGGTTTTTCGCCCCAATAGCAGCCGCTCCAGCATAGCCCACCGTACTAAGAAGATGGGATTGAGCGTATCGACAGATGTTTCATCCCACACCAAAGGCCTTCCCAATTGCCAAGGCATTATAGTCATCCCGTACACTCGTCTCGTACGCGCTTTCTCTACCCACTTGCGTGGTGGGGACAGCAGAATATGGCAATTGAGTACTAACCGCCTTAGAGCTAAGACGTCGTAGACTCTCTGTCGATCTTCCCATCGTTGCGTACCAAGCCATCGGGTTCTAAAACAGCACCCAATGGCGGTGACAAGTGCCCGACAAATAATGTCATTAATGATGGCGTATCGTGCTATCCGGCCAGCGCTACTGCTGCATAATGGCCAAGGCCATGGTGGCCAAGGCGGTCGATTGATTCACCACATCGACATCGATGTGGAGCTCTGATAGGAGTACCCAGGTGTAGACATGTAGTTGTACTGTACCTACATATGGTGGGTGACGGTATTGCCTTTAGCACAGTGTTGGTAAATACCTATATGTACACGAACTAGAAACGGAGTTTAGCAAAGCTTTAGGTAAGCTAAAGTCATTTTAAGGAAGTATGGACATTTTGTGTAAAAACTGAGACTATTTACAAAAAAAAACTTGACCAATTATTGAAAACGTAATCTAGCAAGTGTTACACCATTTTTGAATCCTTATTAAATGCGCCAATTTTTCATGTTACTTGCCAAACTAGCGTAGTACATTTTTTTTTCAGTACAGTCAGTTAAAGTTGGGCGAAATAGTAAATTTGAATAATTTGGTTTTGAAAAAGTTTAATTTTCTTCCAAGTAGGAGGAGTTGGCTTTGAATTTTAGGCAAAAATCTACACATGCATTATTCAAGATTACATAATAATAAAAAAAATAGATCAATTATGGGATTTGTAGCAATTGGAGTTAAAGAACCATTACAGGGATTGCTTTTTTTTAGTAAATTTTTAAAGTGACCATAAATTTTTAAAAACATGAGATAGATTTTTTTTCGTATTTTTCTGAGAACTGTTATAACTTGGTCTATCACCCATTTACGGCTTGACGTCGATTTCTGGGACACCCTGTATATGTAACTTAATGACAAAACTATGTCATAAGTGCAAGCCGGGAGCAAATAAAAAGCAGTCAGTTTAAGATTAGCTTGCTTAGCTGAGGTAATGCTTAATTAAACTTTGTCAGTCCTATTACAAAAAAAAATATAAACCTTGGTTTAAACCTGTCCTATCAAGTCCAGGCTTATCTGCAGAACCATGGTCTAAGTTTTTCCGTATAACAAAAATAAAAAAAAACCGTGGTCTTCTTATACCTACCGTCATTTGAACCATTTTCTGTATATCAGCCACAGATTAATACAAATATCATTCGTTCACCATAATATCATTCTATTGCAACTTTCCGTATGCCCAGAAAAGATAACGTTTTGATAATACGCTAAGGACTAAATGATATTTAGCCGCCGAGGTTTAGCGTTAGACCATGAAATGGTCTATGGGTTTATCGCTAAACCGCGAGTTGTAATATCATTTTCGTTTAAACCGTGGTTTATAGAGGTTTAAACCGGGGTTTTTAAGTAAACCGCTTTTTTTAATAAGACTGCGTTAGTTTAGGTTACGTTCTTAATACGAGTATGAAAAATTATCTCAGCTGTGCGTGCTAAGTTAAACTTACTTAGTTTAGTTCTCGGTCTGCAACCGACTTGACATACGTACATACGGGTCATGTTACCCCAAATTCAGCATTTCAGTACCATTTCAAATTCAGTTAAATACCCAAAATTCGTTCATATTTCAGGTTAACTCCAACGAGCTGTCGCTTTATTGAGTTAATTGGTCGTAATTTACAACCTGGTTGCTATCAATGTAAATCTTTGTCGAAAACGCGACAATAGAATACGCACAAAACAAAATTAAAGTCGAGCCAAAATCATTTCAACGTTTAATTAAACGGCACGCTGTGGTATAATTTTGGATTAATTGCCAACTGGATTCAAATTCATCGAATTTACACGACAATTTGTTGAACGCGTCACACTAAATTTTATTGTGATTCTCGTAATATGAGCGGCTGTGTTTCAATGAGAGTTATAGTATTAAATTATTCATTTAAATGGCTGT
The DNA here is from genome assembly GCA_945859665.1 of Anorthoa munda. Taxonomy (NCBI): domain Eukaryota; kingdom Metazoa; phylum Arthropoda; class Insecta; order Lepidoptera; family Noctuidae; genus Anorthoa; species Anorthoa munda. The sequence goes on along the minus strand of OX243911.1, from coordinate 12,425,810 downwards.
TTTTTGCTTTACGACCGTAACTCATGAAGTACCTACGTAATACTTACCACAGAAAAAAACACTACCAAAAGGATTCAAAGTTCATAATAGATTGTATTTTCAAAAGAATCGACCTTCTTAAGATTACCGTGAAATCACGTATTTTGAGAAAAAAATTAACCCTTGAAGCTATTCAAGAAACCATTTTATTTCTGGCAAAGAGTACTTTTGCGAAAAGAATACACAACTGACAAGGACCAAACCTAAGTAAACAAACATACACAAGAAGAACCTTAACTCTATAAGGATAACAATATTCGTCCCAAATCCAATGAAATCCATCGCAACGCTTTGTTACTATTACCGTGGAAATTCTTTTATATCGTACAAGATCAAACACAGTATCTCGTACACAAAAGATGAACATAATGATTTTGATACACGAACCGTAACGGCCAACACTAAAATAATAGGGGATGAAATTGGGGTGCTCAATGAAAATTTGCATCCACAACTATAAATTAAACATGTGAGGGTTGTTCACCCCGAGAGGTTCGGCAATAGGCCTCTAATGAATGAGGAGTGAGAAATAGTCGAATTACTTGTAATTGGTAATTTGCAAATCGGTAAACTTAACGTTTTAGAGAGTGGGGCACTGTTGGTTAATGTATCGGTAAAGATCCTTTTGATACCTAAAATACCTACGATAGAAAAGGACTGAATATCTGTCGGTCAATGTATTTACTGGCGCAATAATATATGGATAGAGAAAATTCGATGCAGTGAGCACATAACATTGAAGTTTGCCACTTAGGCCCAGTTTTTTGATCCGTAGTTAACTTAACCAATGGTTAAATATGGTGACCAACGGTTTCAAATTTAGCTAAAATACGTTTTTTCATAAATTGTTAGGCAATAATATTTTTTAATATCAATAAGCTCGCGTTTGACCACTATATAGATAAATAGATAGATAGATAAAACATTTATTTAGTGCACATAAAAGACACAGCACAACACACAAAATCACAATTAAATTTTCAATTTACACGAGGTATATTAAAACAAGGTGCCAACAAAAGAAAAAGGAAAACAAAAACATACAAGAAATAAAAGTGATATAGTAACATACCTCAAATAGTAGGTATAACGATTAAAACACAGTGCGGTGTGCGTCTCAAGGTTCACCAAATTGGAGTCCAGCTCAGCACGTCGCAAACCTGACGCTGATATTCTGCTGGGTCCCTGCAAAGAAGCTAAAAAAATAATATAATATCAAAATGTTTAAATATGTTGATATGTTGTTGTTGTTGTGAACGCGTTTTTTCGAAATCTGAAATCATTGGTTAGACTATTTAACCATTGGTTGAGTTAATTACGGATAAAACACTGGGCCTTAGAAAAAAAACACATTATTGGCTTTAGTAACTATAGCAAGACTCATAAGCAATCGATCTAGGGCAACTAACTTAGTCTCTCTGTCTCTTGGAATGTCTTGATGTCATGCGAATGTGCTAACTAGATTGTCTCCGATCAACGCCTATCCCAAATTGATATTACACAGCGGATTCTAATATACCCCGCTTATGTCCCATATCTGAATTCATGTAACATTATGCGTTAATCTACCAGGGAGGTATTTCTATCATTAATTTAGATGAGAATTCCTTATGGTTGCCTCCGCGACGTCATCAAACGACCATGACGTCACTATTTACAATATGTGACGTAAGCGGTTAGAAAATGTAGGTTCATTGAGAGCTTTATTTGTTTGCAATGAGAATGCAATCTTCATTGGTGCTCTCTTAAGCCGTTTTGTGTGATATTATGACGTAAATAAAATCCTAGATTAAACCAATCGGAGTAAAATCAACTTTTAGTTCATGGTTTCTTCACTGTAAATAGGTTGATGTGCAGCACATAAGTATTATAAAGACGTGTAGGTATTTTTTCTGAAAAAATACATGCATTAAATAAATTTCGAGCCCCAAACAAAAACAATATGTAATGATCAATATTTGTGCTGATATAACCTAACTAGGATAATAAAGAAAATGCAAGATAATATCTTTCTATTTAAAGTCCAATTGGAAGCCCAGTAAATACCTGTACTTATAAACAGATGGTATCATTTTGTCTTGCCTCCACAAGAACGTGAAAAGAATGTCAATTTCAAACCACACTCTAACGTCAGATACAAAAGAAACTGTTAACATGTCTAGACACATCATTTTACAAATTATCGTCATATTAACGACTGCTAAAATTAAACATCGAGGCGAGATGATCGCACTCTCTCCATTTGTAACTCCGTTGACAAGTTAAGTCGTAGTCTGAGGGTGGGTAGTCAGTATTCATAAGACACCTTCCTTACAAGCGTTTCATTATAACGCTGCGTAGATACACCAAGAGAATAGACGCGGCAAAACATCGTCTAGACTGTAAACCCTGTTGAATATAATGCTCTTAGAATGTTAATGAAATGGAAATCAATACAAAAATGCGAAGTGCAATCTCGATAGGAATCGATTAGGAAACTCGTTGGAGAAAAATAAAGTGAGCTTGAATGTACCATGAAAGAACGTTAATGAGAAACTCCGTCCGATTTTAAAGTTAGCTGTAGAAAGTTAAAACACTATAGCAAATGAACTAGTTAAAGAAACTTGCTAAAATAGATGACTATTTCTTTAGTTTGTACGAGAGGTTAGTAAAGCTTATAATGCAATATAAACATTAAAAGCTACTAGCTGACAAATATGACCAAAAAAAACAAAATAGTATTTATAAACATGGAAGAAAATATATTTATTTATGACCCGCACAGGAGACACGAGAAAAAACAAAAAAATAAAAAGTTATATAAAAAGTTCTTCTTCTTTTTCGTCCTCATTCACATGGCCACTTTTGGTGTCAGAATTAATTAAGCCTACTCTGGAAACCCCACAGGCCACTGACTTGGCTATTTCAGACTTACATTGACTATATAAGTCCCGGTTTCCTCACGATATTTTCCTCCACCGTAGCCTGTGATGTCCAAGATAAACTTAGAAAGTGCAAATGAATTTGAAAAAGTCACATTGCAACTTGCCTAGATTTGAACCCATGATCTCAAGCACGGATCTTAACCACTGGCCCACCAAACAAGTTTATAAAAGCTTTATCCATATTTTTCAGAAATTGCAGAATAAAATTCTTGATTTTTTGGTCGCTTACGACAAAAAGCTTCTTTACTTCTATATTTATCCTACTTTCTCATTGTGTACCACATCTCGAAAACATTTTCAATATTCATAGCTTCTCTAAATATTCGTGGGTCCCAGTTGATAGCCTACATGCGAACGTTCGCGGCTTCGCGAATACCGTCACACCGTGTTTTGGGTGCTGTGTAATGCAATTTTGATAACCTCATCAAGAGCGTGCACTTTATTAGCGGCTTTGCTAGTTGCAATCTCATGTTCTTCGTAAACTTCATCAATTTTCATGTTATTGTAAATAATTGTTATTGAGGCTTCTTCTGTAATCGTTGGATTTATTATAATGTCTACTTTAGGGACGTGCTACTTATCATCTGCATTTGTAGTTTCTCTAGAAAAAAGGGTAAAATGTTTTTTATTTATTTAAGCGCACGACGCATTTAAATTAATAAAAACATTTTTGAAACAACTTATTAACTTAAACACAATTGTATATAATACCTTCGTTTATCTCATAGATTGTATTCAATTATGGGTCTTTTATAATTATTATTCACTCTTCAACGCTGCTATCTCCTCAACAGTTTCTTTATAAAACTCAGATGAATTTCATGCTATTTCTAGTTCACTTAACCTTCTACAAGAAAATAATGTTACTAACGTGACGTAGCAATAACTAGGGATTAGAGCTAACGTTCCCTCCACGGGATAACGTTAATGCGATGGCGAAAGGCGCGATGAGCTCATCACCATGAAAACTAAATTAATTGCTCGAAGACGTGTAGGATTAAGGCCCATGCATCTCAAATAGGTTACAGTATGAGTTGTACATATTGATTATAATATATTTTGAACTTCATTGTGACATTTAAAGACGGGACAGATAACATGACATATACTCTTGTGGTAGGGGAAACAATAATGGATAAATATAAGAGGCGCGGACACTAACATATTTTTATTCTATACTAGCTGGCACCCGTAGCTCCACCCACGTCATATAACTACTTCCCCCAATATCATCTACAATCAAATATAGCCTATATATCACTCAGGAATAATGCAATTTTCTACTAATGTTGTCATACAAAATAAAAGGCCCGTTTTGATAGCTATAAAAATACTTAATAATAATTTAACTTGATGCTTGCAAATGATACTCGTTGTCAAAGTATATCGGTAACATAGTATTTAATTAGGATTATGACTTTGATTTTTCAATTTCTTACGTAGAAAGTTATCGCGGCGTGTAAAATGAGATGGTTTCTTAGATTGTGACGACTATAGTGAAATAATTTTCAAAATCGGTTCAGTAGTTCCATAGAATACTGCCTACAAACAAACTTTACCTCTTTGTAATATATATAGCGTAGATAATTTAGCTCATCCGTCAGTAATTTTCAAGCGCATAAATATAAATTTTGGAAGAGTAGCAGTACCCTCTGATATTATACTATAATACACTGATGTATGACGGGCCAGATACTATAAATAAAGTATGTGGTGCATGAGAAATCAATCAAACGCGGTACGAGCATGAGGCACCTTTGCAAACCATATCAACCATACCGATCTAGATAACTTGGCTTCACCAATGACTGCTTCTGTAGAGACAGCTAGCTATTTGTAAGACTAAAATAATTCAGCCATTAGCAATTCGCTTCATTGGTTTATTGCTAACACGTACTTTGAATATGTCGTTTGTCTTCTTCTTTATGTGTCTTAATACCTAGATTAATATTATTAGGCTCAGTTAACTGTGTATTGTCTCACAAAGTCTAATTCTTTGCGAGTATTACAGTCGAGACGATGAAAATTAACTACAATTTCGCCAAAAGTTTGGCAATTGGCTTCAAAGACATAGCGACGAGTTCTAGACAATTTACTGTTCAGTAAAGCTCAAGAGACTCTAAATACGTAATACGTTAGAAACTTTATGTTCTTTTTTACTTAGAAAACGAACGATATTTTTTTAAAACTTTATTTTAGCAAATGTAATAATCGTGATCACAGGAATTTTGTGATTATCAAGTTAATAAGCAATATACCACAAAAATACGTAGGTATAGCATACAGATGCTCTACGAAATTTTTGTGTGAGTTGACCGTTATAATAAAACTAGCTGACCCCCGGGGCTTCGCTCCCGTCAATTGGCTACCTACCTTACTACCCTATCTGCCATACCTACTCTACCCTACTTACTCTACCCTACCTACCATATCCTACCTACCCTGCCTACCCTGCCTACCCAACCTACCCTACCTACCATACCCTACCTACCGTACCCTGCCTACCCTCCATGCCCTGCCTACTCTGCCTCCCCTGCCTACCTTGTCTACCCTAACCTACTTACCCTACCCTACCTAATTATGTAATACAATAGTTTTCTCAGCGCACGCCAACGAATGAATTTTATATGCAACATTTTGCTACTTTGGGTTACATTATTGCAATTTGCATGAGGATCTCTAATTTTTTTGAAAATATTTTATAGCCTATAACACTTAGGAATAATGTAGCTTTTTACTGGTGAAAAAATTTTCAACATCGGTTCAGTAGATCTAGAGATTTCCCCCTACAACGTCACAAACTTACAACGTCACAAACTCACAACGTCACAATTCACAAACTTATCTCTTTATAATATTAGTATAGAAAAAACCGGACAAGTGCGAGTTGGACTAACCCACCGATGGTTCCGTACACATTTGTAGGTATATTGTAAATAGTTCAGGAATCGAGTCTCACAGTTTTTTTTGTTTTTTAATGCGTCTTTTTTTTGCGTAAAGTAGAACTTTGATTTTTTCACAGCTTCAAGGAATTGTAGAACCAAGTATATGGTTTTAATTTCAACTCGATACCTCCAGGCGTTCCGAGACAAATAGTCTTGACAAACAGACGGACAGACACACAGAAGAACAAAGAAGTGATCCTGTAAGGGTTCGGTTTTTCCTTTTGAGGTACGGAACCCTAAAAATGATAAACTTTAGTCATAAATCATTGACAAACCAGAAATAAATCCCAAGGGACTAAATCCCGACACACGGGAACCTTGAGAGCAATCTCAATGAAACAATACATCTACAGCATGGCAACTATAGGAGTAATGGCTAAGACACTTAGCCAAATGACCCCGTGCTCGTGATGTACATATGAAATTAGCCGTTTCTACAAATTGCTCAGTTCCACTACGCCCACGGAATTCAGTCGGTAGCAAACTCGCTAAAATATTTAACATGTACTCTTATTAAAGTTTACAAGCTTCGGCTGGGATTGAGAATCTTTCTCTATCTGTTTACAGGAAATGCTTTAGTTTAATTGCTTTCACCTAACCCCAACCTATACACTACATTTTATGTTCTGTTAAACAATTCTAAATCAGACTGCACTAATACTAAAGTCAAGCATATTTCAATTGTTTCCTTTTCTCTTGCAACAGTATTGTTTTTGGCACTGGTTCATAGACTTTAAGTAGTTCAATGCGTTTCTTCAACTTATATGAAATGGCGTGCAATGATAAACGAGGGATATTTTTTGTATCTTTCTGTCCTACATTGAGTGAAATAATGACAACACTCAAACATTTTTCTATTATTTTCTGTCCCACTTAAAACTTTTTCGTCATTTTCACAGTTAATTACACCTTTGGTCAAAATACTTCATGTTGTCAAGTGCTTAGCAATTACCTTAATAACTGACACTCGGCTGGTATTAGTGTTACCCCTCAAGAGACGTAATAAACGGACTTTTAAAGTTATTGCAAAATCACCCGCAAATATGCAAATTTCTATATTTTTCCCATAATTTTTTCATCAAGTTTGTGTTCCATTTTCTTAAAACAGACAAAATTACGTGAACATTCTAAAGACCGCTCCACCAATTCTCCCTTTGCGACTTAAAAAAATATTTGAGTATGCAAATTAAAATCAAGTCGTGGACTATGAATGTCATAATTAACATTCATTACTAGCCCCAACCTAAACGGGCTTAATTTGACGGGAGCATCTTCATCAACATACCTCAGGGGTTTAAGGTTTTCCACACCGTCAGGTCTTGTCTGCAAAGGCTTTATATTAGTTAAGGATACGCAGCACCTTGGAATAGAGCCGGGAAGAGACCACAACGTGGAGTACGTGAATGTGAGAAACAAATGAAAGGTGACTTTATATTTTGGAAGAAAAACTAATTTAGGTCACGTATGTATTTGGAATTTCCTAAAATACAGAATATGAAATACATAACCCGTGCGTTAAGAAACTATACAAGAATAATTTTAGCTTTGTCTCCTGAGAATTTATTTTACCGCGGTAAAATTTGTAGTTGCTCCTTTGTTCGAAACACTAAAATAACTAGGAATTTTGATCTTAGTCCGCAATATTTCTGTTCTTACAAGAAGCTGGTTTATGAAAATATAAATCCTGATAAAAGTATCCTGATAAATGTATAACATATATAACATGATAAAAGTTGTAATTGCACTACATTTTTTTGCTGGGAAGCAAAATTTTGATGTCTTAAATGGATGATTGGTAAGCAATTATAACACTTTCATATTTGTTGTAAGTATCGCATTCTATGAATTTATTACTGATTGAATTAGAGCTTTTTACTCGTGAAATCGTATTCCAATTAATTGACTTGTCAGATTAAATGGTTTACTTACTATTTCAATTACTTGGCTATTTATTTAAAATCGACGTTAGTATTTTTACAAAGTATTTAATTATGTCTATTGAAATGTGGGAATACTTGCTACGCCTTTTCGTTGACTTTCTCTTCAGGGAAAACATGTGTGATGTCATGTCAAAAGTTAAGTAAAAGTTTCAACATGGCGACACCAAGATTGTATGTGAACTTTTAAGGCGATGGTAAATTCGTGTTCGTACAGATGTACCGAACGTGTTCAGACATGAGAAGTTCAAACATCATATTTTCTAAATAAATAATTTTAAGTACAACGGAAATGTTTTTTATATCTCGTTTTATTTTTTAGAGATTTCATTGGCATTTAAAATAAGAACTTATCAAACGTTCAGAAATCACGCATGGAATGAGCAGCGGACCTTATAAAGAGAATTGCCCAAAATAATGACTTAACTAGCATACTGGCACCTTATAATGATTGCTTACGATATGTTTAAACAAAGAACATGTTTTTAGGGTTCCGTACCTCAAAAGGAAAAAACGGAACTCGTATAGGATCACTGTTGTCCGTCTGTCTGTAAAGACCAGGAATCTCGGGAACGCGTGGAGGTATCGAGTATAAATTAATATCGTATACTCAAACTCGCAACCCCTTGCAGCTGTGATAAATAGAAAATTTCTAGATCAATGCAAATTAATGTAGTCGTTAATGACGCATATTTTATATTCGCAAGGAAATCAATCCTACAGTGTACTAACCGTTGACATAGAATCATGAAATTTGGTAAGAAGCAATGTCTTATAGACAACTAAAGTAAAAAATCCGAATTCATAAATTTGTTCATACATCAAAAAGAAAAAGATTATTAACTTATTTGCAGTTGATAAATTGACCGCGGCTTATGTCGATGTATGGGAACTACAGTTTTCCAACGGCAAAGTTAATTTTGTCCCTCAATTCTGTTTATCTTATCGTTAGAGCAATGTTCGGTGCCTCATAGTTGATAATATTTAGTAATGTTATTTAATTATTTTGGTGAATGTAGCTGTTTGTACGGAACCGTCAGTGTGCGAGTCCGACTCGCATATGGCCAGTCTTTTTTGTTTCTAACGGTCATGGGTGACTGGAGGCCAGTTACCCATAAACACTACTTTAGAAACCACATCTTCACATGCCAATGATTTTAGTACAACTATAAACGCTATGATTATTTAAACTAGAACTATAAAAGAACAGCTAGTTAATGTTGTAGATACCTATCAGTTTTGGATAAAGGAAGCGTAAAATTCTTTGGGAATTTGTTCTGAACAAAGAGTTTGGTAGTTGTTTTTAGAGTTGTTAGAATAATTCATCGGTTTGTGTCTTCAATTACGGTTGTATTAAGTTTTTGAATTATATACTCAAAACAAGAATGGGAATGGGTTGAGTATATTTGCCTAAATTTCACCGAAGTAAGAACCACAGTACGAAACCACCGAAGTAAGAAAGCAGTGGTGGCCCAGTGAAAGCAGTGGTGGCCCAGTGAAAGCAGTGGTGGCCCAGTGAAAGAAGTGGTGGCCCAGCGAAAGCAGTGGTGGCCCAGTGGTATCGGCCGCGACTTACAAGTTGTAGGTCGTGGGTTCGAACCCAGGCAGGCACTTTACTTTGTGTAAATTATTTCATCACCACTGCTCTCAAAAACGGTGAAGGAAAACATCGTGAGGAAATCGGCAAGTTCTAGAACCAAAAATTCGAAGACATGTGACATCCACCAACCCGCACTGGGCCCGCGTGGTGGATTACGGCCCATTCCCTCTCACAGAGAGGAGGCCTGTGTCCCAGCAGTGAAAACATTAATAGGCTGATGATGTGAAGAACCACAGAGTGGACAATACTACGATCCACGAACAATAATAACATAGTTATTATTCGGATATCATATTATTCATTACAAAAAAAATGGATTGAAAGCTGACTAATAATTATTCAATGCCTAAACCATTAAAACTGTTCCTAAAAATCGGAAAGGTTGTGGTGTTCCTATAATTCCTAAAAGAAAACAACAAAGTCCCATGTTTGTGCCTATATACACAAATTAGGTACCTATATTTCGCCCTAGACTGCCTCGTTGGTCGTAAGACTAGCAAGTGCGCATTTTTTTTCCTCGACAAATGCTCATGCGTACTGCACTACCATGGGGAGATAGTGCAGTTATGTGGGACTCCAACCCACTAAAACTCCACGGTGTCCTCCTGTGCCGCTAATGGTGGGAACACGGGCACGCGTTAGCACTCACCGCGAACCCACCGCGGCTGTCCGTCACCGGACCCTCCACTGGGGAGTATCCCCCATCACCGGCGCACCAGAACATACTGTACGCCGTGACCATCCCAGTGACAAAACCAGCTACTGTGATAGGCTTGAGTAACATATTTTATCACAGTTTGGGAGCAAAAACCGTGATAATAAAATACGTGAATGAAGCCTATCACAGAGACCGTGCTCGCCCGTCTCATCATGAGGTCCTGGATTCCATTCCCGGGTTGGGTAAATAAAGTGTTATTGGGTTTTTCCATCTAGAATTTCTCAGTAGCAGCCCGGAGTCTGGACTTGTGCCCGGTTGATGGCAATAGGCTCGTCCCCTATTACAGGGGTTTTATTTATTAACTAGCTGTGCCTGCGGCTTCGCCCCCGTCAACTGCCTACCCTACTTACCTTCCTACCAATTTTTTTCTAGGGTCATTATTTCGCTGAGAATCTTAACACCGCCATTCAGAAAAGACTTCAACTGTACAACGCCATCTATCGAATATGGAGTTCAACTGTCCGAGTATCTGAATTACGTGTGTTGCGATAATTTTACTCCTTGAACAATTTAAATTCATCTAACTTTTGATAGAGTGAACCGATTGTGATGAAACAAAAACTAAGTAATACTTCAAGTTACACACAATTTTTAAGAATAAAAACTAAAAAATAATAATAATAAGTTATCTACATTGGTTTCGTATATTTTACATGATGTGAGCACAAATAAACAGATAAACAAACAAAAAATCCAAAAATGCTGGAAATGGATTCTGTTGGTTACTTTAAAACCCTGATTTTTTTTTTTGTAAATATTTTCGATGTACAAAAACGACGTTCTACAGATTTATTATATGTATAGATTTATTTATTGATATAGGAGATGCAGGTCTTCTTTCGTTGCATCTCTGCATAACCCTCTAAAGAATACAGACACGATGTTATGTTAAGTTATTTTACCCTATAGTATAAAACTGTATTTTATATTTCTATGGTATAAAACCAGGCTAGTTGCCCCAGACGTATAGTTTTTTTTTTTAAAAAAAAAAAAAGACGTATAGTTGCCCCGATTGTAATGACTATAGCTTTTTTTTTACTACTTTTTGCTTGCGCTTGACCACTATCTCACCTTATGGTTAGTTTCACGGATGAATCGCATGCTATTTTATAAATCTATCGAAAGATTTTCCAACTACCATTGTCCGTATCTCATGTCTCTCTGCGATTGCATGGGAAGGCAAAATGGGGTCAAAGTTTTTTGCGGAATAGATGTCCTCGGTTCTCTTTTAAACGTAATTTACCTATCCTAAACGTGATTTAAATAGATAAGGCAACTATCCACCTATTTGGGGTAGATATCCCAAAATATAGAGGTCCGCCAGAATCACTTATACTGTGGAAATATTAAAGATAATGCTTTTACTTTTCATAAATTTGTAGATAAAAAAATCAGGGTACCGGCCAGTTCTGCAAACAAAGTATGTTGCTTATTCTACTGAGAGATATAGAGTAATTTCTTTTTTGTTTTTTTTTTTTTATTTTTGATGATTTTTTTTTCTCTTTTTTAATAAAACGTTTTCAAAAATTGTATCTACGGTCCGTTTCATTTTGCTGCAGACAACTCTGCTTAAACAAAACCTGAGCACACTCCTTCGCACATCCGAGTTTCTCGAAAACCGCTGAAGAATGTCAGCATTCAAGCAGCTTGAAGGCGAGTAATTAGCTCTTATTCGCAATGAGCACCAAATAATAGATGCCTGGTACTAATACCGAGGTACATCTGAAATACGGACTGAGGAATTTGTGGTATGTACCGTTTATACCTGGTTGTATGAAATCCTGTTAAGCTTTTAGACCATATAATGGCTTGGTTTCAGATGGACTTCGTTGTATGAGGTAAAGCATCTAAAGGTGCTCCCTCACTTGAAGCATTCGCATGTAATGTAACGTTACAAAGTCGAGCATTACCTTGGTGAGGGAGGTGAACCGAGCATTACAGTGCGCAACCTGTAATGTTACAGATTCGAGCATTACATTGGTGAGGGAAGAAGACCGAGCATTACATTGGTGAGGGAAGAGGACCGAGCATCACAATGCGCAACTTGATGATACAATATGTAATATTTTGATACAACTTGTAACACCAATGCGCACCGCTTGTAACATTGTGAAAGACAAAGACAAAGACAAAGACAAAGATATTTTATTTCAACTAGGCCACCAAGCGGCACTTTTGAACGTACATAAAAATGATTCTACCGTGCATTCGGAAAGTAGCTTGTTATGGAGAAGAATGCACAAGAAACTCCATACTTACTCTTTTAAAAAATTATTGTTTTTTTACAATATTTAGGAACATAGGTACATATATAGTTATTAGTTCACATATGTGAGGACAATGCACCCAGAATAGCACTACACAGCACCATACCACCTACAGACACAAAGCATTAGAAGTACTCACACATGTACTGTGCAGTTATATAATAGATACTAGAAAAACATTAACATCCGAAGCAGTCAAGTTATGACCAATCCAAACTGACGGCGTCCGTTCACGAACATGACGCATGAATTGGCACCACCCAGCTCAACCATCATGAAGGGAACCGGATGATCCAACACACGCGCCACCATCAGAGAGACATTTGAGAGAGCATGACACACTCAACGGCCAGGGCACACACAAGTCAACGAACGCCGCATAGGTACAGTAAATGGTAGATTTACAGTTGGGTACATAGTACTCACACATGTGCTGTGCAGTTATACAATACTAAAGAAATTGAGTTTATACAATACAAATATATTCATACAGTCTTCAGCAGGTCCAACAATACCTCAAAACAATAATGTTCTGCATATCACTTTTTATTGCGCCCTAGTGGATGTGGATTGTGGAGCAGGACTAGCATTGAGCCAAGCATTTTTATCAGAGATGTAATACCCCAACTTATAATATGCTAGCCTACATAGTGTGCGTTTTATACAGGTTTTAAACTTCGTCTCATTCAGTTCAAGAATTTGGGGAGGAATTTTATTGTAACATTTTGTACAGTACCCCATGAAAGATGAGGCTACTTTAGCCAGTCTGAAACCTGGTTGAACTAATTGGTCCCTATTTCTAGTAACGTAATTATGTCTGTCGCCGTTTTTACTAAAAAGATGTAAATTTTTTCTCACGTACATGATGTTTTCATAAATATATTGACAAGGAACCGTCATGATGTTAATGTCCTTAAACAGTTCCCTTAGAGAATCGCGCCGGCGAAGATTATATATTGCTCTGATGGCTCGTTTTTGCAGAATAAAAATTGACTCAATGTCTGCAGCCCTTCCCCATAGTAGGATACCGTAAGACATTATACTATGAAAATAACTAAAATAGACTAGTCTCGCGGTATCCACATCGGCTAACCTACGAATCTTTGCAACAGCATACGCTGCCGAACTCAGCCGCCCTGCAAGGGATACCAAATGAGGTCCCCATTGCAGCCCCGAGTCCAGCGTGATCCCCAGGAAAACCGTTTTATCGACGAATTCTAGCTTCTCCTTGTTTAATATAATGTCACAATCAGTACTTTTGACATTCGGCAAGGAAAATTTTATGCACTTGGTTTTTTTACCATTTAAAACTAAATTATTGGCAGTGAACCAATCCTGAACCTGCCGTAGCGCGTTATTTACGTCGTCAACCCGACAAGTACGTCTATTTATTTTAAAAATTAAAGATGTGTCATCAGCAAATAACACCATGTTTAGTTTGTTTTCCAATAAACGGGGTAAATCGTTTATGTATATTAAAAATAAGAAAGGACCTAAAATTGAGCCCTGGGGTACCCCCATTTTTACGTTTAACCCCGACGAATTCACACCGTTTATTTGAACTAATTGCTGTCTATCATTCAAATAAGATTTAACCAAACTTAACGCTGATTGACCTAGCCCGTAATGCTCAAGTTTCAGAAGTAATGTTTCATGATTAACGCAATCAAACGCCTTCGACAGGTCGCAGAAGATACCTATGGCATCCTGCGAATCTTCCCACGCATTAAAGATGTGTTTCAATAGGGTGACACCAGCGTCAGTTGTACAACGTCCTCTGGTGAAACCATACTGTTTATCATGCAAGATTTTATTCGTATTAAAATGAATGAGCATTTGATTTAGCATTATCTTCTCAAATACCTTGCTGAAAACCGGCAACACGGATACTGGTCTATAATTATTTGTGTCTTTACTATCCCCAGATTTAAAAAGTGGTATAACTTTACTATATTTCATTAGATCCGGAAAGACTCCTTGATCCACACACAAATTGAAAATCAAAGCTAAGTATGGCGCTATAGTCTGAATAATGGAAGTACAAGCTTTGATGGACATTCCCCACAGATCTTCAGTCGGTTTGATCTTGATTTGCTTAAAAGCTTTTATTACAGTTATGGGATTTATATGTGAAAAGTTAAATACATTCGTGCAGGCTGAAACGTTCGCGTTTAATAATCCAAAAGCAATCGAGGGCGATGTATTTAAGGTTTCAGTTGTTTTAATTGGGATGTTGGTAAAGAAATTTACAAATTCTTGCGCAACTTTTTTGTTATCTTTAATAAGTCCGTGTGTGGTCCCAAGCGTGTAATCAGTATTATTTCTTTTATTCCTATTCGTTTCATTATTTATAATTTTCCAAACCGTCTTGATTTTATTTTCTGCTAATTTAACCTTATTGCTAATGTACAAGGCCTTAGCTGCCTTGCATGTATTTTTAAAAATTCTTGAGTAAGTAGCAACATACTTATTAAAAGTTTCAGTGTTAATACAAGGCTTAAGGCCATATAGCTCGTAAAGTCTTTCCCTACTTTTTCTAAGTCCTGTAGTCGCCCAGTCACTGAATAAAAACTTAGGGCATATAGTTTTAGTTTTCTTCTTAAAAGTGTTATTGAACTCTTTTTGAACCACTGAGAAAAATTCATCATACAAAATATTACCATCATTCACTGTGAGGTCCTGATCGCTTAACTTACAGATTAAAGTGCTGTTAAATTTATTTAATTTACCGGCTGTTATTGGTCTGGATTGAATCTGCACTTGTTTTATTCGCATAATGTACTCAAATGTCACCAGTAGCCCACTATGATCCGAAGGCAGATAATTTATAATGGCCTTGTCCAAGTAGTTGCAGCAACAAAAAACATTATCAATACATGTAGCAGAAGTCAGTGTAGTTCGGGTTGGTTCCATAAACACATGTGACAAATTAAATGATTTAAAGAGATTTAGTAACCTACTGCTATCTGAATTATCTTCTAAAATATTAATATTAAAGTCACCACAGACAATGACTAGTTTATTACCCATTGCAAGTTTTGCCAAAACATCTTCCATCACTGACTCGAATATAGAGTAGTTCTTATAATTAGGGGGTCTGTAGACGCACACTATGACATGCTTATCCAGCTCAACACAGGACAGTTCAACACTTTGTTCAACCGATAGGTCTACTATATCTTTACGAGGTTTTGATTTAATACCCTTTTTAATTAATATAAGTGAACCCCCACGCAACATAATCTTTCTATTAAAACAACTGCCCACAGTATAATTTTCATAATTTATTAGCATTGCATAATCTTTCAGCCAATGCTCCGTGAAACAAATAATTTCGAACATTGATTTTTCTAAAAACAGTTCGATTTCCAATTCCTTCGAAGAAAAACCCTGAATATTCTGGTGGAATAATTTCAGAGAATTCTGCTCAGACATTTTTTTGAAATTATATTTTTGTGAGCAAGAAGGTACCTTTATGATGGTGGATATACTCGTATCTATTCCGTTATTGGTACCCTCCCTTGTCCTATCAACTAGTTTAAAGAATAAATATTAATAGCATTTTTGCTAACGTTACTCAAGGTATTGACCACCTTTAAATTAGTACTATTAATAATATTAATAATAACTGGATAGTTCGACATACTACTTATGTCTGAGTTTATTGTATATGATAATAGCCGAGCTATTTGATGTCTTACCCTAAGAGGCAGATACAAAGTATCACCTGTCGACTTTAATTTACCAACAAAAATGTTGATGTCAAAAAAAACTAGTTTATCACTATAGTGACTCACAAGAAAGTGCAGATGCTTATTAAGCATGTGAATGTGATTATTTTGTCTATTTGACAATTTATCCAAGTAAGGGAAGGCACACAAAATAATTTTATTGCAATTTAACTTTAACATCTCTTTTACACACTCAGTGATGTCATCTTTTTTTACTTTTATACTATTACCTACAAATACAGTTATATTGGTATCTGGTTTATATATACTCTTTGTCACAGATTCCATTATTTGCTTGTATGATGACCCGGGCATGCAATAATTAAAAGTGGAATGACTCTGATTGCCATTTATTAATTTACCTAAACCTTTTCCAATACCATCTGAAAACATAACCGAATGAAAACCTTTATTACTATGACTAAATGCAAAGTCAGTACTTTCAGGCCGGTCTACTTGAGGCAAATCCTGTGCTACATTAGATCTGTCTTGTACGAAGACACTGTCTTGAGACACCCTCTCAGCTTGGACCGGGTCCTCCGTAGCATCAGGCTGGACTGCAATTAGATTTGAGACTGTCTGGCAGTTACACTGACACATCACTAACTCATTTGCAGCCAAAATGTGTTCTTTAATTTGTAATTTTGAATTTATATATTTATTGTAAAGAGAACTAAGTCTGTTCTCAAGAACCTGGATTTCTGTCTGTAAGCGGTGTGTGTCAATCTCATATATATTTTTGCTGTCTTCTAATTTGATTTGGTAATTATTTAATTTATTTATTAGGTCAACACGTTCTTTCCTGTGTGGAATATTTTTTATAAATAACTTGCGTTGCTTCCTAAAGTTGTTGCAATTTCTAATAATTTTATTTAATTTTACATATTTTTTAAGTTTGTTATGACTAACTTTGGAACAGTTTCTCTGTTTTATTAAAGAATCTTCGGTTAGGTCAATTGTAGGTATTGAATCAGGTTTACAATTCGATTTAATAAGTTCATCATACAAATGGCAAGTTTCATCAACCTGAGTTGATTTCCGTTCTTTTAGTAATTTAAAAATATGAGTATTTGCATGAATCAATTCTTCTTCTAGATCCCTAACTTTACTTAAAGCCTCCTCATATAGATAACTGCAGTTATTGAAACCATCCGTGACTACCTTCAATTGGTTGCGTTCATCCACAACATTCTGGTATTGCTGACTAAGTTCAACTAGCTCCCGTTTAAGGATGGTGTTTTTATAAACAATGTTCTCAACTTCTACTTCACAATCCTCTCTCTCTTGCAACATCTCCCGACATTGACTTTGTGAGTCTTTGAGTTCCTGGAGTGCTGTTCTCAATTTAATTTCTAAGTCCTGAGCTGTAGCCTTACGGGTCATCACAGGCATGGTTTCAGTATAGGTTACTGGAAATAGAAAAAAAAAAAAGGAACGGTGAGAACCAAGGAATAGAGGAAAAACAAAATAAAGTAAAGCTGGAAATGGAGTGAATAAGAAAAGTAATAAGAAAATAGAAATGAGGTAGGCTGTTGAATTGGCTAAAAACTATTTATTACTGACTTTAGTTGCTTATTATTGCCTTGAGATTTTACTTGTTTTTTATGTGGGGTAGTTTGCCCAGAATTTGAATGAAAGTTTTATTGTAGTTTTCTAGTTAAATTATGCAAAATAACGATCAAAGCGTTATGTAAATGTTTATTATTAAATTATCTGAATATATTAGTAGAATTATGTACTTGGAATCTTGGATTTGTTTCGTTTTCCAAGATGTCAACAAAACTATTTAGATTCACTGCACAGTAGTAAATCAATAGAATTTATACGTTAAAACAACAAGAACGTGTTACAAGGTTAAATTTACACTTCGTGTGCTATAAATAAACAATACTGCCCTTAGAAATATCCGTAGATCAGGACTTTAGTCGTCAGCTGTTTGATAGGTTACCGGTTCCGCGCCACAAACTTTTGTATAACTCGATATTTTTCCAGTAAAACAATAATCCTGAGCATTTATAGCGTTTCGTTGAGTTTTTACTTATAATTAAACCCTAATTACACTTAAATACTAATTAAATTAAATTTTAAAATACGGAACACAAATTTGACATGTCACTCGGGCAGTGTTGCCAATTTTTTTTCCAATCAACTAAATGCTCAAAAGCGAATCTAATCCTTCCTCATATTGAGCAATTCTTGAATATATGTGTATTTATATAGAATCTTAATCTCGGAAACGGCTTTAACGATTTTCATGAAATTTAGTATACAGGGCCTTTCGGGGGCGATAAATTGATCTAGCTAGGTTTCATTTTTAGAAAACGTTTACTCTATTTTCACCCAAGCAGAGCTCGGTCGCCCAGGTACTGTTAGATTACAGGCGAATGCACGTCAAGTCAGGTAGGCAGTACTGTAATGTAATGCTCAAAATCGAATCAGAAATGTTCCATTACAGGTGAATGCTCGTGTGAGGGAGCACCTTTAGATTATATTTTGTGTTTTTGTGTGTGTGTCCTTTGTTATTCAGTAAGTGGTTTTGTTGGCTGATTTCAGTGTTGTTTAAAATTGTTAGGATTTGAATTAGTTTGTTTGTTTTCTGTTAAGCCAAGTGTAAGAACTTTAAAAGAAAAATATGTCGTGTCGTGACATGTCCAACAGCCGGTTTCTTGATCTTGTTATCGAAGCGGCAAAAATTAAACGCAAGTAAAGTGATGCTACTGTTGAAAATTCATTCAACCAACCACAGCAACTAACTCGCGTTCGATGATTTTTATTAGTTAGCTATAATCTTCGTTCAAGAAACTCGCCCTGAATGTATGTAAGGAGATAAAAGCAATAATTGAATATTATATGCAACGCGTTATAGATAACTCTTTTGTAGTAACAGAGTTATCTATAACATTTTAACATGATGTTACCTACATATAAAGTGCTAAAATTATTCTTAACCGAAACATTTACAGGCAAACTTATAACAGTATTACCATTCAAGAGAATACAACAGTAGCAAACGAGAAACAAGTCCATTATACAGCGTAACAACCTCAGTAACACAACGATGGCCGAAGGTGGTGGCTATAACAATAAAACTAGTAGAACCGCCGCAGGTATAGCTGTTAGCAGAAACTAAATAACTAGAGTTAACGCCGTGTTATGTTCTAGCTTCATATAAGCTTAATTAATTAATATTAACAAGCCCCGTACCCTGTTAGCTGAACTCCTTGGTGTAATACTCGTAATTTTATCAAATATTTACACCGTATTCATACCAGAACATGCAGATAATTAGGTAAATTTTCACATTCGATGTTGCGATCTAACTAGGAAATCGGTCAAAATTGTAAACGGCTTATTGGGGGCGCCGGGCCTCGATTGTGATCCATTGTTTAGCGCAAGCACCGAACCAATTAAAACGAAACTGCCATCGGTCCTAAGTTTGCTTATTATGCCTTGACCAACTGAGGGTGCTGCCTGAATTATTAATTTTGAACGTCTGCGTCAAACCCTTTGACGCAATCAAAATAAATTAAGTTTAAAATAATATTATAACTCGTGTTAAAATCGCATTTGTTTAACAAAACAGTGTTGGTAGGTTTTCAATTAAAATTCGGTTTAATTTTGTTAACGTGTTTTCACACACGTAGCAATAATAACACGATTATAACTTTGCGAAATTAAAAAGTAGTCCATGTTTTTATTAATATATATTTGTTTTGTTTTTAAATACTTTCATTTTGTAGAAAACATTGCTCAAATTGTATAAAAGCATCATGTTTAAATTATATAGCTCTGTTTATTTTTTCTTCTGGTTTTTTTTTTGATTTTCCCAAACTTAAGTACCCACAGATAGACCTAGAAAACCAAGTTATCATCCTTTTACCATCCATAGATTCGTCAACATACGGACCTATAGATAGCTACGCCAAAAGGCTAAGGATGTGCTTTTGGTCCGCGATTAAAGGACAACGGTCGTATTCAACTGGTCCCCGTGATCCGTAGGATTCGCGGGCCAATCCCGCTAATTGCGTCCAAACTTTGTCGAGACGAGGGCTTTTTAATTAAAACTTATTCAATATTATAGAGATGATTCGAGCCGGCCGGTCACTCAGATTAGTTTGAGTTTTTAACATAACGTTGTGAATCCCGACTTTTACTAATTATGTAAAAATTTTGTGATATTAAGAAGTCCTTTTTGTCAGGCAATCTATATTTAACAACGCAGTACCTACGCATTTATATAAACAAACTGAACAAAAAAAGATTTACCAAAAAAAGACAACTTCCACAGCATAGCCTCCACGAGAATATGTTTGGCAACTGTACTATTTTTGGATAACAAAGCCTAAATCCGTTCGTATCAAACTGAGGTTTTGTCAAACAGTAAATCTACAAATTTTATAGCTCAGGGTTAAATATTACTCACATGGTATGTAATTCAAATGGACACAAACTAAGTTTCATAATATAATTTACAATTATTAAACCACAGTATGGAGCCAAAACAATTATTAAAAGCATTATTCATCTTAATATACAGTGTGTGTAGCGTAACTACTGATCAAGTACGTTCATGGCACTGCGCTAGGCGACTAGGCCATTTATTTTCTGGTAACGGCAAACGACCAATAAGTCTTGCTTCCTGGGATATTAACACTATCATAGGTTACTCTCACATTTTATGAAGACACATTAGACACCGAGACATTTCCATAAAATATTTTGATATAACTCCGTTACGAATTGAATTCGGTTGTAATTTAAAGTGTTATTATGGATTTTTGAGAAAAAGATTTTAATTTATGATGGGCAGCTGTTTAATTTTTCTAAATACTTTAACGGTCATGTTATCTTATAATATGTAATTTATAATGAAATATAGGTCCTACCCGTATCGTTAGTTCAATAAATTATTAACTAAGACATAGGTGTTTGACGTTGTTTATTGCAACATGTCATCTTGTGACAGCGGTTGCTTCAATAAATTAAATCCGCACTGAGCGATGGCCTGTGTGTGCCGCACTTTATTTAGCGAACGCGGACGGCGAACGGCCAAATAGCTAAATGTCCAATAATTCGCGTACTCGATATTAACTGCGACATAGTTTACTGTACGCGCCGCATGTTCATTATTGCCCAGCTCAGTTTTATGACATCCGAAATTCGAATTTATATAATTGACCGGTTTAAATACCGGAACAGGTTGAAACTTAATTATTGTAAGCTCATAATAAAATTAACTGTCGACGCCTACGGAATTATTTTGTAGCAATTGCCTTGTTTTTAACTTACTTCTGAAGTGGGCGATTATAACAATTAAATACAGCCTGTTTTGCTTTTGTTATAGACTCGACCAATCAAGTTTATAGCTGAACTGTTTGCAGCCAATAAATCGGATTAAGAAATAAAATTATTCAGTTCCAATTTTTATAAAAAAAGCATTTTTAGAAGTAAATGCTGTTACAAAACAAGATCAACGCTAACGAGCATCGTTTTCTAGGGAATACCCAAACTTTTAGGACGTTACTCAACATGTTTGAAATAAGACTAAAATGTATGAAAACCTCAAAAGTCCCGAAAATATTTTGTCAGCGCTAAAGCCGGGATAAAGCCCGGTAGGCCGAAAAGAGCGGCTTTCGTGGTACGAGCACTGACGAGTCCTTTGATATGTTATTGAGTTCAATTTACGTTTTCATATTCATCGGCTTGCGTGGTACTTCTTTTGGGAAAAGTAAATACGGAGTTTTGGTTAAATATGAAAATATTTCGGGGAAACAAGTTTTGAATACAGCTCAGTATTCATCATCATCTGCCTGCCCTTATCCCATGTTACTTGGGGTCGGCGCAACACGTTTGCTTCTTCCATACCGTTCTATCCCCCGTCATGTTATTACTGACTCCCTTTTCTTTCATATCACTCCTCACACAGTCCATCCATCTTTTCTTTGGCCAGTATTACGAGTTAAAAATGATAGCACTTTACTTGGTGGTTTAGGAAATTAGAATCTGAAACGAATATTAATTTAACCCTTTCTTATAGAATTTCGTTTTGAAAATATTTCGGGGAAACAAGTTTTGAATACAGTTCGTATTACGGGATAAAATTTTGGCACTTGTTGCTTTTGGAAATTATTGATTGAAACGAATAATTGTTTAATTTTTTACAGTAAACGAGTTTGTTCTGTAACTTGTTCAAAATAGGCTGCCCTCCACAACTCTGTATGAGGCAAATAGGTATTCCCTGAAAATTTAACGCTGCAAGCTTAGCCAATAGCATGCCATCGAGCTTGAAGGATAGTTGTACCATATTGTCATTATCACTGTGGTTTACAAATGGGTGATCACTAAATCACCATGTTGCTATTAGAGTATCAAAGGATGCTTTTCTTAGGTTTATGTAGGCACAGTTCTGCATAAATCATAATCTTTTTATATGATCTTCTCTTGCTATATTATGATAAACAGGTAAACATGTTTTCTTTTTCTTTATATCTCCTACATTAGACCACTAAAATTTATGCCTAGAAATACGACGTAAAAATACCTCAGTTTAACCTCCTAACGTAATGTATTAAGGCATTTTATGTTTTATGGACTTTTTACGGTAAATAATACAAGCTACATGTAAAATCCCAGTGTTTGGAATTTGTTGACACCTTTTTTAAGGCTTCAGTAATACGGTTTTATATTTCAAGGACGTTAACATTGAGTGTTTTCCTTTTATTACCTGAATTATTTCATATTTGTGATAATGGAAAGAGCTTTCATAATAATATTGTTTTATTTTGTTTATCACGCACGACCAAAATCGATTGCTGAAGTAGGTAGGTGTTCGGGCAATTCTCAGAGCAACGTAGTATAAAACAGCCTTAGATTTCTCTGAGGACATAAATAATTTCAATAACTAAACCGCAGAACGTTTCAAACATGGATGGGATTTCTAACTCCGTGTTGGATCAAAAACAAAAGGTGCACAGGTCTATTGAAGGATTCCCTCAACGATTATTGAAAAGTTTCAACGCAAAACCCGTAGGATAACCCTGTTTGTTCCCACAAAGGGTGCCTTTGGCCCCAACGTTGTTTTATTCTGGTGAAATATGAGATGAAAATGAAAAAGTGAGTTTGATGCTTGTAGGATTTTCCTTGCTTTGCGGAATTATGGAGTTTGATTTTGAAGCCAGTGCTTATAGAGGTCATTTGTGGAGTTATAATAAAACTAAAACATGATGAACATAAAGTTGTATTTGACTTGAACTAACGCAGTGAAAATACAATCAAAACTCATGACACTAATCATTTATCAGAGGATAAAACAAGAGAACCAATAACAAAGCATATAAAACCGGACGAAGTACGCTTCATCGCAGACGCAAGATTATATTAACGGTAGAGTAATCACGCGCATATATCTACGTCCAACTTGAACAGAAATAGTTCGGATATGACTAGTGTAAACAAATTGCATGTGCGTGAATTATTCATCAAAGAAACGGGCGCTGACAAATGAAATCTAATGAATACGATATGAGAGAAGGAGTGCTTGCCGAGATTCATGCAAAAATAGATACAGTTATCCATAGGGTAGAATTTGGTGAAAATATTGCAGGCACTTTAATTTTTAACGGGGTGCTATAAAATTTTGTTGTTCAAGTGTGTTATTTCGAGAGGTATGAGTTTTAGAATTACGAAATGAAAATAGGGCACAAAATATTACTTTTAGCTGGTCGTTCTCCTTACAGTATAATATACGGTTATTATTACCTACCTAAATTTTGAAATGAGAATTTGGAGTTAAGGAAGTGTCATATCCTACTTGAATGCCTAGGTTTAAGGCTGAAACAGATTTGAAAAACTAACTAAACTTCAAACTAATGCAGAAATGTAGCCTACAATATTGTTCTTACACAAAGTCCGATATTTTAGCCATTTATTGGCTGTATATGTAAATTCTATCAGTTTATCGACAACACATGCATTAATACAGTATTATCATTTGGCAGCTATGTTCTCGTGGCAAAGCATTAAATTATTGAAATAATCAGGACGGCATTGCGGCTTCAAACGTAACTGGCACCACACAGAAAAGCTAATAAAAAATTAATCAACATTTATTTTACAGCATTTGATTATTACCTGTCGTTACTATCAATTAAGAATGAACAAATGGATCAGTTCCGTTATGGTTGAAGTCATAAAAATATAATTGAAGTAATCGTTACGAAAGCCTTCACGGCGGAATGGAATTCGTAAAAATAGGATGTGCTTACATTACAAGCTTTCAGCGGTTTAGTACCCCAGTTGTATTTTGAATTTAATTTTATTCCAATAATATTACTTCTTAGTCTACTGCTGTAGATACCTATTACGCAAAAGATTCTAAAAACTATACCCCCCTTATGCATCTTTTGGATCTAGTTTACTTAAAATGTTATCAAATGTTATTAAAGGTAACTTGGAAGGAAGCTAACGTGAACTTCAGTCAAAACGCATTTGGAGTATAACTTAATTATCAGGCGTTTAACCTTAAGGGTACACTAGTCGACGGCACGAACTATTTTGTGCGCGGGGTTAAATTGCATGCTATATCAACCGAAAATACGTGCGGAACAGATAGATGCTGTTATGAGTAGTAAGAAGCTAGTTCGCGTACGAATACACACTTTTGCATTTTTGTAGCGAAATGGATGATGATTTAGAACGAAAATGAGCGCGCAAAATTTCATAAACAGACCTTTGGGAGTCTGGATATCATGAAAAAACGACTGAATGTTCAAAATAAAATTATTTGCATTGTTGAACTACTAATCTATCCCTGTATGGAGGCCGTTTTTCAATTTTCCTTCTTCTTATGGTACTTATTTGCGCCCAAAGATGCGTTAAAATTAGTGTTGAAATATGGAACTTTCAAAGCTCATAACTTTCAAGTAAATATTTTTTTACTTTTTTGCTTCCATACAGGGCTAGATAATGATGAGACAAATTGATATCATTATTTATTTTGAAAGTACATCGTCAAACAGTGGAGTAAAAGCCAGACTACGTTTGTATGGAAGAATTTTCGACTAGTGTACCCTTAAGACTTAAACTTACACGTTCGCACATTGTGTACTCATTGTACATTAATGAAAAAAAAATTGGGACTTGTGTGTTCATGTATTTGTATGACGACCCAATTTTTTTTTCGTTGAATGTACATATTAGCAAAATCGTGATCCTGCCAAGTTGTTCATTGCTCCTCCACGAAGCGGCACCACATCAGCTGGTCCTGTTTGTCTAGCATCCAGTGAATTCTCGGGGATATCAGGTGATCAACCTATTTTGTGGGAGGCTTTCCAATGCTGCTTCTTGCGGTACACCGACACCATTATTAAGCAATGGTATACACAAAACTCGCACTCGCTCACGTTTATGCACCGCAACATCACCTTTATCAGACTGCGGGATTAGCCTGCGGCAAATATCTTTATTGTAACTCTCTTACTGTTGTTTTGTTTTGGCGTGAACAAACATTCATAATTATGATTATCATGTTAAAGCAGTGCAGTGAAGCAGTTGTTTCATTATTATCTTCAACTTGTGTTTTTATTTGTTCAGCTTATAATCAAAAGCTTTTTTGTACGTGTTTAATTAATTTGTTGAGTTTCTTAGGCAAGGCTAGATTGCTTTGATTTTTCTATTGGGGTTGTGTCTTTAGTTTTCTAATAACCTACCTTTTAATTAATAACATAATTGCTACCTTTAAGTATTTGCCAAGATTGGACTTATGTCTTGTGTATGGGGGTGTGTGTTTGTGTGTATATTGTGTTGTGTGTGTTTGTGTGTGTTGTAGTGCTATGTTGAACTGGACTGGATTCTTAAAGTTGTTAATTATTGTGTTAATATTAGTTTCTTTTTCAATGTATTGTAAACGATGCAGGTTTTGCAGGTCAAGAATCATTAGCGGTAGAGACCAACGGAGTACTAGGACTTCAGAATCGAAAATCGCCCGAAAAATGTATTTTATTTTTTGTTCTCTAAAATAAAATTTGGGCAAATCGCCTAGTAAATAATTTTGGAGTGGTCGATTATTGCTGTCTCCCTCTTAGTGTTTTGTCGCCAATGAATTAAAAAAATCATGAGCGGTAAAAATAGTACCGGGCGATTTTCGATTCTGAAGTCCTAGTACTCCGTTAGTCTCTACCGCTAATGATTCTAGCCCAGCAAATACTTCTTTTATGATTCTGGTTTCCTGGTAGTTTGGGTATAAATGTCTTATCTAACTGGCATAATTCCACGTTTTAAGTGGTAATTACTTATTTAATGAAATGCTTGCCTAGTTTTTAGTAAAATATCTATTAACTTCGATTAATTCTTCATATTATTTCCGAGACGGTGGGCACGACTATATTTTTTTAATTTTTTTTCTCTAAAATTAACTTCGGGCGAATCGACACAGAAAAATGAATATTTTTAATAGTGGTCGATTCGCCCGATTCGGGCGAGTTAAATTCGGGCGAATCATCCAATAACCCGATAAAACATGAAACTTCCTTAATTATAAATACATTTCAAATGGTTATATATTATTGAAGATACAAAGATAAAATTACTAAAGATACTACAGAATCTAATTTTCCGCTCCAAAAAATCTGCCCAAATTATTTACAATTAAAAACCGATACAAATGATTAAATTCCATCTCTCCATTGTTTAAACATTCACAAAAGACGAACTCGCAGCTTCCCAAATATATTTCCTCGAATTACCGAGTTTGACGACTGTATACGAATATTTATGAATTTGCAAAATTCGTGTAACACAAAAGAAGTAGCTTTTCACAATATACCGTCACATAAAGAACACGAAATCCTTTGATATCATACTTTTATTACTTATGTAGGCATGTACTTACTGTATGAATATCGTTATTGGATGTGTGGACGTGAGTTCGTTCATTCTTTTATTGTAGGGCATCGATACTGATTGATGGAGACGTATGAATTGGAACGGTGTATTGGAATTTATTTTTATGCAGTGCAATAGTTAAAATACTGTCCAATGAAACTAATGCTCTTACGTTTATTGATATCAATAGCAGTTTCCTCTCCGTCAATTATTTCTATGATAATACGATTTTGTAGATTTTTTGTTTGGTAGCCTATGTGTTCCGAGTCCTGGGCAAATGCCCGCCATCTTTCACGAACCCGCACTTCCTGCTTCCAGTTCTAGTCAAATCGGTCTAGCCCGCCATCTTTTTCTTGAAGATTAAGGATTATTTAATAGCTTCAACTGGTACTTCTTCTTCTAAGCGTATTGATAGCAGTCTCTAAATATTATATGTTTGGCCCAGAATTCTGCCACCATCAACGGCAACACCATCCGGCGACGCAGTCTTAAGGTCTTTATATGCATAGATGACAGGGCAAGCCTTAAGGCAAGTCTTAAGTTCTTAATATGCATAAGTGACAGGGCAAGCTGCGCAAGACGAAAGGTGGACCATGGTCTGCGGTGAGACGCCGCACAAACACTGAAGTTTGGAGCCATCCGAGAATCTAATTTAATTATCGAGATTGTACTTACATTCCTTAAATAATAACTGTTTTTCTAAATTAAAGGTTGTAACTAATGTAAATGAGTAATGACGATATAAAGTTTGTAACAATTTATTTTGCTTTTAGTCTCACTACTATAGTATTGGCAAATAACAAGACACTCAACCAGTTGATAAATACGATCGTCACACAAACCCCTTTCTGGCAAAGATTATTTGCGCAGCAAAATAAACAGCTAGCCCACTCTATTTGCCTTTAATTCCCAGTAAAGGAATCAACTTTAAAAGTTGAATTTAAGCTAAGAAACCGTGTCATGGCAAAGCGATTTTGTACCAACCTCTCAAAATAAATAAGGACACAGTTCAAAAGGGTACTTTCATTCATCCAAAAATAACACAACCCAACAATAGAATTATTGATAAAGATTGCTAAGACAACAACAGACTCGCTTCGCTAACACTTAAAGACAAATAATAATAGGTATAACTCTCAGAGGCCGACTGAATAAACACAAGTATCCGTCTATATCGCATAGCTGGAATATTGTCTTGTTTATTAGAACCGGACGCTCCCCCGCCTAAGGCAAGGATCCAATATAATGGAATACCTACTTCAACATTATTTGCAGATACATGGGTACTTACGCGATATGCCCCGGGCCTGTATTAACGTGTGGTATGCGCTTAAATCGGCGACGACACGAATAAAGGCCCAGTTGAAACAAATTCGGGGGTATTACAAAAGGTGAAACAGTGTCTGGGAATTCCGTTCTTTGATAGTTCAATATTATTAGCCCCGGAGCGACGACTCACTTTGACTTAGTTCTTTTGAAAATAACAATGGATTCGCTCGTCGTACGTGATCCTTTATTCAATATTGCGACTGTATTATTCAGCGGATGGCTCCTGTTGTAAGTAAATAGATACTATGACGTATCTCCTCGAGAGGAATTACAATGGTAAGATTGTTTTGATTTGAATTTGTTTACAATTAAGGTCTGTTTGTGAAGGTTCTGAGATTACTTGCTGAATACATGAAACGATGAAAACTTTTGTGTTTACTCTAACAACTTTCTTAAATCGCCGAAACTATGTTTATAAGATTACTTTATACTGGCATTCTTAAAGCTATAGAAATGGCACAGTTTATTAACCTTTTCTTTTTAAAATCGTTTTCTCTGATTGCATTGCACCAATCGGAACACGTGCAGCAGTAAAAACTCCAGTTTAAAGACCACAGTGGGCATTGGCATCCAAGATACATTGGTAGTTTGTAGCCTACATACCAGGTTGAATTCTTGCCTTTTCTCTTATTTATTTTATGAGATCTCTTATAAAGATTTGTGTGATTCTACTCTAACTTTCGAGAACAATTCGAGCAACAACAAATAAAGAAAAAAAAAATTTTTTTCATTTTTGTAGAGCTTAAGTTATTTGCAATTATGTTCTATCTATGAATTTCATAGAAATTTATTTTAAATGTGTTACCATTCTTTGGTTATCAAGCGCACTGTCGTTTACGGGTAAGTACCCCAATGATATCATATCTGGTAAACTTGCAGTTTAACCGGTTGAACGCCGTTATTACCGAAACAATTATCACCCATAAGTAAAGGGTCTTTCAACAAGGACGGGTCGATGTTAAAATTGAATAAAACAAGATGTGTGTGAGATATTAACGAAATTTTAATTTTTATTTAAAAGGCCTATTTATGGCAATTATGGATGGAATATGACATCGTTCAAATGTCCGCCGCGGCTTCGTATGGTGGCACGAATCCGAGAAGTCCAATTTTTAATGACTCTGCTGCATAGATCGAGCGAGCGCTACAGATCAATGATAAACAATTTATTTTGGCTTGAATTGAACAATATGGACGTGAACGACATGTGGTTCCAGCAAGATGGCGCTACTTGCCACACAGTGAACGACACAATCGACATTCTGCATGAACGGTTTGAGGGTAGAGTTAGAGTTCCGCTAGACTTTTTCTTGTGGGGTTTTCTGAAGGCGCAGGTCTATGCCAATAAACCACATTCGACCGTTGTCCTGAAAGCCAACATAACGCAGGCCATCGCTCGGATTCAGCCGGATCTATGCAGCAGAGTCATTAAAAATTGGACCTCTCGGATTCGTGCCACCATACGAAGCCGCGGCGGACATTTGAACGATGTCATATTCTATCCATAATTGGCATAAATGGGCCTTTTAAATTAAAAATAAATTTTGTTAATATCTCACACACATCTTGTTTTATTCAATTTTAACATCGACCCGTCCTTATTGAAAGACCGTTTACAAAACGTTTTGGCAACACTTTTATTATGCGAACAGCCAAGGAGTGGAATTCCTTGCCGGAGTCTGTTTCCCGATAGCTACAATTTAGGGGTCTTTAAGTCAAGCTTGAATATGTTATTTCTAGGCAAGCATGATTCACCGTCGACCAGATCTTCGCTTACCATCAGGTGAGATAGTGGTCAAGCGTGAGCCTATAGACAATTTATAAAAAGGACTGTTAAAAAGCCGTTGTGTTTCGCGTGGATCCACGTTACAGGCACTCAAGGGACAACAAACACGGAAACAGTGTACTTAGACAGGCAGGCAGCTATTTAATAACGTAATATTTCTATACCTTACACACACCATACTTCCATACTTTAAAGACATCCAAAAATCAAAATCAATCTTTGTACTTCCCTTCGCAGTACAAAATAAATACCTTCCCAACTGCGGTTACTACACTTCACACATATATTGGAACATGCTTCAGGCGGAATAATAGACAAGTTTGGACAGCACAACACTGTAGGTTGCATACAGTTAATGTAACTTTGTAATAAGGGTTACAGACCCCTATGCTTTGTTCCACCGAGTTCCTACGGTTCCCCAGCATAATATCGTTATGTCCGTTCTACCGAGAAATCTTGTTTTGTCGAATACATTTTAAAGCGAGTACGGAATAGAGAGTAGTGATTAACACTCATGCAGTGTGGTTATTCGGTAATTTTGGCAGCTGGTCAGGTTTGTTGGTTAAGTAGAATTGGTCGGTTTATATGATTGCTGCTTGTGTCTGCCGACATTTTAGGTTTTGTTCTAATGAAACGGGTTACCTTCCTCCAACGACGAAAGACGTCCACTGCTGGACATAGGCCTCCCCCAAGCGTCACCACATTGACCGGTCCCATGCGTCTCGCAACCAGCGGATCCCCGCAACCTTCACCAGGTCATCGGTCCACCTGGTGGGAGGCCTTCCAACGCAACGTCTTCCGGTTCGCGGTCGCCAATCCAGAACCTTTCTGCCCCATCGGCCATCCGTTCTGCGAGCAATGTGCCCTGCCCACTGCCACTTAAGTATGGCAATTCTTCGGGCTATGTTGGTAACCCTGATCTCTACATTTCTGATTCGATCACGCAAGCATTATATAGAGTTCCTGAAATACTTTCTGTAAAATGTTCTTAATTATAAAATTTGCTACTGGCAATGAATCTGTCCTATGGTATTGTAATAATGAATCAATCTGTGTACTAAGTGCCAATATTTTTCTGTATTTCCTTCTCGTGATGAATAAGGGAAAACACGCAGGAGCGACTCAATTAATAATATGTAATATTTTATTATAAATATTTCTTACCACAAAAATCCTAAACTAACTGTAACGGTTCTCGTTGTTTAATCACAAACATAGAACTAACAATTACTGAATTTATTTTAAGTGACAACTTAAGTAATAATAAATTAGCCAAAGCAGTTCACACATACCCAGCCCCAAAGGAACCCTCTAAGATTTTTTGTATGCTAATTTTGAGCACGTGAGCACAAGAGCTAAAGTGTGCAGTCCAGATGTCATCGAAAAAAGTTCTCAAGGGTCCTCTTAACACTGATAATGCACTTACATAGTTACAACACAGATTTATGGCACGGATTTAAGATTTAATTTTGGCTAGTGTCAAAATTTGCACATTTTCTGCACGTCTGAAGTGTTGCTTCCGCAAGACAGTTTGTCTGGTTGTCTCGTCCTGTTTAGTTCCGAGAATACTTTTACAAGTTCCTTTATTGTAAGTTTCTGTATGGTACCATAGTATAAAACTATTAAGGGGACGATACCCCTCTGTAAGTGATTCTAATATACACATTAAGTCTAAACGGCTAGTAGCAAATATTAAAAAAAAATTGTACGAGACCAATTTCTACTAACTTTGCAAATTAATTACACTATGTTAAACAAATAAAAGTTAAAATTTTATATGACAAATTGTTGAGAAAATAGTCTTGTAAGTATAATTCGTTTAGTAATTTCTTTTTACAAAAACTTAGACGTAATGTTCATTTTTAAAGTAGTTACAGAGGGTTATCTGCACCTTGAGGGAGATTTCGTGGAATTTACATAATTAAGTGTAATTTTTATTCAGACACGAAAAGTGTCATTACGATATACAACTAGTTATAATATTCACAACGGAACTTTGTGTCTCTGAATTGGCTGTAAGAGCGCTTGCGCAGTAGCTATTTTTGTGTCAATATAGTGAAGATAGCATTGTATAACTGTCTCTTTCTCTCGCTTACGTTTGTCTCATCATCCTATCTCACTTACTCTATGCAGTTTAACTGTTTCTTGCGCAATAGTTGACAGAGCAAACTTCAGAGACACAAAGATCCACTGTGAATATTAGAATAGTTACTCCCTTTTATCATAGGACACTATACCATATCTATCAGCCCAAAGTAGATCAGACATACATAGACCTTATAGGTGATGTTCTTCAGAAAGGCCAGGTGCGCAGTACTCATAACCGGCGTGTGTGTATGACTAGATGTATGAATGTGAGTGAAGCAAAAGATGTTTGTAATGTACATTACAAACATCTTTATATAGTATATATCAGCCCAAAGTGTGCCAATCGCGTTGGTTGACTAACATCATGTGCAAGTATCCGATAAAGCTTTATTCACACTTTTATGTGATCCTCAAGTCCTCACAGGCGGATGTGAAGATCTCATAAAACCGTTCGCATAACACACTCAATAAAAACCCGTTCCTCATAATACCAGAGCATAATTAACCGCCAAATCTAGTCGGGTACATTGAGCAAATGTTCCCAGTTCGCGCAACAGGAAGCGGCAACAGAGTCCCGGAACATTGTATAATAATTACTAACACCGCCCCGCAAAGTTCCGTTCTGGGGAGTCACGAATGTGGAAGAGGCCTGGTGGAAAATTTAAGAGACAATATGCTGGAGTAGGGGTGTATAAATGTAATGTGGTGAAATGTGGCATAATGTTGATTTGTTCTGCAGTTTATCATTATCAGGTAAATAATGTATGATGTACCCTTCATAAAAGATAATTGCAAGGATAATCTAGCTGCTGAAACATTATGCGTTTCTGACGCGTTCTTTACAATTAGAAGCGTCAAAGAGGTACTACAATAGATCTCCTTGAGTTCTCTTTCTGGAAAGAGCACTCTAAGAGTAGGGCTCTTTCAGTGCTCTGCACCTATCTGAACAACTGAGTAGACTAATATCCATAGATCACTTTGTTTCAAACAGTAGCCTATAGATTCTGTTCACTTGACGCCCAACCAGTTTTTCTCAACTGAAAAGAAATAGTTGTTTTTCTAAAACATGAAAGTAGAATGAAAATATCTAAAACTTGAATATTTAATTACTGATGTTCAGTCTATTCCATTTCGCCGAATACCTAACATGAAAGATTACAAAAACAACGCTTTAGTGTTTTCAAACGCTTTTGAGATATTTCTCAGAAAACGTTTGAAAACACTTGTAGTTATTACTGTTTCCAAGGTTCCTTTATTCGCATAATATCAGATTCTCAAAATATTAGATTCGCTAAATACTATATTCTCAAAGAAATACGAATTATACAGCTCTGTCCAGACCACGTTTACATTTTTATAAAAACAAAAACAAAAAATCTGTATGTTTTAGAAAAATCTCTTGTTAGTTAACACTATAAAAATCTTCTTAATTGTTAATTTCAATAAACTTGTAAAATAATAAAATAAGAATTGCTCGTACTATCACAAATAGCCCTGGCAAGATGGTTGTCAACGGACCACTCTTTCACACAAAGAAGGTGCCCATAAACGGCGCGCCGCCGCTCACGTAATTTATGCCAGAACCTAGAAGTAGGGGAATTATACGTTGAATAAGCTAAAATCAGCGGTCAGCGGAGCTGTTCAGTGTTCAAACAACGATAAAGACGTAAAGAAGTGACGTCACTCGATAATGCTCTACTATCAAACCAAGAGTAGCAGCACGAGAAGCACGTAATAGGTAGTGTCGCTCAGTACTGTGATCTGCCGAATATTATGCAATAATTACTTATACCGCACTCCAGCGTTCCGTTTCGGAAATGGATAGTATGGAGGAGGCACCTGGTTTAATTTTTAATGTTGTCTATTTCAGTTGCAATATAAAAAGGCTCGTGAATGTAATATATTTTATTGACTAGAATCTGTGTTTTTTTATAACATTGTAAAATCCCCCGAAAGTTATAAAAAAGTTAGAATGTCTTTGAAAATACACAACATGTCACCGTACAACCACCTCTGATCTGTGTCAGCCACATTTATGCCCACCTTCCACTGCGAACGGAACGGGCTCCGTACGGAGTCCATTTATCTCGCAGTTGCGAACTGCATAGAAGTGCTTCCACTAAATAAGAGTGAGCGGAGCGAACTAAACGAGTTCAAAGATTAATGAAAGTGTTCGCAGAGACTTCTCTCGACTCGCAACACTGATTTTCATACGGCTGTATCATTGCGTCGCACGTTTTGTCACAGTTTTGAACGGATTCGCACGCTTCGCCAAGTCCACGGGCAGTGGAAGACAAATTCTGAAACTCTTTCTTAGTGAAAGTGCAGAACTAGTTTACTCCGGTCCACTCAGTTCGTTACCTCCGTTTCCGCTCATTATCCATTTTTAGTGGAAGGCGGGCATTAGGGCGGTTAAGCAATACATCCGATCCAAGTCCGATTTGAGTTCCGAGTTCAAAATGTTCTGAATTATGACGGATAGTGTTCGGATGGAGTGCTTAAGCTTCCCTACAAGAAACACTTCGGCTACTTTGGAACCAAAATTTCTCGGATTCGGGTCGGATGAAGTGCGTAACCGCGGCTTTCTTACTTTCTTTTACCACTTTCAGTATCTTTGACAATCTCATGCTTACTGTCAGCAGTAGCAGCCTCAATTTTTATGGTTCCGTACCTCGAAAGGAAAAAAAACGGATCACTTTGCTGTCCGTCCGTCTGTCTGTCAAGACCCTTTTTCTCAGAAACGCGTGGAGGAAATTTATATCAAATACTCAGGTCTACTGTCCCTTAAAGCTGTGAAAAAATCAAACTTCTAAGCCAACGCAATCAAAAGATGCAGCCGTTTATGCCGCAAATTTCCGCAAATATTCGACACTCGCAAGGAAATCAAACCTATAGGGTACCTCCCGTGAACACAGAATCTTGAAATTTGGTACGAAGCAACGTCTTATAGCACATATAAAAGAAAAATTCCGAAAACCTAAAATTTTTAGTTACACCACATATTTTTAGGGTTCCGTACCTCGAAAGGAAAAACGGACGGTGACAGCCGGGTGGTTGGAAATTGGCGGTGTGACACCCCGTGCCTACTAGGTCCGGTACCTTACCTCTCTCTGATTGCATTGCCGTCCTATCAGGCGATGAGAGTGATGAAAGAAGGGGTGCTCCTGTGTTTGTGCACACACTTGTGCACTATAATAGCTCACGCGCCGATGGCTAGAGTCTGTTGAGATTGGCTGTCATGGCAGAAAGCCATCAGGAGGATATTTGTTACAATGCTCCAAATAAAAATACGTTTTACCACGGGGCCCTTTCCACACTAACCCAACACGCGCATGTGTCGATAGACTACGAGCATTCCGCGAGCGGTTTTAAGACGCCCGTAATACTAGCCGAGTGTTTCACACGTAATAATCGGATAACGTGCTGTAGACGCTGCAATGCACGTGTTGCGCTATGCAAAGTGATAGAACCGCAAATGCATTTAAGTGGTAATAGAGAATAAAATGGAGATGGAATGTGGCAAGGATGCTTTTGACTGGCTCTTCGGGGTACTAACAGTTCAATAAGCGATTCGGTACTCCCCAAAGAGTTAGGCGACACCTATTTCGATTTCAACAGTTATGTTTAAGTCCCATTTAACCAGGCGCTTGCACAGTTGGGTCTGTGTGACCCGCGACATTTTTCAAAAACTTGCACGTTCTAGAAATAGTGTGTGGCGTTTGTGTACTTCCCAGTAGCTGGAGCTAACAAACCCTCCGTTTTGGTGTCTTGCCACTGCCACTATTCAGTCTTATTGAGCCTGCACCTGTGAATAGATCAGACCAAAGAAATAATAGACGCATAAAAATGTACATTTTTGTGTTTTTTTCGAGATTACAATAAAATCTTATTTAAAATTATTATTACTATAATTATATTATTATTATTTTTTAAGTAAAATTATATTTTTGTTAACTCTTTTTGCCATAAGATAGAAGGTTTCTTTTGTATTAATTTATGTATAACCTTTTAATTTTATTTTCAAAAAAAGCATATTTTGTGATAATTGAAGTACGAGTACGTCATGCCTCAAAATCCCACATTTAATAATAAATTAATGGAATCATAGCAGAACTTTTTTATTTATCCTTTTAAATTTAAATATTGGAAATAATATTTTTTTAAATAATGGGTCATCGTGACCCAGCCGTGCACTCGATGTTACAATTTTTTACTGTACTGCCGGCGGGTTAATACTATATATAACTGGGCACAAATCCAGACTCTAGACTGAGAATAACACTTTGCCCGATACAGGCATCGAACCCAGGACTTTATGTTCTGCAGTAGTCCTTGCTAGACGAACGAGGTAAACAACAGTGACGCTTCTGGCAAAATTTAATAACGAAAAGAAATTATTGCATAAAGAAACAAAGGATAAAACAATACAAGACCCAAGACGCATTGATCTGATTGGCCCTTCTGTAACGACCCAATAAAACAAAACCACTATGAAAACACTACAACATGACCTAAGAACCACTCTTATAATTTGTAATACCACACAATAAACGTATACAGGGCGAACAATATCGAAAGCGCACCCGCCGATGCAGAAGGGCGCACAAAATCATAACACAAAGGAAAAATACGGTTATTTTACACCAGTGCGGTAGATTATATCTTTTATGTTCAAAATCAACAGGAAGCTTTCAAATGGGGCATGTAACCTACACTTATTTTAGATGCTGTTTCGCGAGGGTGCATAAATTTTTTAACCCAAAGGGTTTGTGCAAACAACTCTGCCAAAGTAATTTGGTACTTTTTTTTAGTAATTGCACACGATACGAGGGTAGATGCAGCGAGTGTTCGACCGTTTGCAGAGTTTCAAAAAGTTTTAATTCAATTTCGACGTGAAACAAAGTAAACACTCTGTGAACCGTTCTGGGGTTTGAGCTAAGTTCCAAAGTAGATTAGTGACACTAAATTCAAAGTTATATATAAAAAGGGAATAAACCGATCTGACTTTGTGTTAATGCTCGTTCACACAGAAGTCCGTTTTACATGTCCGCTTTATCGTACCAATACGTTTTTATTCGGCAATAGCGTAGATAGTTCTATGAGCGAGTTCACACATACAACAGTATTAAAAAATACTGATCCGTTTTGTTTGAAAGTTGATGGTACACTGACTAAATATGGTGTGAACTCCCCCAGTAGCGACGGATCCGTTAAAACGGTACTGTAAAGGCATTGTGAACATAACCTCCAGTAGCGACGGATCCGTTAAAACGGTACTGTAAAGGCGGTGTGAACATCACCTCCAGTAGCGAGTCCTAGAAACACGGATGGTCTGTGTAAACGTACCCTTACTGTAGAACATTGAAATACAATCAAAATACAAGAAAACAAAAAAAAAAATTATTAAAAAAATTAAGTCACAGAGTATTAAATCAACCGAAAAAATACGTCACTTAATGTTTTTAAACTGTTACACTTTTGTATTTGGTTATTATTTTGTCATATAAAACTTTGTTTTATGAGGTGCAAGTAAAACTTTGTTGCATTAAGTTGTTAAGCATCGCTTGCCGAGGTTGTTCCATGGATGTGTGACTAGCATAACATACCTAGAATCCTCGGTGCCTCAAAAAGCACGTTAAGTCGTTGATCCGGCTATAATTTTGAGATCTTTGACGGCGTTACCTATAGTTAGAAGATAGTAAATCTGACACCCGTCTTGCTTAAGGGTACCGTTTTACCCAGTTTTGGAGATCAGATAAAAACACCGCCAGATAATAAACAAATAATAGTCGTCTACCAATGTATTCCAATATTTCAAAACGATACGAAAAAAGTGTAAAGGCAGTTTCGCTACCACGATCAAAACAAACGTTTCGCGGTAAAGGCTGTCCGTGAGTTCCGCAACCTTTTCACTTGGCATTCAGTAATGAATAAATATCTCATAAATGTAGTAGAACCCTATAACCTATTCCTTTCATTTGAAATCAAAACTATCAAAATATCTCCATAAATATTTTTTTTTATTTCAAGTTACGTAAGGTTGTACCTTACGTAAATTAAAAAAAAAAAACGGATCAATGAATTTTATTTTTTTGTTACCTGGCGGAAACCTTAGGCAATAATTTCATGTATAATACTGGTACTCAGTATTATACGGTACCAGCTTTTCCAGAAGAAACTTAATTGTAATGACATACAAGAAATCAGAAGAATAGGCAGAAAAACTGATAAGCCCCGCCCAATTGTTGTAACATTCACAACCTTGGGCAAAAAAATCGAGATTTTGAAGCAAAAAGGCGTACTAAGAGATACTGCTTACTACATAAAGGAAGACTACCCACCACACATATTGGAAATAAGGAAGAAACTGCAGGAACAGGCAAAGACAGAGATGGAAAAGGGGCATAAGGTTGTTATAAAGTACGATAAACTGATAACACTAAGTAAGAAAACAGAAATTGAATCTATATCATATAACAGAAAAAGGAATCTCTCTATTTCTCCACAACATAACTCAAAAACAGTGGACACTATTCCACGCAGTAATCAAGTCGCTAAAAAAACTAAAACCAAACCAACGCGCGGCACAACTTTTCAGAGATCGTCTAGTTTTTCAGAAGGGCTGGTTAAGCCGGGTATACTCAACTTCCTCGTAACCAAGAAAAATAAAAACAAAGAGCAAGAGAATATAAACAATAACACCAGTAAAATTTAGCAACCAGCGGCCCCTCTCTCGGAAAATGTACTCCAACAACAGAAAACAAAAAGCACAGAAACACATCTTCCAAGCCGGTTGGTCACCGAGGAAGATTATGACCAAAACCCTCCAAAAAAATCAACATTAATAACTCCAAACTTCTCATCGGAAACAACTAATAAACTTTACATATTAACTTACAATGTAAGATCACTGCTATCGTACGAGCGCTTAATAGAATTGAGAGAGGCTATAAAAGAAATAAAATTCGACATAATCGGACTATCTGAAGTGAGACGCCAAGGAACAAAGATAGAGGAATATGACGATTACATTTTATGCCACATAGGACTTACACCTGGCAAGTATGGCGTTGGATTCTTACTACATAAAAAGCACAAGAACAACATAGAAAACTTCATAGGTATAACAGATAGAGTAGCACTATTGAATTTAAAAATACAAGGAAACGAATTGTCTCTTATACAAGTATATGCACCCACAGAAACAGCGAAAGAGGAAGAAATTGATATCTTCTATAAAAATATAAACAAAGCTATTAACCAAGCACATAAAACTTTTATAATAATGGGCGACCTAAATGCAAAACTAGGGCAACCAAGACAAGACGAATACTTAGTAACGAAACAAAACGGGTATGGAAAAAGAAACAAGAGAGGCCAGAGATTAATAAACTTCGCACTTGAAAATAAAATCGCAATCTTAAACACCTTTTTCAAAAAAAGGCCGAAAAAACGATGGACGTGGCGCTCACCAAATAGAACATATAAAAATGAAATCGATTTTATTATGTCAAATCAACCAAAAATGGTTCATAATATCGAAGTATTAAATGCCAACTTTTCTTCAGACCACAGGCCAGTAAGAGCGACAATAATATTAACTAAACACAAGAAAAATAGGTCAAATTTCAGAAACTGTCAACACCCCACATTAAGAAAAGAAGAAGAGATAACGAAATACAAAGAGAGTATTATATCCTACTTACCAGACTTACAAGACTGCTCCACCACACCTGTACAAACCTATCATGATAAAATAATAAAAGTAATCTGCCAAAGCCTCCAGAGTGCTCGTTCAAAAAATAAAAACACAAACAAAAGTCAAAACATGCTATCAGAGCGCACCTTAACACTTATGAAAAGAAGACAAGAACTACAAAAAACTACAAATAAAACTAGATCACAAAAAAATGAACTTTCAGCACTTTATAAGCTAATAAGCAAACTTATAAAACAGGACTACACAAGATATAGATATAATACCATAGAAAAACACCTGGTACAGGCAGGTAGCTCAAAAAAAGCATTTAAGGAGTTACAGTCATGCAACACATGGATCGACGGCCTAAATCGAATAAATACAATACTGAACAGTCGAAACCAAGTTTTAGACATTGCAACGAAATTTTATAAAACCCTATACAAAGCCAAAGAACCAAATCCCACAGTACAGAGTTGCACAAGCGCCTTAGAAGGGTCTAACAAAGATGCTACAGCACAATTCGACGTAACAGAAATAGTTGAAGCAATTAAACGGCTGAAATTAGATAAAAGCCCAGGCTCAGACAACCTAACAAACGAAGCTATAAAAACAGCCCACACTCAACTGGCTCTGCCTCTAACTCACCTGTTCAACCGCATACTGGAAACTACCGATACACCTGCTCAATGGTCAGAGTCAAATATAATATTAATTTATAAAAAAGAAGACCCACGCGATATAGGCAATTACAGGCCAATAAGCTTATTACCATGCTTGTACAAACTCTTCTCTTCGCTAATAAACCAAAGAATAAGCAACACATTGGGTGCGGAACAACCTATTGAACAAGCGGGATTTAGAAAAGGCTTTTCAACTATAGACCACATTCACACCTTGGAACTACTGATTGAAAAATATCAAGAAAGAACAAGACCTCTCTATGTCGCTTTCATAGATTACAAAAAAGCCTTCGACACAGTGTCCCACTCAAGCATCTGGGAAATGCTTAAAGAACAGGGTGTAGAAAATGTGTATATAAAAATAATTAAAAATATATATTTGAACAACAAAGGTAGAGTGAAACTGGAAAAAATCGGACCAAGTTTTCCCATTGAAAGAGGAGTAAGACAGGGTGACCCCCTGTCTCCGCAATTATTTATCGCCATCCTAGAGTCAATAATTAGAAAATTGGACTGGAAAAAATATGGACTAAATATCGACGGCAAATACCTTAGTCATCTCCGCTTTGCCGATGATTTGGTTCTGCTATCAGAAACAGGCACACAAATACAACTCATGATCCATCAGCTGAACGAAGTAAGTAAACAAGTCGGTTTGGAAATGAACCTGTCAAAAACAATGTTAATGACGAACAGTACAGAACCCCGAATATCAGTCGACAACGATGTACTTACCTATACAGAAAAGTACATCTACCTGGGTAAACAATTGTGTTTTGACAGGAAAAACAATGAGTTGGAGGCAGAACGAAGAATACAAAGTTCTTGGAATAAATACTGGAGCTTAAAAGAAATATTTAAAAGCAGTATGAATGTAAAAATAAAAACTAGAGTGATGAACACATGTCTCCTACCATGCCTAACCTATGCCTGTCAGACCTGGCGATACTCTAGCAAGCTAAAGAACAAAATCATCAGCTGCCAACGCGCTATGGAACGCAGTATGCTAAACATCAGCAAAAGACAAAAAATAAGACACACGAAAATAAGAAATATTTCAAAGGCTACAGACGCTCTAATCCACGCTCAAAGACTTAAATGGAAATGGGCGGGGCATGTGGCGCGACTACAAGATGAGAGATGGACTAAGAAAGTTACTTCATGGAACGGTCCAAAAGGAAAGCGCTACAGAGGAAGACCTCATGCGAGATGGCAAGATGACATCACAAAGACAGCGGGCCCAAATTGGTTACAAATAGCTAAAAACAGAGACCAGTGGGATTCTTTGGAGGAGGCCTTCACCCGAGAAGGGGTTCTTACAAACCAAATTAACTAGTACTAGTACAACATTAAAATATATATTATTCATAGTATTTATGTACAAAATATACATATATAGTAACAATTAGTAGTATAAGAAGGTATAAATTAGATAATACATAGTCAGATTATAATATATAGAACAGATAGATATGTAAAATAGATATAATCATAAGTTATACTTACATACATACATTAGATAAGGTCATTTCACATAGTATTAATATTATAGAAACTAGATTAAGGTTAGTTATTAAAATATATCTCCATATAAATATAAAATTAATCATAGGATATGTATACATTAGAAATAGTAAGTTCAACTGTATTTACTCAACTTTTTGTTTGTAAGAAATAAAAGGCTTTTTTTATTTTATTTTATTTATTTATTACTGGTACTCAACTGCATCCATCTAGAGCGTGAGCCAACCCCAACATAGTTGCGAATTAAGGTTAAGCAAATTGATTGAAACTTTGATTTTTCTTATTACTTTTAATATGTTTGACCTTTATCAATTTATCATATTTCTGTTTTTAGTTCGTTATTTTAAAATTTGCAATTTTTTTCTTTGTCTTTTCCCTAAAGATTCAATTGTTTTCTAATATCTTCAGTAGCATGCTGACCATTCGTTGGTATACTTTTTAGCATATCAATATAATCATCTGGTATATTACACTCTATTGCACCATTCACAATACATTGTTTATAAGTAATTGATGGTCTTCTGTCGTCCGGAAGACATGACAAAGATTTGAGGAATGGAGGAACAACGCAGTGTTGATACGTTCGACATATCATTTTCTTTCCATCAACACCACTTATGTCAACTTCTTTTGCAAAATAATGTTTTGTTGCGACTCCTTCTTGTCTGAAAAGAAAATTTTCCATCGGTTAAAATTTTATATAATACAACCTGCTTGCCATGTTATTGAAAATACCAAAATCACTATAATTCTGCCTATAATATTTGAGGCGTTCCCTCGATTTACATAGGATCTCATCATCAGATTCTGATTAAGGCGCAGATTCCCTTGAGCAGCTGATTTTAAAATCAGAATCACGTCTAAATGGCTAGTCGTAATTTTTTGGAAAAATATATGTTATGTTCTACCATTTTTTTAATGATTTGATCGGAGCAATTTTAGAGTTTTATTCGTATAACATAGTTTAATTAATTTGTAAAGTTATGTCTAAAACGGACAAAAACACGACAATCGCACCAAACCGCTGGGCGTATTTTAATGAAATTAAAACCATCTCAAAGGCAATTTAATTATCTACATTTTGATCTGAGGCTTTTTTTTTAAGTCATAGAATAATAAGAAAAGTACAAAAAATTGTGTCGCGCGGGTGTGAAACGTGTGCGCGTTTTATTCCCTCAAGGTCTTTGGCGTTAGTCGTCGTCTTAAGTGACAATGGGACCACCTCGAGAGTATACCCATTAAAACAAGAAAATAATTTTGCATTGCTGTCTAAATATGACAGAGTTGCAAACGCCCGAACACACATAAACAATTAAACCTACTTAGTGCGAGTCTGACTCGCGCACAGACGGTTCCGTATAAACAGCTATATTTACCAAAATAAATAGGTAACATCACTAACGTTCATAAACATTGAAAGCACCGAACATTGCTCTAACGAAGGGACAACATTAACTTTGCCGTTCGAAAACTTGTTGGGGACAAGTACATAAATATACAAAAAAATTACTTTTTCAAGTACATTTTATAAGTTGGTCGACTATTAGTCAACGTGTAAAGCCTACTTAGCTGTGATAGTTTTCTTTTTAATTTCGTTATATACACTGCCGTGAATTTTTTCACATATCCAAACGCAATCATTTCACTGGCAGGGAGGGGGACACTTGAATCTAACAAGCAATAGCAATTTAAAGGTTAATTTTACGCTACGGATCCCTGAATCGAAAAATAGTTTCCATAGACTCGTAATATAAAAATCATCCCTTTACGTGAACAGGAGTTACCCTAATAATGTTTTCTTCATGGTTTTATAATACCACTTTGTCGAAGTGATTCATATGTATATCCATGCCAAATTATAGCTTTCTCGTACTAAGTGTCTTTGAGCTAAGCTGCGGTCGGAAAAACGGACAGACAGTCGGTCATGGCGAAACTATAAGGGTTCCTTGTTGACCACGAAACCCAAAAAAAATGGAAAATCTGAATTCCCTCGTCCTTTTTGGGAAGTCTTATAATATTATGATTAAAATTAATCTATTTTTAGGGTTTGTTATGATTGCTGAAAACACTACTTGGAAATAATTTTTTCTTGGAATCAGTGCCGCTATGGCGAGAACGCGGGCATGCGTTAGCATACACCACGAACCCGCCGCGGCTGTCCATCACCGGAACCTCCTTTTGGGTGGACCACTATCACCGGCGCGCCAGAATACATTGCACACCGTGACCACCCCAGGGACCAAACCAGCACATGGGTGCCAGATGACCCCGTGTATTGGTCCCTCTGTGATAGTTTAGGTCAGGGTCCCCGCCACCTATCACTTTTAGGCCGCAGGGGATAGGGACCTCC
This sequence comes from Anorthoa munda, assembly GCA_945859665.1. NCBI lineage: Eukaryota > Metazoa > Arthropoda > Insecta > Lepidoptera > Noctuidae > Anorthoa > Anorthoa munda. The sequence goes on along the minus strand of OX243911.1, from coordinate 12,381,309 downwards.
CCTGCGGACCCACCGCATCCACCATCAGACGGTGGTTGACAGAGAGCCTTTGTAATTTGCGTTGGTAATTTTTTTTTTTTTTTTTTTTTAATTCAAATATTAGATCAGACAATCATTCTAAGCATTCTTACTTTATCTTACTACACATAGGTTTTTTTACAGGTATTTTTTGTATGTACACAGGCATATATATTTATAATGTAACTTACTTGTCTAGGGTAGCAAGATGTTCATTCTGCATTTTCCACACTGCTCCCCACACATGATTATCTTCACTTGGTACTATGGTAGCCACTGCACCTGCCCAAAAATCGTTATACTGCACGAAGTCTAGCTTGTAATTCTGTAAAAATAAAAAAGATATGGTCATCAAAACTTGCCAATAAGTGTGAATAAAAAATGTGGACAAATGTCTAGAAGGGACATAGTAGGTAAGCAATTAAAAGTAGTAAAAAGTGGTTTATCAACCCAAAGGAACACACTACCGGGATAAAACTCGAGATGAAATCCAATGTCCCAACCCAGGATCTTAAACTATATTCATACCAAATTTCGGTGAGTGGCTCGGTCATCGAAATCGGTTCAACCGTTTAAAGTCATACCACCCTTATCAACTCGGAAAGGGATAGTAACCGTATCGCCTTTCGCCTCGCCATCAAACAGGCGTCAACATTACGTAAGTACGTAACCAATGCGGATCATCAGCTACGTCGACTCGGCTACGGCTAGGCGACGTCGCGCTTACGGCTCGCTGACCACTGGTTGACCTGGCTGGCACCAGATCATATGATGAGCCGTAAGCGCTGGAACTGCAAGATGACCACGCACCGCACGACTTTCGTGAGGGTCCAGAGGCGAGGCGAGGCGAGTTACGATTCGGATTAGTGTGCATTGCAGTAGGGAGTTTCATACAAAGAATACTACAAACATACGACGATACGATTGATACACTGATGATCTTTTTCTGAGTTGATAAGTGTGCTATGACTAAAAGGTAACAAATAAATAATACAGAGTAACTTTTGCATTTGTAATATTAGCATGGGTTTATTGAGAGAAATATCTTGGGTTTTTAATGTGTTGTGGCCAGATCATATAATTAATCACTTTATGATGTGGCCAACCATTTGGGCCAAACAAATAAACATGCAAATTAATTACCTAAACCGTAGAATGATTGTAGCTAAGTTGATCTTCGTTGCTGGTTTGTATGTCGCCGCCGCCTCAAAATGCTAGACTAAATGTTTATTTATTTTTTGCTTTTTAGTTCCTTATTTCGTTGGTTGTTAGGTTTTTTTTTCGCTTTTCAGTTTACTTAATTTCAACAGCAACGATTCACAATTGAAAAATCAGTGGAAAAATTATCAATAAATCCTTCTTTTTACCTTTAGAGGTGGATTTTATTTTTACATTTAAATGGGACCACTCTTTAAACAGTTATGCGTAGTCGTACATAAAAATATACATGTTGGATTGTTGTTGTTACATTCTCTTTTTATATCGTCGGTTAAAAATGTGCTAATAATGCGTTCATTTTAAAGTGAGGTTAAATGTCTTTACGACACAAAACTTTACGAATTTTATTAAAGTCACTCTAAAAAAGAGCGCAACGTAAAAAATCCTTGGATTAAACGAACAACAAGATTACTCAGATTAAACATATGCCAGTAAGTTGAATTGAAACAATTTGTGTCTACTTACATCAAGCCGCCCAACGCCCAAGAATACCGCGGAAGGGTTATTTATATGAATCCTTTTTTTCAACAAATTACTACCATAAGCAAAATAATGGAAATAATCTTTAGACGGTTGCAACATCATGCAGCAAAGAGTGAGGCTTATAATTTTTATTATGTAAGCAAGAACTAGAATTTGGATTATTGACATTGTTCATCTTGCGTTATGTCAATGTCACTTGTGAATTGACAGAATCTTATAGAGTTTGTAGTCTATGGATAATTGAATCAAAATAGTTAGCAAAATAGTTTGAATTGCAACGATAGAAGGCCTTCCACAAAGTCTATGGAGAATTGAATCAAAATAGTTTGTATTGCAACGATAGAAAGCCTCCCACAAAGTCTTTGGACAATTTAATGAAAATAGTTTGAATTGTAACTAGTATCTCTAAGTAGTCTGTGATTGCATCGATAGAAGGCCTCCCACAAAGTCTATGCAGAATTGAATCAAAATAGTTTGTATTGCAACGATAGAAAGCCTCCCACAAAGTCTTTGGATAATTGAATGAAAATAGTTTGAATTGCAACTAGTATCTCTAAGTAGTCTGTGATTGCATCGATAGAAGGCCTCCCACAAAGTCTATGGAGAATAGAATCAAAATAATTTGTATTGCAACGATAGAAGGCCTCCCACGAGCTGGACCGATAACCTAATGAGGGATGAGAGAAGCAGCAGAGGACTTTTTTCGGCTAATAAGACGATGGGGTATTTTAATTTTATTGTAGACTAGCTGTTGCCCGCGACTTCGTTCGCGTCAAACACGTAAAAAATATATTTTTATTTTTTTAGTTAACCGCCGGAACTATGAATTTTCTCGTGAACAAACGAAGCCTATGTTACTCGTTATTATATCAGCAATCTACCAGTGAAAATCCCATCAAAATCGGTCTAACCGTTTCGGAGATTACCCGGAACAAACAGACAGACAGATAGACAGACAGACAAAAATCTTAAAAATTGCTTATTTGTTGTTAGTACCGTACGAGTATACTTTCACGTGCATTCAATAAAACGTTGTTATTTTGATATTACATCCAGACACTTCAATTTTATTATTTGTATGTATTTACTTATGTATAGATTATTATAGTATAGAGTATAGATAAGCTCGAGCTTGACCACTATCTTAGTTTTTGTACATACTTAATTTTGTACGTACAAAGAACGATTAAAAAACGTATTAAGTACCAAAATAGAAGATGATGCCTATGTAATTATATTTTCAGTGCGATCATCTTAAATCGTAATACTAAAATTGTCTGTTATTAAAACTTGGGCAGATTCTGAATGGAAGCTTAAAGCTGAAGCTAATTTTGCGCAGCTTATAAGCCACAATGTTATTTGTTTACCGACGGCCGTGGTGTTTGCCTTGATATCGACTTGGGAATTGTTATTAAAAGCTTTAAGAGATTGGTAAATATATCTTTAGTCTTTTGGATATTCAGTATTCGCTTGTCATCGTATTGGAATTTGCTATTGGATGTCTAGAATAGATATCAATTTATTGAGAGTGGAATTATCACTGAAAAAGTGATGCGTGTATTTATTTGATCGAGTGATTTGGATTTATTGTCGACCTTATTACACTTTGATGAGGTTCAAGATTTTGAGACAAATTTTAATTTTAATTCTTATCCATAAGGACCACAGTCACGGCGACCGTCACAGTTGGCATATTCAGAGACAAAACATTTTTTTTCACTAAATCCGATCCGAGTCCGTTATTTGAGTTCTGATTTCTATCCAACCTGAAAATGTTCTGAATTATGACGAATTGAGTTCGGATGTAATGCGAAGTAGCCGTAGTAATTCTTGTAAAGAAGCTTACTTCCTTACAAGAAGTACTACGGCTACTCCGGAATCGTTTTTTTTTAATTCGGATCGGATGCAGTGCGTAATCCTACTGATAATCATGGTCATGAGTTAGTAAGATTAAAGTTGCCGATGAAATCAAACCAAGACCAATAAGCCAATAAAAACGATAAATCCTACATTCAAAGCTCACAGAGATAGTCGACAGTCGTATCTGTTCGTGACACATCCGTCTCGTCGCCACATGTACGGTATTAGTGATATATGGCGCACAAATCCAACGATCACAATATACTATGTCGAGGATTATTAGGGGATCCTACTGGCTTAGTCTTGCTCGGTGGTCTCTCAGACCCCAATGTTTTTTGTCATGCACATGATATGACATACGGTCGAGTGCGTTTGAGGACATCTGCCAAATTTTTATTGGCCTCAAATGAGCACGTTTGATGGGAAATAGTTATGGCAAATGTTTTTGTAATTTAGTTTAATGAGCTTGTTCACTTTGAGCGCGCGATTGTGCTTGTGAACTAGGAGTTTAAGCTTTCCTTCTGTCTAAATTTGTATCGTACTTTATTATTTAGATACATCTATTTTATAACACAATACTTTTCGTTACAACCTACTTGAAATGAAAAGTATTTCTACAAGCTTTTAATTAACTTGCAATGTTTGTATGTATGTATCATTTAGTTTGGATGACAATGCATGGTTAGATAAGTGACGTCATTCTAAATCCAAGGTGGACGGCCCAAGATGGTGGACTAGTTATTTTTTGTGCACTGCCATGATATGGGTATCAAATGAAAGGGTTTGCTGAGAAAAATAGGAAAAAAGATTGTGATAAAATAAAATTAATAAATTATTCTTTGATATCGTTGTTATCCTGGCTTACAATGCCTAGCAAAGTAAATCCAAGTCCCAAAAAAATGGAGCCCTCAGCTAGCATTATTGTATGGGACCACTCACCTTGCCCAAGTGTATATCAATTATCAATGTAAATAAGCAAATTATTTATGAAATTATATTATATTCTATTAAGGGCCGATTTTTCAATAGTCTGATAACTTTTAACTGAGAAATAAAAATGGCCGGCGGACAGCTTTTTAACCCCCGACGGAAAAAGTGGTATGTTATAAATTTGACGTGTATTGCTGAGTATCTGTGTGTCTGTCTGTGACTATGTCGAATGTGTTCTTAGCTATGTTTGATTAAAATCAAACATGTATGTTGTCCATGTATGTTTGTTCAAAAGTTACCCGCATTTTACTCTTTTTATCTGTTTGTTTTGCAAGACAATGTCATAATTACGTGCTATGATAGATTTTAGATTGAAGCGTGTCTACTACTATGTAAATTATATGTAATTTAAAAAGCATGAAATAAAAAATAAATTAAATATTTAAAAAAGCCCCGACACAAAAACCTCTAACAAGTAATAAATAAGCATCGTACTCGCGTCGGGGAACCAAGAACCTAAGTAAATAAAATAAACTGCTGTAAACGTTGCTGGTGGTTCCCCGACGTGAGTACGAGACTTATTCTTTGCCTTTAAATGTTTTTGTGTCGGGGTTTTTTTATTTTTTTATAGAAAACTAGCTGACCCGGCAAACTTTGTTTTGCCATAAAAACACCTAATATGCATCTACCCTACCTACCCTACCCTACCCTACCTACCCTACTTACCCTACCTACCCTACCCTTCCTACCCTACCCTACCTACCCTACCCTACCTACCCTACCCTACCTACCCTACCCTACCTACCCTACCCTACCTACCCTACCCTACCTACCCTACCCTACCTACCCTACCCTACCTACCCTACCCTACCTACCCTACCCTACCTACCCTACCCTACCTACCCTACCCTACCTACCCTACCCTACCTACCCTACCCTACCTACCCTACCCTACCTACCCTACCCTACCTACCCTACCCTACCTACCCTACCCTACCTACCCTACCCTACCTACCCTACCCTACCTACCCTACCCTACCTACCCTACCCTACCTACCCTACCCTACCTACCCTACCCTACCTACCCTACCCTACCTACCCTACCCTACCTACCCTACCCTACCTACCCTACCCTACCTACCCTACCCTACCTACCCTAGCCTACCTACCCTACCCTACCTACCCTACCCTACCTACCCTGCCCTACCTACCCTACCCTACCTACCCTACCCTACCTACCCTACCCTACCTACCCTACCCTACCTACCCTACCCTACCTACCCTACCCTACCTACCCTACCCTACCTACCCTACCCTACCTACCCTACCCTAATTTTCCATTTTTTTTTTTAATTTTTTTTTTTAAATCTAAACCATTCTCGAATCTCCACGAACACACACATAAAATTTCATCAAAATCGGTCCAGTCGTTTAGGAGGAGTTCAGTCACATACACACGCACACAAGAAATATATATATTAAGATATGTCAAGCGGCCATTTTTATTCCTAAGTTAAAATTTATCAGACTATTGAAAGATCCGCCCTGTTTCGAAAGGCCAATAAATTGCACATGGTGTGATTTACATATTCAAATATTTTTCTCCATTTAAATACGTTAAAGGATTACCCAAATAAAAAAATTGGGCACGTGTCTCATAATTATTTGGCTCCAAATTCAATCCTACTTGCACGCATTGTATTCTTCATCCAAAACTCAAACGCGTGATTTTTAGGGTTCCGTACCCAAAGGGTAAAAACGGGACCCTATTACTAAGACTTCGCGATCCGTCTGTCTGTCTGTCTGTCTGTCTGTCTGTTTGTCTGTCTGTCTGTCTGTCTGTCCGTCTGTCTCCAGGCTGTATCTCACGAACCGTGATAGCTAGACAGTTGAAATTTTCACAGATGATGTATTTCTGTTGCCGCTATAACAACAAATACTAAAAACAGTATAAAGTAAATATTAAAGGGTGGCTCCCATACAACAAACGTGATATTTTTGCCGTTTTTTGCTCGATATTAATAACGGCAACAGGTAGACGCTTGAAATATTCACAGAATGTTTAGTTGTATATTTACTTCAAAAAATAATAATTAATAAATTAAAATAAAATAAATTAAGAGGGGCTCCCATACAACAAACGTGATTTTTATGCAGTGTTTTGCGATAATGGTACGGAACCCTTCGTGTGCGAGTCCGACTCGCACTTGGCCGGTTTTTTTAATAACTTTTGTGAATACTGTCACCCCTTCATCCCATACGGCTAATACTGGACTCATGTTCATTCATGATTTAGGGTTCCGTATTGTGTTAACAGTGAAATTAGTATCGAAAGGTGTGACGTAGCACTCAATGGTTATTCATGCGCACGTAATGAAACCGGTTCGTGTTATGATTTTATGGGGTTTAGAACCCTTCGAGTGGGTTATTTTTTAAATGGCCACAGCACGGGGACCAAATGACAATAGGGTCGCGTATTATTCCATAATTTAACATGTGGGCTGGTAACATTTGCGAAGTTTTTATTATTATAAACCAAGTACCCGAATACGAGACATCATTACCGCAAAATTTTGATAATATCCTGGGAATATTATTGGGAACATTATAAACCAAGGGTTGATTAATTTTAATACGAAGGGTACCTAGAAAATTACAAAACGATAACATTTTCAAAATTATTTTGTAACTTATATATATATGCAAATTTCACGATTCTCAGTAATTGATACTAATTCAATACTTACCAAATGTGTAATTAATCTAATGAATAATGTAAAATAATAAGTGAAACTTGCATAGGTATTATGTATAACATATATATTTTATTTATATTTCTTTATTTAATAATTAATGTGCTAACAGTATATTACATAAAGATAAACATCAAAACACTAGAGTACAATGCCTGTAAGCTTCTTTTCTGGTTATACATATACAGTCGATTTATATTCAAATGTACGTAATTCTTAGATAACAAACAGAAAAGCACATCAAAACAGGAATAAAACCAATGTCCTGAACTGCTTAGATAATTTTGTAGACATTAATATGCAACATGTCTACGAATTGCTCAGTTAAACTCCAGTTAACGTACACTTCACAACACTTGGCTTAACGAGAGTTTTGCATGGATAATTTGTTTAAACGGAGTTTACCAGTTTAATCGTAGGTCAAGTAGGGACGGCCACCTAAGCGCTTTCTTAATTACACCAAAAATTATACAGTCTGTTGGGAGGTTTGGACCTACTGCCCGTTTTATATGAGTGACGTCATTTTGTTTTATGTGGCCCAAAGATTGGCATTTGGAAAGACGTTTCATTTTTAAATTTTATTTAGCTTCCTTCAACATAAGGCAAAAATAAGTAATAATATCAAAGGAATGAAATATACATCATCATCCTCAGCCATTTAATGTTCCCACTGCTGGGACACACTCCTTATTTCTGTAAGAGAGGGACCTTAAATGTTTTAAGAGTTTTACGGTGCATTTTTTATTAAAAAAGGAGCAATGCCCTAACTTGGTGGTAGGTAAATTTACCACAGCATGAGTAACTATTCGACAGAAGAAAATAATTTTACTGTTCTGGATTTTATAATATTTTTTTAACATTGTTAAAATCGTGTTCGAAAACTTACCAAACCGACAATATCTGCGCGACCACTTGGCCTTTGTCAGCCGGCCGACTCTAAGCGCTTAATGAAAATCGGCTTGCCCGCTTTCTGCATATAGAGAGGCAATTTACTGAAATGGTCGCATGCCTTCAAACTAATGCGAAATATTGACGTGATCTGCTGATTTACAAATTTCAACTTTATTTTGGTAAACATAAGAGTGTTAGAATTTGAAGACGTTATCTCACAGATCGTATGCGTTCGGTACTTAATGATAATGCAAATACTGAAGCTGAAATATTTAGGTTATATCTTTGAAACGCTAATTTGGTTGAGTAAACATATCTGTGTTTATATAGATGTTTGCTTAGATGGAAGATGAAATACTAGATTCCTACTTGTAAAGGCTCCAGCAGACAGACATGACGCGGTTATACGACCATTTGCACAGTAAAAAGGAGTTGTCTCGTCGTAGCGTGGTGCCAGAGTATGGAAGCCGTTCTTTGTATGTAGACTAGCAACTCGCCCCGGCTTCGCACGGGTAGCAGAGCATATAACTATTGGTTTAAGCGGCGCATACCAGTAAAGCTCCTAGTAGGCATAATTTTTCCGACAGCTATTATCATCATAAAATATTGTAATTACAATTAGTAATATGTAGTGATATTTTTAAAAAAGCGTCTAAAATGAAATAACAGAACCCACCAGAAATTAATTTATAAACTATAAAAAGTGATTTCAGAATATTAAACAAAATCAAATCAAAATCAATCAAAATCAAAATTTCTTTATTCAATTAAGCTATTAAGCGGCACTTTTGAACGCCAAAAAAAATATTAAAAGTTATTGATTCTACCGTCTTGAACAATGAATCAGAAAAACATGAATCAGAGTCTCACCTAAAACGCGCATTTGATCACCAAAGTAACTTTACCTCAACACAGCTTTATATCAATTCAAGCTACCATACACTACTCGTTAAAACGCCAAAAGTTTACGGTTAGCTTAGTTTCGTACACAATTTGTGCCGAATAGAGAGGCTTTTCATTTTTACCTTTAAAATTCAGAATTTTCAGTAAAGCCTTCAAAGCCCGAACTGATGTTAGCAGCACTGATGAAATTATAACATCGACACTCATGGAGTTTTCAAACTTTAAAACTATGTCGTTTCCAACTAAATTTCAAATATTCTGGGGCTTTAACAATTGAGCTTTAATTTTAACCTGTGTATATGTCATGGACAAAGTGTTTAATCGGGGCACTATGTATAATGCCCGGGCATTATGAATCTAGTCAAGTCAATTTGGGCTAGTTTAATGAATAATGATTTAAAATTCTATATTTATTACATTGTCTGGTCATTATGGAAATTGCTACTTAGCGGTGGAGGAATTCGATAAGCGAGCGAAGCGAGCTCGGGAGCTTAGGGCACCCCGACATGGATAGGTTAGGTTCGAAGGAGATGACGGCAGCTGAAGTGAGCGAGCAAAGCGAGCAAACTCAGCTACCGTCATCTTCTTCAAGTTAGGTTACTTTAGACCCTGCAGACAGAAATAGGAATAGGAATCGTACTTACCTATTCTATATTAAAACTAATGTCAACATTATAATAATTAAAAAAAACACATTTTTTTATTTATCACCCGGCCCAATAAGTGACGTGCATTATTCAGAAAGCTTTGTAAATTTAATTTTTACAAAAGTTTTTATCACATTGCCTACTCATATTGGGAATTTTCAAATTGCCCGGGCACTATGCGTAATGCCGTATTAATCACTTGGTCCATAACATATATATGTTATATTTTGAGTCTAGAAAGTTCGAACGTTTGAATTTAAATGTGGATTTTGATAAATTGCAGTCTCCTTTACGCGGCTTTGCAAAAGTAGTTATGTACCTGTCTTATTCTGTAGCATTATTTGTGAGGAGCAATCTGAGTCAAAACTATTATACCTCACAAACTTGTGGTGATCATATCCAATTGTAAAGCCAACAAAAACATAACTACGCTCTAGCAACTAATCTCTAGTTATAATCACTAGTAGTTATCATTAATTTGTATGTAAACTGCTGTGCTTAAACAGAAGTTATCTACTATGACTCAAAATACTAGCTATAAAAAACCGGCCTAGCTAAACTTCGATCAATATCAATTCAGCAAAACATAAATTCAATTTGAGATATCACAAAAGTTGTTAAGTTTTACGACTTTTAAATGTCATTCTGATCATTCGGTAGCTAGATAGCATACCTTGAAATATCATAAAGCATAAAGACGTTATAATTATCATAAAAAGTCTTTTTAACAGTAACAATATCTTAAAATCCCGAAAATTTAAAATATTGCGCAAAAACCTCGTAAAATTATGCGCAATAATATCAATTCTTATGTAAATTAATGTAAACAGACAGAAAATATATTTATGTAAACATATAAATGACTTTGTTTTGCCGTTTATCGTTTTTTATCTACTGTGTTATGGGAAAACTGTCAATGCCAATAATAATTTAGCGTCGACCTTTTTTCAAATAAAGATTGATAAAAGTTCCAATAATAATAAATATACCTATCATGAATAGCTAGAATGTTTGAATGTTTTCTATGAATAAAACCCGCCAAGTGCGAGTCGGACTCGCGCATGTAGGGCTCCGTACCATTATCGCAAAAACGGCAAAAACATCACGTTTGTTGTATGGGAGCCCCACAAAAATATTTATTTTATTCTGTTTTTAGTATTTGTTGTTATAGCGGCAACAGAAATACACCATTTGTGAAAATTTCAACTGTCTAGCTATCACGGTTCATGAGATACAGCCTTGTGACAGACAGACGGACCGCGGAGTCTTAGTAATAGGGTCCCGTTTTTACCCTTTGAGTACGGAATCCTAAAAAAAATTTTCTTGCTTTAAATTCTTACTCTGCCATTGAACCTGAATAAGCTACAACAAAACGTTGTCTGCAGAACTCAAATGTCAGAACAAGATAGCAGACAAAAACATCGCGCCCAAAATTTTCTACATTAAAACTTTCCATATTACAAAAGTAGAAGAATTTCAGTTCAATTCAGTTTACAATTTATTTACGTGAACTCCCAAATACGAAGAAATTTGAATTGAAAAAACTAAACAAACTGTCAAAGTCCATTAGTTTATTCTTTATACAGCAAACGTTGGATTGGAACAAGTTTAATCAGAGTTGATGCAGTGCATACAGTGGCTGAAAGTAACCTGATACTTGTTCAACAGATCCGGCGACTTGTCGTGTGACATCGGAGGCCACGTGTTTGGACTATGTTCGATGGCTATCTCTAGTATATCCGAATCTGTATACTAGTGATTCAGTATGAAGGGGAGATAGGAAAATTTATGTCACAATATTGATGATGTGCTGGGCAAGATAACATTTGAGAAATTATCGTTCTGGAGGCACAATACATGAGTTTTTCTACAAACTTCTCCATTGTCAATGATCTTGAAAAGTGGAATGTTAAATATTGATTAAGTTTACAACTTTAAAGCACCTCTACAGGTGGGGTTTCTCGGATGGCTCAAACCTTCAGTGCGAGTGCACAGCATGCCCTGTCACCTGTACGTGTGAAGACCTTATAACTGCGTCTCCGAATGGTGTTTCAGTTGCTGAATTCTGGGCCAAACATTTTTTTTTTCGACAAACTAAAAAGAAGAAGCATCGATTCCGTCCATGGCGTAAATAGTTTGACGAGTCAAGTTGCAAAAAAATATTTAAAAATGACATCTTTATCAGATAAAGATAATGATGCCATTTTAGAATATTTTTTGCAAATCGACTTACGTATTCACGCCTTGTACGGAATTTATCTACTCCTTATACAAAGAAAAACAGTGTACAAAAACTCTCGGTTCCCAATAGAAAAACTTCTGAGTGACAAACCGACGAAATTGAATATGATAAAAAATCATCAAACAACACCAAGAAAGGTGAGATAACCGAAGCAGAAACGAGTCCGCTAATGTATTTAGAAATCAAACAGCCAGTAGCGAAACCCAATACTTGACTACCTCGACTCTAAACAAACATTCCAACGTATCCGAAATAACATTATAAATCATTTTCCCTACAAACTATCACTTTTTCTGGTGAAATTTGTTATTTCGTGACAATCTGTTCCGCTATTTGCTTAGAGTCACTAAACAGATGGCTGGAGTGCATCGATCATATTTGAATATTATTCATTTTGAGTGAGGGTTTCTTAAGTTTGACAGGAAACTAATAGTGGATTATGTTGGAATTTTCATTAATTTCAGTCGAAAAAGTTCATTACTAAACTTACGTTGGTTAGTTTGTTTTTTGTCTTTACATAAGATACCATCTGAGAATCAAATATAAATATATTACGTCACCAAAACAGCACTATTTCTGAAAAACGTGTTATAATGATCCGTTGCTTGCTTCTTCTATTTATGAAACCAAAGAAAATCTTTAAAGAAACTTCGTCTAAATTCTTTTCAACAGTTCTCCCTACTCCACCACCAGCGAACCCGGCCTGATCAAGTTCAAGATTGAAAAATAAATCCTAACAAGCATTAGCAGACTTTTTGCAACAAACCAACAACTACGATTGCACTTCGGCGTTCGTATCATGTTCGCAATGCTATTAGGAGCTGACATTTGCTCTCTTGTTGTTCGGGCATTCGGGGAATCTCAAAATTACTCATTTGGTATTTCAGTCACGGGCCACAGTGCCGATCCAACGCTGATTTTTACTTCTTTCAATTCCAATTGCACCATTTCACCAGGTAATTTGTCTTCATATTTCGCTAAATTGCCACGAACTTAGAGTTGCTGATCTGTGTAATTTATAACAGTATTGAATTAATATTTAATATATTATTAACTTCTATTATATTCAATTCCTCGTTTTGCATTTAGCATTCGATTGATATTTTATTTGTCTCATTTGGAACCTGTTCAAATTGATCAATTTGGCTTAGTTTATCACCTAACGGCATAATTCTTAATTTATCTCTTTATAACTCCCATGTGCTCTGGATTCCACAAGTTCTGCGTGTTTGTCGGTAAACTGTATTAACACCTACACACCAATTGTTGGATCCCACAACGATGTGACGAAAATCACCGGAGCTTTAAATTAGTGATGAAAATTACCGTAACCGTTCCGGTTACATAATATTTAGCTACGTTACTCATATTTAATATATGACACACTTTTTTGATTTATTGACGACCTGTTATGTAGAAAGAAAAATGTGGAAACTAAAATAAAAAGAAGTTTGTCCTGTAATTTTTATGTGGAGTACAATAAAGTATAATAATAAATAAATAAAACTAGTCTAAAGATGTTGATGTCTATCAAAGGGCTTAAATTGCGTGGGTAAAGTACAACAAAAGAAATCAGAAACTTATTGAATGTAAATGAAATACAAATAACCAAAGTATAAAATATTCTGTCTAGACCAGATCAGGGCAAAGGAAAAAAACTTTTTAAAGCACCCTCGAGATCAAATTTGTCAGGAGCGCCGTGAGTTAGTGAACGTCTAGTGAAAGAAAAAAGTCCCCGAAACAAATTGTTGGCAAACGGGAGAAGTGTCCAAGAGCGAAAATATGTTGATTGAATAAAGAAAAACTATTAAAAGTTTACCCTTGGAGTTTCTGGTTCAGTTGCGACAGACAAAACGAGCGTGGTGCGTAGAACATTGCAACTTTAACTATGTTATTGTGCACTGGACTTTTACCCAGTGTTGCTCCACCAGATTTTTTCTACCAAGCCTTGAATTTTTCCTACAAGATATTATATTAAACGCACTCAAAAGCATGAAACAACTTCATCTCAACTCACTTCCAGAACGACATGTTTCAAGAAAATCAATTTAGAAATTAAACTAGACTTGTAAATTCTGACAACTGTCAATCTTGCATTCTGAAACCATATTTTCTTTAACACAGACAGCATTGTTTATACGTATAAAATCACTAATATCTAAACAGAAAAGTTATCATCGCCAAAAGTTGTTGTGGACGCAATATCAGTGCAAAACTAAGTTTCCCTACCCTTAGGATTCGTATAACTTTCCTAATACTTGGACGAGATTATACCCACTCGACCGTATGCTATACTCAACAATATATCCTTATAATAATAAAAACGACAATTCTCTTTTATGTGTTGCATTAACTTCTACGGCAATAGTAAACTAATATGTAATATTTCTGGTTATTAATTCTGCTCAATAAAATCGAATTGTATTAAGATACTTTGGAATATGGGAAAAATAAAAGTTGTTTTATCGATGGTCGTAGATGACTCGTTTATTTTATTTTGGCTATGCGTTGCTGCCGAGATTCTTTGCTCCTAAACTTTTTTAGTATTTTTTTAGAAGTTTGCGGTGATTGCATTTCTATTAGCAAGGTTTTTAAGACTTAGGTATATCAATACCAGAGTCAAAACTTACTTCAACCGTACCAACATTACAACGATACTCTTTTTTCAGTTTTTTTGCCATTTTATTTCTTGGCTAATGGAAATAATTCTACATGGTGTAAAAAATAAACATGCTTCAGTTTACAAATAATGATCTCTAAACACCAACAAGATACTACATGGTTTGAAAAATAAAAATTCTTCAGTTGACAAATAACAATCTCTAAACACCAGCAAGTTATAAGGTATGTCCAGCCGGAGCCCATAAAATGGAAAAAATAAAAACCACAATAGGTTCAACTCGAAACTGTCACATTGAATTATTTGCATACCATTATAGGGGACGCGGTCCGAATACTTCTCATTCCAGTAGCAGCCTTCGAATAATTCACTCAATGTTTCTTTTTTAAACGGCCCGACGTCAATTAAAATAACGTAGGATTTTTTTCGGTTTCCCCAAAAAGTGTTGGACGGGCGACGCGGCTTTTGAATCTTTCGCCGCGATAGGCACATTCTACAGGTGCAATGTCTGCTGGTGGCCAGGCGTGTCAACCGCTAGGTTGACAACAATATTCATTCATCCTTATCATTACTTTTCAAAGCAAATTCAATCTTATTCTTACAACGGCAAAGAACATGATCAGGTGCAGCAACGTTGTTAATATTTAAGTCACCAGCAAAAAACTCAGGGTTAAAATGATGGAGCATTTTACTGGGTTAGACCTCTTTAGACCCTTATCTGCTGAGGTGTTTAACGTGCGAACTTTATTTTTTACTTCATTCATCAAGGTCCCGGGGTCCAGTAATTAAAAGTTGATAAAATCTTGTTCCCCATGTACGAGAGCTGATATAAATATTTGTGTGTTTTAAGTAAAATTAAAAAGAGGGGTTTATTTAAACTCCGTGGTGTTTGATGAAAACATTAATTTCCCACGGGGACTGTACGCGGTTTATTATTTCATGAAAGGCGAACATTAAATTTAGTTTAAGAGTGTTGTTATACTAAAAATAGGCGCAAATAAAACGGTTCCTTTTATTAAGAACGGAGAACAATTAAGTTGTAAATCAAGGAAGACGCGGCATTCTAAACAAGTACGAGTATATGTAGAAGCTGGGAATAACTTCATTCATATTCTTATCATTAAACGTACATATGCCACCTTTAGGTATTCCCAATAGTTGTATCAATAGACATTTTTAAATATCTATGTACTCAAAAAATTATTGCTTCTGAAGGAACTAACATACTTTGCAAAATTAAATAAATCTGTCAGTTAATACATATATTGAAAGACCATCATTCTAAACTTTGATTACTCATCTTACCGTGATGTCACCATTAGTGCCTTCATCAATAATTCACTCAAATACTAACATAACGAATTCGCAAGGGTTAGCAAAATTTACATACGAGTCTATACCTAAAAATCTGTATTAAGACAATGTATTATTAATCTTTAATTTACTTTATTAGCACACTCCCCTACGTGGTGCAGACACCCTCGCCCAAGGGATTTGCACGAGAGCGAAAATTTAAATTTGAATGACCCCTCTACAATCACCTATAGTCAGAATTTCGGTACATTTACCTACGCAAGTAAACATAGACGGATTTTTATTTGCCTAAGAAGGAGTTTTTGAATTATAAATTGATTAATTAGAACCCAAATTGGCAAACAGAGGGGACCAATTATATCGCTTCCTGCTGACCAAATATTTTGGTTACGCATGTAGGCACTGAAATTCATATTGCATTTGGGGATCTTTTAACTATTAGAACCTAAATTCCTACCTTTTTTCCGCAGGTTTACTCCCGTGTCAATTATACTGCGATAAAAAGCAGTCATAGCACACATCAAAAGTTATTTTAATAAGCTAAAAATATTTCAATCAATGAAATAATTTTCGGTACATAAACAAGCAAGCATAAGATTTACCTGTCTTTTTCGTGTTATTGGTTTAAATTACAAGATATGATGAACTGATATGCTTTGTTACTCGGATGACAATGTCTAAGTTGCCTTTGTTCTTAGGCATTGGTGGCGGTAAACATTAATCATTAGGTGGATTGCTTGTTTTTTTAACCGACTTCAAATAGGAGGAGGTTCTCAATTCGACTGTATTTTTTATGTGTGTTACCTCAGAACTTTTTACTTGGTGAACCGATTTTGATGATTATTTTTTTGTATTTGAAAGCAAGTGCTTCTCATGGGGTCCCAATTTAATTTAATTTAAATCATCATCAGCCTACTGGGACACAGGCATCCTCTCTGTGAAAGAGGTAATAGGCCTTAATGCACCACGCGGACCCAGTGCGGGTTGGTGGACGTCACACGTCTTCGAATTTTTGGTTCTAGGACATTCCGGTTTCCTCACGATGTTTTCCATCACCGTTTAAAGAACAGTGGTGATGAAATAATTTACACAAAGTAAAGCACCTACCTGGGTTCGAACTACTACCTACGATACGAAAATCTGACGAGTAGTTTTTGATTTAACCTTAATAATGCGTATTTTCATGGTAATATAAAGCACCAAAACTAATGAGAGAAAAATAAAAACTTTTTAACAAACAAATTAAACCAACTTCCAAAATTAAACACTACAAAGCGAAAAATAAATTTATTTTCGGCAGTTGGTGTAAAAAATGAGAAGAAATAGGTACCAAATACACCGACTTTCGAAAAGAAAGTTATTTATTGCTTTTTAGTGTTTTATTTTGGAAGTCGGTTTAATATTTTTTTTAAGTTTTTGCCAAAGCTTTGTATTTATTCTATTAACTTATTTTTAACCTGAGTTGTCCCATTATAGAGCAAAGTCTTCCCTTTCTTCTTTCCATTTCTCCAGGTTTTGGACAACTGTAGATAACATTTTTCTGTAGATTTCAAGTTTGTCCTGTCATCTTCGCCTAGCAATCATGGACTACAAGATTATACTATCGTGTAAAAGGATAGTGAAAGAAAAATAAAGTAGGTAACAATACTGATGCTTATTGTCACCATGTTAAAATTAATATTATTTTATTAAGTGTCACCAACCTTGACACAATTCTTGAAGTGGTGGCGTTGCGTGACAAAAGATAGTCTGTCGATTATTATGGCAATGAAAAGTAGACGTAACTATTGAAAGTAGGTCTATTGATATTATATAATAATTATGCATCACCAAATAATAATAGCAATATTCAATACAAGTTAATATTAGACATTTATTGTAGATGGATGGAAATAATCACCAGTAATTTATATTAGTAGGTAAGTTCGTAATAACTTTTCATAAAATATATCGCCTTCAATAAAAAATGGCCGGTATTTTGTATTCTTTTCCCATATTTTTTTTTATTTTTTTCTTTAACTAAATACTTAAAATATTTTTGTAAAATAGAAAATTAAACAGTTTTGAAGAGTTTTATTTTCTAAAGCCTGTTATTCTAAGCAGTTAAGAAGATTTTCCTTTCTTCTTGCTTTAAATATCGCACCTATTCTCTTTTCTTAGGTAACTTACTAAGAAACTGTCGCCTGAGCTTTGCTGGAGCAACAACTAAAATATATTCCAATGTGCACCTAATATATATTTTCATTCTCATTACTTACATTGAAACACTGAGTACAGCACTTTGTTGTACTCTTATGCAAATATTCAACGAGTAATGAGAAGCTAACTGCATGCAATTTAAAATAGGCAAGATTACTTCGCTTGTAGATCAAGGGGGTGGTGCCAAAAAGATAAGAGAGAACATAGGAGCCAGGATTAAGGATGAATAGGAACATGCACCTACAGGAAACTGGGTTTGTTTGGTGAATTTTGAAATGAATGTTGTTTCGTTTAGTTAAGAGGTCGTCATGGGTGCTAATGTAGACATGAAACACGACATTATTGAATAAGTTGATAACATGCGAAGTCAAAGTCAATTCATTTATTTCAATCAATCCACTAATCGAAATCTTTTTTTACTTTTTAATCTTTTAAAATGTATACTTAAAATAATTAAGCTTAGTCGTTCATTAGCAAAATGGTTATGGAGAAGAACGGACAAAAAATGCCAAATTGGTATTCAAGGTATAAAAATATTACGATTCTATTCTAGAAAATGGTGTCCATCTAGCAGATGTTGACAAATCAAATAAAAAGAAAAGTCTTTTAACAAAACAACAAAACCCAAGAAGCCCATAGCCAAACACAATTATCTAGAATTTGACGATCAAATAAAGTTTGTGGATGAAAGAATAACTTTTAATATAAAGTGGAACAATAAGCCTTTGAATATTAAGGCGAAAAAAAAGAGCATTGAATTGGTGAAAACATAGCATAAGTTCAAAAGGCAAATCATTAGGTGACGGCCAAAGAAATTTTCGGGTTGTAATGAGCTAGCTGGCGGCGATTAAGACGTACAAACTTAAACCAGCCCTGAGACAACGGCCGACATGGAACATGGAACCTAATTCTTTGGATGTGACAGCAAGTCACAAACGGTTCTGACTTTAAAAGCGGACGTACCGAAAAGTGAAGAAGAATTGTAGATGTTCTGGAATCCTAGAGGATTAAGGTAAACAAAGTGTTTTGGTTTTGATGTGACAGTCAGGATCATAAGGTTTTTCATATAATTTATCAATATATAAAATGTATTAATATATATTTTTAGGTTGCGGTAATCCGCTGCATGCGAGACGCACGAGATCAGTCAATGTGGCGACGCCTGGAGGAGGTCTATGTCCAGCAGTGAACGTCTTTCGGTTAAAATGATGATGATGATTATGATATATTTTTGATTTGAGTTTAATTTCATCATCTTTGTAAATAAAAACATTATTGATGTGGACATTGTTATCCATATTACCTATTACTTCTATTTCATTACTTGAACGAGAATGTGTACCAGTATCACCTTCAACAACCTCGTTTTCAAACGGATCTTCACCATGTCCCTCAAGCTCATCTTCTAAGTTGAATTAGTCTATAGGTACCATATCTATTATCCCGAAAATATTCTGACATCAGCACACCTCCTATTTACCGAAAACTTTTCCGTCGTAGCTAATTTATTTTCCAACTAAATCTTATAAATTCGGTCTCGCGAGCGACTTGCACGCGATCTCAGTCAAACTCGACTTTTTGATAACGCCATTATATTATATCGTAGATTTATTTTTGTTTTATCTACGTTTGGAATTCAATTAGGCATTATTTTTAAGCTTAATTGAATTTTTGTTTATTTACTGTGGTTGCCTTGGGATAAGTGGGTAGCTACTGTATTATTACAATCTGCTTGTAGACTTATGCGTTAGGCAAAAGACTGCTTAAAGAAAAAAAACTTTTTTGCAAAAAAATAATACCCACTTCCAAATAAAAAACTACAAAGTGAAAAATAACTTTATTTTTGTAAGTCGGTGTCCATAACGCAAAAAAATGGTACCTACGAAGGAAAAAAGATTTTTTTATTTTTCACTTTTTAGTTTTACCTACCTGCAGTGGCAAGTGGTTTAGTAAGGTACCTATAACGCCAGAATAGAATACCCGAATATCATGAAACTTGAACATAACCGGTGAAATGAGAGATCTGCGTACCTCTTAAGAGCGTACTGGCGTGATGTTATGTTATAAAATGGTATAAACAATGAACAGACATGCGATCCCGAGAGGTTTGCCGTTATTTATTGAAGAGTTCTGTAGTATATCTTCGAAGACCTTCATCAGATCTTCACCAAATTAAAATGGGACGACCAATTTGGAAACATACTCTTTCAAACAAAAAAAAGAATTTTCAAATTCGGTCCCTAAATGACGGAGATATCGGCGAACAATAAAAAAATAAATTTATAATGTCGAACATAGAACCTCCTCCTTTTTGGTAAGTCGATTAAAAATACAATAATAAATGGACAAAGGACTCCAAACGTAAACATTTATAGATGAAAAAAAACAACAAATTAATCCTTAGCAAAGAAATCCCTTATTCGTTAATTTTCACGTAGCTAGAAGAAAAGCTAAAACAATAACACTCGAGAATACCTGAAAACACTAAACGTAGAAGATTAATTATTCCAATAAAAACTTCGAATGAATTTCGCGGAATTCGCCGCCGAAGCAGACCATTTAAATTAGCCCGATAACTTGAAAACCGAATGAAAAGGGGTTTAACCAGAAGAGTTCCAATTAGCTTGCTGTTATTTTTTCATTCCGTTCGACGGTATCAAAAACTGGGTCGGTTCTGTATCGATCATTATTACATTTTGAGGACAGTTTAAAGTTTATTATTTTAGTTTTACATTTTGGTTCTAACTATAACTTTTTGTTCGTGTAAACATATGTTTTTTTAAGAATATAATAATCTACATTGTCTTTCTTGTTTGCAGGAATGTGCTAATATCAAGTCTTGTAGTATAAAATTACAAATTACCTTTTTTCTACAGCTAAGTGGTTTGCAGAAACTATCTACGACTCACAGTTGTTTACACTTCACAAAACCACGATTTTGCCGAAGAATTTCCCGCAAAGCTCTACCACACAGTAAACAAAAATGATTGATTGTCTATCAGTTAATTACAACAATATTTGCTACCATCATTCATACTGACTTAAGACAATAGACCTTCTGAACTTTGCTCAATTTCTCAACTGTTCTAAGACCTCTTGTTACCAAATTGACTGTGGCAGTCGAGTATTTTAATTTTAATCGATTCCCTGGGTCAGGTATCGTTTCGTAATAAGCTATTGAAAACTTCGAGTTGATTTATTTTAATTAAAGTTAAGGTTTGTAAGGCTTGTTCAGTTTCGCTCAGGCATCTGGATTAAGTAGATTTAGGGTTAAGATAATTTGTTAATTGAGCTGATAATTCGATTGGTTTGAAGCTTACAATGAATAACTTTTTCAACTAAATTAATTTATATAAAGACGAAATATTTCAGAAGATTTCCAAGCGTGATTGTATTTAAATCAACCAGGGACTGTTTTAGGTATGAATGCATAAAAACACCTAGTTTTGTATGTTGGGCTGTTGTATTCTGTAATATTTGAATCTACGTTAGTTGAAAAACACTGTATAAGTGGGTAAACAAAACAAATATTCCCCAAGGGGTTATAGCCTTGCAGCAGACGGCAGACGCTCTAAACTTGAAACTAGCCATAAAATAAAATTAATGAGAAAGATGACTATGCACTTTGCACATACTAATTAGGAAACACAGGATCTTCACTTAAGATGTCTCAGACAAACTTGAGATACTAGACTTAATCCTCTAGCTATCTTTCTATCTACTGTTTACAGTCCACACTTTTTCAATTTGACAAGTAAGTAGGTACTGAAAGAGCTCATGGGTGCTACTAAATGATACACGCTATTGCGACTATGTATAGTATTTTACATGCATTACTACTTTTAGATTATTAAAAAAACTCATGCGCCTATATATTCATCATCTGACTTTATAATGTTCTCACTGCTGGGACACAGACTTCCTCTTTGTGAGAAAGGTAATGAGCCTTAATACACCACGCGTATCCAGTGCGGGTTGGTAGATGTCACATGTCTTTGAATTTTTTGTTCTAGGACATGCCGGTTTTCTTTCACCGTTTTAAGAGCAGTGGTAATGAAATAATACACAAAGTAAAGCGCCTGCCTGGGTTCGAACTCACGAGCTACGGCACGTAAGTCAGGGCTGTTACCCAATAAATTGTCAGTAATATATAGGCAGTGGTAGCCCAGTGGCTACTACTGCCTATATATTACTGACAATTTATTTATGTGTGATTCTAAGTACATAACATTTTAAAAGTCTAGTCCAAGGTACATCTCATGCGACCGCTTTATGTTAAGGTATGCCATAGAACCTACCGAATTAAAAAGTAAAAGTAACCACAAACAAAAACACAGTAAGCACTGTTATCAACTAATGAATATTTGATTAAGTGCCACCATTAAGTGAAAAGTAAACCCCGCAAGTAATAAAAAAGTTGAGACTTTATCGAATCGTTCCGACACTAATACGCCACGCGATGATAACACTAAGGCGATTATCTTGAGTAATTAAATCACATTTTTATTAATATTTCACACGTAGTATTTTTTTTCTATGGAATAAAGTATTGTGATTAACGCTGATATGTGAGGTAAAGTTTAATGCTTTTGAGCATGCAGTTTGTGAGCTCGTAACTAAGAGCAGAATTATTGTTATTGTTCAACTTTGTTGTTGGCTTGGTTAATTAGAAACTGCCTAATCTTGTAAGGAATTGCATACTTTCAAGTGTGATTTAAGAAAGTCTTAATATGAAAAAGCTTTTTATTGTATATGTAATATTCTTACTTACTTACGTACTTGCTATAATTGTAATGTGCTCTTTACTGTGTTAGATGATTGAAGGAGACTCCATAGTCTCCTATGGAGGGCTTTGCCCAGCTGTGGGACAAGTTATATTGCTTTTTTTTTTCTACACTTTTAAAGCTGATTGAGCAAAACAATACTGAATTCAATATTATTTACATAAAAGTATTTGTCTGTCTCGAAAGTTTTGTAATTTTACAATTATTTCAGAGCGACAAATGTTCTCTTTTATACAAAATAAAATCGCAATTCTTTAACTAATATACGGATATTAAACAACAGCAAAAATTGGCTTCAAATTGAAATGGTTGCAAAACAAATTTGTTTACATTCAATTTGTCTATACCAATTTTATAAAGACGTAAAAATTTTTGGTTTGTTTGTTTGTACCAAATAGTTTCCGAAACTGCCGGACTGATTTAAACAATTCTTTCGCCAATAGAAAGCTACAGTATTCCTGAGTGACATAGGCTATTTTTTAATCCCGAAAACGGTCCTGTGTGGTGGTCCACGGGAGCGAAGCCACGGGGAACAGCTAGTATTAAATAGAGCCACAATACTGAACTAACACACCCAAGCGCAGTTGCAGTCGCACATAAAATCTTCACCCACCACACACGCCACTGATGTACAAAGCGGCAAACGACAAATTTAATTCTACGTTTAAACTTTTTATTCCTTATGGTCGGATGAACAATAAAGTAATGAAGTAGACTGGGCGTTGGCGACGTTGAGGCGAGCCGTCGACAGTTCTTATGACACCCCTTATCTGTGGCCACACGCGATATGTGTTTGGTTAAAGTTAACTAGTTTGCCTACGGAAAGGACTTTTGTATTTTTTTCTGGGTTGAAAATATAAATGTGGCTGTTTTCATTGAATTTTAATGATACTGTGGTTCAATTGGAGATGTTATGTTTTTTTTGGTTTGTAAAATAATGGTGGATTTTTTTTCGCTATAAAAATATTTTCTTCTCGGATGTATAAAAAATACTTGTGCCTGCTGCCATTCATCATCTGCCTAGCCTTTTTCCCATTTAATGTTGGGGTCGGCTTCCAGTCTTACCGAATTCAGCTGAGTACCAGTGTTTTACATGGAGCGATGGCCTATCTGCCATTGATATGCATAAAAGATATTATTATGCGCCAAAATAATAATAAGAACGTACCTCATCATCACCATCATTTCAGCCGAAAGTCATCCACTGCTGGACAAAGCCTCAACTATGTGTCGCCACATCGACCGGTCCTCGCATCCAGTGGATTCCCACAACCTTACGAGGTCATTGGTGTATTGGGAGACCTTCTAACGCAACGTCTTCCAGTTCGTGGTCGCCACTTTAGATCTTAAGTACCTAAGAAGTAGGTTTATATTGGGACAAAAAATTAAACCAAGTCCTAATCCAGCTCATAATATGTCCGTGTTCAGTCGTGTATAGCTCTAAACAAACAGACTGCAAAAATTATAGGATTAGGTGCTTAAACCGATTTGCAATTTGAAAGTAATCCATCATCATCTACCTAGCCTTTTCCCAACTATATTGGGGTCGGCTTCCAGACTTACCGGATTCAGCTGAGTACCAGTGTTTTACATGGAGTGACTGCCTATATGACCTCCACAACCCAGTCACTGGGTAACACGATACCCCTTGGCAAGACTGGTGTCGGATCTCAGGCTTCTGACTACCCGTAACGACTGTCAAAGATCTTCAAATGACAGCCGGGACCAACGGCTTAACGTGCTTTCCGAGGCATGGAGGAAACTCGGTATGTAGAAATGGTTACCCATCCAAGGACTGACCTCGTCAAGCGTTGCTTAACCTTGAAGATCGACCCGTGCGGCTGTTATTATTAAGCGGCGAGCTCCTCAATTTGAAATTAATCCAAATATCATAAACTATTACCTTCTTATCACTCCATAATTTACTAAAAGTACTCTAAAATCACACCATAGAAACTTTCTCACGCGCTAAACCCATCAATAACGAATGAAGAAAAATTAAAGTGAACTAAAATAGTTCAGCCAGCAATTGAAGGCCGAAATCCAAACAAACTCGTATAAATCAGTGTTTATTGCCCATTTAAATATCTACAACGCTAGAACGCGTCACGTAACTCAGTTTTACTTTACTCATGGTGCCTTTTCACTGTACGTTTGTGTTGCCATGAAACTAGGATTTTTGAGGGAAATCTGGAATTGTTATTTTGCTATTTTCACCTTTGCAAATGAATTTAATAGAAGCGAATATGGACAACATTATATTTACATAACTTAAAACTTAAATATTTTAAAACATAAGAGAAATAAAAAACGTACTCTTTATACAAAGGGGAGAGAGAGTGGAGCTCATTGCTCATCAAAAAGTTAATTCAAGAAATCAAAAACCCGACTGTTTAAGAAGCGAATTAGAAAGACGTAAACAAGAAGAAAATCATGCTGTGCAGTCGGAAGATACATATATTCGTGAACTGGCTGACCAACACCAGATGTATCCTCCGACTGCACAGCATGATTGTCTTCTTGTTTATGTCTTTTCAGTTCGCTCTTAAGCATTTGAGTTTTGGATTATTTAAATGAACTTTTTTTTTTATTTATTACTTTTTTTTTTAGTTTTTTTTCGAATTAGCTACATTTATACATATAAGTGTAATATGTTTTGAAATAACCTCTTAAAACCCTTTATTTTGATACCCCACAAATCCGCCATTTTTCTATTTTCCAAATTTAATGTAGCCAGTGATACTCGCAAGGTTAAGACAAATCGATTGACGTAAGAATCATCAAAATCAGCCCACGCGTTTGGTCTCTAGAACGCCACATAGTAACAAACATACATACATACATATATAGACTGATAAACACATCATAAAATAGACAACAATTGGTTTTGCAATACCATACCTATTTAATTAATAAATTAATACCAAGTCCTAACAGTAAATAATTCACTGGTGTATGATTGCGTATTTAGATTTTCCAATTCTATTAGTAACCGTTTTGCCCACCAAAAATTTACGTAATTAATTACGAAATATTGGTACATATTTGAAACATATCTTTACTCCTACCCTCATACTAATAAACGCGGAATAAAGTTATACCAAGTATAAACCTATGAAAATGTATGGTTATACCTTTGTTATTCCTGGTATATCTTTATTCCGCGTTTATTAGTAAAAGGGCTAAAGTAAAAAAACTGGCTTTCATCATCCCGTTCAAAAACGCATTTCCCTGAACTATCGAAATCAAAAATTCCCAAATTTTTCCGAATCCAATACTTTTTATTACATTTGCCTATTAACAAGTAATTGGTTTGCCTCAATCTCTTTCGGTATGAACGCCAATTGTGATTATCCTTCCAATTATAAAATAATAGTGATTCGTTCGCACTTAATCCCTCCATGGTGCAAACTTATCTGTCCGCTTTATAGTTTTCGTGCCTCGAGCAAATAATAATAAAGTTGGTTGCATTGTACAAACGGCTATTGTGACGACACTGTGGGTCTGTACTGTTACGGCTATACATCAAGTTTTTAACTTTTTGCCTCGTGCTGGTTTCAAGTTTAGTTAAGTATTCACGGCATCATCATCATCACCTTTTCAGCCAAAATACGTCCACTGCTGAACATAGGGCTCCCCCAAGCATCGCCATACTGATCGGTCCTGTGCGTCTTGATTTCACCGGACTTCCGCAGCCTTGACCAGGTCATCGCTCCACCTAGAGGAAGACCTTCCGACGTTGCCTCGTCCGGTATGCGATCGCCATTCCAGAACTTTACAGCCCAAACGACCATCCGTTCTGCGAGCAATGTACCCTGCCCACTATCACCTAAGTTTGACAATTATTCGGGGTATGTACCTTAGTTCTCTTGCGTATGTCTTCAATTCTTATTCTATCACGCAAGGAAACTAGAGTATAGCTCTCACTATTGCCACCCAAAGGGCAATAGTGAGAGCTATACTCTAGTTTCCTTGCTTTAAGCCTTCTGGTTCACTATCCCATGTCTTCCCGTGGGTGTCGTAAGAAGCAACTAAGGGACAAATCAGAGAATGGGCAGCAGCGTTCTCTGTACATTTGTACCTCTAGTTTCCGGCAGTCTGCCTACCCTTGATTACGGTAGCGGTCGAGTTTACTGCATGGCAAGGGATGCTAAGGATCTTCGGATGAGATCCGGCGACCCCAACAAACACCGGCGACTGGACCTGGCAACGTACAACACGTGCACACTCCGGACCTTGAAGACATACTTTAGTGCAGTGGTGAACAGTTTCGGAGTTATGACATAAAGAAAGAAAAAAGAAAGAAAAATTGTTTATTCTGCACAAACTAAACGCACAATACAAAATAAAGAGTGGCATTCACCAAATTCACAAATTAGCCAAAAGCCTCGTATTTAAAACAAAAAGAAATTATAAAAGTTTGTCAAATTTTGTCTATTGCTTGATGAGAGCAATAAACAGTTCCATCAACATCTCCCTGTCTCACACCTTGCTGCAAAAGGATAGGTTCCGGGGTCTTATTCTAAAGTCGGACTGACATGGTTGCCACCATTTTTATACAAACTACACTTTAATACCTCGATGTACCGGGAGTCGATTTTTTGCACCGTTGGAGAGACTGCAGTACAACCTAAGTCTCGATCGAATCGAAGGCTTTCTCGTAGTCCACAAACGCCAAGCAAAGAGGCAGGTTACACTCTTTGGTCTTCTGTATAACCTGCCGCAGCGTATTTATGTGGTCTAAAGCCTTTTCGGAAACCGCCTTGTTTGGGAGGCTGAAAATCGTCAATCCTGCGTGCGAGATGATTCGTGTTGTTTCTTGAAAACAGCTTGTAGACATGGCTAGGAAGTGAGATAGGCTTTCTTCAACTGGGCATTGTCACCCTTCTTAAAGAAGATTACCACCACACTCCTGTTCCGTGGCGTTTTCCTCTCGAGTATGACGGTATCAAACAGCTTCTGAAGGGTTTTAAGTACTGGTTTTCTACCCGCCTTCAGGATTTTGGCCGTAATTAAGATTTTTCAGTACAGGCTGACGTCCGGTATGTCTTAGGTGTAGTGCCGGGTCAATGTAGCTCTTGGGTCGTTTGCTAGATTCATAGTTGCTAGTATTTACGTAACCAGATGAAACAGGATTTTTTCTTGATCAAACATAACAAAATTACAAAGAAGTTCTCTCAAAAGATTCTGGAACAAATTGTACCTGTAGGCATTTCTAAATGATGAAAGAGCTTCCTACACTAAGTTATACAGCCCACGCTTAGATAGATACACGCGCAGTTATTTGGATGGTAGACAGAAATAAGCCAACCAATAAATGTTACTAGATACCTCATGTGTTTTAATTTTATGATTAATCTATTATTCTTCCTCGTTGGAACTACCTAGCTGGTCTAGTAGTTGGAAGTCGTTATCGTCGTTGTCGCTGACGAGGTTCAGGGTTCTATCCTCGGCTTGGGCAGTTTTATTAGATATTTTTCAGTAGAAGCCCGGAATCTGGCTTTGTGCCCGTGTGATGGCAATTGCTTGCCCGCTAAGACATGGGAATTAAACATAACCAAC
The DNA here is from genome assembly GCA_945859665.1 of Anorthoa munda. Classification (NCBI taxonomy): domain Eukaryota; kingdom Metazoa; phylum Arthropoda; class Insecta; order Lepidoptera; family Noctuidae; genus Anorthoa; species Anorthoa munda. Next base: position 12,352,885 of record OX243911.1, on the reverse strand, counting down.
ATGTGTTTCTTCCTATTAATATACCTCTGCTATTTGTCCTTGTTCACGAGCAAGCAAATTAATTCACTTAGAAAAATATCTCAGGCAAAAAGCATTTTTTACGACATCTAGATCTCAAATAATACAAGGTCTATAAGATACCAGGAAGGACTTTTATTAAAGAACAGCGCAACCCGTAAAACGGCTGACATTTAATTAAACGTATAGTAAATATACACCGAACTGCTTCAGTAAATAACCAGGGTACAAGAGCACATCAGATCTGTTGAGTTTCACGGCTATTTTCCTTTTACGGTGTAAGCAGATCTCCTATCGGCATTAAAACGATAGGCGCCACTTGAAATAATGAACTAAGATTTTATTGAGTAAGCTTATATTGAGCATAAGTGCTCAGATGATCTTTCAGACTTGTATGGTCTGATTTTGCCTTGCGATTCCTCTCAAAAACCGCCATTTCTCTTCTGCTGTATGCAGTTTTTTAGGGCCCAGAGGATAGATAAATAACTCTTGCACAGAGGTGTTTTCAATGCAAAACATGTCTTATGACTGATCTTCAATAGTTGATATTGTAAGTAGTTGAAAATGGTGTCAGGGCTTAACATTTTTTAAACAGTTTTCAATATAGAAGCTTTGCCTATATCCCTCACGTCCAATCTGATCCTGATCACAATTTTTGGATACCCATCAGACAAAAAACTTTCACTGATGGACAAAGGCTTCTTCTAAACTTTGCCATACACAAGTTTTCTTGAAGATAAGCCAGAACGATGAAACCACAGAAAACCACAAACGCTTCCGGCTTTCATTAATAAATATTGCAATAAATGAAAACCGATGCATATCCGCCATCAGGTTCTCTTCTTAATCTTCAATTACATTCGCCATGAACGGCGGAAATTAACTTTTTTGTCAAGACAATAAATCCTTTCGCATTTCTCATTCAAGTTAATTTTCAAAATTGTAACCATTATCTATTTGCAGAGTACACACCAGCATTATTAAATCTCTTTGACGTACGATTCTTTTCCCTACAGATTTAATTGAACCAGTAACAGCTCATTATAAAATATTCCACTTTTACACTGAACTTTGGCAGGAAACTGTTAAGTTTAATTATGTAGGATTGGGAATGATAAACAACTATGTAATTTGCTTTTTACGCTGACTGAACGGTTACCGAATGAAAGTCCATTAAGTGAATTGGACTGGATAAATGTCTGCGTATACCTTTGTGGCGTGGTTTGGACTCTTGTGGACTTTTTCTATGAAGTCGGGTCCTAAAAAAAGGGTTTGGAATGGTAAGGATTTTTGTGGAAACTTCAATCGCGTGGACGCTGAAATGCGAAGTATTTTTAGAGCGAAAAGCAAATAGTGAAACTTTAATTAAAACAGGTTTTTGTCACCTTTAGTATTATTTTTGTTACAATTATGAAAGTAAACTTGAATAATGGTTAGTTTAAAAAAAATATACCAATAAATTCTGCAGGTTGTTCCCAAAAATAAAACCTAGCTACTACCCTTTATTTCGGGGGAAAATATTTTATTTTAGAGATTTTTAGTTTCAGGCTCCAATTGAAGCGCGGACAGTGGCCACGTATAAAACTATAAAAGATGGAGCAGCTGGCTCGATGAGTTCGTTTTTACTGAATTTTTGCCAAAAAAATCGGTTGCTCGATTTAAATCAAAAGTTTTACCTATGCAGTAACATGCGGTTTTTATATAAAATCGCAGAACGAATTCTTCCGGCATTTTATTAGTGTTTGAAAAATATGGATAAGGTTAAAAGCCTGAACGACTGAAAAAAAGTAGTTAACCATAACAGTTGTAAAAGTAATTCATAGACTAAAACCCGGCCAAGTGCGAGTTGGACACGCACACGAAGGGTTCCGTACCATTATCGTAAAACACTGCATAAAAATCACGTTTGTTGTATGGGAGCCCCCCTTAATTTATTTTATTTTAATTTATTAATTATTATTTTTTGAAGTAAATATACAACTAAACATTCTGTGAATATTTCAAGCGTCTACCTGTTGCCGTTATTAATATCGAGCAAAAAATGGCAAAAATATCACGTTTGTTGTATGGGAGCCCCTCTTTAATATTTATTTTATACTGTTTTTCGTATTTGTTGTTATAGCGGCAACAGAAATACATCATCTGTGAAAATTTCAACTGTCTAGCTATCACGGTTCATGAGATACAGCCTGGAGACAGACGGACAGACAGACAGACAGACAGACAGACGGATCGCGAAGTCTTAGTAATAGGATCCCGTTTTTACCCTTTGGGTACGGAACCCTAAAAAGCAGTGTCGATTACATTATGTTTTTTATTTTTTATTCTATAAAGATACCAAATTCAGTGTTCTGAAAAAATTACAATATCAACCTAAACTGAAACATTACCTACCAAAATTTCAGAGGCATGATGTTCTGTAATAATTATTAGTGAGTATTAACGCGAAAGTTAACACACTGCTTATCAGCGACTGTAAATATTCAATAAAACCAAGTAGACACTTAATTCATACTCATGAGTAATTCCACTTCTATGCAATCCTACGAAGTGGCTATAATAAATTCGAGGAATAAATTCCTTCTTTATTTCGTTCGCGTTTATGCGAACGTGTTGCACGTCACTATAAACGTCAAAATATTTTAGCTTTGGTGGAAAAAATGAAGATATTCAAATTAGGCTCTCATTACACTGTGGGGTTGCTACTAATGAATTGTTTTGAATAATTTTAATCCCCACCTGAAATGTTTGTTCTGCCTTTTTAAGTGTCGTTTAATTATAATAAACGTTGTTGATGGAGATTTATTGCTAGTAGGCTATCCTTGGTATTATTCAAGCTATTTCAAAATATTATAAACGGACAAAGATGTGCTGACTGAAAATTCAAAGCTACTTATCAAAATCATATTTTTATACATAATAGTCAAGCTTCTTTAGGGTACTTAAATTGCATGTTAAGCATACAACTATAACTTTCCTAACATGGATTTTCTTTTACAAACACGGAATTCAGTTACTTTTTATCAAACAGTTTTATTGCAAAACCCAGTATTAAATAATTCTTGTATATAAATTAGTGTTTTGACTATTTTTACGAACGTGAAACAAGTGCGATTCATGTTAATAACACTGTTGAGTGTATTGTATCGTAAAAGTAAGTAACGCTAAGTAAATAAAACCTTTTACATTGTTTTGTAGTTCTCACGTGAGCTTTAAGGGTTTGTTGTCGGTAAGCCTATAACTAAAAAAATACAACCAATATGAGAATCTACTCCTTTTTATAAGTTCCTTTATTCTTTTGTAAATGATTTGAGCTAGAATAAATGGATATGATAGACGGACCGGGCCTCCTTAACCGCAACTAGACTCCCATTTGGTCCGTTGTGCGAGCAGGCCTCCCCTCTGTGGGAGCAAATGGGCCGTAATCCACCACGTGGGCCCAGTGCGGGTAGGTGAATGTCACATGTCTTCAAATTTTTGGTTGTTTTGAGGGCAGTGGTGATGAAATAATTTACACAAAGTAAAGCGTCTACCTGGGTTCGAACCCTTGACCTACAACTTGTAAGCCGCGACCGTTACTACTGTCCAACACTGCTGTCTAAAATAATAAAAACCGGCCAAGTGCGAGTCGGACTCGCGCACGAAAGGTTCCGTACCATTATCGCAAAAAACGGCAACAAAATCATTTTTTTTGTGTGGGAGCCCCACTTAAATATTTATTTTATTCTGTTTTTAGTATTTGTTGTTATAGCGGCAACAGAAATACATCATCTATGAAAATTTTAACTGTCTAGCTATCACGGTTCAAGAGACAGACAGACAGACAGACGGAGTCTCAGTAATAGGGTCCCGTTTTTACCCTTTGGGTACGGAACCCTAAAAAAGTATACTAATAATAAAAACTAATAAGAGGTTTTTTTGGTACTGGCAAAAATCTCTAGTTTACTTAGCTGATTACGAAAATTATTTTACGAATAGATAGTGTAGTAGTAAGTGTGATATCGTATAGACATGTACTTTTACCCTAGAAAAAATATTCGATTCCTGCGAAATAACCAATGTGGGCAGTACTGAGGGAAAAATTATCAAAGTAAAAAAAAATATGTTAGAATTTATTTATGGTTAAATCCTACAGTTACCTACTTATTGAATTGACGAAAATCCTAGAAGGTACCACAAGGTTTACCTTTAAAGCGTGTAATAGATTGGTCTCATTTTCACGATCTAAAACATCTTACCAATGTATTTTCTTTGTAATTCTTGCCTTACATTTTAATTATTCTTGCAGAAATACTTACGATATAATATTCTCAAGTTTGACAATTACGTATATGTCCCAGCCATCTGATTAAATTAGCCAGCTAATTGGACGCCTAGGCTGTTCATTAAACGACTTAAGGACAACTAGCCAATTCATTGAGCGCAACGTTTAACCAGATGGCTGAATATCGTGTAGTCATTTAGTTAAATTGAATATTGATGTTTAGTTAGGGTGACTAGATAGTTTAGACTGAAATATTTCGCGGAAACTTGCAGAAGACTTATAATTATAGATGAAAATAGAAGATTATTTGGCACCTCCGTGCTTTCATACTATTTTGACAATATCACACTATAATTTCACTTAAAATTGCACACAAGAACGAAAAATAACATTCATGTTTTATTCTAGTGTCGCAGTCATCATCAATAATTATTTGACCGAGACTTGGTCAATCATCTTCAAAGGACTGACTTTCAATACGCCAAGTTGTAAAACGTTGAATGATTCTAGTTCAATTAACCATCGGCCTAGATGTCCAATTGGCTGAATAATTTAACCAGATGGCTGTGACCTATACCATGAATTGTTTGTTATTTTCGCCGAAATTAAATTCTTAATTCAGCAAAACTTAATGTTTCAATGTTCAAGATATTAAAGCTTCGCGAAAATTGTACTTACAGCATCAAGCAAAAATGAAAATTATTTCTAAGAAAATTTTAGATAGGTATTCGTTTGAAATATTCGTGAAAATCTAGGAGAGGCTCCTCTTACCGTTGATGGTGATTGTAAAAATTTTAATACTGAAGTACAATGTAAAAATTATGAGGTCTTTACCTTTATTAAAAAACCGGCCAAGTGCGAGACGGACTCGCGCACGAAGGGTTCCGTACCATTATCCTAAAAAACGGCAAAAAAATCACGTTTGTTGTATGGGAGCCCTACTTAAATATTTATTTTATTCTGTTTTTAGTATTTGTTGTTATAGCGGCAACAGAAATACATCATCTGTGAAAATTTCAACTGTGTAGCTATCACGGTTTATGAGATACAGCCTGGTGACAGACAGACAGACAAACAGACAGACAGACAGACGGACCGCGAAGTCTCAGTAATAGGGCCCGTTTTTACCCTTTGGGTACGGAACCCTAAAAATTATAAGCCTACTAATATTATAAATGTGAAAGTTTGTGTATCAATCACGCAAAAACTTAGGTAGTTTGTAATCTGGCAACAAAAATAATACTTTTTATCCAAGTCGTAAGTTCCTTTAGGATAATTTCAATCTTCACGCGGGCGGAGCCTACATTGTAACTCATAATTTTTATATAAACTTAATCACTCCTTAAACCAATATATTCGCACGCTATACTTCCACGACATTATATTTACCTCATTAAACGAACCACGACTTCTTACGTTGTGACGTCACACATACCTCCAGGGATATTCTCACGATGTAAGAGTGAGAATTAATTACTTGGTTGATCAAGCCGAAAAAAAATTCACACTAAAACCGAAAGTTTATGCTTAAAAAGTAAAGTCAGACTCGATGAGGAGATGACTCATAAAAGATGTATTGGAAAAAAGTATTTTTTTTCGATCTGAATTGACAATTGGAAAGATGTTTCAGGACATTTGTTTGAGAACCTGAAGGTGAGGGCTTAGATAAAATGAAATTCTATCAGCATTAACGATTGTCAAAAAGTTCAAAATATTTAGGACTGATCCCCTGAATTTTAGGTAGGTAGCAGTTGTCAACCCCATATATTTTAGAATTTTAGACATTCTTTTTAATCTAGAACCATAAGTGAAATATATGTCGCATCAAGGCTGGCCGACAGATGTAAACCATCGGGAAGACAGGATGTATTCCTTTAGGTTAAAACATCGTGTGTGGGCAGGTCGGTGGGTACAATCGTGAAAATGAAATCACACAAATTATTCGATACACTGAGTATATTTCAAATAGACACAAGTTACATTCTTGCTTACTAATATTACGGATCGACACTGATTCTACGACGTGTTAGCTCTACGGCTGTCAGTACTCAACTGCCAGTACAATTTAGCTCAACTGCTACATTCTATTATCCCCACCACGCAAGTGGTTAGAGAAAGCGCGCCAAAGCGTAGTTGTTCTTGCTTTGCCGCCAGATGGCGTGCTTGCGATTTGTTTTGACGTCCGTACTATTGACTAAACCCGACACGGCCATCCTGCGAGACAGGCGTCCTCGTCTGTTCCTCATTGTCAGGTTCTAACAGTGTATCGAATCATGTGGAAATCCTCAATGGATGTCCTCAGCCCTTGGGGGAAACTGAGCGGTCTGTCAGACTCCTACTGACTAAAACCACATGGTGTTCTCTAGGCCGTAATTACTCTTGAGAGGCGAGCGTGGAACACACACGTCGCCTTCTCGGGCCTCTCTCAGGTGACAGATCCCCAAATCTATCACCCGCAGGCTTCATCATCTTGTCCTCGCTCCATGCCACCTCATTTCGTGTTGCGCCACACGTCCTCTTAGTCTACTCCGACCCGCCAGTCTCCCATCATACAAGGGATGTTTTTCTGTAACACAAAATTTCCAAACAGTATTCACTCGTCCAATCCTGACGCATACTCTAGGTGAGTGAGGAAATATTTTGAATCAACCAAACATGATCACTTAAATGTCTCCTTTCACCTTTGCAAGGAAAGAGTAATTCTATTTCCAATTTAAAGAAAATAGCAACTTAATCATCGATTTGGTACCTAAAAGCACCTAATCTTCGTGATTACAAAGTCCAAGTACCACTGATAGACATTAATCTCAAATTAAATCCAGCAAAAGAAACCACCAGGTATCTTATTCACGATATTTAGCTATCTCATAGCTCTCTTAGCAATCACAATTGCTCTACTCGAACATCTCCACGATGTCGAGTCAACTCAACTCTCTGAACTCAGAACCTGTTCACACAGAGATTTAAGTCTGTCCTATGTTACATCAATTCATTATCTACTTCATCTACAATCTCAACTGGTACTTAAACTTTGTGTGTCTTACTAACACCGAACACGATCTAAGCAAAGTAATCAAATTTAGAAAACCAAATTATTTCAATTTTAGTAATGAGGGCTTGACGATTCGAACGTCATCAAAATGATCATGGTGACCTCACCAAACGCCTGACTGTGCGAGTTTACTTTCTTTCAACCTCATGACTCAATAGGAACTTTCTGTGAGGTTCCTAACACAAACATGAATTTTCACACCAGACAGTGTCACACAGGCTTACCGCCAGCCATACAGGCCACACAAGCCTACCGTTGCCATACAGGCCTACCGTTGCCACACAGGCCAACAGTTGCCACACAGGCCAACAGTTGCCACACAGGCCAACAGTTGCCACACAGGCCAACAGTTGCCTCACAACGCTCGGCTATTCCTGACCAAACTAGTTTATTGGGTTCGTGAAAATAGGGAAAATTTGAATTCTACCCTTTAACTAAATAATTACCCTGGGCCATGTACCACAGTCATTCGAAACAAACTTTAAAACTTATTCTGCAGCAAAAACTGCAAAGCTTACAGAAACTTTCGAGTAAAACCTCGAACGCCGTGGCGTCGGCTATAGAGCCGTGGCTCTATAGCCGACTAGCAATTATATTGCTCTCACACAACGGTCTCTCTAGACCCCGACCTCCGCCAGAATCCACTGGTACGGTCAAACATAATATGGCTGATAGACTCAATTACTCGACACCTCAAGCTTGCTCATCATTATCAAAATCCTTTTGACATCAACATCGACTGGTACATAACCCGCTGGTATCTTCCCTGACCTACCATGTGCATACTTGTAGGTTCTAAGCGTACCTATTTATAGCTTTCGGTGTATAACGATCACCATCTTGTCTTAATCACCTATCGCAGACTTAATACAGGGCCTATTTAGTTTTCGTACTAGAGATTCCCACACAACACTATTCATTAGAAAAAAGGTCCGACGATCAACAAGTTCAACAACTAAACAAAGTAATAGTAACAATGCTGTTACAGTTTGTTATAATTCAAAGGCAATGTATACTCAACTCATGAAACCCTCATTGTGACTTGTGCACCAACACAAGCCAGAATCGCATCTACCAACGACTCTTTACATATCTGCCGCCACACACGATACAACACATGAGGGGCCTTGTGCACCAACACAAGCCTGAATCGTATCTACCAACGATTCTTTACATATCTGCCGCCACATATGCTACAACACATGAGGGGCTCTGTGCACCAACACAGACAAGAATCGCACCAACGACTCTCAAAAATCTAGCGAATATGTGCTACAACACATGAATCGCTCTGTGCACCAACACAGACAGAAATCGCACCAACGATTCCTTGTAGACCCATCGCCACATGTTGCTCATGAGGTGCGGTCTAAGACCCATCGCCACATGTTACTCATGAGGTGCGGTCTAAAGTTTCGAGTATGAGTGTACAAGCCATTCTTAATCAGATTTGGTCTCATTACCACTGTCATCAACTATGACGTCTAATTCTCAAGGAACTTGGTGATCGGGGATCCTTCTCACAAGATTCGCGCTTTTTACCCAAAGATCTTGGAACATACCGACTGTTAATATGAGGGGACCAATTAAGCCTGATAATGTCCAATGAAGCCGTGTGAAGGAGCTTCACGAATTAACTCTGATCAAATCTTTAAAATCAAATACCAACAGTAACTATTTACTATCGCTCATAAATCGTTACGCAACAAGATCCTTTCTGAGTACAGATAAATGACCAGTACCGTTACTAACTCGATACAATTTCGTTACCCCACGACATTACAGACTCGCTTTGCCACTGAAAATTACTAGTTATTCAGTCATTTTGGATATCTCAACTCCTTCATAAGGGATATCTCATCCTAAGGTTCGTACTAAACCTAATATTGAAACTAGGAAAGTACTAACTAGCCAATAGGAAACTCATTAGCTACTTGCTTTTTACTAAGTGTATCTCAATTACCTAGTGATAGTGCTAGATATAACCACGACCAATACAATGGTCAAACATGAAAACTTAAAACTCGAACTAGCATCTCTTCACTAGAGAACCTTCGACCTCACTATCGAAATAATATGGAAGCGACTCACCGAGTATTCCATTCCAAACTTGCGCACGCTCGTAAGTTCGGCAACCACCTGTGAACTGCTAGCCTGCAGTTCCTCTTAACCTCAGGTGTTGACACGTCAGCCTTCGCATACAGCAACTGAACCGCTAGACTGCAGCAGAGGCTCCACTGCGACACAATATGGTATCTGAAACATGAAAAGTACTACGAGATTACATGTTCACACAACTCAACTTTGATGGAAATTTAACCGGTGCCCCGGTGTAGTAACCTAAACCAATCAATCTGCCCAGCCCTTTCCCAACTACATTGGGGTCGGCTTCCAGTCCTACCGGATTCAGCTGAGTACCAGTGTGTTACATAGAGTGACTGCCTATCTGACCTCCACAACCCAGTAATTGGGTAAAACGGTACCCCTTGGCAAGACTGGTGTCAGATCTCAGGCATCTGACTACCCGTAACGACTGTCAAAGATCTTCAAATGACAGCCGGGACCAACGGCTTAACGTGCTTTCCGAGGCACGGAGGAAACTCGGCACGTTGAAACGGTCACCCATCCACGGACTGACCTCGTCAAGCATTGCTTAACCTTGATGATCGTCCAGTGCGGCTGTTATTATTTAGCCACGAGCTTCTAGTAGTAGTAGTAGTTACCTAAACCGGCATGGCCAGATAGGTTATTATGGATACCGAATGTGAGTGCAGAGTTCCTGTCCAAAACATGAACCACACATTACACTGTCTCAAGTGTCCAGGTCGCTGTCGCTAGTCGACGGGCTTTAGAGAATCCAATGAATGCCATAGCGTTTTAAGTCGCAATCAACGAGGTCTGGTAGGGTTTACCACCTTTTAAATAGTTTGGCCCTTCGACCATAAAAAGAATACAATGCTTCTTCTCAAACTTGGTTAACTCTCACTACATAAAACTATCACACCACAAAACTAATCAAAATATTTCATTTGGCATTATAATATTTTCTAGACCGAAGTGTAAGGTAGGCACCATATCGTTCTAAGGCCGTCGGCGTCGCAATAATAGTCGGCCAAGGCTAGTCAAGGGTCATTGCCAGTGTTAGCAGAATAATAACTCTTCAATAACACCAAAACCCGACCAGCGATAACTAACATGAGAGTATGGACCCGACACGGGCCACCCCGACAATCCACTGGCCGCCATACCGTACACAAAACCAGAATTTTGAATAATGAACACTCTTGACCATAGTCATAACAAAATGAAAACGACTCACCAGATTCGCATAAAGATCCGTGTGTATGGAATTCTCCAAAAGTCCACACGATCCTCCTTGACCTGTCCAGCTCCTCGGTTGTAGCTAGCTTCCTTGCTTCTCCGCTCCGTTATTGATTATTCAAGACTGAGGGTAGTCGCAACTGACACCGCGATTTTTTTGCAAGAATGTAACCGCCACTTTCACTAGCTTTATTTTTACGTGTGATCTCATTAGCACGACCGAATCCCAATTCTGATGTCGCATCAAGGCTGGCCGACAGATGTAAACCATCGGGAAGACAGGATGTATTCCTTTAGGTTAAAACATCGTGTGTGGGCAGGTCGGTGGGTACAATCGTGAAAATGAAATCACACAAATTATTCGATACACTGAGTATATTTCAAATAGACACAAGTTACATTCTTGCTTACTAATATTACGGATCGACACTGATTCTACGACGTGTTAGCTCTACGGCTGTCAGTACTCAACTGCCAGTACAATTTAGCTCAACTGCTACATTCTATTATCCCCACCACGCAAGTGGTTAGAGAAAGCGCGCCAAAGCGTAGTTGTTCTTGCTTTGCCGCCAGATGGCGTGCTTGCGATTTGTTTTGACGTCCGTACTATTGACTAAACCCGACATATATATATTTATGGGCTAATCCATTAGACCATTAGGCTCCGTTTGAGCCAATCAATAACGAAGTTTTTAGTTTCAACTACAGAAGATGTATAAACAAAATTCCACGGAGCTTAACTCATTATCTAACTAATTTAATTTCCAATTTTCAATTTCAGTATTCCTCCAGACGGCTCGCCCAACATTTTGACCTATGCTAATACCGAATCCAATACACCTTCAAGTAACGTATGGTCATGCAAACACAGGGCACCACGTGACTCTTATCAAGTGCGGTCACTTAGCATATCGCTTGCTGCTGCTTTTTGTGTAGCCTAGGCGACGACGGTGTACATGGCAGCCGGTAAGGCTTACTATTCACCGGTCGATTTTGAGACTGAAATTAAAAACCAAATCATTAGGTAACAGGACGGAATGGATGAAAATTAAGTTTCATGCCAACACAAGTAACAAGGGCAGAAAGATTATGATCTCATCAACGTTGTCACCGTCATCCCTCTGTCTCTACATCTCTTTAAAAATATTAATTTGATTTGTATTTCTTTCACAGGTATGTTAATTGAGTCTTCTTCAGAAATAAACATTACCTTCATACATATTTTTGTGATCCACTCCTCTCTTCTTGTATGTTTATAACGAGTATATTTTTGTGTTAAATAAATATAACAAAAACTAGCTTCTGCCAGCGTCTTCGCCTGCGTGAAAAGTGTTTTCTTCTCCCTAGGGAACACTTGGAATCTGTATAAAAAGTAACCTATGTGCTATTTCACTATAATCTATATGTGTGCCAAATTTCAACCACAGCCGTTTAGCTGTTCTGGTGTTTGAGTAAACATGCATACATCCAAACTTTCGAATTTATAATATTAGTAAGATGAAAACTGCTGTAAAATTATGCCTGATCTACTGATAAAATATTTCGTTTTCGAAATTGTGTTTGTAACTTTGTACATATGCATTGTCCTAAATGCATATTCAGTTACAAATACATGCATATTTATTTTTACATATGTTGAACTTTATTATTTACACTGGAATACTAAAAATACGACCGAAATGTATTTGGAAATACTATGCAGATGATGATAAAAAATACGTACATTTACTTCCAAACTTTTTCATTTGTTTTTTTTTTCTGTTACTGTGTTTTCCGTATCAGTTCACTTTGATGATTAAATGAAAATTTATTGCTGGACAGTGGACAGGGGTCTCTTAATTAACGCACTGTTTTCCTTTAGTTAAACTAAAGCAAAACAGACACACTCATAATTTATTAATTAATGGCAATTTGCCTGTTTTTTTTCTTGGCGGATTAATTAGGATATTCTTCAACAAGATGTTAGAAGTTGAAAAGCTGCGACATCAGTTACTGATGGTTTTTCTTTTACACTACTTATATTAAATACTGGCTTTCGGAAGAAAGCCGGTATTTAAAATAAGTTGTTAATTAAAAAAAAACTAACTAACTAGATTTTTCCTCAGTTGAGGGATGAATTGATGACAAATCCCTGTTATTTTATTTTATTTATTTGGGAAAATAAAAGATTACACACTACAGCAATACATACAATTTGAGCACGAAGAAAAGCAAATGTGCCACCAGCGTGTCAGCGTGTGTGTGTTTCTACATAATATAAAAACATTTTACATTTCACAGTCGGAGGGTACATATTCGCGAGCTGACTGACCAAAACTAGATGTATCATCCGCTTGCACAGCATGATTTCTCCTTGTTTACTTCTTTTTAGTTCGCTTTTTAAGCAGTCGGGATTTTTGATTTTTTAAATCAAAAACCTTTTTTTATTTATAGCTTTTTAGATATATTTTTTTTCGAATAACGTAAATTTAAACATATAAGTGTTATATATAAATAAATAAATAAATAAATAAATATATTTTTGAAATCACCTCTTAGATCCCTTTTTTGATATCCCACATGATGGGTTAGGAAGAAATAAAAATTTGGGCCCCCACAATATGGTGGCCAAAATTTGCATTTTTCTATTTGCCAATTTTAATGTAGCCAGTGACACTCGCAGGGTTAAAACGAATCGATTGACGTATGAATCATAAAAATCGGCCTAAGCGTTTGATCTCTAGAACGTCACATAGGAACAAGAATACATACATACATAGACTGATAAACACATTACCCTCCTTCGGCAGTCAGGTAATAAATGCGGCATAAACTATTAATACAACATTAACGACCATTTTGTTCTAATAGGTATCTTTTGATGAACCTAAAAGTAAACGAATAATAATTTACAATCGCAACGTCACTAGCCCGCCTTATTTACGTTTCGTGACTTCTACCTTTGTTACGTTGGAATGTCATTTGAAGTATTATCGGTATTCTGGCGAAATGCTTTATTTATTTCTAATGTTTCACCAATAACAGTTGAAAGAAATATTTTAGCATTGCGGCCACGAATACTTTGTTGAACTCATTACCATCCATGGAAAATAAATGAAGCTTATGAAGTGGAATACCTAAGTTTATACCTGAGTAATTTTGCTTTGTATATTGGTTATGTAATAAGAACAGAGTTCACGGATTAATTTGCTTATAATGCGGTGTCTTCATCAATAGTTATTTTATTAATTGTTTTATAAGCTAAACACACTAAACAACTCAACTCAGATTTTGTTGCTAACACGACGTTAAATTGACAGTCTGTCATACAATATTATCAAATTGACCTCGTGTTAGAAACTAACTCTGAGCTATGTTTTTAATGCAAGTAGGCCTAAGAAGACTTCTTCTTTGGGTTTAGTGCTTATAACACAGTTCTAAAATAACTATTGATGAATACACCGCATTATAAGCAATATATAATCTCTGAGCTAGGTGCCCTATGGTACCCTTACACGAAAAACTTAGCTCCTTACCTTACTAATAAGGTTAAATACAGTGAAATTAACTATAAATAAGCAATTAAGGAAAAATACTAGTAAAGCAGAATAATAATCTAGTTTATGTAAATATTACTCAGACAATATATAAATAAAATTAATTAGACAAGCCTCTTTTGAGTTTTGTTTCACGTGACTCATTACAACCTATTTCTAAACTAAGAAAAGATTGCATGCCTAATAAGGTACTCCTTACTAGTATATATTTTATAAATCACAATATTACGTAAATACCATAAAAAAATTAAAAGGGTTGAGCGTGAAAATTATCATGACGAAATGCCATAAAAAATATTTACGCACTTGTAAATAAATTCGACTTAATGATATTGTTGTGTGTGACTTTTACGGGCGGGTGTTGACGCAAGTATTATGATGTTACACCCTTTAGCTCAACTACCTAACGTGACGCGAGGCCAAACGTCTAATCGTAAGGCCCAGGCCAGGGTGGTAAGCTAACGCGGGTTCAAAGTACCAAACATTAAGAAACCGGCGTTTGTGTCCATACTGAAGTGACTATAACAGACGTGAAATATTAAACAAGAAAATCTCCGTTTGTGTCCATACTTAAGTGACTATGGCGGGCGAGAAGGATCAATCATAATATGAAGCCACCGTATTGAAATGACGAAGAATATTATTATTTAAAAATATGGCACAGGTTTTACAAATTATTAACTGAAAAATATTTGTGAATGACATGTCAAACGCCTGCGCTAGCACTCGCGACTGCCACGACTGAGCTCTGTCTGATATTGCCCGAGAATCTCAGTAAAATCGTAATGTCAATGTGTGTGCAAAATGGCTATTTGTTTGTACTGGCCTCCCTCACCGCCATTTACATACTTTGTGCCTCTACTGACAACTGGCAATGTTCTGCGGCCATCTTAGGCTCTAAACATCAACAAAAATAAAAATGAAATTAAGTCAAAAATGTTTGGGTTTGTCAACCACTTTAGAATAGAATATACTTTAATGTACACAAAAAAAAAACAAAAAATATACAAAACCATGTAATCATGATCTGATGTGTGTGTGTGTTTGTGTGTGATGTGATGTGTGTGTCACGTAATCTGTCACATTTCTGCATTTCGACCATCAGCATTGCTAACATCGAACAACACTTTGTTTAGTGAGCCTCTGATCGCGCCCGCCACCGCGCACGCCCCGCCTTAGTTGGTCACTCTAGACAAGGTCATAATCAACCTCCAAATATAAACATCAACTCGCAATACTTATAAATCCTTACGAACGATTAGCTCGCACAATTAAAACGAATTAGGTTAATGTGTGTGAGTTTCGACCGAAAACCAGTTCTTTTTCTCCTTCGTGACGCCGCCGCGACTTCCAGCTTATCTGATGGCATTAATCACAATTTCCACCCCCAATTAAAAGTGCTACTCGAGTTCAAGCAAGGAACCGCTTTTATTTGCTGTTTATTTTCTAGTACAGTTTGTTTTGTTAGTTTGTACGACAATGGTTTTATTGCGATTGTAACGTTGGAAGTTTTATATAAAGGCTGTAAAACAATATCTTGCAGCAGTCTATAATAGTGTTTCGACGTTAAAATGTTTATTTTTCGACACTAAAAGCAACATAAAGGTGGCTAAACATCTTGATAATATTTACACAGCGGCACGTAACAGTAGCCGCTCAAAACAAACAAAAACAGTATTATCAAGTAGATAAGGTTTTATCTAAGAAAAATATAAAGACATGGCTTCTGAAGCAATTCGGCCAGTGTTTGTCAACATGAGGACGGCAGCGGTCGAACCACGACGGTCACAAATCATTCTAACACCTGACCGCTCGCTTATCGCGGTTACGACATGAAAAATTACCGTCTCAGAAACGTCACAGTTTTTCCGCGCCAACGCTAGGGGGCGAAGCTGGTCATTAAAACAAATTGTTGACGACAACTGGCGGACCGAACTTTAACAACAATACTCAATAGAAGTTTTGTGAATAAAATCGTACTAATTGATACAGTTTGTAAAAGTGTTTTATTATTTCCAGCGATATAATTAATGAAAAAGTTTCTGTTAATTTGCATTTCGCAATTAAAAACTTGAAAGGAATTCTGTTTTGTATCGCAGAAACTTTGTTTTCTTGTTTATATTTCTACATTGTATCGAATAATCAAAAACCATGTCAATTACTGGTGTACAGTGGCAGAAACAGACCCCAACAAATTTGGGCAAAGGTTAGACAGATTGGTTGATTTAATAACCAAAAAATACTGAAATTGTAACTCAATTCAATGACGTATTATGTTGAAGTTATGGTGGTAAACCGCACTTACTCACTCCATACCAAATATGCTCTGTCCCTCAAAAAGGTAGATGAGTTTATTTACCTAGGCGCTACCATCAGCAACACAGGGTCTTGTGAGAAGGAAATCAGGAGACTAGTTGGTGTGGCCAAACGCATTGACGCTTTCGAGATGTGGTGTTGGCGAAAGATGCTTCAAATTCCGTGGACTGCGTTCCGCACAAACGAGTCTATCCTTTGACAACTGAAAGTCAAGGCCAGGCTCTCCACGAAGAATTCTGACATTCTTTGGTCACATTGCCCGAAAGGATGGTCATAACATCGAGCAGCTGATGATCACTGACAAGGTCGAAGGCAAGAGGACGAGAG
This sequence comes from Anorthoa munda, assembly GCA_945859665.1. NCBI lineage: Eukaryota > Metazoa > Arthropoda > Insecta > Lepidoptera > Noctuidae > Anorthoa > Anorthoa munda. The sequence goes on along the minus strand of OX243911.1, from coordinate 12,336,051 downwards.
TCCGCAACCCGGTCAGATGGTCTGACTAAATCCGTGCAACGCTGGACACCAAGTTGTCAGAGAAAAGTTGATCTCCTGTTGGGGGAATCATGACCCTCAGTAATGAGGAACACGGCGCAAGGAGGAGGATGTTAAAGTTATGTTAGTTCAATGTTTGTTCTGTATTCTTACCTTACGTAAAGAAACGGCAAAAAACCCTCTTTTAAATTCAAACCGAATTGCTATAAGACAATATAGTTCAATGTTTTTCTTTAATTCCCCCAGCGTAAAAAAAACCTTTCAATAAAAGTAAATACATTTACTGCTTGATCAATCGTACTATAAAATCGACTGGGGATGTGACGTCACTAATATTTACGCTCAGACCGGCTCGGGGCAGGATATTAAGGTTGGCTTTGATCCTGGAGCCTTTTTGACCGGACTTGTTCAACAAAATTCAACGGTAACATGTTTGACTTGGCGTTTTTAGCAAGTTGAGAAAAACGTCAAAGACTGGTTGTTTCTTTTGTAACTATAATAGAACTACAGGCGATTGTTTTTTATTAACTAAAATGTATAAAGACTTGCTTTTGCCAGCGGCTTCGCCCGCGTAGGTATTGGGCATTGTCCTACGGGAAAATACTACCGGGATAAAAACGTATGTGCCCTTCCAGACTACAATATATTTCTGTGCCAAATTTCATCCAGATCCGTTCAGCCGTTCTGGCGTGATTTAGTAACTAACATCCATACATCTATTAATTCAAACTTTCACATTTATAATATTAATAGAACTAGCTTTCGCCAGCGACTTCGTCTGTGTGATAGTCGGAAATTATGCCACGGAAACATACTACCGGAACAAAAATTGCTTAAGTGCCATTCTAGACTAGAATCTATGTCTGTGTGAAATTTCATCCAGATCTGTTCAGCCGTTCTGACATAATTTAGTAACAGCATTTATAATTTTATAAATATGATTACTAAGACGGATTTTTCAATAGTCAGACTTTATCTAGTTTTATGATGGTTTGAAAGTTTTTGTAAAGAAAATACTCATGTAAGTCAAACTGCCACATATAATCCTTAGATAAAAGTTATCTGAGTGTTGTCAAATCAACTCGCAGACGAAGTAAGATATAAAAATAGTAAGTATTTTGTAATAAAATAAATACCGTCTTTCAGGATATTAAAACTATCAAAGAATGTAAGGCAGAAAATAGTATCCGCAAACATTCCGCGGTACAGTCATAAACAAAACTTCTAACTTCCAAATGAAATTAAGACGTAAAAGACGTTGCAATCTGTCTTAAATTTAAGACTCCCATAAATAGTTTTCTTGCCTGTCGTTCGGTTAAGTCATAAACTAAGATATGTTAAACGACTGTCGACTAACATCGCAAATGAATTTTTCTAACAACGCAACAAGGATATAAATTAAACTCTATCCTTCAAAAATTAAGGTTGAGTTTACAAAAAAAGCAAGCTCTATAAAGTTTTTCATATCGTTGAAGCAGAAAACATTGGCAGGGCGCTTCACCCGTCATAAAGGGGGAAAACTTTACAAATCTACGGATTTCTTACGCTTTTAGGGACACATAATATATTTATCTGCCCCTCGACACGTTTGCAATAGCTCAAGTTTGGCGCCCGAGGATTTGTTTCGAGTTAAAATTACTGTTTACTTAATTTTGAAGCAAATTATGTTACTGATAAATGAAAAGTTTTCCGAAAATCGAGTCAAAGAAAATTGTGTATCTAGGTTTACTTGAACAGTTTTATAAAGTAGAACATCTGTTTACCGCATTTTAATTTATTTTTGTTACTCTTCGTGTTAAACAGTGAGAGATTTATATCAATGAATACACAGTTATTTATTTCAACAAGATTATATTCACCATAAAGGCTTTTTTTTAATTCTTTTTTTGTTTTAGGACATTTATACTACATGTATATGTCAGCCCGGTTAGTCTTATTATTATTCACTAGTTAATCACTAATTTAACTTACGAAGATAATAATTTAAAGACAAGCTCCTTCACTGTTAGGATTTGAGAGTATAGAATTCATGATTCCGAGTTGTAATTTGTCCAGATCTAATTTTTCTAATAATTCCTCTCTCTCTGCATGAAATTGAATACATTCCACCAATAAATGGTATACATCATCTACCGTAAAGGCTTAAAAATCCAATTACAGTTTCATAAAAAGATAAAATCGCAACAAAGTAAATACAGACAGCTACAATTACATAGCTTGTTAATTTCGTGGTGCAACGTCAAAATTTTACAGCCCCAGTAACATGAGGGGACCCAGGATGGCGCCTAGAAAATGAACTCATAACACTTTTATGAACGCGGGGTATGTTCACACTGGGATCCCCGTTCAAAGATATGATGGCTATTAAAAATCCCCGACGCTGCCCGCAATCAGACTGCTATACTGTCACTGTCATCTTAATTAAAATCTACTATTTACTGCTGCATTTTGTTGAGTTTAAAGAGATTGGATGTTTGGTTTAGGAGTCGTATTTGTGAGAAGAAAATATAACTGAGAAGTTTTCTCAGTAAGTGTGTTGGAAAAAACGAACCAGTCTTTTTAAAAAGCTGAAAGGTATTAGCCATGAGCGTTTGTAAGTAGTCAATAGGCTATCTCATAAGTTTATTTCTACTGTTTTCTGTGCACTCTGGATAACGCATAACGACGATGTTAATACTTGTAAAGGAGATTGTTTAGATTTTCCGATTGCTTATCTAGACGATAGTAAAATGGAACAGCCCATTTCCCTCGGAAAACTTTTACTACTTGCGATTATAATCTCAACTTGCACTTCGTATTTTTGTTTTTTTGGACAAAAATATACCATCTTTACAAACTGAACTTCAATGGGCTTGCTTATGTAACTGTCAAAGTATTTTTAACCGACTTCATAAAAAGGAGAAGATTTTTTTCTTTTATTTGTTATCAGATTACTCAAAGACACCTGGACCGATTTCAAAAATGCTTCTTTTGTTTGAAATGTTATTCCAAGTGGTCCCATCTTCATCAGGTCAAGATCTGATGATAGGATCAAGGAGAAATCGAGGGAACTTCTCAAATATTATAGAAATATATAGCGATTTTGGTATTTTCATCAATTATGCAATCATTTTCATCCAGAAAGTATCATTTGGTGAAGTAAAATTGATGAAGAAGACCACAGATAGCCGCTGGAACTATTTAAATTTTGCACGGGCATAAGAATATTATCTTGAATAGTTAACCTACTATGATGAAGCAAATAAATAGAAATAAATGGTACTGATGAAAATGGTACCATGGAACTGATCTGATGATGAAGCCAGACTGTAGACTGGACTGGAACTTCGTAATAATACAATGTATCTTGGTCGTGTTTGGGCTAATCGGAAACGTCATGAGGTGTTCTTTGGCTACAAATGATTTTCATGGTAATTGGAGGGACCTACCAAAAATAAAAAGAGATAAATAAAAATCTTTTTAACAAAAAAAACGTTATTTTTTGCTTTGTAGTGTTTTGTTGTGGAAGTCGGTTTGATTTTTTGTTATAAAGTTTATTAATAAGACCGTTTCATCATCATAATTAAAACGGATTTTCTATCCAAAAAGTAATTAAATTATTATCAAAGTTTAAGCACTGGATAAGATTACAAACCCGATTCATAAGATATCGTATTGACATCTTCCCAGAAAGCGATACGAACTTTTACTGATACCAGCTTTAATGGCCATGAAACTTAATAGAGGTCTTTTTTATTAACCCTTGAGTTACTTAGCTGCAGATTTTTTATAGGATTTTTATAGTGATTTTCTTGTTTTCCCACGGTAACAGAGAACGTGCTTTTTCCACCTACGTAACACAATAAATCGATACACCGCTGCGTTAACGCCTCCAATAACAGTTTGTTCTCGTTTGACGCTCATTTAGAAAGGTAAACAGCCGTCTGAACAGCCAATATGGCGGTACAAATGCAAGCATTAGCTGTTTATGCTCCCCTTATGAAGTTAACAATGCATTTCATATAGACATTAATGAGAGTAATTTTCTGTATTGAAGGAAAATGCTTATTTGAAACGGTTTTGTCGGGTCGTTTGGTTTTAATTTATGTTATTACTTATTATCTTATTTTGATTCCGTTTTGGATAACGTAAACTTATCTAAGCGTGCATTTTTAAAGGACACTTATTTTTTTTTTATTGGCTCGTATTGGCGCCAACCCCAAGTAACATGAGACAAGGGCAGGAATGATGTTTTATTGTTTTTTTTTCACATCGCACATTTTATTTTTTGAGTAGTAGTAGATGGTATTATAAAATTAGAAAGTCACAACCTACCACAACTCAAAAGTATCATCCGATGCAGCTCATAAAGATAAATAAGAAACCATAATTTACTCGTTTACTACTCCATAACAAGAAGAGGGTTAAACTATTCCCAGACAAGGACCACACAACAAAAATACTGAAGCTTAATGAAGTAATTTCTCTGTTCAGCCAAATAAAACATAATGATTAATTCATCAGTACAACTAGTAAGTTCGGGTGACATAATTGAGAATATCGAAATACATACGGGACAGGAAAATGGACCAACAATTCAACGTGTGTCGGCAGTTGAACTCAAACGAGGCGTAAACATGGTAGATTAAACTCAACCAACTATATACCCGGGTGTTCCTGTCATAGACGGATAAAAAAAAACATACAATTTTCCACGCATTTCCTTTGTTTGCACAAACACACGGAGGTAATTATGTTTTTGTTGTATAGTTTTGTGGTCCCCCCTTTGTTTGAAATTCCGAAACGTCTTCGCTTTTCGAGAATTTTGTCGGTATTCTAAACAAAGGTTTGGATTAAAAATGGAAGTAATTTAGTGGGAATTGCGGATTAGGAGATAATAAGAAGTGTTTATTATTAATCCAGTTTAGAATAGTTTGTTGTTAATTATGTTTATTGTTTAGCTATATTTAATGATGGAACCGAAGAAATAGTGCTGAAAGACTGATCCCTCGGATTCTGAAAAAGAATTATCTATAGATAAATTACAAATTAAACGTCAACCAAATGGTTGAAAAAAAATCATTATCACAGCAACTACCGTGCATTTGTCCAATTATCATATTTTTTTTTTATTCCAAATACTGGGCCTGAGAGTAAAGGATTTTTTTGTAGAAGAGTTTTTGTAATTAATTGTACTTAAATAATGTGTAAAATTAGACAAGGATAGATGGACAGTAGAGTACATTTTCAGCGAAATTTCAAAAACAAAGACAAATATTTGCCCGAAAGCCTCTTCCACGACAAACCCCTTACAAACATTAAAAGAAAAAGTCGTCAGAAACAAGACACCTCGCGCTCTTAACCCTCTAACGCGAGGGCACAAAATTTCGTCAATCAAGGGATTTACCTTACACTTGACGCTGACAACGTTCTTGAGTTACAAACTGTTGGGCTTAGCAACACGACCCGATTGCACTGAGCCCGTTGACATCCATAAATGAGGTTTTTATTTGAAAGACGTATGGTGTTAGCCGGATTATGATTCGGGGACAAGATTTTGGGTTCTTATATAAGATTTGCTTACACTTTTAAGGATTCTGTGGTAAACTTTTGATAAGATGAGTTACCGAAGTTTAGAATCAGTGTGGAAATTCTTGAAACATAAAATTACTAATATAAACCAACATGAGCATAAAAATGGTTAACAGACTGGTAATTTCAGATAAATATTTTAAATCATTATTATGGGTTTCAAACCTAGTCTTTATCGGACACTTCATAATTGCAAATGTCACAATATTCTAACTAACCCTTGGCTTGCTAGACATAGTACATCAAAACACAAAATTCCTAATCAAATATATTTTTCCAAAAGCTTACTGTGTGAATGTGTTGTTTATGAACACACCTTTTGGAAAAAATATGCTTTTACTCTAACACAAATAGATTTTATTAAGATGAAAACCTAGCGCAGACGGTTGCATCTCCATTGCGAGGTAATTTTTTACCCACTTTTACAAGTTTGTTTTTGGTACAATCATACCGAGTTTGATCAAAATCGTTAAAAGAAAGATTTCCTATCCTCAGGGGTTAGGAGGCTATTAAATATGTTCAGGGCTACGTCCCGTATGTTAAAATTGACACTGTGGTAGTATACCAAGGAATGGCTAAATGAAGAATTAGAATAATTATGTTTTCCAGAATTAAGACAATCAAAGCAGTCAACTGCTACACCACATTTCGCTTCAACCACAGCCAACCATAAGCACCATAATTAACCTTCAAAAAGCCTCCTATAATCACACAAATAATAGCCATACGATTGTCCCCCGTCAAATTGGGCCCAATCCCTCTGGCCCGTATATTCACGCCATCGATCGCAAGCGATTGCCAGTATTTTGTGCAGTTAATTATCCGCAGCGCTTGCGGGTTAATCCGGCAAGTCACGTGACATGCACGTGCTTGGTTTAAAGGGACGTATTCTTGACCCAAACGGTTCCCCGATAGGGTGGAAAAATGTAGAACAGTAAGTGCATTTTTGGTGATAATGATCCAATTAGGGGCTTAAGTGGTTAGGTCACGTGGTGAGGCATAACCTTGTTATCAAGCGAAAGATAGTGGTGGTGGCTTTGGTTGCCTACTAACGCTGCCACGTATCACCATTGTTATGCAGTGAAAACCAAATAACATCGGTAGGTACCGAAAATCGGACACCAGAAAGAGTTGTAATTATGTCACCGACAAAGATGGAGTGCTTCCATGTTTATTGCTCGCAACCATGTATGAGTCTTGCCAAGAGGTGTCTTGTTACTTAGTTCTTGGGTTGTGAAGATTAGACTCCTAGTTGCTCCTTGTAAAACATTGGTATTTAGCTGGTCGTTAAGACCTGGAAGCCGAATCCAAATACTTGGAAAAAGGCTATGCAGTTATTGTTAAACTTTAAAGCATCCTATAAAAATATACCCATATCAAATTTATCGTAATGCGTTTTTAACCGACTTTCCAAAAAGGAAGAGGTTTCTTAATTCGACCGTATTTTTTTTTAGTTTGTACGCGGATAACTTAGTCGTTTATGAACCGATTCTGATGATTCTTTTTTTGTTGGAAAGGAGATATTCCAAGGGTGGTACCATGTTAAGGATCTGATGATGGGATCCTAAAGAAATCGAGGGAACTCCTCAAATATTATAGGCATACATATAGTGATTTTGGTATTTTCATCAATATTGCAATCATTTGCACTCAGAAAGAATCATTTGGTGAAATGGAACTAATGAAGAAGACCACAATGGCCACTGGAACGCCGAAATAAAACAATGTATCAAAGTCGCGTTTGAGCTTATTGGAATCGTCATGAAATGTACTTTGGCTATAAATGATTTTCATGTTAATTGGAGGTACCTACAAAACTAAACTCAAAAACTTTTACCAAAAAATCAAACCGACTTTCAAAACAAAACAGTATAAAGCGAAAAACAACTTTCTTTTCCGAAGTCGGTGTCGAATAACGGAAAACGATGGGTACAAAAGACAAATCAATTCGGAAAAGAAACACTACAAAGCGAAAAGTAACTCTTGTTTTTCGCTTTGTAGTGTTTTGTTTTGGAAGTCGGTTTGATTTTTTGTTAAATTGTTTTTATTTTCTTTAATTACATTACATTTTGAAAAACCAATGTTAAAAATTCCATTATTTTAATCTGTGAACTGTTATCAGAAATGGCGACCATAAAGCGTTATGGCTTCCAGAATATTCCCCATCATCCCTCTGACGTAAAAGGATTAAATATTATAAATAAAATATTTGTATAGGGCGTCCTTAGCCAATCAGTAACGGGATTCCGTATAAAAATAATAAACCCGTCAATATTTGGGAGAGATTTTCATTAATTTTCATTGGCTTTTGAAAATACCATAAGCAGCAAGTCGATTAGTAATCTACATTTGTCTTCTGCCATTACTCACTTAATCTATTCCTAAAGAATACAATATCAATCTGCCTAGCCTTTTTTCCAACTATATGGGGTCGGCTTCCAGTCCTACCGGATTTAGCTGAGTACCAGAGTTTTACAAGGAGCGACTGCCTATCTGACCTCCACAACCCAGTAACTGGGTAACACGGTACCGCTTGGCAAGACTGGTGTCAGATTTCAAGCGCCTGACTACCCGTTACGACTGTCAAAGATCTTCAAATGACAGCCGGGAGCAACGGCTTAACATGCTTTCCGAGGCACGGAGGTAACCCGCTATGTTGAAATGGTCACCCATACACGGACCGTACTCGTCAAGCGTTGCTTAACCTTGATGATCGACCAGTGCGGCTGTTATTATTATACAATAATAAAATAAATATTGAAATATTATACTTTATTTTTTAACAAACTGAAAAAAAACTGTAAAATTTTAGTATAAACAACACCTCTTGAAATGAACATATTCGTATTTTTTCGAAAGCTTATTCAGTATTAAAAAAAGCCAAAATATGAAAAGCAAATAAACACAGAACTCGTTATTAAGTAACTTGTTTTCATATTCACTTCAATGTGTACCTGTAGGATGGTACTTCATACCTCCAATTTTTGTGCTCTTTAGATCCCCTGCATAGAATCCTTGAAGGCATTGTAATGCAATTCACCCTTAAACAAAGATTATAAGCGCAAAGTGGCCGGTTCAAAGATTACGTTAGGTTCCCCCAGGGTACTTTCAAGCTCATATCTCCCTAAAATCATGAAGGCATAATTTAAAGTATAAACATATTAGTGAAGGGCCAACCGGTTGCTGCCGGCGAATTTCTAACGATGGTAATATTGGATCATCTTTTTGTTTGTGGTATGCGGCAGTAGATTTTCCGGGGCGGAAGATTATAATTAAAACATAAAAAGATCATTTACATCAAGAGATGCTTAACGTAGGCCATATAAAAAGCAACTGCATAAAGTTTTCTCGAGAAAATGCATTCCGAACACAACGTTAGATTTTACGTCACTATCATTAAAATTAACGAAACGAATAATAGTGACCACGGAGCTTCCTAACCCCCTTAACAACCGTGCTCGCATGGCTAAACTCGGAAAATGACTGAGAGTAAACGCGAAAATAGAAAAGTGTAATGTCTAAAGTCTTAACGGCTTTATTTCAACTTTGACTCCGTACGCCATCTCGCGGCCAATTTCCGTACCAGTACGTAGGATATTATTTTAATGCGTAACTTGGAGGAAATTTCAACGGAACGGTTATGGTAGCAGTTATGCCTGAAGTTGTGGACCACCAATTACTTGAATGGGACCTAGACTGCATTCTTAGTTTCATTTTGTTTTGAACTATGGAACGTTCCAGTACCGAGCTATTTACAAACAAGTTTCTAATCTACTATTGTTTGTTTATACTGAGAAAGTTATATAATAATGCCATATTTTTAAAGTCACTTTTATTTCAACACACAGCTGGCAGTCGCTTCTGCCAGCGGCTTCGCCCGCGTGAATTTCGAAAATTATTCCAAGGGAACATATTCCCGACATAAAAAGTGTAATATCCTATGTGTAATTCCAGACTATCATCTGTCTCTGTGCAAAATTTCATCAAGATCCGTTCAGTAGTTTTTGCGTGAAAGAGTAACAAACATACAAACACACTAACAAACTTTCGCTTTTATAATATTATAAGTGTGTTTTTTTTTACATAGGTTTTGTAAGGAGTTATATCTAGTTTTGACCATCTCCTTCTGTACCAAACTTTTCCAGGATAAGTGTCTAAAACAAACAGCGTTAAGGGTTTAGTTTTCAAAATCTACTACCACTGTTCTTGTTCTTGTAATGTAATGTTTATATGTCGTTTTGTGGCAATTAAATACTTTTTCTTTTTTAAAAGTCATGCTTCAGTCCCGAATAACTAACGTATTGAGGACAAAATATTTACTTAATTACTGGTCAAAAGAGAAAACTTTTTAAAACACATGCAAACGATAGTGAGTTTACTAAGCAGAAATAAATTCCTTGCATCCAACTTGCATTAAAAATCTCATTTCTCTAAAAGGCGGTGCGCTCATTTAGTATTTCCCCTATCATGTAGATGGAATCTCAAGCATGTTGATACATATACTCATTGCATCTTCAAGAGCTGATCGAGTTTCCATTTCTACGAAGGCTGTTGCATTCAGAGCTCCTATTACGAAAGCTCATCTGGTAAATGCAGTATGAGCATTGCTCGGCGCATGAGGGCGGCACGGTCGCTTAAGTATTGTTGATATTCTAAACCGCCCCAGAACGGGCAGCCCTCTGTCGCAACCGCACAGTGTCGCGTGCGTTCGCCTGATTGCAAGCATTGGTAACGTGCGGCTTGGGTATGACGAATTTTGAGATAGAACTGCGAATGTTACTAAGCGATTTTTTTAAGAATATCACATCATCATCAGCCTATTAATGTTCCCACTGCTGGGACACAGGCCTCCTCTCTGTGAGAGGGAATGGGCCGTAATCCACCACGCGGGCCCAGTGCGGGTTGGTGGATGTCACATGTCTTCGAATTGTTGGTTCTAGGACATGCCGGTTTCCTCACGATGTTTTCCTTCACCGTTTTGAGAACAGTAGTGATGAAATAATTTACACAAAGTAAAGCGCCTGCCTGGGCTCGAACCCACGACCTACAACTTGTAAGTCGCGGCCGATACCACTGGGCCACCACTGCTCCCTTTAAGAATATCTGAACAAAATGCTTCTAAATTAGAGCCGTGGTATGGTATGAAGTTATCAGTTCGACTATTTTAATAAATAATAATAAAATTTTCTTTATTCAGGTAACTTTTCAAAACCCATTTTACATTAAATATAAACATCAGAATAATAAAAATAAAAATAATATCAAATATCAATAAAATAATATAAAAATATAATATCAATGGGTGCACGGTTGGCGCAGTGGTTGAGCGATTGACTGCTGCGCTGCGTGTCGCGGGTTCGATTCCCGCATGGATCAAATATTTGTATGATCTACAGATAGTTGTTCCGGCTCTGGGTGTTTGTGTATGTGAGTTTATATGTTTGTAAACGCACCCACGATACAGGAAGAAATTCCTAGTGTGGGGCAACGTTTTAAAAAAAACAAAAAAAAAAACGGTCAAAACAAAAAGTAATGTCAAACAAATCAATTGGTGGGATAATACTGTGGTAGAGTTTTAAAAGGTAAACCTTCCTTATGTTTCACATCTGGTTGTCCAGACTAGGATACGTTAATCTCGGATCTGGTGTTATCTTCTATTTGGATCATGGCAGCCGATCTTTGCAAAGACTAGCCGTCGATGACGTGGGAGATAATCCAATATGACCGGAGACACATCAGGTGCAACACTAACAGATTCACGTGCCTTCCGAATCATGGGGTTATTACTTCCAATCTCCAAGCTGTCATTGAGAAATTCCTAATGGTAAAACCCAGTAACGCCTTGCCTAACCTGAGGATCGAATCCTATATTCAGCAGTCATGCTAACGACCGACCACCCAGACCAACGAGGCAGCTATTGTAAAGTGGGTCGGTACAACTGAGAAAGCCATTTTTCGCTCTTATGGCTTTGGTAAAATTTGAAAACGGGTAAAAAATACTAATACACAAAAATTCTCAATTGTACCTATTTAAAAGGTAATAAAAATTATATACATAACATGCTGTGATATTATAATAAACTAAAATATATTTCAATAAAAATATGTTCTTGAATAAACAATTTGCTTTAAGGTTATTATTAGACAGATCTCATCATAATTTTATTTGGTTTAATTAACCCAGGCACAAGCCATTCCCGACAAAAAAAAAATATACAGCCTTTATTTGACGTATACAGCCCGCAACGTCATGGAAGTCGTTCGCAGTTGGCGAAGCGTTAAATGCTACATTTTCCTCGGCCATTTGCAATTCGATATTCAGCTAAGCTTCGCGGGATTGAACTCTCCGGATTGCATGTCTACTCGCATTTGATATTGTAATAATATTCATCCCTTTTAAGTATAAAGTGGATCAGGAGTAAACTCTACCCACTCGCGGTCGAGATTAAGTGATCTGTATCAAGGAATAATATTATTGTGGTTTTGTTCTGCTAACTTTGCTTGTTGATTTTTAATAGTGTTTTTGCTTTGCCAATATGGGGCTAAGAGTTGAGGAGGTCCTAGTTGGGTGGTCGTCACTTTTGTATTTTTATACAAGAGGTCAAAGTACTGTAGGAGTTAGTAGTATGTGTAAATGTTAATGATCCGACAGGTCTAATTTGGTAAGGTACCTAATTTTTAATTAAACTTTCCCAATTTGTAACTTAGTACCATACGTAAATCTATTCCTCGTGTTTGAGAATGCTTTTAAAAACAACACCATAAACAAGAGTCCAGGATCTGATCAAAATACGGTGCCTTTTCTGTACATTTTTATTCTTAATTCACTACACAAGCTCCTTGAGTTATCCCCTACCACTAGACAATCAGTAGCAGCGTGGGTGCCGCCCGTGGCACCTTTTGTTGCCTCGCAACTTATTGCTTCAGAAATCCACACACCTACGACGCCACATTCTGTTCCTACAATAAAATCTTCATCATTCTCTGTCCGAACAAACGTATGGCAGTAACAAATTGGTCATTCTTCACTACGTTTAACGCCCACCATGCTTAAAATACTGCTGTATGCATTTTAATGCGTTTAATGGTTCAGTACTACTGTATGCATTGGGATTATGCCTGGATGCAGCCAGACATTTCTAGGCAAGATAAACAGTGGAGGCGTTCTCCAAGATTAGTACTAAGAGTCCCTGCGTCTTGTATAGTCGAGATTTCCGTTTGTGAATAACCTAAATGTTTAAGTAACCATTGTTTTAATAATGAGTCATGCTTGTGTACTGAGTTAATTACTTGGAGTAAGGTTAAGACTACAGATGTTGCTGTTTCATATGGTTTTATTAAAAGGATGTGTTATATTTTAGCTTGGTGTTACATACATTAAAATACCAGACTATTTGCACACACTCATACAGGGCCAGATATTACATACATAAAGTACCAAGAAAGTTAACCCATTGAAGCAAAAGTTAAAAGAAGGTTTCACAATTGAACAGAAGACAGTTTCTTTTACACACATGTTCAAACTTGGCAAACGAATACGATCTTGACCACTACAAAAGTTGATCCTGACAATGACGTAAATCTGTGCTTTACATAAGCCCACTATTCAAAAAGCAACAAACTACAACAATTCACGGTTAATGTTGTTCGCAATTCCACGTAACATAAGCCACATTTTAATTTTCCAACATACAAAGTGAAAGAGCTTGCATTGTCGTGGCATCTCTGAGATAGCACAAGTCTTAATCTCGGCGGAGCACGTTGCGACTGCCCTAATGATATCTCAAGATGCGCTTAAGAGCCCATACATAACACTCTATGGGACATTTTTAAAATTTAAGCCAACGTTAATGCATTCTACCCCGTTTACTGTTTATATTTATTCAAATTTGTAGGCGAGTTCACAATGCAGTGTCTCGCCTTTGTGTTATTAGCATAATACGAGGTGTATTCAATGGACAAAGTAACTGGTATAAAATAAAATTTTACGGTATACCCTTATATTGAAGTAGGGAGGTCGGGTTATTCACAATAAAAAGCATATATTGCCCATGTTTCGTGGTGTATGGGAACTGAATATTTCACGTCCATTGCCGAGATTATTGTAAGCAACTTTTGTTGTATTGGAGTTGGTTGTTTTTGTTGCTTCAAGTTGGGTGCACTTTATATTGCTGTTCTTTTTAAAATAATATAAAAAGTGTATCAAATATTGTTGTTTGTTATTTGTAAATGTATTCTGTAGTTATTGGGTTTCCTTAGCCTCAGGGTTTTAACATGGTAATAAACAATAACATGTTTTTGTTTCAATAACAGTTTAAATTAATTCTCATCGGGGTGTGAGCGTATCTAGTTGGGAAGCGTTCTATGATGCGTTTGTCGATGATGTTGATGTCTACGCCTGTGAACTCGTCTACAACAAATGAGTTATGGTCTTACTCTATTGAGATCACCAGCCTAATGCTCCTAAAAAAACTCAGCTGTCTATGTCGAAGACAAAAATAATCAAAAACAAAACTAAACTTTTTTATTTCAATTAGACCATTTGGAACGTCAAAAATTTAAATTTACAAAAATAATAATAATTGATTAGAATAGTCCATTCGGAAAAGTAGCTTGTTAGGGAGAAGAACGGTCAAGAAACTCCATAGTCATAATTATGGTTCTCTATTGAAACAAACTGTCATGTATGAAATTTCATTAAAGGACGATAACCACAAAAAAATAATATAATAAACCAGTATTGTACAAGTAGTTGGCCATATTAATCAAAAAATATTTACTTAAAAAACATTTACCATATTGACCAAAAAACATTTGTTACAAAAAGCCTTAAAGCAACAACAAAAACAAAATCTTAACAAAGCTCCAAAATTAAATGAAGTTATCGAACAATTTTCCAATTACCCGCTTTAAAATAATCGAAGTGGGTAGTAACAAAAAATTAATAATCGATTCACAAAGTTTGAGTAACGATAAATTTCGTAATAAACTGTGCTACGCTCTACTCCAAATACTTTATTTTGAACGCTCGCGGGCATTGCTCCATTATTGAAACGAATTGTTTTCTGAAGTTTTAATATTAAAGGCTACGTTATTGGAATTTCCTTCTCGTTTTTTTCTATTATTGCTTATAAAATTGCTGTGCTGTTTAAACTTTTAAGAATGGCGAACTTTGCTTAGTTGCGTAGGTATTAAATATTTTGTTTCTTGAAACATTGTGCCCTATTTATATGAAACAAGATAATTATAAATTAGGTCAGAGTAATAGGCTCAGATCAAATAAAAACACTTTTAATTTTATCTGAGCTAATAGGTAGGTAACTTAAAAAACTTAATTTAAGCAGAGATTACTTTGTTAAAAACCGGCCAAGTGCGAGTCGGACTCGCGCACGTAGGGTTCCGTACCACTATCACAAAAAACAGCAAACAAATCACGTTTGTTGTATGGGAGGCTCACTTAAATATTTATTTTATTCTATTTTTATATTTTTTCTTATAGCGGCAACAGAAATTCATCATCTGTAAAATTTTCAACTGTCTAGCTATCCCGTGATTCATGAGATACAGCCTGGTGATAGACAGACGGACCGTGCAGTCTTAGTATTAAGGTCCCGTTTTTTTGCCGAAAGAGGGTATAAAGTGCTTATCAGTCTATGTATGTATGTTTGAATGTATGTATATTTGTTCCTATGTGGCGTTCTAGAGATAAAACGCGTTGGCCGATTTTGATGATTCTTACGTCAATCGATTCGTCTTAACCCTGCGAGTGTCACTGGAAAAATAGGTAAATGGCGGCTTTCGGGCGCCATTTTGTGGGGGTCCAATTTTTTTTTTGCTTCAAAGCCCTTCGTGTGGGGTATCACAATAAAGGGTTTTAAGAGGAGATTTCAAAAATATATAACACTTATATGTTTAAATCTACCTAATTTGAAAAAAAAATAACTAAGAAGTTTTAAATAAAAAAAGTTTTAAATAAAAACTAAAAAGACGTAAACAAGGAGAAAATCTTGCTGTGCAGTCGGAGGATACATATTCGCGAGCTGGCTGACCAAAACCAGATGTCGGGTTTTTAGATTTAACTTTTTTTACTCTTTGGGTACGGAACACTAAAAACCAAAAGAAAATGGTACCTCATGAGATGTACCTAATTACTTATTCGTTTCTCAATGGGACGACCTTTCCAAAACGGGGATATGTGGCTCTCTTAGAAAAAAATCATTGAAAAGGATGCACGGTGCATTTTCCTTACATTCCCAAAGTAATCATTCAAGACGGCACATAAATAAACCCCAGACTTAACATGTAAACAGTTAAAAGTACTCAAGACGAAGAATATGTTTTCCTAATCAAAGCCTCTTCAAGCCCTTTTCATAGCTACTTGAATCGAGAGGATGAATGGTACTGAATGCTAATTCCCGTGAAAGCTCGAATTTGTATCTAATTACACTTTACAACCTTTATACTTGTTAAGTAGACTCGAATTTGTTCTGAATTTTATCGAATTTATGTTTTGAGCTTAACTAAGTAATGTGATTTGAAATGAAAAACATAACGTATAAACGATTTCTTGTTAGTCATAATAATATTCTATTTATCAGTTGTAACCTATCCGCATATTTTCTTGTACCTATCTGTTATTCACCGAGAATAAATGTTATATTCAATTTTTAGGTAGACACTGCTCTTAATACGCTTCTTGAGGAGAAACATTAATTAATATTATGTCTAGTTTTAATTAATTATTGCGATGTTAAATTTGCGGACATTCAACCTATCTTCTTAATATAAAAACCAATTTCTTAAAGTTCATAAATGTCAAAATAATTAATTATTTCTTTCCTTTAGAAAACGGCAAAGTCGTTACAAAATTACTCTAAATAAAAATATAACGTCTAAAGAGTAGCCATTGTTTGAAGGCAACCATTTTGTTCCCGAGCACTAAAATTAAACGTCAATCGTTATGTCAAAGGCAGCGTGGTCGTAGTTTGTTATTAAAATTATCGACAATTCCTACTTCCTTGGGATTTTCTAAAACAACGCTATTGTTGCGATTTTTTGTTTTAAATATTTCCCGCTGTGTGTATTTTTAATGAGAAAATGTTGCAGAATGTGCCTTCAGCTAGAGGTTTATAAGGAAATACGTCAACTTTCGGCATGTATTAAAAAAACTTTGTTTATGACTCGAAGGACTACCATGGAGGTTAATGAAAGATGCAAACAAGGGGTATAAAAAATATTTTTTGAACTTGTTGTGCCAAATTCCCTTCTGGTGTCCGGAACAAAAAACAGAAAATCAAGTGATAAAAAAGTTAGGTGTTAAAATACCCACTTTAAGTTAGTAGAGTTTCTTTTGTGGTTTTAAATTAAATTGACAAATACAGTTCCAACTAAGGTTGATTTTTTCTAAATTTAACGCTAAAGCAATTTAAAACACTTTTTTTCTTCTCAATTCTGATTAAACACATTTGCCCGACATTACAAACACGACCAAAAAGAAATCGCCCATTTTCTATTTCCGTACCGAATTGTTTAACATACGACAAAATCATTTCCATCCGTTCAAACTTGGTAAAACGATTTCAAATTACTTCAAACACAACAGGAATGAGTGAACCGAAACTCGTTTCTTCCCCATAAATCGGAATATGCAAAATGCTGGGATGACAAAAGTTTGTTTCGCTGGCCAGTGGTTAGGTTCGTTTCGAACTCCCGATACGGTTTGACAATGCACATGCAAATTAACCAACAGCAAAGAGCATTTCTGAGCGGAAAGTTTAATGGCATAGTGTACCCCGTTTAAGTTCCGCGATCCTTGCAACTATTATTTTGCTACCGGTGCTATTCCTGTTTACTCGCTTTCCCTATTTCGATCACAATGCCCTACGTGTGCGAACTTGGCTAGTCTTCCCTTAAGCTAAATAAGGAGACTTTTATAATGTGGGAAAAATGAAAAATGTATCGGGCTTGCAGTTGAAGAAATAAAGGAATAATCTTTGGATAAGGGTCAGTTGAGTTTAACCCATCTTTGTGATGAAGAAATCAAAGTAATGAGCGTCGATCGGTTTAGTTTACTGGAAAACCATAGTTTAGAATAGGTAGGTCATCGTTATGTAGGTAATGGCATGGCAATGTACTATCTAAACATATAATAGACTAGCTGTTCCCCGCGGCTTCGCTCCCGTGGGCCACCCCACAGGACCCGTTTTCGGGATAGAAAAATAGCCTATGTTACTCAGGAATAACGTAGCTTTCTATTGGTGAAAGAATTTTTTAAATCGGTCCAGTAGTTTCGGAGCCTATTCGGTACAAACAAACAAACAAACAAAAAAATCTTTCCTCTTTATAATATTATAGTATAGAAGAAAGTGACTGACTCACTCACTGACCATCAACGCACAGCCCAAACGGCTGAAGCTTCAATCATGAAACTTGGCACGTAGGTTTTTTTGGTAGTGTAGGTGAGTACAAAGAAAGGATTTTTGGAAATTCCACCCCTAAGGGCGTGAAATAGGGGATAAAGGTTTGTTACTTTTTCTCTACATACTGCTAAAATATAGTAAGGAGAAGCATGTAGTATACACGTGTGAAGCCACGGGCAAAAGCTAGTTTTTGATAAATCATCTCAATGATTTTCCAGAAAATTTATGATTGAACTTCAAACGAAACATATTTTAGTATGCTTCATAATTTGAAATAATCTACTTTTTTACTAACCCAAAAAAAATACAAAAAGGTACATTAAAAATTCCTTCCTAGATCATTAATTAAACATGGAGGCACTTATTAATTTCCGCTTATCAATTTTTAATAAAGCACACAGAAACATAAGGAGGGAATATTTTTGAAACAAAGTACGACCGTAATCTTAAAAATCCAATATTGCGAAATTAAGTTTTTTAATTAATTTTCTTTCTGTATTCACGGCTTAGTTTTCTTCATTGCCCGAGGCTGTCTCGCCAACAATATTGAGTTCCAAGATATCTTTAATAACCCGAATATCTTTTGTTGTGTTACTATGAGATAATTATTTGTTATTCTCGACGATTACAAATGTTTCATCTAAATGTTATGATTATTCGTTATTACTTATTGTTTGAGATAAAAACAGAGTCCTTATCAAGAAAACAAAATTCGTACGAGTATTTTGATACAAATTACAGATCATTTTCTTTGAAATAATATAAAATATCGCTTAAAGAGTCAGCTTATTTTATAATAAATTAACGAATAAATTTATTTGCAAGCGTGTCATATAAGTCATATTAAAAAAAAATCGGCCAAGTGTGAGTCTAACTCAAGCATGACAGATGTGAATTTTTTCACATATCCAAAAGCAACCATTTAGCTGGCACACTTGACTCCAACAACCCGTAATATTTTTGAATAGCCTATCCAACGATATGAGTTATATGAGATGATATCCATGGGATAGACGAAGAAAAACACATCCTCATTTTACTTATACAGGTGTAGCGTAACAATTTTTTATAATGGTTTTTTTACCACTTTGTCGGCATGATTAAAATGTATATTCCTGCCAAATTATTGCTTTCTAGTACTAAAAATCGCCGAGCTAAGCTATCCGCAGCTTAGGACGGATGGACATGGTGAAACTATAAGGGTTCCTTGTTAACCACGGAATCCTAAAAGCACACATCATTTTGCTCACCCAAATGTATCCACAAAACAATGCAATATTGCATTATAATTGAATATTTTTCTCCATCATTCTGTGGCCACTTGACAACCGATATTAATACCTGCTCCCATTCAAGAGGAAGTGTGCTAAATTACATATTGTTCTATAATATATTGTAATGAAATGCGTCTGTGCGCATGCGACTAGTGGAGCGAGAAATTGCTTAATCAGTCATCTGTATAATGTCGATGATTAGCCCGATACCGATATGAAATCGACGGTGAAATATTCGGTGCAGTCATTGCGACAAGCAACGGTAGGGGTAGGCATGAACGTTTTACTGGGTCTGTAAAATTTCTTGTTTTTTTAGGAGAATGCGGTGAATTTGTAGAGGACGAGGAGGTTATAGATTTTGGTTTTATATCTTTATGGGTCATGTAGGCTCTAGGACTAATAATTAATTTGAATATGAGTTTATTTACGAATTTTAAAAATGAGTTATTTATCTAAATCTTATGCTTATGCTTATCTATACTAATAATTATTTAAAGAAATAATATAAATAATATAAAGAGATATATATGATATAGAAAGGCTTATGTTTAACAAACCACCAAATCTAGTAATATACTGACAAAAATAGTAAATGATCACCAAAATTAAATTTAGAATCGCAACAGAGTCGACGGAGCCCCGCTGGGCGGGGCTCCTATTTCTGAATACAGGGTCTAAAGTAAACTAACACGAAGGTGATGACGGGAGCTGAGTTCGCTCGCTTTGCTCGCTCACTTCAGCTCCCGTCATCTCCTTCGAACCTAACCTGTCCGTGTCGGGGTGCCCTTAGCTCCCGAGCTCGCTTCGCTCGCTCTTGGACTGATTCATTGACCAAATCACTAGATTTGATATCTTACGGTTTTAGCACTTATGAAATTTGGTGATCAATTTACTAAATTTGGTTTAGGTTTATTTTTTTTGCTGATTAGTATATATTTTAGGTGATAGGGGTTATCGTCACAAAGTTTTTTTTGGTGGTCATTATATTTATTCCCATATAGAAATAATATAAAGAGGAAATTTGAGGAGGATTTTTTTTATTTTTAGATTTTTGTATATAACGAAAAAACTTAAAACCTACTGGAGCGATTTCAAAAATTCTTCACCATTGAGAAGTTACACTAACCCCGAGTGACATAGGCTACTTTTTATCCCTGTATTCCTACGGAAACGGGAACTACGCGGGTGAAACCGCGAGGCTTCCGCTAGTAACAAATATAAGTGGAAAACTTATGTCTTTTTAATGTCTAAAAAGTTGAATATTTCAAACCAGTATAAACTGAAATTTATGGTAATGTAAATAAGCAACGTGCTAATCTTTCTTTTTGCATTAAAACTTACGCTAAAACTTATTTTCATACATTTTATTTGAAAAACAAACAATAATGTATTTGTTTTACACTGAACAAAATTTCCTAGAACATTTACAACAGATTTATTCACAGAATCCTTCACACATTCAAGCTTCATGAGCCGTAAATTTACCAACAAATGGCCCTTGACGATTTTCACGCTGTCAGAGAAATGAAGGAAAACAGAATCCTGGGCATTGACCGCCCCAAGAGATATATAGTCCAGTCCCAACCCGCCACGTCATCATGATAATAAATACCCCAATAATACACATTATTTTTGCTACCCTTTATACGAATTATTTACGTCAAAATATGATACTTTATGGACGTATCGATAGTTAACGTGATTAATGATATGAGCGCGTGGTTTATATCAATTATTCGATTTTCTATTCGATTGTTTTCTATTCGAGTGGACAGCGTTTTAATATTGAAATGGTTTGGATTTATTGTTCAGTCGTTGGATAATGGTTGTGTGTAGATTTATATTATGAATATCTGTGATTAATGATCTGGATTAGCAAAAAATATAGAGTTGTCGTCGGCAATACGAGTAGTAGACATATATACTAACCAAGTTGTTCATACAACGGCAGCAAAGACACGTGGCTTGAAAATACTGTCATCGGATTTTTTCCCGAAGAAGAAGAAGGAATCATTCCCTAAGTAGTATGATTAGATACATGAACACGTAGGTAAACAACATCGGCACGCTTTACTCGATTTTTTTTATTTTACACCTACTTTTATTTAGACACATTATTCTTTATTTAACACAGTACCAAGTTTTATTTTCATCATCTCCACAACCATATACTAAAATCCAACAGTAATTTCCCTTTAACTAATTTTATGTACGTTTTATCCATTTCCACGTTACGAGTGCATCGTACAAATTCAATTCAGTTTTCCAATCGACTGAAAGCTGTTTACAATCACGCAAGCAAGTAACATGGCTCGTTTGAGCTAAATAAAAGGCTGCTAGCGATGCGTCCGAGCCCACTGGGTACTACCACTGGGCACTACGCTAGGTCCGGTAAGCATCGGTATGGGTAGTAAGTATGGTAATGTTTTTGTCTGTAAAGGTGTGGATTTAATTGTGTTTTTGCTGGTGTATTGTCGATTGTGGCGTGGTGACGTATAAACTTTATTCTGCTGGAATGGTCAATTTTGAATTCATAATATGTCTGTAAGTTTACAGGAGCAGAACTGTAGTTATGTGTATTACCTATATTAAAATTATTTCGAAAACACAGTCAGCTATTGCAGTTTTTTTCAACCCAGAAAAGATGCCAAGCAGGTATTTACCGGTAAAAAGTCAGGTAGACAAATGCCACAATATTGATGAACAAACACAGAATAAAAAAAATAAAACATTCAACTAAACCTCATATTATTTTGTTCTTGGTGTTAATTCTATAATCATGCTAAACCAATAAATAAAAAACCCAGCAAACCCGTGTAATATTGTACGAGTTTTTAATTTGCATTCGTCTCATTCGTCACTTAGTATTCATAGCATCGGCTTGAAGTGAATCGAAACAGGAACTTTCAATAGCAAAAACATTCCTAAGTGGAGTGCTCGGAATTAGCGGATTTATTCATTCTTTTGTGTTTTCATAATTATATCTTAGAATGCTGGGTTACTTCTATTTTTCATGCTAATCTAGGAACGTGCTTGAAAATAACTTACGACGTTCATTTAAAGTACGTTGGCACTAAGAGTTGTGGTTCTTTAAAAGTTTTGGACGAGACTGCAGTAGTAAAAACTAGTCCGGCATAATGAAGACGTGAAAATGCATGTTTGGTTGAGTGCTAGCTAATTTTAGCAAGGTAAGTTCTTTCTTACCTACTGGTGTTCTTTTTAAAAGATGCAAACGAGCCTTATTACCCGACTGCCGAAGGAGGGTAATGTGTTTATCAGTCTATATAATTATGTATGTATGTTTGTATATTTGTTTGTTCCTATGTGGCGTTCTAGAGACCAAACGCGTTGGCTGATTTTAATGATTTTTACGTCAATCGATTCGTCTTAACCCTGCGAGTGTCACTGGTTACATTAAAATTGGAAAAAAAAAATGGTGGATTTTGGGCGCCATTTTGTGAGGGCATTTTTTATTTTTTATTTCTTCCCCTTCCTGTGGGGTATCAAAATAAAGGGTTTTAAGAGGTGATTTCAAAAATATATAACACTTATATGTTTGAATGTACGTTATTCTAAAAAATAATAACTAAAAAGTTGTAAATAAAAAAAGTTAATTAAAAAAATCAAAAACCCGACTGCTTGAAAAGCGAACTAAAAAGACGTAAACAAGAAGAAAATCATGATGTGCAGTCGGAGGATACATCTGGTTTTGGTCCGCCAGCTCGCGAATATGTATCCTCCGACTGCACAGCATGATTTTCTTCTTGTTTACGTCTTTTTAGTTCACTTTTCAAGCAGTCGGGTTTTTTGATTTTTTTAATTAACTTTTTTTTGGTTAGTAAGCCTTTACCAACAGCAGCTGTACTTATGAATTTGGGTAACGCAAAATTCTCATAATACGTTACGGACTTTTAAAAAGACATATTTGTCATATTATTTGGTACATGTTTATAATAGATATAAATTTGTTTTGTGCCAACAATATTTTAAGAATTTCGCGTTTAAAAAATATAATATCAATAATTTTAAAGATTATTTATGTCTACAACGAAAACAAAGGTCAAACGGCTTCGTTAAAATTAAAACCCAATTGTGAAATGCTTACTCTAATATTCACAGACTAATAAACATAACCTATTGCATAAGAACTACAAAGACAAATGTCCAGAATTATCTTTTTAATTATAATGAAAAGTAGTGTCAGAATAATGACTTCAAGGCAAAGAAAATATAAAGGTAAAGGAAAGGACGGAGCGTGGTTACAATGACAACATGTATTATGTGGAAGACAAAGTGTTCTCTTGTTTAAAACTAAAGACCCAGAAGTCCCATCAGGCTTGTCATTTGATTTGTTAAAATTAGTTCTTTGAGTTGAGCCTTAGATCGTGCTTTTAAATTTTGTATATTTATTATATTTAAAGCATATGGGGCCTTTGCTTTATTTTTGTGATAATTTGAATACAATCTGTTGAGTCATTTTCATCTTTCACAGCATCCCGAAGAAGATATGTTTTTACTAAATCTGTACTTATATTCTATTATAGTCACATCTGAGCTTTCCATTGCCATTATCATAGGTTTGTATGATTCTGTTAGCCCGGCGAGGAGGATCTTACCCAGCTAATCATCATCAACATGAAACTCTATGTTCTGGAGCTTGTGTGCACAAGTAATTACCTTATTTACATAATTTTCTGCACTTTCTAGGTCTGTAATAATTAAATTACGTAATTAACCCACCTTCATAGTCAAATCATAGTCACTAAATGCCTTACGCAGTTTATTCCATGCCTCTTTAGAAGTTTTCGCTTCTTGGATGTGAATGTTATTGACTGGATCTACCAATAATACGATTTTCGTCCTTGCTTTTGTGTCATCTTTTTTCGTAAAGGTGGTTTCGCCATCGTGTTCCACGCATTTCCAAAGATCCTCGTGTTCAAGATACGTCTTCACAGTGAAATTCCACGTAGCATAATTGTCGCGGCCTTTCAATTTTCAATGTTAATTAGATTCCATTCCATTTGATGCCATTATTAATGATGTGATTAGTTATTAGAAGTAGTTTGCTGAAAACGAGCCCTGAAACTCGAGTGAGATTGATTGAGTTCATCGACCTCATGTTACTTTTCGCGAAAAAACTAGAAAACCTTTCCCTAATCGGACCTAATCGGGCGTCCTGTGCCCTTAACCTAATGAAAACTGGTGTTATAACAATGATTTCCAGGCTAATCTACGGAAAATATAATGAAAAGGACGGAATGGGTTACGATGACAACGTGTATTACACAGAGTACTTTTTAGGGTTCCGTACCAAAATGGTAAAAAACAGCCCACGATGCGACTCAGTCTGTCTGTCTCAAGAACTACTAATGTTATCAACTTGAAATTTGGAATAGTTTTAGATGCCTTTTGCCCAACTATTTTGTAAATAAGAAACATATTTTTTTATTATATATATTACCTATTTGCAAAGGGTTATTTAAAAATTCGAAGTGTGAAATTCGAACACGGGCTATCATAATGCGACATCATATGAAAGAGTGCTATTTGTACATCCTCAATATTTTTTCTTTTTTTAGACCGTACCTATAGTTTTCGACTTTAGTTTCGATATCTCTAAATATCACACTATTTCAGAAATCATCAACAAAAATTACATTAGTTCCAATATCGGGCAAGAGATGGGGCTGACCTAAAACTGCAATATTCTACACCGCAGTGTTATTTTATATTAAAACAAAAAAATTGCGGTTTGGTATGGAACCAAGTCCGACACGCACTTGGCTGATTTTTTATATACAGGTAGTATGGTATTAAGTAGAAAAAAAATCTTTTACTTTTTATAAACTAAAGGATGCGTTCAGTGTTCACTATAATAAATAACTAGACTGCGTTCACATATCAGCAAATTATACTATGTTTCAAATAGATTGGCCGTTAGAGATTTACTGTCGATTTTATTGCTAATTAATGCCAAAAATGTGCTGCAATTGGCTAATGTCACTTAACTAGTCGTATAATGAGGCCTTTACAACTATTTGGGGCTCATTTTCTACTTATATTAGTAAATCAATGATCGATGGTCAAACTGCAAACTTGTCACTTATAGACTAGCGTTTTCCCGCAGCTTCGCTTCTGTGACCAATCCCATAGACATCGTGCATTTTTTCGGGATAAAAATTAGTCTGTAAAATCGTAGTCGGATCAGTACCTCCAAAGAGCGTACGGTTGGCGCAGTGGTTGAGCGATTGAATGCTGCCTGCGCTGCGTATCACGGGTAAGATTCCCGCACGGAACGAATATTTGTATGACAGATAATTTTTCCGGCTCTGGGTTTTTGTGTATTTATTTATTTATGTATTCTTTATTGTACACCAGAAAATACAGTAACAAAAGAAACTTAAAACTAAAAATATACAACGGGCGGCCTTATCGCATTCCGCGTATGTGAGTTTATATGTTTGTAAACGCACCCAAGATACAGGAAGAAATTCCTAATATGGGGAAAAGTAAAAAAAAGGAAAATCTTTTTTTAAACAAATATACATTCTATAGTTAAGATGATGATTTTTCACTTTTGTAATGAACTCGTTGAACAGAATTTAAAAACCAATTAAGAGGCCAATACGAAATACAGACATTTCAAAAAGTAAATGAACTTTACGTCAGCACCCAGCGAAAGAGATTAAGTAGATTTCCCTTTAAAAATATCCCAGTCCCAATGAGGCTGATAAATGAGTTAAAGCTTGCTCCATGTCATATTGAGACCTTTACTGTTCATTACTGTTATTAGCAAAGGGGTTGAACAAAAGTACAACTTTTCCAACCCCTTTAGGGATTTGCGAGCCTCCCAATTTTTGGGATCCTAATCCCATTCCACGTTCTTTCGTCTCATTTCAACGGAATCAGTGAAACTTCCCAATTACGTATTGTAGCTAAATCGCTGCAAGACTCTTTGCTTCTGCCTTTTTTTTAATTTGTCAAAGCGTACGTAGCATTCCTTTTAAGTTTTCGTAGTTAAAAACTTTTATTACCTTATCTATATTACGTTATTGAATCGACTTTAGGTGTATGCTTAAGCCATCATTAAACCGGTTGAAACTGCGTTGAGGATAAGCACGTGTATTTATCTTTAGGCCATGCTAAAATTTCATTCATGTTTATTTTACTAAATATACCTAATAAATATTTAAAATAACTTATACGATATTGACTATTGCGGTTCTTTCAGTTTTTTTTTTAATTATGTGTTTTACCTTTTTATATTTTTTATATTCTGGGTGTATTTATTTTTAATTCAAAATTATACGTTCGCCTGTGTGCCAGCAGTGAGAACATTAATAGGCTGAAGATGTGTGTGTGTGTGTTGCGTTAAAGTTTTGTTTTAATTTTATAACGCTACACGTATAACAAAATGTCTAACAGAGTTCCTATTGCGTTTCACGCTTGTGCATGCAAATTGGAGAACGATAGCAAACTATTATTTGCTTGCAAAGTTAAATAGCTTTTGCCGTTCTTTCTCTAGAAAAACCAGGAAGAGTTTTAATCCCAAATCGAACTGGGAACTGACTGAACTTTCAACGAGCTGTTGTTATAGAGAATGCATTTTTTTCCCGTCAGTGAATACTAACTTTATATTGCTACTGAAGTTATACAATAGAACAGCGAATATGTTTAAACCATTTGGATATAAACAAATAAATATGCGACTGGCTTTTACGAGGAGAATATGAAGCATTTGTTATAAAACAATGAACAGGAAACGTATTTGGAAATTCTGTAGTTAGGTGCCTAGGCCTATTTTTTTTGGAGAATTTTACGATTTCTCGAGGAGTTTTTAATACTCCTAGAGAAAAAAAACTGATGGCTCATCATTCTAAACATGGAGCTTTCAAACCTAGCCATGATCCATCGCGTATTATATGGTATCATCATAGTAGAAAATACATAATGCCACCATAAATTTTCACATCACGCCTATAAAAAATCAGGTTACTGGTTTACGTAATGCACTCATGAAAAACTAAGAGCTTTCTCACATCAATAGCCTTTCAACAGGGTATCCATCACTAATACATCAACCCGTTTCATAGTGGTGATGTCACTGTAATACACACAAATCGAAGTGCAAACTGCATGGATAAAAGTGGGTCGAGATTACGTCATAAGGTGTTAGTGTGTTTACCTGTAGATTTTCTTAGTGACGTAAGTTTTTGTTTTTATTTTTTTGATTCCTGCTAATGACAGCCTGCTTACTGGTAAGCTAGTAGATGGTTTTATAAGTAATTTTCAGGCAATCTACTAATATATATTTTAATTGTTAATTAAAGCAATAGAAATTTGACGAGGTATCCTATCTCTATCGAAGCAGAATGCTAAAAACGAATGAATTGGTGCAGAATGCTAAAAACTAATGAATTAGTGTAAAATGCTAAAAACGAATGATTTGGACAAAGTAAGGTAAAGTACGATATATTTTTTTAGAATTTAATATTTTTGGTTTAATAGGTAAATACTTATAAAATTAGATTACTGCTTGATATTTACAAAATAATATTGATTACACGAAATCGATCGTTAAAAGAATATGCTAGTACGTTTTAGGTCACTACATTTTTTATATATATAATCAAGAATTTTTATTGCTAAAGAACATTAGGCAATCAAACCTAAAGTAAATTATACAACAACAAACAACTAATTCAAACGTTTTCATAACACACCAGTTGCATAACTTGCATAATGCATGCCCTTCAACAACCAACACAAATCGAACACCAAAAAATATCGATTCTTTTCTTAATTACCGTGAACATTGGAGACCATTATTTCCTTGGCTTTTGATCAATCAGACAGCTGCCTAACCGAATTATGTCGATATTGAATCAGCCCAAAACAAATTACATCGTCTTTGATAAGATGATTATTAAATATAATTATTGTTTCGTCACGAACCCCTGCTTTGTGGGATGCCGGTCGATTGATAGTTATATTATGTTCATTGTGGAGAGGTATGGATGTTTCGTTGGTAGATACTTACAATGTTGCCGAGACAGTGTTTTGTTTGGAGGTATTGTATAGGTTTTAATTTATTGTATAGAGGGCGGTGGATGTATTGCATCGTGATAAATGTAAGTAGATAAAGCATAATGCTTGTTCTGTTACGTCGTTCCTATCTATACTATCCGCGTACTGGAAGGCGTTGGATTGCCTCCCACAAGGTGGACCAATGACCTGGCTTAGGCTACGGGAATCCCCTGGATGCGAATTACAGGACTGGTTGTTGTGGCGTCTCTTGGAAGAGGCCTAAGTCTAGACGTCATTTAGCTGAAATGATGATGATAATGATCCATGTATTTTTAAGATACAATACCTGAGTTTTATTCGTCATAATAATATTTCTAATTAATTTAAAAGCCCACAAATTTCAGAAACCACCCCCATTTATAACATAACATTTCCAACGAAACGTCTGCGCAACCTACCAAAAACATTTATTGCAACAACATAAAAGTTGTCTCCCGCAAAAAGACATGACGTCACCCAAACCTAATTGGCGAAGATGCGGTTGAAGGCATGAAATTAAACATGACAAAATACTCGGACACAAAGAGAAATTACAGTCGGCAACACTTCTTCGTCCTAATTATCGCAATGACAAAGTACAGGCAGAAGAGAGGAGAGGACAACGAATTTATATCGAATCACCGAGAATTTATCGTCGTGTTTTGTCTTACACGTTTATTTGATTGTCTTTTGTTTCTTTGCGGTTTGAATTTGGAACAAGAATAGGGTTTTGTAATTATGGAAACGAAATATAAGATGCGAATATTATCAAGAAATGTAATTTTATAAGTAATTGATTAGACACTACCTTTTATCCACGGTTTCTCTTCTGTTATCCTGTCTCATAAGAACCATTATTTTTTTCGGGACGAACCTCTATTAGTGAATGAATATTCCCAATCGGATCAATACAAACAAATAAATAATTATACTTTTTACGATTTTTTAAGAAAAAAGGGAATTTCATAACTTGAAAGACATAATAGGTAACATAAAATTAACTTAAATTTGCAACTACAAAATATGTATTTTATGGTCCTGAACAGAAAGTTTTGGATTAATTTCAAATATTGCAAACAAATATTCAAACCAGATATATTTTTGCATGATAGTATTTTATGAACGAACAGTTTTAAAACAATGAAACATATCAGTTATTTAGCGTAATAGACTTAACTAACGTCGCGCGTCGTTTGAAAGCAACGCATTGCAGCTGAACAACAATGTAATGTTTTAAAACGTTCATATTTTTAAAGCGGATAGTTACGGGATATTTTTCACTTTTATAAATACTAGTTTTTACCCGCGGTTTTGCACCTGATGCCTAATCCGTAGGATTGTTGATTTTGCTGGGATCTTCTTCATAGCGTGTCGATGGCAAATATAAAAGTTAAATATTGTGTTTTGCCCAGAATTCAGCCACGGCAACACCATTCGGTGACGGTGGTGCAGTCATAAGGTCTTCCTAAGTACAGGTGACAGGGCTTGCGTCGCACTCCGTGAGATGGGCCATGGTCTGCGGAGAGATGCTGCACAAGCACTGAAGACTAGTGACATCAGAGAACCCCCACCTGTGGAGGTTGTCCCCACCTGAGTGCGGAGTCTATTTAGGGGTTTCCAGGTCGACCACGGCAGAGTGTGCCCAGGCGGAAGGCTCTCCGAAGGAAGGCTTTTTAGGCGCTGGGACACTGAGCTGTAATTGTGTATTGGGTGGCGTGGGTCGTTTTCTAGTTTCGCTCTCTCTGTACGACTTGCTATAGTCCTGCAGGTTTCCGGGGGCGCGATGCCGATAAGTGGATACAGCATTCGTACAGGAGCCGGTTTGAGGCAACCTGTGGCAATCCGGCACGTCTCATTCAGAGCTGTATCCACTATTTTGGAAAGGGCAGAGCGGCACCATACTGGACTTGCATATTCACTAAAAGTAGTTGATTAAAGTCAGTTAACAAATCTAACCATGTTTAACGGGTCAGAAACCGGGAAGGGGGTTTAGAAATAGGTCACAAGTCAGCTTCATTTAATGTATTGTCATGTATTTTGATTAAGATTTTTTTCAGATGAAATAGAATTTCAGCGAGAAAAATTCTTAATCAAGGCCAAATTAATTACCAAATTAATCAATTAATCATACCATTATCATTATAAGATTACTGAAAGACGCTTATAATCAAACAAAAAAATCATTTACAGGAAAATCGTAGCACGAATTTTTGTTCAGGGAGTAGCCGAGCTGTTGAAAATCCTTTATATTCATAATAACAAAGGCTGAGCAGTGTTTATCTGTTCACTGTAGTGCATTAAGAGCGCACGAGTGGACTCCAATCTTCTTAAAATTAATTCGCTGTGTACTACGAAACGTAAACTGGTCGTACGGGGTAGATTGAACTATGTTTACGTGAACTGTTTTAGTGGAGCAATACTTTAAGAAGGTAAGATGATTAAAATGGCCGACAGTCAATAAAATTGATGGTAAATGACCACTGGTTCAAATATACCGAAAGAGCTGGAAAACATGGGGAAATCAGTAGTTTAAATATCAACAATAGGTAATGCTCATCTGCTGTCGGACAAGACGTGAAATCCTACTAGGATAGACGTATCTGTAATGTCTTAAGTCTCCGCCAGATAACAAAAAAATAATTGAACCGACTTGTACCAAAAAGTATAATTACGTAACTGAAAACATGATTTTTTGTTTATGGAGATATTTTGATAATTTTGATCTCAAATTAAAGATATAGATAGGTGTAGAACCATTTTATCCGTTTAAGTCATAAAATCGGTCGACTCGTCAAGGATGCCTCTTACCGCGATACGTTTGTTTTTTGTTTAGATCGTGTTTGCGACATTGCCTTTACATTTTTTTCGTATCGTTTAGAAATTTTGGAATACATTGGTAGACAGGACTTTTTCTTTTTTGTTTTCTGGTGGTGACTTTAGCAAAAGCAGTTGGAAGAATGTTTGGCTTAGTAAAAGAGTCTAAAATCTAAAAAACACCATTCAATCTAATTTTTAATTAGCAGTAAATTTTAGATAATAATTACAAGAAGATAATCGCATCACTAAATATAACTATCACGGCATAATACAATTTAGGAACTGCTATATTTCAAATCAAGTTCAAGGATTAATTGGGGCTCTGCTAAATCTGGATTTAATGGAGCTTTACTTTGTCAATATCGACCTAATATCATCGTCATCCACAGCCTAAATGTATGCAGTACAGAATTTAGGCCACTCTGTATTTATGCTGCACTCTACGCTGATTGCATTACATTAGAGTTTATACTCTGTGATAATCTAATGTTTATTGAACTAGGGGTTAATAGTATTGGTTTATGCAATTAAGAATCATTTTTGGGATACGATGACTAAAAAAACGGAATAATCAATGAAAAACACCTATCGCAATTTACTACTGGACATACAAGAGAAGGATATTGCATCAAGCAGCAAAAATTTTTCGTTTTTAAATGAACCCAGTGCGGGTCAAATTAGCTTTTTTAGCCGGTCAGTAAGTCTTAAGAAAATAAATTTTCGAAGCAGATACACAATAATTGATTTATCCTAGTCTACTCTGCATTATTGACCTATTCACGTGCTCTTTGACAAAGAAAAGAAAGAAAATCTATTTATTTGTGACCCGCACAGGAGTCACAAGAAATAAGCAAAAACGATGACGATGACTTACGACAGTCAATCTGCCATTGATTGTCGTAAGTCATCGTCACTGCATTATATTGACCTGTTTCACGTGCTCTTTGACAAAGAAAAGCTATTTATTTGTGACCCGCACAGAAGGCACAAGAAATAAGCAAAAACGATGACGATGACTTACGACACCATCAAATAAAATCGACACAAAGAGAACGAATATAATAATGAGACTTATTCTGAACACCTGTCGCATCACCAAATAACGCCAACCCTATCAGCAATCTACTCAATATATACCACTCCCCTCTCACGCTTGGCAGCCCGTGCAAGGTTTCTCTTACCCCTTCGTTTATAAGTTGAAAATACAACGAAAATAATGCGCTGTTCTTCATTAAATGCGTGAATTTGAACTTTGAGGGAGTGTTCTTAGTATGTTCTGATGGTCACTCTTGAGCAAATAATAAAAAAATACAGAATTTGTTTAAAAATATGAAAAAACCTGAAGATCACTCGACCAGAAAAGACTAAAGCATCGACCGGTACAGAAACCGTGGAAGACCCCGCTGACCTGGGATACCATTGTAAACCTGAAATAAAAAAGCTCGAACGTCTTGGTGACCCATCTGCGACACGTCTGGCGAACATCTACGGGAAGAATCAACCAAAATAATGAGAGAAACCAAACAGATTTTTTTTATACAATATCATATTATATCAGATAAGTGTAAATGGAGGTGGCGAAAGAGGCAGTTTAGTTATTACACTTTAAACCCATAACATCAAGAAATTAATAATTAAAGATTATGAACTAAATGAGACAAGTTCACAAAACCGACTATAGAAACAGTTATAACGACAGTAAAAAGACCCGAACACGCCCACACTAGTTCACAAAAGTCATTATTTAAATAGTTTTAATATCCAAATATGGTGTATTATCTGATTCCGTGTGAATTTATCTCATATATATTTAGTTCTAGATACCAGTACTTTACTAATGAGCTCGCTTGATTTCGTATGCTTGGCCCCAAATGTTGTAACGTTGCATTCCATAACACGCCTCCGAAATGTATGCGACTCATTAGGAGGCGTCAGATGAATTTTGTGGACTCAACAAGCTAATGACACAGAAATCCGTGAATATTTTGAATAAATGATAAGGCTTTATCGTAATGTTATGTCGTGGGAAATATTTAAATGAAAAGGTTAATTTAAATGTGTGCCAAATCATTTCTTTAATGCTTCTGAATCTGTAACGGTCATAAGGAAGTTTATTTATTGCAGGTAGAATAAAGAAATACTAAAATATGTAGAATAATCATGAGCTGTAAAAATAAAACAGTTTTTGTTGTATATTTTAAAAACACAACATTCAACGTCGGTGTATAATTTGACGTGGAAAATTGCCTGTCACAATTTGTAATTAATTAACAAAGAAAATTTTGAAAAGATAATGCTTTCATATTCCGTGAAGAGTCTACATCCTAATTAAAACGCTTCTAACAATTTATGTGAAAAATAACAACCTAATTTCACAAAAGTAACAAAGTATTATAGCTTCCGGGAGTCGTCTCGTTAGTGATCAAATGGCCGCGAACATCGTGTGGAATGTTAACATTGCTTTTTCTCTCTCAAAAACTTTCCTTTTATTACATCAAAGTTTCTCATAACGAGATTCACTGGATGAAATTTTGCTTCACCGAATTTAACAAAAGACACTTATAGATTTGTGCGCGGACCGAAATGAAAATGACTGTAGGTATAATACAAAACAAAGTAACAATAAATCTAGAAATCCCCTTGCAGAACGCCCACCGCATTGATTCTGCTAACCCTACTCTCCCCTGTCGGGATATGCAGTTACCAAAGTAAACAAATGACGCCGGGCCTAAGCAAATAATGTGAGCAAGTAAGTCTAATTCATTATTGTTCACAGAAACAATAAAAGCGGCAACAAACGAGATTACCGATAAATCTAAAAGGGAATTTTTCTACACGGGAGGGGCTTATCTACTTTACGTCGTTTTGGGAATAAATACCGAGAGTCTTACTGCAACGAAGACGGTGCCGAACTTAAGTCTGCTATTGTCTGTTAGGATAAAAAAGGTACACGGAGAAAGTAGGCCTGACCAACCTCCTATCGTAATCTCTTTATTTACTATAGAATCTTTTACTGACCTTGTTATTTCGTAAGGGGTATTAAAGATAACATCAGTGATTGAATCGGGAGTTATTTTGATTTCACCTACATCCTTTTCTGTGAATTTAACAATAGATTTATTACTATTCATAATGTCATGTTAGTTTTTACTCCTCCTCCAAAACTCGCCTTTGGATTAACCATGAAATAACTGCTTTTGCACAAACTGTCTATTGTGAAATACAGCAATTAAATTACTTGTGTTCATAATTTACACACACAATAATAATAAAATATTCACAAATCACCTAAATAAACATGTAAAACACAAGATAAAGAAAAAAGATGTAGCAGTTTGTAAACACTTAGTCAAAATGACAGCTGCGTGAAACCGAGATGAAGCTACCAAAATGTGGTAGGACGGCGCCAAAGTATTAAGTTACTCACAATTCAGTAAGGGGAAAATCGAATTCAGATTCAGAAATCTCGTTTTGAAAGCAAGAGATTATTTTATTCACCGACTTAATGTTTTCAAACAGCGTTATCGCGGATGACAAATTGCTTTGTTGGACCACTTTCCGATTTGTTTGAATTATTATAATTATTTTTCGGCATTTTAGCACACGATGTTAGGTTTTCTTATCGTTGGAAAGTTCAGACATCGATATGAAAATTGAATAGCTACAAAAATGTATATTGAATCGAAACGATATTGCAAGAAATATTGGTTTATGAACCCCAGAATTATTCAAAGGAAGTGATGGACGCAATTGTGTGCAGATAACTGCCTCCTATGCGTCAATTGAAGCTAGTTTCGAGTACATCACAGTACTAAACTCGTGGGTGAGCCGAATTTAATCGTCCGAAGCGCTAGTGCGAATAATGGCCGCGACAAATTTTCCGTTCCGTCGAGCATTTTCCTCTGAATGCACCTACACAATCGACGGTATTGCCTGCAAAATTGTACGCTATTAAGTGACATTCTAAATATAGGGATCCACAGGATGACGTCGAGATAGCCAGTTGCACTCAACCCTTTTCGTATTCGAACTGATACACAATTTCTCGGCTTTACCAGTATCAACCTTATTCTGGTACGGAAACTTCGAGTTTTGCTTAGCATTTGTGATTAGGTTACATCGTTTTGAAAATAAAAATACACGGACAACCTGATGAAGTGTAACTGTTACACATCTGCCTTTTGACGATTGATTCGTAATGATGATTGCTACGTGCGGTTTGGAAGACATGTCCGCGAAAAGGAGCCTCGTGTTATATCAATGTTGTGACGTTAATAATATGGCAACCGCAGCGGACTAAAGATAACTTACTACCGACATCGACATTATAATTCTGGCCTCCAATATCTTGCGAGGAGAAACCCCCTACTTATCCACCGTATCGAAGAAAAAATTAATAATCGAATTTAAATTTCAAAATTGTTTTGTAATCGACTTTTAACTTTAACTGATGGATTTATGCACGTGAATTTAAATGCCCAACTGTTAAAGAAATTGTACCTTAAGGCATCGCCTTTTACGCGTTTCGTAAATATTTCATTTACGCAAATGTGAACATTATGACATAATGATTATACGCATTAAGAGTTGTAAGTTAAAAAAGTAAACGTTGCAGACTTGTCAATGACTGCCTTATGGTCGTCTTGGGTCAATGACATGAGAAAAAGGTCATAATAATAAACCTGAGGTAAGCGAAAGACACGCGTAATCGACTCTAAATGAATATGAATGCGTAAGTAAATTGCTTGGAACACAACTGCATCAAATTATAACAGCTTAGAAGAATAAGACATTAAAAATGCAGTTCCTAGCGATAATAATAATATAATACAGCTGGGCTGACATCTTGATTCAATATTACACTTCCATCCCTAACAAATTTCTTCCGAAAACTACTAATAGACAAAATTAAAATTTCGCCCATTTGTTACGGCAATGCACTATACGATTTCCTTTGCGGCATATAACATCTCTTATAATTGAAAGCAAGCGCGTACGCACGGTTGAACGAATGAACATCTGAACGTGTTTCCAATCAGTCCACATCACGAGTTTTACGACTGTCTGTCTGTTAGTCTTCATAAGGAGCTGGAGCTTTGCGCTGATTGATCACATGTGTGGCTATAAGTACAACGGATTTGTTTTTCATAACACTGTCAGTAATTAATTCGGTTTTAATTCCAATGATTGTTTGCAGATTGCTGAGTAATGACTTGTGCATGGTCTGGTAGGAAGAATTTAAAGAGAAAACTATAGCCACATAGTTGTTGTAGCTGATATACGGCCTGAAAAAAATCATACTGATAATTTAAAATCTCTTCATGCCCAAAAAAGAAACAAGCATTTAACACATCTTATAATTTGATGCAGCTGAAAATATTTTCACATTGTTAACATTTAAAGCAGCTGCGCTTTAATTTGGAATAAATTGAAGTCATACAATTTGTTTTCCCACCACTGTCACCACTTCCAGGCCATTGGCAGAAATTAATCCAGTTTCCTCTGTATTTCTGCACCAAATTATGTTTAAGCTCGCAGTATATCGTATCTACAATATGATCGCCGGGACTGAACAGAAGTGTTATTATATTTTGAATCGTATGCAATGGAATCATCTGAAATACAGCTTTGTTAACAGTAAAAGAGCCTTCATTTAAATTATTAACGTGATAGGCGTTTCTTATTCCAACAAAACCATTTCGTACACAATGTAAAATAAACAAATTTACGACAAATAAATATACAAAGCAGGATGTAAAAAAGAAAAATACGAGAGAACTCGACATTTTATAAAAAGGGACGTCAAAATAATGTTGTTGGAGCTCGATTTTCTATCGCAAAACAAATAACATTAAACGTTAACGTCACGAAGGCAGGTGAAATGGCAGACGTAAGGCGTACGAAAGCTTACCAAATATTTACAAGTGCCTCAAGTGGCTTAAAACAAATTCTCCAATAATCTTACCTCGTCTTTGTACTATTGTTTACACTGAATTTCGCTACTGCCTCCCCTTGGCTTGTATTTTTGTGGAACGCCACTCAAATCGTGTTTGATTTCGCCAAACATAAAGCATTTGTAAACATTTAACGGAGTTGTATCGGGTTACACGTTTCCTTTTGTTCGTACCGTTTGAGCATCTAGAACAGAAAATATTTTTATGATATCAATTGGTTGTGATTCAGCGTTTTGAAAAATGATTGATGGTGATTTTAATGAGCCGGCGCTGGACGTAACCTTTATGATTCAAGAATCCAGGCCATGAGCGACCTACTACAGATTTATAAATATGTATTTTTATTATTTGTGAATAATAAATCATGATTGAACGAGACGGGGTCAGTTGTGACATACACAGCTCTGAATAGTTTTGTGTTTATGTCATTAAAATTTGTCAAAATATTTATTACTAGCTTCTAGCAGCGGCTTCGTCCGCGTGTAAATTATTCCAAGAGAAATTACTCCCGGGATAAAAAGTATCCTATGTATAATCAAGGTAATTGGAGGACTAATTGGAGGGTAGTTCCAAGTAAACATAAAAAAATTGTGCTCTTATATTTTTAATTTGAAATAAATAGAAAAAAAGTATTTTAGATGAAATAGCAGTGTTAAGTTAGTACATAGACCTCTGGTGCACTCACTCATCTCATCAATTCTCCTTCACAACTTACCTCATCTGCCAGCACTACACTTCACTGTTATGGACCTATATTCCAAATTATCAACCTGTGTGGAGGACCTTACAGCTACGTTTTCATCAAGAATGACACAGTATGAAGAAGACCTGAGGAATGCCAGCGGTGAGGGTTCCCACAAGACTATTGCCAGCCTATCGAAGGACTTCACCGAGTTCAAGAGTCTCATCTGGAAAACCTTGAGTGCACTAAAATCACAGATGGAGTTGCTTGTGGTGGGGCTAGATAGGCACGAGATGGCATCCCGTGCTAAGGTTCTCCTATTGCATGGTCTACCTGAGGAGAAGGATGCTGATCCTAGCACTGGATTTCTGAAAATTTTGTCGGTGCGGCTAGAGATGAAAAGCGTCACTCGAAATGACCTAACAGCTTGTCACCGACTTGGAAGCAACACCAGCAAGCCCCGTCCTCTCTTGGTTCGCTTTGAAAGCCGCATCGTCCGGAACGAGGTTTGGCGAAATAAAACCAAGCTAAAAGGGTCCGGACTGACGCTTTCCGAGTTCCTCACTAAGCCAAGACATGACATTTTCATGAATGCTCGAAAGTTATACGGCATACATAGGTGTTGGACATCCGAGGGAAAAATTGTTATCCAGGTCTCAGATAAATCGCGGCGGAAGATCCAGTCTGCAATGGATTATCGAGAACTTGTGGCCCAGTTCCCCGTAGCCGAGACCTCAGCTATAACATCGAAGCCAGTGCCTGAGAAGAGAACTCGCAAGCCAGCAAAATGATGGTACGGCGTCACGGTTCTTCTATTTCTCGGTGTATAAGGAATTTGTTATCGTTTTCTTTTTTCCTTGTATGTCGGTCACTCGATTTTTTTTAAGTTTTATTTTAACCTTAAACATACGTTTTTGTTTTTGTTTTGATGACCATGTAAGACGTAACTGTCACTGTCACAGGTCAATTGACATAAGTTTCATGTTTTATCGAAGTTATGTTCAGAAACACACCAACTATTTTTGTTTGGCTTATTGGCTTTTTAGCACTTTCATTTTTAATAAATTATAATGTTACCGGTGAGTGCAACGAGGTTTGAGTACTTGAATTAATTTTGTTTGTCTTTAGTTTTTTAGAGTAGTTTTTAATTTATAATATTTATATTTTATTATGTCAGATGATCTTGTAGATGATAGTTTCTTTTCGTGCTCATCCTCTTGTGCGTCAGAGGAGGGGTCTGCTGTGGATCTTAGCGATGATAATTCTCTTACTCTGCGAGACTACCTGTCTTCTACATTTTCAAATTGTCGCAAGTTCTTCAACGCTGTTCACATAAATGCTCAAAGCATCCCTGCTCACTACTCCGACCTGATGTCGTCCTTCGACTCAGATCTTGTTCACGCTGTCCTTGTATCCGAAACCTTTCTAAAACCTGCACTTCCTTCCACGCAGTATTCTTTGCCTGGATACAAAATTGTCCGCAATGACAGAACGGGCAAGGGATGTGGGGGGGTTGCCATTTATCTCCGTGGGGATATCAGTTACAGGATAGTTGACCAGTCTCCGAGTATCTACTCAAAGTTTGCTGAACACCTATTTATTGAAATAGAGTTTCAACACACAAAACTGCTTTTAGGTGTCTATTATAGTCCCTCCTGTCAAATTGACTACTTTTCTTCCTTCGAAACTAAATTAGAAATCTTTTCCCCACTCTATGAGCATACGCTTATCTTCGGAGACTTCAACACCTGTCTGATCAAGGGAGATGTGCGGAGCCGTAAACTCCAATCACTTGTCTCTTCTGTCAATATGCACTTACTTCCGCTAAATGCTACTCACAGGGCTCCTCACTGTACTCCTTCTCTCTTAGATGTCATTCTAGTTTCTGACCCTAATAAAGTAGCCACACATGGACAGCTTCCTGCTCCTTTTTCCTATCATGACCTCATTTATCTTTCCTACAAAATTCGACCTCCTAAACGCAAGGCCAAATTTCTTTTCCTTCGTAGTTTTAAAAACGTTGATCTGGAGCGTTTGAGGGCTGATGCGGGTTTGATTGACTGGTCTCCTGTGTTCACCTGCGAGGATATAGACTCTATGGTGTCAACCTTCAACAGGACTATGCTGGAACTATATGAGGTACATGCTCCTCTTAAAAAGGTAAGAGCACCTTCCCGCGCCATGGCTATCCCCAGCAATTAAAAACCAGATGGCTAAGCGTGACAAGGCTAAGCGCCTGTACAGAAAGCAGCCCAACGAAGAGAACTGGGAAATTTATAAGAGGTTGCGGAATCGCTGCGGTCGTCTGTGTAGGAATGCAAAAAGGCGCCACATTCATAACTCCATTGATAACTTCAACCCAACACAAGTATGGCAATTTTTAAACTCTTGGTATTAGCAATGCCTCTAGCGAGAGTGCTCCCTTAAAGATGGACCTCAACGCACTTAATGCGCATTTTTGTAAGTCACCTATCACCCTCAACAACCATGTTAAATCCTCCACTCTCAAAGAACTCTCTAATCTTCCTTTGCCAGCAAATACTTCTTTCTCTTTCCACCCAATTGCTGAACTAGACATTAAGAAATGTATCCTATCCATCTCCACTAAGGCGGTAGGAGATGATGGCCTTCAACTCCAAATGTTCTTGCCTATTTTGAGTGAAATAGTTCCTGTCGTAACTCACATTGTAAATTTTTCACTTTTCACAAACTCTTTTCCTACAGCCTGGAAGAGGGCTCACGTCCTGCCGCTTCCTAAAGTTTCAAATCCCTCATTACCATCCCACTTCCGTCCAATTTCCATCCTCCCAATCCTCTCCAAAGTCCTCGAGAGTATTGTCCAGAAGCAACTGTCTTGTTATTTGTCCTCTAATGGTCTGCTGAGTCCTTACCAATCTGGTTTCAGACCTGGCCATAGTACTGTAACAACCCTTGTTAAAATAACTGACGACATAAGACTGGCTATGGAAAATAAATCTCTAACTGTATTGGTTTTACTGGACTTCAGCAGTGCCTTCAACTCAGTTGACTTTGACATTCTTTTAGGAATCCTTTCCACCCTTAATGTCTCTGCATCAGTAATTGAGTGGTTCAAATCTTATCTTCGGGGGCGCTCGCAGTCTGTTCAATCCGATGAGTGTTCCTCTAAATGGTGTGAATTGACTGCGGGCGTCCCTCAGGGTGGCGTTCTCTCTCCTCTTCTCTTCTCAATTTTTATAAATGCTATCACTAAGGTCCTTTCTTCTAACTATCATCTCTATGCAGACGACTTGCAGTTGTATCGCCATTTTAAAGTAGGTGAACTCGATGGGGCTGTGGCTGCCATCAACAGTGATCTTGAAAATATTAACAAGTGGGCTAAATCCTACGGACTCTTACTGAACCCAAACAAATCGCAAGCGCTCATTGTTGGTGGTAGATACATGCTCAACCTATTGGATCACCAGTCTCTCCCGCCGATAGTATATGATTCAGTGCCCATAGATTACTCCAAAACCGCAAAAAATCTAGGCGTTCATATGGACACTAACCTCTCTTGGGAGGTCCATATTGCAAATGTGAGTAAGAGGGTCTTTTACTCCTTTCAGTCCCTTAAACGTCTCCAAAAATTCTTACCATTTCACACTAAGGTTACTCTTGCGCAATCCCTTCTTCTACCGCTCATAGACTATGCGGATGTCTGTTTTCTAGATGCAACGGAGGTACTCCTTAATAAACTCGAGCGACTGCAGAATTTGTGCATCCGCTTTATTTTTGGCCTCCGCAAATACGACCATGTGTCGGCGTTTCGGAACCGATTAAGGTGGCTGCCGATTCGGCGTCGTCGAGATACTCATATCCTATCCCTTCTCTATACCATCCTACATAATCCTAATTCTCCTCAATACCTTCGTGAACGCTTTGAATACCTCGTGCCGAGAGGTAAAACCTGTCGCACTGCCACCTCTCTTCTCCTTCGTCCTCCGCGACACACTTCCAGCCGGTATGATGGCTCCTTTTCTGTTACAGCAGTGCGTCTCTGGAACTCTCTCCCACACTCCCTCCGCGACAGCCCTTCTCTGGAGGTCTTCAAGAGGAAGATTAAAGATCATTTCCTTGCACAATGACATAGTATTAGTATATGTATTTATATATATAGGTATATGT
This sequence comes from Anorthoa munda, assembly GCA_945859665.1. NCBI lineage: Eukaryota > Metazoa > Arthropoda > Insecta > Lepidoptera > Noctuidae > Anorthoa > Anorthoa munda. The sequence goes on along the minus strand of OX243911.1, from coordinate 12,294,104 downwards.
ATTTAAGTAAGTATATTTATGTTTTAATTTAATTCGTCATAGGTTATTTTAATATTGTACACTGGATCCTGCCCTCTATATTGTCATCTTTCTCTGTCACCATAGGGTTTGCTGTAAGAGAACTCAACAATGAGTTAAGCTCGCCTTTGTACATGTACTTTATTATCACACTGTATGTAATGTTGTTTTTTTTTGGTGTACAATAAAGAATTAAGAATAAGGATATTGTCCACCTTAGTGCCAAAAAAGTGAAATGGTAACAAACAGACAGATAAGAGTTACTTTTGCATTTATAATATTCATTATGAATTCTTAACGCTTGAGTTTGACTCTCTTGTTTTTAAAACATAGTTAACGCAATCCATCTTCCTCTATATTTACATTCAAAGACGACTGTAAGCCTATACGTGAAACATACAAATATCCCGTCAGCTTTTTCTTAGCTGTCGTGATGATTTTGACAGCGTCGCCCGTCGAATGTTTACATCGTCACCGCCAAGTCATTAGTCGACACTTTCGTCGCAGGCGCATCTGGCGGACGCATCTAACAACCTTCAACCACGTTTATATGCCGTTCTAAAAACCTTACCTTATGTCCTATCTCTGTTGCTCAAAGGTTCAAAATTGCTAGATGTGTGTGTATTTTACATGTACGAAGAATTTGGTAATTAGGATATTGGAATGATTAAATTTCAAAATCATAACAAAATACGTCACACGTTGTCTTCCCTTGACGTGAATGTAGCGTGTTATAATAACAGTAAGACCCTCCAATCAAAATGGCCTATAAATACAAGACGTTCTAAAGAAAATACTCAACCGTCATAAAATATTTTAAGTCGGTCTGGGAATAAAAGTACTATTGCACGTTTCATGACTTAGAGAAAACGGTCTACTATGTGGTTTATATAGAAGCAAGTATTGTGGGCAAAATGTACTGCTACAGTTTCATTTGAAGTTATTAATTTTATTGTAGCCATATCACCTTGGTCTATATGTAACAAACTAACAACCTTACAGGTGTAAGTATGTGGTAAGGAAAAGTTAGGTATCCTTGGAAGAGAATGGAATGTATTTTCATTATCAAATTTATATCGGTGCTGTAATCTGTCTGCCTCCACTTCAGCTACCATACCGTGGTAGTTTGGCTCATTTGTGATCTAACGTCATTCTTCTTCTTTTCGTGTCGATGAACTCAAATTTTGACTCAACTATTCTCAAATTTTGTCTGACCAGTATGTAGCCACCTGGACCGCTCTGTCATTTGCCACGTCCTGGATGGTGCAGGTGGCTGGGCACGAAGGGCAGACAAGGAGGTGAGACATATCCTGCGACGGGGCCCTACACTGGCACTGTGTTTGAGATGGGTCTAAGAGACACCATTTGGCCAGATTTTTTCTGCAGCGACCAACCTGTACCCGCAGTCGCTTTAGGGATTTCCAGATTGGCCACGGCAGTTCGTGTCCAGGGGGCAGATGCTCTGCCGGAGTGATGGAGTATGGAGGGGCATGATGTATGTTTTTCTAACATCACGTTAAGTACTAATAGTAATCCCTACTTCTCGTTATAATTACTTTAATTTTAGCTATAAGCATGTTGCTCTTGCTCATCATTTAACATCGCCCTTCACCTTAAATACTTACTTCATAAGCGCGAATCATTTTATCGCATACTAAATTAATTTTGACATCAAAGAGAAGCTATAAAAATCCTACATAAGCCTTCCATAATTTTTAAGAAGAGCATCACATTTACAAATTCCTTTAGAAACAGTAGCGATATTAAAATCACAGAGTTTCTCACAAAGACAAAGGGGGAGCCGACGCGAGAGGTATCAAAAGTAATAAATAATTCCCTCGCTTCGCGACAAATGAGGTCATGTGTTTCTCCTTTACGTTTTTTGTTCGACTTCCCGCGGGATCGTGTGTCTTCTATTTCCGTTTCAATGTATCGACTGAACGATTTGCTTCTTTAAATTTAGAATATGTTCGCTGTTTAGTGTGGCCGCCTTGGGGATCATTAAATTCGGGAGAACGCAGATGTCAACCTTGCCAGCATCTGGTAACTTTTAGTTTTAATTTAACAAATTGATATTTGTTGGTTACATCCTTTATAGTTCAGTGAATGTGAGAAATGAACGGCATTATAATTATGCAGTGTTTATGAGCGTGGCTAACTAAATATATGTAATGCACGTGTTTGTTTATGATTTAAGCTTTCATAAACATATCAATGCTCTAAAAACAAACCAGTACCACCACCACTATATATATGATTAATTTCTGAAAGCTATCCCAATATTGTAGACATTATTGCTCTGACGATATTCGATGTTCGAAATACGATTACGAAAGTTATGAATAAACTCACGTTATCAGTATAAAAATAAGATACAACATGCCCAGTAGGTTTAGATAAGTACATAATACGCTCAAGGATAATAATTATTGTTGTTAGGAAAGGATTAATAACATTACAGTTAATTAAAGTTTAAGTTACTCTAGTCTTGAACAAGTATCAATCAGCATGATATCAGCTACAAATGTTGCTGTCTCATTGCAGTTGACAATTCTATTCTTGTCTATGACTCATCTGGTTCATGGAAATAACACTAAATTATACAAGACAGCTAATCCTGGACATAATTTATGACTGATAAAATCAAATCTATTATTTCATGAGAACCTTTGGCTTAGAATTCGCTTAAATAATTTTTCGATGGTTGACTGGTAGAGAATGCCTAAGACATTAACATTGTACCTTCGAATGAAGTTTAAATAAGTTTTTCCAATTAAAAAACTATTTTTAAACAAGCTTTTTAGCTTACCATGCATTGTCATCCAAACCAAATGAGTATGCAAAATGTTATCTTAATCGGTAGAGGATAACGTCCACTGCTGCACATAAGGCCTCCTCCAAGCGTCGCCACACTTATCGGTCCTGTGCGTTTCGCATCCACCGGACTCCTGCAGTCTTGACTAGGTCGTTGCTCCACCTAGAAGGAGGCCTTCCAACGCTGCATCTTCCGGTACGCGGTCACCACTCCAGAACTTTTCAGCCCCAACGGCCATTCTTTCTTCGTGCAATGTGCCCTCTCCACAGCCATTTATTCTTATATCTCATCACATCACATCATCAGCCTATTAATTTTCCCACTGCTGGGATACAGGCCTCCTCTCTGTTAGAGGGAATGGGCCGTTATCCACCACACGGGCCCAGTGCGGGTTGGTGGATGTCACATGTCTTCGAATTATTGGTTCTAGGACATGCCGGTTTCCTCACGATATTTTCCTTCACCGTTTTGAGAGCAGTGGTGATGAAATAATTTACACAAAGTAAAGCGCCAGCCTGGGCTCGACCTCACGACCTACAACTTGTAAGTCGCGGCCGATACTACTGGACCACCACTGCTCTATATGTATATCAAAAACTATATTTTATTGTTTATTCAATGTTAAGGCATTCGCTATAAGTTAGTCAAGTTTGGTGAAGAGAAAAATACGATCAGATTGAAAAGTTGAACTGATCATTACATCATCATAATATCACGCGCATTTGTTCTGCGAAGACAGACAGAAACAGATGCAGAAAGATCGTTCGAGAGAAGGTGATGCAGAAGGGTGGGTCGTGTTCCTCAATACTGAGGAATACGATGCAAGGAGAAGGTTTTGCGAAGGGTTAAGCAAAGGTAGACCAGTAGGTGCTCCCAGATTTCGTGCTCAGCATCTGCGACCTCTAGACCAACGAGGCCGTTCCTTTGTATTACACATAAGATTTTATGTCTCTCATTATTACTGACCTCTTCTTCAAAGGACATAACCATTCGTCTAATCCTTTTGTACTTCGACCTATTTAAATCACGTTAAAAGCAAATAGGAGTTTAACCTCAAAACCGCATTTAGAGTAAGCGTTGCAATCTTAAGTACAATGGGCAACATAAATTGTTTCGCGAGACACAAAATCATCCAGAACAAATTCTACTTTATCTCGTGTACATACGGTTACGTTTTCTGGATGTAAGGGTTCGTAATAATTGGAAGAGAGGCATCTGTACGTTTGGAACAATCAAACATAACCTTGGTAACGTTTTACGAGTGGCTTTCAGCTCGCAACGACGTAATAAACATGTCGGCATCGTAGGCAACAAGTGTTACCGGCTTGTGGTCTACGCACGTGTTTACTGGTTCTGTAATGTAAAAGTAATAATTACTAGGAGTAACAACAAAACTAATGAGTCTGGGACTTCAATTAATACTGTGAAGGTGAAAAGGTATTGTGTTAGTTGCGAAGCTGTTTGTCCAATTTTCCTTTTCTTAGAAAATACGTGACTCTTAAAAAAGTCGAGATAAGATGTTTGTTTTCATAAAAGATTAAATGAGAACATGTGCTAGGTATTAGCAATTATCATTGTTGGATGTTAGATATACGAAATACTTCCATATAGAATCATCTCACTCGTCACGATACACCAGTCATATTTTACTGTGCTTGTACTCAAATTAGGGTGGTTAGCATAAGCTCTTAGAGCAAGGTTATTTTCATTGTGCGTAAGGGGACAGATACATATGACTTGAATACATCTGTCCCTTTTTCATAGTCGCACCATGATAGTTTTGATATTTCATGGTACGGCAACTGGTATGTAGCTTATTAAAGTAAGTTACGAACAGTGGTGTGGAGTAGTGGTGTCCCAGTGGTAACGTTCCCGACTAAAACCCACAAGGCTTTGAACCCAGGCAGGCGCATTACATTGTGTAAGTTATTTCTTCACCACTGCTCTAAAAACGGTGAAGGATAACATCGTGAGGATATATCTGCATGTCCTAGAACCAAAAATTCGAAGACATGTGACATCCAACAACCCGCACTGAGCCCGCCTGACAGATAATGGCCCATTCCCTCTCTCCAGTCCTGCCGATCTTGGAAAGCTTTGACGGAGTCATTGACGAGCCGCATCCAAGCCACTCTGTCTTCGGCTCTTCTCAGGGCAGTGGTCACCGTGAATCCCGTAATATCTGGTCTGACCATCGAGTGGGTGGGCGTCCGCGTGGCCTGTTTTCTAATCACAATCAAAAGTACTATGACTTTAAAAGAAAACTACAAAGGTGAAAATATTTCTACAAAAATCCATTCTCACGAATGTGTTAGTACGAAAATAAAATAGTGATCGCTAGATAGAACTCTAACAACTAAACTACGGGTCATAAAGTAAAGTGAAGCATCTCTCACAAAGAGACATAAATGTGTTAGCATACAAATAAAATCAATGCATTATCTATGTTTTGTTTTACAGCACATGTTTTTATAATCTAAGGTGAAGTAATAAAGAACATAGTAAAATTGAGTATTGACAGATTTGTGAGTTGTAAAATCGATACGGTAAACGCATTGGATATTGAAAATATAGATAGAATTAATTGATTATTTCCATACTTAAAGTAATCTTCATACATACCAGAGATAATATGATATCAGGATCAGATATTTCTACTAAAAAATCTCCATAGGTATATCATGTTGTAAACATTCGCGAGTTATATTTTAATAATCTAAAACAGAAAGCAAAACCACAAGATTCTCACCTCACTAATTAACCGTTTGATCTTCTAAAATGTTTTGAAGCTCTCTGTCATCATTGCCATTTCTTGATCCATTCAAAAAGCTCCGTGTTGCAAAGTCCACAAGTCTGAAATCAAATTTTGACAAATCATTGACATGTTTATATTTCCCTTCTTGTGTTCTTTCATCTGTAGTATTAATAGTTCTATTGGCGTCGAATTCACTTACTTCGTTTCAATCAACAGCATCGATATTTTCGTTAGCATTATGATTGAACTAACATTTCCTACCAATAACATTCTATGTTATGTTTGATGGAATTACGATACCCGCTGTGAAATGCGTTATACTAATATAGCTCCTATGGGTGTGATCTCACTATGCTGTAATTTCTGTAAGTGATATTACTGCTGTTGTATTATTAGTTCTAATACTGTTTCTTTTATTTGTTCAGCTTCGGTTCCGTGACCTATTTTTTGCAAGTGTATTTTTTTCTTAACTTTTGTTCCAGTCTCGTTATTGTTACAAAATGCTTATAAAACATTTATGTATGAATCATGAAGGACTTAAAATGGCAATCAGTTTGCTTGCAAAATTATGCCAGCAATAAAACGCGAATTTAATCTCAACGAAGATCATTCTAAGCATATTCTATTTAAGGAAATGTCTTATTACCGCTGTATAATTTTAGATGTTAATATAATTAAGCTTTGATCTAAAAACAACCGCGTTTCAGGAAAACATTTGATATTACTATGTCATGTGCAGTGTAGTCCAATGATTATATAAGACTAATCACGTCATTTACCTTATTAGGGACATTGCATGTTGATTAAGCCAGTTGTAACTAGATCGGTTTCAAAGATGCAACTGGATGACTTAAGATTTTCACAATATCTTAAAGTAGGTAAGGGAGCATGATTTTCTTGGCGGTGCAAAGGGAAACCTGTTAACTCTGAGAAAACACTGCAACGAAGAAGAATCTTAATAAAATATTAATCTTAAAATCAGAGAGCAGACGGTAGACCCGTTTCCAGTACTTTCAAAAGCTGGCTATAATGCTGTGCAATACAAATTGCATCATATAATTCATCCAAAAATCCCGTTGAACCCGTGAATTGAGATAGTGATTCGCATTCTTGATTTGGTTGGAACATCAACTTTACGTTCATTTTACAGCGCGCGCAGTTTTACACAGAGCACGGAACCATCGCACCGTGCCGAAAGCGACTAGAGAAGCCAACTATACAGTACTCACCAATCTTCTTGGCCGGGCTAAACATTGACTTTCTGATGTTTAAGGGCACAGCGCGGTACTGTTTTTGTATGAGATTTACTATTGTGCAGCCATTGTAGTCAACTTCAGGGCGGCCGAGAAGATTTGTAATAATAATATTATAGTGAGAACGTAAATTTTGTGAAATATTTGGAGGGTAAACTCCGGAATCACTTCATCTATTTGAAAAATTATTTTAATATTTGAAAGGTATTGCAGGTATTGCAGGTAAGTCATGTTTTTATTCAAGATGAACATAGGCTGGAACTAATATTTTTAAAAACCAATTTTTTTTTTTTTTTTATTCATATTATTATGTGGGTGAAACCACTGTCAAAAGCTAGTTAGTAATAATATTCATGCCCGCACAATGTGCGCTGAACACAAGTTTCATCCGTCATAACCATAGTCAGAATTGACATGAGCTTTTAGTTTATATGAGTAAACAAACGATGACGCTCATTAACACGCTTGGTATGTATAGAAACTTTTGACAAGGCACGCTTTCTGTCTCACATCAAACGCTTTATGTCATAAAAGTCTGAATTACCTGCAGTGTAGGTATGGTAAGTCCAACACAATCGTTTGTTAATCGCTCGCTTTTTGTCAAATGCCACTTATTTAACTAACAAACTGACAACAACTTTTGTATAGAAGAGTAATTATTGCGCAAAAATCGCTATCGTTTTGCTCTTACAAAAGATACGTAATAAGCCTACCGCTCAGTGACCGCCGAAACCTTTAGTTGCTCTGTGGTGTTGAAATATTGCAGTCTACATTGCTGTTGTAAACTACTCACTTGCTTACAGGCGGGCCGAATGCTTTTAACATATATGTTGTTGGCCTTAACTGCAGTAATCTGGGCATTCCAGTGCCATTACGATAGTGAAGCTGTATATTAGAATCAAAGCAAGATTCAACGAGGTATTAAATCTTAGTCTAAAGACTCTGAATCTGGTGAGCCATTTAATGGGAGAGCTTAATTAGTCTACTTTTGTGTTATTTTGTGTTGAGTTTGCCTTTTAAGATCAGGATTATCTACATTTATATACCATGCATGTTGTGTGATATTTTTTTTAATTTTCAGTTCGGGTAAACGAGAATTCGTCCCGTATTCAGATTTTGTATAGTTTTTTATATAATGTAATACGTTTTGATAGATTGGCCGGAGGAGATAAAATTTAAAAAAAACATTGGAAGGCTTCGGAGAAGACCTTTCCCCAGCTGTGGGACAATATAGGCTAAACAAAATAATACTAAAACTAACAAATTAAATGCCCGTACCTATATCAAATCAAACTGATTACAGAACAACATACTAACTTAACAGTAAAGTTATAATTCATCATTAGCCTCTGAAACAACACGAGGCATTTGTTAACAACATTAATTATTCTCCCACACGAGCCTCTGTGTACAAAGCCCTCCAATTAGACAGTACCTAGTAGATTACACAAACAATGTTGGCTACTTGATTCTATGATTTTTTAATATCCTATCGTCTTGAGTTCGTTTGCTCTTGCTTCGTTAACTTACAAAGTTATTGCTTTCTTTAGAAAATGGATCGTAGCTTCATTTTTTTCGTTTTTAGTTTCAACAGAATTTTTATATAAGTTTTTGTGATCATAGCTTGAACATGTAGCTAGATAATAATATAGAAATATAACGATATCATTCTGTCGATGGATCCTTCTGACCCGAAACAATTGTGAATACCAGTGTGCTTATTCCGAGTTTTAACGTACTCACTCGTGATAACGTAAACGATCTCTTATGTCAACATGTTTACAAAAAAAGAGGTTTCTCCTTACCGTCACCAGACGGTGCTTATCCAGTTTCCATACAAATTGACGTTTACGTTAATGTGAGGGTGAGTAAAAACTCGCACCAAGGATTCAGTATTCTTTAAAGTCATTAGGATCTCGTAATCTGACCTCTAATAACCTACTTCGAAACTAAGCTACATTTTTAAACAACCTTTTAAAAAAGATCCAGTTCTTTCCAGGTCATTTTCATTTTCCACTGGGATGAACATTGCACTGTAAAGACAGTGCAGCTACACTATAAAATGTCGCCTGTTTCTCAACTGGAATGGCTGTTGAAATATAAAAGAGTGTGTAAAACAAGGGACAGCGCCTCCATAGTTTTATGAATACTGCTCTCTGGCAACAATCGAGGCGAGGATAAATAAAAAAATAAAATAAAAGGCGGACATGCACCGTTTAAAGTCACCAGAGCCAGCAACATGATGAATATAACAGCTAGCTTGTAGCAAGCCAAATAAGATACTCGTAGTTTGTTCGCAACGAATAATACAATCTTTGGATAGTGTTGTTGGCTTTCGAGTTGAATATTACGCTTTTTATGATGCGTTACCATAATGGTTGATGAACTTGTTTCTTGGACCTTGTAATGTGGACGTGGGTGGAACAAGTAGGCATGTCTTTATTAGTTGCAGTACTGTACAGAGGTGCGTTTTTATGGATCCGTACCCAAAGCGGAAAAACGGGATCCTATTACTAAGACTCCACTGTTCGTCTGTCTGCCTGTCACCAGGCTGTATCTCATGAATCGTGATAGCTAGACAGTTGGAATTTTTATAGATTATTTATTTAGTATTTATGTGTTTATTTATTTCAACCTTATCACATAAATCTTTACAGGATTACACCTAATACGATAAATGCGCTTATCTTAAGTTACTTCACATCCTGCAGTAAACCAAATCTATTACAAAACAGTAGATATCTAAACTAATTTTATGTTAACTAGTTTACATAACAAATTTTATTTATAACAAATTTTAGACAATGCACTTTTAGACAATGCACTCTTTGTGAATTCACCCAGAGTACAGCAGAATAGGTCCGTCTCAATAGCCACAAGGCTGAGCGTGCGGAGTGCACGCGTCAGCGGCGTCTTATGTATTTCTGTTGCCGCTATAACAACAAATACTAAAAGCAGAATAAAGTAAATATTTAAGTGGGGCTCCCATACAACAAACGTGATTTTTCTGCCGTTTTTTGCGATAATGTTACGGAACCCTTCGTGAGTGAGTCCGACTCACACTTGGCCGGTTTTTATGTTATACATTTTTCTACATCGAAACAAAAAATTGCGAGGAGAAAAATATTTATGAATATGATAAACTTGTGCAAGAATTATGACTAAGACATTTTCTTAGAGTATATTTATATTTTGTTCAAAAATCTTTTATTTTCTTACAATATTTTTTAAACACTAGTACTATTCATTCAGCTAAATTTCCACCACGGAACATAGAACACAACCACAGATTGTATAAAACGAAACAAATGTCGGATGTTATGACGAACCTCAAATATTCCAGCTGGTATTCGCCGTACTAAATTATGAAGATATTTTGACTATCGCAACAAAATCATGATTTATGTTAGCCGAAGCTCACCCGTTCTCATTAGTTTGTGTTATTCTTTACAAAATAAACGAAAAATCAAAGAGGAGCCTCGCCTTCGAACAAACTGACGTACGATCTTGTTTACATAATTTCGTAACAACTAAATGGTTCATTTTGTCAAATAACCAACGTTCGTGAGTTATAAATTCAACGAGCTAAGGATGAATCACGTTAATGAATCAACCTATCCAAGATTACGAGATAAATCGTCTAACAGTTAATATTAATATTTCACTTTACCGGATTAAGTGAAGGACGTGAATTATGTTGTTTTATTCACAATATGCTTGATAATTATCGACATAAGTTGCCGGTTTGTACTTTGTTTTCGTTTGGGGTGATAAGACATTAAAGGTTGCCTTGGAGGCTGGAAGAGATGGTGGAATCCGGTAAGGCCGCCCATTGTATGTGTTTTTAGTTTTAAGTTTCCTTTATAAATTTAACTTATGGTATACAATAAATTATTAAATTAAAAAAAAATAAGACATTGATTTAACTCTCGGTTTGTCCTCTCACTATAGAATAGAATAGAATATACTTTATTGTACACCTAAAAATTAAGTTACACATCTCTTTTACAATAAGACTTATTTCTACGGGTACAAAGGCGGCCTTATCGCTGACAGCGATATCTACCAGACAACCTTTGGATGGACCTAAAGAACTTAGAATAAAACAGGGGGTAGTCTGTGGTGTAATGCTACATTAAAATATAAATACATACATATAAAAAAATATACTACAAGTAATTTTGAAGCCTTGTTTTCATTGCGAATCAGCATTATTTTTGTCTTTTGGTATATTCAAAAAACATATACGCACCGCGTTGAAAGAAAAGCATCAGATGTTGATGCTTTCAGCGAAACAACGTATCAATCGTGGAGCCAATGTCATTTTAACACAATTATTTTTAAACTAGACACAAGATTTACGTGCGCATTATAACTTTTATGTATTTTGGTAAATAAATGTCGTACATTGTTTAGCGTTCTAAGATAAACACGGCCATTATGCGATCCGAAAAAAGGTTTTCGTCAATAAAAATCACCGCAACGCGTCGTCGTAAGATATAAAGTCAAAATTAATAGACTGGATTACGTAAACCTAAACATGGAACAAACTCCTGACTACCACACATATCCTGACTACCGAAAATCACTCGAAACGACCGTAAACGCGACAAAGTGTGCGAGACTCCATAAATTAAAGTTCATTAAAACTTAGCCAGTGGGACCGAATCGTATTTTATTTACACAAAAATGGACTTTAAATCGTTGAACGAACGATAAATCTGGCTTTTATAATTTTTATTTTCACGTGAATTCAGTCGGGATTTCTTTTATGCCCACCCGCATGGTTATTTTCAACTTTGCCGACGTGTAATGAAAGTGAAGTTTTAGTCACGTTTTGTAATTTTATTTCGTGCTTGACGATTTAATGGATTTAATGTTAGTGTTCATCGCTTGCCAGGTGAAGTGTAGTGACACAGTCATTAAGTATCGATACCGACACTTGTAGCTGTCAGCGAGAAGCTTAATGCGCATCATTAAGATGCCACTTTGTACATACATTTGAATATCAAGTAAACACGACGTATTTACATTTAGATTAATATAAATAGAACGGTGACTTGTCAAGTACCCAACGTGTAGTCCAACTTCGAAATATTATCGTTTTAGATTAAGTTCTACAAACCCAGAAAGCAACAATGCGACTGATTAAACAAATATTTACAGAAATACTCTCCTAATCTTCTAAATTTGTTCCGAATTCAACTTTCTTTTTCAATGTGTCACTAAGAGAACATTGAAACCAGGTTTCATTAGATTTACACAAGCCAGCAGCTGTGACTTTTTGTCAAGCTGTTAATGAAGATTTGTATCTGTCCGTTAGCTTTAGTGTGGTCTCACCAACGCTAAAGAGATTTCTTCTTTATGCCAACACTAAAAGGAGAATACAAATCGTATAATTTATAGCGCGCTTTGAACTGATTTTGCGCCGACATTACGTACCGGGTTCGAACTATTCTCAAAATAATAAACATGCGTTCGCAATATCGCTACAAAGGGATTTAATTTTATGAAGATGTAAGCAATATAAACGTTTATCTTTTCTAGACAAGCAAGACTGACGAATTAATAAAAGGTCTACCCTGCAGCGCTCAAACTTAATGGGAAACTAACAAGCGTAAACTAAAACACATAAAACAATAGGAAACAGCCGCGGGGCGCGGATAGCGAACTCCGTCCACTCGATAGTGCACCTGCGATAACAGATCTCCACTTAATTTAATATTAAAAGCGAAAAACTTTTTAATTTCCCTCTTATTACCTTCTGCCCGTTAAAGTTTAAGGAACTTGTATTTTGTTCTGGAAACTTCGTCTTGTATGCTCGTGACGTGACATGTTTCCCGCGTATTTTTCGCGGCAAAAAAAATTAGAGGCGGCCATCACTACGTAATTGAAGTGTCAAAAGTTATCTGATTTTACTTGCAAAACGCGTGGCGATATGAAATTTTTCGCGCAACCGAGATCGTTGGTTGGAAAAAAGAGAATTCGATATGAGGCGAGTGTCTGCAATCAGCATTCGACCTACATTCCTGTCGTTATTATGCACATATGCGAGCATTCGTGTATTAGGTGACATTTTGCTGCAGCTACTTCAGAGGGCGTTAATTAGAAAAGTAGTTAACTGTTAATGAATAATATTGCTGGATTTTTTAGTCTTTGCGGTAAATATATTATGTAACCCGCTTGTCACCGTGTAGTGTTCTTGAAAAGTGGCCAATTTATAATAGCCAATGTCATGTATTTGTTGCATTTAAGCGATAAAAATAGAACGTGAATGCTGTCGAGATGAAGATTTCAATTCGAAGCAATTGAAGTAACTACTACCAACTCATTGAATTACTCAGAAGAAAAATACAAAATTCTATCTGCCGGACATGACATTGGCCCACTTTACACCGATCGCAATTACATCCATTACGGTGCACTAAAGCAATTACCGAAAAACGTTATGTTTTTATTTCCATTTAATGCGTACTAAATGGGAAAATTTTAACGAAGTGCGTTCTCATTGAACTCTGCCAATTAAAATTGGAAAAAACAGTGTATGCTAAATGTTCAAATCGATGTAACGATGTCGTTACCGGCGGCCTAACTAGGTGAGCTCCATGTAACAGTTAATTGTATAGTAAACAGTCCAATGAAAACCAACTTTATGGAGTTAATGGAAAATAAATTTTGAATTTCCGTGTTCCGGAGTTGAATTGGAAATGGTTCTGTATTTTAGTTTTATGGGTTGTGCTTTTATTGCAGTTGTTTACAGAAGGTTTGTGTTTTAGAACTTTTGGATTATACATATATACAGTTTAAAAAATAACAAATCCAATCTATACTATAATAATATAATAATAATAATAAAATAATAATAATAATATATTTGTTTCGGTGTTATTCCGAAACAAATATACAATAGTTTTAATGTTCTCAATCTATCAAAATACACATACCTAACACTACAAAAAGCTGCAATATTGAACACTTGCCGAATAGTAAGAAAATTTTTACAGTTAGATTTAGATTACGATTTGAGTGCAGTACAAAATAATTCACCAGTTCAAATAGAAACTTAGGATTTCACCTTGGTTCACACCCGTGAGATCTTATAAAAACACCAGGTTCATACCTGAGAAACTTAAGTTTAAAAACCATAATAATAATATTATAAAGAGGAAAGATTTTTTTGTTTGTTTGTTTGTATCGGCTCTGAAAGTACTGAACCGATTTGAAAAATTCTTTCACCAATAGAAAGCTACATTATTCTTGAGTGACATAGGCTATTTTTTATCCCTAAAACGGGTCCTATGGGGTGGTTAACGGAAGCGAAGCCGCGGGCTACAGCTAGTTATGTATAAAATGTCAAGCAACAATAATAAAATGTTTATGTCTAGCATTAAATTAGCTCGTGGCTAAATAATAACAGCCGCACTGGTCGATCATCAAGGTTAAGCAACGCTTGACGAGGTCAGTCCGTGGATGGGTGACCATTTTAACATATCGAGTTTCCTACATGCCTCGGAAAGCACGTTAAGCCGTTGGTCTCGGCTGTCATTTGAAGATCTTTGACGGTGATTACGGGTAGTCAGAAGCTTGAGATCTGACACCAGTCTTGCCAAGGGGTACCGTGTTACACAGTTACTGGGTTGTAGTGGTGAGATAGGCAGTCACTCTATGTAAAACACTGGTACTCAGCTGAATCCGGTTAGACTGGAAGCCGACCCCAATATAGTTCGGAAAAGGCTAGGCAGATATATGTCTAGCATTAAAGTCGGATCATAAAGTTTCATAATTTTGCAAACTGACACCTGTCATAATTTTAGAATAACTTTTCATTGAAGTAGTAGTTGGAACTCTGGGTATTTCTTTATCTGTAGGAAAGTAAAAAACATCATCTTTCACAACCTAAAAAGTGCCATGTCTGTATAAACCAAAAAAGCTTCTTTAAGCTATTTAGATCTCTACCCACCAAAAAACGGCCAAATCTGGTCATACAACCTTACTATGATAAAAATACTGTCTTTGTGTAATAAATTACCTAAATCCTTATAACTGCCACTAAATCTAGGACTATGTTTAATATTCAGTTATTTTCTTTCTTGTTAGGGTTCCGTACCCAAAGGGTAAAAACGGGACCCTATTACTAAGACTTCACGATCCGTCTGTCCGTCTGTCTCCAGGCTGTATCTCATGAACCGTGATAGCTAGACAGTTGAAATTTTCACAGATGATGTATTTCTGTTGCCGCTATAACAACAAATACTAAAAACAGTATAAAGTAAATATTAAAGGGGGGCTCCCATACAACAAACGTGATATTTTTGCCGTTTTTTGCTCGATATTAATAACGGCAACAGGTAGACGCTTGAAATATTCACAGAATGTTCATTTGTATATTTATTTCAAAAAATAATAATTAATAAATTAAAATAAAATAAATTAAGGGGGGCTCCCATACAACAAATGTGATTTTTATGCAGTGTTTTGCGATAATGGTACGGAACCCTTCGTGTGCGAGTCCGACTCGCACTTGGCCGGTTTTTTTTGTTTGAGATGGGTTTGCTATTGACTCTAGTCTAGATCAGAGGTGACAGAGACAAAGTCGACGATAGAGTGAGCTTACCCAGAAGAAGCCTGTTTGGATAAACGACTACCTTTACTTGGGAACAATATAAAGACAGATTTTAAGTGTTTACCACACACTAACCAAAATGGTGAAGGAGCATTTCCTTTCACTGTAATTATTTTTCTTCTTAGTATTCTAATTATTTTGTATTGTGTGTATGTATTTTATGATATTATGTAAAATTTATATTATCTGTCTATCTTCATTCGTGCTTTCCGAGGCAAGTAGGAAACTCGGTATGTTGAAATGGTCACCCATCCACGGACTGACCTCGTCAAGCGTTGCTTAACTTTGATGATCGACCAGTGCGGCTGGCAATCTCTTACAGACAACCTTTGTATGTACAAAGGTTGTCTGTAAGAGATTTCCCTGTGCGATAAGACCGCCCATTGTACACTTACCTTTATAAATGTTTGTCCTGTATTTTTATCCATAATAAATAACCTCAATAAATTGTATCATCATCATCATTATCATATCAGCCGAAAGACCTCCCCCAAGCGTCGCCACATTGACCGGTTCCGTGCGTCCCGCATACATCCTTATAAATTGTACAGTACTTGTATAATAAGTACTGCCTCGTTGGCCTAGTGTGCACAAGCGTTACTGCTGATCATGAGTTCCTGGGTTTGATTCCCGAGTCGAGCAAAGTGTTATTGGGTTTTCCATCTGGAGTTTTGTAGTAGGAACCCGGCGTCAGAATTTTGTGCCCAATTGATGGAAATATGCTCGTCCTCTATTACATGGGACTTGGTCTTAACATAACTTGCGAAATGTGGGTGTGCACCTCTTTTTTTTTTTGATTGCGAAATCTTCCAATGACTTCTCCTGCTCTGGAAGAAGTGGGATCAGACTTTACTGACTAAAACCCACCCGTGTACCTTCAGTTGCTTGAGCCAGGGTCACGGTAACTACTAACAGACATGCATCGGTCCTAGCGTACCCCGTCAGTTTTTGCTGACGACTCTTTGAGGCGCGCGTGGAACACTACGCGCCATCGACTCTGGTCCCCGTCGGGCGGCGAGATACTCGTTACTCACCGTCCGCAAGCCCGCGCCTACGGTGGCCGGGAATCGTCTTGCGGTGTCTTGGGGCGTGAGGGCGTCTCCGTGGCTCTGGCTTGTGTCAAATAAATGTGTTTTCTTTCTTTCTTTCTTTCCCTCGCGAGCATTACTGCTTCGTAGAAGGAGGTGGCAGCATTCCATGCCCACTCGCACCATGGCCTGAACCAGGGTTGGACGCAAGAGGTCACCACCGCCGATCGCCTCCACGAGGACATGGCGTTGCTAAACCCAAGCGAGACAGACCTCCACCGTATGCACCTCCGTGTCCGCACCCGGGCGTTTCCTCCCGCCTTAACCTGAACAGGAACCGCCCGAAACAGCCGTGTCCGGTGAGCACCTGCGTCAGGCGGAAGGTGAGGACACCGTGACGCCTCTCAAGCCACAACACTACTCAACATAAAGTCACGTGGACCTAAAACTCTTAAAAGGGGAAGCACAGGGAATGCAACACACTATCGCGATGTCTGTTGGAATGAAGCTGAAGCTCATAAAGAATGCATGCGTCCCGCTATCTGGTTATGAGATGACTGTTGACTTGGCTAAAACACCCACAGAGCTGTGATTACTAGCTAGTTTTTTTTTCGTTTGGCGTTTTTTAGGGTTCCGTACCCAAAGGGTAAAAACGGGACCCTATTACTGAGACTTCGCGGTCCGTCTGTCTGTCACCAGGCTGTATCTCATGAACCGTGATAGCTAGACAGTTTAAATTTTTACAGATGATGTATTTCTGTTGCCGCTATAACAATAAATACTAAAAACAGAATAAAATAAATATTTAATTAGGGCTCCCATACAACATACGTGATTTTTTGCCGTTTTTTGCGATAATGGTACGGAACCCTTCGTGCGCGAGTCCGACTCGCACTTGGCCGGTTTTTTTTATGAGTCGCTAGGCCAGATAGTGTGTTGGTGTTTCTGGCAGGTTCAAGGTATTTTGGCAGATTGAGGGTAGGTATTTTGGCAGTATGGGGTTTAACATTTAAATGATAACTTTACATCTTATGTGATTTTTTCGTTAGCAAAATAAATGGATGATTTGCTCAGTAACTTCAAACTGTACCTCATAAAGAATGCATGCGCTCCGCTATCTGGTTATGAGATGACTGTTGACTTGGCTTATACACCAACAGAACAGTGATTACTAGCTGGTTTTTTCACTATTGGCCGGCTAGAGTGTGATGGTATTTTTGGCAGGTTCGGGGTAGGTATTTTGGCAGGTTTGTGGTTATACATTTAAATGATAAGTAAACTTCTTATGTGTTTCCTTCATTATAAATGGTTGGTTTGCTTAATAACTTCAAGCTATACCTACCTTTTATTGGGTTTTCCATGTTAAATTACTGATAGTATTAATGAAACTTGTTTCCACTTTAAAACATTCATGTATGATTCATTATGTATTAGTTGGTAGATTCACTAACAAATGGGTGTATCATTACGGTTTTCTTTTTAAATATAATTACTTACTTAGGTATTTATTAAATTATGGGTGATTTGATTTCAAAAAGTACATTAGTAGGTTATGCAGCAGTCTATTATCAATACAATTAACGATCATATTATGGCGTTTCCATATAAAATTATTGGAATGGTTTTAAATACAAACGATTAACTAATTACATGACTCATTTTGGAATGAGTAACCCTACAATGTCTTAAATAAACTACTAACTTGTTTCAAAAATATCGTCTATTGTGTCTTTATTTCTCCTAATCCTAAAACATGAAACAGTAATTATAAAAATACGCTTGATAACTTATTCAATTCACTCATCAGAGAATGACTATTGCTGATTATTGCTGACTATACTGCTCTGTAGACTCGCGTTTGACCACTATCTAACCTGATGGGCTCTGTAACGTCATAAGCAATCCTGCAGATGCAATTCCTGTTACTTCTTTTATAAATATTTTTTCTACAAAACCGTCTTTACTGTTCCCATAATTATTCGCCAAACATGAAACAGTCCATAAGTATACAAAAAGATACGATTACAAATACATATTACCTTCTTATTTAGCAGTGAATGACTCTGCAATGTCATAAGCAAACCTACAGATGCAATTACTGCTGCTTCGCTCATATATCAGCATTCTAAGTGAAAGCTCGCGAGCACGTTCGTAAGAAGTTGGCAGTAGTATAGTCACAGCGATAAATGTTTGGCAATTATCTGCTACCACTGTTTAAATATATTCGTGTTATTAGTTTATTTTTTTGAATATATACTGTTTGTATTTATTTATTTATTTAATACTTCATGCACACAAACGTACAGAGGCGGACTTAATGCCTTAGGCATTTTCTACCAGTCAACCTGGGTATATTTATGGTGGTATTTATAGTATGTATGTACGTATAGCTTTGTATTTCAATAAACCTACCTTATCGTGATTTACTTAAAATTTTTCTCCTACCACTATTTGTCTCTGCATCTCCAAAGGTGACTAGTAGAAAACGTCTAAGGCATTAAGTCCGCATCTGTACGTTTGAGCAAAAAGTATTAAATAAACATTTTTTTAAATAAAAATACCATCTTTACCGTCCCCATAATTATTCACCTAATCCTAAAATATGAAACAGTCCACACACAAAAAGTTACGATAACTTATTCAAATTACTCATTTAGCAGTGAACGACTCTGCGCTCTGCAATGTCCTAAGCAAACCTGCAGAGGTAATTCATGCCTCATTGTGCTGGCTCGCTCAGCAATAATGCATGGACGCAAATATTAGCGCAGACAGACACTACCAACAGTTTACGACGAAAAAATCTGTAGATACGAATACTAACGTTTAAAACTTTGATTACAGTTTTTGTAGGCGTTTTGTTGGGTGAGTGAGATTTAAATGTATGGTTGCGTAAGAATGTAATTAAAAGTAAAAATACGAATCTTTTTAATTAAATAAAAAAAATGGAAATACTAGAAGGAAAATATTAAAGTCACAATGGTCATTTGAAAAAGAACACTGTTTTGTTTATTTATAGGGTAACAACATATAATTCAGTATTAATAATGTCTCAAGACAATAACGTTTTTAAAGATGCAAAATTACACTTCACATTGCACTTTTTCCTAATTTTGGCTTTATTGTTGACTGGTAGAGAAAGCCTTGTGACATAAATCCACCAGTGCTATGTACTCACATAAAGTTTAAGTAAATAAAATTCTGGTTTATTACGCTTTCCAAAGCTTTTGAGGTAAAATGCGAAATAAACTAATAAAACAGAAGATATGACAATTTTCTCATTACCCTCATCATTCCTATAACCTCAAAAATTGCACCTAAATACTGCAGACAATAATCTGAAACGTATACGGATACAAAAAAAAAACAAGTGCATCTCTTCTTTAATGAGACGTGGAAAAACGCTGGCGATGTTTAAAGTGACGTCACCATGGATGCAATCTACGCCATATTGTATAGAGAAGGCATAGATTGTTTACTGATGGATTTGTAAATAATGCGGATGCATCACAGATTCATACAAAAAGTTGAAATAAGCCTTATGTTTTTCAAAGATGGACCATTCGACTCGAATTTCGTAAGCTTCTAATTAATAAAACTTTAATCTTTAAGGATTGAACAATAAACCGTCAAACTCGCTACATTTCATTTTCTTTGATTAGCCTCATCATTTCCATAACCTCAAAATAACTCACCCTAAATCTGCAAACAATAATCCGAACGGTATAATGTTTAAAAAAAAAAGAAGAAAAACAAATGCATCTCTTCCTTAATGAGACGTGGAAAAACGCTGGCGATGTTTAAAGTGACGTCACCATGGATGCAATCTCCGCCATATTGTTTAGACAAGGCTCAGTACTGATGGCTCAGCACTCAACTCCGGTTATTTTAATGTTAATTAATTGCGTTTTATGCACTTAAAGTGATGTATTGCAGGGGGATTTGAAAGTGGGTTATGGATGTGGAGAAATGGTAATTTATAGTCTAGTTGTGGATTGTTTTTGTTGAAAATGCTTGCAGGATAAGATGTTTATTATGAAAATGCTTTTTATTGATGTTATGTTAAAAAATCTTTCAACATCATCATCATATTAGCCGAAACAGGTCCACTGCTGGACACACCCCTAAGCGTCACCACATTTACCGGTCTCATACGTTCCGCATCCAGCGGATCCCCGCAACCTTCACCAGGTCATCGGTCCACCTGGTGTGCGGCCTTACAACGCAACGTCTATACCGGTTCGCGGTCGCCACTCCAGAACTTTTCTGCCCAATCCAGCATCTGCGAGCAATGTGCCCTGTCCAATGGCACTTAAGTTTGGCAATTCTTCGGGCTTTGTCGGTTAACCTGGTTCTCTTGCGGATCTCTACATTTCTTATTTAATCACGCAAGGATACACCGAGCATGGCCCTCTCCATTGCCCTTTGGGTGACTGTAAGCTTTCTGAATAATTTTTACTGGGTAAATAAATCAGCGCATCATTCAAAATCAAAATCAATTTATTTTTATTTTATATAGGCCCACATGGGCACTTATAAAACGTCGACAAAAGGCGCACGGTTCGGGTTGGTCGTTTCCAATGGAGAAGAAGCGGCAAGAAACTCCATGGTTACTCTTTTAAAAAATATGGTTTGTTTTTACAATATTTCCATGTTACAGCATTACTTAGATATGGGAGGACAACGTAGGCCCGACAGTAAAACGTTAGAAACTAAAAATAAAAAGTATAACGAGATAAAAAGTTATCAAATGTTATCAAGCATCTAGAAATCTAGAAGGCCTACAATGTTCACACATTCTTGTCTTTTTACCGATCGTTCGATATTTAGAAATAGAAGGACTATTTTGCCGAGCTGTGAGACAATATCTACAATATGTCAATATCACCGTATACCTATTATATTATAAAAAGGTTAGTCAGTCTTATGTTTGATGTAAGCAGAAAACACATTTGACGATTTTATCACACATCAAGAGTAACAAAATAGTTGTTGATCATATTCCAAGGGTAGGATATATTCAACCATAACCTTTTGCTATCAATATGTACTTTTACGTAGGTCGCTTTATACATAAGTACTCCTGGGACAGAACGGGTTCTCTTTCCTTTTATCACGTCATATGGGTCAGCTCTAACTTTTGAAAAGTTGCGATCTTAACCCTTCCCACGTGTGCGTAGGCCAAATCACGTGCTATAAGTTTTTTAATAAAAAATCTTTGTAACGTATGATCCTCGTACAATTTTGTTCCTAACCTAGTTCGTCCGCCTACCTAGAAGTACATAGATAGCCCGAGAGACCTGTCCAAACAGAGATAATAATAAAATCGCTCGAAAAAAGTACTTAAACTCCACCAAGGTATTTGGTTCATATTTAACTTGAGGAATTATGGCCATGTTTCGAGCTACAGAACTGAGCTCATGCTCATTCGCCGGAGAAGAGGTTTGTGCGCTCTAACTACGCTTTTATCCCACCCCACCTTCTTGCCTTATGTCCCATTTTCCATATTTAAGTTCTTCAAATGCTAGGAATCTGCGTTCCTCCAATAATCTTCTCCTATAGTGTCCTTCTCATACTACTGATTTTGTTCACTCTTCCTTTCATATTCAGTCTGTGTTTTACTCTGGAACGCTCTTCCTCTTGAAGTCAGTGGGCTTAATCTTAGTTTTTTAACACAAATTGATGTTTACGTTAACGCAATTGAGCGTGAGTAAAAACTAACACTAAGGACAGGCTCAGGACGGCCACCAGTCGGCATGCTTTCAAGCAAAAATTGCGGTTTTATATTCAACGGGGAGAAGGGTCATCTTGATAACAGCTTTTCATTATTTTATTAATACATACTTATATATATATTTATTTGGATATGTATTATATAAAATATTTATGTATGTGTATTTTATGTAACTTATTATTAATATTTCTTTGTTTTAATCTTTTGCTTATCACAGTTTAAATAATGTACTTGCAATGTTTTCTCTTCACCACCCTTAGTTGACGGGTAGAGAATGCCTAAGGCATTAAGTCCGCCATTGTACCTTTGTAAATGAAGTTTAAATAAATACAGATATTCCAATGTTCCGGGAATATAATCCAATTTTTTTCCTTAGAACATTACTTACCTTATTATTTATTGCGAACATTACAAAATACCGAATTGATCCAACTGTACACTAACGGACAACACATCAAGTGTATCATTAAAAAATACTGGCCAGGTGCGAGTCGTACTCGTGCACTGAGGGTTCCGTACAAACAGTAAAAATCACAAAATAATTGAATAATATTACCGAAGTTCATAAACTAAGTTTGGTGCCAAACATTGCTCTAACAATAAGATAAACAGAATTTAGGGACAAAATTAACTTTGCCGTTGGAAATCTGTAGTCCTCATACATCGACATAAGTCGCGGTCAGTTTACTAACTGCAAATAAGTTAACAATCTTTTTTTCTGTAGATACAAATTTACGGTTTTCGGATTTTTTCCTTTACTTTTGCTATAAGACATTGCTTCTTGCCAAATTTCGTGATTCTAGGTCAATGGACATACCGCGTAGATTTGTTTGCAACTCAGCTACTTCTGCCGTCTACCTAAAAGAACATACACAGAAATTTACTTAACTAAATATGTACATGATCGTTTTATTTTCTGCAAAAAATAAGAAGGAAATTCCAAAGGCATTATCGGAACACATTTTTTCCATCTAAGGAAGTGCGATAACATGAACCAAAGGATTTTATGTACAAACTTTTTGCAGCCGTCCGCTTTTCTTACGTTTATTACAACTCTTTAATTATGTAACTTGTTTCTTTTTCATTAAATATTATAAATAATACTGCTACTTAGTTTGCCGTGTATTCTTAGTTAACAGGGGGATAAGAAGATAATAGTGTATTTGATTTAGCGGCATTGCCTAAGATATTTTGTTCTACGAGAAGCCTAAGCCATGGATTAATTTAACTCTTAGAATAGCTATCTCAAGATCCATGTGTATTTGTACATATTCCAACAGAAATATCTTTAATATGAGTCTATAAATCCAATTACATAATTTACGACAACGAGTATATTTCGATCCCGATATTTTTAACAAAAAATATTTGTAGGGGATTCAGGAGCAGGGTGGATGTTCTGTGAGTATTAACGAAAACACAAGTTGAACTTTCTTGACAAACGTATATTTACACAAGGATAAACTCTTCTATTTATTGCACTTTTCTTGAAGAATGATATATTATAATTTACGGAAGCGACACGTAGTGTTCGATCGGTTGCTCGATGAAGACTGAACACGTTTCCTTGGGCCGGCCCTATTTATGTGCGCGTGATGCACGCACAGTCGCGCCGGGCCTCTTACTCTCGCGACGCTTGCATCCGCCAATCACAGCGGTCGAGATTGAGGGGCGCGGGGCTAGGGGCGAGGCGGAAACAGATTACAGGGGAACGGGCGGGGTACCGTTATATACTCCGGTTTTTCCTTTGTTCTTTTGTTAGAATGGACATTCCCCTTATATACTGTACTTTTTAAACTTTAGTTAGGTAGATTAGGGTCAAACTAAGGTTATTACATTTCCAAAAACCCTATTTTCTTACTGTAACTACCTAAATAAGAGCGTCAAAGGCTCGGACTTTACTTTACTTTGCTTAATCTTATTAATACGTGCCTCTATAATTATGCTAGGCCTAAAACTAGATTGCTGTGCTTCCCAACAATCCCACCCCCCGTAAGAGGGTTCAACCGATTACATCTCCGTTTGTAGGAAGCACAACAACCTTTACAACGGGTCGACGCAGGACCCCATGATTGGTTCTTACATCTACCACTCTTATTATAGCGTCCGCACCGGGGTACACATTTTTGACCACGCCTTTGGTCCACTGGTTACGCGGTTTGCTGTGGTCAACGATCACTACCACATCACCCACTTTCACATTTGGCACATTGTCCGTCCACTTGTGGCGTTGTTGCAGCGTCGGCAGGTACTCGCGCAGCCAGCGCCTCCAAAAGAGGTCGGCCAGCGCGTTCACCTTTCGCCACATGCGCCGGGAGTCGACATCGACTGCATGCCCGCGCGTACACGGAGCATCTCCCGCGGCAGTGCCCAGCAGGAGATGGTTGGGGGTCAGCACCACCGGCTGATCGTGGTCGCTGCTCACGTACGTCAATGGTCGGCTGTTGATGACGAGTTCGGCCTCAGCGAGGAGGGTGTAAAGGACCTCCTCGCGAGGGGCGCGTTCGCGTAGAGTAGCCTTCAGCGCGTTCTTCACAGAGCGCACCAGGCGCTCCCAGCATCACCACCCACATCATCCCACCTTGTTGTGGTCCATATCGCGCAGGGCTGCGCGCAGTTCTGAATGCGCGCCGACGAAGTTAGTGCCCCGGTCAGAGTACATGTCTGACGGTCGCCCGCGGCGCGCAATGAGGCGCCGCAGGGCCAGAATGGCTGAGTCAGCGCTCAGTGATGACGCCAGCTCCAGGTGGACGGCGCGGGTGGCGAGGCACGTGAACAACACGCCCCACCTCTTCTCCCTGCGCCGACCGATGGCGACCTCCATGGGGCCAAAGTAATCAACCCCACAGTGGACGAACGCTCTCCTTGTGACCTCCAGCCTGGCGGCCGGCAGGTCACCCATCTTCGGGGCCACCGGCTTGGCCTTCTCAAGGCGGCACCGTTGACATTTCGCTGCGACGGCTTTGACGGTCGATCGCAGATTGGTCACCCAGTACTTCTCTCGGACCCTATTGACCACTGTTTCTTGGTTGGCATGTAGAGCCGCCACATGATAGTTGAGTATGAGGCGGCGTGTGAGCGCGTGTTTCCCATCTAGGATTATGGGGTGACGTTCTCCGAAGCTGAGCTCGTTGCAGGCGCCCAGCCTTCCACGTACTCGCACCAGCCCATCCTCGTACAGCATGGGGCTCAGCGTGCGAATTTTGCTGCTGTTAGGCAGCGGGCGGGCCTCCTGTAATGCCGATATGTCAGCGGCGTAGCTCTCCATCTGAGCTAGCCGCATCAAACTCCTTTCTGCCTTGGCTAGGTCCGCTCCAGTCACGACAGATGACTGACGTCGTCTGCGGCAGCGGTCTGCGAACACATGCAGTCGGGCCACCACATGCAGGGCGCGCGACCATGTGGGCAACCGTTCGTAGTGCAGCAGCGGCTCACTTGGTGCTGCCGTCGCGTGTACTCGCTGCACTCTTTCTAGCTGCGCCTCCGCCACTGTGTCGAGCTCGACGCTCGCCGGCCACTGCTCCTGTGGGCAACGAAGAAACGGAGGGCCCGACAGCCACTCGTTACTGGTATTGGGCCAGTCCATGCGGGTGGCTTCGTCAGCTGGGTTCATCGCCGAGGGAACCCAGTGCCAGTCGGACCTCTTTGACCTCCTATCTATCTCCGCCAACCTATGCGACACGAACCTTTGGAATTCCAAAGCATCGGAGTTAATCCATTTTAACACGGTCTTGCTGTCTGTCCACATAAATTTCTTTACAATTTGTAGGCCTAATTCTTTCTCTACCGTGTCGGCTAACCTACAAGCTAATACTGCGGCCTGCAACTCTAAACGCGGAATGGACACTACCTTTTGAGGCGCTACTCTGGCCTTTCCTATGACGATGGCTACGTCCCTGTTTCCTTCCGCGTTTAAACCCGCTATGTAAGCTACCGCGGCGTAAGCAGACTCGCTAGCGTCACCGAACACGTGCAGCTCTAGCCCCTCTGGCTTAAGGCCGTACCAGCGTGGTATGGATATTTCCTTTAAAAATTGTAGCTTATGCAGCCACTCAAACCATACGTTAGCCTCAGCCTCTCTTAAATGCTCGTCCCATTGTATACCCGTGTGCCATACCCTTTTCATAAGGATGCGCGATTGTATCACACACGGGTATAAAAAGCCTAATGGATCAAATATCGACATTATAAATCGCAGAAACTCGCGTTTGGTTGGGATTACTTGCCCCTCTATGATGGTCTTTGGTAGCCGCTTAAATGATAGGTCGAACGCCAATTGGTCGGAACTAGGTGACCATATCATTCCTAATGTGCGCTCCGTAGCGCCTTCATCTTTCTCAAGCGACACGCGGTCGGGCATCTCCACCTTTAGTCGGTCGCGTAGCTCCTGAGAGTTGGTGACCCACCCCCGTATCACGAACCCACCCTGGGCGTGGATGTGAGTCACCTCCTCAATCAGCTGACTGGCCTCTGCGACCGACCACGTACTGTCGAGATAATCGTCCATATAATGCTTCGTTCTGATGGCCGCTACTGCCTCGGGGCACGAGTCAACGAACTTAGCTGCGTTTTTATTTAAAATGAAAATTGCTGATGTTGGAGACGACATTGCACCGAAAATCATAGAGTTCATAACATAAACGTCAGGTTCTCTGTTACGCTCAGAGCTCCACAAAAATAATTGGGCCCCTCTATCTTGCTTTCTTATTTGCACCCGGAGGAACATGTCGGCTATGTCCCCGGAATAAGCAATGGGACCGATTCGGAATTTAAATAATACGCCTAATAACGAATTTAATAGGTCCGGACCTGCAAGTAAGTTGTCGTTGAGTGACGTTCCGTTATACGTAGCCGCGGCGTCGAAAACTAACCTTAGTTTCCCCGGCTTGTTGGGATTCTTTACCCCGAAATGGGGTAAATACCACACCGGGTCGAACTCTACCTTACCCTCTACCCTACTAGCGTAACCTTCCCCTACCAACCTATCTATCTGAGCTGTGTAGGCGCTAGCGTACGTGGGGTCTTTTATAAGTCGACGTTCGATTCCCGCTTGACGTTGGCATGCGTATCTATAATTGTCGGGCAGCTGGGGTTCGTCCCGGCGCCACAACAAACCTACTTCCCAGGCCCCGCTCTCGGTTTGGCGACTGGTTGAATCCAATAGGGATTTCGCGCGCTCCACATCTTGGTGCGTCCGAGGCACCTCTGAAATTCCTATTGCTTCTAACTCTAACTGCTTTTTCACAATATTGTGCAAGTCAGCGTCCGACTCTACAACGCAACTGACGGATTCCTCGTCTGCTTTAAAATTATTACCTACGGGTCCGTGCACAACCCACCCTAGACTGGTCAAAGAGGCAACCGGCTTACCTGACTTTCCTCGGCGGGTTTCCTGGCTGACGAGCAACTCCCAGTTGTCCTGCCCCAGCAACAGCAGCGGCCTGGCGCCCCTCATCTCCTCGCATCCCAAGTGGCGGATGTGGGCGTTATCCATCATTACTGCTGCGGGCACTGTTTGCGCGGGTAGGTCCAGTCTCTTTAATGTCCGACACTTCACATTATGTGTCTGACCGTTCGGTCCGCGCACTGACACACTTATCACACGCGAGGCTTCATCGTTGATTTCTTGGCCTCGCGCAGTCTTCAGTACCAGTGGCACCCGCTTTCCTGAGGCATTGTCCGCCAGCGACTCATCGATTAGTGACACGGTAGCCCCGTCGTCCAGAAGGGCATAACACTGCTTGTCCACTCCGTTCACTGTTACGCACACTGGTACTACTTTTAGCAGCGCCTTCCCAGTGTAGTCGCTGACGTTAGTGACACTCTCAGTTTTCTTGTCGGCGTGCAACATCACGTGATGCGCGTAATTGCATGACGCACACTTGTTTGCCCGACACACGTTCTTGTTGTGCTTCTTAACAATGCACTTAAAACACAGTTTATTCTGCTTGACGTGACGCCACCTCTCGTCGACACTTAACCCGGTGAACTTTTCGCACTTCGGTAACTTGTGCTGCTGCCCGCACAGTGTGCATTTGTCTTCTATTGTGCTGTCATGATGTTCACTTTCTGTGTGTACGTGCAATCGCTGAATATTTCTGCTCTGTTTAACAAACTGCGGCTGGCCTCGTGGCTTATTAGCGCTATTCACGGCGGTGGGCATGTCTATGTGCATTTGTACATAGTACGACGTGGCTCGGGCTAGATGAGTCAAGAATTCCGCGAGTATCTCTAGGCTGGGTGATACCCGCACATCTATGCCCTGATTTGCTGCCATGCCCATCGCAAAATCTCCGTACTGAGCGCGTTGTATAGGAGTAAGTTTATTTAATAATTCACTTACCAGCTGTGGGTTATTCAGGTACCCGTTTGCACGCACACTTCTTAACAGCGACACACAATTACGCACTGTTGTTGAAAACTGTCGGAGCTCGCGCCCGCTTTCCGTAACTTTAGGTAGGGCGCGTACTTTTCTTAGGGCACACTCAAGCACTAAGTTGGGATGTCCGAATTCTTCGTCCAGTGTCTTCATTATTTCCGCCGGGTTAGTAGACGTACGTAGCAGGTCTTCTACTGCGAGTTTAGCGTCCCCTTGTAAAGACGTTTTTAAGCGCGCTAGGTTCTCGTGCGCCTTAAACTGATATAGTACCGTCGTGTCGTGGTACATATTTTTGTACGACAGCCACTCTGCTGGATCGCCGTTGAAGAATGGTAACTCGTACGCTTGTCTCGGGACCGGCCGCGGCGGGCGCGCTAAGTTGGATATGGCGTCCGCTAGTTGATCAATTTTCCTGTCCCGCGATCTGTTCCTTTCCGTGTCGTCACCGAACGCGTTGTCCCACTCAGAACGCTCTCTATTCGGTGCGCGTGCACTGAACGTAGGAGCGGGCGTCGTAGATATTTCCGGTTCGCGGAACTGAACCGACGCGGGCGCACACTGCGGGGGCGCGGTAATACTATCGGGCTGCGGGGGCGGCGGCATGTTTATTCTCGCGTCGCGGGCCGCCTGGGGCGTCGGTACGCGTCGCGGCGGCGTCGGATCACGGCACTGAGCGGGCGCGGGCCCTTCGTTGTTCACTGCGGGCGTCGTTTCTGTCACCCATTCTTCAACTCGACGTGTTGTGACTTCGTCGTCGGATGAGTCTTCTTCAGCCGCTGCATCTATCTCAGCTAGGTCGGCTTCGAGCTTCTTCTTCACTAGGTTTTCTTTCAGTCGCACTAACTCTCTCTCTGCCTCGTACTCAACCCTCCGACGTAGATAGTCGGCACTTCTCTGGCCGCTTCTAGTGGAGGCGTGGCTCGTGCGGGATCTTGCCTTCTGTAGTTTCTCCGATCTCACGGGCGTGGCCATTTCCCGATGGTCGATGACGCGACCTGGGCCAGCCAGTGGGATCACAGGTGCAGGAACCGACGATATAGTAGGCGCGATTGACGGTGAACCTGGTGCCAATTCGGACGGCACTCCTGAGTCGACTTCCATAGCTCTTCGCTTGCTAATTTCTGCTTCTAGTTTTCGCAGCTTGCTCCTTGTTGTCACTGTGCTTCTTTCGCTCATTGTTAATACTCACAGGCGATCCGGCACGACAGGACCAAATTTTGTAGGGGATTCAGGAGCAGGGTGGATGTTCTGTGAGTATTAACGAAAACACAAGTTGAACTTTCTTGACAAACGTATATTTACACAAGGATAAACTCTTCTATTTATTGCACTTTTCTTGAAGAATGATATATTATAATTTACGGAAGCGACACGTAGTGTTCGATCGGTTGCTCGATGAAGACTGAACACGTTTCTTTTTTTTTTTTTTTTTTTTTTTTTTTTTTTTTTTTCCTTGGGCCGGCCCTATTTATGTGCGCGTGATGCACGCACAGTCGCGCCGGGCCTCTTACTCTCGCGACGCTTGCATCCGCCAATCACAGCGGTCGAGATTGAGGGGCGCGGGGCTAGGGGCGAGGCGGAAACAGATTACAGGGGAACGGGCGGGGTACCGTTATATACTCCGGTTTTTCCTTTGTTCTTTTGTTAGAATGGACATTCCCCTTATATACTGTACTTTTTAAACTTTAGTTAGGTAGATTAGGGTCAAACTAAGGTTATTACATTTCCAAAAACCCTATTTTCTTACTGTAACTACCTAAATAAGAGCGTCAAAGGCTCGGACTTTACTTTACTTTGCTTAATCTTATTAATACGTGCCTCTATAATTATGCTAGGCCTAAAACTAGATTGCTGTGCTTCCCAACAATATTACAGTAATAAACATCATAACCACAAAACTTTAACGATCGAATTAACAACCACAACAACGCTAGCTTACACTATCCTACTATAAACTGAACATCTTCCTAAGTATGTCACGCCAATAAAAAATAAAAATGACTTCTTAATTCAAAATCCCTGTCATCGTTGTAATAACTTTCTTTAATTTCCAGCCAGACCATCAAATGGTTAACGAAAGAGTCTTTATTACAATTTTGGCTTCATTCCAACTTGAGATAACGAAGCAGGCCCTATTCGTTTAAATGATTGATAGTGTTAGCTTAACACCTCGTTGGATTCGTCTTGATTGAGTGTGGGCTTTTTGTTATGTTTGATCAGTTAACCGATGGTCTGCCTGATTGGGTGCCTTCAACGTTAATTCTTAAACAAGACTCCATTGTGTGAGCGTTGTCTATGGAAGTGACATACGGCTGTGGCGAGTGAGTAGTAATGGGTTTTGATTTAATTGACTACCATCGCCACAGTTCACTTCTCACACAGTCCATCCATCTTTTTTTTTGCCGTCCCCTCCCTCTCCATCCATCCAAATTTATATTCATAACTCTTGTTGTTAGTAACATGCGTTTCATCCACAGATAATTATTTAAAAAAATATATTTGTTTTGTTACAGGTACAGCCATATGTCTGATGTTGATTCTGAGCTGGCCCACATATTCAAAGTCAAAAATTCTTTATTTCAACTAGGCCAAGAAGTGGCACTTTTGAACAACAAAAATTTAAAATGAATAATAATTGATTCTGCCGTATGTCCATAGAACGGATACGCCTTGGCAACCGCTGCTAGAGAGTTTCCTGTTAACTCTCCTTACACTCTCTCTCTATACTCTCTCTTCTCTTTATAATCTTCGTCCTCTGTTAACTAAGCGTGTCAGTGAGTTTTGTTTATTACCGTTTAATCATAAACTATGGGTTTGACAGCTGTAAATTGCGCTCAGCGCAACTTTCGATTTCATTAGAGTAGACAGAGGATTCTCGTACTATTAATTTATTTATTCGTTTATTCTCGTAATGGAACGCTTTGCAGTAATTAAAATAGATAGAATAATAGAGCACAAGTTTATGCTAACTATATTTCCAGGGATGGTGTCCCTTCACCGTTGTCAGCCATTTCCAA
Organism: Anorthoa munda; assembly: GCA_945859665.1. NCBI lineage: Eukaryota > Metazoa > Arthropoda > Insecta > Lepidoptera > Noctuidae > Anorthoa > Anorthoa munda. The sequence goes on along the minus strand of OX243911.1, from coordinate 12,262,485 downwards.
GATAACTTTTACCCTCTTACTAATAAAAGCGGAATAAAGTTATACCAGGAATAACCATACATTTTCATAGGTTTATACTTGGTATAACTTTATTCCGCGTTTATTAGTAAGAGGGTTAAAGTAAATATAAATTGAAAAAGTCGCATTGGTATTAGTGAATGCAAATTAAACCATATGCTTTATGAGGGTATGATAAATAAAGTGAAGTATTTTAAAAGCTCTCCTTATTAAGTATTTTCTATTTGTATTAGACATACGTGTCGATAATCATCCGAGACCCGAATAGCAGAATTGTAGCGGCAAGACGAAAGTACTAAACTAAAACTTGATATTTAGCTGGCCAACCTTCCACCCCGTATGTCCAAGACATTCGTAAGTGGAAGTATTAACCATGTCAATAAATCAAGTTTTTACAAGTGTACAGTCAAAAAAAGAAGCTGTTCGATTGCGAATTGTGTTCATGTCAAATTGGCATCGATGATACACCGAGATTGTTGTGTATTGACCACCTTATTGCCACTTGTAATATGATAATTACTTAGTCTTCTTTTTGCTGACTGGATAATCATGAGAGAATTCTTAAGTGACAGATTTGTGCTTACTGTAGAATTTTAATGGCAAGGCTAAGTATTACAAGAGTAATTGTAGACTCCAGCCTGTCTGGAGACCTTAATGGAAAATTGTTCATAATTTTTATTTGCCGTGTTTTTATTGACTCCGTTCTTAATAATAATTAATCATATCGGAGTAGTTTTCTTTTAACTCGATGTGGATTTTAATTCGGATTAATTAATGGGACTACTAATTAGTGTCTATTCAAATTCTATAAAAGAAAATCTCTCCTTGCATTTGATAATTTGATGAAATCATATCTTGAACGAACTGAACGAATGAACTGAAATTGTAAAAAAATTGCTCCATAGATTACTATTAGAAATAGTTGTCGCATTGTCACGTCGTGCCTGTCTGCGGGAGTCCATATTCTTTTGGCTCACAGTGGAAATGACTGCTGTCTTATTGCATAAACATGACCAATGCTAATTGATGTAAGTACCTAATAATAACAGCTGTACCCTCCATTTTATCATACATTAACGATCTTCATTGATGCTGACAGGTTGTATGCCATAATAGACCTCAATTGATTCGCGCAATTTGCTCTGAATGACAATCAAACAGTGTTCACAATGTAGAAATATGTATGTATTTTAGTTATGTATTATGGTTATGCATTGTGTGCAGGTACAAGTATTTGTGTAGTGTATTTAGTTAGTTATAATTTAAATTTTCATTTGTTTTTAAGATTATTTTGTGCTGTGCGCTTTTGTTAACTATTCCACCCCCGGTTTCTCATCACTCGATTATCTACTCGTATGCCCGTTTTTGAACTGCATTATTTCGGAGAAATCAATTAACATAGTTAGTCATCGCAAAAAAACGGCAAAAAAAACATCCATCACTATAGGAGGTAAGCGGTTTCTTTTTTTTAATATTTTATTTTACCACTCGGAATTATTAATATGTATATTCATGACAAATTATAGCTTTCTATTACTCAGAGTCTCTGAGCTAAGCTGCGGACGGACAGACAGACATAGCTAAACTATAATTGTTCCTTGTTGACTTCGACCCTAAAACAATTTTCAACCCTTGCTACTTTGTTAATTGGTATCAAGTGCCAATCTAATTTATTTCAATTTCTCATTTTATTTATATTTATAAATTTATAATACATAGGAAAGTTACGATAAATTCCCCTAGATGGCAGGACCATCACGCTCGAAATACTCATTATTACAACCAAATATCTATCTGAGCAATACACATAAAAGAGTAGTCATAAAATCGAATAATATTTTTGTACGGAGGCGTTATAAAGATATAGAAAATATAATTTTATCTTGATATACGTATTAGATTAGATTGGACGAGACTTCATGTTGGGCAGTGAAATAAAATACCCAATAAACATGGTGTCGTAAAAAGACTTTTATATCTACACGTATACGGGCAAAGCTAAATTTAACAGTATGTTCAGGCGAAAAAAAACAACATTTTATTTTGAATGAAAATTCAATCAAACGAAATCATAGCCTTACAGCCGTCGCAAATCTCTATAAACATTGAAACGTTTGGAAAACCAATAAAAATAGACGTCGAAAATCAATACTAAATAATAGCGCGCCCGTTTCAAAAAGTTAGCTTTGGAAACTGGGAGCTGGGCGCAAGCTTTGTTGATTGATTGCAACACAAACACAGATTTTTTATTCCATCACGGTTGTTTGCCCACCCGGCGCCGTAGGCTTTACTTTTGTTATGTAACTCAGGAGGACCTCTGCGATTTAAAATTTCATATTTTCGTTGATGAACTTACTACAAGATCCCGAAGGATTTCGGATTGATACTTTCCATGTAGCAACATCTGCGCTCGGGAAGTTCTTCAGAAGTGTCCCCATCAGTGTTTTGCGTTTTTGTAAATAAATCACCGTTGTGTTTCTCCTTACTGGACTTCAAAATATTTTGTCTTCGGAAATATAAATTACAGTTGACTAAACTACATTTTTGGTGAAATACAAAATTGTTATTTGAGTTTTATTAAATTTAATAAATCTTTTTCTTGCTCAGCAACAGTAAGTTGGAAGTGCTCACTGTGTTGAGCCAAACATTTGTTTCAAAAATCCGTCCAGAAAAATACAAACAACAAAAAAAAATCAAGTTGCTGTGTGTTTTTGTTTTATAAACAAAACAAAAAGTTTGATTGCTGACTTAATTTGAGGATCTAAAACATTTTTCTTTTTAGGCAATTTTTTGTAAGTTACTAATAAAATAAAAGGGACTCCATGATCACTTGTGTCTTAAACTTAGCCTATATTGTCCTAAAATTAGCACATTTTAGCGTCCAGCGTGGCCCATCTTCTAAACGGCCCATAAATATAGCTTTATTATCTCTTCATCTCGTGCAAACAACAATTACGTCAAACACTTGACACAGTTGACATTCTTATTTAAGTAGTGAGATCACTTTTGCATCACCGACAAAGAATCTCTGCTATCTGACAACGCGGTGGCAATTAAGAAATTTATTGTAATAGCTCTATCTAGGGCGACCATTACGTTAACGACCGCTAATTCTGGCCTTCAATCTCTAAAAACAAATCTAATATATTGTAGTTACAATAGGTATTTCTTCTTGGGCTATGCTATTATCATTAGGACGGGAATTACACAAAATAGTGTTGTAGATTTAAAAAAAACCGTTGAAAAAACCGCGAAACGAAAGTTTAACGTTCCAAATAGGAACGTTGCTTCGTTTTTTAATGTTGCTATTTTAGTTAGCATTCGCTGAGAATTTTTTTTTGTTTTAATTTTTTATTCTCCGTTGAAATATTCATAATTATTTAAATAGTTAGCCTGCAGCGGATAAAAATTATTATCATTGCAAAAAATATTTGAAGATCTGAATGGCTTAGTAGAGCTTTTGCTGTCGAGTATGAAGTAACAACATCCTTTGATGCTCGTGTCGAACCATATTGTCATAATTTGAGTTATGAGATGAACTATCACTGTTACTTTGCATGCACATATCCAAGATGCAATCTAGGTGTCCGGAGTTGACATGCAGCCGACAATCTGATATGATGCTAAATCTCCGTTTTTGTCCATACCGATCGCAATGATCGATTTGCGACATGTCCCACTTTCCATACTCCAAGAAATACCTCGTTTCATAAACATGCGAGCATCAATGCAAAAAATGCATTAAACCGAGTAAGTCAGCAAAATTATTAAAATCGATTCCATAGCAACAGTCCGTTCGCATCAGATGAGTTTGCCGCATCCACGGTTAAAGATGATTTGTTTAAAATGCTGCAACCACGGGCCGCGTGATGAATATCACAGCAGTATATTGGAATAATGATCCTGCCTTGCACTGCATTCAATGGCATTTTGCATACAATATGGTAGATGGATTTATATTAAAATATGGCGAACGTCAGTGCCGGTTGCTCACAATAAATTATTCATTGCACACAGTCAATTTTCGTTCAAGATAAACAGTCGTTGTATAAGTATATCAAATTCACAGATGCATCGTACGGACGCTCATAAATATTCAGATTACGTATTATTGTTCTTGGCTTGTCGGTAATTAGATCGCCCACGAAAGGAAGCTGCCTTAATAAGTTGGTAGCGATTGTAACGACAAAGTTTTTAATAAATTACCTATATATCGTACACTGGCGGCCTATTCCCTATTAATATACAAGGCTCATTATTTAGAGTCATGTTTGAGTATGATAATTTTAGTATTGAAATATGATATGGGATCTAATCCTTCTTGTAATGCATAATAAGTTGTTATGGTGCCGGGTTATGGGCTAGCAATCTGTTTCAATTCATGTGCTATTAGTTTCAATTCACACTGCAGTTCTGTTACCGTACTGTCGATGTGTTCTCGTTACAGCGGGTCTGTTTTTTGGGTCTGAATGGTATCGATGTTGAAACGATATCGATAGTATCTACGACTTTTGAAGTCTTTTATGTGTGGTTTTAAAAGTTTCAATACTGTCATATTCTGCTTAACCAACAAGATGAAATCTTAAAAGTTTTTTTATCGGTTCTCTACATTCTGAAATAGTGGCATCTGGAAAAAGTTTTAAACATGCTTGAAGATCTTAACGTGAAAAATAAATCACTTGCGGTGATCGGGGATACTAGGTCACAGACTCACAGTATAATGTTCCTAGACAGCAAAGTGACAGCAGTCTCTAGTCATTACTTGGGTATTGTTACCTTGTGACAAGTAAACAATTGAAGTTCCATTAATATACTTCCTATTGAAACCGATCTTCTTAATAATGTGTTCCTGAAGTTGTACTTCGGGAACACATTATTAATATGTCGAATGAATGCCTTATTATTATGTAAAACAGTGTCTATTAATAAAACTGGGTGAATATTCTCTTTTCTAAGAACGATAAGTTTTTGAAATAACGAATAAGTGATAAAGTTAGTAATCCAAAAATAAAACGGGTATATATTTTTAAAAGCAGAAAAAAAAATGTTAGAGAGCAGTGTTGGCCCAGTGGTATCGGCCGCGACTTACAAGTTGTAGGTCGTGGGTTCGAGCCCAGGCAGGCGCTTTACTTTGTGTAAATTATTTCATCTCCAATGCTCTCAAAACGGTGAAGGAAAACATCGCGAGGAAACCGGCATGTCCTAAAACCAATAATTCGAAGACATGTGACATCCACCAACCCGCACTGCGCCCATGTGGTGGACTACGGCCCATTCCCTATCACAGAGAGGAAACCTGTGTCCCAGCAGTGGGAACATTAATCGACTGATGATGTGATGCGATGTGATATTATTAAATTCATATGCACATGTTGTGCATTATATTCGTTTGATCCAAATAAGCACATTATTTCTAGCTATAAACATTCTCTAAATTCCTTTCTTCGAAAAAGAAAACTCCAATGAAAGGCGTTCGTTGTTCAAACACATTCATAACTTTAATAAACACTGCCTCGTGTTCGAAATTTGTGCCTGTCAATAGCTATATCGAGTAGATGACGAATAGCAAGTTTTACTAGCTATCCATTTGACGAATGTTGAACATGACCTTACAATTTATATCTCAGACCAATAAATCATTGTTGAACGCCCGATCAAAACTGACACGGATCTCATCCTACTTGGAACCTCTCGAGGCATAACGAACCAACTTTTTCCCGTATCGTAAGTGTTTGCTTCAGATGAATAGCAATAAAAACTTTATGATTATGGCTTTCATGGAAATAAAATTGTACGCCAGAGAAAGGAGTTATAGGTTTGAGGCAGGAAGCGTTGAGTAGATACTCTTTCGATATCCAAAGGAACGGCCGCTTTTTATGTAATTTATTGACTCAAGAAGTGTTTGAAGCTATCGAAGTTAACTGTGTTCGATATCCTGGAAATGTAAACAATTTATGATAATTATTGGTAAATATGATGGAGTAAATATTTGAGCTTTATCTGGGATACACGTGCCAACATAGTAAAAACACAATATTGAGAAAAAAATACTTGAGAGAGAAAATAAAATATTCGCTAATTTAAATTATCTCTAGAACAATTTTTGTATCAGAAAAAGAAGTCTGCTAAGAAAAAATATTGATCTTTTTTAACTGCTGCTTCCATCTATAAAAACCTTTAAACCCGGTTCCAAATTCAAAATCGTTCCATAAACAATTCAGCCTGTTAAAAAAACCCGTTAGACTATTCGCAAGCGTTCCAGCTTGGCAAGTAATGTCCGTACACATACTGGTTATAGGGTACATACTACATAATGACGTGAACTAACAAATTGGCACGGGCACTGAGCAGTGATAGATGGGCCCGCGACGTGCGTTCGAAACAAAAGCCAAAGTGTTGGTTGCAATCACATAGCCTATTCAACAAATCCTGAAGTTAATAATAAGGGTGTGGATGACGCTTTTGAGAGCCAATTTAAAAATTGTTAATTGGTGATTGATTGATGATATTTTTTTGTTCGTATTTTTTCGCAAAGTTTCTCAATAAATATTGTTGCTTACCAGTGTTGTAATAACAAAAGTAAAAAAATCGGACCTACTCCTGTAAATTTTAGCACTCTGTGAAAATTATTATTTGCTTTTAATTATTCCAAAACTGTGTGTCCAACTTGTATTTACAAAAGCTGTAAAACAGCTGAAAATATTTACATTACGAATTGGAACCGTTCAGCAACATTTGCTACGGTTTAAACCCGTTTTAGGAATCTAGATCTAGACGAGTCAAATGACGATCTTGACCAAAAAGAGGACGTCGAAAAAAGTGCAGTCGTCTTGACGTTCAGTTTGTTTTTAGTCCAGAAAATAGAGAAAAGATATAAAACGCTCGACCCATTGACCTTCCACGATGTTTACGCGGAAATGGAGTAGTTTCGCGACAAGCATTGACAAGCCAATTCCGATGACATAAATAAACTTCTTGGACGTACTCGATATGCTTTATTATGCCGTCGTAAACTGAACGATATATTGCAACTGCATTATGCCGTATCTAGGTGGTGTAGTTCTAGTTTTCTGAGTCAAAGATCTGGTATATCCAGCATGCTGGCGTTTTATTGTGTTAATTTAAATATATAACCTTAGTTTTGTCTTCTTCAATTTTTCAATCAGGCTGGTATATAGGATTCTATTCCAAGAGCCAGGGCAACAATTAATATTCTTGAATTCTTGAAAAACGTTTGTAAATTATATTACAATGTAAAAAGAGACACCAACAACCTTAACATCCTCGTAGCCTAATAATCACGCCACAATATTACTATTACAGTATCAACAAAAAAGCTAAAAAAGAGCAGTTTCCTGTCACTACCACATCCGTACGTTTATAGTTTCAAGTAAACCGCACTGGCACGCGAGCAAAACTCATTCTACCAATTAGACGTAGCCAGTGTTGCAACCAATCATCGTTTGACACAAGTCAAATTGGAGTTTGAGCGTTTCGGTTTGATTGATACAAATCGAGTTCATCGACTGATTTATCAGCCCTCTATTCTCGGTCCGAGTAATTAAGTTTCATTACGGCCTTATGTAAGAAAAGTTGTATAGGCTCTGCAAGTTGAGAGAAATGTAGGTGTGGCGGAATTCATTATGGTTGAAGTATACTTGGAATGTAACAGAGTTGGTACTTGAATTTTTTTTACAGTTCTTTGAGTCTATTGCTGATCGTTTTTCGGTTAAGCAAATAAATTAGACAACTTGAAGTCAGTGTTTGTGTATTCTACATTTCTAATGAGCTAAGTGTCTCATTAATGTTATGTTAACACTTTGAGAGAGATCTAGTGGGTCAGTCAGTTACATACTTGAATTTAACTCACGATTTTGTAGAGTCAACGTATATATTTAATATTTTTCTTAAGACTCACAGATTTGAAATCGTTTAAGTCTTTTCAATCATAATATTCTTCAATAAAACTCCCGAAACCTTACCGAAACAAAAATATATTGTATCTCAATAAAAATCAAATCCCAACATCGAGACACATAAACCACAAAAGATTCTCATAAAACCTCAGCCAAAGGAAAATGACCGTGAAAATATAACAATCTATCATGTTGCCATGTTTTATTGTGCTCAGCGGATGCCCGGAGATTATTTACATTGAATTGATGAGCTACCCAAAGGCTAACATTGGCTGACCTTAACCTCAACCTCTGTGAAAGTAACTGGCTGAACAGAGATGAGCGAAAAAATTACTATCGTCAATCGTGGATACCTTATTTGTCTGGAGTGGCGTTTATGAAAAAAATATAATAGAGGTAAGGATCGAGTCTTGTTTGTTTTTTTTTTTTTTTTTTTTTTTTTTTTTTTTATTTTTTTTTTTTTTTTTTTTAAAAAACGATTGCTGATTGATTGATTGATGATTGTTGATTGCTTGATATCGATATTGTTGCAGTTACGAGTGGTTTGAATCTACCTTGTTTTGATTTCAATAATTATTTGATTGGTGCATTGGTGCACAATATACACGATAAAAATTTTGTGGATAGTAAGGAAACTATACGAGTATGTGGAATATGTTCATTTTTGTTAGTTTAATTTTTATGGTATCAGAATGAAGGCAAGGTTTGATCTGTTATGATAGAGTCAGTCTTAATAAAAAATATTATTTATTTATTATTTAGGTCATTAGGCTTAAACAATACTAAAACTTACGTCATGTTTCTAAACGACTACCTTGGAATAGTTGTAATCGTTATCTATCTGTTGCAGATCTTTTTTTAAGAAATCGTGATGCCCAATTGCAAAGGCGGCCTATGACCAAGAAGAACATTAAATTTGTGTCAAAGTTAGATTATTGAATCCATACCATCTTTTCTTCTTGGCCTGTTCCCATTATTTGGAGTTGGTTCTCCTCTAACTTGCCTGTGATAAGTGACTCGGTATTTGGTTATATGTTCTGGCAATTGGGCTTATACATACGGGCTATAACTTTCCCACTGCAGGACAAAGGCCTCTTCTCATACAGAGAAGGCACGAGCATTGCTCACCACGCTTGCTCAATGTGGGTGGGCTATTTCAGACTTATATTAATTATATTTCCAGATTTCCTCTCAATCTTTTACTTCATTGTTGTCAGCTAGGTCCAAGACAAACTTAGAAAGTACATAATATATGAATTTCAAAAGTCACATTGGTACTCGCCTGGATTTGAACCCAAGACCACGAGAGGCGCGGCTTTAGCCATTGTGCCATCACGACGTTTTATAATAAATTATTGAATTAAGTAATTTCAGACTAAAATATTTTCAAAGTGGCTGACAGGTTATCGTGGACATGACATAGAATTTAGTGATCAATATGTATCTATACATCCATAAATCCATCAACTAATTCACAACGAAATTGGAATAGATATGCAACATAAATCACGAGAGCTTACCCAGACAAAACTCGGTTGTGTTCGATGATCATAAATCAATTGGACTATTTAAGATTAAAACAAACCGTTCGGTCAGTAATGATATCGGTAATGAAAGCACTAGATAAGATATGAGTATATGCGTCCGAGCATATTAATGAATGTCGCGACAACTTGTAATCAATTTATATCAATATTGCCAATGGGCCGCACTGTGCTTGTTAGCCTGCATTAATATGAATTTTAAGCGTAGGGCTGTCAACCTGGGATTATGACCTATATTGCATAAAAGATAGCTTATGCTTAGCTATCTCTGTGGCATATATCAAACTGACGTTACGTTATTGTTATGACAGCTGTAGCAGAGATCAAGCTATCTTTTTTGAAGTATAGTTTTAGATTTTTTGATATTGATGCTTCAATTCAATCACAAATTTTAAAACTATTACTGGCGGCTCTTACGAGAATTTGATCAAGTCTGACTAGGTTATAATTATGGTCCAAATTTGGACTCTTTTCTACACAAATATGTTTTCTACTTGTGCGAGATTTATTTCGGTAGGAGACAATCGTACCGTCATATACGTCTTGAAAAAAAAGTTGATTATTCTTTTTTGAGACATATTTTCGGAAGTAATTATGGTCCGAATTTGCACCCATTCCCACACAAATATGTTTTCTACTAGTGCGAGATTTATTTTCGGTAGAAGACAAGTTATTCGTCCCGCCATAAAAGTCGTAAAATAAAGTTGATTATTCTTTTTTGAGACAAATTTTCCAAGTAGGAGCTTGACTATTACATAGTTACATAAAGATTACTAAATGAGATAAAGTATTAGTTGCGAATATTTAAATAATTTGTCAAGGCAATAAAACTTATCTCGAATCAATTAAATCATTGAGATAATCAACTGACATTATGGAAAGTCAACTTGAATTTCGTTGCGATTTTATTAAATGTTATCTAATTCGATGACCGGATAATAAACTGGTTTGGTTGGTTTTGATTTTTCTTCAACAGTAGTTTCGCAAATATTGTGCAATAGTATGATTAAATGACGTACTAAACCATGTCTCTTTAGCAGCTTTAGTTAAGTTTTTTGGGACATGAAAGACCTCTTAAATTAGAGGAAAATGCTATTGTTATCATTCATAATTAATTAAACTCATAGTCTATTGACTGTTACTGGTACGAACTAGTTCTTCTTTTTTCCTCGACTGCCGAAGGAGGGTAATGTGTTTATCAGTTTATGTATATATGTATGTTTGTTCCTATGTGGCGTTCTAGAGATCAAACGTGTTGGCCGATTTTAATTATTCTTACGTCAATCCATTCGTCTTAACCTTGCGAGTTTCACTGGCTACTTTAAAATTAGAAAATAGAAAAATGACGGATTTTGGCGCCACATTGTGGGGCTCAATTTTATTTTTTCTTCGTAACCTATCATGTGGGGTATCAAAATAAAGGGTTTTAAGAGGTGGTTTCAAAAATATGCAATACTTATATGTTTAAATGTACCTTATTCGATATTTTTTTTAAATTAAAAACGTATAAATAAAAAAAATAATTTAATATATCTAAAAACCCGACTGTTTAAGAAACGAACTGAAAAGCTGTCGGTTTTTTTGATTTTATTAATTAAGTTTTTATTCTCAGAAGTGAAACTATTCTAGATTCAACCCTACTCGTCATCTATTCGAATTAAGGCAGAGCATGTGTGGCATCTGCGTATATGCATCGGGATGGTCGGCCTGATCGTAAATACTCGTATCTGCTTTAACAGCACCATGTAGGTATATACTGCACCATTACAGGACATGTCGACAACGGTTTATTGTGTAATTGGATATACATTTTATTGTAAATACGTTCGTTTGTCGATATAGATGGCTCTGATTTTGTAGTAGGAATAAACTCAGTGTTTTCGGAAATGTTGTAGTTATCCAGTTATAGATGCACTTGTTTTATTTGGGTGGCCTAGATTTTCGGGTAATGTTTGCGGCGTTGTAATTTATTTTAGCTTATCGTGCATCCTTTTTGGTTATCATGTACATTGGTAAACTACGACAAAGGACTCTAACGTGGGTGTTCTGTTCATCCTTTGACAATTTACCTACGTTGATATATTTACAAAAGTTTAAAATAAAGTTGACCTCATTTTAGATTTAATAAAGTAGATAGTAATTCAAGTTAATAATCTAAATATATGAATAGTAACAGCATGCGAACCCGTAGCAAAATTATTCCTAGCAAAAACCAGACCCCCACTAACGTCATTAGTGTCATCTAATTAAGAACGCAGCACTCGACAAAATACAGGACCACCGTACATAGACGATCTTAATTATTTTAGACTTTATCGAGTCCAACGTGGGCTTACTGAAACTGGTAAACTAAACACACAAATTGGTATTGATCAAGTTAAGTAACCACAGTGAATTAATGGCCCAGTGACCAGATACATTATCTGGAGTTTCGACCTAGCTATCTGTTGGTCATTAATCTATTCATGCCTACGTTTTAGTTTGTGGTGCGTCCATCAATTACTTTGGTTCAAGGACCATTCGTCAGAACAGGGTAAGTGCCAAAACTGAATGCCAATGGAAATGTGAGGGGATTAATTGTTGTTTTTGATTTCGAAGAGTTCTATTTGTATTTTATTCATGTTTTTTTGGCAAGGATTTTGAAATTAATCTTAGTAGAGACAGACATTTCGAAAACGATTCAAAATCAGGTCGTTAAAGAGAAAAACAATACAAGATAAGCAACAAAGAGTTTTTTCTGAAGAATGAATATACCGTAAATAAAACTTCTCAGGAGACAATTAGATATCGACACCTTTTTTTACCTTACATAATACAACAATCATCACACCTTAATCAACAATTATGTGTTGTTACATAAACAAATTATACCCATACGTAGTCACGCATGACATTTTTAGAACGCTAATAATATACACAATTGTACATGATAAACTTTCTATTTCTTTGATGTTTCCTCTGCCAAACTAATTGTTCTTTAAATATTAACCATTTCATTGTTTCTTCAAATGTATTGTTAATTCAATCATTTGTTAAACTATCTTGTCAATTGTCATTTGTGCATTAGTTTTCTCCAACATGATGTTTATAAAACTTTAATGAACCTGCGTGTATTGTACAATCTGTAAATTAACTATTATTTGATTATTTATGGAAAATTGCCGATAACTATTGATGGTGATAGATATAAGAGTTGAGGCTATTTTATATGTTGCTTGTACTTTTGTTTAACTTAATAGAGAAAAAAGCTGTATTAATTTCTAATCACTAAGCAACGAAATTGTTACTGGCTATTGCTATAACTTCTGAAGGTCCAATATTTACGATTCAAGTACCTTCGAAACACAATTCAATTGTATTCACACTGAACATTGATAAACATTCCTGATTGATAGCTCACTGATCATAGTTGATACACTTGATATATTGTTTGACAAATGTTCTTATAAACACAATTTGAATCTAAGTACAATAATGTTAATGAATGTAATCTCTCCCGAAATAAATGTTGTAGCTGTCTCATGCACCTCAAAGTACACCATGAATTCTATAAAATTATAAGTTAAATTTTGATTCACTTGAATAGTAAGCGTTATAACAACGCTTTAAGAGCTATTCTTAACCATCATTCTATTGTCCAAGATCAACGGAACTCCAAAGAAGAAACGATTACATATTACGAACTTGAACTTGACTGACAAATGTGTTCTTTACAACGAAGATAATAGAACATAAAATGATGCCGAGATTCTCAATAGGAATAGCACAAGTTTGATTGATAGTAGACGATATCTCTTCAAAGTATGTTGAATATTAAACGATGATGACTAAACATAAATAAATGAGGCACGGGATAAAAAAATCCATGGATACCTTCCACGATATTAGCATAACGTCCGCTGGCACCCAATGATTTGTTTATGATTAATTCTTACCTTGTCAACATTTCATAATACCATGTTCATGTAATTTTGGTAACGCCTCTTCATCATTTGACGATTTGTTTTGGGCGTTGTTATTCGATTGAAATTATACTGATAAGCGTTTTTGTTCCTTCTAAGTATATGTGTTTATGTCATCTATCGTTGTGTTTGCTTTGACTGCTACAATATCTTCAAATAATCCAGTATTTTCTTTGATAGATTATTGACTATTCAGTTAATGTGTTATTTTTTGATCAAATTAGTACACAAGTAATTTTCCCACGGGAACAAGGAACTCTTAATTTAATAAAATCTTCTACGCTGCATTGATTTCTTCCTTTGTGTCGAATACCAAAGCATCAGACTAAGTAAGGGCGAAACGGCTTAGTCCAAGTTCAGTAATATCATTACAGCGACCCACTAAGTAAAAGTAAGTAATAAAATCATCCTTTTCCAATACAACATATCCCTTAACAAAATTTGTCTGGTGTTTTTCTCAGGTATCTTTCCTTATTGGATAGCATTAAGGGTTACAGAATTACAAATCCCTTTGCTTAGTAATTATATTAAAAGCTGTTAGTAACCTTTTTCTTTTGTTGGTTTGCTAAGTTTGTTCACTTACTCGGTTAATACATACCGAATAGCTAACTGGTTTTTTTTATTATTTTGCCCTAACATGGAACACAATTGAATGAAGATGACAATAAGGAATAAAACACGACGCCTGATGTCCTTTATTAATTAAGATTAATAAACCTTTTTGTCATAAAATAAATATTTTGAAGCCTCATATTCAAATCTTTTAAGAGTCATCTGACCGTCAATTTGTCTTGCTGCTCAAGGGTTACTGCATTAGTCACTACCTTTTGTATAGCTGACTTTAAAAGCTTATGAGTTTTTAGAGCACCCTGTTTGTTCACCCACACATTCACATTGTTCGGTGGTATCAGACGGGATCTCTTCATGTTTGTCTAACAAGAGACGTGTCCGATTATTATTACTGTTTTATCTTCAGACAGTTTTTGTTTGTTGGAATTGTGAGGATGTACTTGTACGAGAAGATTTGGAAAACTTAGCTTAGCAAAAGTTGTACCGAAATTTTTGGTCATCGCTTAAATATTATGCTGCAACTGATCTTATGGAAGATTTAGTCAACGGAACTCATTTATATGCAACTTTATATTGTTTTATTATTCACGTTCCCTTCGCTCATTATATAGTGCCTAATAAGCTGATTGCTCAAACAAAATCAAAACCAGAAACCAGTCATGCAATCAGAATAAAATTGTTGCAATAAGCAACCCCAGTAATAATATTTTACTCCTAATAAATTGGGGTGCATTTCCCTTTTCGTTCTCCAGTATTGGTGCCTACTTGCACACAACTTATTTATTCCATAGATAAGCACATACCGCCCTATGCCAATTTAAGGTAAAAATCATCCAAGCGACTAATGACTTGGGACCTTTTTTTAGGAAATAATTCCATAAATTACTCGTTTCCGAAACCAATTTCGTGTAATAAACTATTATTCCAATGACGAAGGTGATTAACTAATTTAAACTGAGCAATAAAATCAATATTTGAATACTGTATATTAATTAGTCTGTCATCATAAATTGTCCAAATAATTAGATACCTTTCGCATCAAATCGTTTACCATGCCGTTTAAATCACATTAATTTTGACAGTTTAATTATTTCGTTGAACACTTAAGTTTTTTTTCACAAACGACTACCAACGGAATTATGGACCATAAAAGTAATAGGGACTAAGAGACTAGAGACTGTC
The DNA here is from genome assembly GCA_945859665.1 of Anorthoa munda. Taxonomy (NCBI): domain Eukaryota; kingdom Metazoa; phylum Arthropoda; class Insecta; order Lepidoptera; family Noctuidae; genus Anorthoa; species Anorthoa munda. Next base: position 12,247,293 of record OX243911.1, on the reverse strand, counting down.
TTTAGAGTTATCATATATTTTTTCTCAAAGTTTCAGAACTTGAAGCCGGTGATCTCCTTTGGGTACTATTTACTAAAACGTCGGCTCTTTGTTATTTCTTTTTACTTGAGTTACTGAGTTTGAGCCGCAGACAATTTTCCTTGGAAGAAAAAAAACACAGAAACAAAGTAACATCCACAATAAGCCGAGCGTCAGTAGAAACATGATTTTAATAAGATTAAAATAATTGTACGCGTCCTGTGAGATTGACTAGGCTCGAGTGATGGACAAAAACTGTTGCCCACGTTTCTTATAAGATCCTTTTTGTTTCGGACGTGAGAGACATGGTCTTGATAACTTCGCTTTTTTACGGAGATAAAAAGTTTTATAAGCACCTAGTAAAGGCGCTTATTTCGCTAGTATTTAATTATGTGAAGCATTAGATGCATAGTAGACAACGTAAATTTTATTACATATTTTTTACTTCAAGTCCTCAAGAGATTAAAACAATCCTGGCTGAGTTCTTTTTTTGTACTTTTACTTTCACTCACTCGGTAGGTGTATCGAAATAACGCTTAGTATTAACAGCTTTTAACCCTTTTGGTTCGGGAAACCATAAAAAGGTTTAACTTTGGATTCGGAGTAAGTGCACTCTCGCAATTATGTGTAATCCACCGTGATTCAAGAACAAAGATACCATCAGTAGGTGATCTCTAATTGCCAATTCCGCACATAAATTTACACCTAACGATTTTGTAGCATCTATAGTCCAATTAAAATTAGCTAAACGTTTGTAATTATGTAAATGTTTGTAAGCGAAATACGCATCGCAGATAACAGGGTCTGCCAGAGATTCAACGTCATGCATAATGCAGCCTACTAATGCAGTCGTTAATTACACGCCCTTAGGGTCATTATTGATTGGCAATTTGCGCCCGGTACCATTTCGTCTACATTGGATTGCTTAATCGCATTACCGTAACTGTTCAACCTTAAGACTATTAAGTAATTTAATTAGGGGATTGTGAAGGACTTAAGGTTTTAAATAATGTGAACAATGAATTAGCCGAGGTTTATTAAATTGACGATTAGTTAACGGAAGGACTTTTTAATGGAAGCTAATTTGAAAAAGTGGGGCAGTGGGTTTCTTGTTAGGACTGTCTTGACGCTTACTTTTGAGAAAGAATATTCTTGTGCTGTGCAACATAATGCAACAATGGTTGCCAAGAAAGCAGAGCTTTTATCAAACATGTTCATCAATTAAAATTAAAACTTGCGAATCCCAAGCCAAAGAAAGCAAGGCCCATAAATGTAAATAATCGTTAAGAAACTAAAAAGACTAAAATGAGTGAGAGCGAGACTAGACGTTTTCCGAGATACATTTTGTGTAAGCGCCGGATAACATTTTTATTGTTAACAAGCAAAGCCGTGGCCACGACGAGCGACGATGATATCTCCTCGTATGAATGATGACTTCGTGCTGAGCCTCTGGAAGCAGTCTCCACAGATAGACATGAAGCCGAGAGACACGGCACGAATATGGAGATTCAACCGCACTTTGTACACTCACTTTTCTAAAAATGAATACCGAATGAGAATTGCAATTCAATTCGCGAAATTGAATATTCAAAATTGTTTCTTACTCTTGCCCATTTTAGAATTATACAGCACTGAGAACCTCTAAAGCTAGACAACATTTCTCATGACGAAATATTATTGAAAAACAGGTAAGATACCTACTAACTTATTACGACGATGATGTTTTTATGCCTCATTAAAATTCTTTATTATAATTAAAAACATCAAAGATATGAAAATTGAAGTTGATTATTTTTTAAAGAAATATCATGAATGTCAATCAGCTTTTTAGTGCCTACGTTTTGATGGCTACTTATACTAGAATGTACGATTTATTGCCAACGGTATTAATTGTTGGTGATGGTCTTTATCTTCCTGTGTCTATGGTAACGACCCATCCGAGGAAGATAAGGGGTCGACGTTTTTAGCACAAAGCGTTTTCTGTTTCGGACCCTTTCTTGCTGCTTATTTGACTCGAAACGTGCCTTGGGAATACCTGTTTACTGAGGCCACCTTTATCGAAACGCAAGCAATATTTTGTCGAGATTATCAGTTAAAATGCCTTTATCGTTCAGCGTTCACCTCTAACAGATGCGATGTCTCACTTAACAAATAACAATCACGCTTTAAAGTTGTTGGGTCCAACATGAGTCTTAAAGATAAAGGAAAAGCATTAAGCTGATACTGTGAAATACCGAAGTGATTTATTTTAAATGCACCTTTTTAATCGAACCTTTTGTAAAATCCTGCTGTTTTATTGAACTCATCTAAAGTTCATAAATCAAATACGATTTTCGTATTAACAAAAGATTTACGGTCGTGAGGATAACTATCAAGTCTACAGCCACAGAAAAAAAAATAGGATAAGTATGAAAACAAAAATAAAAGAAAATATAGCGCATTTTGACTAATTTTTTTATGATACCACATGACTAATGGTACTGGACAATAAACAGTTTGTGGCAAACAAGACCAAACATAGCTTTCTAAGATTTACAATCTTTAACCAAAATGTTTTATTTGTGGCGTTGACAGCCATAAAGTAACCAGCATTTCTTTACGTTTAAAACTATTGTCTCAATGAATTTATAGAGGCAATAACATAATTGCGGTAGAATCCTTTTGTCTAACCGAGACAAACCCTAGCACTACTTTTATTACGGGTCATAACTTTCAAAAGCTTTTTTGCTTCGGATCCGAGAAACTAGCCATATTGTTAATTTCTCTCTTCGGAGCTCCTTTGTTTTTGACTAGTCCTTTTTCAATGTTCAGTGAGGACAAATGCTGCCCTGAAAGGAATTTAAAACGTTCTGGTCACGGCTAATGCAATTGTTTCCAACAGTATGCAGGCAGAAGTCGTTTTTGGCCTCAATTCTAGCTGCCGATTCTTCATTGTTATTTCCCTTAGTTTCCCGCAGAGCTGTTTCAATTATGTCCAGGCTTCCGTTGGGCACAGTTTGTTTACCTTTAGTTTTTTCACAAACTGACAATGCATTGCATGCATCCAATTCTACGTAACAAAGTTTAATTTAGTTATCAATAGCTGTAATCGTAATTGACTCATTTCCGTTGTCCTTTATACTATCTTTGTTATTACTGTCTAGTTCTATAATCAAATGACCGATCGTCAATAGACTGATAAATTATAACAGAACTATTAGCAAGGGCGTTGTCTCTGCAATATCGATTTGTCGCATAATGCTCATGTGCTTTTTATAGAACTGTTACATTTAGTTCTTCGGTACCTTTTATTCTCGTTTCATTTATCGGACAGATAGTATCTATTTGTTTGTCGATTTATAATGAAACCCACACATGGCTTACGGTTTGAAGCACCCATTTAAAGGCAATCTGTAATAGATTGAAAAACTCATAAATATTAGTAGATAAACGGAGCCATTCTTTCACATAAAAGTCATGTTGAACTTCTATCGATATCGGGCAATGTCAACACACTCGTTGTGTTATATAACGTTCCTTAGGGAAGATCGCTATGTAAGATGTTTTCGGAGTCAGTTGTTACGAGATAAGTGGTAATATTGTGTTTGATGTCCTCTTGTAAATATTGAGCCATCACATGGGCACGTGAGATATTTACTCTCAATATTGACTGAGAATATCAATAGTCGTGCCCTGATACGACCTTGGCCCGACAAACCTCTTTCTCGGAAAGTATCACCAAATATTCTGCTTTCTATCTTATATTGATCTATATTTAGAATATCTTCAATCTGTACAAAAATCTCGCAGGAGGCACCATTGTTAATGCATTACGTAACTTATAAGGTACTTTGTGGAGTCCTATCTTTTAGTAAGTTCCACCAGCATCCGGAAAGGATAATAAATTCCTCAATTGTTATGACTCATAAAAAGTTTACTGGTCATTCAAATCTGCCCTTAGCGACATCATAACCACATCCTGGCGTTTTGGAGCAATTATTTTACTTCCCATTAGTCAGTACGCCAACTGATTTAAGAGTTTGATTTTACTCTGTGTCTGGAGAGGGTACGTGATTTGTAGTGGCATTGAAGATATTCAAAGGTCTCTAAGCGTCTCCCACGGTAGACGCGATCCGACACGCACGTGTTATGGCATTCGATGGCCCACGATTAGACTTTGCGGTGACGCACGATGCCCTCTTGAATGGACGTGTTTTTGTGGCTAACTAGCACACTACGCTAGAGTTTTTCTTTTTTAGGGTTCCGTACCCAAAGGGTAAAAACGGGACCCTATTACTGAGATTTCGCGGACCGTCTGTCCGTCTGTATATCTGTCTGTCTGTCACCAGGCTGTATCTCATGAACCGTGATAGTTAGACAGTTGAAATTTTACAGATGATGTATTTCTGTTGCCGCTATAACAACAAATACTAAAAACAGAATAAAATAAATATTTAAGTGGAGCTCGCATACAACAAGCCGTTTTTTGCGATAATGCTACGAAACCCTTCGTGCGCGAGTCCGACTCGCACTTGGCCGGTTATTTTTTATATTATTAAGAATTCTTTATAAAATTTGTATTGCAGAAAAAGGTTTTTGAAGCAGCTTTGTGTTTTTAATAACTTGGAGATTTATTTTGTTGTTTGGTTTATTGAATCAAATTAGTTTAAAGTTTTTAGATAGGTAGGAATCTATGAAAAGTAAACTTATGAAAATATATGATTGTTCACTTTTAAGTGGTTCCTACTTCCGGGGAACAAAATAATATTATTACTGATAACAAATAAAGGCATTATTAAAAAGAACCTTATAATTTTAAGAGTCATCACTTCATTGTACTAGAATCCCATTATTGAACATCTGTTCAATATTCAGTTAAATCATTTCAATAATCTATAGAGGAAATTGAAACACCACAATATCTTTTGTGTGCATTCTTTTCCGATTTTAAACTGTCAATCATTTATTTTGCATTGACTTGAAAATGTCCGCCCATCTCGTCAAAATTGCATGCATGTCTCTACAAAGTAAATATTTAATCGTTTCCTTATTATGTGAGTCTGAAATAATCTCTGTATTGTGAATCTACTATAAACCTATTAATTTTAACCAATTTTGTGCATTGTTTTCGATTCACCTTTTTTGCCTACCTATTATATACATTTTTTTTTAATAATATTATGTATTATACTAAATAATTTATAGGCATTTTAACTTAAACAAAACTTAGAAAATAAAGTTCAAGTGTGTGAAAAAGTTCGAGTTAACTTTTTCAAGTCACGTAACTGCTACTGTTTCAGATGTCACTGCGACCTCCTTTGAGATGAAACTTAAGGAGGTGCATCCAACGAATCACGCAGGCCTAAGTCTTCGGCTGCATAACCAATATTTCGAGTACTTAAAAAACACGCGTGCCATCTGTTGTAAGCCGATGCAGTGCCGGGTCCCACCCGTCGTCGTCATTGTTGCCTTCCCCGCGCCTGCCCCCTCCCCCAATACCCATGCGGCTTTCGTTCGTTCAAACTTCGTAGGTCAGTTACCGCCCGACCGCAGGGGAGCATGGCTGCGTCAAAAGTTTTACCGCGATCTCGCACTCAATGTTTACATGTGCTATAAAACGAAGTGTACACAACAACATAAACTTTATAACATTGACTGTTTGGTGACATAAAGTTTTAACGAGTACTTTAGTGATATATCAGTGACAAATGAACTATTATACAGTGGCAAAATGACCAAGAACTTTTACGGCATGGTTTCGTTAAAAGTTTGGATGTGTTTGGTGGTCGTGGCCGGTGCGCGCGCACGGTCCGCGCCGCCCGCCCCCACCGGCTGTCATTGGGACTATTCGGATTCAAAGTTGAGTGAATCAAACTTTCTCACGTGTAACATCAAAACTATCGGCTCAGTTGACTTCTTGTTTAAAAACATTACCACCGCGCAGGCGTACAACATCAACAAGTTGAAGCTGACTTGTACGGATTTGTTGTTCTTCGAAAGTTCGTTGCACATGAACACCGGCAGTTTTTTGGGACAACTGCGAAAACTTGAGGACCTGCGCGTTGAGTATTGCAAGATACGGTACGTGCCCGCTACTGTACTGTCGCCGCTTCGTGATTTAACAAGTTTAACTCTACGTTCCTACAACACGGATTGGCCTGCGATGACTATGGAGTTTCACGCTGAAAGTTTTCGTGGACTAATGGAACTTCGGACACTGGATTTAGGTGACAACAATATTTACATGTTGCCTTCTGAAGTATTTTGTCCGCTTTTTAGTTTGGAAGTATTGAATCTTACCAACAATAGAATTCAAGACATATCGGAAATCGGCTTCTCGGATTGGGGCAAGGGACCCATCGCACCAGGTAAATCATGCAACACTGGACTGAAGATGCTTGACTTATCTCACAACAATATTCTACGACTTCCCGACAACGGTCTTTCTAGCCTCAGATCTTTAGAAGTGTTGAATATTCAGAACAACTTAATTAATGAAATAGGCGACAGAGCCTTCGTCGGATTGAATTCATTAAAAATTCTGAACTTGTCGGGAAATAAGTTAGTCGCTGTCCCTCCAGAACTATTTCAATCATCACGAGTTATCAAAGAAATCTCATTAGCGAATAATTCGCTTTCTGTGTTGGCTCCGGGATTACTTGAAGGACTTGATCAGCTTGAGAAATTGGATTTATCCAGAAACCGTCTTACTAATGACTGGGTTAACAGAGACACTTTTGCCGGTCTTATTCGCCTAGTTATATTGAATTTGTCTTACAACTCACTTGCACGTTTGGATCCAAAGTCTTTCCACGACTTGAACAACTTACAAGTTTTGAATCTAGACAACAACGCTATTGAAACTATCAGCAACGGAGCTTTTGCAGAGCTTAAGAACTTACATCAACTCTCGATATCAGACAATAAGATAAAAATACTGAACGAACACATTTTTTCAAACTTGTTCGTTCTTAGTCAGCTGTATTTAGATAATAACCAGATATCAACGATTCACGAGCGCTGTTTTGAAAACATTACCTATTTACAAGACTTGGGTTTAAACGGAAACAGTATGAATACCATCCCAGATGGTATAAAGAAGCTAAGGTTTTTAAAATCACTTGATATTGGAAAGAATAACATATCCAAAGTAGCAAATACGTCTTTCGAAGGCTTAGAAGAGCTCTATGGACTGCGTCTGGTTGACAATCAGATTACAAGCGTGCCAAAGGACACCTTCAGTACACTGCCGTCCTTACAAGTTCTAAATTTGGCATCAAACAAAATAGAGACCATTGAGCAAGACGCATTTTTATCTAATCCGACTTTAAAAGCTATCCGCTTAGACGGGAACAAACTGACCGACATCCGAGGTGTATTTAACAAACTAAATACTCTCGGTTGGCTTAACATATCCGACAACAAGCTTATTTACTTTGATTATAGTTATATGCCAGAAACCCTTGAATGGTTGGATATTCACAGTAACAATATTACGAAACTGGAAAACGAACAGAACTCGCAACAAAACATCCGAATGCTTGACGTGAGTTACAATGCATTAGAAAACGTCGATGAAAGGTCGATACCTGATTCTATTGAAGTCCTTTTCTTAAATAACAACAAAATTCACACGATTCAGCCAGGTACGTTCTTACAAAAAAGAAACTTAGAAAAGGTTGTCGTGACGGACAATAAATTGAGAACCGTTGAACTATCGGCGTTTACGTTGCCCCATATACCGAAGCACAGAACGCTGCCAAAATTCTTTATTGGAAATAATCCGTTTGTATGCAATTGTCATATGATTTGGCTGCAAAAGATAAATCTTTGGAATCACATGAGGCAGTATCCAAGATTTGTGGATTTGGATACAGTGACGTGTGAAGTTGTAAATAATAAGTACGGAGGAAAAGCTAATCTTATGGAAGTTCCTGAAACTCAGTTCCTTTGTTCCTATGAAACTCATTGCTCGTCTAGTTGCTTCTGCTGCGATTTTGAGGCTTGTGACTGTAAGATGACATGTCCTGAGGGCTGTTCTTGCTTCCATGACAGCAATTGGAACTCGAATGTCATTGATTGTTCAAATGTGGGTTACACTGAAGTACCCGAGAAGATACCGATGGATGCCACTGAACTTTATCTCGATGGCAATGACTTCCAAGCTTTGAACAGTCACCTATTCATTGGCAAGAAAAAGTTACACAAGCTCTATTTGAACAACAGTAACATCGCTAACATTGACAATGACACCTTAAATGGATTGCATTCTTTGAACATCCTTCACCTTGAGAATAACCATCTGACCGAGCTGTCTGCTGGAGTGTTCTCGCAAACAAAACACTTGAGGGAGTTATACTTGAACGATAACCTCTTGACAAGTGTCGCAAACAAGACTTTTGAGAACTTGTCATCTTTAAGAGTTGCGCACTTCCAAGGAAACAAGATTCTCGACCTTGACAAAAAATTGGCGCATCTATCTCTTCTGGAAAGCGTCAACGTTCAAGCAAACTTGTTCACGTGTACATGTGACAACATTCATGCTCTGCAGAACTGGTTCAAGAAGTACTATGAAGACCCCGTCGAAATGTTTTGTGTTAGTGAAAATGGACTCATATCAAACTATACTGTGTTTGACGCAATTGATAAGTGTCGTGATTCAAGTGTTATGGACAATACTATTCCTACGGAAAATCAACCGTATCAATACGACGAAGTAAGCCCTATAAAATTGAACTTTGTGCCACTTTTAGCTGTAGTTCTGATAAGTGTTATTCTTATTCTATTATTCGGTGCCTTAGCGTTCTCATTTAGGCAAAATGTACGCTTGTGGGCGCATTCTAAATATGGAGTTAGATTGTTCAAAAGTGCTTCAATTCAAGAAAGTGAACTCGATGGAGATAGATTGTACGATGGATACGCTGTATATAGTTTATTGGATGACGATTTTGTATCTAAAGTTGTAGCTCCAGAAATGGAACACTCCGGTTATACGATGTGCTTTCATTACAGAGATTTACAACAAGCTCCTGATAATTACTTGTCTGAGCAAATTACTAATGCTGCTGAAACATCAAAGAGAATTTTAGTGTTTGTGTCCTTTAATTTTCTGCAAAACGAATGGTCAAAAGCTACTTTTAAGGCAGCTATGAAACATGTTATTACTTCTATTCACCCTTCAATAAGGCGCCACAGAGTAGTTTTCATTTTAACAACAGATGTTAGCGCTCTAAACTTAGATCTGGATTTCCAAAGCTATTTGAAAACTTGCAATGTTTTACTATGGGGTGAAAAGAAGTTTTGGGAGAAAATTAGGTTTGTAATGCCAGACATTTCTAATTTGCATTGGAACAAAGATACAATGAATTACAATCATGGCGTGTGTCCAAATGGTAGACGGCATCCTTCTAGATATACGGCCTCGCCTACTGCGCCGGAACATTGGTATAAATACGACGCGATACCGCCTCAAACACCCACTACTGCTAATGTGGGAATAACGATTGAAGATGACACGTCGATGTTGACAAATACAACGTTGACTAGTCAGATTCAGGATGGGGAGAATTTACATCATAGCTACATTTCTATTGATACTCAAAATTATGAGCAGCCGTATGGTGGTAGGCCTAGACCTCCTAATACGTTGCGCAAACATCCTGGGCACCACTCCCCATCGATGTTAGATGAGCAAGGTTACTTACAGCCCCGCTCATCTGTGCACGACTGCTTGCCACAAACTCATCCAGCCGTGCACAGATGATAAGATTGTTAAACTCTACTTATCGGTAAAAGATACTTCGTAATGGAACTTGACATTCCAAGCGCATGTGTAGGCTAGACCGCATTTTGAGTTGGCCATGCCTTATTGAAACGTGATAGTTTGAAAAATGTTTGTATTAGATAATTTGGCCAAAATGACTTCGTTCCACAATAATTTGGACATTGTCGTGTTAAAAGACTGTATTATTAATGTATTCTAAACGTATCCATGTATAGTGAAGCCTTACTGTATTTCATTGCATAAAGCTATATGAATTGTTGTCCATTAAGACTGATACATAATATTGTATAAAAAAATAATGCCAGTATCAGGAGTGAAGACTAGCATGAGTATTTTGATATAGTATATCTCATTGTTACCAAATATTTTGTAGATAGACATTACTAATCATTGTATGAAGATTATTGTATAGTATTACTAGTCATTAGTTAAAATTATTGCATAGTGTTGAAAATTTCTAGATAGGTACTTAGTTACAAATTTAGTGGTAATACTAAAATGTTTGTTGTTAGAAGGAACATCTATTAATTTGTATTTATCTTGTTATCGCTAAGTATGTAACTGACTATTTCTATGTCTGTAATTATGTATAATATCCTCGACTGTTATATAATATTAATTTAAAAATAAAACAATATCATCAAATATATTTTGTCGTTTCTTTTTACTCCAAACCTAATTCAGCTTTAATGATAGGATTTTGAAATATTCTAAAGTTTGCTCAAGGAATTGTCTATAGTAATTTACTGTCATTATACCATTAATTTTAAATGTTACCCATTTATTAAAAACTTTGTGGTTTGTTTAAAGTACTAGACACATTTTTTTTGTTTTGCCGCCGCGGCCACAAAAACTAAGAATCTTTAGAAATCCAAATGGCGGCTTTACTGTTAACTTCGTTGTTTCCAAATCGAAATATTAAGTAAAAAAAGATGAGAAATAATTTTGGTTTGCCGACAATCATCTTGGGCATAATGATGGTCCCTTTTCAGGTAGAGAAACACACCCAAGTCATATTTCAACCGTCACGGATAGCATGGTAGCTATAAAAGAGATTTACAATACGTTCAGTATTCGTTGCTAGTTATGCGACCTTCTGTTGGACACGGTCCGACGAAGAGCTTATTGATATTTTTTTATAATAGATTTCTAAAGTGTGAACTCCAATACCGACATATGGTGTGACATACTTTGAATGACCGCTGCCCGGCTGTTTTAATTTTTTCTTAATGAGTATAGTAGCATTTTGTGGCCGTATTGTTGCAACTGCCAGTGTTTGGTTAGTAGAATATAGGGTTAAGAATACATACTTCAAAAGCTATTAATGACTTGCAGATAGCGTTATGGACACAAAACAAAATGGCAAACCATATTTCAATGGCACAGGTTTATTTCATTATCAAAATGATAACTATCAGACATATGACATGGTACATAGAATCAAACAATTACACAATCGAATCTAAAGTGTAACAAAACAATATGAAATCATTGTTTACAAAATAAAAGACGAACGATAACAATAATGGGGCTGTTCTAAGTTACGTCACTGATGCTATTCTAAATAGCTATATTTACTGTTACGAACTTTACAATAGATTTGTTATCGATCCACCTCAAACGGTTTTCAAAATATAGTAGGAGCTACTATAACGTAAACTTTTACCGTTAAAGATTACTAAACAATAGAATGTAAGTTTGGAACAATATCATTAGGGTTGCAAGATAAGGGCAAATCATTCTGGCAAAGTTTTTGTCACCTTACGTTTTTTTTATTAATTGGCGTCTCACAGTTAAAATGATTTTCCTACTGCTTAAACTGAATATCCTGTGGAGACTAAACTAGACCCTCCAGCCAGGGACAAAAAGCTTAAACTAAGCGACCACGCGGAGGAGGGTCAAACCTTGGCTCAGAGCGCCGCTGGGGGGACAGCAAAGGTTGGATCTACCATCCGTTCGGAAAATACCTACGTGGGGAAGAACGGACAAGAAACTCCTATTTAACTATAGCTCAGCAATTCGCGGGCTGTCTTGAATTTATTGACAGGGACAACGCGACGGGCCTCGGTGGCGAGGACGAAACAAATGCGGTCGTTTATGTATGCTAGTTGTATTGGGACTGGAGTTTTTACTTACGTACTCATTGTCCATCCTTGTAAACAAGGCTATCAGTTTTTTGGTGATGCTTTCGTACCTTGAAAAGAGGTCGCTGCATGAGATTGGGGTGAGAATGCCTGCATTCCGGATCACTGCATCCAGAGCTTGGGCCTCAGGGGTCATTTAAATTGAGTACGCGCTGATTATGTTTTTAGTGACGCACACAGATACGGCTGTTGCCCAGTTGGGGCGACGGAGAGCGAGCACGTGGCGGTGGAGGTGGTGGCAGCCACCTTGCGGCTTTGTGTGGAAATATCTATTCTGTCGTTGAAATATTCACCTCTATCTTAAAAAGTACTTTACACTAAAATTACATACAAAATAATCGATTCAGTAAACGTACAAGCAACATCGATTTGCAGTCGTTGTTTATATTAAAATTATAATCTTCGTGTATACAACTGTGAGATAAATCGAGAGAAAGTGACCATATTGAGAATCGTTGTATCGTTGAAACGTGTGGTAATTGACTTTATAAAATAAGTATTATGTTTCATTACTATCATGTTAATGAAATATTATATGCTTCGTGATCAGAATTAAAATCTTACTTACAACTATTTGGTAAGATAATTAATACTAGTCAGATTTCAAAGGAATAAAACGAAACATGCCAAAGATATTTCTACGAATTACAGAATCTGTTAGAATATAATAAATTTAAATGATAATTATGATACAAGATAATTTTAACAGTTCGCCATTTAAATAGTAAGTACGAGTACTAGCATATTAATTAAACAACTGTAAATAGATCACAATTATACACCAACATGACAAAAACCTGCCGAGAAATATACTTATCAATTCCACAGAAATATCCCACAGCGTTTAGGTACCTATATCTGTTTGCTCTTTCATGTCCGACAAATAGAAACGTCAGTAGCAGAATCATATTCCATTATTGTCCCCAATAAGTTACCAAAACTATTTCTGGTTCCAAGATACCTGCTATCAATATCCGGGGATATCGGCCCTATCTCAGGATTTCACGGTTAAACGCACCATTGATTCCCCCCTATCATACCCGATGCCTCCCCGAGACTAGATAAGAATTTGACCAGATATCAAACCAAACTCCTTAGCTTAGTGGCTTATTGTTTTATTATAACGAAATTCGATTTGTACAATATCAAACACAATTCGATTTGTGAATTATTAATATTACTTTCCCGGCTTTAGACATATTGAATTAGAAGCGAATAATTTAGGACGGATTATGTTATAAATTACAGATTCGGAGGCTCTTCACTGGAAATAGGTGTCGACTAATTTTATCATTGACTCATTATGAATACTAAGCAAATTTTGATCTGCGGCGGCGTCGATCAATCAAAACCATCACGTTTCACCTGTATCATCTTGACCGTCCTTTTAATATCAAAACTTCCAATATGTTTTTCTACAGCCACTCAAAGCATCGTTCACAATAAAAGCAATGACTAATCCCAGTTCTCAGGGTCACATCAAATCAGATAGATTCGTATTTTCAGTGTGACATTGATCGACGTCTGATATCCAAACGCGGGTTGTGAAGATTTTTCTGATTTGTACTTTACATTAACGAAATTTGTAGTTCGGCTGGTCAACTCACGCCACCCGCTGGTTAGACATGACGTTTCACACTTGAAGTTACTTCGACTCGGTACAAAGGTCACGTCTTCTCACTCAAATCTCGACCGGGAGCGTTTCGGTCGGAATTGGATCGTGACAACCAAGAGATACTTATCGTGATTTTCTGGCCAATTCCGATGCATAGCTCCGTTGTTAGGATGGGTAATGGGAGCATGGGAACACGGACAGAGTTGCTAGTGTTGGTACTAACTAAATTATTGTAAGTCAAATATGGCGATGTGTTTGTAGAGCGATGATTGGGGTGCGCCGGGTAGCTTTGTTTGTCTATTAAATTTTGTCACATGATTGACGTTCAACCCGTCTAACATCTTATGTAAAGAAGGGTTTGACATCCAAATCCAGCTGGTATAACTTCGAGTTTATCCATAACTTCTGATCCGGCAGCCTGTAACATAGATAAGGAATTTGGTTAATTAACAAAGCATGTCAACTTTGTTTTAATAACTACATTCTAGGAATCATGCATGCGATCAGGAAGTACAAGGCATTAAACTTTACCAAGTATACACTACATTAACTTTATACATGATAAGATTGACAATAAACTACTGTATAACTAACATAAAATACACATTGTCGATAAGGATGACTCAAACATTTTTACAAGACTGAATTCATTTTTACTTCATTTATGAGCAATATGTTAATACAAAGGTATAATTGTATTTAGCATGAGAGTAGAAACAGACGCTTCTTTGATTTCTAAAACTGATGAATATTGTGACTTGAATTTATAAGACGCACTACTTAAGAGTGATAAGGGAACATTTATAATTCTAGTTACAGCACAAACAACTTTATGACCTGGTAAATCGAGACGAGCATTTGATGCAATGAATGAAGAAAGGAGTGGAGCAGGAAATCCCGATGCGTCATGAACACATAAAGTATATTATTATTAAATGGAGACAGTCATAGGCCCTCAGGAAGTAGAACAACTTTTAGTCTCGTCAATATTGTCATAGCTAGTACAGAAAATGTAACATAGCAGCAATGATTTGCTTACACTGGAAGCGTGGTTAAGAATTTAAATACTCAGGGAGAAAGTTTTAAAGATCGCACCAAAAAACGATAACATTACACCAAATCCTTAACGCTAATAAACGCGTCAATAGAGGAAAAATAAAAGCGGTTATGGGAATCTGAGCTCGGATAAATCACATCGAAAATACTGTCACGACAGGAGAAAAAAAAAATGGTATCGGAAAACTATGGAACGATTGCATTATCCCAATGTCCCGGATAGTGAGCATGACTGAATCTTCGGTGAATCAGAGTTACAAGTCTCTTAAAAAAGTAAGTTCCGTGCCGGTTTTTCTACAAATTCTTTCCGATCAAAGTTAATTTGGGTAATCAATTCTCGTCCTTCGATGCGTTCGCGTTGGACTGATAGATAAGGTAGTTTAAAAGTAAAATATTTTTACAAACATTTGTCTTAAACATACAAGGTGAAATTGGGGCAAATATTGAGATTAATAATGTACAAGAAAAGGCTTACTTGATTCTTCCTGCTTCCCTTAATTCTCTTTATCTTCCGTGTGGATAAAATCATTTTCGATTTTGTTTAGTTTTCTTAATTTTGTCCACTGCTCCAAGATCCAAATTATCCGCTCGTGGATACCAAACGACCAGGCCTTAGTAATTCTGTAAATAAAAAAGGTCAGGCTCAAAGGAACGTAAAAAGAAAAAAAAAATTATAGTCGTAGCTAAGTGAAGTCTGAGACTTGAACGACGAAATTTTAATATTCAATCTCAAGCATGCATCTAGGAACGCTGCTTACTTCCAAGAGCTTATTCGCTCGTATGCAAAGTTACGTAACAATTTCCTTGGAATCGATCCTAGAATCTAGTCCCAGTCTCAAACTTCGCGATAATGCCATTACATCGTGTCCTAGATAAAGTAGGGCAGATGGCTGGATAATCTTCCGGAACATCGTATATCACAGTTATTCCATATGGATTACTGTCCGTTTCAATTTATGTATCGCTGCAACCGTTGAAATGTTTTAGTGCTTGACTCCTAACACTTCGATTTATTTCCTATTTCATGTTCATAGAGTAGATTTCTTAGATGCTAATAAAAGGTTTACGGTTCTTGAGTAAGTTTGCAATAATTTTGATTATGTTCCTAGTATATCATTTAACGTTTTCAATAGTCATGAATTTTATTTATTTATTTATGTACACACAAAACACTTAACAGAGAAAAGAAAGAATACAGATAGAAGAGCACAAAGGTACTGCTTATTTCAATAGAAATTTCTTCCAGCAGACCTGCGACAGGAAAGTTGGATGATAGACGAATACAGTGTTATGAATTTTATAATAGACATCAACGTTTTTAACAATCGTGGTTCCACGATGTGTCACTGACTCACTATAGCCCTTGCGAGTGTAAAAACTTCGTAAATGATAGGTACAGTAACGTTATTACACGCGATAAAATTCTGTACAAATGGCATGCAAAGTGATGAGTTCTAACCAACTAGAGCTATGAACGTAAATTTTTAACGAGTTCAAAGTTTGACATCGGTCGTATTGTGTCGGCTCATAGCGTATATATACGTGATAGCGGGTTCCACTTACGGCATTTTAGTTGGACATATTTTTTAACAACAGTTTTGTATAACTGGGTTTTTATTCCTGTGTTAAATGGTTGTATTTTGCTGGACTGAATATGACATCCTCAATTCTAAATATCAAAGGATCTCTTCACTTATCTTTTTTAAAGTTCTATTCCAACACGCTTACTTAAGTATTTAGAACCTTTTCTTAAAACTTATGATATCATGACAATATTATTTCGTTTAAGTGCTTCATCTTTTACATATCGCATACAAAATTCCTCGCACATTAACATCTAACCTACATTTCACTAATTACCTACTTCCTCCACAACAAAGTCAAATATGACCACACTTTAACCCACTTAGTAGTAAGATAACTATCTTATCAGGACATATGTTGCAAGCTCTAAAAGGAACGAATCACCGACAGTTAACTTTGAACACGTGCGATGTAACCGTTCATCTACTATTGAATTTAGGAGATGAATGACGAAATGACTTTGACGCTTAGGCTTTTTAGAAAGAGAACGCGTGAATTACAAAAATACAAAGTAACAAAGTGGTTAAGGTATTTAAATCTAGAGCTGGTTCACGAATTTGTATTTAGAACATCAAACTAGCTTAGTTAGAATATTTTTTTTAATTAACTTTTTGCTTTTATTTGAATTCAAACCATGAAATTAAATGATATTGTTTCGAATAGTTCAATACCATTGCCAGACATGACTAAGTCAAGAGTGTCCTTAACCATGGACCGCCAGTCTAATACCATTCAAGTTTTACTATAGCGTTCGACCTCGGCCATGTACATTTACTGTTGGACAGACATTGACACACTGAATGCTATAGTGCCGTATGTATGAGAACGATATATGAAGGTACTATGATGTATCAGACTGTTAAAAGCGTTGAATCAGACGGAGCCTTTTTAAATTCCATATTCAAACTACAAATTGATTCATATCACACATTAAAATCAATTTTGCGGTTTAAAAAAAAACAATAAAGGCTCTAATACATACTAAGTCATCTTTCCAAACAAAACAAGGTGCCATTAGCAGTTCCTTTGAATCAATGGTACTTTAAAAAGGCAATAATTTCGCTGAGTCACACCTACCCTCCGAATTGTTCCCTAACGGTTGGTGCTCTATCTTCGGCATTTCTTGCATATACAATGACTATAAGATTTTGATATTTTGTTTGTTTAAGCATCAATCATGAAATGAAATATTTTAATCATCGAGGGACTTTTAAAAATTACATTTTCAATCTAATATTCATCGAATTGCCTTAGCAGGTTCCTTCTCGTCAGATAGTAAGTCAACAAGTAAAGTGTTTGTATTTATTAATAATTTCGAAACAGAAAGTTGTTTATGTGTAATTGCTTGACTAATCAAATACATTAAGGAAGTTAAAGCCTAACTGGCTGTAACTGTTGAGGTCGAGAGGTCAAATCCGACCTCCTAACCACAGGCATATTATTACTAACGCATCACGTATTGCTTATATTTTTGATGAACAATACAAAAAGAAACGATAATTAAATTATGTAATTTATTGTTAGACACAATTTTCTAAATACAAAAAAAGAGAAATTACCCTTTTTTCAAAATTTAAAATTAAAGGTTGAGACAAAGTTCAACACTATTTAATAAAGATTTATTTATTACCAGCACAAACGTCAAATGAAAACAAAATTTTCCTGTAAACAAGTATCAAATTTTTTTTTCATCGAACGGAAGCTTATGAAGACTGACTGAGATGAATGAGGAAGATAATTGAAGTGCCCGTTCAAAAATTAAAAAGTTACTCGTAAAACAAACGGGTGAAGTGTGCACGTAACTTTTATATCTAGACATTGCTTCTAGAAAATTCAGTCCGGACATTTTTGCCGGTTTTCTTTATAAGGCAACGAAACTGCAGCTTTATAGCTCTGAATATATTCTGCTATTCCATTTTAGATGTTAAACGAAGGCAATTAAGGACGATTTTGGATTGCTTTGTTGTAAAAGGCGATTATGGGATCGTGAATAATTTTATATAACTGTTAAATGAATGGAAAGGTGCATTCAAAATTGTCTTCTTCCTACTTTTGTCTGCAGATAATAATGCAAATACCTAATTGTATTACACAATCACATTGGTAAGTAACTATCGAATTTTTACTAAGACAAGGTATCATGTTTGTTTACATAACTAATTCAACAGAAACAGAATGCATAAAATCTTCGAAACCTAAATAATTCTTGGACGGACATATTTTCGTAGAGCGCCATCTTATAAAATTCCAGGGAACTTTTACGGAAGTAGGAACGAGTATGGCGCCCCTCGCGGCGATGGACAGAATAAAAAGTTCACCATGGGTAACGAAGGTGTAGGGAAGGAACTTTGTAGTTCGGTTTAATAAATCTGTTGTAGCAGATATGGACTTTTCAAATACAGGTTACCATCGAGAATCTGAGAAAAAGTTAGAGGTTTTAGTCACTTTTCAGTACTTTGGAAAACAATTTCTCCCAGGAGGTTGACATTGGACAGTTAAAAAAAATGTGTGTCTGTTATTTTATACTACTCTCTTACATATATTAAAATAAATTAAATCGGAGCCGGACAGTTAGGTACCTTTCCTTGTTAATTTAGATCTTGAATGATGTACTTTAGTCACATTTCAATTTAACCAAGACCTTGCAAAACCTGATGTAAGGATATAAACATAACTTGTTTCATCAAAATTAAACCCATTCTTTAAAAATAAACTCGAACATTCCATTCGCGGCCACAATACAAAAATCAACGCACAAAAATTACTTTCCAACTTTTCAGTGCTAACAAACGCAAACAATTACTGAGGCAAAGGCGGCAAAGTTAAAAGGGCCCGCTAATGACGTCAGGTATTCTACGTTCATTGTTAGCTTTCAATAATAAACTGTAATGTGAGGTGCTAAAAGAAACTGAACCATTTTATAGCCATCGCAGATTTTAAGAGCGAGTGTGAATGCATACCGCGGCTTGAGTGTTTTACAAATGCACGTACAAAAATTATGCAAATTATTTACAGTAGACTGGGGTTTTGTACTGATTGTTGTGGGTTGTATATTTTTAGATTTTCTAAGTTTATTAACGCGCACAGTGACGAGAATAGAATTTAAATGTAATTTGCGGATGCTTGACGCAATAGCATGAAATAGGAAATCAATTCAATAAAAAAATTAAATTAATGAGTGTTTTTTTTTTTAATTTATGTGCTCGCGTTTCACCTCTATCTCACCTGATGGTAAGTGATGATGTGGTCGACGATGTAGCACGCTGACCTAGAAGAAACCTATTCACTCTTGATTTAAAGACTCTCAGGTTGTAGCTATCAGGAAAAACAGGAAGAGAATGAAAAAGAAGAAATAAATAAAAAAAGAAAAAGTATTTGAGATTAGACACTGAAATTCAAAATAGGAACTGATAAACATCTTTATTAATGTACAGTATTTTGGTAACAAATTAGTATCATAAACCTACCTAATGGATAAACCATGTAACAATGATGCATTATATTTTAATATAGTAATATCCTCGAACTAATAACTCTTAACGATTCCATGAAAAACTCCCACCGACCTATTTAATATATTCGTCCTTATAACTCGTTACGTAACGTCGGCTTAACTAACCAACACAAAACCTACAACATAAAGTATCCTTTTAATGGAGACCCCACGATAAATTGTCCTAATAACAGAAATATTTTATTAGTTAAACGGCCATCACAAAAAGTGTTCGCTTTAACAATTTTTACGGCATATTTCATTTAAAAAAATTCTTTCCCTTTGGTGGATGAGATCCGATCTAACGTTTGTGTCAGAAAAAGGATAATGCGGCCATCTTCCTAGCGGGTGCCCGATATATTTTTTTCTTTATTAAAATCTTGCTATGATTGTCCAACATTTGGAACCAACTTGCTTGTCAAGTCCTGTGTCAGATGCGCTTTCGGGACCAAGTTTGGCTCCAATGTATGGTGAAGATTTTAGAGGTGCCTCCCTTTTATTTTATTTTAATAATTTCAAAGTGACAGATGAAGATGACCGTCGTAGGTAGAGGTGCATCGCTTTTAAACATAGTTTGAAATGTCGTAAAAAAGTTTATGTTCTGTTTTTATTGTAAAACTCCATCACAGTGAGCTACTTTGTCAAAAATATGACAATTATTAGGCAAGAATATGGATGTTATCGTTAAAATACACCTGACTTTTTTTGCTTATGAATCATATATATGATTCGTAAGAAATTGTGACATGTTTTCTTTAATTTGTTTAAAGACGACTACAATAATGTGCGATAAAATGCTTGTATTCATCTATACTAATATTATAAAGAGGATAGATTTGTATTTTTGTATGTAACGAATAAACTTAAAAACTACTGGACCGATTTGAAAAATTCACCGTTGGGAAGCTACACTATCCCCGGGTGACATAGGCTACTTTTTAGGAACTACGCGGGTGAAACCACGAAGCGTCCGCTAGTCCTATATAGAGCACAAACCTGTCTCTTTGCAGTATGTCCTATAAAAAGTACAAACTTACTTCACATACAACGTAGCTCGTATCCAAAAAATACGTACACGATAAAGCAAATCATACACAGTTCTCAAGCAAACGTATTGTTTGGAAAGTATTCACTTAATTCTTATTTCATGACTTAGTGTGACCTCCGGCTAGGATAGAGGTCGACGCGGGCGCAGCTATCTGATCGCTGCCCGATCATGTCTATCGATGTTACGAATAAATGCACAGCAATTTAGATCTATATTGTTCTGTTTATATTATGAAATGGTATGATTATGTGTTTTGATGTTGTGTTCTTGTCTGGTAGTTTTGCTTGTGATATTCTGTGTTTAAGATGCTGTACTTTTGTAAAAATGGCGTTTGAATCTCTATCAGAGATTATTTTATGTGTTTTAATCTTACAGTCTTAATTGTATAAAAAGATAGTATGGAAAGACAAGGACCTCCTCCTTATCTTTCCATACACTCTTTTTATCTATCAATCTATCTTTTTATATATCACCTTTGCACAAATGTCCATGCAGCAGAATGACATTCAAGACAGCTAACGAGATTCAAGAACTTACTTCTTATTTTCAACTACATAAAACCCCATGATATCACATAGACCATCGAGATCATCAATAACTTCAAAAACACCATTAATCTACCAACACAATCGCATCCGGAGCAGATGCTGCATCAAAAGATCAGTTTTTATCAATAAAAATACCTCAACATTATAAACAAACAAGGTGTTAATACTCGCGATAAGTATCTAAAATAACTTGCCCCTTCTTATAAAATATTGATATTTAATAGTCACATCACAGACTGAGTAACCCAGGCAGCCCTGTATTCCTTCGGCATACCAGATTACCGCATCAAATATTCCTTTTGACACTTCTCTTCATTGTGAACCCAACCTTGATCCTTCAAAAACAGAGTTGAATTTCCCGCTTCAAGTTTTTTCATTAAATAAGTGCAGGTGCCATCGGATGGCACCGCATCAACTTTATCTAAACTATCACATCTTCAAATATTAAACTTTTACTTTTATGGCAGTTTAAAATGCAAGTCGTGTCAACTAACGGGTAACGGACACCCTAAAAACGGTGACTTTTCTTTTTTATCAGAAGCAATTATGACTTTATTGCTCTGCTAATAAGGACTATTATTTTTTAAATCAAATATTACGTAATTTGCGATAATATATTTATATTATTTTATGCATCAACGTTCTTTTATAATAAAAAAACCTAATAGTTTTTAAAGAAATTAATTAAATATTTCGCTAAATCATTTTTAATGAAACCTTGTTCTAATAAAAATGTGAAAGGTTAAAAAAATCAACTGCCTACCTAAAACATATCACAGGTCAGGCCACCGTCCAGACATTGTTAGTTTAAAATTAAATAAATTAAAATATTAAATTGATTAAATATTATGCAGATTAGAGCAGACAGGTTCCTTAAACATGTTTCTAGATTAGTTGTCATAACTTAGCCTTTGTTTGTGTTCAATAAACTAGACTTACACTAATAGGATATAAAATTGTAGGTGTGAAATTAGGTAGTTTTATTCAATAAATTATCTAGAACATTTTGACTGTCTAAAGACTAATTTCATTTTATCGTTTTCGTTTATATTTGTATATGTGTTGATTTAAATAAATTTTAATATATTTTTTTGCAGTACGTAATTCTACACGAATAAAAAAAAGATTGAAAAGGTAAAAAAAATATAAAATTGTTAATAGAAATTCAAGCTGGAAATAGAACCCACTTTTTGCACCGTATTTCTAAATTTAATTAAAATTAATAGTTTATTTATTCCAAGTTTATTTAAACAACCTATAAATATTTTTTGTAGAACAGAAATAAGAAATAATATTTGCCATTCTAATGTGTCCTTATAAAAGGACAATCTAAATAATCAAGTAACCAATGACCCTCTAAGAAATATTTTATCTCGCGTCAGTTGTGAAATAAAAATGCGGTCAACCGGACAGCTAATAAACTTAGATAAATGAATGAGATATGTAATTAGTAGTTGATAATTGCTTGCTCGGTGTCAAATGACTTCATTAATACACAAAACAAGTGAATAAATCCTGGTGTTTATTAAATTGAAATTCTTGCAAGATGCAACATTAAAACGGTGAATATAAGTTAATATTTTCAACGAAACGGTGATTTTTCTAAACGATAAAACTAACAATTTAGTGGATATTTGATATTCTTACTTATCAAAACGGGCGTAAGCCAGGAAGCGTCGACCCGTGAGGCTTGATGTCCAAACAATTGACTAAGCCGTTTGGGAATCTAATATGAGAAAAAAATAAAAAGTAAAATTATGAGAATCTGGACTAAGAAATGAATAACTTTTAAAAGAACAGCATCCTAATTGCGTTAGTGAGTTCGGCAGGGTTCGGTATTGCCAAAACTTAATGCACACTTTCTTTGATGAAGATACTGTTTTCGAAAGAGTGCAATAATTTTTGGCAAAACCGAACAAATTTAAAAGGAATTTGTCATACTCTTTCATGGATTCATACCGTTTGCCCTTCCTACTTTACTACCTTACATAAGTAAGCAATGAGGCTGCTGGTTAATGTATCAAACCTGACACGTTAACCAGCTCTTAAACTTTTTGGTAATTAACCATAACATCTTGGCCAAATAGGTTTTTAATAATTATTTGAATAAATCTTGATTGTATTTACCGATGTGCTATGTATAGCAGCATCAGCTCCGCTCAACATTCTTCACGCATGTCTAGAAAAAAGTCAAAGAATCAAATTGTATATCATCCTACGCTCTTTATGCTGGTCGATTAATTAAAGGAAATTACTATCGCCTACACTACACAGAAGTCCATAGTAGCCGTGGGCTATGGTCTACCTACCTACAATTTAAATATTTCATACATTGCGCCACTATCTTGACTGTGATCCAGAAAGGGAATGCAAAATGAAAAAGCAGCTCTTCGGAGTACTATGTGATAGGATTGGTGAGATACATTTAGGATCTAATGGCTGACGTGACGACTTATGACTTAAAAGTAACCTTCTGAATGACAATCTGGACAAAAAAGAAAAGGAGAAGACAGAAGGTAGCGAGAAATGTGGAGGGCTTTGGACTTAGAACTACGACTCATATTTGAAACGTTTAAGGCTAAAAAGTGATAATAGAATAATTGAAAAATGCCGTACAATTTTGTTGGCAAAGCAAAATATTTGCAATCTAAATGAAATGTCACCTAAAATTGAACCAAGGTCTTTAAGGAGTTAGTTCAGTAACACATTTCAAAATTTAATTTATGACATCTTACATTTAGCAAAAGACGATTTCCTTGAATATTTATGTATGCATAGTTAATGTTTATAAACAACTGAATGCATAACGTTGTGAACCAGTTTATTGATTTATTACCGAAGCCCCAGGAAACGATCGTCAAATGTTACGAGCTGATATATTTAAAATTGTATCGTGTCGTAAAATCAACATAAAAGTAATATTTGTTGTGTGTTATAAGGAACATGTCTTGGTGATAGCGTTTTTTAGAAGCTCCATCAACCGCATAATTGACAAAAATCGAAATAGATGGGACAGTGTCTGTAGTCATTTTCATGTTGTATTGGTAATGATCCAATTTTAGGCGAGCCTGCAGATATCCATACGTCTTCAATTTTTTTGAATTGGCTACAAAAACTGACTGCTTCGTATTGATATCTTACAAACATCAAGCTAATCTTCTTAGCATTTGGATAGTGTTTTGTTTTAAATTCATGAATTTTATTATGAAATTCAAGTTTCCAAATAAAGATTCCTCCTCTTACATTCAAACCAAGCCTTATACCAAAACGATTTTAAAATTACTTGTTAATCAGTTACTGTTAACATTGAACCAAAGCCGGCGGCTAAAAATCGATCCACATAACGAACTAGTTTCATAACGTTGGAACCATGTTGAAACATAAACGTGCATTAAACAATGTTAAAAATCAAAATGTTATTATAAAGCTCACCCAAGTGAACTAAAGTTTTGTCTAGACCAATAAATAGCCAATGCCACTGTGCTTTGTATTTCCAATTACTTTTCTTTTTATTGCTTCAAAAACGTTATTGGTAACGTTCTAAAACCAGATGCCAATACAAATAAAAATGCAGTCTTGCTGAGCTGCAAAGATTGTTCTCTCTCTAATTTCCCACAGGGGATTTTAACATCAACTTCTAAAGTAATAGTAACCATAATTGCTGAATTTTGAGGTCTGTCTGCGGTTAGATATATCTTCAGTAATCTGGTACTTGGCGAATTATGTCTATAGTTGTTAACAAAGTAAAATTGTGGAGATATTGAGTTCTTTGATGGTCAAACAAACTAATTACGGCACGAAGCTGATTGTGAAATACAATAATATGAAAAAGAGTATTAGGTACACGATGAGTTAGTAGATATGATATGAGTATCATAAAAAAATCAAATCTTTGTTTTTCGTCACAAAACAAGATGAAAACTATAATAATGGCTTGCGGCACTCATTAAAATGTAAAAAAACCCATTTCTCCCTCAATATTTGTCAACTTTGTAGTGCTAATTATAAATAATGTGCAGAATAAATCAGATAACGTAATCAAAAGTCGCCTCTTTCTCAAATGATTTCATTGATGGTATAATTCACAACACAAGTTACGTAATATATTTCGTAATATGGAATCACATCGTCGGTGACCAATTTTTGGGAACGCAACGTGTAATTTATTTTACTAGTCACGAAACAAACGAATCTTTTGTGCTTATGTGTACTTACTTTCTATTGCGTAAGTTGCTTAACGATACTAGCAATATTTGGGAAACTTTGTCTGGTTAGAAGCGAGAATTTGATGATTTTGCTTTTTCTGTTGCTTGATTATGTTGTTACTTTAATGGGCTACGGTGGTTCTCTCTTCGGTGGTCTCTTCTGTCAGCATTAATTTAGTCATAATGAAAGATTTAACAGCAATTGTTTTTGTTGAAATTTTCATCGAAGCTCCATTTATTACCGATAATATTCTCTGTTTACATTCAATTTAAAATACAAGTGCTAAAACACCTGTTTCATTTAACGGTAGGTACAGCAAAAATAAAAACAAAACTATTGTTTTTCGGACGGAATTCAATTACGACGAGAATACACATAAAATGAACATTAAAAAGAGAGTATGATAACCGAATATAAAATTGCTCATACCAGAAATTGGATCGCGAATAGATTCGTGAGTTCTAACGGAACGTAAATCGAGTGAAAATGATCTAACAGAAAAAGTATTACCACGTAACTATAACGAGATAGTTATGTCTGTTATTAAGGTACCCCGTTACGGACAAATAATGGTAAGGTCAACTTATTATGAGTACAAAATTACGCAGGAGTTCAATCGATCTTTATCATTGAGCGCATAATGATTGGTCGTGTACTGATACCGGTTGAGCTGTGCTAAGAATATAATGCTCCAAAAAGACAATTTGAAAATGATGATGCTGATAATTTGGAGTAAGATAGTTTGTTAATCAAATAAAAGCGACAAATTAGGTCAAAATAAATCATAAGAACATAACGAACAAATTCTTTGCAAACCATGAACTTCATTAACAATTAGCATAATTATAAACTTTCCATCAAAAAAAGAGGCTGGTCGCAATCAGTCAGTTTTTAACCGTCTCGAAATGAAGGGTTGTGAAGGTGAATAAAGCAAAAAGTTGGAAAAAGGTAAAAAGCGCGTTTCGTTCCAACGGCCACCAACACTGTGGGTGGACTTTACTTGTCAATCATCGTAGCTTTTGCCTCGCACATTGCAATCTCCATAATAGACTCCCATGTTCTTTAGTTACCGCTTTTTATTGCGTATATTGATTGTATACTGTTTTTACCTTGTATTTCTTCTCTGTAATTTAATAAATAATCTTGTTTAAAGGTAGAGCAGGTGGCCATAATTGATTTCTATATGACATGTTTTATGAAGTACCTACTTTGTAAGTGTTTTCAAAATAAGCATGTCTTGCCTTGAATAAAATTGAAATTAAGATCGATTTGACGAGATTGTGATATTCAGACATTTTGTAGGTGTTGATAAGTACTTTTTAAAAGCTTCGATTAGCCGTCCAATTTGATCTTCTAGGAGTCCATTAGGTACCGTCATTTTAGTAAACATCAGACTTCAAAAACTTCTCAAACAAACTCGAAATGGACTCGATTTTATGAAGTCATCGTAACGTAATTATAGTTTTTCTGATTTTATGATTAATGTTGCTCATCTTGAATCAAAACACGTCAAGAACCCCCATGTTTAGCCCCTGAGCATCAGTTTTTATTGTATAACCGGGGGTCGTGGCCCGATAGCTTGATAGTTAAGAGGTTGTAGAACAATCGAGTGCCGTTCGTGAGAACAGTATGCGCCCACTTCAAGCTAATGCACCTAAACTATAAGACGCTTTCAACAAATAGAGTAAGAGCGGTGTCACGATGTCGTTTAGAACTTCACAATGTTGCATCTATACACTTCGATACAGGAACTGCATGGCATTAATACTCCACTAATCCTGCTTCCTACTGATGTTAAATATAAAAATGTTAACTTTAGGTATTTGTTAATAAATCGATCCTAAACAGATTGGAACAATATTTGGCATACAGGTAGACCATAACCAGGATTAGTTAAAACTATTTTTTTTCTCGGTAGCACATTTCCGCTGGTGAAACTGCTGGCTCAAGGGAGTGTATTATTATAACTTATTGTAATGAAAGAGCAGTCCAAAATAAACTTGAGTTTCAACCTTTGAATGCACAACTAAAGAGTATGTGTACGGACGTAGAAGGAATGAGTATAATGTGTGATCCATTTATAGAACTGGGAAGTGAAGCTTGGACTATATACTTGTAGGGAGTTTCAGTGCTAACAAGCTTCTTTTGTACGTTTGTTCATTACGTCAGGCATTGGTCGTCCATTTATATATATATTTTGTTTTCTCTATTTATCCTTTCATCTAAGGTCGACTGGTAGATAGTGTCTAAGGTATTAAGCTGCCTTTGTACTAGTGCATAAAGTTTTAATAAATAAATATTATAAGTACTGCCAAAACTGGTGGTCTGTACGTTGTCATGGGAGGGCAAGGGGACGCTGTTTCGCCTCGTCTTACTTTCTTCTTATCCGAAGCCTTAGGTCCAGTGTCTGGTGCAAAAAATGCAATATTATTCTTCTGATGTCAAAGGATTTCTAGCAGCCTATTGTACTGCTTAACTAGCATTTTATTTGTGACGTATCGCTAATAATTAATTTCTAGAAACGAGAAGTTATTTTTTCAATGTTCAGGAAATTATTGAGTCAAGAGATTAATTATTAGGAACTCACTGATGCGCTAATAAGAACAAATTAATAACAAAAGATAGAAATCGGTCCGGTTTAAGTACCTAACATAATTATTTAATCAATTTAATGGCTATTAGGTTTTCGCGTAAATTTAATATTTTGTTACACGACAAGTTTTTAATACCTGCCTGAACAAATTTGTGAAAGTAAAATAGAACTCCAAAATCATGATTTTATTGGCTATATGTTATTTTGCTTATCTGAGCAAAAAATACTCCACTTTCTTAAAACCTCACGACTTTTGAAACCTAGGCATTCAGCTAACTTTTTGTTAGTATTAGAAAGAGATTTGAGGATACTTATATAGAAAGTATATTCTAAGAAAAAACATGCTTTTAGCCACTGCTGTTGTCATTATAATCAAATTACCTAAATATCAATCATAATTCGGCAAGCTTATTGGTTTTGTGAGAAAACTCTTGTTTTGTAAGTTTGAAATTTCAATCGAAGAAAGAATGAAGAAATAATATACAATGTAATCATTAAATCAATTAATTCAATTTGTCATAGACTTCGATATCACGCAAAGGTAATAATTGTTTACGTAAACATGGCTAATTCAATAAATATATTGTAACTAAAAAAATATCCACAGCTACTTTGATCAACTATGTATTTGCCTAACAGACAAATAATCAACCCATGCTCTGTGCTAAATATAATATGCCTGTAGGTAACCACGACAGACATCAAAAAATGTATAAGTAATTCACCCAATTCGTGAATATCAGCAAAAACATGTGCCTAATCTAATTTTCTAGTTCCCAACAAAACTGTGTATACAAAGTTTTTGTCACTATTATTTATTTTTAGAAACTGGCCGTCATTATCTGTTGTGATGTTGCAGTTTATAGTGGAAATCAATTTTCGAACGTCAGTTACTTCGTTCTACTTGTGGGCGGTCACTGACGTTTTATTATTTAATTAAGTTCTGTGCTCCAGTACAATTTCTTTGTTTTATTTGTTACTATTGATCTAGATCTAGAATGTGCGAAATATGACTTTAAAGCTTGCAGAATCTTTGAAACATTCCCAACACAAAATCTTAAGCAAGTTACGTGTTGAGTCGTTCAGCTTAAACTATTTAGTAATCTGTGGCTAAAGCAATTAAAAGTTCAGCAGCTTCTTAATTAGAGTTTGTTAGACTTAGGATTTAGTTATTAGCGCTTTAATAACTAATATCTTTAACAACTAACCGTAGGTTAGAAGCTCTAGACAAAAGACATTCTGTCATTTAAATGCGTGGCGTTAGCGATTGTCAAAAAGGCAAAATTTTATGGGATTGACAAGCTATATCGAAAAATCACGTGGTCAATCCCTTACATTTTGATATTTCAACTGTAGCCTTAGCTGACATCGAATGTCACTTGTTTAGAGCCTCTTAGGCGCAGGCCACATAGAAGTGGCGTCGGGCGCGGACATGGCACGGGCGGTTTCCTATTCCATTCAAATTTCATACAAAATGCATGGAATAAAGCGCAATTTAGGACACACGGTATGTCGTTACTCGGACGTGGTTATGACGCGCCATTTCGGCGCCCGCGCCTGATCAAATTGCGCTTTATTTCCATGCATTTTGTATGAAATTTGAATGGAATAGGAAGCCGCCCGAGCCATGTCCGCGCCCGACGCCATTTCTATGTGGCCTGCGCCTTAGACTCTAGGCAAGAGACATTTTATCATCGAAAGCGTCGCAATAGCGATTGGAAAAATGTATGGGTATGACAAGAGCTATAGAAATTTCACGAGATCAATTCCTTACATTTTGGCATTTTGACCATCGCCATCGTTGATACAACGACACATTGTCAAGAGCAGAAAAAAAATCTGCCTCTTGTTACATTGAGGAGTTCTTCTCTAACCAAAGTTTTCCGAATCCCAAGCAATTACGTAACACTTGACTTCTGTCCATCTGATTTATAACTTCAAAGTAGACGCATGTCATATACAATTCGAAAAGCGAGTAACCTGCGAGGTCCCGTGGTACTAAGGTCATGAATGCAGCGATATCGTCTGAACTTGAATGTCAGCGCGATTTGATACGACGCATCACTATGACGGCTCGCTTCCTTTGTTGCTGTTATTAAATTATCTAATAATACATTCGGTTGAACAATATTAACTTTGTTTCGAGCGACTGTCGGGATTGTCGGGACGTTTACAAAAGGATGTGTAGGGGTAAGATATTGGATTAGTATGTGGAACTGATAACTGTAAGTGAAAACAATGTAACGGAGCTAATACAATATTACTTTGTAGATGATTATGCTTAGGTATGTGTGGTTTGGTGTGGTTGCAGGCTTGTACCCTTTGGGTTTGACTTTAAGGGCCTTCCGACGCTTTAGTGCCGTTAAACGGTTACTTACTAAAGCATACTCCTTAGTAACGGCTATGTTAAAAGGTTTGAAAAAAATATATATTTATTATTAATTCATGTACATTATTTTTGAAATAAGGTTTTTTCGTGTAATTAATAGTATTGGTTTAAAAAAATAATTAACAACACAATATTTTTTCGCAACTTTTTCATTTTCCTCCAAAACGACTTGGATGTTTAAAAATATTTTTACACAGAAAAATTGATGGCTGGAATTTCTTCATAACTGAAAAAGCATGTGTAAATCAAATCGTATTTTGCAAACAAAACTGTTCAAAAGGAGGTTAAATGTTGATATTTTGGCATCGAGTGGGTGCACGGCCAGTACTGCGTTAACATTGGGGCGTATATATCGCCTTAAGTCCTATTGATAAAAATTTACGTTCAGGAGTTGAATGAACAGTAAGAGACTCTGTGGAGCATTCTGTTTGCCGATGACATTGTCCTTGTCGGTGAAGATGGGCCTAAGATCCACAGATATGGCAGCAGATGATGGTCTAAAATTTCATCTAATACCGATCAGCTGTAATTGGTAAATAAACATACAGACTTTCACATTGATATACATTAGCATTAATAATTGAATTAATCATCAAGTGATAATGTTACTGAAATTATGTTCGACCAATTCTTGTAATTATGTACATACCCAAATTCGACACAATGTTAATTGTTTGTGAATAAATAAATGAATAGGATTGTGCACCTGCATATAAACTATAATTTCCGCATAGTGCTAACAGATACACAAGGAAGCAAGAGCGAATTATTGTTGCATGACATGCCCAAAGGAAGCAACGGATGGGTATATGTGAAAGCTTCTAAAGGTCACTACGTAACCTTAAGGATGCACATTGTAAGAGTTGAGAAAGTTACAATGTTATAGTAGGTTTAAGATCTTTTACTATATGAGAAGTTTATGTTCGTAGAAAAACAGAAGTTGTCGAGTAACAAGTATCGTGTTGTATCAGAAGCTGTTACATAAACCGGCACAATATTATGCAAATTTGAAACCAAATATTTACTGCCAATAAAATAAACACCCAACTCATCACAACTGTCACTAATCCTCTTAATTATAATGTTTTGTAAAGAAAAAATCCTTTATCGTATTACCCGTATTAACATCCAATAAACAAAAAGGCCCATTAATAAAAACCCGTGACTAATTTATGCGAAAACACTATAATGCAGATGCGATTCGAGATAATTTCAAAGACTGTTCAATATAGTCTTTAAAACAGACATTCAGATGTCCGAATATTATTGATGGACGTCGCGGAAAAAAGGCTTAAAGGCACAATGAGAGAACCTGCATTAAAATTATTAATACCCATTCAGTCGAAATGTGAGGGGGGTTAAAGTGATGTAAAGTGTGCTTACGCGCATCGGAATACAAGCTAAAGTTGTTGGTACGATTTTTAAATAAAGACTTCGTAGCGGTGGAATTTAATATTCGTATTCGAGTCCGCAGGCCGAGTGGGTGTGGCCGACTTGTTCGTGCTTCACCGGAAAGATTTATATTACATGCATTTTCGTATGCGAGTGATCTGAAATTGTCGAGCGCGGTCGCCGATATGAGTACAGAATATCGCGACGGGCCGCATTGTGTGACCCACGCCCATTGCTCTCTTAACGACTATTCAATACACTCTTGAATGAACGATTGCTCTTTGCTATATAATTCGCGAGCGGACAACGAACGCGAAGGTTTTGCTTGATACGAAAAAAAGTCGGTAAAGCGATATGGCTCGGTGTAGAGTTCTAAAGAGTTTGCGATTCGCACAACAATGTGAAACTTCTGTTTGGGAATTGGTTGTTGAGATAACTATACTCATACATACCTAATAATCTTTCTTACTAATATTATTAAATGCGAAAGTTTGGATGGATGTATGTTTGTTACCCAATCACACCAGAACGGCTGAATTGATCTGGATGAAATTTGGCACAGAGATAGATTATAATCTGGAATAGCACATAGGCTACTATTCATCCTGGTATACTGTTCCGTTGGGATAAGAAAACACTTTTCACGCGGGCAAAGCCGCTGGCAGAAGCTAATATTAATATATTTGGAACAATAAATTTAAACTGCCGGTATCTTTTATTGGGGCTAAGATAAACCTCTTCAGTTGACAATTTCAAAACACACAAGACACTGAACATCGAACAATACCTTTTGTTCCTCAAATCATATCTTGCTCAGTACATTTCTAACATCAAAGATTACTTCCAGCCGACGTGTTTATCTAACAAAAAATCGTATAGGAGAACGAGTTATGTAAATAACACTTCGATGTCATAGATAAGTAAACAAAACAAGAATAGTAAAAAGCGATGAAACGATAGTTTTGGTTCGGCTCGAAAAAAGTAAAACCAACCCTTTCCTTGTCGGCCGGTTTGGATCTTGACGGGACAAAAAACGGACATGTGGATTCAAGGCATTGTGTAGTTTTAAAATAAGGTCAGATGTGAGGAGGTTTCTGCTTGAACAATAACGCATTTTAATATATTTCATTAAGATTGACAGAACTGATTAGAGATTTCTAACCCTTCCATTTCCTTGATATTGTACCGTGCTTATCTAATTACCAAATGAATGAGATGTTGTCTTGTTCACCTTGCCAGGAAGAGAGTGACATATTAAATGATAATTTGACTTCCTGTGGGAATTAGTCACCTTTACAACAATTAAGAATCAGTTCACTGGTTCATTGATGGTAGTGGACTGGCCCTCGATTTCTACTAAAAAATTTCTCGACGTATCACAAACTATATGCAAGACAAGTGATCCAATTAGCTGTTGAATATGTACATTAATTTTGCGATAAGTTTCAATCCAAAAACTGAGCCTAGGTCACACCCAAGACTTCCTTAATTTACCCTCAAAATATTTTCCTCACATCGCTTTATATTCTTGAATAACACTGCCCGTTTTATTATATCATATTTGAATAACATAGAATAAGCCCAGTCCGGTAGCAAACTAATTGCAAACCATTGTTAATTTGAAGATAAAAGAAAAAAACTTCCATTATCGAGTTAAATACTGCTCAAAAAGGATTAAAACCGCGAACAGTGGCCGGTTTCTTTTGTTACGAGCAAATTACGTCTTCAGCAACTTACATCCAAACAAATTTTCTTTGCGGCAATTGTTTATAAAAGTCCGAAGGAGGATTACAACGGCTCGGTGAATAACAAAAGAGTGTTGCGGCGCTACAAAAGCGGATTAAACAAGGAGGTAGCCGTATCATCCACGGTAAGAGCTTACTTAAGTTTATGGAAAGTGTGTCGGGTTTAAGACGTTTAAACCATGACTTCCCATTAAAGGGTTGCACTTTTTGTAAGATCACGCTAAGCAGTCCATAGTCGATCGCACGCCGAATGATACTTACGTGGGTATGGGTTTTTATGTTGCCTATTCGGACCGGCTTAAAACATTGCGTCGTGGGGGTTCTAAAAGGTTTTATGAAGGACTCTGTTTTGTTTCTTTGTTCTACAGTTTAATTAGTGGGTTTCTGCCATATTGTTTTAGTTGAACGCTATTCCTTGTCGGTACAGTCGTACCTGACGTAGGTGTCTAATTAATACCTCTACTGCTACGAATTATTGGTATCCGAGTTTGTTTAGTTCAATAATGGGTACAGATGGGATCCTCCCGTTTATTGTGTTGCCTTCTATGGTTTTGGGATATTAATATCATAGCGGAGGTTCATTATTATAAAAAAAATATAATCATGTTGCACTGGCTATACTAAAATTGAACTGTAGAATTTCTGAAAAATGCCTCTTAATTTATCTTCGAACAGACTCTTCCATAAATAACATTTCTTTGCTTAAGAATTGATAAATTCTCGGGGGCGACATGTGCGTATCAGAAATTCAGACTCACAAAATATTATCGTCATTCACCGAATTGATTAACGAATATACGCTATCGAACAACTGTTCCACTTAATGGAGCCGAAAAATCTTTTTTTAAGTATCACTATAAAATATTAACCATCGGCTCCTTCTCCCGATAGACACATTTATCATTTTTGCTATTAAAACGGAACAACAATATGAACCCCGAAGGAGCCAATGAGCTCATCACAATAGCAAATGATACCTCGGGGCCGAAACGGTCTGAATGCGCCTTAATTAACCCTCAACTGCTTATTATAGGAATAATGATCCCTTGTTTATTTTATAACTAATATGTGGACAAGGAAATCGGACAATTTAAATGCATAGTAATATTTTCGTCATTAATTTTGAACGGAGTTTAATATGCATAGTATTTTCATTAAAACGGTCGTAAATAACCGAATTGAGTAAAATTGCAAATAAAAAAGATACCAATACCGAGATGTAATCTCAGAATAATAATGTACTGGATTTTAATAAAAAGCACTAAATCTTTACAGTAACATCTGGTGCTTAGTTCAGACTCTCTTTTAATATCAATGATTAATACCATAATTAAACTTTTTTTTAAATATTATAACATAATTCCTACGCTTACGTCACTTTAATTTTGCTGTAAGTTTCTTAAAAATAAATATTCATATTTTTTTTTTTATTAAAAAGATGGCTGAAATATAAAAGTCAGCAGACGAATGACATGTCTATTAAAAAATTAGAATCAACATGAGAGTTGTTTAAATATACGAGTAAGATATTGATAACACGATGTTTCATATTTATGGTACCAAAAAACATAAATCTATTGTTGGCAAAGATGGGATACGAATTTATACGTATCTTTTTATACTTTTTAATAGTCGGTCAGTAAGGCAGGTGGGGCACAGGTGAGAGGCGATTTTTTAAAGCGTTCCTTTTTTAAAATATAGGGCAAAGGTATCGTCATTAGTCCGAAAGTTTGTTTTAAGTCCGTCACGCTATTGTTGTGTAAATAACGTGAAATGTTTTTGGTTTGCGGCAATTTTGCTGACGTCATTTATAGGCCGATTTTAGATTAGTTTTTTTTTCGAATGGTCGGTTCCTTTTGAAAGAAGATTCGTAGGTAGATTTTGTTTGCGTTCGGTTAAGTTCGGGTCGGTCTGGATAAAAGCGATAATTATTTTATCGTGAGGGTGTTCCTTGTTTGTTTCTCTAATAGCTACTTTAATGGAAGTCGGTTTGTACGAAGGGTATACTGTATAAATTAAAAGCGCTAATCTGCTTTCGAGATCAGTTCTTTTGTTGAGTTAATTGTTTCGTTTGTGAAAATTTGTGTTCTAATAAAGTCTTATATTAGTCCTTGACATTTTAGACCTGCATTTAGGGCTTGTTGGCTGTAAACTTTTGAGAGCCATAGCTACTGGCAGCATATTATTACTGCAAGCCGAGAGATATCCCATAAATAAAAATATTCATTTGAAGACTACAATGTTTGATTACAATGTTAGTTTGAAATTGTGTTTCTGCTGTGTCCTGCATTCTAATTACCTAAAAACGTTAGGATTTGTAAACAAAAGATAAGACTGGATAATAGTAGGTACATTTGCATGCAGCACTTCCTATAAAGTATCCCTGTTAAACTGGCATGACATGTAAACTGTTTTGCATTCAAGTACATGTCACTGTTATTGTCCAGCATTGTACACATTTACCAGAATAGTTGTGCCATTGCTAAGGTTTTTTTAAAATTTAAGAACACCTTCTTTCTTTTGTTTTATGGTAGATTTTAGATTGGCATTTATCGTTGGTAGGGGTAAACTTAAGTTGGTTGTTATAGGCCGGTATGGTATTCGCATTGTACCACATCGATATTTTGTATGCACATTTAAATGCGGTCATCTATGCCCGTGTCCGCGTTGGACTCGACATGTTAATACGTTACTAAAATCTCGCGAATCTGGAAATTTTCAATGGTTTTACACCGGCCCATTGTTTTGTCCGCGTACCGTGTTAAAATTAAATCGATACAGGGATCTCTAGGATTAGCATGTTGTTCCAAGTATAGAAGACAACTCATTCTTGGGATATGCCAATACCTATAAGTTATGGAATAAAAAATAAGACCTTATGATTACTTACGCCTGTTTCCTTAAGAGGTAAACTTGGTACGGTATTTGCGAATATATCCAGCTTATTCTAGTCCAACTTATTCCTGTATTAAGACTTACAAACCAACATTTACTGGCAAGCTTAAACTGAATGGCTAGCCTCACTAATATGACGCCATAGTAAGTACAGTAGGCTGAACGTTAGTGGAAACAAAACCAGTATAATAAGCTGGCCGCGTTTACTAGTGAAATTCTGTACAACGCTAGGTCAGCTCAAGTTCAACGTGTATTCACCAAATATAAGTACCTCCTTCTTAGACACTCATTTATCAATCTAACCTTTCTTTGAAATATTTACAAGGGAAGATGAACATCTGCTACTCTGTTTTCTTTTAATCCCTGGATCACTTCACTAGGAGTTCAGAGTTTTGTTTTGGTTTGTCCACTCTATGTCCATTACGGTGTTATTATTAAAAACAATGCAGTGGGTCCCCTATATCCGTTTGATGGGAGTAAACATCTGCCAAATCCCGTACTTCCTGGGTCAACAAAATTCTTTGCAAGAGATATGTATACGCTTGAACATAATTATGTTGAGGACGCTGTCCTTGTGTAGAGCGTATTTTATACAAGTGTTAGGATTTGTATCCAAAGGGTAATAACGGGACCCTATTACTAAGACTCCACGATCCGTCTGTCTGTCTGTCTGTCTGACTGTCTGTCTGACTGTCTGTATCTCATGAACCGTGATAGCTAGACAGTTGAAATTCACAGATGATTATATAACCGCTATAACAACAAATACAAAAAAAAGAATAATATAAATATTTAAGTCGGGCGACTCTCATACAACAAATGTGATTTTGTTGCCGTTTTTTGCGATAATGGTACGGAACCCTTCGTGCGCGAGTCCGACTCGCACTTGGCCGGTTTTTTTAGTTCGTATTTCAATTCCAGCTTACAGGTGCAATACTGTCGTCATATTATCAATAACGATGGTAGACCGGTTTTAGGATCCTTCAGATACAAAGCGCTACTTATTAGGTGCATGTTGTAAGCTCTAACAATTGTCTAAAAAGAAAGTCAAATACAAATTTCAAAATCCTAGCACAGACTCATTTTTGACATGTCTTATCCTTTCTTTATACCTCTTTCAACAAACTTTTGCTGTTGTTAGATATGGTCCCTACTATCTATCATACATTAGGTGCTGTCAAAAATGTTTTTCATGAACGAGTTTTAAATTATGTATCCCTTCTAACCATTAATTTAGCGATATCTACCAAACAACATACGAACACATATATACCCTCAATTTAATGAAGTCATGAACTCTTCAGTACAGTCTATCTATTGAGGTTGCGTGCTTCCTTTATTAGCTTAGTCGCACGCGGTTATTTCGATCGATAAATGTAGCTTAGGTAATTTGTTTTTATGGACGGTGCAAAAACAAAGTGGATTGACCCGCAGTCGCTTCTGCCCGATCGCGTGTTGACTTCGTGGTGAGGGCTTAGGGACTGACGTTTAGCGGGTGATTGAGCGGGATGGGAATGAGTTGACAGTCGGCAGGGGTAGAATTTGATTTGGGAATAGATCAGCAACAATAATGTGATTAAAAAGAGTGATCTAAAATATCATTTTTGATCTGGAATTATTAATATAATATTTTTAAAATAGATTGGAACCTAATCGTCGCATATCTACTAGACGATACATGATAATTAAAATACATAAAAAAGTTAATTAAAAAAATCAAAAAACCCGACTGCTTAAAAAGCAAACTAAAAAGACGTAAACAAGAAGAAAATCATGCTGTGCAGTCGGAGGATACATATTCGCGAGCTGGCGGATCAAAACCAGATGTATCCTTCGACTGCACAGCATGATTTTCTTCTTGTTTACGTCTTTTTAGTTTGCTTTTTAAGCAGTCGGGTTTTTTGATTTTTTTAATTAACTTTTTTTATTTACAACTTTTTAGTTATTTTTTTTTAGAATTAGGTACATTTAAACATATAAGAGTTATATATTTTTGAAATTGCCTCTTAAAATCCTTTATTTTGATACCCCACACGACGGGTTTGGAAGAAAAAAAATTTTTTTTTTCCCACAAAATGGCGCCCAAAATCCGCCATTTTTGGTTTTTCCAATATTAATGTAGCCAGTGACACTCGCAGGATTAAGACGAATCGATTGACGTAAGAATCATCAAAATCTGCCAACGCGTTTGGTCTCTAGAACGCCACATAGGAACAAACATACATACATACATACATACATACATACATAGACTGATAAACACATTACCCTCCTTCGGCAGTCGGGTAATAAAATGAACCTATTGGATAACTAGGGTTAATGTTTTTTATTCTGAATCATTTGTTTCACGAGAAATATCTTCTAACAGAAGTAAGCAACTCATTTAAGGTTTTTGGTTGTTGTTTGTTTTATCATACTTCATTATTTATTAA
This sequence comes from Anorthoa munda, assembly GCA_945859665.1. Classification (NCBI taxonomy): domain Eukaryota; kingdom Metazoa; phylum Arthropoda; class Insecta; order Lepidoptera; family Noctuidae; genus Anorthoa; species Anorthoa munda. The sequence continues at coordinate 12,208,372 of OX243911.1, read as the reverse complement.
TTTATTCAATAAGGCGTGCCAACAACATATTTACAATGTTTTTAATTTATATTTTATATACGAAAGTTTGGATGGAAGTGTGTATGTTTGTTACTCAATCTCACCAAAACGGCTTAACAGATCTGCATGAAATTTGGCACAGAGATAGATTATAGTCAGGAATAGCACTTGTAATACTTGGTTGCTCGGAAATATGTTACCTCGAAACAATTTTCGACATTCACGCGGACGAAGCTGCTGGCAGAATATAGTACCTAATGATATAAACTGACAAAAACTATTTTTCTTCTTGACAATGATTTATATGTCTTCAAACGCTGTCTACATTAACGGCATTACCAGTAGCTTCACATACGTCTCAAAGTACAAGTACGTTTAAACCTCCAGCGGAACAGAACAGAAGGTTCAGTCGTCTCTACCATGGCTCCACAAAAAACTCCTCATTAACAAATTAAAATCAGCCACCACATTTCCCACTAAGCGAGATCCCTTAGTCACCCAGTCATGTGCACTGATGCACGCAGTCAGATGGACAAGTGAAGATCTATCCACCTACATTGCGTCCCACCTTCACTGTATAATGATTATTACTCTAAAACTACGTCATATAAACTAGCGGTGTCTTTTGATGTGAATGATAAGTCCAAACTGGATTTAGAAATTGTCGTGTGAATGTATTTGAATAGGAGTTGGTGTGGCTTTTATTGTGTAACTAGCTTCTGCCAGCGGCTTCGCCCGCGTGAATGTCGATAATTATCCCGAGGGAACATATTCCCGGGATAAAACGTTTTTTTAATGTAGTAATTCTATCTCTGTACCAAATTTCATCCAGATGCGTCCAGCCGTTTGAGCGTGAAGAAGTAATAAACATACAAACACACTCACAAACTTACGCCTTTATAACATTAGTGTGATTGTTTTCTTGTTCTTCTCGATTCTCTTCGATAGAATCAATTTTTATTAAATGTAATTTTTATATTTAAATTGTTTGACGTTCAAACAATCTGTTCGCATTGGCCTAGTTGAAATAAATATATTTGACTTTGACTATGACTTCTCCTTTTTGGTTTCTCCTTTTTGACACTCTCATTTGACTGTCTCATTTGAATAATTTCTGAGCAATCTGAAAATTATGAAATATGTTGGCTTCGATCAGAAATACAACAATTATTTTTTATAACGTGGTGTAGATTTTTTAAAATTAAAGCAATACTCGTTCTCAAAATTCAATTACAAACTACCAAAAAATCTACAAAATAAACCTCAATCCAAATTTTAATTCAAGTCGAAATAATCCATCAGAGAAAATTATATTTTAACGACAGCATTTATTACTTACATAACCGTAGATCGTATGAAATATATCTATCATATTCATAGCTCTGACGAAGTGACATACATTCATTGAATGCCAATCACGACGTTAACACTTAACAGAGCTTGCTCTATAAACTGTACTTGTTCTATTAAAGAACATTCAACCAATGAGACGATCAAGACATCAGCTGACATTTATACGAGTACATTCCATTCATTCATCATATCGGGTTATTGGACGATTCGCCCGAATTTAACTCGCCCGAATCGGGCTCATTGACCACTATTCAAAATATTAATTTTTGTGTGTCGATTCGCCCGAAATTAATTTTAGAGAACAAAAAATAAAAGAGTACAGTCGTGCTCACCCGTCTCGGAAATAATATGAATAATTAATCGAAGTTAATAGATATTTTACTAAAAACTAGGTAAGCAATTAATTAAATAAGTAATTACCACTTAAAACGTGGAGTTATGCCAGTTAGATAAGACATTTATACCCAAACTACCAGGAGGCCAGAATCATGAAGAAGTATTTGCAGAGCTAGTATCACTAGCGGTAGAGACTAACGGAGTACTAGGATTTCATAATCGAAAATCGCCCGGTACTCTTTTTACCTCTCATGATTCTTTTGATTCATTGGCGACAAAACACTAAGAGGGAGACAGCAATAATCGACCACTCCAAAATTATTTAGTAGGCGATTCGCCCAAATTTTATTTTATAAAATAAAAAAACATATTTCGGTCGATTTTCTATTCTGAAGTCCTAGTACTCCGTTAGTCTCTACCGTGAATTATTCTAGCCCTGCAAATACTTCTTCATGGTTCTGGCCTCCTGGTAGTTTGGGTAATAAAATATCTATTAACTTCGATTAATTTTTCATATTATTTCCGAGACGGATGAGCACGACTGTACTTTTTTATGTTTTGTTCTCTAAAATAAATTTCGGGCGAATTGACACAGAAAAATGAATATTTTTAATAGTGGTCGATTTGCCCGATTCAGGCGAGTTAAATTCGGGCGAATCATCCAATAACCCATCATATCACATAATCATGGTATTATGCCTGTATTCGACGAGTGGATAGACAGAGGCGGAGTACCTATACTACGCTTAATAGTACACCAAAATTTCGTCAGTTGCCGACATAATATAATTCCAGTCCCATGTAAAACCGTGTATTTTATCATAAAGCGGGCAGAAATATAATGTACAGTATGATACTTATTTATTTTATTTATTTATATAAAATAGGCTCGCACTTGACCACTATCTCACCTGTGGGTAAGCGATGATGTGATCGACGGTGAAGCACGCTTGCCTATAAGTAACCTATTCACTCTTGACTTAAAGACCCCTAGATTATAACTATCGGGAAACGCAGACTCCGGCAGGGAATTCCAACTCTTTAGCTGTACGCATAATAAAAGTGTCCCCAAAACGTTTTTGCATATGGGTGGGATGTGACAATGTACCTATGAGGCATCACCGTATGTCTAAAAATATTGGCTGAAAAATCTTCAAAGTATCCGGCCAGAGAATCAAACCAAGATCCAAACCCATTATTTGAGCTTTCAGCCAACATGGCAGATATCACAATTCTTAAGCACAAAGTATATAATATTATTATTTGTAACCTACACACATGTACAGTCGTGCCCAAAAAATGTTTTTCACACACTTTATTAATTTCACACGACGTTCGCGTCAGGAATGTACATCTAGGTACGTGACGGGACATTTTAAAAGGATTATTACACGAGTAAGCGCGAAAATGTATTTATATCCGTGTTGAATACGAAATGTGGCTTCAATTAATGGCTTAGGTGCGTTTAAACCTGTCCTTGCCAGTTTCTTTACGAGTACCAACGTAATAAGTATGTTTAGTGTCTCATAAATGGTGAATGTATCTAATTATTGTCGCTGTTTATTCATTGTAAGACATTAACAGACGCAACGGGAGAAGTGCTACACGCAGGCATATTAATACAACATCTATAATGATTGAGTGCCTATTGAATAGTTTCTTGGTAAAGTTTATTGGCATACTGTAATACGTAGGCATAGTCGATAAAATAATTGCAAGAGTCAAAAGATACTAAATTTAAGACAATTCTTAACATGATCTTTAAAATTATGTCACTCTTTGACTGTGTCTACAAAGAATATCATAATAATCTATTTCTGTTCATGTGAAAACTATGAAGGTCCATATTTAGCTGACTTCTGCTTCTATACGTAAACCAATTAGTTGACACAGAGATTCCTCAGTAGCAAGACTCCTTTGATCGTTTTAAAATCAAAGCACACATCTAACAGGGCCTATGACAGATTTATTGCGTTTTACTAAGAATTCCTTCCTCGCATAATATTTTTAAAGGAAATGATTAAAAATAATTAAAGCGAGACCGTGTTTTAGATCCTTTGTTTGGACATTCTTTATAAAAAGAAAAAAGGTGTAGAGGAAGTAGATATTGTACAAAAAGTCAACGGATTTCATTCGATATATATATAATACACAATCTGTTTCAAATTGTTGTAAGGTTCAGATTCGGAAATTCACAGCAATAATAATATTACATATTTGCTGCAACATCAAAGTATGCCAACGGCCTCGATACTAAAATAAAGACGAGTTTGTATGCTCGAGAATAAATTCAGAGACAATTTTCCAAATCAATACTGAATAAATTATTCTCAGCTTTGAACAATGTCGATTGTTCACGCGACGCATACCAATAAGACTCATCGCAGGACAGTTCCCCATCATTTAGCAAGTGCGGTCATTGTACCCGATGCCCATTGCCGTTTGATTGAGACAGTGCATCGGTCCGTTACGGCCTATGATAGAAACCATGCTTTTATTTCCCCAGTACCATCAACCATAACAAGAATAGCTTCCAATTCCAACCATGAAAGAACACCAATGATTTATCCGTAGTTCATTAACACTTTCGCAATTGTTTTTACGCTTCTTTAATTGTGACCAATGGTTAAACCTGTTTCCAGTTATGTTGCTTCACAATAACAACGGAGAAGCTATAAAGACAGGAAAGACCGAGACTAAACTCGGTGAATTTAAAATCGATTCAGAAAAGATGAGAAATATAGAAGTGTCAAGATCCTTGCGATTTAACACAATGCCATGGGTGGACCTTTAAAATACCGCATGAATACTTTTTAATGCGTCAACGATACGACCAATGTATATTGTGTAGCACATTTGACAATAGACGAATATTTTTTTCGTGAGACTTAGCTCTTGAGAGGTTCATTCTTTTTTGTGTATTTCACATAAACTACATTTATATGAAGTCGTATCTGTACGAGGACAAAGGCTAGCTGTCGCGGTCCAAAATATAGCTGACAGCTGCAGAATTTCCGAGCGAGCATTCGTAACCTACCGTGAAACTTGCTCGCTAACCAACAAAGAGTCCGTTAGAAATTTTAACAATTCGATTATCATTTAAATCGTCGTATCTTGACGATGCATGTTGACGCCACACCTACCGTTAAAATGAATGGGAAGCGCCGTCGATCAAAGTGCATTTTGACGTTTTATTTCAATGGCAATGTTTTCTGCAGCCTCAAGAGGTTTTTAATAGTCTCTTGCGATTTATGTGGTCACGGTTGATCGATCACACCTTCAAGTTCAATACGTTTTGCGGACATGGTATCATTTATGATTATCTCAATAGTCGCAGTCTTTGAAATTGATTTTTGAACGATACTCGTCTGTGGCCTTGCAGATTTCACGATGCGCTAGCCTTTCTCGCTTGATTATTTTCTATTATGTTTGACCATTCTTGACCCACAGCAGGCACGAGCTGTAACATTTTGAAGTCACGCCTAAAATGTATTCTATCAACTGTTCTAAAATAATCTTCTCACAGATTTTTTTCGTGAATTAGACCGAATATTTTGTTATCTCTAATTTTCTATTCAGATGAGTTTAGCCCAAAAATACATACGATACGGTCGGCAATTTTATTTTATAAACGAAGTTATTACAAAATATCAATTCACTATGGAATTTCGTGAATATTTTCTTAGGATCACGTCTTTATTATTATGATACCATTGTGCAACCATCTGTGATCTATCTGTCAATGTCGGGGACCTTAGGAGACATTCAATTTATTTCACAAAAAATATCCTTGATAAGTCGTTACAGTAAGGTATGTATCTCAATGTTTATTTAAAATATATTTTGAAGTCTATCATTCAATATTCATGATCGTGATGAATTCACCGCATGGTATAAGTTTATGGAGGGACAAAAAAATTATATATACATACTAGCTGACCCGGCAAACTTTGTTTTGCCATAAAAACACCAAACATTCATCTACCCTACCTACCCTACCCTAACAACCCTACACTACCTACCCTACCTACCCTACCCAACCCGACCTACCCTACCCCACCCTACCCTACCCCACCCTACCCTACCTACCCTACCCTACCTACCCTACCTACCCTACCCTACCTACCCTACCCTACCTACCCTACCCTACCTACCCTACCCTACCTACCCTACCCTACCTACCCTACCCTACCTACCCTACCCTACCTACCCTACCCTACCTACCCTACCCTACCTACCCTACCCTACCTACCCTACCCTACCTACCCTACCCTACCTACCCTACCCTACCTACCCTACCCTACCTACCCTACCCTACCTACCCTACCCTACCTACCCTACCCTACCTACCCTACCCTACCTACCCTACCCTACCTACCCTACCCTACCTACCCTACCCTACCTACCCTACCCTACCTACCCTACCCTACCTACCCTACCCTACCTACCCTACCCTACCTACCCTACCCTACCTACCCTACCCTACCTACCCTACCCTACCTACCCTACCCTACCTACCCTACCCTACCTACCCTACCCTACCTACCCTACCCTACCTACCCTACCCTACCTACCCTACCCTACCTACCCTACCCTACCTACCCTACCCTACCTACCCTACCCTACCTACCCTACCCTACCTACCCTACCCTACCTACCCTACCCTACCTACCCTACCCTACCTACCCTACCCTACCTACCCTACCCTACCTACCCTACCCTACCTACCCTACCCTACCTACCCTACCCTACCTACCCTACCCTACCTACCCTACCCTACCTACCCTACCCTACCTACCCTACCCTACCTACCCTACCCTACCTACCCTACCCTACCTACCCTACCCTACCTACCCTACCCTACCTACCCTACCCTACCTACCCTACCCTACCTACCCTACCCTACCTACCCTACCCTACCTACCCTACCCTACCTACCCTACCCTACCTACCCTACCCTACCTACCCTACCCTACCTACCCTACTCTACCTACCCTACCCTACCTACCCTACCCTACCTACCCTACCCTACCTACCCTACCCTACCTACCCTACCCTACCTACCCTACCCTACCTACCCTACCCTACCTACCCTACCCTACCTACCCTACCTACCCTACCCTACCTACCCTACCCTACCTACCCTACCCTACCTACCCTACCCTACCTACCCTACCCTACCTACCCTACCCTACCCTACCTACCCTACCCTACCTACCCTACCCTACCTACCCTACCCTACCTACCCTACCCTACCTACCCTACCCTACCTACCCTACCCTACCTACCCTACCCTACCTACCCTACCCTACCTACCCTACCCTACCTACCCTACCCTACCTACCCTACCCTACCTACCCTACCCTACCTACCCTACCCTACCTACCCTACCCTACCTACCCTACCCTACCTACCCTACCCTACCTACCCTACCCTACCTACCCTACCCTACCTACCCTACCCTACCTACCCTACCCTACCTACCCTACCCTACCTACCCTACCCTACCTACCCTACCCTACCTACCCTACCCTACCTACCCTACCCTACCTACCCTACCCTACCTACCCTACCCATGGGTGGAGCACGAAGTATGAAGAGCTACCGTGGAGCGAGAATCTACCAGTGCGAGGTCGATGGAAGTGGGAGGGTTAAAGCGGCGATAGCCGTCTTTGATCATGACTTGGACGTCATACCCTACCCGAAACTCACCTCAAATAACATCGTTGTAGTGGGGATCCGAACCAAAGCCTGGGAAATCGCAGTAGTCTCTTATTACTTCGAGCCAGACCAACCCATAGGGCCATACTTGGACCAGATGACCCGGATCAACGCGGAAGTGGCCAACGGTAAGTTGCTGATAGGTGGCGACGCGAATGCGAAAAGTGCCTGGTGGGGCAGCATCAAAGAAGATCCCAGAGGAGAGGAAATGTCCGCAACCCTGGATGAACTCGAGCTTCAGGTACTAAACACTGGTGACGCTCCCACCTTTGACACCATCAGAGGTGGTAGAGCGTATAGAAGCCACGTGGACGTCACGGCATGTTCGCTCGACCTTTTTGACCTGGTGGACGGCTGGCGGGTCGACACAGGAGCAACATCCTCGGACCACAACACGATATTTTTTAATGTCAATACGACAAGGGAAAAGGGTGTTAACATCACTAGGACTACTAGGATGTTCAACACCAGAAAAGCGAATTGGGAAGCTTTTGGAAACAAATTAGAAGAAATTAAAATCAGAGAAAAAGTAAACTTAGAAAGAATAATAGAAATAGATAATAAACAACACTTAGAGGAAATAACAGTTAAATATATAAATATAATATCAGAAGCATGTCAAATCACTATCCCAAAAATAAATAAGAAAACAAAAATTACTTGTCCGTGGTGGTCCGAGGAGCTCACTGTGAAGAAGAGGGAGGTTATGACGAAAAAGAACCGCATCCGCAATGCCGCGCCGGTCCGGCGAGCGAAGGTCGTTGGCGAGTATCTGAAAGCAAAAGAAGAGTATGAGATGCAGGCAAAGAATGCCCAAATCGCCAGTTGGAAGGAGTTTTGCCGGAGGCAGGATCGTGAGGGAGTTTGGGAGAGTTTCTACAGGATCATTCGTAGGACCACCAAAAGGCAAGAAGAACTGACCCTTTGCAGCGATGGTGTGTTCCTCAATCCGAGTGAGTCGGCCGCCCTACTTGCAGATACGTTCTACCCCGAAGACAGAGTAGACCAGGACAACGCTGACCACAGGCGAATTAGAGAAGCAGCTAGCCGAGTAAATGAGTGGGCCCATGATGAACATCATGATCCCCCATTTACGACGCTGGAGCTGAAGTCCGCCGTGGCGGGTTTCAATCCCAAAAAGGCACCAGGAGGGGATGGACTGACTTCTGATATCTGCAGTCGAGCGATTCACCAGGACCTAGACGCTTTCCTTGCCCTCTACAATAAGTGCCTCGAATTGGCACACTTCCCGACCACCTGGAAGGAGGCTACAGTCGTAGTCCTCAGAAAGCCGGGCAAGGATAGCTACACCACCCCTAAGGCATACAGACCAATCGGTCTACTGCCTGTTCTGGGGAAGGTCCTGGAGAGGATGGTCGTAGCGCGCCTAAAATATCAGCTTGTACCGCGGTTTAGTACTCGTCAGTTTGGCTTCATGCCCCAGAGGAGCACCGAGGACGCCCTCTATACGCTAGTAGAGCACGTAAAGGACAAGTTGAGGCTGAAGAAGCTAATTGTCCTGGTGTCATTGGATATAGAGGGCGCCTTCGATAGCGCCTGGTGGCCAGCCATAAGGGTCAGACTGGCTGAGGAAAAGTGCCCGGTTAACGTTAGGAGGCTGATAGACAGCTATCTCGACGGTAGGAAGGTCAAGGTTCGGTATGCCGGGGAGGAATGCACGCGAGAGACTAGCAAGGGCTGTGTCCAGGGGTCGATCGGTGGTCCAATCCTGTGGAACCTCGTTCTCGACCCACTACTGCAGGACCTTGAGCAGCGTGGAATTTTCGTGCAGGCGTTCGCGGATGATATAGTCTTGGTTGTAGATGGGGACACGGCGACTGAAGTCTCAAGATCTGCCAATGCAGCCCTCGCCCATGTTCAGGGTTGGGGCGTCCGAAATAAGCTGAGGTTTGCACCGCACAAAACCTGTGCGATGACCATAACCAATAAGCTTAAGTACGACACTCCAATACTGAGCATGGCCGGGGTCGGCATCGGTATGGTCAAGAAAATGAAATTGCTGGGTCTAACCATAGACGAAAAGCTCACTTTTAATGAGCATGCCGCGAACGTCTGCAAGAGGGCAGCTAACGTATACAAGCGGCTGTCCCGAGCGGCAAAGGTGAGCTGGGGATTAAACACACAAGTAATACACACAATTTACACGGCAACGATTGAGCCCATAGTGACATACGCAGCCGCCGCCTGGGCACCCGCTGCAAAGAAGTTGGGTATACGGAAGAAGTTAGGCTCTGTTCAACGAGGATTCGCTCAGAAGCTCTGCAAATCTTACCGTACTGTCTCTCTGAACTCGGCACTGGCACTGTCTGGGATACTACCTCTAGACCTGCGCATACAAGAGGCAGCCGACCTGTATAAAGCGAGGAGAGGGTCATCCCGGTTTGTGCCAGGAGATAGGGAGATCGAGAGTGCGGTAAGGTTTGCAGAAGCCCCTCATCCAGCTACACAAACGCCCCTGGAGTTCATGTGCCTGGCAGACCAAGAGTTACTAGACAGTAACAATGTGCAGGCGGTGCGAATATTCACCGACGGCAGCAAGATTGAGGGGAAGGTCGGAGCCGCATTATCCATTTGGGATAATGAGGGCGAAATCCGGAACCTCAAGCTTAGTCTTGCCGCGTACTGCACAGTCTACCAGGCGGAACTCCTGGCCATTTGCAAGGCGACAGAAGTGATCCTCGCGCGGCAAGAGGCGAGCTATGGTTTGTACAGCGACTCAATGTCCGCATTGCAGACGCTTGCAAACCATGGCTCGCTCCATCCCCTGGCAGTTCGCGCGCGCGCAAACCTGGCTCACGCCCTGTGCCAGAACAAAGCTGTGACTTTGTTCTGGATCAAGGCCCACGCGGGCCTGCCGGGGAATGAGCGAGCGGACGAGTTGGCTAAGGAAGCAGCATTGTCGTTACGGAGGAAGCCGGACTACGACGAGTGTCCGGTTTCATTTATCAAGCGACAGATCCGTTTGGAATCGCTTGATGAATGGAATCGAAGATATGTGTCGGGCGAGACTGCTTCGGTGACGAAAATGTTTCTTCCGGATGCAATAGCAGCTTTCCGTATCGTACAACAGGTGCGGCCCGAAGGCGTCCTCACGCAAGTTTTGACGGGGCACGGTGGGTTCTCTGAATACTTGAATCGCTTCAAGTGTAAGGATAGCCCATCGTGCGTCTGCGATCCAGGCGTGGCAGAGACTGTCCAGCACATACTTGTAGAATGCCCGTTATTTATCAGGGAGCGCTACCAACTTGAATGTGAGCTGGACAGGAAAATAACGAGGGAGAGCCTGCATGGGCTCATGGACAAGAAATATAGGGAAAGATTCTTGGAATACTGTATTAGAGTAGCCACTGCGGTTATACATCGAAATAAAACCTGAGGCGCACCGTGCTTCATTAGTATTATTTATGATATTTAAATGCAAGCACGGAATGCAGCCTGGACATGTGTAACCGGCAGTATTTCATGTTAGTACCTAAGTTTATTGAATGTTAATTTCTGTGTTAATTGTGTGATAGTTGCACTGTTGTGTTTCTATCCCTAGCTGTTATATAGTTTTTACCCTATTTTCTGTGATAAACTACTACTGTATATTCTGTGATAAACAGCACCTTTGATATATATGATGTAATAGCACCTTTTGCTCTAATTGTTTTTAATGGCACCTTTTTGCTCAGTTGTAATTATAGCACACTGTATTTTTGTATTATTAACTATTTTTTTAAGAAATAAATCATGCCCATAGAGTAGACTAATAAAAGTGGGACCCTTACCCACAGAATGCAAGAAGATGAATGCAAGAAAGAACTGGTATGAGGAATGAATGTACGAGAGGCATAAAAGATTGACCGGAACGACTGAGGTTAAGCACATAAGGCGCCAATATCGTTGGCGGGGAATAGTGTTAAGAAAAAAAAAAAAAAAAAAAAAAAAAAAAAAAAAAAAAACCTACCCTACCCTACCTACCCTACCCTACCTACCCTACCCTACCTACCCTACCCTACCTACACTGGGATACTACCTCTAGACCTGCGCATACAAGAGGCAGCCGACCTGTATAAAGCAAGGAGAGGGTCATCCCGGTTTGTGCCAGGAGATAGGGAGATCGAGAGTGCGGTAAGGTTTGCAGAAGCCCCTCATCCAGCTACACAAACGCCCCTGGAGTTCATGTGCCTGGCAGACCAAGAGTTACTAGACAGTAACAATGTGCAGGCGGTGCGAATATTCACCGACGGCAGCAAGATTGAGGGGAAGGTCGGAGCCGCATTATCCATTTGGGATAATGAGGGCGAAATCCGGAACCTCAAGCTTAGTCTTGCCGCGTACTGCACAGTCTACCAGGCGGAACTCCTGGCCATTTGCAAGGCGACAGAAGTGATCCTCGCGCGGCAAGAGGCGAGCTATGGTTTGTACAGCGACTCAATGTCCGCATTGCAGACGCTTGCAAACCATGGCTCGCTCCATCCCCTGGCAGTTCGCGCGCGCGCAAACCTGGCTCACGCCCTGTGCCAGAACAAAGCTGTGACTTTGTTCTGGATCAAGGCCCACGCGGGCCTGCCGGGGAATGAGCGAGCGGACGAGTTGGCTAAGGAAGCAGCATTGTCGTTACGGAGGAAGCCGGACTACGACCAGTGTCCGGTTTCATTTATCAAGCGACAGATCCGTTTGGAATCGCTTGATGAATGGAATCGAAGATATGTGTCGGGCGAGACTGCTTCGGTGACGAAAATGTTTCTTCCGGATGCAATAGCGGCTTTCCGTATCGTACAACAGGTGCGGCCCGAAGGCGTCCTCACGCAAGTTTTGACGGGGCACGGTGGGTTCTCTGAATACTTGAATCGCTTTAAGTGTAAGGATAGCCCATCGTGCGTCTGCGATCCAGGCGTGGCAGAGACTGTCCAGCACATACTTGTAGAATGCCCGTTATTTATCAGGGAGCGCTACCAACTTGAATGTGAGCTGGACAGGAAAATAACGAGGGAGAGCCTGCATGGGCTCATGGACAAAAAGACGAGGGAAAAGTTCATAGAATACTGTATTAGAGTAGCCACTGCGGTTATACACAGGAACAAAACCTGAAGCGCACCGTGCTTCATTAGTATTTTTCACAATATTCAAATGTAAGCACGGAATGCAGCAAGGACACGTATAGCCGGCAGTATTTTATGTTAGTACCTAAGTTCTTAGACTGTGTAAATTAATATTTTTGTGTGATAAACAGCACTTTTGTGTTTTATCCCTAGCTATACTGTATTCTCTGTGATCTAAATGTATTCCTCTGTAATAAAAGCACCTTTTGCATTTTTGTATATCTGTGATGTACAGCTCTGTTGCTCAACAAGTGATAAATAGCACATTTTGCTCAGTTTGTACATATTATAGCACTTTGTATTTTACCTATTTTTATAATAAATAAATTATGCCCGTAGACTAGACTAAATAAAAGTGGGACTCCTACCCACAGAATGCAAGATGATGAATGCAAGAAAGAATTAGGATGAAGAATGAATGTACGAGAGGCATAAAAGATTGACCGGAATGACTGAGGTTGAGCACATAAGGCGCCAATATCGTTGGCGGAGATTAGTGTTAAGAAAAAAAAAAAAAAAAAAAAAAAAAAAAAAAAAAAAAAACCCTACCTACATGCCTACCCTACCCTACCTACCCTACCCTACTTACCCTACCCTACCCACTTAGGGGTATGAAAAATAGATGTTAGCCGATTCTCAGACCTACTCAATATGCTCACAAAATTTCATGAGAATCGGTCAAGCCGTTTCGGAGGAGTACGGGAACGAACATTGTGACACGAGAATTTTATATATAAGATCTCTATTTTGGATACCCAGTCAGTAGTAGTAGTACATAAGGTAAGGTATATACCTACCTATGTAAACAATTACTGCCATTAGCCCATTATACAACATAATTAACAAATACATTATGCATGGCTATCTCTCATTTGTTTTGAGCAGAACCGATTCTACTCTATCGTAATATTGTTGTCGGAAAATCGCATTGATCAAGACAAAGGTGTTCGATATCGACACTGTCTTCTAATACTCCTAACGCCACCATGAATACTAATCCCATAACTACTTATACACTATCTTTGTGTGTTGAAATCTAACCAGTTATTGAACTGTACGTGCTTCCAACCAATGCCAAGGTTTCCGTGACAATGTGACCTCTGTGATATATGATTGCTGTTTAGGATTCTGCTCATCTCTTTTTCTACATTCAGGATCTTAGATGTTTGTGATTTCTTGACGAAACTTGACGATAAAGTTGATATGTGATCGAAATTAGTAGAATTGAGCTTATGATGAATTCCAGTTTGAATTTATTGACGGCAGTTTAACGTATGTGCACCACATATTGGAACAGTCATTAATTGCTTCATAATTGAATTTGCATTTAATGAATAAAACACACGCACTTTCTTCATCAATAAAACGTTTACTCTGTTCAGTAACATAGAAATAATCTAAGCGGGTCCCTTTATACCGTATTGAATATTCAATTTTACTCTCACTCTACTGTGTAATTGAGGGGAAACTTATTAGGTAGTTGTATAATCACAGATTAGTATGCGATCGGCTCCTCTGCGACACAGATAAGCTGTTCGAAACTCCGATAACGATCAGTATTCGAGTTACAAAGGCAATTGTCCGGGATTTTTTTGTTCAAGGACCATTGTATTTGAAAATATTCGATTGCGTTTTGAATGCAATTTCTATGTTGTCCTGACAGTAATAGATACTATGTCGCATTTCGTCCCCACAAAAGATAAATTGCGCATTGATACTCGATATACCTGATGTTTTTCTTCCGTGTTCTTCTTTTGTGTCGGACGATGAATACAATGGAGATTTGTGATTAGCTGTCGAATTCAGAAAAATATATCGAGTCTATAATTAGGTGCTATAGGAATCACTGGGTCGTTTTGTGGAATATTATCGTTTTCTGTTGTAACGTTAAGATGAAAGAAACGTCTCAGCTGCATGCATTGGAATCTGAAAACAAAATTATGTAATCAGTTACTGACCACGTACGCACGCCAGAGTACTTAATGCAGATTTCAATATTATTAATAACAGTGAGATTGTTTTAGAGGAAAGTGATCATAAACTTATAGCTGGACTCAACCTTAACAATAACTGTTTAATAATTATTGCTTTACTGATAGAAATTATTATTATTAAATCTGTATGAAACTGCGCACATAGGATCACATGACTATGGTTTTGATGTCGTAGAGAACAAATAACAGTTGCTGACTTACTGACCATGTAGGAAGTTAAAAATATAATTAAATAGAAAATTCAGCACAAAGAACCTTGACCAATGGTAATGCTACCGATTGGACAGAAGAACACGTTGCTAGACAATGAGTGAGCTGAAAATAAAACGCCTGCTATGCAATATCACAATTTCATGCCATTTTGTACACATAAACACAAATAAATATTGATGCAAGATTTTCACGCTTCTTCATACAACCAAAATAGAACAGGTCCAACATAAGGAAGAAACAAAAACAATACAGAATGCAAACACAGCATTCTTGGAATCTACATCTCAGTGGGCAATCACTTGAAGTAAAGCTCGACGGGACTCAACATGACGACAATGCACAACCAGTAGCCCCTTATTATTTTATTCCACGGAAACCGGACAACGGCTACCAAAACTCATTGTTATACTCATGTTTTTACCCCAACATTTGTTTTCTCCCGAAAACATAATAGGGTTACGAAACCTAAGAATCTATTGTTCCCATCTGTTACTTACCTTCAATTACAAAAGACGGTAGCAAAATATTGTTTATTTTACAGTTGAAAGGGCTTTTAAGAGTGACATATGGACTCTTTCTGTCTGAGTGCATTCAAATTTATGGGCCCATGACCACTGAAGAATTGGGTTATTGTTTAAATTTAGAAAGCTTGTTCTGAAGAATTGTTTCTGTTATAGCCACACACCGTCGCTAATTTATGTTAAGTTGATTTTATTTTGTAGAATTAGAATGATGACGTCTCAATGCTCCTTGTGAAGTCGTTTGAAGCTTCTTGATGGTTTCCATTCGGCATATTTTATAGTAGCTGTTGCCTAGAGAAGAAAGAAAGAAATGAAAAAGTATTTAATAGCCACAAAACGACATACAAACGTTACATTACAAGAAAAGTGGTAGTAGATTTTACAAACGATAATGTTAGTAGTTCTTAAATTATGTTAAAAAAGTGAGTATACATAAAGGCAGATGCATGTCGGGGCTGTGGCAAGAAGGCTTTCACTCAGCATAATGCTGTGCCGTGGGGGACCCACAGCACGGCGCTGATTTTCAGTAGTCACCTACGACTTCGTCTGTTTCTATTATGTATTTAATACATGCAAACAGTTAACTGTTAGGTAGGTTAGACATGAAAAGATATGTCTCAAGGATAGACAGACAGGCAGTGATAATTACATTTATAATATCAGTCTGAATAATTTGCTCGTTATCATCATCAGGTTGCTTAAAGTTTTCTTTTTACTAGGTACTACTCTGTGCTTGATTTGTGACGATCGGTTGACGTGGTTTGATTAGTAAATAACGATTAAGTTTCCTTGCACGGTGAGTACAGTAGAGAGTAAGTAGGGAAACGACAAAGAAAGTAGAATTAGCAATTATTTCTCAGTATTCTTCTTTTATTCTAAGACAAGACTCGATCAATCGTTTTAGGATTCTTGTAAGGTTTTTTTTTATTTATAAGCAAACCATTCAATTTATCAGGTACTAGATACTTTATGCAATCGAAGAGCTGTTTTTAATTCCTACATAAATGGTTATTGCATTTTGCTCGAGTTGGCAAAAGGCTTATCCCATTCACATACTGTTCAAAACTTCCATGTACTTGATATGTAAAATAGGTTATATTTTTGCTAACCAACACTCGACACTACACTTATTATAATACTTGATAAAGAATATTCAGACATCTTGACAGTATATTATTATTAAATTTTATTTGGGAAAACAAACAATCGTACATTGTATATTATATCTAGATTCACAGTAATAAGTAAATGTAAATCCACTACGTTTCCTTATGTTACCAACTAATATAAGATACAGTTTTGGTAAAATTAAATAAAATCAATATATAAAAACTATACAATTTTCAATTTTTATTTCGTTATTGCAATTAATTTCCAAGAAATTATACACCTATTCACTACGAAGTTAGTTACTAGGTAGATACAAGTGTCGCCTTCAGTTCAGAAGAACTGTAGTGTCGCTAGTTCCTATGAAGTGATTGCATACGAAACAGGATACATCAGAATGTCTCCAATTTCTAACTGCAGGTGTTAGTGCTAGTGTTACTGAGAAGTAAATATGAAGCTACCTAATGAACAAAAGTAGTTAGTATTAGCTATGAAGAGTCGTCACAGATGACCTCAATTGAGAAAGTAATAATAGTACCAACGTATGTATTAAAACTATTAAAAGCCATACTAAGCGATTATGATGATTTCAAAATCGTGACGACATAATAATTTGAATAATACTCAGAGGATTAAACGATTTAAATAATGAATAATTAACTAGTGAAAAGTTCCCACTGCATTGTCTATGAATATCATTATAAAATACAACTTAAATAATATTTTATATGACGGGAATATTCACAAAACAACACAAATAAATATTTACATTCGCTTAATGACTAAAGGGTTGGTTTTACAACCTACAGTAACAGTTACAACTCATCATCAAAAGAACATTGTAAACAATACATTATTACCACCAATAAAAAGAAACAGCATAATTACACCAAGTTTTTGTTAAAGAGCCAACATACCTGTCCAAATAACGGTAATACATTTATCAGTGAAAACTGGTATTAAAAAGGGCCGTAAAAGGCTTGTTATTTAATTGCCGAATTAGATATAAAAAATATAAACCCATTAAACTCTAGAAGCTAGTTAAATAATTGTTTAGTGAAATTAGAAGGTACACATAATCTTTATTGGACACATTAGAATCGACAGGCTTTCAATGTGAAAGTTAAAAATCGAATGAAGCAATTATATGGATGGGTTCAATTAAATTGAATGAAGTGCCACATGGAATTGTGACTGTGCATTGAACGGTTTTTATTGCTGTGAGAAACAATAATTTTGATAATAAAATTGACGATTAAAGTATTGATGATAATAGCACTTAGTTGATGAATGCTGTGTGGACATGTTCAGACAAGCGATGTATATGGACACGCATGTGGTTTACTTAGTGTTAATGAATAAATAATACTGTTTTGGTTGCTTGTTTTAATATTTTGAGTTGATGGTTCACTTCTGATTCTACATAAATTAATTAATTGAATACCTATTTCAAATATTACAGCTGACAAACATTCAAAAACTGATTAGACTATATAATTTTCATAGTAGCGTTGTTTTTTTGAAATGAGATAATTTTAATATGTTAAAATTATCAAAACTATTCCAAGGGAATAAACTATCAGCTCAGCCTCTAAACTAAAGCAGTCCAACCAGGCAAAATTCCAGACCAGACACAAAGCTATTTAATAACTATTTCCCACACAACTTGAACTCGATCTAGAAAAAAGCTTAACCAATCAAAACATGTATGTAAGCACTAATTTAAAGCTTGAACATCAATGTTCAGAAAAAAATCTTCTAGCTTTTTATCACCCTAATATAAGAAAAAAACATGAAACGATTTCTCAACATCATTAAATTCATTAAGTTACTTCTAAACATTACATCTTGTTTGTTTTTATTCGCCAAAATTACATGCTTGGACAACGTTTAGACCATGATGGTGCAATTCCACTTATGATTATGACTCATAATAGTACACTTTGTATCTATAAACATACAAATAAGGCATCGGACAGGCTTGCATCTACAATTAGGCACTAAAGCAATGATGTGAAGATTGTATGGATTATAAAAGCAGTACCTACTTATGTATGGGATGTTTGCATAAAAAGTAACGGAGATTTTTTTGTTGAAGACGTTATTGGTTTTCGTTTTAAATGTACAGCATTATGTTACAGTTTTTGTAGTGTTTAGGGTCAGAAAGTTCAGACATACATGAAACATTTTGCATCGCAGAAAAAAAATGTGGTTCGTTTTTGTATACTCATTTTTATGGCAACATATTTACCAGACTGGATCATTCATGTACCGTTTAGAACAATATTTATCAGTCAAACGATTTCTTTTTCACAATTTCCAGCCTTATTTAATAGCTTACATGCGAGATTAACTCGATCTTTGGAATCAGGGGAATTTATATCATAAAAAAACGAAGGCTATTTTTTATCATCCTGGCAAGCAGTCCCTAGGGTCCGGTGATGAAATATTATTTATTTTTGTTACTCAATCATGTCGCTTCAGATCAATCATGTTAAAATTGGGAATCCACATGAGACATCTCTTGGGTAGCTGCTTTTGTATTACCTAAAAATTTCTCGTAAAATACTCTGTCGGTTTGAATTATGACGGCTGATGAATACCCTTATCAACTAGTTTGTTATTTATTACTTGGGTCACTCAAATGCGTACAAATTAATGCTCAAACACTGTACGAATATTCGTATGCATTTGCGGGGAGTTTACCGTTTAGGCAATGTTATTCGACTTGCTTACGAATGTCAGTTTTGCATTCAGTTCTTAATCCTCTCCTAAGCATCATTAGATAACTACATATTTCTATTTTGTTCTTATGACGTTTTTTTGGGTCCCTTATTGTTGGTTCGGTCTTAGGGTTCGCGCGCTTTGATGTGCGTCGAAAAACCGACACCGCTTGGATAACGCCGAGTATGGTTAAAACTGTAAAAAGTAATGCATGTTCCCTTGCAAATGTTGTCCTACACTTGAGTGACCGGCGTTATTTTATTATTATTTTATTTATTCGGGAAAACAAACAATTACACATTAAGAATTACAAAAAGATAGGATACAGAAATGTTACAAATGTGAAATCAACCACGTTCTCCACAGATACAGAATGAGATAATTTGGTAAATTTTAAGGTTAGCGTTGTAAACAATACATAAATAAGAGAAATATTAATAGTAAAGTATCAACAAAACATAAAGCTATCAATAGTGCCGCATACGCATTGTCACGTTACACAATATTATTATATACTCAATTTGCAATAACATTAGACATTTAAATTAAACCATGTTACAGCCCGTTCAACCGATTTCGGCTAAAATAATATAAGCACCAGAAGCCCCAGACAAGTGAAATTTTATCATCGAAAGCGTGGCGACAGAGTTTGTCAAAAAGGCAAATTTGTATGGAATTAAAAAGTGATATCGAAAAATAACGTGATCAATCCCTTACATTTTGCCACTTGTCTAAGGCCTCGGTTGACTCACCACGGTAAAACAAAACCCAAAATAGAAACTGCCAATCTAACATCAAAGTTTAAAGGCAGTGCCTTAATATCCTTTCGTGAAGTTATGCGTAAGTGAATTCTTGGATTTGAATCATGTCCACGGATGACTAAGCCAAGTATGAGAGGGTAACAGCTCACCATTGATTTTTCAAGCCTCACATGGCAAAGGGTAAGAAGAGGAAATCCAATAACGTGTAGTCACCCCCTGAATTTGGACAAATCGAATTCCAATTAACATGGAAACAGTTTTGGTAAGTTCGTTTACACAAACATTTTAGGTGCGTATACCGTTATTTTAGATGAACGACACCAGAACTTTTGGTTAAATGGTAAACAAACCAGCCTAGCGTCACACTTAAAAGACACAAACCACCTTCGTTCCATCGACGTATTCCACATTGGGCACCCGCTTGATCACGTGATATTTCTATAGCGTTTATTACATTTTGGACATTATTACAGTCGATATCGCCACGTTTTAGTTGGCATATTGTCACTTGTCTAAAAGTCCGGGTGAAGCAACTAAGAATCATAAATATCCACATCTATCGATAGGCTAGCATCCATAGAATTATTGAATTCGAACGCCATTATATTTTTGATAATCACTGAAATTCTACAAAATCTGTCGAGAAACTGGTTATCTGTGTAATTTTCGATAAATTACAAGCTTAATCCAACAACACATTGGGCTTCGATCCTTTGATGCACCGCTGCACCATTGCAAAAAGTTAATAAACACAAAAACTGCATAATAATTGATTAATTTTCATAAATCCTGTCATAACTTATCATTGGAATCCATTGAATCGTATTTAATCCTCTTCATTGTTTTGGGTCAACACAAATTATATACTGACAGCGATTCGGACATAATAATTGATACCTCTACTAATGTATGCAATTATTCCTCGAATTCTTTGAAACAAAAAGTTTGTCTGACTCACAATATAATTCCTAACTTAGCCTATGAAGAATTCTTGCAACGGACCCCTTCAGACGTCAGTATATTAATTGATTCTTAGTATTCAAGTCTGCAGTCTATAATTTATTTTAAAATACCATTTAAAAGTAAGACAGCAAGCTATTAAAATTTCGTTTAGCCTTATGTTTGTTTAACCACTCAAAGGCTATAATTATCAACTCAGGTGGTTTGGCCTCTGAATTAGTGATGGGAATGTTTTTTAAAATAGTATCTTCTTGAATTTAAAATCGATATTCAAATTCAGACAGTTATTGAACTTGATGAGACAATAAAACATTAATCGATGGGATTCAAGCGAACCTCGTTATCAGGCAATTTTAATATGAAAAACATTGGAAACGGTGTCTTTAACATAGCTTAGATTACGTTGAGGACAAAAAGGCTTGGGATTGAGCTGCTCCAATTATTTTTTATTTTTATTTTGCACAGTGCGCGGTGTAATTGTTTTTTTTTTAGTTTTTTTTTTTTCTTGCAATGACAAGAATATTTACTTTTTAAAGTATTATATTATTTTTATTATTGTGAATGTGAAGACTATGTGGATCATAATTTTTTTTTATTTTTATTTATTTATCTTAGTTAGTTTTTAATCATGGTCTGGCAGTTTGAGTATTTATGCGGCCTACCCGAATGTCCTTTCTTTGGTATTGTTCGTCAATTCGTTAAGCTCCTTAAATTCTGAGTTGAGCTGCACGGTTATTGACAAATGCGTGCACTGACTGGACAGGTCCACTCAATCTGGCTGGTTCTTTCCTCAAAAGACCATTTCAGACATCAGTCTACATGGACACATCACATGATCTTACCAAGATTTTGTCTGGACTTTAAAAGAGACTGTGGCCTCTGCGATTGTTTCGGCCTTTCTTCTCAGAGTAGTCAGACAGGAAACGCCGACCTCATCTAGTTTAAAAAAATATGATCGACATGTAAAAGTGTTTGTACAAACCAACTTACAGAAATAAAATCATTTACCATTTAGCATTAATAACTTCTTGAAACCTTTAAGTATGAATTTCAACTGCATTATTGTTTATGTCAAATAAACTACAAATGTGAAACCTCAAGTTAGAAATAAACTTTGAACTTGAGTAAGCTATTACAGAAGTAAGTCTTTATTCGAATCATAAAAATAGTCAATAGTCATTTAAATATTATCGAAAACTGCTAATGATGCGTTTTAAAAATCGAATCCACAGCCAACATTCATTCTTGACATCTATTTAAACAATAATTATAGATTCGAAATTCGAATGTTAATACCTATAACGGAAATGTTAATTCTTGATCGATTCTGATTAGACAGTGATTGCGGTGCTTAGACTGGAGGCTGATTGAATGCGAAGGCATTTAGACTAAGTAACCAATTAGTATCTGTTTGGTCTTAACCCGTAAATAGTGTTTGCAAGAAGCAATTTGACTTTAAGATAAAAATACTGTATTTATTTCTAGACTGAAACTTTTATTTATAGGGTGAAACAAGTTGACCTGATTGTAATTACTCCAGTATCATCATCACGGATGAATCGTATGTTATTTCATTAATCTATCGATAGATTTATCAACTACCACTGTCCGTATCTCATGTTTCTGTGCGATTGCATGGGAAGGCAAAATTTTAATGCGATCAAAGTTTTTGCGGGATAGATGTCCTGTTTGTCGGTGATCAATCCTAAACGTAATGGGATAGGTATCCTAAAATATAGAGGACCGCAAGAATACTCTCCGCTTAAACTCTAGAAATATAATAAATTTGTAGATAAAAAAACTAAAGTACCGGCCAGTTTTGCAAATAAAGTATTTTGCTTTTTGTACTGAGAGATAAACCTAGAATGATTTCAAAAGTGTGGCAACTCTCCGGCTTTTACCCTAGCTCATAGATATAAGAAAGAAGTTTAAAATTGTTCTATGGTTCGGAAACTTAAATACTCATTTAGTAGATTCGTCATAGCGCAAGTAATCATGAATCTTTTCAAAGCGCGTAAGAACAGTTCTAAAGGAACTTTGCATAGATAAAAATTCCGTTAAAAAAGATCGGATGTTCCGTCATCATTAATCAATTAAAATTTTGGTTCCGTTAGCAGTTAAACCAGCGAATTATTAATGACTTTATTTGTCGATTTCCATCATAATCATCATTTAAGCCGATATATGCCCAATGGCTGAATATGGGCCTCCCTCATCGAACCAGATGTTTAGATTCATCTAAAGTTAACAAAACTAACACTTTAAAACTGTCCCACTCTTAACTTAGAACTCTTATTAACTACGTTATTTATCTCAATGTAAAGCCCAATGCTTGTGGGTATTTTAATTAAATAAATTGCTTTATCTGCTCAGAGACAATGGCGTTGGTTATGGGGGGAATTTTATTAACACGGTCCTATCTACGTCACGCGTACGGTTATACGGGTGACCACTCATTTACTTAACAAACAGAATTGATTTGCTCGATCCTAATCTTATTTTGCTCTATATTAGATTAGTATTTGTAAGGGGCGTGTATGTTTGTTCGTGGGCTTATGCAGAAACAATAGGGAATTGTGAAATACATGGATGAGTTTTTAGCGAGAAGCGTTTGTTAAGTAGTTGCAAGGATTTATGCCGTTCCAATACCACTGGTATTTTTTTCAACTTATATTATTTTTTTATTCCTAACAGATACCATTGTTTAAACGAATACCCACACAAGTTCAAAGATATAAGGTACAGTCAGTAAAAATACTTGAGAAAATAGATAGTTACCTTTTACCGATGTCTAACCCTTCAGAGTATTTAGGTGTAATGGAAAATTTGCCATAAATTTAAAATTGCTTTTTACGCGAGATAATATCCATAGAACTGTATAAAGCTTCTTGGAATCAACCAAGGAACAATTGTTACATGAGTATACAGTTGCTTTCCATGGAAACCTTATCAAGCCAGCATTAGATCTATTTAGAATTCCTTCTACTTAGAATCCATCTGCATTAGATGCCGCAGGCTTCAAAATGCTCACATGTGCATTGAATGGATATAACTATAATATAGCCCAGCATCGTTAGCAAGGTCGATGATTGTCGTAAGTACATCATTTATTTTCATTGCTTATATATTAAGTACGTATGTATTTATGTATCTATTATTTAGCATATGTATGTATTTTTGTTTCTAGTGAGTATTATTTTATCTATTTTATGTTTATTGTTGGTATTGTCGCACCACTGACAACCCCATGTCATGTCCAGGTAATTTCTGTCCATTCCAGGTTGCCTGGAAGAGATCGCGGAATGCTATAAGGCCGCCCATTGTATGTTTTTAGTATTAAGTTTCTTTTTCTTGTTTATTATGGTGTACAATAAAGTGTATATAAATAAATAAATAAGGTCTGTCATTTCATAAGATCCATAAGTTTTAGGTAACTGGTTAACTCGTATTGTACCTACCTATTACATACTTTGAATGATTTTAATAATGGTGTAACAACAAAACTGACAAGGATGAAATAATGCACACAGGTAAACTATTACCTTTTATAATAAATTATACTTTTAAGGCTCTCAGACACCGCCGCGACGTAACTTGACGTGGCAATGACGTGATGCCTATTAGATTTGGTAGTCCTAGTCAGCTAGGATTGCCCTCGTTCTGAGAGACAGTAATGGTCCAGAGGGATAACGCCGAACGGGATCGTGAGAGGGCCGATCCCATTCGGAAAAGAAAGCGTCGTGGCAACCTTCTCGATGCTTAACACGCCATAAACCTCACCAGCATAACGGCTTCTATCTATCCAGCAAGTGACCTTAGAAAAGACGGTGGCATAGTGATCACCTGCTGTCGTGCACAGCGAGACTCGGGGAAATCACTTTAAAATCAACCCAGAGATAAGTTCTAACAGGCGTTATACAGAGCGGGTTCTGGGTTGATATTTTAAGAGGTCACGGAACCTCTTGTCCGTTCTAATGGTGATCACCAGGTTGTTTTAGTAGGTGGCCTGGACTTTGTTTTATAAGTCCAAGTGTCTTTTGAAGGTTTCTCCCTGATAGCAAAAAATGGTTCCCTAGGCTGCGGTAAGGGTACCGTAGGTAAGAGTTAGAAGACTTAAATTTGTTACAACTGAATAATTTACAAATTAAAGTTATTGAAACTATTAGGTACTTGTTGATTGTCCCTACTGTATTTCGTATTAATGAAGCTACACACTTTGTTGTGGTAATAATAGCATGCAACACGTGGCTTCAAACACACCGCCACACCGACATTGTTATCACAGTGTACTCGAGTGTACTACTTACGTCGTAACTAGAATACCGTGAGAAATATACGTTGTAACGATTTCTTATATTTGTTAACACTATTTGCGTACGGTACTGTTCTACTATCAATGTCAAAAGTTTACGGTCAATTCATACAACATCAGACTGTTTAAAAAAGGTCATGAGTTTTTCTCGTGTGGTGCAAAAGAAAACTAGGCATGTTCAATAATAACAGATCTGAATCTAGGCAAAGATGCATCGGACACGGCTAATTTTGACCCATCGTAACTTCAATAATAACTTCAATATACCTACCTAATAGTTTCTATTTACAAGCTTTTAATTAACTTGCAATTTAAGTATTTTTTTTTTTTTTTATACGTGGCATCTCGCAACTCAGTCAAAGTGTCTGTTTAGCTGCTTAACCGGGCTTTCCTACGGAGACTAAACTATATAGCCTCCAGCTAGGCAAAAATTTACTAAACCTAAGCGACAACGCTGAGGGCTACCCCAGTTGGGGTCGAACCTCGGCTCAGGGCGTCGCTGGGGGGACAACCAAGGCTGGATCTAATAAAGTGATTCTACCATCCGTTCGGAATAAGCCTACGTGGAGAAGAACGGACAAGAAACTCCAATTAACTAATTAGAATTAACTATGGCACAGCTATGCACTCGTACCTCGAGAAGAGGGCACTGCATGAAGCGGGGGTGAGAGAGCCTGCATTCCGGATTTCTGCATCCAGAACACGGGCCTGAGGGGTCATCCATATGGAATACGCGCTGATTATATTCTCAGCGACGCTCAAATATGGCTTGTACCCGGAGGGGGCTACAGGGGGCGGGCACATGGCGGCGGTGGTGGTGGAAGCCACCTTCCGGTTTTGTGCGGGCATGGGGGCAGCTGGGGCCACTGGGTCGGGGACTGGATTTGGAGCTGCAATGGGGTGGGCCATCAGCGCTGGGATAGGCTGGGAGTAAGTCTGAGGAGCCACACTTTGGTGGTTCAGCTTACCCCATGGTGAAGTCCTCTGAGGGGCTAGACGGGGGGGTGGTTGGGAAGAGGGAGCCATGCGCATTATGTGCGCATTGTATCGCTTGGCCATTTTAGGCGCGAGCTTGGGGGCTTTTGGGCAACCCCGGTAATTAGCCGGGTGCCCGACTTGGCCACAGAGCACGCAGCTGGGAGGCTCAGTGCACTGTGAGCGGTCTTTAGGACGGGGACAGTCCTTAGTGCCATGATCACCCATGCACTTAACGCACCTGGGTGTTGCATAGCAGTGGGCCTGAGAATGGCCATAAAGTTGACAGTTGTGACACTGTCCTAGAAGATGGGGGCGGTAGGGTTTCTCGATCGAAATGCCCGACAGGGAGCACACGGTCTTTATATTGAAGATCGGGTTGTAACCCTCAGTAGGGCTACAGACAACTAATACAATATCGTACTGTTGTCCGCCTCTTGCTTTATGCAAGCGGTGCACTTCAGTGACGGGGACATTTTGGTCAAGAAGGTCCTTACGGATTTCCTCCGTAGGGATCTCTTTTAGGATTCTCCTAATGACTACTCGGACGGGCTTTTCCTCTGGGAGGGAGTAAGAATGGAACGAGATGTTCCTTTCTTTGAGGTACCGGGTTAGATTCCGGAAATCAGTGGGAGAGGGTAGTTGGATTCTGATGCCTTGTTGGCATGCAGTGGCTTTGGTGTAGTTGATTTTCCGCTCAACACAAGCGTTTGAAACATCGTTCCACTTGACTTTATCCTGAAGATAAATAAGTGGAGGGGGACGGAGCTTCTTATTGGTAACTATTACCATGGGACTGGGGCTGCGGTTGGACCGCTGAGAAGAAGCAATGTCAGGGTGATTTGCCTTACGGGCGAGGCCGGTGGCAGTACTGACTGAGGAGAGGTTTTTGGTACCGCCTTTTTGGCCTTGATAGCATTAATGGGACTACTCCTCTTTTTCCTCTTTCCTCCAGAGCAAACTACGGAGTCACCGTCGGAGGAGACGGTGTCGTAGTCGTCTGACCTATCGGGGACATTTGGGTCTAATGGGTCGTCAGCAACTGAGTTAGCTTGGTCAGCCAAAGCTTCCCATTCCTCGTCAGTGCTGAGGGTTGCTCCCTCTTCCATAGGGGAGTCATCATCGTCCGCCCAGATGGTCTTGGACTTGGACTTGGGCCTGAATTTATGGAGGGCGGCTATGCGCTCTTTATAGCTTTTATAAGCTTTTACTTGAGTAGCTATGGAAGAAGGAGGATCTCTCCATGATCGGGTTTTCTTAGGCTTGACGGCCGGTTGAGAAGAAGTTTTATGAGAAGGAGGATCTCTCCATGAACGGACAGTAGCTTTAGGCTCGACGGCCAGAGCTGGGGGCTTAGGTAGAGTCGGCTCACCAGTCCCAGAAGTGGGCCTGGCTGCCGGGGAGGGCGACCTGGGCGAGACCTGGGCTTCGCTCGGCACGGGTGCCTGGCTAGGTCCAGGGGCCCCGGTCGGGCCCGAAGCGGGCACATAAGAGGCTAAAGCCTGACTTACAGCATGGCTGTATTTTTTGGAGAGTTTTTCCTTCTCGAGAATCTCGTGAAAGAGTTCAATTACTGCCGCGAGCGACATAATTGAGAATTATAGATCCGGTGAAGCCGGGAGAGGGTATCTTCCCCGGGTGGAGGGGCCCGGGGATGTGTGCAAACCTACCCTCCCAGTCGGGTTAGACTGGGAGGTGAGTATCTGGTGAGCCCTAAGCTTGTCTACCTGCCACCAATCTTATTGGGTGACAGGGCCCTAAGGTATCGGTAAACCCACCGAAGGTGGGCCACCCACCAATGTGTATCGAAGAAGTCTGGCACGTCGGGGTAGACACACCCGACCGTGCCAGGTGAATGCTGTGGGACGAAGCGGGGGTTGACTAGGCTATCTACCAAGGCCAACTGATCCCGCTCCCGACTCCAATGACTGCCGTGTCCTTAAGGGACTTGGCGGGTGCTTGGGGGCACACCCCACTGGCTTGTTAACACCGCTAGGTTTCCCGCCAGGGACCACAAAGAGTGGATTTGCCCGGAAGGGCCAAAATAGCTGCCACTACTAGTAACCAAAGTTACTAGTAGCGACACCTTTGGAGCGGCGTGCGAAGACGCGACGGCCGCAGTGATTTGCAGCAATTTTGCATTCACGTTTAGTTTGGATGACAATGCATGGTTAGATAAGTGACGTCATTCTAAATCCAATATGGCGGATAGCCCAAGATGGTGGACTAGTTATTTTTTGTGCACTGCAATGATATAGGTATCAAATGAAAAGGTTTGCTGAGAAGAATACGAAAAAGGTTGTTATAAAAACAAAAAATAAAATGAGTAAATTATTTACTAAGAAAGTGGCGAAAAACCGTTCCTGGGTAGGAAAATGATAATTCTATTTAGTCCATCAGTGAGATTATCAAATAATATTGGACACTTATTTTTTGCTTTATCAAATAAATACAAATTGACAAAGATAAAGCGCATCAAAGTTCAGGACGTCACTTTGTCAGTATAAAGTCTAGCACACCACGACGTCAAACGATATTTCAACGCACTGTAACGTAATTATTTGGTTACGTGGCAAAAGAAAAAATACGTTTTCGATATTTTTAGGTAATCTAACTGACGGACTAAATAAAAGCGCTCTGCGTTTTTTAAATTTTACAAAAGTTAAAGACCCAATTGAGTGGGCGGCTCGGCTATGTAACGGAGGCGTTTCAATTGAATATGTAAATAAAATAAATGCTGATAGTTCCGAAATTATAAATTCGAACACGAATTATCCAATTATGTAGGTATTTATTTAGAAGCAATTTTGGATTATCAGAAGTTTACCAACAATTTCAACAGAATTAATAAGAAGCTTTGGTTAAACGACGCTAGGATTTAGAAGAACACCGTCACTAGACAAAGTGATACTGTATCAGCAATAATAATTTTCAATAATAGCCTAAGATCCGACTGCAGAAATCTGCAGGAATCAGGGTTTTAAATTAAACTTAATTTTCTTGCATGGTAGTTGATAGGAGAATAGATTTCTGTATGGTTGCCTGGAAATATTTTGCTGCAATAGCCTTAATTAAATAAATTGAAATTTATGTTTGATAATTAACCCCAAATATAAAAGTTATTCAAGTGAATCCAATGTCATTTGTTCACTCTCAGTTAGCCGCAGCTGTGGGTGGCCAGTTTACCTGCAAAACCTGGCAACCCATAAAAGTCGGTTAACTGAGAGCTAGTTGATGTCGCACTATACAAGAAAAGTTCCTAGTGTAGGGCACAACAAAAAAAAAACAATAAAACTAAAACAAAAAACGAAAACCTAGTTGCGGCTAGATGCTGCCAGGCATCCCTGCAATAATCTATTCCACTGTCAAGAATCAAAGAATAGAATAGAAAAGAAAACATTTATTTGACATAGACACAACACAACAACAACAATCACAAAGTAACAGAGAAGAATAGTAAAAAAAGTACAAACAAAAGGTCATAGCTATGTTTAATAAAAACATGTTAGATACCTCCTGATTTTTGCAGTGGGATCTCAGTATATAAGTATGGGATTGATTTGCGCTCCCTTTTGGGGGTGAACCCCATATATTATAGACTTTTGACAATCTTCATAGCTCAATCATCAACTGCAGCTGCAGCAATGATCTTCTATCAAATGTCACGGAGCCTTTGGTTTCGACTTTCTAGTTGTGCAATAAAGGTGGTTTTTATAAAATGACTAGATTCTGCCAGCGGCTTCGCCCGCGTGAAAAGTGTTTTATCATCCCATTATACCGGGATGAAAAGTAGCCTATGTGCTATTCCAGACTATAATCTATATCCGTGCCAAATTTCATCCAGACCAGTTCAGCCGTTCTGGCGTGATTGTGTAACAAAAATACCACACAAAAACGCCATGAAAACTTTCACGTTTATAATATTAGCAAGAAGTAAGATTTAAATGCGGGCAGAGAGCTCCGACTGAATTTACTTAGTAAAAAAACATAATTCGAGGTTTTGCTCTCGCCTATTTCCTCCTCCAATATTGGACCAATTTAAAAGACATTTCATAAACTGGAAAAGAACGATGTATATTATGCCACTATGTTTATTTTTTTTTCATTTATAGTTAGCGAATTTGTACACTAGGCCTCTGTTGACAGCGCCATTTTTTAGCATTTTTTGAGGTTTCTAGTGCTTCTAAAGATAATTTATCATCAAAAAGGAAAAGATAGGGACATAATATATGTCTTTTTTTCCAGTTTATGGGATGTCTTTTAAATTGGTCCAATATTGGAGGATACAAACCTCGAATTACTTAGGATATTCAGTCGGATGTTGGCAACCACATTTCCTCTTAAATAAGAAGTTCAACAGCAGCCCAAAATATTGGAATTTGGTTCACCCACTTCTTTGTAGAACAAAAGCGCAACGAAATAAGAACAATGAAAACCTTCTTTCGCACCAAGAGTTCACATAAGTTCATTTGTTTGATCATTGTTATCTCACTCACGGTTTTTCCGCGAATTCATATCAATGTAATAACACATGGTGACTTTGTAATTATTTTTCTTTCTTTACTTTGTATACACGAGATGAATAACAAACGCCAGTAAAATAAAAAAAATATTATGAAGAAAAATTTTGGAGAATCATTGACGACAGATTTCCTTGTCGATTACAGAGGTCATTAGAAATTTAAGATCTAGTTGGCCCTTAGGTACCACAGTGTCTCAAGACGAAAGTCTATGACCAGTGTGTGTTGCCAGTGATGACATATGGCTCTGAGACGTGGTCGCTTACAATGGGCCTTATCAGAAAGGTTACAGTAATTCAAAGGGCAATGGAGAGGGCTATGCTTAGAGTTTCCTTGCGTGATCGAATCAGAAATATAGAGTTCCGCAAGAGAACTAGGGTTACAGACATAGCCCAAAGAATTGCCATAATTAAGTGGCAGTGGGCAGGGGACGTTGCTCGCAGTACGGATAGCCGATGGGGCAGAAATGTTCTGGAGTGGCGACCGCGAACCGGAAGACGTTGCGTTGGAAGGCCTCCCACCAGGTGGACCGATTACCTGGTGAAGGTTGCGGGGCTCTGCTGGTTACGAGACGCACGGGACCGGTCAATGTGAAGACGCTTGGGGGAGGCCTATGTCCAGCAGTGGACGTCTTTCGGCTGATATGATGATTGTATGATGACCCTTAGGCCCAGTTTCTGGAAGGATAATTATAATGTTTGTTTGTTTTTGATTCTTGGTTTTTTGACAACAACTTCCGAAATTGAAGTTACTTTTCACTTCGTAGTGTTTTTATTTCGAAGTCGTTTGCATTTATTTGTAAAAAAGTTTTCTGGTAATGTAGTTTTTGAAACAATATATTGCTAATATTTGAGAGCTGAAAAACATTCGCATTAAGATTTATCTATTTACAACCTTCTACCAAGTCTCGTAAAACGTAACCCTGAAACGTTGACCTTTATCAAAACATCATCAATCAAATCTGTTTGTCTACATTATGTCAGATATTACTCTCCATAGAGATTGTTGATGTCAGCTTATACAGAATTTTATTTTTTTGTACAAAATAATCTTTCATTAATTTTGTGTTGGGAATTCTGTAACGTATCTTGGAATTGATAGTGTTGAAGTGGATCGAAGTTGATTAATGTATAGTTATAGAATCTGATGCTTCTTTTCTATTATTTTTTATAACAATAGTAGGCCAGTTAATATCACACGAAGTAAATTTGTACATTTTCGTTCAAAATATGGAACAACAATGTGTCAATCTCACTCACATTTCAAATTGTACTGCTTCATTATTATTCGGAAGACGATACGTTGGAAGACCTCCCACTAGATGGACCGATGACCTGGTTAACGTTGCGGGAAGGCACTGGAAGCGAGACGCACGAGATCGGTCAATGTGGCGACGCCTGGGGGAGGCCTATGTCCAGCAGTGGACGTATTTTGGCTGAAATTATGATGTTGACGATGATGATCATTATTCTGTTTTCAGGTAATAATGCAGAAAAAAATATTATTGTTAATTTACTTCTCTCAGTCTCGCGAGAATTTTGATATCCTTCCTCAATAATTAGGCATGATTACCCATCTGACTCATATTTACATCATACTCAAAGAAAATAAATATTGACTCTTACAAATTCTCCTTAATTACAATGAATAATCTAAAAGCAAATATTTTGTTACACTTGTACATAATCAACGTTTACGTTATTATAAGGTCTATAAGTAATTTGTATTATCTCATGTTTAGTGTCGGCGCTATTTGCTTTGGTCTATAGTATGCTCTATTAATTTGATAGATAACCACTGTCTCCTGACCTTTGAATCTTTCCAGTAATTAATATTATTGAAGACTAATGTTTCTAGAACATATGACTCAGAGTCAGTCCTGAGAACAATCATTTCTTCTGTTTCACGACTGTGAAGTGTACCTACAAGTTTACTCTCAGATAAACCCTAAAAAAACTATAATAATGATAATGCTAAAGCAGACTATTTGTTGGATGATATATTTTTTTTTGTTTATGATGGCTGAACACATAGAAGCAAGTATACTGCATATTCATCTTCGACTTCAAGCCATTTTCACTTACTGTTGCGCTTGAGCACAATTGCATGGAATATACTGGCACCTGCTACTTATTGTTACCAGCCAGTGTTAACAATATCTTCACCTTTCGAAATCATCTTCTGGAACCTGTTTGCTTGTCCCATCTGAAGGGTCTATTTGCATCACAAACCAAACAGTAAATACTAAATCTTATATCAGTTATATCCCATAGAAAGTACGTTACATAGACAAATTTATAAACTCCGGTTGCAATATAACATCACAAAAGAAACAAATTACCTATGATAAACGACATTGAAATAAAATTCATTTATATCTAACACGAGACTTTCTACAATTCGACAACGTAACAAAAGAGTTTACCTCATATTAGACGCGTAAATATCCACTCGGTATGCGGCATTCATATTTATAAAGTCAGTAAATTGCTATCGGGCGTAATGTAATAATATGAATTTACATAAATTTTCTATAACATTTACATTAGGAATAAATGAATTGCTGGTTGAATGGTGTCTTGGCCGGAAAGGCGCTTCGTACTCGCCCAGAGTCGGCCGCATAACAGAAATGTGTAAACCTAATAAGTAAAACGGCTGGTTTTATTTATTCTGTTGACCATATATTTCCTGGTGCAGAGTAAAAGTAATAAAGTAGTGGTGGAGTGGTAATCAAAATGTTTTCTCTTAGTAGCTGTTAATTATGTTTTTAGCTTTATGGCCGGTTCAAATTAATCGGCACTAACCTTCTGCGGTTTAATGGATAGGTATGGTATAAAAAAAAGCATATTTTACAGTACATCATACCTACTTAGGTTCTTGTTAGTGTGCATTGTCAGCGAAATAATCAAGACGAAATAACCAAAACACAAAGCATTATTTTAAATCCTCTGCAAAAGGTCTTTTGTACTAAAAAAATTGTTTGCGTATGAGTCTTGAGACACGAAAAGAAGAAGAAGAAGATGAAATAGTCAAGGAAAACCCATACCTATCAATACTAAAAGTGACAAGAAGAACAGAAATACTAGGTAGTAATATGCAGCCAAACTTACAAAGCAGCAAATTCAACTTCAAACAGCCCATTAAGCTTCACGACATACTTGTAACTAAAACCACAGGTCCACCCACAATCTTGCAAGCTCACAGAAAAGTTAAATACATATTATAAAATTTTAATATCATAATGGCCGGTCCACGAGTTACAAGAAAATAGTCGGAATTGTGATTTGCATCGCGGCACAAAATACTGAATGTGAATTTTACTTAATCTAACTTTAAGTTCTAGTGGCGGCCGTAACTTTTCATATTTTACAAGCGAAATGGTTCGTGCTGTAATTCTGGATCCAGAAAACTGAGTAGAACTGAAAGCATCTTTATAAAAAGGAATTTTATTCGAAGCCATCGATATGTAGTACTTTATCAACCGCTGTTCGTCGTTCGGTTTGCAAGGTTGAATAGTTTTAATTATTAATGTCAGTAGTCCCTTAGCGATTAGAGTTTACTATACACAATTAGGTAAGCTTGACATTTAGAAGCAAATTGATAGGTAAATTTGCACTTTATGTCATTGGTTACATCTCTATATTAACGGCAATTTATCTTTTCAAAAATATCGTACTGTGTTATTCAGGGTGTAAATAAAACAAAGCACAATAGCTGAAAACGGAACATTGCACACAATATTATGAACAGTTTTTACTATGGAACTAATCCTGAAATCAAAACCACACAAACAATTGCCCCATACAATTATGTTTGGATAACTCGAGAAAATACACTAAACAGCTGATTTTGTTTCGTGATATCTATGTCTATGTTGTTTTAGTTGTATATAATGATGAGTAAAATATTCCCTTCTTCGGAATTGCGTTATTTTAGTTAGACCTTGCACAGCTTTTTAAGCAAAATTATTGAGTTCCTTATCGTCGACTGGTATTGTTTCCATCCCACACTTGAGTATTAATTTCCGGATCAACAGAACTAATTAACCACATGAGCGCAGTAAAACATTGTACCTTGTTGATTAAAAGCTACGTACGGTAGCAAATTTTACTAGGCCATAAAATGCTAGGTCCCATGATTCAAGGATCTACCTAGCTTATGATTTATGACTAGGTATAAACTTTAGCACCCATTGGCATTACTAGAAAGTTTTTTTTGCGTCGGATATAAATTTAAAGGACGCAAAGCAAGGAAAAGAGTTTATTTATCACAGAAAATTACTTATCTACCTAAACATACATTTTGAAAAGAAAAGATGGTTGAATTGTGTTAGGAGGGATTTGAAAGAAAAGGGAGTCAGTGGCTTGACAGTTGATAGGACGGAATGGAAGAAGAAAACGTGTTTAGCCAACCCCAAGTAACATGGGACAAGTGCAGAAAGATGATATGAATCTAATCTTATATTATGAATAGTTAACATTGTTTATTTTGTATCCCCAGAACGAAAGTGACCTAACTCAAAATGCCTGTAAACTCTGATTTTTCTAGAAACTGGCCGTAAAAACCGTACTCTAAAACATGTATTGAAAAAGAGTACAGGAGTAACAAAATCAAATGCGTAAGAGGTGCTCTCGAGAGGACTTGCATAAAATCGACGGATCTCGGATTGTGTCAGTTTATTGCAAATACATACTGGTTTAGCACAATCAAAAAATTGTATCTAGCTTAGATACAATTTATTGTTTGTGCTAAACTCACTCTTTTTTAAATAAGACTCTTTAACACAAAATATCGGGAGGTTTTCCGTTTGTCAGCTACATCAACACCTGACGCGCTGCAAGTCAGTTCTACACGTTTGTCAGCTACGTCAACACCTGACGCACTGCAAGTCAGTTCTACACCATCCCGCCCTCTCGACATCGACACGGAACCACCGTCAGCTTCGGAAGTTGCAAGAACAGTCCTCTCTTTGAAGACTGGCAAAGCACCAGGACTCGACCTGATAACTGCGGAAATGCTACAAACTGACTTATCCTCCGCCGTCAATGTTCTGACGCCTCTCATTGAACCGCTCGTGCACGTATAAGGTCAACACACTCCGTATCATTTTAGAACAGGCATCAAAATGGCAGAGAGATCTATCTCACGTTTGTCGATTTCGAAAAGGCATTTGATACGCTGAAGTGGTCCAGCGTCTGGTCCCGCCTACTGGACATTGGAGTGCCACCGATAATTGTTCGTCTCTTGGAGAGTATATACAAGGATTATTCCTTTAGAGTGACTCACGACGGCCTAATCTCGGATGATAAAGCAGTACACGCAGGTGTCCGACAAGGCTGTCTCCTTTCACCGCTCCTCTTTTTATTCGTTCTTGACGGGATTTTGCTTCGCATTTTCGACAACAAGCGCTGCGGGATAGAGTGGGAATTATCCAACGTCTTAGAGGCCTTGGATTACGCCGATGACCTATGCCTTCTGAGTCATACCCACGCTGACATGCAAGCTAAACTGAAAGATTTAGGTCAGGAAGCGGCAGAATCGGGACCAAAAATAAACACCCGGAAGACTCAAGAAATGAGATCTGGTGTGACTTCACCGTTGCTGATTGGCACGGAGGCAGTGGAACGCGTCCACAAGTTCACTTATCTCGGGAGCATCGTGTCAGAAACTGGAGGTTGTGAAGAGGACATCGCTTCAAGGATAGCCAAAGCACGAGCTACCTTTGCGCAGCTGAGACCCGTTTGGCAATCGCGAAAACTGACCCGAAGGATTAAACTCAAAATTCTCGGGTCAAATGTCAAATCCATGCTGCATGGATTTGACGCAGCGAAACGTGGAAGGTCATAAAAGACATCTCACGCCAGATCCAAGTCGTCGTCAACCACTGTCTTCGTCGCATACTCGGCATTTACTGGCCCGAGACCATCACCAACGTAGAGCTGTTGGAGCAATGCCACGAGAGCCCGATCGTCCGCCAGATCAAGCATCGCAAGTGGAGTTGGATTGGCCACACGCTGCGAAGAGATTCTGATCATATACCGAAGCAAGCGCTGGATTGGAATCCCCAAGGCAAAAGAAAGCGTGGCCGTCCCCGTCAAACCCGGCGTCGCACCGTGTTGGCGGAAGCGACGAGCTTCAGTATGACGTGGAGCCAGGTGAAGCGTGAAGCTCAGGATCGATCGCGATGGAGGACTACTGTGGACGCCCTTTGCCCCATCCAGGGGACGTAGGACATTAAGTAAGTCAACACTATACTTAACTTACTGGCTGATTGCCCACAAGTTGCAGTTTTTTAGTTAGGTCAATTTCATTCTGAGGGCGTGATTTGTAGGAAGTAGGCATAATCTTATTATGATATCCTATAACTGATACAATTCACTATCGCTGAGTGTCATAGGCTTCTATTTATCCCAAACAATTGAATAGGCCACGGCAGCAAAAAACACAAGAATTACCACATAAATTGCAGATTTTTTTTAACTATTCGTCGTGTTTTTACAAAATCGGCTCGTCGACGTGTTTGCTTATTTGCTAAAGCAGTCATTTAGTAGATAGGTTCTGATAGAAACGAATAGAGTCTGCCTATACCACATATTAACACGTGTATGTTTACTTCAAATACTACCAAACCTCAGCTGTTACTGTTAATAGACATTCCTACGTAATTGTAGTCTCGAACGAATCGATATAATTGATAGCGGTTTGAACGTAACTATACCAAAAATTGTAACAGTATTTTTGAATATTGAAGAATCGAACCCATCTATCATCATTGAAAGTTATAGAGTACTCTTGTCAAAGTTGTCTGAAAGTTATTACAAAAACACTGATTTGATTAAAATTTAAGTGGTTTTAATAGGTACGAGTTGCCCTCCGATAGTGATAAATAGAAGAAAAGATATAAAGTGATTAAACAATATACGGAGACAGTCTCCTCTTAATTTGGTAATCGCTTTACGAGTCTGATCAAAAGAGTAAGTCAATATTTATTAAATTGCGTCCAGTAACTATTAAACCAAAAAACTGGCCAAGTGCGATTTGGACTCGCGCATGAAGGGTTCCGTACCATTATCGCAAAAAACGGCAAAAAATCACGTTTGTTGTATGGCTCCCATACAACAAACGTGAACCACTTAAATATTTATTTTGTTCTGTTTTTAGTATTTGTTGTTAGCGGCAACAGAAATACGTCATCTGTGAAAATTTCAACTGTCTAGCTATCACGGTTTATGAGGTACAGCCTGGTGACAGACAGACAGACGGACCGCGGAGTCTTAGTAATAGGGTCCCGTTTTTACCCTTTGGGTACGCAACCCTAAAAAAGGGGTTCCTAGAAATTCATTACAATCTATACTAAATATTCTGAAAAATATTTAAAATCTTTTAAAATCTTTGGCGAACCATCACTGAAACCATGATATTTTACAACCATCACGTCATTAGAAACAACCATTGACAGGATATAACCATGACTGCTTACATTGTCCAACAACAATTATTCAGTCATAAAACCTACATCGGAAACTTCAATATCAATGCGTACATCAATTGCGCAAACGCAGACCGGTAATCCGGTTAAATGTATAAACGTATTAAAATTCGTGTTGAATGAGTGGAAGTGAGAGTTCAGTCGGAGAATGAAGCCGTCATTGACATTGCTTGTAACTATTATCGACACGTTCAAACTGCACACTGAAATTTATTGGTTTTAGTTCCACTGTTGTAAGGTACGTTATGGAAAAAGGAACTGCTACTTTTTGCCGTATCGCTTGACATTAGGTTGCATTGATGTCGGATCCTTTTAAAGCAGTAATTTAATCAGCGTAATTTTAGGCAGGTATCGCCCACTGCTAGGTATATAGGTGCCTGTCTGGGTTGCGGATAAATTTGAAAAAGAGTTACCGCGGCCCTGGCTCAAGCAACTGAAGGAACACGGGTGGGTTTTAGTCTGTAAAAGTCTGACACGCCCTCCCGCCTCACCCAGAGCGGGAGAAGTCAATGGATGATTTACCACACAAAAAAAAAACAAAAATGGTATTTAAGTAGGGCAAGCCTATATTTTTTTGCTATAATTATCAGATGTTTACGCTTTTAAGACATTTTCCTTATAATCAACATCATCGTGTGATTCAGAACCATTATTTAGATATGGTTTTAACCATATTCTCTTCATGAAAGAACTTACAGACCTATAGGAAATTACTTTTTGCTTCATCTGGGAATGATGAAAGATTTATAAAAAATATAAATTGTGTACAACAGACATAAGGCTCTGTTTGTTTATCATCGCCTTCATGCCCTTATCCCATATTATTACTTCGGATCGGCGCAACACGTTTATATACAGGCATTTAAAAATCTTATCGTCTATCAGACTCCAATGAAAACACGCCGTTGTAAACCAGTACGCGACAAGCTCCAGCGACAACAGCTTGGATACTCGCATAAAGTGCTCATACTATACGTGTGTAATTCACCGATTAATTAAAAGTTATACAGGCGTGACCGGTGTAATTGCCAAGAGACTTGTGTTACGTTTAGTGCATTCACTTTTATTGGCCCGCCTTTATGCCTAGCTAAGAAAGTGGGTGAATTACCCAGTACGATCGTTAAGTTTCTTTATTTCAAATTGCATTTCAGAAATTATTCGCCGTTTATGTGCAATGTGAGGTCATCTTTGATAATACAAAATGTGTTATTCATTGATCCAGTATTATAGTACTTCTATTCTTAAAGTGTTTACAACGGTTCAAATACGATCCAGTGTCACTAGATTTCAGCGCTGAACTGAAATACACTTTTAGCCAAATGTCGTATTCTATTGGACATAGGTCTCACCCAAGCGTCGCAACATCGTCCAGGTTTTGAGCTTCTGCATCCACCGTATTCATCAGGTCATCGATCATTGAAATACCTACTGAAATATAGTACATAATTGATTTTACTTGTAATCAAATATCTCGCAGTTAAATACATTTCAATTGACCGTAGGTTTAGTTATCACAATCTTGTAAAATCAAAAACATGAGTATGTTCAATGAGTTATTTGTTGCCTACATGTGCACTGGTCCAATTACAGAGATATCCATCGATATCACCAGATTAACTGTGTTCGCATTACTGATGCGTTAACTAACATGCCCTGAATGGCCAATACACCGGAATGTTCAGAAATTATCAGTACTTAAGTAGGTATAACGACAAGCGTAGATATAACTCTTGTTGTTACTTGTAATGTCAAATTAAAGGAAGGACAGTTTGACGGGAGGAGGCCTATGTGCCTGGGGAAGGCCTATGTCCAGCAGTGGAAGTCTTTCGGCAGAAATGATCATGATGATGAATGATGAGTTTGACGGAATACATTATAAATGATTGTGCTTAAAGACTGCACCTTTCTTTATGCCTTTTTAGGGTTCCGTACCCCAAAGGGTAAAAACGGGACCCTATAACTAAGACCCTACTGTCGTCTGTCATCAGGCTGTATCTCATGAACCGTGATAGCTAGACAATTGAAATTTTCACAGATAATGGATTTCTATTTATTTTTTCTATATATAGATAAACGATTTCTAAATAAAATAAATATTTAAGAGGGCTCCCATACAACAAACGTGATTTTTTTGCCGTATTTTGCTATACTGGTACGGAACCCTTCTTGCGCGAGTCTGACTCGGCTGGTTTTTATTTTTCATAACAGACTATAGATAAGAAGTCGTACAATTACTTTCCAGAAGTAAGTAATTACAAGGTTATTTTTATAATAATGCATTTAAAGTATTAATGCGTTGTATACATGCTATTCTTTATTGCACGTAATTCTCATAATAATATAACTGATGAATTGATATTTTCTCTCTGGCCAGTAACACACTCAGCCCAGAAAATTACCAAGCTTAACACTACATACAGGGTCGCTAAAGCATCATAAACGCGACACAAAGTTATTAACGTTCTAATTTTAGGTGAAGTTAAACTAATATGACCAACAGAGAAACATTCCAAAATAGAATGCCATAACACTTAACTGAGAAGGTTAAAGAAACTGAAGCGAACGAAAATGTTCACGCTTATAAACTTTGTGGTACTAACTTTTCAATGAGAGAAAGGAATATGGGCCCTAAATTAAAAACTGCTAGAGCTAAATATGTTAGACATTTTAAAAGCATAGCTTGAACAAAGGATTTTAAAGTATCAGTCTTGATTTTGAAAGATTCGGTTCGTAAATTGCAATGTGGTGTCATCGTAGGTGCATAGTGCACAGAAAAAACCTTGAAGCCGATTAAAAGACCCAGATACTCCTCTAAATCTAATGTTTAGTTCTCATTCTGCTCCTCCTTTTCTTACTGGGAGCAACACGGAAAAGCTAAACGATGTTAGCGTAGGCGCAATGTATGACTTTGCCCATCCAAGTAAACACTACAGCTTCACCTCACAAGAACACAGAAACGAGACAATTTGAGTATCACACGAATGAGTCACGTCCGGTTAATTGTTAATAAACAGAAGCAGAAGCACAGGCAAGCAGCCGAGGTGGTCTTTGTTCAACAAGTTAACACCTACTCCCGCCGAATGAGCTTGATAAATGTTTTTATTGCCGTGCACCACAAGTGCAACAATTCAACCAGAGAAAATTACTTTGTGCATAACGAAGCTCAAACAATGGTTAATAATGTTACGGTGTGTGACGAATCCAGGAGCCCAGTAGTGCCATACAATATCTACAAAATGGCACCCGCTGTGAACAAGGACACAAGTCTAGAATGCGTAATTTCGGGGAATTCGATGGTGGCAACGTGTTTGGTGAATTTTTGGGTTTAGTTGTGCAGAATAGTATTTCATTCATCATTAATTTCTTCCATGTCATCGAAAGCCTTTTATGGGTCATTCGCGTGGAGTTGCAAAAAAACATATTAAACATTTCTGTAGGTTGGCATTTTTTCTTTTCTATTCTCAGAATTTTGTTTAAGATAAGTTCACATATTTATCTAACGAAAATGAGTTCTTGGTATTAGTTTTTACCCAAAAATTTTATGCTAATTAATTAATATTCCATTAACATTCACGAAACAAAAACTGTATTTGAAATTAGGCTTTCAGTATTAATTAAATAAGAAAAGTAGCCAGATTGAAGCATTTTTATTCACTTTATGATTAAGTCAAATACAGATAACCTTTGGACAGCGAAAGGCGAAAATAATTTGAATTCATGTCTTATGTTCAAAAAATAAAATGTGTTAAAGTTAAAACCATTTTTGGTTTCATGCTCTAAACTAAACAGCTACCTACGCATAACAATGCAACTGCGTGAGCTGCTGACTTCAACACAAATATGTCCACGATTCGCGACGCTACCCCATAAATTAAAGAGATAAATGGTTCACCAACAATGGCTAAATAAACCGTCCTGTTTCTTATAACACTCGAAAATAAACTTTGTTTGGTAGCCCCGTAAAAAGTTGAAATGTCCATACGCGCGGACTTACAATGGATCAGAATATTTAAGGGGAGTTTAATACACGCGTGGGCACGTCGATTGCTGCAAAAAACTTGAGCGCAGCGTTCGATACACTATTTTATGGACACTTTTGGTCTATTAAATATCTTATACGCGACATAATAGCATTGTATTCTGGTTTCTATATTGCAAGTTATTGGAATAAGAATGTTACAAGTCTTTATTTGGGTTAACATAACTTTTATAGTTGAGTTTATTCCCTCCATTCCATATTTTATAATATTTAATAAGTTTGAGTTTTATGTTATTTGTTCACACACACTCAATAACTGTGTGGTAATTTGATGGTACTCTACTTGCATAAACTTATTTTACGACTGAAGATTTTATTTGATACAAACGATTTGAAATGACAAAATCAAATATCAAAAAACATGGCGGTAGTCTTTGAAGAACAAGTATTTATAGGTATATAACAAAACTTGAGAAAATAAAAGCCACGAAAATCTATTAGTGAAATCAGGTAACACAGAGTACTGGGAACCCATCAAGGAGGTCATTCTTAAAATTAACCCAAATACAACTATATTGAATGATTCTACCTAAACATTGGTGTGGTTTCATAAACTCTTATAGAGATCACAAAGCCGAGTTCTCATAAAAACGGCCATGTATAAAATAAGTGTTTACTTTGTCGGCGGGAGTGCTTTGAAGTGGCTTCCATTTCTGTTCTGAGCAACCCTTCTAACATGTGCGGAGATAAAGATGAAATGTAACTACTCGTATACTCTTTCCCTTTCAAGATTTTAATCGAATATTTATATAGTCTTAGAAAGTTACCTTCGTGGTAAAATCGAGATTGATTTGCTTATCGATAAGCAGTCATATAGTCATAGTGTGCAATAACACCATCTTGCATTAAAGTTGGTGAGGATAGAATGGTGTGTTATATTTGTAAGAAACAAATATCATAAAAAGGCAAGTTGCTATATACCGTTGGTTTTTTACAAAAACGAGGAAATGAAACGTTGGAAAGCTGTAAAGTTTTCAACGGACATGACATGTTTAAATTTCTACTAGAAACCACATAGTACGAAAGCGGCGTTGCGGTGTAGAAACCGTTTTTGTTTGAATGGTCTATGACGTATTTACCTAGCAATAGAACGTAATGGATTCCTCATTTCCAAAAGAAATACATCCAGATTTTTCTTGATATCTATTTCTATTTAAATATTCTAGGCATTCTTCTTCTATAGGACCGATGGCACTGTTAAGCAGCCCCCAGGTTAAAATGTTACCACTGACATGTGACCTAATGTACAATCCCTTGATTAAAAATTG
The DNA here is from genome assembly GCA_945859665.1 of Anorthoa munda. NCBI lineage: Eukaryota > Metazoa > Arthropoda > Insecta > Lepidoptera > Noctuidae > Anorthoa > Anorthoa munda. The sequence continues at coordinate 12,164,971 of OX243911.1, read as the reverse complement.
TCCTAAACAAAGACAAAACTTTCACCAAATTCCTTCGATCGCTAAATGCCAATGGTTTTCCAGCCAATTACCTCAAATCTCTAGAACCTAACTTATTAACGAAAGCACGATCCCCTGCACCTTGCACCCTGACATCACAAGATGGATCTGCCGAGCCTCCGTCCACAAATTACATGAAGCAATTTTACCCACAATCTTTGCAATGACATTACTGCAGCGGAATCTCACCCACGATGTTTGGTTGTAAACTGTTGTGGAGCTACGAAACTATGCAATTGACAACTGATAAAAATAACTTGAATTTCGAATATGTGCAATCATTTGCAGACAATATATAAATTCTAACGCTGTCGTCGAGGCTGAATTCTGGTCAAAATATATATAATTTGGAACCATCGCTACGACGAAGAAGAAGAAGAATTTAATTAAAAAAACCGGTCTAGTGCGAGTCGGACTCGCGCACGAAGGGTTCCGTACTATTATCGCAAAAAAACACGTTTGTTGTATGAGAGCCCCACTTAAATATTTATTTTATTCTGTTTTTAGTATTTGTTGTTATAGCGGCAATAGAAATACATCATCTGTGAAAATTTCAACTGTCTAGCTATCACGGTTCATGAGATACAGCCTGGTGACAGATAGACAGACAGACAGACGGACCGCGAAGTCTTAGTAATAGGGTCCCGTATTTACCCTTTGGGTACGGAACCCTAAAAAACATTAATTTTAGAACCTTAGGCTCGGCAGTCTGGAAGATTTATTTGTCTACATAAACTTATTGAAATGACAATTAATTTAGGGACAACAGGTAACCCAAAATATTATTTAGATTTGCCTAACAAACTCAATAATTTCTATCGTTTATATGCAAAAATGTAACCCTAAATTCATTTTTAATGTAGCAAAATTGCAACATCAACGTTCTAACTTCAGCAGTTTTATTAGCGCTATATTTTATGGACTTCTAATATTTTAGAAGTTCAACCAAAACGAATCTCCGTGCGAAAAGTTGCAAAATTTTTGATGAAACTTGCAATAAAGAACGAGATGCATGTCTTACAAGTTTGGTTAGTATGATGTTGCATCAGTGTTTCTTTTGATTGACATTAATAACGCATTTCAAAGGTTCGATATGCAATTTAGAATTTATTTATATGGTCTTTTAAATGTCTTCAATTTTAGTCTCAATTATATGAATATTTGAACTTTTTAGGTTTGTAATTTAATTTTGAAACGGATATACTTTTAGCCATGGAATTTTTCGCGACTTTTTCTTAGCTCCATGGCATGTCTCCCCAAAAGAATTCGTCCACGCATCGTATCCTACCCTCTGCAATACATCCCCTTGAAATTTTAGGGGAACGCAATCATTCCCTTTGATTCCTGTTCCGTCCTATTCAATTAGAAGGCGTTTCTAACTGACTTTTATAAAAAATAGTTTCCTAGTTAGATTTAGATTCTGCTGTACCAACAAAATCACGGTCATTATGATTATTATGGGCCCTATGATTAAAATTAAGTTATATAATTTGGATTGGATTTAGGAAGTATGGTTAAGGAAGTCTTTGAGGAAGTGAAAATGCAAGTAATTACTTAAATTGATGTTTGGTAGTCAATTCCTAATCATTTACTATTCGAAATAATCTATTATTTAATGAGGACAGTTGAGACACACGCAAAACATGCATACTATAAAAACTTAAACCAATAAATAACTTTTCGAGGCCAAAAAGTCTCCTATCTCAGCATAATATATAAAAAGATAAACAAAAAAACAGTGTAGCACTATTTAGGTATTATTTTGGGTTGCCACAAAGACAGAATTTGAAGGGTACCATCTTGTCCTATCTCAGAAGAAAACGATTACGGATGAATCTTAGTGATCGCTTAGCAAAGTCACGCTCTTACACATAAAAGGCTTAATAATTACGATAAAAGCCCTTTCAAATTCTGAGAGTATTCAGAGTACCGAAATGCCTAATTTTCCCAAATCATGCATGCTTTTAGACTAAAACAAATTGATGTGCATTATTGCTCAAGATTCGTTTCCTTCCTGGCTGTCAAATGTGCCAACGAAAAGGGAACAATGGAGTCTCTATTGTAGCATTTTCACAAATCCCGTACTGACATAGTCACTTCCTGGATCTCTGAGCCGTATTATCTGGGTATACCGAATCGGGTCAGCGCAGTGAGAACGGGGCGACTACGAAAACTAGGAGCTATAAACGTTGTATTGTTTCTTGCTGTCTTGTGAAACAGAAATTGATGTTCTATAATGATACGATATTTTTATATTTCGTCTGTATTTTGTAGTAAAAAGTACAGCAGTAGTTGTTTTACAGATTGTATTATTTACCTAGATACTGGACTTATTTAGGCACTTGTCCCACCGCCAACGATCAGCGAGTAGCGAGTAAAGCTATAAACTAAAAATGAGTTGGCGAGCAGCTAGTAGTGAATAGCGAGTGTGTAGTTCCGCTATAAGCGAGTGTTCTTGTGTGACGGGCGATTATACGCACCATTCGCTCGGGGCGGCCGCACTCTAGGTAGAAATGACCGCTGGTTGCCCTACCAAGCGAGCATCGCTAAGCGACTACAACTTTGATAGCTCTTGTCACTGTGACAAACTTGTGGTGGAAGAGTACTGCAGGCAGTGTGAACAGCCAGCGATCAACTATTTCTATATGTGTCTCTTTTATTGTCACTGGATCTTTTGTACACAGTACGTTTCTTTACTGAGAAAATAGAATAGAATAGAATAGAATATACTTTATTGTACACCATAAAATTATACACATAGTCATAGTCATAGTCGTAGTGTATTATTAAAATAGTCGATAGCTAATCGCTTACTCATCGGCGGTGGAGAATTTTCGTTAACTTTATCGTATTTAACTCTCAGACTGCTATGGTTTACTACCTACCGATGGAACTAGGACCACCCAATTCAGTGTCAAAACACCATTTTGTCCCATCATCAGTTGTGACAACAATCACAGATTATGGCCATCCATATTCCGATCAAATAAGCACGTTCATAGTGGAAGTTTACTAAGAAACACCGGTGATAAAATTCACACTTCTTGCACGTAAAAACACCCAAAGTTCACACTTATGGGCAAACGGTCGCGTGAGTTTGTTCCGGCCTAATGAGGCGGCGTCATTCATTGCGCAAGCCCACGTCGGCGTATTCGCCACGCTCCGGAACAAATCGCACCCGAATACGGGCGTGTGTGGATGATGGTGTGATTTTTAGTCGTAATTGAAATAGATTGGTCGCTTTCGACTAGGTTTTGTGTGAAAGTTGGTATTGATTTAGATGAGTAAAAAATACTTTGAGACCAGCATTTGAGACTTCTAAATTTCCCATGGTGATGTTGTAAAGTGACGTCAGTGTAGACCTATACTCAGTATTAGGTGATTACGGGTTGAAGAAGTTGCCCATGGCTATTTATTTATTTATTTATGTATACACAAAACACTTAACAGAGAAAATAAATAATACAGATAGAAGAGGGCACAAAGGTACTGCTTATTTTAATAGAAATTTCTTCCATCAGACTAGTGAAAGGAAAGTTGGATAATATACGAAGACACAGTGTGTAGAAGGAATTAAGGAAACTTAAAATAGAGTGACGTGTGTGTAGACTCAGTATTAGATGATTACGGGTTGCAAAAGTTGCCCATGGCTATTTATTTTTGTGGTCTCCGCGAAAGGTCTTGTTCGTCAGCGGATTTCTGGAATCTGAGCTACATGTGCACTTGTCAATAGACATATATATAATATGTTGAATTTTGTGAATATTATAGTAGTGGTAGGTATGCTTTTCAAGCATTAGGTAGGGATAGTTCCAGAAGAAGAAAATTATGAAGATGGTTTGCAAATTTGCTATAAACAATTATGCAGCCTACTGTCTTTCCCACAAGGAACTTATCATTAGCAGACTATACCCTCAGTATTATATTAGAACGGATGTTTATGAAACCAGTTGACCTCTTTTCACTGCTTTTCTCTTATCCATACGATTTGAAGTGATTAGAAGCACTCAACTGATTTTCGGATGTGTTTATCGTATGTTTGAATAACTGTCCTATCCGGGCTACTTAAATTACTGAATCAATAAATAGTAATAGAAATAGTCTTTAATACACACATTTAAATTAATTACCCATGGATAACTTCCTTTTACCGTTAATATTTACACAATACTCAGCTGAAAGTATTTAACTAATGCGTCGTCATGCATAATAAGAAAGTAAGTAGGTACTTACTTATTATTATGTATTGAAAGATTCTAATTGTGCATTTATAATGGCTCATTATAGTCTAATGGGTATCTTATTAGTTAATAATTATACAGTGCTATTTATTTTATTACGGTAAGTACATGACACTTATATGCGCTTGGGGTTTATCGATTTCCATTGAAATACAATAATTGTCAATGACGTCCTAGTAAAAAATATTACGTAGCGCTTTATAATATTATTATCTAGATATAGGCAATATAAGTTTCGTCTTGAAGGTAATATAAAGGCAATTAGAAAATTCATGAAGATTGATCCATGATTGATACTACAAATAGAAAATTATTTGCCAGGTCATGATGATTTTTTTGGGAACAATAATAGCAGCTGCCAGAAGATTTCTATAAGCTGAGTGTACATATCAATAGACAGATATAGAAACGGGCTAAATACCTACTGATAAAACCGTGCCTTAATTGAGAAATGGAATAACCAAACCATCGATAAAACGACCAAGATTTATAGAAACAACTCTTAAACGATAGATAAAAATAGTGGACGTCAAGTCAATCAAGGTACGTCTTAACACGTAAACGGCAGTAGTATATCGATTTTAAATGCAAATACGAACAGCTGTTTATCGTCTGAATGATTGCATTAAGCTTGCTTCGAGCTTAATTACCTTGTGTGGGCGATGGCTCGGTTTCGTCTCGAGACGAACGCCAATCTAGGAATGACAGACTTACGACTGTTACGGATTGTAGGACAAAAACCGGTATTAGTTAATTAGATGATGTGATAGTGGAAAAAAGGGTTGGTCGCTAATGGTTTGAAGGCTAGTGATGGGTATAGGATTAGCGCTTCGACTTAATTGTATTGAAGTTTGGCATGAAAACTTGATAGTCTTTGCTCGCTGTGACTGCGATTTAAGGTGGCCATATAATTTAATGGATATGTGGAATTGAAGCATGGCAAGATCATTTCTGTTTATGTGATTGATTTATTTTTTACATGACTTTTACAATCTCGAGACCCTGAGTCCCGGTCATTTGAAAGGCGTGCGAGGGCCCGAAGCCAACTCGCAGAGGCCTTGTTAGGCATATATCAGTAAATGTGACACCAACTGACGATTATCCCTTTATGCAACACGTAAGAGCAATCCCTAGTTGGTGCAGGACTATTGCAAAATATGAAGAAAAAATGTATTGGGCTATGGGTTTGGACCTACCAAACCCATAGCCCAATACATTCACTTAGTGGATCGATTGCCTAAAACTATAGTAGGACTACTGGCCCCTGCCTGACAAGTGTTGAACTACACGGCTATAAAATTATTGATTTTATTATTATTGCGTTTGGCCATAATCTCACCAGAGGCCCTGGACAAGTATCACCAAAGTGTGGCGATAGGTATTAGAAAAAATAAAAATGTATGGGAATGTCAAACACTATCGAAATGTCAAGTGATCAATCCCTGACATTTTGGCATTTCGACTAACGCCATCGCTGACATCGAATGTCATTTTTCAAAAGCCTCTGTTCATGGTAAGCGATGACGTGGTCGACAATGGAGCACACTTGCCTAGAAGTAGGCTTAAAGATCTCCAGGTTGTAACTATCAGGAAAGGAGTTCGGTTATGGATCATTTTGTTTACTTCGATAATCTATGTAGGACAGCTCATTGCAGATAAATCTAACTTGTTTTGGTATTGACTATAAATACAACAGCATCCCTAGTCATGTAACCTGTACAAGTAGAAAATGTACAAAAGGCTATTGGTATTATAAAGTTAGACTTACTTCAGAATTCAGTTTCATAAAATGTTTATACCTACCTTAAACATTTACAATACCTATTATTGAATGCATTGCCCACTCCTATTTAAATATAAAATTAAATTCAATAATATCAATAAAAACCGTGATTTACCTTCAATTGAAGATGCTCATATATTTTTTACAGCATGAGGGTACTTTATTCCAATAATAATACTTTATGATGCATTTTAAAAATATATTTTTTATCAATAACTCACATCATCATTTTCAAGGGGCCCACCGACAGTTAATAAATAATACTCTCAAGTCAATTCGTCACACTTTTTACATCTATTATTGTCAATTATTATAAATTTTAATACAGGCAGCGTGATTTTTATCAACAAAAGGATGGGTTAAATTCAATGAACTTTCTTTTTGTAATGGCTTTTATTTAGTTTAGTAACAACAATGGTTTGATTTGTTGTACGTTATGGCATGTTGTTCGAGGTAATTTTTTCGCATCATGCGTTTTTGTTGATAGTTAAAGACACGATACATCCGTAACATACAGGAATATCTATGGTAACATACACGATTGCGCTGAATGTATTCAATCAAAATCAAGGTATTTATTTCAAGTAAATTTTAGAAGTACTTTTGAATTGTCAAACAAAAATTAATAAAAAGATGACTCCAGTTGCAAATTCGCAAGCGTCTGTAGGTCTCAATGGAGAAGAATTTGCAAGAAACTCCCCGGACACTCTTTTCCATCAGTTTTAATTACAAGTTTTTGGTTACATCATTCTTGTTGAAAAAATACATATATGTGAGAACGATGTAAAAAGACGTATACGTAAAAGCGTCTAGAGTAACAAATAATCATGTCAACTTATATTTAGGATCTTTGATTTCAAGTTTTTTTTGTGTTCTTTTGGAACTATTGAAATAAAACTAAACTTAGAATTGCTTCTCTTATGTGCATTGTTATATACCGTCAAATCAAATTAGTTAGATAGCGAAAGTTTTCGACAATAGATATCGACACTCATTACAGTTCCAGACTTTCACTAGTTAATTTATTTGCCTATATAATAGCAAATGTACCCAACATTTGCACAGATACGGTGACGAATCTTTTTCCTCAAATTCAACGACAAACAATAACCAACTTTGTCTCCAACATTTACTTCTACACCCAGCAGTGTTTGACCTATCACGCTAAAAAAATAAAAACGCCTCCATACTTCAAATGCCAAACGTTTGTTTGTCTCCTCGTAATGATTGAACGGTATTTTATGTGTACAGTTTTGGTATTGGGATCTAAGACAATAAAGATAAGAACTCTTTGATCAGTTTTTGCTTTTAGTTTTAAGAAAGTATGCCAAACAGACCACATGATTGTATTGACATAGATCATTATATTATAATAATGGTTGAACGTAAACCGCACTATGAGTCTCTTGGGTTTCTTATGTAAATCTTGGAATAAATTAGGTACCTCGAAAGTATATCATCATCTTGTTTTGCTCTGGATTTTTTAGATCTATGTAACATTTAGAGAAATTTTAAAGTTCAATCTTAAGAAATGAACTGTCTACAAGTGCTTTTGAACTTCTTACTAGTTCTTGCGAAATTCTTACACAATTTATCTAACAAGAAACAATATCTTTCCAATTAGAAAAAATTGGGCTTTTCAAAATTATCTACCTTTTTAGGGTTCCGTACCCAAAGGGTAGAAACGGGACCCTATTACTGAGACCTACACAGATGATGTATTTATATTGCCACTATAACAACAAATACTAAAAACAGAATAAAATACATATTTGAGTGGGGCTCCCATACAAAAAACGTGATTTGATTGCCGTTTTTTGCGATAATGGTATGGAACCCTTCGTGCGCGAGTACGACTCGCACTTGGCCGGTTTTTTTATGTAATTTACTAGCTTCTGCCAGCAGATTCGCCCGCGTGAGTGTCGAAAATTATCCCAAAGGAATGTTCCTTTGGGATAATAAGTCCTATGTGCTATTCCAGACTATCTACCTCTGTGCCAAATTACATCCAGATCCCTCCAGCCGTTTGAGCGTGAAGAAGTAACAAACATACACACTCACAGACTTTCGCCTTTATAATATTAAAGTATGAAGTATGATTAGGTTTTTGTATATCAGCGTAGGATGATTTGTACCAAAAGTGGTCTGGTCATCATCTTAGTAGTGCACCAGCTTTAACACCTTAAAAATATGCCAGAATATACCAGTTCATCGCAGATGGCAGCGAATCTGATCTCCGACATGATCTGTCCTCAGGTGACACGCAAACGTCGACGCTCCGCTATGCGAAAGTGATGATTAGCAGCCAGTGTCACCCTTATCCGACCTTTCCAGTAATTCCAGTAAATTTGTAACAAAATAGACGAGGTGATGTAAGAATCAAATGTATAGCAATATGTCCCGAAAATATTTGTGTATGCATAAGCTAGTCTAGTTCGATTTTTCCATAGGCAACAACAAAATTCTCTCCCACGGAAATCCTCCACCAACACTGCCATATCGCGAATTACGTATATTCTACCCAAAACGTTAGGGCTAAATGTTTGCTCTAACTTTACGTCGAAGGGCGCTAAAAGGTTTGCAAATAGACGTTAAGTAACGCGTCAACTTAGACAATGACGTCTGTATAACCAACGCGTTTGACCCCTGTTTGTTGACGTGTGGTTCCCAGGAAAACTGGGTTATAATGTAATTTGAGGTGTTATGAACGGTTTGGTTTTGATCTAGTTTGTTAGTAGGGCATTAAGTCAAAGTATTGTTAGGTAAAAATGCAGTTGCAGCGGTTATACGCAGCGTCGCTACTTGCTTTTAATTGGAGTAGCTTTTCGCAGTAAAGAACTTTTGCGACAACGTACTTCGCAATGGTAAACTTTCGCAGTAACGTACATCGCAGTAAAGAACTTTCTCGACAAAGTACGTCGCAATGGTAAACTTTCGCAGTAACGTACATCGCAGTAAAGAACGTTTGCAACGACGAACGTCGCGATAGTAAACTTTCGCTGTAATTTACATTGCGGTAATGAACTTCGCAACAATGATTTACACTCCGGGTGCACCAATGAATTTACATGATGCTAATTTATAAAAAAGTGAGATATATATATACACTATGACTCGTTAAATTACCACCGCTTTAGTGCAGCGAAGATGGGTCTTGACCGAGGTTTAGACAAGGACAATGTTATTATTTATTATTACTATTTATTTATTCAAAATAACGTAAATAACACCTGTTATTGTTGTTAAAACTTTACTAAGAATTGCTTGCAAACAAGCGAAGATTCTTATTGGCAAGTAAGCCTTAATCTTATATAAAAGTACGTCGCCTCATTTATAAATAGCTGAAGATTAATCATATAGTAAATACCCTTCCAATCATAGAACACAAAAAACTCTATGAGCTCACAGCTACTTTATTAATAACCCATACAGGCGACAAAGTTAATAACAGAATGACATATCAATTAATTAACAAAAACTCGAACAATAAGCTGTCGTAAAACTAATTTAATATCTGTGAGCAAACAGTTTATTTGCCGATCCGCTATGGCGCCAGCTGTTGCGACGAGGGTAGCGGCAAAGAAGAAGCACGTAAATAGTGCAGAAGTGATATGGAAACGATGTTTTTACGGACAGTAAAAATAGAGCCGTATGTGAAAGTGGCACTGTTTTTGCAATCACAGTTCGGATGCGTTAATGTAACCAGCTGCAAATAGTTAGGGAGGGAATCGTGACGATAAATACAACAATTCCCTTTTTAGGGTTCCATACCCAAAGGGTAAAAACGGGACCCTATTACTAAGACTTCGCGATCCGTCTGTCTGTCTGTCTGTCTGTCCGTCTGTCACCAGACTGTATCTCATGAACCGTGATAGCTAGACAGTTGAAATTTCACAGATGATGTATTTCTGTTGCCGCTATAACAACAAATACTAAAAATATTATAAAATAAATATTTAAGGGGGGCTCCCATACAACAAACGTGATTTTTTGGCCGTTTTTTGCTCAATATTAATAACGGCAACAGATAGACGCTTGAAATATTCACAGAATGTTAAGTTGTATATTCACTTAAAAAAAAGGAATTATTAAATTAAAATAAAATAAATTAAGGGGGGCTCCCACACAACAAACGTGATTTTTTGCATTGTTTTGCGATAATGGTACGGAACCCTTCGTGTGCGAGTCCGACTCGCACTTGGCCGGTTTTTTTATTAGCAAATATATCGACCATTTCCAATAAGATATTTTTTGGCAGATAACAAGATTTATATGAGTACACATCATAATTGAAACCGTAATATCAACTTAAAAGAATGTTCCCTTCTGCAATTTATCGCATCTTCATCTTTGCAGTATATTGCAGATACAAGTTTTTGTTTCGCTATCGATCGACTCCTGAATGGAAAATGTTTAATTAATGCAGAAAAATAACTAAAGGGCTTATTACACTACACGGTATCCAGGGCCCTAAACCCTAATTCAGGGTAGTGTAATAAATGTTAAGGATTTAGGGTTCTCATAATATCGACCTTATTGCTTCGGAATGATTTAGTAATAATAAGCCCTTAAGTAAAGTGTTATTTTAAGTTGGTCTTGACCATCATATCCATACAAGAGAATTTTTTTGAGGCGGTTCATTATTGATGGCAAAAATACAGTATGTAGTAGCCAGGTAGCCACAAAAACTTTTTAATGTTTATAAGTCTCAATCAAAATTGGAGCAAAAAAACATTAAAAGTTGTTATTTGCTACCTGGTTTTCTATTACGAATTAATCCATAACTTATCTGATTAGTAATCATTAAGAATATCTAATTAGATCATGAAGCGCCAGGCGCTATCATTGCAGTTGACTATTAGCGGCATTAACATGTTCTAGTTTTCAAATCACCATAAAATCAGTTAATTTTATCTGTAAATACTTTATAAGAAGCTCTTGAACTTATCAACGATCATACACTTGCAAAACTTATTGATATCGTTTTTAGTTCATAAATTTTTCCTTGCATCACAATCTTAGGAGCTTTCTTTTTATTCTTACAGCAGCAGATGCTTAACTTAAAAGAGTTATTAGTTATTGTGACTCAAGGTTCATTAGATAATGAATATTGAGTCACAATAAGTAATAAGTTAAGCAGTGTGACAGATTAATTTCTCAGTTTTTCTATGACTTTTTTAAGTTCCATTAGAGACTTAATATACTATAACACAACTATTTTAAACACCCCATTACAAAACAATTTCGATACCCAGCTTCACACATTCAACCAAAGACAAAATTTCATTCAGGCCACTAAGTACAACAGAACTTTTAACGAATGAATTTCTCTAAGACGACCTGCCTGGTCCCTCGACTATAAATATAAGATCATCTAATGCCATCATTCGGTGCGACTCAAAGTGATCTCTAACGGAGATTTGGTCCGATGTCACTGATCGTATATTGTCGCCCGAGATGACTCCGATAGCGTATGATAATGTTGGGGTGGGATTTCGTTCATAGGTGGAGCGGAAAGCGTTTCGTAACGATCAAGAACTTCGATTACCAATATTAACAAATAGCCTTTTATTATTATAAGTCTTATTTATAATTACAGACTTCTCTCTGTCATACACAAAATTGCATATAAATAGTAGAAAGGAATATTTTTTTAATATTAGTATTAGTTGAGTTTCATTATCTCTAAAAGTTTTGTTCTAACAAGTATGTTGTTTGTTTGATGTTGTTTGTTCTAAGTTCAAAAAATATGACCTCAATTTAATCAAAAAGAAAATCTAAGTAGCCAAGGCTGTAATAAATAACAACTAAGGTGACTTTCTAACAGTCATAAATTCAGTAATCGAACATACTCGTAAATATTATCTAAAACAGACAAACAATATTCCATTCAATTAAATCAATAATGCTAATAACCAAGATAAATCAGAGACAATAACATTATATCACCAGCCAAGCGGAAGATTATAAATTGGTATTGGTAATTTGAAAGACAATTAGACAAATAAGCTAACGTATTGTATAATAAAGATAGGGCAATGGAGTATGTTGATTAAATTATGTAGTTTCTATTGTGGCGTTACGCAAGCTGACAATTGAATACTAATTTCATATAACAACACCATCGATGATAAAATTAATTGATAAACCGTGTGAGTTACCAGTCATTTAGCTGTGCTTAGATAGGTGATTTTGGTTAATTACGTATTTAATCTTACGGTCTTCATCATAAATGTACTTTTTGGTTGACTGGTAGAGAATTCCTAAGGCCAAAGCCTTAATAGTCCACCATGGTACTGTTGTACATGAAGTTGAAATAAATAAAAACCACAAGATTGATTCAGATCTCTCACTAGGTTCACTTTTAGAAACTTCTTTCATTTGACCTGTAACTTATAACAGAAACTTTGTCAATAAAAATAATAAAAAAAAATCTTCAAGCAAACACATAATTAAGTGCGAAATTGAACTTTATCAACATCTCTATCTGAGTATTTAAACTGACCGTTCTTGTTGATCAACTTAATAGTATCGATACGAAACAGAGATGTCGATTTTATATCTAAATCGAAACGCGAGATACATTAATTCATGCTTTTAATTCACTACATAAAATACACTGGCGCAGCATGTTCTCTATCTTATCTGATGTCATTTATAGGATTAGGGCTAGATGAGACAGATATCGAATAGATGGGTGGTTGAACACCAAGGAATGTCTGAGAGAAATCGTTCAATGAGTTTCTAGCTTTGTTTTTATGTTAATTAGTAGGAACCAGTTGAACGGGATTTGTGAACAAACTTCCGTTGAAAATGTTTGATGTATCACCACGGTACGTGGGTTCCTGTGACGACAACTGTCTTTGTCTTTTGAAGTTGGGAAGAAAGAGAAAAGATGATTCCTAAATGGTTTACCAAATTAAGTGAGAACTAAAAGATCATTTTAACAAACAAATGTAGTGCGGTCGTCGATGGTTCGTTATTACTGTTCATGATGGAATGATTAAGAGTGGAAGATTGTGTTAATGTATGAAGTCAACATCTCAGCTTAAGTATGGATTTATTAAGTAGTTACACAGGATAAGTTAGTTACCTACCACAGACCTGTATCTCCTTTAGAAATATCCTTTCAGAGACGACAAATAACATGTTCTATTTATGAAGATATCGAAATAAAATTACAATATTCATGAGAACATGAAACCTACATTAAACAGTTTGCTCGATCTGCTATTTCCACGTTACTAACTTCTGACTTCAATAAATAATTCCAAGTAAATGAACTTGACAATTTTACACATAGATATCTGTTAAATTATGCAACAAATCGATGTTGAAGTAATTTTGAACTGCTTTTCAAACATGGTGGTCTCGGTGACCGCAAACTCGATAGCCAATAGCGGGGAACGAAAACCGCTAGTTTACAGAGATGAGGATGTTCTTGTCACGTGATTGGTCGTTTTTATCAGGAAAACAATTTCAAATAAAGAATAAGAAAAAAAAAACAATGAAGGCAGAAAATAATTCAAATCTGAAATAAGTCCCATTTTGCTGGTTCACAAAGCTACTTTAAATGTTAAACTTATAAAAACAAGATATGTTTATAAGGCTAAGGCTATGAACGGAACTTATGGCATTGCGCAAATTGTAGTCTTGCGCTTACCATACCAGAATGTCTTGCAGTCGTATAACCTGTCTATGGGCAAAAAGTAAGCGATGGCCAACGGCTCTACAGCAAAAGATGAATTGTGCTTTTTTGCAGACTAAGGGCCATATAGGAAATTATAGGTACTACTACCAACCAACTTGTCCTCGAGTTTACTGATGGGCTTTGTATTTATTTGTATGCAACAATGTTGCATTAAAAGTTGAATAATGAGAGGAATTAATTAGTAGAAATCGTTATGGTCTCTTTGTTTGTTGGCTTGACATAAGGTTTTGGAAATAATCAACTAAATAAAGATCCAATCAATCAAAATCCAATCGACATTTTTACGTTCAAAATTATGGACTAGTTCAAATTTTTTTTTGTTTCGTATATAATTCTGTTTTATTGAAATATTTTCTCTTATCCCGTATCTTGCTACCCTCGTCTTATTATTTATTCCTCTAGTTAAATTATATCTTGTATATTCTGACGAGTATGAACGATCGTTCAGCCGCAGAGGCGCGTGTCAATCGACAACGGACACCACTTTTGTTTTTTGTCCCGATGTGGTTTATACCGGATTTGAGCACGTCACATTATCTGTTAGTGATATTCGTTACTTCCGTTATGACAGAATTATGGGTTCATTTGGAGAAATAGCATCAAAATCATCATAATCAAAAAAAAACAATCATCATCATAATTCTAAGAATTATGAGATTTATATCAAGTCTGTCTGCCGAAGATATTACATTTTCTAAAATGTTTGTCGCTGCTATTACATATGTAATAATAGAAATATTTATTCTGTTTGAACAACACGATTTCCGGTGATTCACTCTAACTATATTCCCGAACAAATTTCGATGTTCAAACAAGATCCCAAACGGCTTCAAAATGTTTTATACCAAGTGGGAGTGTCAGTCATCATTCACTCCGAAGTACATGTCTATACACGGCAATAAACTGGCCAACGCCTACATTTGTGACCACTTTACAGACGGACGGACCATCTTACACAATGTTACCTCTGTTCTTTAACAATCAACGCAACGAATCTTTGGTTTCTCCTTTCAACATGTCCACTTACTCATTTGTTGTGGTCATTGTTGCATGAATGACAACAATACATTGTTATTAGCTTCGCCTAACGTTAATTTTAATTAACTTGATTATATATTTCCGTAGAAAAACAAGCTCGGTATGTTTAATCACTGCCAATTAGTTTAGACATTTCAAATCAAAATCTCCCCCTGTAAACAATCCCTAGAATATCATGATAGTTATAATTATAATGAGTTTTTAATTTTGTCGAATTCGAAAACTTGAAAATGACGATACAATAAAATAAAGCGTGAGAAATGAGAATGTTTAAAACATTTCATGCAATTAAACCAAGTGATGATATGTGTGAACTGCACAGCTTTAAACTGAATTCAAACTGCGTTGCATTGTTATAACACATTTGATATAACAATGCAACGCAGTTTGAATTCAGTAAAGACTCCTCGGCGGTACAACGGATGAATGGGCGAAAGTTGGGCGAGTCCATCACGATCCTCGTTTTATCATGCAAACACATGATGTTTGTGTGGTTTTTTAGAATATATTATCGTTATTCATTCCTTGTTTTCCTTATCTGTCTTGATTCACCGTTTCAATCATGCCGATCATGAACATGTACGATCTGAATATAATGGACCGCAAAATGTCGCATTTTTTTGATCAACTGTCGTCATACCTGCTCAACCAAATTGAATAAATATATAATATTTTGCACCAACAGTAAATTAGCTTACCAAAAAAGATAGATACATCTTCACGTTGATTTTCAATAGGCTAAAATGTAAAAAGCCAGACAAAGTACGAAACTGAAGAACTGACTTTCAGAAGGAAAAGAACTAAATCAAAAAGTAGCGCATTCGTGAATCCGAAAATTCCGGCAAAGGTTTTGCATCACTTTTTTGCGGCACATTTCAAAGTTGCGAATCTCATGTTTTTTCCTTAAACAATAAGAGGTATTAAACAGCATATTTCTCGAAATGATAATCTTCCGTCGATAGTATCTTTCGCACTGTCATGTAGTTAACCCCTTTTAGCTGAAGAGGAGTGGCTAACAAATGAACCGGTGGGAACAAAGTGTAGGTGAATCATTAGCCATGATTTGCCTTATCGCTTTTAGGTCCTGAATACCAAGTAGGCTTATAGTAATGATGATTCAGTATACCGGGCTTTAGTCATCAGTATGTGGATTTGTAAACGTGAGCGGGAAAATTTTACGACCGACATTATGTGCATTTCGAAAACGACAGCTAACAAGCCCTTCTCACCCATATCGCAACAAGAAAAAGAAACAGTTACCAGAAAGGCAATGAATGTATGCTATAAAATATTGAAAAACTCCAAGTCTGAGAAAGAGAACAGTATTGTAACAAGATTTACATTTTCCTCTAAAATTGTGGTTTCATTGTTTGTACATAAACATTATCGCCAAGTTTGCTAAAAAAGCCTCTTGAACCCTTCCCTCTTAGATCAACTTGCCACTCACTAAACTGTCTTAAGATAATAAGTATTGAAACCCTTTAGAAGGGTGCGGGCAAGAGTCAATATTTGCAAATATAAGACGTTATTTAGATGCAAGACACGATCGTCTGCCCCCAGAGTCGGCTGTCCAGCCTTCTTATGCAAATCTTGCCATATCTCCGAATATTCACTAAGAGGTTTATTCGGCGAGGTCCTTTGAAACTCCTCAGAGTGGGTGTATTAAATTTTTCATAACTGCCCACTTCACTTGGAGTGCGTTTATTATACTTTCCGCATTCGGCGCTCGTTATTTGATATTTTAAATTTCCGCACATAAAGTTGCACTCTGGAATTTTGGTCGTATAAAGCTTCAACGAATATTTTGAAATGTATGTGAATGTTTGCTTGGTTGTTAGTTTTCATGTGTAAAACGTAAGTTGAAAAGCACTTTTGCTCTTTATTGCTCGAGTATTATTTAAATCTCATACACTGTTTTCAGTTTTAAATGTTTAGGAATGAAGGCAGGTATTGCGAAAAGAATATGGTTACGTGTCTTTGAAATTGGCCGTATTACAAGAAAAACACGTACGCTTTTGGTTATCAACGTATCTTGTCAGCACCTTTCAATTAATGCTGAGGAAAGCGATTTAAATTGAAAAGTAAAAATTTGAGCTTTTATATTTTTATAACAAGCTGCGGTTCAGTAAGTGGCAATATCTTTGAAAGATCACGATCTTGTTGTATATAGTTGTGTCAACTTGCTGAAACAAATAATGTTATTTGCGATTTTTATATCGTTTATTTACTACAAAAAATACACTATTACCCACTATGATAACGTGACGGTTATAATGTTAGGTAATTTATTTTTTAATCATGAGAATATTAGTGAGTTTAACAATGCAAATTATATTTAATCGGTTACTCTTTTAGCGAACATGAAACTGCAATGTCGTACGAACATCCTGGCTCTCACAAACAAGCTCGTGACACAATGATATCTTGCCATCAGCGATGCATCAGCTTTGCAAACCTACGAGTACTTGCGAAATGAGTAAGTAATATAAAAATACTTGGTCACGTCATGGCAATCTAAAAAGATAATCTATCTCACGGTTCTAAGGAAATAACTGTAAACCCTGTTAGCATCATTTGACCCAGCACCCCACCTGTTCACGAATTGAATTAAACCTTCGCATGTCTAAACGCAGTAAAATCTATAGCAGCCGAAATAACGATATCAAAATATTTCAACAACCATTGTTGTTGTCAAGGGTGAGAAGATAAGTTAATAATATAATGACATATTATTGCTCCCTCTATGCTTATTCGGCTATTTCCACGATCTTAGCCTCATAATTTATAATTTTATCATTACCATCAGCTTCATCTTTATCTATTGTTTCACAAAGCTCAAATTCGTTCAGCTCTTCTGAATTTACAACGTTGTCGACAAGAAACAATCGTGTTGTTATTATGTTTATGGTGTAATGTCAAAATAAAATGTTTTCTCTAGTTGTGAGCGCGTCATTAATTCGAATTTTATTCACATTATGGTGCGTGACTGCATTATGTATTTGAGTTTCAAACTGTTTCGATAACGCATCTAAATAGATTATTTCTATTAAAAAATATTGTCTTCCTACTCAGTTTAAGTCAATTCTATAACGTAGTTGGTGTAGAGCTTTATATTAGTTATGTCTAGGAATTAATTTTATTGCCTATAACTGCTAGCGCAATAACAGAAATATTAAACGTTATGACACTGCCATGCAAAGTATTACCCAACACAAATTTTACTAATTATTGCGTGTATTTGGCTCATCATCACTTCTCACATTTACAAAATAGCATGAAATAAGTTTAAATACATAAATGAGATAAATAATGCTACAAACTGCTAAAAAATATTTTGAAATTATTATCAACTTAACCTTTTTTGAAGTATCATTCCTGTGGTCTATCCTCCGGGACACGGTAACTGTGCTTTTTCAAGGACACTCAGGAAGTAGTGTAGTACCCTATAAGTTCTTCCAGAGCTTACCTGTCACAGACTTATAGATAAAACAATTTTACCTTTTTTAGATATATTGGTACATATTAAACCACTATTTATAGCAATCAAATCCAGGGAAAGAATCTTCCATTTACCAACAGAATCAGAAACCATGATCAATATGCACCAAGGGTAACTTTCAAATGGTCTAATTATGCCGTCAACATCCTCAAAGTTAGACTCAGTAAGTTAGTTACAAGACTACTGATTGTCTGCTGTAACTAAGTATTTATTTGCTAAGGAAACTAATAACAAAGTGGAATGGCTTGGAGGGATGAGGAAGCAGAAACCGGTCGCTTGTTTGTTCATGGAATTTATATACATAGTATGGTGTTTATTTTTATAATTGATCGTGGTTTTTGATGATCTCAGAGATTGATAGACGGTTCATGGATTTCAAATATGTATTGAATTAGTTTCAATATTTATTTGAAAAAATACTTAAAAGCGGTTTTATGAAGAGGAATGAAGTAAACAGATTCGTAACGCTGTTGATGAGGAATAATATTGGATTAGATAATAGTATACTATTGGGTTTATTAAGGCTGGCCTAATGAGCATTTATGCCTCAATTCTTCTTCTTCATCATTTGTGCAGTCTTGGCAATGCGGTCGTGGTCATCATTTTGCTGTAAGACTGACTTCTTCTTCTGCTTCTTTTTGGCTGACTTCGGGAAGCCATAATTCGTTTGATGATGTGACTGGATGTACTCAATATGACATTCCTAGTAATTTTACATTTCTTTGAAAGCGTAGTATAAATATACACAACTGATAATTTGTAGACACATATTTGAGTGCGACATCCACAATGCGTAGGTTGGTGCAGAAACTTTTGCAACACGGTTATGAAAAGAGAAACCTGAAAAACAACCGTATCAGTAAAGTTGCTAATAGTCAGAACAAAGTAGATGGTACAAATTGACCTGTGTGTCATAGTTTTCTAGCGAAGTAGTGCGATACAGTAATACGAGTAAGTTTCCCACGAAATATTGTACAAATTAACAGCGCAGTGTTCTATGAGAACTTAAATACTAGCACGTATTAGTATCACGCTATGATATATTAATAATTCATAAATAACAGGAATTTAATATATAGGTACTTACCTACTTGAATTTGGTGGATTTTTCTCATAATATTCACATTTTATGTCATTATGTGATATTGCGAATATGTCACAGTCTTGGTAAAGCAAAAGCTTGATAGTAAAAAATAATAGTTTCAAAAAACACGTTTTAATAGAAAACCAAAATAAAACGTAGAAAAGAATTTTCGATAAATTTAAATTAAGAGCGTAGGGTGGTTTAAAGATATTTTTAAAATGCTACCTCCAATATGCATCAATATCTGTCAATAAAATATTATAACAATTGACATCAAGCATCCCTCGCTTTCAGTTAAAATTTTAATTAAGAATAGTGATTCTTAATTTAAATTTTTTGAAAATTATTTTCTACTTTTTTGTTTGGTTTGCCGTTAAAGCGTGCTTTTTTTGTTTTTTTTTTTCTATTATTTATTTTTACTTTTTAGTGCAATCGCTAATCCTGGAGATCCTGGTAAGGATAATGGGACAAACTATTTAAATCATTTCATTGTCATCGGTCCTTTGCAGTGTGCAAAGATTCAAATTAATCTGACGTCTTGAAAGGGGTGAAAATCACGTTCATATTAGTAATTAGTAATATTTATTTATCTCCCACATAGTACAATTTTGTTTCTATATATGTTACAAATATTGGAGGTACAAAGGTTTGTGGGAGTCAGGAATCCAAACTAGGATACCCTGTGCTATGGACTCCTGGCTTCCCTCGCCGAGATTGGGATTTACACAAATTGTATAACGTAGGCCATGTAGGACTGTAGTAAGAATGTGCTTGAGCTTTCGGTGAAGGAAAACATCGTGAGGAAACCGTAGCACGGTGGTAGGGTACTTTGTAGTACCCGCCTGGCTGGCAACCACCCTCAAGTTGAAAATCTGTCGCCAAGCACCTTCCGGTGTGTTCCGACAGCAGCACTTGAGAGCCAGTTCCCTTCTAGGCTTTGTGTGCTTACCACCATCGGCCACATCATCACTGACCACGGTGAGATTGTGGTCAAACACAGGCCTATACAAAGTAATAAAAAAAAAAAAAAAAAAAAAGAAGAAAAACAATAAAAAAAGGAACCAAAAAAATTAAATCAAAAAATTCTTAAATAAAATAATAATTAAAATTAAAAACGCGTGTGTATGTTTGTAAGTATGCAAAGTGTGAGTGTGAAGTGGAATGTGGTTCATAGATGCCACTACATAGATACAAACATAAAACCAAGCTAATAAAAACGTGTTAAAAAATAATGATAGTCTTATGAACTGAAAGTCGTCTCATTCAAATAATTATTTTTGAGCTAGTTTTAACACTGCACAAAGCACTACTGTGCTCAGTGAAACAGGAAGTTCAACATTTAACAACGTAGAACGTTATTGTCTACTATCCCAACATCATTTTGGAAGAAACTATCAATCACGGTTCACCGCACCATTTTTTATATGTTATCTGTAAACACAGCAACGTACGGGTGATATAGCATCCACAACATCCCGAATGGCTATTGAATATGGACGTTAGACGCTCCATACAACTCATGTATTGCTCGCTGGGTTCACTTAACTGTTCACAGAGCCTGAACTTTCACAACTATGGATGGCATACGTCCAAAATTTTAGGAAACTGCATTTATCAAAAGATAGACGCTCCCAAAGCGAATCTGCTGGACGTTATACGCGCCCTTGTTTGAACTAACTTTTTTAATTTTCTTCATAAAATCTATTCTTTTTGAGCTGTCAAGTGGGAGGAAAAGTTTTAAAAGCATTTTATTCTTTGTATAACGTTAAATAAAGGTTTAAGCAAACATGAGATTGGCTCGCATATTGCTGAAACCTATTTAAACATTGACTTTAAAGTTTCTGTCATGGTTATTAAGTTAATACTCCGAGGATGGTACATAACAGACCAAAATTGAGTTACTTATTCTTTTTGTTGACAGTGAGGCAATTGCTTTCTTAAAGTACTCATTTTGATACATGCATTTATATTCTGCTCACGATATCAATTTGAATCGCATAATATATTGCAAGGCAGCTAAAAAGTTTCGTCAAAAGAATTGCTTCAGAACAGTCTCATTGATCTTCCAAATTATGCAGAAAAGATCTGACGAGAGTTATAATTTGGGCATAAATCCTGATTTTAGATCCTACTAATTTGTATTCCAGACCACACAAGGGTGACCAACAACCTACAAATAGTTGGACCGTTACTCAAATTCCCACAATTTATTGCATCATAATGACGACACAACTCACACTGCAAATTGCACATTGCGTTAAGAATGTACAGTCCACAAAAGAGATAACTATACGCCCAAGAACTGCAAGACGAAATGTTGGTCATCCGGTGAATAGGCAGAAAAAAAGAGAAGCCTATGCTCAGCAAAGGGTGAAGTCGGGCTTTGGATAGTGATGATGATACATGCAGATCATTTTAAATAATTTTAACCACTATTGTGCCTAATGTCAAGTCTTTGTCTCTGCGTGTCTGCCTCTGCTTATATTTAGAAAGTTACTCCGCTCGAAATAACAATGAATTCTTCCAGCAAAACACCCAGATGTTTAAATCTCACCTGCATACCGAACCCTTTCGCTGTCCGTACATTCATTTGTATGAAGACAACGCCTGCGGGCGGCACACAGTCTGTAATATCGGCGGGTCATATTAGCACTGAATGACACACGTTCTGAACCTGCGAACTGAATTAGAAATGAGAAATACGCTGGGTGTCATTTGTTTTATATTCACTGAGACTTCAACGAAAACATAAAGTGAAAATTTAAAGTTCAACTGGCCAGTATTAAAAAGAAGAAAAAAGCTATGTCAAGAAGAACGCCAGTTTTTCAATAATTTTCTATTGGCCTAGATTCTTGATATTACTTTTTCAGCGTTTATTAACATAACTGGAATACTTTTTTTTTGTTGAAAGTTGGTAATATCAGAATAAAAATACTTTCCCGAACTAAGTTTTTAGATTGAAAAATAATTTAATTTTATTGGCTATTTGGCATACTTAAGCTCTTTTACTTACACTAGAGCAGATCTTAATTAATGCCTATCAGCAAAGAGAGTTGAACATCCAATAGTGTCATTTAGACATAAATTTAGTGTGTAGAAGTAATGTGTTACCTCCAATTTATGCTTTACTTCTATATATCATATATTATAGCCCAGTAGTATCGGCCCTGGCTTACGTGTCGTAGGTCTTGGGTTCGAACCCAGGCTGGCGCTTTACTTTGTGTAAATAATACATCTCCACTGCTCTAAAAACGGTGAAGGAAAACATCGTGTGGAAACCAGCATATCCTAGAACCAAAAATTTGAAGATATGTGACATCCACCAACCCGCACTGGGCCCACGTGGTGGATTAAGGCCCATCCCCTCTCTCACAGAGAGGAGGCTTATGTCTCAGCAGTGGGAACATTAATATTCTGATGATGACGTTGTATCTACATAGTGAGAACTTGTAGAACACTATTTTAGTATGAAAACCGTCGAAAGTCTAAATTGCCACTAAAGTATAGTTTGACCCAATCTTAACTTCAAATTCTTAATTATTCAGAAACCGAGTTAGTGTTAGTGAAAGCTAGAACTTCTTAAGCAGTAATTTGACTATTTCCTACAAAACATTATAGGTCATACCTGACACCTGTCCGACAAAACTCTCACGCTTCGTAACCCTACACTGTCAGTACCTGAAGAATACAGCCCATGACTGTGCAATTGCCATTGCTATTACTTCTCGAAAGTTAATCGCTATATCGTATTACGTGTCATAGAAACTGAGACGTTTGACAACTTCTAATGATATAGAACTTGATCGTTATTTGACAGTTTGATCTGTGTTTTGGTTAATGTGATCAATGATGTAGAAAAAAGGATTAAATTTGTAAGCGCTTTATAATGGGTATTGTCGTTTTGTTACATAATAATATCACTTTGGATCATGTCGTTAATTTAATGTTGGATGGATTTTTTTTGTGATATGTAGGTAAGCACTTGTATATTTTTAAATGCTTTTTAAATTTATTGTTATAAGCCAAACAAAATAACTATGGCATTGATAGATATTCCAGTCTAAAAATACCGACCAAGTGCGAGTCGGACTCGCGCACCGAAGGTTCCGTACAAACCTCAGCTTAAAGGTATTATAAACCTGATTATTTGATATGAATTTCAATTTAATACCTCTACGCGTTCATGAGGAAAAGATTTTTAATGATTTTTATTATATGATGTAACTAAAAATTTACGGTTTTCACAATTTTACCCTTATCTGTGCTATAAGACGTTGCTTCGTACCACATTTCAAGATTCTGAGTTCACGGTAAGTACCCTGTAGGTTTTGATTCCCTTGCGAGTGTCGAAGATTTGCTGAAATTTGAGGCGGGTTTTAAACGGCTGTATCTTTTGATTGCGTTAGCTTAAAAGTTTGATTTTTTCACAGTTTTAAGGAACAGTAGTCTTGAGTATTTGATTTAAATTTTAGCTTGACACCTCCACGCATTCCTGAGAAAAAGGGTCTTGACAGATATACAGACGGACGGACGGACAACAAAGTGATCCTATAAGGGTTCCGTTTTTCCTTTCGAGGTACGGAACCCTAGATACAATATCTTAGTGTGGTAAACGGTAGATGATCTTTAAAATGTCCAATTTGGAAAAGAACTGCAAACGTTCGTATGTCAAACTGCAGCAAAAATAGCTCTACAACTAAAACTTTCCAAACTGGATATTTTACAGGGTTATGCAAATAAGACCCTAAAGTATACTTCTAAAGTGGAGTTACTTTTAATAAGTTCGAATGCAGTCGGATCGCTAGAAGTAGGTGTGAAAGTGCTAACTTCGCAACATTTTTCGTTTTACGTGAACTGGCTCAAATTTACATAAGAAGCAAATCCCGTGCGATATTCGCTTGAATACTGCTACTTTGATATTAAACTAGCAGTATTATGACTTTGCTAGGTTTGCCCTGTGAATTTGCTCCTGACAATTTAATTTTTAATGTATTTTCCACTTTATGTGGCAAGGTGTTCTGATTTAAAATTGGTTCTGGCGCTTGCAAGATATGAAATTCATAGAGACCTCTCATCACTATCTCATCCTTATACATACTATTATTAATATTACGTAGAAGATTACTAAAATACACTAGACGAATGCATTGCAGTCTCACAACACAATCTAATCACGTATGATCATGGTTAAGTACTTAAAAGTAGAAAGTTTCGATGCTATAGAACAGCAAACGGACCATCCCTAATAGATGACCAAAGCCACATTAAGACCAACATCGAAACACCTTAATAGAACATAAGCACACCGTCTAAAGATCCCATTAAACTGCAGAACAAGCAGCTAATATTCTATTTTCCAGTTAAACCTACATAAGCATAGAAATTGGCTTACTTCACACATAATTCCAACAAGTTTCCAAGACCTCTTATAATGCAAGTATGTACATAATATCGCTAGCCACAGGTCAGTCTCATGTTTGAATTTGTAATGTTTATAAATTACCCGATTCACAAAGGCTATTCTTATGGTAAATAGGGAGCACAATTACAATACAACAATACCATTTTAAATTAAACAATTGACGTTATGTGGGGTATGACAAAGACCAAGAAACTAAGGAAAACGGGAAGCGTGTTTCCGTGGAGTCCATTTTATTTTAGCAAATGTGCGAATGTTATTTTTTTTTTAATTTTCCTTCTCTGTCAAACATTCAGCCTTGCTGTGGTGGCCCAGTGGCTAAGACCTCGCCTCTCGTGATTGAGGTCGTGGGTTCAAATCTGGGCAAGTACCAATGTGAATTTTTCACTTTCTAAGTATATCTTGGACATCACAGGCAACGGTGAAGGGAAACATCGTGACGAAACCTGGGTTTACATAGTTAATATAAGTCTGAAATAGCCAAGTCAGATGCCTGTAGGGTTTCCAGAGGCGGCTTAATTAACTGACACCAGAGGTGGAAAAAAGAAAAGAAGAATTCTTGCATATATCAGGATTCAGTACCTGGGTAAATATTAAACCTCGTATTATAATCATATTAAAATCGTAGGAGCCGTTTCCGAGATTTAGATTCTAATATATACAAGAATTGCTCGTTTACATCCATATATAAGAATTGAAGCGAGATTCACTATAAATGCACTTTGCCAAATATCAGACCTTAGAAATAAAAGTGTTAAAAATACGTAAAAGATTTCTTTTTCTACAAGTTAGCTAAGTGAAAGGCCTGTAGGGTTCCCAGAGGCGGCTTAATTAACTCTGACACCATAGGTGGAAAAAAGAAAAGAAGAGGCCTTGCACATATCAGGATTGATATGAATTAACAGTGCAGCATTAGACTTCCATATAAGAATTAAAGTGAGAT
Organism: Anorthoa munda; assembly: GCA_945859665.1. NCBI lineage: Eukaryota > Metazoa > Arthropoda > Insecta > Lepidoptera > Noctuidae > Anorthoa > Anorthoa munda. Next base: position 12,139,214 of record OX243911.1, on the reverse strand, counting down.
TCAGCTATAAATACACTTTGCCATAAAATCATCCTTAGTAATAAAAGTATTAAAAATGACGTAAAAGATATTTTTATCTACAAGTAAGGCTACTCTTTATGAACCCAAAAGCTAGAAAAATATGCTTCAACATTCGACAGACTTGACTGTATGCTAACAACATTCCTACGTCCTATGCCTACTACATAATCGTTGCTTGGTCTGGATTCAAAATAAACACCCAAGTAATTTTAGTTTTAATGATGTAAGAAGAAAATATGATAACCGAGGCCTTCTGAGACTCTAGAGTCTCAGAAGGCCTACGCCATACGTCATTCTATCAATAAAAGCGACGTGAATGCAATTTCTTATTTTGTAGATTGGCTCGCGTTTTGTAAAATTTCACAATAGTATGGGATTATCAAGCGCTATCGAAATTTCATGCATTTTGACATTTTGACAATCGTTATTTCTGAGAGAAGGAGAAGAAGAAGTTTCTGATCACCAATCGATATTCTAACTTTCAATATTATATATGTTATGGACCAAGTGATTAATACGGCATTATTCATAATGCCCAGACATTTTAAAAATTGCCAATATGAATAGGCATTACGCTAAAAACTATTGAACTAATTAAAATTGACCGGGCTTTTTGAATAATGGCCATCACTTATTGGGCTATGTGTATTTTTTATTATTTTAATGTTCACATTGATTTTAATATATAATAGGTAAATTACGATTACTATTTAAGCAACAAAGTCAACAGAACCCCGCTGCGGGACTCCTATTTTTGTCTGCAGGGTCTAAAGTTACCTAACATAATCGAGGTGACCGGAGAGTGTTGAGGTGCCCTAAGCACCCGAGCTCGCTTCGCTCGCTCTTAGACTAATTCATTGACCATAGTTATCGATTAACCAAAGTTACCGACATAGCCCGAAGAATTGCCAAACTTAAGTGGCAGTGGGCAGGGCACATTGCTCGTAGAACGGATGGCCGGTGGGGCCGAAAAGTTCTGGAATGGCGACCGCGAACCGGAAGACGATATGTTGGAAGGCCTCCCACTAGGTGGACCGATGACCTGGTTAAGGTTGCGGGAAGGCGCTGGATACGAGACGCACGGGATCGGTCAATGTGGCGACGCCTGGGGGCTATGTCCAGCAGTGGACGTCTTTCGGCTGGAATGATGATGATGATGAGTTATCGATTTGCCCAACCGTATCGTAGTAATATTCATAATTACCAGATTCATAATATAATGTGATAAATATAGAAGTTTAAATCAGTATTCATTACATTGCCCGAGTTGACTTGACTTGATTCATAATGGGGCAATTCCAGGCATTATACATAGTGCACTAATAAATCACTTAGTCCATAACATACACAACACTTGCAATGACTTACTGTAAATCAGTCACATCCCTATAACATACAAGTACGTAGTTCGGCATCCACACAACACACTAGGTGGCATTCCCCACAGCACTACACTAAGAGTGTATTGATGTTGTTGGTTATGGCACTTACCACGTCTCGGTACCGTTATGCAGTTTGACTTACAAATAAACGATCGGCATCGAGATGTTTCACTTTAGAGTTCTGTGTACTTAGGCACGGGCCCAAGACGATTCTATTATGATAGCTTTTGGAATTGGATCAAATATTGGTTGGGTTTTAATTTTTATGTATGTTTGGTTGGATGTTTTGGTTCTCGTAGAGTTTGGTGGTGTTTTTTCGTGCATGCTTTTCTTTACTCAGACATATTCTAACAAGAGGAGTAGCCACTAAGGATGTGAACTATGGAACTATGATCTTTGAAAAATCTCAATAAAAGTTTTGTATCAATTCATTACAGAGTTTCTACTCACCCCGTTTACCCCAGAATAGAGAAAAAAAAAACTGGCGAAGTGCGAGTCGGACTCGCGCACGAAGGGTTCCGTACCATTATCGCAAAAAACGGCAAAGATATCACGTTTGTTGTATGGGAGCCCTACTTAAATATTTATTTCATTCGGTTTTTAGTATTTGTTGTTATAGCGGCAACCGAAATAAATCATCTGTGAAAATTTCAACTGTCTAGCTATCACGGTTCATGAGATACAGCCTGGTGATAGACAAACAGACAGAAAGACAGACATATGGCCCGTGGAGTCTCGTTTTTACACTTTGGGAACCCCCTACAAATATAATACCAACCCTAAAAATATGATAATGTAGTCCTAGGTAATACCTTCTACTAAACAACTCCCAAAAACAAATTCCGTTAGATTCCTGAGTCTAAAAAACATACTCCAGTGCAATTCAATTCCATTCAAGTGTTAAACCATGGTTATTCTGAGCCTCCTTTATCCTAGCTCTTGAAAGGAAATGTAATATTTACAAGGGGACATATTATCGGCTCCCCAAAAAGGCTTTTCATAAATTTCCCACAACACCTCAGGAAGGGCCTATCCTTCAAGATAGGATAGTAATAAAATCGCCCCCGTACATATTATAGTGTTATAGGTGCAGGGACACCTCGAGGGATCCATCTATTCTGTTTAAGCATTAATACTGTAGTACATAATCATAGGACACCCTAAATGGCGTTGTTTTTGGTTAATATTAATATATCTTGGTTATTATTGGTTTGGTTTTGTTGTTCGAAAAGAGCAGAATAACTTTTTGTAAGTAAATATAAATGTAGCAAAATAAGAGACTGTTTTGGTAACGTTAATTTCCTATTAGTCCAAAAAATTTGTCAAATTAGGGCAAGAATCTAGGAATGAGAGATAGTCGGCTATAAAGTTGTATACACCTTTATTTTGACACCCTAAAACTTGTCTCAAAACCTACGTATCGTAGGGTGTCCGCGTCCACAGATATTCCAAGGTCAAAGGTCAAAAAATCGATGTATTACACATTTTTTTGCAAATATCTAGTTTCCTATGGGTTTTATGCTATTTGTGTGTGTAGTAAATATTGTAGAGGATTAAATTGTCTACAACTTTTGTACTTACCTTTTTTTTATAATTTGAACTATTTTCGAGATAGAGGGCAGAGCGCCCGCAGTGTTTAACTATTTGTTTTTAATCAGGACTACAGGTTGACCTCGAATGATACTCTAACAACTTTTGTATATACATTTTTTATAATTTGATATAAAAAATGTATATACAAAAGTTGTAGAGAATTTAATCGTCTATAATATTTATAGTACATACAAATAGCATAAAACCCATAGGAAACGAGATATTTGCAATAAATGTGTAAAAAAACGATATTTTGACCTTGGAATATCTGTAGACGCGGACACCCTACGATAAGTAGGTTTTGAGACAAGTGTTATGGTGTCAAAATAAAGGTTTACACAAGTTTATAGCCTCTCATTCCGAGGTGAAACCCCTAATTTGCCTGGACTATATGGGCTAATGAACAATAGTTTTTGGCCAAATCACTACCATTGATTTCTTGATCAATTCGATCTCCATCATAAAATATATTTTCTCTTGATTTATTCTTAGTTGTTGAAATAAATCGAATTTGATTACTTAGATATCTGTCTTCTGTATCATATATTTGAATTCTCTTATTACTTTTAGGATCAATATGAGAAACCTAGAATATCGCTTGCCCAAGTTGACGACCATGAGTAATTACCCATACTTGATTCAGGGTAATAAATAGTCGATCAAACTGAGTCCCATAAAATGTATCGATTACTTGAGCCCATGAGAGCTCATCCAGTATTATGGATTAGAGGTAAGCCTTTAATACTATGAGTAGCTTGAATCGAGTACGATCTATAAAAGTCACCCAACGATTTTATTAGCGAGACTTGAGAAACTTTCTAGTTCCTTTAAATTTTGTAGTAGCTTTTCAATCTAGCAGTTTTAAATTGGTTTGAGTAGTAGGTAAATTCGAGTAACTGAAGTGTATTACAGGCAGACTCTAGAAAATTCAAAGAAGAAATTCATTTTCTTAAATAAAAATACATTGCATACATTCATAGGTACGTTATTTTATATGTTAATTATCCATTCATACTTTTTAACCGAATTTCCAAATAGGAGGTTACTTTGTTTTTTCACCGACTACTCCGTCAACTACGGACCGATTTTGAAAACTTTTTTTTGTTTAAATGGGTATTCTCTCGAGGTGCACTGTCACCAAGTCAGGATCTGAGAGGATTCTATGAAAATCGAAGGAACTCTTCAAAATTTGTAGGCTTGCCGATTTTGGTTTTATCATCAACATGGCAAGCATTTGTATTCAGAAAGTATCATTTGGTGAAGTGGAACTGATGAAGAAGACCACTGATGGCCACTGGAACTTCTCAATGATAATGATAAATATGTTTTTGGGTATAAGATAAATCGAATAGTTAAATGAAGCAAATTTAAATAAATGGTTTTTTTATCTGATCTGATGATGAAGCCGGAAAGTAGGCACTGGATCTCCGTAATGAAACAATGTATCCCAGTCGTGTTTAGGCTTGTTGGAATTGTTAGGAGCCCTCTGGGTATAAATGATTTTCATGATAATATAAAGTGCCTACCAAAACAGAAAAATAAAACTTTTTAACTAGAAAAATTAAACCGACTTTCAAAACAAAAACTACTAACCGACTTTCGAAAAGAAAGTTAATTTTCGCTTTGTAGTACATACACTACAGCAAAGCGAAACATAACACACTTCCGTCGGTTTAATTTTTCAAATGACAATTTAGTCTTTAGCAAGGAAAGAACGAATGGTAATAAAAATGCAAAACTTATTAAAAAAAAGCTTGTGAAACAACAAAATTAAATCCAAACGCTCCTTATAAAAACATAAGTTAATACATTTATGAAATATGCATATCCTACGCTAAATAATAATAACGAAGATGCTCATGAAAGCGAAAATAAAAAGCACAAAGATAAAGAGCGGATACTTAAAAATTTACATTTTAAAGGACTCCAAAACAGGGGTTGTAAATTGCATCTTAAAAATACACAGGTTTTACAAGATTAGCTTGGCATAGCCCTCGGGGTAGCTTTGATATCAGTAACAGAGAAGATCAAACAGATGAATTAAAAAGACTGCGAAGTTTAAGAGCACATCCTCTTTGGTAAGTATCTTAATTGCGCGGTTAGGGAAGCACAGGTACTTTAACTATTCAGTTTTTTGATGTTTTAAGTGTATGGGTTCTACCTTTGAGTTTACAACAGGTAGAATGGTTTCTTGATGGTTATTGAAAACGTTTATAGCTGAATGATGTTACGCATACGTAGTATATCAATCTGCCTAGCCTTTGCCCAACTACATTGGGGTCGGCTTCCAGCCTTACCGGATCCAGCTGAGTACCAGTGTTTTACATGGAGAAACTGCCTATCTGACCTCCACAACCCAGTAACTGGGTAACACGGTACCCCTTGGCAAGACTGGTGACAGATCTCAAGCTTCTGACTATCCGTAACGACTGTCAAAGATCTTCAAATGACAGCCGGGACCAACGGCTTAACGTGCTTTCCGAGGCACGGAGGAAACTCGGTATGTTGAAATGGTCACCCATCCACGGACCGACCTCGTCAAGCGCTGCTTAACCTTGATGATCGCCCAAAATTAATTAAAATGTATATAATGAGCTAAAATAAACTTTGAAGTTTTTAATGTAGATTTGATACAGGTCTATTCCTAGGTTTATTAATGCATTACCAAGGTAGTACCAAAAATTATTTTAGCTCGAATAAAGACTCACTCATCCCTTTATCATTATGTGTACAGATATCGTATTTCAGAAGGGGCCCTGTCCGAGTTTATTGCGTAGGTACGCATCCATCATTCAATTTAACACGACTTCACGAAAAGGTCAACAGTTTTGTTGTGATTTTGTTCTGGGAGCGTAAAGGTAAAGGTTTTATGAGTACGCAGTTAGTATGGATGGTTCACAGATTTGGTAGAATGAGATTTAGAACAAAATAATGTGCTTGGAACTTGAGGCTTGCATTAAGATTTTAGTGCCTTAAATTGTTGTGGCCTGTATGTACTACGTACAGCCCTCCTCTCTGAAAGGGAATGGGCCGTAATGCACCCCGCGGGCCTAGTGCAGGTTGGTGAATGTCACATATCTTCGATATTTTAGTTCTAAGACATACCGGTTTACTCATGATGTTTTCTGATGAGCCAGTGGTGATGAAATAATTTGCACAAAGTAATACGCCTGCTTGGGCGACTTCTATTTGTTTAAACATAATGCACAAGTAAGATCACAGTGTACAAAGGCGAATTTTATGCCTTAGGGAGAGATAAGCTTTTGAGCCATCCAAGATTATGTATTTTGTACCAGTTGACCTTCTATATACTCTAGACTATTACAGATTTCGACGCTATAACGACTTTTAAATCCCTCTGCTACGAACTCCAAGAAAAAATACTGAAGATAGAATATCTTGGTTGTTTAAAAGCTCATCCTTTCCAATTCTTATAAGAAAAATCTTTCCAATTCATTGTTTCAAAAACAAATGCTTGCCCTAAGTAAATAGACCGCCGAAGTAAATTTATCACGAAGAATGCCGTGTCATCGCAACTAAGAGCTTTGTTTAAATCATTGGAGCCGTCACGCCTTCTACAATGACTTTATAGAAAGGGTTCCAGTTAAACAATTTGAAATAAGTGTTGTCTGTTAAGCATTAGAGGAATTTTAATTGAATAATACGAATGAAGCTCGATTAATCTGTAACTGCTGCTTTTTATAGCCATCGTATTAAACTTTTAGTAATTTTGTTTCGAAATTTCAAGCGAGACACTTTTACCTAAATGACAAATGAGTTTATCAATTTTTTTTATTAAAAATTGAACAAATAAAACTAAAGAGCAGCTGCGTTAGACAACGAACATTTTTTTCTGATTTGTTAATAACGCTTTTTTTATTAAACGACCGTAAAATAGATGTGGTTGATCATTAATTATTACAGGGCCGCAGTTTGTTTTAGCTCGGTCACGGCCTACAAATTTATGTATGAGCAGAACCATTAAGGGATTGTCGCTTCGGGTCATTTTGTTTGTAACATATTAAAAAAAATCTTCGGTGTGCATAAATTAAGAGAGGGGTTCGAATTAACCCACCTTTACGGGGTAAATTTACGCCCACGTAAACACATTGTGCCTATCCTCGGTTAATTGCCGAGTTAGCAGAGCAAATAAAAAGCCAAACACATCGTTATAAAACATTTTGAAATACCTGGGGGTAAGTACATACTCGTATACAAACTGACTGACTTTACTTTTCTCTTATATAGCTAAAGATTTTCACATGATTTCTAAGTTTTAAACTACAAAGATAATTTTAAAGGTCTAAATACTGAATTCCAGCCTCTTTTTGACACCCAAAAAGTCTAATAGAAATTACCTAATTGATCATCCAAATGGTTTTTTGTATAGTAACAACAGATTACATACCAATAAGCAACCTGCTCAAAGATACTTGTCCACACATCTGTAGCAGTATCGAGTATCTAAAGTTAACAGGTGAATGTTTGTTTTTGTGTCCCCTGCATATCATCTGGTCGATGAATAAAAATCCGAGCATTGTCACCTGCGCAACACATTGCGTGGGACTCACCTACCAAGGACATTACTTTTAACCTAATTAGTTTACCTAATGTGAGAAGTTGAATTAACTTGCTAATATACCGACTTCGGCAGTTCTCACGGTAATGATTGACATGAGAATATTTTAGAATAGTAACCTGGTTTGAATAGATAGTGAATGAAAATATATACACTTTCACCTAACATGTCGATTTCACGCGAATTGAAACCTTCGACATCAATGGACTTTGTATGATGCAATTCTAAAGCGATGCTCTTTTTTTTAAGGGTCACACCTACACGTGTGCAGAATCCTCTGACAATGGAATAAAGTCTAACAATTGATTGCGGTGTATCGCCAATATTGTGGCGAGACGAATCCATTGTTGTGCATTCTGGTGACCTAATGACTTGTTTTGCACAAGCCCGTATCAGGTAACTGCGACAGATGTACGAAGCCAGATAGTGGGAAAGCATGAGATGCAAACTAAGACAGACGTGACTTTGTTAGACTTTCTACTATAATAACGTTCGGGGTGCACTTAAGTTGTCATTCGTGAGAATATAAATAATGGTTATGACAATCTCTGGTGTCATCAAAGAAACAATGAGAAAGTTTTTGTTCTAGCAGCTAGCTGTTGCTATTTGCTAAGTATGAGTGTACCTAGGTATTCGTAATTCTTAGAACACGGTTACTTAGTAGTGCTTAGGCGTCGACCCGGGGTGTACGTCGGAACTGTCTTAGAGTAGTCTAAGTCAGAGCAACTCCACGGGACACGAGAGAAATGTTGGCAGGGTGTTTAGAAAACTGATATTATGAGGCATGTTGCGAAAGAAAATGAACTAAAATAGACAATTTATAACATGACAGTAACGTCTACTAAGCCTGTTGAAGTTAACTTTTAAAATGGCAATAGTTCGGTAGACAGCTCTACTGCCTAGGGATAATACTCTAGCTTTGATATCTTACAATTTAGGCATAAGCTAGAAATAAGTCCTACATGAATCGTTTTATTTTCATATTTATTATATTTTCGCTTCAGAATAAGTAACTAGCTTCATATTTCTGACTGACCGACTCTTTGACAACTTTCTGTAATGTTTTTATTTTAAATACATACTTAAAGTTCGAATTTGAGTCGATAAACTTTTCTGACACTGAATTATTGTGTATATTTGGCTGAGTTTCAGTAAAACCGCTAGTCAAAAAGACAGCTTTAGCCAGTATATCGTGTTGCTGCCCTATAGATCAACGTATGCTCATAAACCACCAGCTAGAGACCTAATTCGTGCACTGGAATAGACAATAGTCTATTATTTGAAGCGATCATACACGCCACAGTGAAAGCGACATACATAGCCATTAGATTGGGGATAATTCCAGGCCAGTTACTATATCAATAATACCGTGTATAATGTGGAGTTTGAACTGTGGAGAGATCTATAGATAGACATATGCATATAATGTAGGTTGTATTACATGAAAATAATGAATTGGTTATGGGTCTCAGTAATCATGGTAAGCCTGACAACAAGATTACAATTTAAGGATCAGCTAGATGCGTGAGGCTATAGTGCAACGCTAATACAATACATTGGTAGTTATTATTATAACCGACAACTTTTGAGACAACCTGTGCGCAAACCCGTTTTGGAAGAAATTGATCTACAAAATCTCGATAAATAATCGACTCAACGTTTTTACATTATCGCGTTGCGCCTGTCTGCGGGGACTTTACACAACTTTCATATAACAAGAAACTAATCTTACCTTTGTACATAAGTTCGTTCTGAATCAAGACCTAAATGAACTGAAATTCCCAAGGTTGTGTACCTCAATTAGCACTACGTTAAACAACGCGAATAGTAAATCAGCATAAAGTCACATCCACTTGAAGCGCAATTTAATTGGTGAAATCCACAACACAATAACTGAAGAGGTGATTAGAGATGTACTTTAACCCATCTCTAAACCCTAATACAGGTCCCTATTAATTTGAACGTACGTGTCCCATACAATTGAAACACGTTAATGGACAAAGTACGGTTTAACACGCTCCATGGACAATTATGGCCGTCAAATTGCATCGGACACAGGCATTTTAAATTGTCCTCACATGGAAAACCTAAATTGCCAAATTGTACCAATTCTCCTATAGTTTGCAGGCTTTTATTTTAATCTTGTTCACTAGTTGCGGTCAAATGATCAATCAATTTTTGAAATGTTGCTACGTGGTTTATTAACCGCAAATGTTGAATAACTACTTGTGTTTGACTAGTTAAGTGTGATTGGAGTAGTCTGGTCTCTGGTCGATGTCGACAGTTCAGTAATTTGATTTTGTTGATGAAGCTTGGTCTGTAGCGAGGTGAGTTCATTTTTGCAGGCAATATTTTAATGTGTTATATCATATATGTTTTTCAATAGTACTGTTGACATTACTAAAGTTAAGTTCACAATTTAACATCGTGAATCTACAGAGTCAGAACCATTGATTCAGAGAAATACAAAAATAAAATAAGTACCGTCTACATTCTTAAGATTAGCTCTACATTTGCAACGTGTTATTAGTATTTCTCTTGAATAAAACTCTAACCCCTTCAGCCCTCTGTCTCAAACATTCACAAAAGCATACTGCGTCATTACAAAAACAGTTATACAAACCAGCATTATATTCGCATTCATATTGAAAGATGTTATCATTTCAATCTGTTACTGTACGTATAGAACTCCCCTTTCCTGTATCATTAAGCCATACCTAATTTAAATGAACAAATTTAACTTCAATTATTTTGAAGTGATCTGCCGCACCGTATCCTTTTCACGTCCACCCTTCCCTTCATTACAATCCACAGTGCTCCGTTTCTACATCTAGATAAGGGCACCCATCTTTATTTTTCTACCCTCCTGTTTTCCTGGGGGCACCGTTCATTTAATTCCAATTCAATCCGCGGCAAACGAAATCATTTTTTAGTACGAAGAGATGAACTTTCTGATAAAATGTTTAATCTCTTGTTTGTGACTGCGGGATGTGCTTTCATGAACTCTTTTGATGCGGATCGTAATGGTGGGTTGATATTTTTGAATTGTGTTGAACAGTAGAGGTAGATATTGATCTTATGAGAACTTTATTTTGTTTGCTGCTATATAAATTAAAATATACGTTAGCTGCTTAAAAGATGTTCGTTGGATCTTAACTTCTTGAGAAAGATTCAGCTGGTTTTTATTCGTCTACTCTCTCATAACTCTAAACTCCATTTGAAATAACATTAGACATGTTTCCAAATCTTTTTACAGTCCGTTTATACGATTTTGAGTTCTATCCTGTAAACATAAGGATGACATAAAAAGCATAAACCTGTTACCAAAACCAACTGTTCACTACAGCGTTTATTTGTCGTATCACTAACGCAATAGAAGTCAAAATCGGTGGAACGGGCTGTAAAATGAGCTAATTTAAACGTCTAATGTTATCGCAAATGGTGACGAATCACCGATCTATTTTGTGAGTGTTTTGTATGTAATTAAATGATTTATCGACTACCAAATCCAATTACCTTCCGAAATGATCTTATGTCAACTTTATTTTGATTGGTGCTGTATACGTTACCTGTTTAAAATATGTTTCATCATTATCCTCATCATCAGCTTTTTAATGTTTCCACTGCTGGGTCACAGGCTTCCTCTCTGTGAGAGGGAGAAAAACATGTTTGTTGGATAGTAACTTTTTGAGAAAGGTTCACACTGCTTTTACTTATATTCTTTAACTTTATTATCATCATCATCATCATTTCAGCCGAAAGACGTCCACTGCTGGACATAGGCCTCCCCCAAGCGTCGCCACATTGACCGATCCCGTGCGTCTCGCATCCAGCGCCTTCCCGCAACCTTAACCAGGTCATCGGTCCACCTAGTGGGAGGCCTTCCAACATATCGTCTTCCGGTTCGCGGTCGCCATTCCAGAACTTTTCGGCCCCACCGGCCATCCGTTCTGCGAGCAATGTGCCCTGCCCACTGCCACTTAAGTTTGGCAATTCTTCGGGCTATGTCGGTAACTTTGGTTCTCCTGCGGATATCATCATTTCTGACGTGATCACGCAAGGAAATTCCGAGCATAGCCCTCTCCATTGCTCTTTGGGTGACTTTAAGCTTTCTGATAAGGCCCATTGTAGCGACCACGTCTCGGTCCCATAGGTGATCACTGGCAACACACACTGGTCATAGACTTTTGTCTTGAGACATTGCGGTAAATTAGACGAGAAGATACCACGCAACTTCCCGAACGCCGCCCAACCGATTCGACGGTTGACCTCTTTCTCGACTTTATTATATCTCCAGCTAAACTTACTAACGATACTAAATATCTATCCATTTTAATACTGTTCTCCGTGTCACAATTTTACGGTAGCATTAGCGACATGTACTTAAAAGTGTTTTATACATGTAAAAAGTAGCTTCTAGACAACTTGTACGTGATAGTAACTTATCCGTATTTACCACATAATATTGTCTGTTGTGACATACAGCCAACGTATCAGTAGCGCCATCTCACGACTCAGTTGTCAAAATCAAGAGCAACTGCACCCACGTGGCCAGCTGCCATTATAACCGCAAATTGGCTCCATTAGCCTCTTTTCGCAAGGAATCGCATTCATCAGCAGTCGATTACACTACTTTGTTGCTTGCTTCTTTTGTATACCGTTGAATGAGACTAGATTGCATATAGGGCTCGGCTTAAATAATTAGTTTTTTTATGGGTTTTAGGAAACTGATTTGCATGGCTTTGTTACATTTTTGTTTTAGTGTATAACTGTCGAGGAAGAACGAATTCGTTAACAATCCTACAAATCTATTTATAGATCTATAAGTACGTAGGTCTGACATCTATTGCCAACTGCTGACTATCTACATTGATTTCTAAGATACAGACAATTACTTAGTTTGGGAATCAGGGTGGCACAGTTCTATTTTAGCCTTGTTCTGTATATCACACAGCATCTTAAACTGTATTTTAGGCATTATTATGAGTAAATATAATTGTGAATATATCTAAATACAAAACAATGAAGAGGAAAGCGTCCAGCCGTAAATACTCATTATCAGGCAAATCACTAGAATATAATAATTTTATAGTAAATCATAATTAGTGATACGAGTTAGAATCAGCAACAGCCAGAGTCAATTTTGCAACTTGTGATGCCCAAATTAATTACCCCCCTTTCTCCATTAAGAAAGAAGAGTTCAGTTGGAGCTGATAACTACGCAGATAACATGTTTACCCCAAAAATGTCATCCAACAGAGAAAGTCTCAACAATTTTTTTATCAAATTGACAGAATATCAAATAACAGAATTAGCCTGAGGACAACACTAAATTGTTTTGGAAAGTGAAAAACACTGTCTTCGACACAATAGCTTCGTAAGTACAGATTACAGCCCATTTGGCGCCATCAAAACGTTTGTTTTTAGTACAAAACGACACAGTTCCGTTTTTAGTACAATAGTAATTCTCACGATGTTAGTCACTCCGCTATTTTGAGTAGAAACATCAATTTCAAAGAAATGGCCGCTCTTTTGCTTCCGTGCTTTTATGGGCACAAGAAAAACAGAATTTGTCTGATGGGTTATCATTTAATTTAGTTGAAATGTTGATGGTTTATTGTTGTTGCTTCCCGTTTGTGTCTTCTAAGGTGACAAAGAGTTTAATTAGGTCAGAATCATTTTCTCTGGAACTAAATTAAGAATATACTGCGATCACCCAATTAAAAAAGTAAAAGTATTTCAATGTTTCTTACGTCACCTGTTTATTAATATCAAAGTATGGGCTGATATTTTGTAAGTAATATGACAAATTGAAAAGCCCACCGCTAAAATATTGGATTATTGTCGGTGAAACGCTGGCAACTTTGTAACTATTAGGACAACATTGACAACACTATATTTTACACGACTTATTTATACCATACTTGAACTCAAACAGTGCGTTCGTAGTTGGTTTAGAATGTGGCTTTGGTTACTCTATAATGGATCATTTTCTTCTGATGTTTTCTATAAAGACCCTTTCAGGAATCATAACGAAGTATATAAAGAAATGTCACCCTAATAGCAATTTCATTTTTCTCAAATGGTACGTGGAGGGCTTCGTCACCGATCTATTTTGTGAGTGTTGTGTATGAAATGAAATGACATATCGACTACCACATTCACCTACCTAGCGTAAACTTCACTTTCAACTCTATCTTCATCATCATAAAGGTAGTTTTTGTCTTCGTTGAGTGTAAGTTTATCGTGGTCTAGGTTACTTGCACCGTCAGTTCTCTCCCCAGTGTTGCACCCTAATCGAATTGCTCCACGGATGGTGCGTCTCGTCTTGTGGGTCGAACCCCTGTTCCGGACATCAGAGGTCGTGCTGCGAAAAATAAATAAGCACCAAAATCAAAAGGCGAGGCTTTAATTGGACCCTCTCGTTCTTTGAGGATTACTTAATTTGATATTGTCATTGGCTTTCACATAAATAAATATAATGACGTAATGTATCTGAGTATGATATCGATGCTTATGCTTAGTGATATTTGTTCTAAGGTGGAATGGTTGAGGGAAGAAATTTTTCTTGTTGGAATAACAGGCTCCACTTTGTGGTTTATCTTATTAGACTGGTATAGTAACATTCTAATAAGCACCTCATTTTGTTTTTGGAGAAATATAAATTTCTTACCCGCTAAGGCAGAAACAGAATTGCAAAAATCTTAAAGCAATTCACAATAATTTGCTAAAAAAACCTTCCTTGCATGATTGTGATTAGATGACGACAACCATGCTGTAATTTCTGTGCCAAATTACCAAACAACAATCTAATTTCACACTAATTGTCTTAAGATACACATGCAAGTAAATTCTCACTGTCATATTTACATTGGCCAATCCATTATTCTGTCATAAATCTTCACACACGTGCCATACCCGTAGTCAGTCTCATTTATGACAAAAATCCTCAAAATTATACAAACATTGCTTTTCACTTCCGTTAACTCTTATTTCATTGAGATTCAGTTGGTTTTCGGGTGGATTAGGGGTGGTTATAAAATGGTACTTTGTGCTAATTTGTAGTAGAGTTTTGTAGTACGCGTGGCTGGGACTTGACAGCGCACGGCGTTGTTTCGCCATGCTTGGCCGGAACGAATTGTCTAGGAGAGGGAGAGTGAATGTGCGTGTACCTCCTTATATTGGCAGGAATTTGTTTTGTTCGTCAGTTCAAAAGTTGTAATATTGATTTTAAAAATAGTCTTGCTTCGCCCCTTTAAATTGTACGACAACTAAGCTTTGAATATACACTTCAGTTCAACTCCGCCTTCTTTGAGAAAATCAGGCATGACGTGATTCTTTGTGATTCGACTTACACTTACCAGATATTTAAATTCTAATAAGTTAATAGAATCTGGTTAGAATTAAATTCAACCCTTTAAATTCAAACCCAAAACTGCTAAAATAAGTAAATATAGAAAAATACCTACTAAACATTACCCTTTTCCATGAAATACTTTATCAAATTCCTCTCAAAGATCCCGCCAGCATCACGCATATACCAACAATTACAACAAATGCAACATCCGGAAGATATGAAGGACCCCTTTCATACATTTGCCCCCAAAAATCACTTCCATTAAGTGAACTTTGTCACATGTCCGAAACAATGAACGCTGTCTCTGTTATTCTGTTGACGTTAGCGTTCAATTCGTTTCACTTTTATTGGGAATGATGGGAGATGGAAGACAGATATCAAATAATTAAACCTAATATTGCAGTGATCTACTTCGTAACCAAGTTTCTAGCAATAAGACTATGCACTATCGACGATTTGGTCTCTAGATAAGAAAATTAGGCGCTGGGTAAATTTAGCCAATTAAAATGCTCCAATTATAAGAAAACAGAAAAATATATGTGGTCTATCTAATATTATGAGTATAGAAACCAAAAAATGTTACTGTTGATTCTAGCTTTTAGGAGTGCTTCGTTGCCACTAGTACCATTAACAGTTCCATGATGGAACTGTTTGTTTTTACCTGTAGTGTTTTTACACCCTTAAAAAAATTCACAAGTGACTAAAATAATAATGTGGAAGTAGTGATAAAAAATCAACATTAGATCCATTATTTTCAGATTCTTTTGAAATGGAACTAGTGATTAAAAAAACATCAATAATTCCATCATGGAACTGTTAATGGTACTTGTGGCAACGAAGCTTGGTTTGGGAATAGTGCGGTGGGAAAGAAAAAAAAAAAACAAGGCGAAATATCGTCGTTACTGAAAACAGGCAGCCAGGATTGCTTCAAAAAAAATCTTAACTATACAAAATACTACGTACTAACAAAAAAAGACACAAGGCGAAACATTTAGTCTTTCGATTAGGATTATCTTAATGTAAGAAGGTGCCTATCTAACTCTTATAAGAAAAAAATAGTCTTTAAATGAATGTTGTCGTTTTGCGTTAAGGAAAACGGATTCCAATACGACGATGCTTCCAATTGGAATTGATACTATAATTGGAAATAGAGACCATATTAAATATCAGTCAATCATAATAAGTTCCTCATTTTTAACCCTCTACGACTGCATATAACTGTTATTCAAATCATTTAAACGCAATCGATAACGCTTAAACAGCTTCAAATGGAAAGTAAGAAGCCGCATCTTGATTTATGAACCAGCAAATTGAAATAAATATTGTTATGGAAGAGTCAGATACTATTATTAGTATCAATCTTAGATTAACCATTTGTTATGTTCTTACATATCAAAATTTCAAACAACATCAGCTTACCAGAAACTAATTCAATAGTCTCAAACAGACGGCAATAAAAATCGTATTACGCCCATTTTAATTTAATATATTACTGATATTTTAGAAAATGCTTAATAAATCCGATTTCTGTTTTCCCTTATTCTCTCCAATATGCCATAAATTGTGATAAGCGTCTACCTCCAGTTAAGGAATGAAATACTTTTATTTTACGTTGCCCCATTCGGATTTTGCTATTGGTTTTCGAAACTGTTGAATCGGGTTTTTGATATTTGTAAGAAATAAAGATGGGATAAAACTTAGACCACCAATAGGTGAGGCTATTGTATTCTCTATTTATTGTAAACAAATATTACGGCAAATCATTTTTTTTTAACATATTCAAGGTAATATCAGTCTCGTCAATTAAGTTTGAATCCTAATAGATATTTATTTTATTCTGAATTCAAATCAGACAGTGTAAAGTAGTATATTTTATTGCTATCTAACAATAAATAATAACAATAATTTAAAATACACAGTTTTTCTCTGATATTACGGATCAGAAACTTACAGAAAATAAATTAATATAATGTCTTCAAACGCATATTTTGGCATTATTATTCAAGTACAATATCAACAGAAAAAAAAAATAAACATCGCGGCAGCAGACAAGCTAAACTCTAATTATATTTACTCTGAAAAAATTGCTTGGATTTCATAAACTTCCATTTGACTACCGGGTTTTGAGAAAAATCTAGCAATCATACTTCATCTTTTTCTGTTAAAATAAGCAGACAATTGTAATTTGCCGCGTCACTGCATCGCAAGGAGAAAAATGGTCCAGTTTTTCTGGCTCACGGGGATCTAAGCGACGAGTTTTATTTTTTATGACGTCATTAACTTGAGGAAGCTGGGGTAAATAGAGCCTGCGGTCGGGCCCTCTATTTTAAACTGTTGATTGCGAACATAACGGCAGGGTAGTGATTTACATGCGGCTTTAGACGAGTTCTTGTTGATTTTAGTACGAGTACAGCGGTTACTTAGTAGGCGGAAGATAAAAAGTGAGAGATAGTGTGGTCGCTAAAGGGCTTATTACACTACACGGTATTCAGGGCCCTAAACCGTAATTTAGGGTAGTGTAATAACTGTTAGGGAGTTAGGGTTCTCATAATATCGACCTTATTGCTTCAGAATGAATTAGTGACCCGGTATTCAGGGCTCTGAATACCGTGTAGTGTAATAAGCCCTTTTGTCAACCAAGTAAATTATGCAGTGGGAAGTGCGTAACTACCGTGATTATGTTGCTCCGTCATTATTTTATAAATTGAAGATGATGGAATGCAATCTTTGTTTTTTTTTTTATTAACCCATGACGGAAAAAGAGGGGTTTTATAAGTTTGACGTGTTTTGCTCTGTATCCGTGTGTCTGTCTGTGGCATCATAGCGCCTAAAGGGATAAACCGACTTTGTTTTTTTTTTTTTTGAAATGTGAGTTTGACGAGAGTGTTTTTAGCTATGTTTGAATCAAATCGGTTTAGCGTTCAGAAGTTATTCGCATTTTACTCTTTGAATCTGGATTTTTTCGCAAGATTTCGTGTCATTCTTACGTGTTTCGATAGATTGTCGATTGAAGCGTGTCTGCTACTAGGTATATTATATGTAGTTTAAAAAGCATGAAATAAAAAATAAAATCGGGGGTTTTTAAATTTGTAATTTTATCTTGTTATAAACTTGTTATAAATGTATCAAAAATCAAATTGAACAAGCGAGGTGTCAAAAATGTAAGGGTTGATTTAACTTCATCAACACGACAGTTTGCAACTCTATCCTCACACTTCGACGTCACACCTAAAATAGAGGTCCCCCGCTGATTTCAAAAATATTTATATCATAAAAACATTTCACACCATCGAAATCTCGGAAAATGTAATTTTAATATTGAGGAAACAAATCGGGTACTCGACGGGGGGCACTTCGGTCACTCGATCCCTACTGCTACCGTTTACGCTGTCGGCTCCCATAAGTCGACCATTCGAGAAGGTAACCTATCGAGTTTCATACTGGATAGATTTAACATGACTCGACGGCGACTCGAATCGGGTGACAGTTTGAGCGTGACACTATGTTCGGTGTTCATTAGAATAATAGAGTGCGCTTTTGAACAATTTAAGCTGCTTTCTGGATAAATCAGAAGATTATAAACTAAGAAATCGTTTAAAACACTAGTCATTTAGGGCCTTAATTAAAAAATCTTTGAATTGTTTAACAACTTATCAGCAGATTCTAAATTCACATGTTCTATAAAAAATTTGAATAATTAAACAGTGTCGAGATTGATATAAATAAGGCCTTTAGTTGTATTAGAGGAATTGCTGATCTTGTTTAATAATAAATAACGCACAACGGACCAAATGGGAGTCTAAGTGCGGAAAAGGGAGTCCCTCTTCTATTCTATTCTAAATAATAAATACACAGAAGCTAAGTTAATCACAATTTTCCAAAGGTAAATAAAACATCAATAATCATTTCACGGTGACTCGGTAACAACATTCACAATTTTAATGATAAACCCGCAAAAACAAGACTGCGGGCATCCGTTAGTCGCAATTTGCGATAATCACTGTATAAAGAAAGCTTCACCCTTCTCAGTTGATTCCGAAACTCATTTGCGGTATATGTTTTTGATCTACACGGTTTCACTGCGAGCAGTCACTAGGGACACCATGCTTCTGTGTTGACGGAAAATATGATGTTATTTTTCTAAACATAGCAGATGTCACCGACAGTCACCGACGCAACACAACAGCAATCATGAAGACATATAGGAATACCAAGTATAGAAACTGCAAAAATTCTTGTACCTAATTCTATTGCCAGTAATAGTCATTGTAATCTGGTAGAGGACAACTTGTGTATTAAAAAGAGTATTTCAACTGCAGGTAAAAATTCGGCCTCTAGAACCTCGGGTAACTAGAGCTGATATAACTATTCAGATATTTTAAAGTAACCTTAAGACTATAGCACAAAACTATTTATTAATGATTGGTAAGGTAATCAATCTGCATAAGGCCTTAAATCAAATAAAAAGTCAAGATGGAACGTTGCTAACAAAAAGCTGTAACCAAAACCAAAACTATTTTGATACCACCTGATTGATAGTTACAGGACGAAATCATTTGTTTATTATCTATTTCAAGCCTGTTTTGTCTCACAGTAGGTCAAGGGCTTCCCTTTCTGCCTTCTTCAAATCTTATAAAAGAGTTATAGATTTTTTTTTAGTTAAGACATTTTTTTCGGTCTGAAGGCACTAGTCTAGAAAACAAATATTTTCGACGAATGACATGACGATAGCGGGTTGAGTGAAGTCGCTCAACCCGCTATCGTCGCTTTATTCTGTCGGTAGTTATCATCTGTAACAAAGAAATACAGAAAATCACCAAGCAGTTAAAGCATGTGGTGCTGGTAAATACACAACAAAAAGATCTTAGGTCTTTTGAATCATTCAAATCTTATCAATCAAAAACAAAACATAGAGACAAGTCACAGACATAATAATTCAGTAGAATAAAATTACAAATCGAATTTCCCCGCCATGATTGTCACTCTAAGTCTCATTACAAGGCGCTCAAGCGCATAATTTTGTGGTTGCCACCAAACGAGAGAAGGTCGGGCTTGCGGTCACCAGCCACGCGCCTTTGACGCACACAAAGTGTATTTCGAAAAAAAAGTAATTTTAATGAGACTATTACTCGTATTTTAATTATTATTTTGCAGGCAGTTTGTGAGAATTATTAAACAAATTGAAAATTAGAAAAAATTAATAATAGGAATTGAGACAAAGCCAGGAAGTTGATGAAAACGATGAGAAATAAAAGTGAACATGGTTCCATTTGTCCAGAACGTTACAAAAAAAGAAATGACAAAACTAAAACTAAATGCGACAATATTTTGATGGAGGTAAAGAGGTGTCGCTAAGAATTAATTACGAACTCATAAACGATAATTTAATGTTAAGTTCTTTGAAAAACATGAGCCTAACACATTCCTACTTCCTTCTTTCCCATATAAAGACGACCATTAAAAGACCAAATTAAATATAAATACGACGAAGACCATTTACGATGCATTTCTATGCATACATTTCAAACGGATGAAGCCCAGGCTTAATCTTTTGTAACACCAATCTGACCGATTATACACGGTTCCGTTTTAAGTGATGAATTCAATTGTTACAGATGAAACTCATTGATTCAAAACCCGTGCGAGAGACGTCGCATTGAAAATTTTATAGTTGGTTTTATTACTTATAAATGAGACGATTAAATTTATAGTTCTTATGATTAGCTTTACGATGTACCGGTTAGTTTGGCGTTACATTGTCGTTTCATTGCGTTAGATTGTCCACATCGCCGCCTCTTTATACGACGACGGTAAACATTAATTAAGCAGTAAAATGTTAGGTAATCATCAGATATCATCTTTGTTTTATATCTACCATCACGTTGATAAGCAAAACGTGGAGCGTTGCCCAAATTGAGCACTTGTTCGACACAGAAAAGGTCAATGGCCTAATGAAATTTTATGCAGACGAGGAATCAGTTAAAGTTGACTTAATGATAATGTAGGCAGACTTATGTGCACATTACCTATCTACAGTATCTGTGATATCTATCCGTTAGATATGAATACGCGACGTATACAGATGTTGTTCTTAATTAGTATCGCAGTTGAATGCAATTTTCTTAATGAAAATGTATTGTTATTGTGGCCTATGTTGGTACTTCCTACAATTATTGATATCCAAGGCTGAATATCAATGCTTATAATGGTACATAAGATAAAGTTTCGGTAGGATATCATCCGTCTGCTTTAAATGTTGTCTTATTGGACGATGCAACCACAAATGATTATGTAATAATATTTAATCATGTATGAATAATAATGTTTTATTGGCCTTATTTCTTCAATCATCTTCAATAAATTGCACAACGAAAGCCAATTAATTCCTATTACGATTGATTTCATCGTCACCATTATTTTCCTTATGTGTGTCATTTATATCAACTGCATCTAGACGTTCTATAAATGCACAAAGTTTCGAGCAACCTGGTGCAGTATTTTGAACAGCACCTAAAACTCTTGTACCTGTTTTCCTTAAACAACTTTTGTTAGTTAGACAAGTAGATAAGCAACGGTTACAACTGTTTGTCTTGCAGTTCATTCATATGCATGAACGTAAATACTTATCTTTATATTCGTTTTCCCTTGTGATATGAACAAAACTTCTTTCAGAATAGTTCCATCTTGACTGGTTTTTGGTTTTGTGTGGTGCAACTGGCTATAAAACCCTAATTCTACAGCTCGATACATTTATTTAGGTCATTACTTAAAGTGTCTTCTCTAGCTTTGTTCCTGGTTCTTCAAGTCATCTATAAAAGCAATGATGAGTCGAAATCGCCTGATAGAGCGAGTCCAGAGTGTGTTGTCAGATTTGTATTAGATTTAAAACTTCCACAAGATTACTATAAGTAGCAGAAGTAGGTAGATATTATCCAATCCAAACTTAGCTGCAATCATGTCAAGGCCAATCAAAATACTTCAGTAGTGCCATTAATACGACAGAAGATTTAGTAATCAAACGCTACCAATTTAGATCTCTTGACATCCATTACTGCTAACGAGTATAATAATAGCGAATTAGATAAATTGAGAATATTTAGACAAGATCGTTTCGTTTCAATGTGGGCAAATAAACTGAATTGTAACGTTATGATGCCAAGGCTATAACAATAGAATATGTTGTTCTAACACTTCAAAGATCGTATGTGATATGTTTAGAAACGCTTGAATAGAAAATTCCATCTCATACTGCTTCAAGAAACTTGTGAAAACAAATACTTGGACGGATAAATAAATAGATTTTGTACAAGGTGAAATCTTATGGGTGTAGTAAAAATATGATGTTCTTATAGTGGTTTCTCAACGTAAAATTAGAAATCTTGTAATCCGTGGCTTAATCATATATTTTCTCAGATTTTGATTGAATGACTTAACTAAATTTTGTAGAAGTGGTTGAGCGAAAGTTCTGCTTACCTTAAATATTCATACCTTGATGATATGAATATGTAAGAAGCAGAATCGTTGTACGATGGATATTTCACTAGACTATTTCAAACCCCATAAATTTGTATTCAATTTGCAAGATTATAAATTCTCGATATATTGTGAACAGATTGATCATTTCAAATACAATAAATCCCATCCAAATTCTATAGTTTGAAATATACCCGGGTCAATATATTAAGAAGAAAGAGTTTACTATATCACGCGATGTAGGTATTAGAAATATACGGTGTTTGTGACTTATATAATTATTGTGTTTAGAAAATTATAGGAACAACGCTGCTCTTCATGTTTGTAAAGGTAATTGAAGTGATAAACAAACGTAATAAACATCTTTACAAACTAAAAGTAGTGGTTTTCATGAGACAATGTTACTTTATATGTCTGAACCCTTTAGACATTTGCAACTCATAAAACGAGTAATTTAATACAAGATTTGCATATGAAAGCCTGCGTAAGCTACAACCGTTTGCAATCACATAACTATTGAGACAAATGGTCATATGCGACAGAAATATTCAAATCAAATTGGTGTAAATGAGAAAGGAGATAAGAGTCAAATGAGTTGACCCAAGATTCCTTGTTACAATCAGCGTGCGAAGTCAAGTCTTGTTGGTCCTGTCAGTCTTGTTAAATGTGAAATTCAAGCCATATTCAATTAGGCATACATTACGTCAATGAGCAATGAGCCTGCTCAACTTTGTGGTATGGTAAGCATTCTAACGGCATAAGTAGGTACATATGATATAACAGTACGTAGTTTAGAACTCTCGAGTCTATGAACGGAAACAAAGCTTTTTGCAGTCTTAAGTTTTGTATCTTTTCGTAAGGCTGGTTTATGAATTAAGAAATTAAAGTTAGGAATGTGTCTAACCCTATTTTAATGCCAAAGTTTGGCAAAATTTAGTAAGTTTTGGCAAAATAAAATAAGTTTTGGCTAAATTAGAATTTGGCAAATACTCCACTTCAAATTCCTAAATCAGAAACCGGGACATAGCTAATAAAAACAATCCCAGTTTTATTAATTTCCAATACTACCTTTATTTTCTCATTAACACCTGGGAATAATAGTTTTAAACCTATGATAACATCTTCAATTTTATTATATTCAGAAACAAATTAAATCCATTTATTGCAAGCAAAGGCCAATAGGTGTAAAATCCAGTTTATTGCTTATATCTATTTCATTTCATAAAGAAAATTAAGTAACTGTGATTTTATTAGTTGAAAATGTTTTCAAAAGTTGTCGCCGCGACATTTTATGGGTAAAATCATATCAAACTCCTACGCATCTGTTTTTAGTACGCTGACATAAAATTAAGAGGTGGTTATTTTAATAACGTAATTAAATGTGTGGGGAAAACGATACTCGTATACTTTTTGATTAAATATTATATTATTTTCGAAACATAGATGTGGTAATAAAAAATATTTCATTTATGCACACTAATGTGTGAAACAAACGAATGTTGACAAAACAGTTATTAGCCAAATCGAATACCTAAATCGTACCGTACCTAAATGAAATTTAGACCGGTGCTTAAGTCTTAGATCGTCTTAGGGATGATCTTAGATCGACAGCAGTAGTGACATGCGGGAGAAAAACTCGCAATGGTGTACTGTGGAAGGATCTGGGAGATGCCTATGCTGGAAAGCTAAACAAACTGTTAACCGATATCTGATATGTACAAAAAATATGTAACATTAGTTAATAAGAATAGCAGTATTACTATCTAATCCTAAACTCTTTACACCAAAATTCTTCACGAACAATAAAGTGTCCCATCGTACCAAAATAGCCCACAACAAGCAAAGATGACGTCATAAAACAAAATGTCTCCGTTTATCATCGCGAAGAAATGTTAATTAAATCACTGTAAACATTGGGTGGGTAGGCAGAAATCGTCATTAATACACGACAACTAACACTAATGGGTGTGGGTGGCTCAGGCTGAGTGTTCAAACGCGAACCGATTGAGTTGACGACAAAAATGTAAGCTTATATTTAGAAGTTGCTCATTAAGATTTAATAGGTTTATTATATGCATTTTGATGCTGAAATAGTAAATTTTGTACTGAGAATGTAAAAGTATTGAATATTCCTAAAAGATTTTGATTTACTATAAAATCGAATTGGCTGACAGATTTTAAATTGTTATTTTGGTTTTTCTAACATAACCTATTATTGTGTCTTCTTCTTCTTTTCGTGTCAATATGTGGCCACTTCTAGTGTCAGAGTTAATTAAGCCACCTCTGGGAAGACCACGGGCATCTGACTTGGCTATTTCAGACTTACATTAACTATATGTACCTATACCTGTTATTTGCATGGTTACTGAAATGCCAATTTTGGATGTTATTTTATTTGAATTGTAAGTGACAGTGCTGTTGGTGTGCTTATTATATAAACAAATAAATATAAATCCAGGTAACTCACGATGTTTTCCTTCACCGTTGCCTATTAGGTTATTATTTTTGTTTATTAGGCGTATACTCTTATACATATCTTATTATTTTCTAATAAATCAATTTCTGACCAGCTAAATGAATAATTCTTACAACCAGATTCTACCATGAACAAAAATTAGACCATTTTCCTTTAATTGAATCCTCAATCACGCTCGATTCTTGATCACAACAACGAAAAATCGCCATCACAATGAAATTAAATAGTGACATAATAATCATTTCCTTCGACACCTAAAAACAAAATCACCTTTTTGTACCAAGAGTCTAAGTCATATGAAAATGAAACTGACTCCAAAAATAGCCATTTGTCGCCAGAAGTAACATTTTTAGCCGCTCGGTCAGATATGATTTAATGGAGTGGCGAGAGGTTCGTTAACATTAATAAATTCTATACCCCTACTATGGGATCGCATTTTTAAAAGTATTTTTTTTGGTTTAGGTTATTCTTTTTATTGACTGCGAGACTAGACATCCTTTGTTTTTTAAAATTAGGTTGTGAATATATACATTTTTTTATATAGTGGTAAACAAAGTAACTTCCTATTCTAAAGTTAAAATTTCAGGTACACAAACACAAAGGTATCTTAGTAGGTTACTTATAATAGAACACCAATCTAAATTCCAAAAGCTAGACACTATATTGTGTGAATCAAACAAACCAAACTGTGAAATATGCGTTCTGATGGGACATGGCCCTTGAACATCAATCTGTTATAAATTTATTAACATTTCACCACAATATTTAACAAAACTTAAAAACCACGTGTAGAAGTCAATTAGAACTAGAAAATCGAACACAATGAATAACTATCATCAATCACATACATAACCAGTAGTAGGGAACAAACTCCTTCCTTACCAGACGCTTTTAACTTTCCTTCAGCACTTCGTTAGTCTTGTTTGTATTTATTTAAAGCATGATAACTTATCCGGCGACTGAGAACAGGATACGTGCCTAACAAAGTCCTGGGGATTCTGGGATTCATTTGCCATTTCCACGCCTAATCTGTAAATACTTTATGTGATCGTTTTACATTACCTTCGTTGGTCCTTCGAGGAGTAAGTTTTGAAATAATGGTCCTTCGGAAGCGTTGGTGGGCAATATGTATTTATAAGGTATTTTTAACCGAAGCTTGGCAGCTTAGATTTAAATTCTAATTAGGTACGCATTTATTTAGATTTCTTCTAGGTAAGCCACTTTCTTTTGCTTGTACTAATTACCTAATAAAGGCTTATTCATTTATCATCTTAAGGCCCTTGTCCCATGTTACTTGGGGTTGGCGGTACACGTTTTCTTCTTCCATTCCGTCCTGTCTACTGTCACGCTATCACTGACTCCCTTTTCTTTCATATCACTCTTCACACAACCCATCCATCTTTTCTTCGGCCTCTAACCTTCCCATCCCATCTGTATTTTAAAATGACTGAGATTGACTTGAATCTATCCACAATCATTTTTCAGAGAAGCAGATACATTTTCTTTTAATTGAGGAATTTCATTTAAAAATGTTCGGTCTGTAATTTTAAACTCCGTACGCAAATTCAAGTAAAGAAAGACAGTAACCAATTGTAACATAAGAATCTAAATATTCACAGTTACCTTCTCGACTTTATACGTTATTGTGAAATGTGACAGTCGTGTGACATTTTCACTTTACATGACAAAAGTAGGTACATGCAATGAGAGTGAGACGCAAATACCATTTGAATGTAAACGGAGACAAGCGATGTTCTAACCAAATGAAAAGGTTTTTAGTAAGAAAACCTGTTTTGACTTTGCAATAGCAATCGATTCATCAAGCATTATCATAATAGATAACTACCTATTACAATGATCATCAATCATATGTAAGTTATGCATAGTGTTTTAGTACTCATGCATGCAATTTGATATTATTTCTAAATCACAATGGAGTAGTTACCATAGATTACATTGTGTATGGCAGGCCTTAAATTTTTATTTCCAATATTACCGCCTAGCTTAAAGGCAATAAAGAGTTCTAACACAACAACTCCAGCAAAGTGCCTCATGTTCAAAAATACTTCTCTTGAAATAACCTTGGTTGAATAAATCGTTTCAATTTCCTTTAAGCTGATGACACCCGCCGACGATAATGAGGAAACAAAATGTACACTCGATTCACGCCCGCGAGATCTAAATTTTGTAGTTTTTATAAACGTTTTGGGGACACTTTTATTATGCGTACAGCTAAGGAGTGGCATTCCCTGCCGGAGTCTGTGTTTCCCGATAGCTACAATCTAGGGGTCTTTAAGTCAAGAGTGAATGGGTTTTTCTAGGCAAGCGTGCTTCACCGTCGACCACATCATCGCTTACCATCAGGTGAGATAGTGGTCAAGCGCAAGCCTATAGAAAAAAAAAAAAAAAAACTTAATATCCGTAGATCAAAATAGTAGATAGAGAAACTTTTATAAAAATACTTCCAGTGGTTTTTTGTGCGATTGTCGTTTAAAAATTAATTGCACTATGTTGCAAAAATTTAATTAAAAAAGGTTCACAACATCTAGTAGAACATAAATAATGGTTCAAAAAGAGTTCAATAACACTTTTAAGAAGAAAACTAAAACTATATGCCCTAAGTTTTTATTCAGTGACTGGGCGACTACAGGACTTAGGAAAAGTAGGGAAAGACTTTACGAGCTATATGGCCTTAAGCCTTGTATTAACACTGAAACTTATAATAAGTATTTGCTACTTACTCAAGAATTTTTAAAAATACATGCAAGGCAGCTAAGGCCTTGTACATTAGCAATAAGGTTAAATTAGCAGAAAATAAAATCAAGACGGTTTGGAAAATTATAAATAATGAAACGAATAGGAATAAAAGAAAAAATACTGATTACACGCTTGAGACCACACACGGACTTATTAGAGATAACAAAAAAGTTGCGCAAGAATTTGTAAATTTCTTTACCAACATCCCAATTAAAACGACTGAAACCTTAAATTCTTCGCCCTCGATTGCTTTTGGATTATTAAACGCGAACGTTTCAGCCTGCCCGAATGTATTTAACTTTTCACATATAAATTCCATAACAGTAATTAAAACTTTTAAGCAAATCAAGGTTAAACCGACTGAAGATCTGTGGGGAATGTCCATCAAAGCTTGTACCTCCATTATTCAGACTATAGCGCCATACTTGGCTTTGATTTTCAATTTGTGTGTGGATCAAGGAGTTTTTCCGGATCTAATGAAATATAGTAAAGTTATACCACTTTTTAAATCTGGGGACAGTAAAGACACAAATAATTATAGACCAGTATCCGTGTTGCCGGTTTTCAGCAAGGTATTTGAGAAGATAATGCTAAATCAAATGCTCATTCATTTTAATACGAATAACATCTTGCATGATAAACAGTATGGTTTCACCAGAGGACGTTGTACAACTGACGCTGGTGTCACCCTATTGAAACACATCTTTAATGCGTGGGAAGAGTCGCAGGATGCCATAGGTATCTTCTGCGACCTGTCGAAGGCGTTTGATTGCGTTAATCATGAAACATTACTTCTGAAACTTGAGCATTACGGGCTAGGTCAAGCAGCGTTAAGTTTGGTTAAATCTTATTTGAATGATAGACAGCAATTAGTTCAGATAAACAGTGTGAATTCGTCGGGGTTAAACGTAAAAATGGGGGTTCCCCAGGGCTCAATTTTAGGTCCTTTCTTATTTTTAATATACATAAACGATTTACCCCGTTTATTGGAAAACAAACTAAACATGGTGTTATTTGCTGATGACACATCTTTAATTTTTAAAATAAATAGACGTACTTGTCGGGTTGACGACGTAAATAACGCGCTTCGGCAGGTTCAGGATTGGTTCACTGCCAATAATTTAGTTTTAAATGGTAAAAAAACCAAGTGCGTAAAATTTTCCTTGCCGAATGTCAAAAGTACTGATTGTGACATTATATTAAACAAGGAGAAGCTAGAATTCGTCGATAAAACGGTTTTCCTGGGGATCACGCTGGACTCGGGGTTGCAATGGGGTCCTCATTTGGTATCCCTTGCAGGGCGGCTGAGTTCGGCAGCGTATGCTGTTGCAAAGATTCGTAGGTTAACCGATGTGGATACCGCGAGACTAGTCTATTTTAGTTATTTTCATAGTATAATGTCTTACGGTATCCTACTATGGGGAAGGGCTGCAGACATTGAGTCAATTTTTATTCTGCAAAAACGAGCCGTCAGAGCAATATATAATCTTCGCCGGCGCGATTCTCTAAGGGAACTGTTTTAGGACTTTAACATCATGACGGTTCCTTGTCAATATATTTATGAAAACATCATGTACGTGAGAAAAAATTTACATCTTTTTAGTAAAAACGGCGACAGACATAATTACGTTACTAGAAATAGGGACCAATTAGTTCAACCAGGTTTCAGACTGGCTAAAGTAGCCTCATCTTTCATGGGGTACTGTACAAAATGTTACAATAAAATTCCTCCCCACATTCTTGAACTGAATGAGACAAAGTTTAAAACCTGTATAAAACGCACACTATGTAGGCTGGCATATTATAAGTTAGGGGATTACATCACTGATAAAAATGCTTGGCTCAATGCTAGTCCTGCTCCACAATCCACAACCACTAGGGCGCAATAACAAGTGATATGCAGAACATTATTGTTTTGAGGTATTGTTGGACCTGCTGAAGACTGTATGAATTATTAATATTTGCATTGTATAAACTCAATTTCCTTAGTATTGTATAACTGCACAGCACGTGTGTGAGTACTGTGTACCCAACTGTAAATCTACCATTTACTGTACCTATGCGTCGTTCGTTGACTTGTGTGTGCCCTGGCCGTTGAGTGTGTCATGCTCTCTCAAATGTCTCTCTGATGGTGGCGCGTGTGTTGGATCATCCGGTTCCCTTCATGATGGTTGAGCTGGGTGGTGCCAATTCATGCGTCATGTTCGTGAACGGACGCCGTCAGTTGGGATTGGTCATAACTTGACTGCTTCGGATGTTAATTTTTTTCTAGTATCTATTATATAACTGCGCAGTACATGTGTGAGTACTTCTAATACTTTATGTCTGTAGGTGGTATAGTGGGTAGTGCTATTCTGGGTGCATTGTCCTCACATGTATGAATTTAATAATGTATGTTCCTAAATATTGTAAAAAAACATTTTTTTTTTAAAAGAGTAAGTATGGAGTTTCTTGTGCATTCTTCTCCATAACAAGCTACTTTCCGAATGCACGGTAGAATCATTTTAATGTAACGTTCAAAAGTGCCGCTTGGTGGCCTAGTTGATATAAAATATCTTTGTCTTTTGTCTTTTGTAATATTATTTAAAAAATATATATGAATAGCCGTTTAGACGTAATGTTCTTTTTAAAATCAGTTACAATCATACATCTGCGCCTTAAGAGGTCGATGCAAACATGAAAGTTGGCGGTTATTTTAAAAGTATGCGTTAAAGTTTATACGACGCTCGAGAGAGCATGTCGCAACTAAAGAACAAAATTGAATTTGTAACGTGAGAGGTTGGTCGTAAAGAGTTATTATTATAGGTGTTTCTTTTGTTGGTTATAATAATGCGCTCAGACGACGCTGCGCTAAACAAAAAAAGATCTCAAAGGACCCAGTTTACAGTTTGTGCAAATGAAAAATAAATCGGTTTTGGATTTTTTTGCGCAGCAATCTGTGTTGAAGTTGAAGTGCAAATAAAAATTTAATGCACTAAAATGTTATGACTATTAGTTCTGCTCTCGATTGAAAAAATAATAGGAAAGGTAACTGCTTATTTTATTTCGTCGACTTAAGTGGCCCCATCCAAATAACAATATAACCAAACATACAAAAATATCCAACGAGCAAATCTTCCGATCAAACTAGTTTTTTTTCCAATTCAATGAGTGATCTCGTTATTTTGACAGATGCTGCCTTATAGCTCGAGCTGTAATTTCATCTTCAGTTTTCATGCATGACGTAAACAATTAATTTTGCATCTTATTCAGACCTGAACTAAAACTGCATCAATTCGTCACCTTCCACAACTTGTGTCTGCAGGAAACTGGCCATGAATCCTATCACAAAATACTGTATGTGGATGGGACTAAGAGTAATTCAGATATATAAATAAGTACATGTTGACAGAGTAAATTAAAATGTGCTTATATTTTGAAATCATATACGAGGAGCTCGTGGCTAAATAATAACAGCCGCACGGGTTCATCTTCAAGGTTAAGCAAAGCTTGACGAGGTCGGTCTGTGGATGGAAGAAACACGTAAAGCTGTTGGTCCCGGCTAACATTTGTATATTTTTGATAGTCATTACTGATAGTTAGAAGCCTGAAAATCTGACACCAGTCTTGCTAAAAAGGTATCGTATTACCTAGTTACTGGGTTGTGGAGGTCAGGAAGGCTCTATGTAAAATACTGGTACTCAGCTGCATCCATTAAGACTGGAACCCAATAATAAAATATAATAAACATAATAATATTTAGCATAAAACATCATCATCACCATTATGATGATATAACATCCGAAAGACTGCTGGTCATAGGCCTCCCAAGCGTCGTCACACTGACTGGTCCCGTGCGTCTCGCATCCAGCGGATCCCCGCAACCTTCACCAGGTCATCGATCCACCTGGTGGGAGGCCTTCCAACGCATCGTCTTCCGGTTCGCGGTTGCCACTTCATAACTTTTCTGCCCCATCGGCCATCTGTTCTGCGAGCAATGGCCCCTGCCCACTGCCACTTAAGTTTGGCAATTCTTCGGGCTATGTCGGTAACCCTGGTTTTCTTGCGGATATCTTCATTTCTGATTCGATCACGCAAGGACAGGCATGGCCTTATCCATATAAAATATTATAATAATAAACTGTTTTTATATTTCTATGCTAGAACCCGACCCCAACTTCTGAGAAAAAGTCTAGGCAAGTTTTTGCTACAACCTCATCTAAACCGAAATCAGAGGAAGAAAATCAGTTGGTCAAATCTTCATTTCTTGTTATAGCTTGTTCTATTAACACAATGTAGATAGTTTCATGATGCATGTAATTAATCAGTATACTTACTGTGTAATATTGATAATTTTGCTCGTAAGTTTCTAGAGTAATGACCTCTGATCGGTAATAAAATGTACATTAAAGTTGTTCTTGTGACGTATTGGTGTTATCGATTTAGATTTTCAATGTTTACGTTGTAACTAACGATAATTATGACTTGTACATTGTCTGAAGTATCGTTAGTTATTTTATGATCTTACTCTCTATACTGTAAACTCAGGTTGCTTTCAAATACCGATGATTGCACATTTTCTAGTTTGTACATTTATTTTCGTATTTTTTTGCGATATTCTTATTGCCGTCGGATTTCCAGAATTCTCAAGTAAGCAAAAACTTTTATAAAAGATACTTCATAACTTTGAATCCTAATATTATTTGATAGGATGTCCAGTTCAATACAGATTATTCATCATCTTTTATTATATTATATTATATATTTCTCATTACTGTACTCATGACAGCAAAAATCTCTCTTATTTATGTCATGAACATGCTTCTAAAGATTAAACAGTAAAGACTCAAGTGCTGCTTCTTCAAGTAACCCTTTAACATATTCCTTCAAAAGATCGCAGCATAAGTTAAACAAGGCAACTAGTTCATCGTCAAGCACTTCAAACATCCGTTCCCCTCGGTTGACTGTTGTCAGTAATAAGTTTCTCGTTTATCTCAACTGGCTCTTTAAAATTTTCTCTATCTGCAATTTGTTTTACATTTTATAAAGCTTAGGACTTAGATTTATTTATTGCATTTAGAAAAATAAGTGGCATGTATGAGTAGGTTTTAATAAGGCAACGAGAAATGAGTGTTTGTAGAAATGGTTTTCACAAAGATCCATATTTGGCGATTTAATTATTTTTTAAATTATGTTCGAAATAAAAGAATGATTTCCAACAAAATATAGTGAATGCCTAAAACATGAAATCATGAATCACAAAAACCTGAAAACGCTGAAACCTGAAAACTCTGATGAATAAAGTTTTATATCTCTGGCAGAAAGACTCATGATAAATATTTATTACTTAATACCGTAGGTACTCCAAAAATAGGACAAAAGGTAGCTGTACCAAAACACCGGTCAATAATCTACACACAGTGCGGTCCTCCAGTAAAATACGTGGCAGCAAAATGACGGACAGCATTAATTAACACGATTACGCTATTCGTGATTGGGGGCTAATCGTAGGGGCTGTTTGAACTGGCAACCTATTTGTCCAACATTTGCTTTTGTAATTAAAAGTACATATGAGTTTAATTGGTAGAATAGGATCGGTAGGATCGGCTGTGTGACGTATAAGGTGATGGTTCATGTTTTAAATGTGGGTGCATTCGAATTGGGTTTAAACATATTCTACATGGGTAGATAAAGTGAAGACAGATTTTCATTTGTTTTTACAGACTTGTTCATGTCGAAGATTTAATGTGACAGGCCACTGATATCGAATACGTAAAAGCTTACTACAATGAGAATATGAAAATATATATTGAGCTTAACTTTTACTGGAGTGCATCTTTATATTATGTCGGCAATAAGTCGTGCAATAAGTTTCATCCGCAATCGCAATCTACATAGACACTTGTATCTTCATCTAAGGATTCCTCTTTAATAGAAAGTATTTGACGTTGATCAATTTTGAACGTAACCGCAGCAGTAAGTAGGTAGATCTCGCAATGCCTTATAACTAATTTGAGAAAGCCTATAACTTCATAAGTGTTTCCGATTCCGAGGAGGATTTCACCCAAATCTCATATCGGATGACTACTTTACAGAAGTGCTCCTTTGATATCAACTCTGAACAATTTGAGGATGAACAAGTGGACATCAGGGACGCAAGTGGACTCAATGGGTGGGCGTAAATTAGAACTGTAAGCTTCTTGTTACATACCGTCCGTCCCCAAATGCAGTGCTATAGGATGTGTGGATCCTTTTCGGGTCTTCCGTAATTGTAAACCTTGAGATCCGATCAAGGGGTGTGTTATATTAAATTTTAGTTTTAAGGATTAGTTGTGTCTTTACGGATTTTCGAGTATTCGCTTTGACGTGTATCTATTAATTTGGTATTACAGAAGCGTGTCGCCAAAGCTTTACCAATACCCCTGTATTAGAGGAACTGTCTTTGAGTCAATGAATAGTGGGCAGCTTGATTTAACACCATATTAGAGTCTACTCATAATCCATTTATAATGATTAATAGGGTCAAGAAGGGTTGGCTTTAAGATGAATGATTTAGTGGTGCGTTTGTTAGATTTACTTGGATAGTTCGTCATGATATGAAAGTGGAGTGAAACTACAGAGCCAAATGTATCTTATAGGTATTGATGTATAACGATTTTATTGCCCATTCTCCGTCTAGACAAGTTGACCGATACCGATTTGTGTCTGTACATAACAGTAAAGACTGTCATGTCCTTGTTTCTGTTCCCCACTGTCTAAAATATCTCTTGTATATTCTGACCACTGCGAAGTAGGTCAAATGTCTTACCAATGATTCAAACAAATGACTGTGTTTACTGTTTTCGAGTTTATTTTGATGAACATATATCAAGAGCTTTAAGAGAGTCTCAATGATCAATCAAGTATCGCATTGAGAAATTAAAAGACTTAATTAATCCATCAAGCTACTTCAAAATAAATCCAATAAACTATTTAATAATCTTTACAGTTAGACGGACAATTTAAATAATTAAGTCCATAATTATCGAATAATAAAACATTCAAATATTCGATACGTGCTTTATCTTAAAAGTCGGACGACAAAAAGCAGAATAATTAAGCAACTTCTAATTGTTTTCTATCGTCGAAAGATAACTCGATTGATTTATTGATGACGAAGTAACTGAAAAAGATAAAATGTTGAATTTACGATGTTTGTATGATAACCGTATTATAATTATTTGTTTCGATATTTGAATCGAGCTTGAAACGCTTTGTTCTAATGAATTATTGCCGTTGGAAATTGATCGTTATTTATTGTTAATACGGATTTCAATACGTCACTGATGAGTTATTTTGTTCGGTAACTGATGACACTTCATAATTTTTAATGGCCATTGATGTTAACGGGTTGAATTAATTATTTTTATCTCTTGTTTCCCTCGTAGCGTTGGCCTATTAATTTTGAACTTTATCTATGTTGATACCGATATAATTAAAGCATTTAGAAGTATGGCTCTAATAATCTCTTATGTCTTAATGTGTTGGATTTTGTATGGCAAAGCAACGTTTTCTGTTACCATCTTTGTTGTTATCTTAACTAACCTAAGTTAGCTAAAGTATAGGTGTTCATGTAATTCCAAAAACCTTCCTCCTATATGCAAGGCTTTTCACATATTTACAGTGTCAACATAAAAAGCCATTAAATCTTCCAAAAAAGAAACTCGATCTAAAAACATCAGCACATCTCCATTATGTACTTTTTATTTGTTCCAAACTCCTTAACATTGAGGGCATTATAAACAGTTATCAAGGTTATAATATCTTAATGGTTCAAGTTTAGTACAAATAGTCGTCGAGAGGGTACTATTCTTCATTAGGAAGGAGACCCTGTAAATTATTCTTTGGGTCACTTTGGTGCTATTTAAGTTAATTTAATAGTAACTTTGCACACTGCTCACGTACTTGCGACGTTCCGGCTAATATTAATTTGGTGTTCATGTAGTCAGTGACTGGGTTTTCAGTTTGTTGTAAGTATTGCAGGCATTTTGAGGTGTTGTGTTTTTTGAAGAAAGTTACAAATTGTTGGAGGGTGTTTGCTTTACTGGCAGAAAAATTGGGGAAAATATCTACAATAAACCAAAAATCGTTATAATAATAAAAATAATTTTGTTTGGATTCTCTTACGGTGACCATCTTCTAAGATTCCATTCATTGATTGTTAGATATGCGTCGATAAATTTTTAGGTACCTACTTTTTCAGACGCTGTTTGATTTAAGCAATCTATTTTCCATATCTTGTATTCTACGTTGGTAACTTAAAAGCTTTCCCTCTAATATAGTTTTCTAACTTTTTTTAGAGCATATGAATATAGTGAACCCAGTTAAAGAAGAAGAGGTACCTACAAATATCGAATATCAAAAATCTTTTTTTAAAACTAACAATACACACTTCCTGTCAGAACAGAGTTAACTTTTACCGTTTGAAAACTTTAAAGCCTACTCCAATAAGAACAGCTCGTGGGCGCATTCCTATTCGAGCAACATTTTACGATACATGTTGTGGGCCCACTCTGTGGTTTGTTGTGGGTGCCCGTAGTACAGCACTCGTGAGGTAGATGGCAGCACTTGTTTAGAAAAATAAAAAGTAAAGTTATACTAAAAAGTTTTCGCTTTAAAAATATTTTGTCTTTTGACTGGAAATGCGATTGGTCTTTTATACGGTTTTGAGGGTGGTTGGGAAAAGCATATTCCTAACAGTAGACTGCGATAAGTTGAGCTGATGGGGATAATTTTTAATGGGTGTCAATAAGTCATTAAATAAGTTAACATTAATTAAAATGAGTAAGTATCTAATAAAAAAGCAGCAAAATATATTTCCGTAGATACTGGAAATATATATATTTATTATATTAAGGTATTTGCCTCCCACGCCAGTACTTAATACTTGATCAATAACAAGATAATATTTTGTGTGTACGTATCTGGAAATTCCAAGAAAAAGTTTAACAAATCTTTTTAACAAAGCAAGCATCTCAACTTGAAACAGGTTAAGCTCTTCAAGATGAGTTTATACTCAAAATAAATTACAAGTTTATACTGAACCTAAACTGACATAGAGCGGCGGGTGGCCACCCGAGGCAAAAAAATTTAGCCTGTATAATTATTTATATAGACTTTGAAACATTTAAACAAGGTACAAAGAAGAAGGACTTGCAAGATGTTAGTCCTTGTTAAATATGGACAGGCAACCGAAAAGCTTGTTCTAGTTTACTCAATAGTAACTGAAATTTTCTTGAATATATAATGATTTGTATATGTGAGACATGAATAGGAACATAGTATGGAACATAACCACATAACAAACGATAATATTTAGCTTCTAAGACTTACGAGATAGAAAAAAAAAACGGCCAAGTGCGAGTCAGACTCGTGCACCGAGGGTTCCGTACAAACTTCAGCTTAAAAGTATTATAGACCTGAGTATTTGATATGAATTTCAATTTAATACCTGTACGCGTTCATGAGGAAAGGGGTAGTAAGTTTAAAATGATTAAAAATATTTTATTATATGACGTAACTAAAAATTTACGGTTTTCGCAATTTTCCTTTATCTGTGCTATAAGACGTTGCTTCGTACCAAATTTCAAGGTTCTGAGTTTACGGGAAGTACCCTGTAGGTTTTGATGCCCTTACATACATACAACAGGGGGTAGTCTGTGCTATGATCCTATAAGGGTTCCGTTTTTTTTCCTTTCGAGGTACGGAACCCTAAAAATTAACTTCAATGTCTCTATATATACAGTACTCATCATAAAAACTTCTGTATGGCAAGATTATCTGAAAAATACATAATATTATAAAAATGGTCGTAAGCAATATCGTGTTTATATTATTTACTCCATCTGTACAGCTCTCATGTTAACAACATCTCATATTTATTATCAAACAAACACAATAAATCGACACTGAAACCTTAATAACATATTGGTTAGCGTTCTGTTTTTGAATTTATTGGACACGTTGAAAGACGAATAAATCATAATATATAGACTAGCATAATAAACTGTAACAATATTGGGGGTGCTGGACCAAAAAAGGATTCGTAATTGGCCTGTGGTCGGTCTCGGTTAACTAGGAGTTAATGTTGTAAAGTATGAGGATTTGTTTGTGTGTGAAAAAATAAAGGCAGGGCACGATACAAGTTTAATTTATAAGAGGTGTACATATTCTATCTCCATTTTTATAAGCTAGATCAAGACTGAGTGGTTTGTCTAATAATTATATTGTTAGATAGCAGAACTGTGGTTGGTTGATTAAAATAACCACAAGCAATAATATAATTGGAGTACTTAGACGTACCTGAATAGTAACTATAAAGCTCTTAAAGAAACTGGGAGTTATTTTGCCAATTTAAACTTATTCAAAATTGTTAATATAAAATTGACAAATAATAAATAATCATTAAAAATAAAAACCTTTTAAAGAAATTAAAACATGAAAGCTCGGAAACAACACCGAGAGGCACACCTAGTCTTATCCATTTAACGGTAGTAATAAATAATTCGTGTATAGGGATAACGACGGACGATCAAAGCAGGTTTGTTATGGAATTTGATTGGCCCGTAATTACATTCAGTTTTAACTTGTGGTCATGTGAAATTGGTCGGCAATAGCCCGCCGATCGGTCTATGGGACCTATTACAATATGTATGGAAGATAGCTTATGTAATTTGTGAGATTTACTACTTTGTAGCATTTTTATAAAGATTTTTAGGACTTGAATTTGTTTGTTAAATATGTTGACCACAAGTGACCACCCAGTTTGAATGCTTGACGTTCTTTACTAACCGCAATGTCAATGTGTCACCTATGTAAGTAATTTTTTGTCGATTGAGCCGCTTTCGACTATTCTGCTAGTTAATATTTTTTTCTTCATTCTGTTAAAATTATTTCCATATAATATGATTGAATATAACCAACCAAAACAATACAAAAAACACAAAAGGTCAACCCTTCTACGGTTCAAAAAGTCAAATACACATCTCCCAACACAACCGCAACTAAAAGCCAAAACAAATCTAAACGGATATCAAAACAATAAAATATATTCGCAGAAAGACCGTAGCATATCAAATAACGCAAAAAATTAAGGCAAACACAATGGCAAGGAAATACCGGTCCTAGATAGTGAAATAAAAGGCGTGACTAACAACATGATACAATTTTGTGGTCGCGGTACCAAAGTAGATAATAATTTTATAGGTGATAAATGTGGTGCTGTTTGTGATTTTTATGGTTCGGCGAATGAGAGAAATATTCAAATAAACGATGTATCAACTGATTATATTGCCGCGATTATTCATCAGTTTGGCAAACTGAGTACCGAAGTAGTTGATCGCACACTTTTGGTTGGTGGTTTGTCCGTGGGGCCGTTTCTTACTACGGGACGATTATCTGTAAGGAGCTATGGCAAAGTATAGGTTAGGATCAATCCCAGTAATTAATCACTTCAATCTTGACAGATTGTAGTTACCTACTAACCAATAAATTGATAGTTATTTATGCCGCGAAATATTTTAATGTTTAATTCTGCACGTATTGAAATTTATTTCAATAGCTTTACATAATTTAAGAAACGATAAAAGTAATATATTACAAAACTTTAAAAACTAAAATCAAGAAAAATCTTACATTTAATATCGATGACAAAGCGTTTAATATGACATAAGATTCAACAAAGGCTATCATTTATTGTAATACTTAAATCCTCTACGAAAGATTACGTAGGTGACACAGCGACGCAGTCACTGGTGACAAATCAAAAAAATCACCGTCATAAATTATCCAATTTCTAATAAGCCTTCGAAGAATGACTGTAACAATTCTTTACGAAGATCAAATATTTGACCTGCGATTATCGCAAACCACAGATGACTCAGTGTGAAAAAAGACGTTGCGGCGTGTGGCTACAAGACCTGAACAGTATCAAATTTTATGACTCTCGTGTTCATGATAATGTGACAATGTTTATTGCTATCTTCGCTGTTTTATTAGCTTTCCGATTTATTATCTTAACAACAAAAACCCACGGTTTTTGCACTTCATTGGCTCGTTTTTAGTGGTTACCATGTAATCTCGTGTTCCAATGAGTAGGTAAGCGCCAAAAGGAAGTACTTAAATTCCCATTGACTCACATGAATGTATTATATTTCTTAGTTTGACTTAGAACAGCTTCTAAGGTTTACGGGTTTGTCATCAAGTTTTACTACTTGGTTATCTTAAGATCTAGGTGAACAGATAATTTAAAATGTTTACTCATTGTAATCTTTATTGTTTTGTGTTGAAATTAAACATTATGTGACATCAGCAAACTGTGCAGGCGTTTTCATGAACGGTTTAAAATATAGAAGTTTATAAGATATTCTAATGCGCATTATTCGATTTGAACGCAGACATAATGATTAATTATTTATTGTTGTACTAGCAAAAATTGCCCATTGTACACTGGTTTTTGTTAATGTTTGGCCTGTACATATTTTGTGGTGTACAATAAAGTATATAATTAACTAGCTGTTCCCCACGGCTTCGCTCCCGTGGGCAAAAAAATAGCCTATGTCACTCAGGAATAATGTAGCTTTCTATTGGTGAAAGAATTTTTTAAATCGGTCCAGTAGTTTCGGATCCTATTCGGTACAAACAAACAAACAAAACAATCTTTCCTTTTTATAATATTAGTATAGATAATAAATAAATAACACTATTCTCGAAACATGTAACTAAATAAATACTAAAAAAACCTTAAGAAAAACAAAACAACAAATAATGAAAACGAAACTATCGTTTTCATTGTTTGTAACAATAACTGAAACATAAAGAATATGAATTACCTACTTAAAACATAGTTAAAACTAAACAAAACACTACTTAAACTGCGCAACTATACAGATCCGACGATAAACAAGAATAATCTCTCACAATAAAACGGCAACTAACCTACAAAGAAGGAAAAGGAGTGTTTTGTTGCTGATAAAGACATTATTAAAACTGACCATAATTTCGTTGGCATATTACTGCATCATTAAGATTAGCGTTATCGTCTAACCGTTTCTGTACGAAGAAAATATTTACCATACGAGGTATAAAAGGTATCCATAAGATAAAAGAAAGATTACCAACGGCCCACATTCGGTAGTGCTTTATGAATTTTTAGTGATTCATGGCGTCTAGTTCTGTATGAAATGGGTTATCTTAATTGTTCCCAGCGGTAATTTATTGTCCAAATTTGTTGGCGTTGCGCTAAACAGTAGGTGCTTAATATAATCGTGGTACATTAATTTGGTCAGATACATCATGTACCGTTGCTTTATCATTTGACATAGTTTTAATTTCGTAGTAAACTTGCTTATGAGTTAACTAATGAGAGATAAATCTTGTGCTTTTATTATGTTTATGTCTATCTTCAAACTGCTTTTCTCATAATTAATATCTTTCAACAACTTACTTTTAATTTCACAGTTCATACCCTTATAAACACTTTTGCAAGTTTGCAAGTCATTATAATGTTTACAACAAAATGATTAAGAACATAATTGCTCTAAAGCTAACTCATATGATTACACGGACCTAAATAACCTTTCATACTGTCTCTGAACCGTATGACTCTCATATTC
This sequence comes from Anorthoa munda, assembly GCA_945859665.1. Taxonomy (NCBI): domain Eukaryota; kingdom Metazoa; phylum Arthropoda; class Insecta; order Lepidoptera; family Noctuidae; genus Anorthoa; species Anorthoa munda. The sequence continues at coordinate 12,097,945 of OX243911.1, read as the reverse complement.
CGAGTGCAAATTAAATATTTGTAGGCGTGCCGGTCCGCCGCTGTGGGTTGTTCTTAATGAGCTATCATCACAAGCTTATGTCAACTATGGCGGCTTCTTCGACAGTCAGCTCCTTCTTCATTGACACTTGGATGTTTTCATTTAGTGCAAATATTTTTTGAAGTAATAAGAGCGTCTCGTCCTGTCCTGTTTCTGTTTTTATAATGATATTTAAATAAGGAAAAATCAGGTGGTGTGTTAGTCGAAGAATCGTGATTTTAACGTCTTCATTATCGTTTGCTTCTTCATCTATATTACCAGTCCATAATTTAAAATCAAATCACCTATAAATAACAATCTTCGAGAAGAAGAAAGGCTTTTCGATATAAACTATCGAAATATTGTTATTATTAACACAATTTAAGTTTTATTATCCAACGGGAACATACTAACGGGATGAAAGTTTCTTATGTCATAAGCCAAGGTCATAGTCTATCCGTGAGCTAGGTATTATAAATCTATTCAGCGGTTTAAACATGAAAATGTAACAAATAAACAGACAGGTAGACACACTTTCTAATTTATAATACTAAGTATGGTTTAGCAGAAGGGAAAACTTCACAACAATATAAAAAGAAACGAAAGGTTACACTAAAAGAAAATGAACATATCGAAAACGCTCGAGTCACATTCGAACCTCCATCACGCGTTCACCCACTCGGCCACAATAAAGACCTCTCAGAGGCGTTCAATAAATTTTCTAATATCGTAACAAATCGGTCATAAGCTTGTACTACCCGATAAAGCTCTATTCAGCTTCACACTATCAATCATAGTTTAGCAAAGGTTATATCAATATCACATAGTTGCACACTCATGCTGCCTTTATGAGAATTTTTCTTCGGCAGTTTAAGTGCTGAAGAGGGTAATGTCAATCATGATGCCAAGATGAAGATTAGAAAGAAAACCTTCTCAGAAAACGGTGATGGTCTATTTTCTTAACATCACACGAAAAGCCGTTTTTCTTGTATGTCTAGTTACGAGCCTTAATTTGAGTTAGGTCTATATAAAAGTTATATTTAAAGTGGCTCTACTCTGTCACTCAAAATTCAACTCGAAACGCGAGACTTGACACATGTGTGTCCTGTTGGTGAAACTCAAAATTTGTATCACTTATTATTTTGTCATCTGGACAAGCCAAGATTTTTCCGCATGTCCACATGGACTGGACAAGGTGCGTCCAGTCTCTCGTGTCGAGTTGGGGAATAACCCAAAATTATGAACAATTGAAAGGAACTTTCATCAGTATTTAAATGTGTTTGGCGCTTAACTGACACCAAAGAAAAAGAGCTGTGAACCACTCCATAAAATTAGGCATAACAATATCTTACGTCACGGCAAATAGAAATACGTGACTATTCCATACTATACGCCATCTAAATATTTGAAGAGCAACCTATATGTTTGTGTACAATAATACTGAAGTGCTCGCGTGCCGTCACCGTCTTATTTGACTTTCAAATTATAGAAACGTTACCAACATGAATATTGAATTTATGAAGAACTTTTGGAAGCTTTTTTGAGTTAAATTTTTTTAAATTATCAGAAAAATTACCTGCCGTTCTGGTTGTACGAAAAGTTGGGTAGCAAATTCATGTAGATAATTGGGTAGTTGAATTTAAAAAAAAAAAACTAATTAATACTAATAACAAATTTTAAAAATAATACTAATAAATAATTTTTCAATTTATTATAAGCAATTGAAGATCGATAAAATTTTAAAAAGAATCACCTGTCTATGAACGGGCCATGATTGGTCGCCATGTTGGTGACGTCATAACGTTCAAGGAATTTCACGATAGTACAGTGTCACGTATATTGACTAAAAATATCCGAAAATTAGTGCTAAAATATTATTTATAACAGCAAATTTTATTTAGTCATGTGTGATAAAAGATTCATAAAAGCTAATTTTGATAAGATACCCATCTGATAGACGATTTGGAAAAATTGAGCATAAATAAAGTAGTCTAAATGAATATTACGTGTTAGTGGACCGGTGTTTGTCATTGTTGTTTACACAAACATTTTTTTTTTAAACGTTTTAACGCATTTAGAAACATAATTGTCATAATGTAATTGTTTTTACATATGGGTAAGTGATATTCGTGTAAAATAAAAAGCAAGCAAACACGATTGGCGCGTAACTTCGACTTTAGATATCAAAAAACTTCATTGGTACCACTAAATATTATACAACCCGCGATCTGTGGAGCCTTTATATTTATTAATTTTTTGCATAACATCCATAAAATTTTCGGTATTATCCATTATTTACATATCCCTTAATAATATTAAACACAAATATCTATATAATATAATTACAAACACTAAAAAACTTTGTAGAACAAAAACGTGAAAATATTAATTCGGTACATTTTCAAATATCTCTTAATCTTAGCTTATATCCGTCATTTAAATTTAAAATAATGAATATATCTCCATAAACAAAAAATCATGTTTTCAAGTTACGTAACTATACAAAAATGTCAACTTTGCTCGAAAGTTCCCTTAAAAATTTACTTTTCTCAATCTTCAATGATCAAATTAAGAAATTAATCCGAATCTTATACTAAATTAGAACAAGATAACAACATAATTAACATATTCTAATTGGAATCTAGTTAGACATAGAACATTTCTCAAAACTTTAGTACAGTTTGCTAGGTTGGGTATTGCGCGAATCACATATAATGGGTAGTTATTTGTAAAATTCGTAAATAATGGTACGAAGTAAGCACGGTAACTTTTAAGGTTCGATATTTTTGATCAATATATTTGATAATCATCAATATATTGACGATAATAACAAGATTGAATCGGTTAAAAGTCAAAACACTGTATCAGCTATGTGCTACAATGAGTAGAAATGAACGTCGTGACGTCACATGGGCTCGGGTTTGTTCGTGAACTGTCGGCGTGTTTTCGGTACTGGATTCATAAAAATATTTTTAATTTGATATTACTTTGTAATTATAGCGATAAAAAAAATCTAAAAATAGTTTTGTACGAAAACTTATATATAATCTTTCCATTTATTACAAAATAAAAGTTAGTTCAACAAACCAATTATGTAGTTTATTTAAAAAAAAATAGTCCAAACGCAGCCTAAACTCCCTTTTACTTTATTTTATCCCACCATGTTCAGTTATAGTAGTTGTCTCCATTTATAAAGAGTTGTTAATTATTTCTACACGCGCCAAACTTAAAAAATTCTTAGCAGAATTTTAGCAAACTCGCTTTGCAAAACCCTTATAAGTCATTGGTATCGGAACACAAAAAGTGCAGTAAGTAACAATATTTAATAATGTTACTTTTAGTTCGTGTATTGAGCAGGTGCACCCAATTATTTTAAAACAAATGAAGGCCTTTTAAATGAAACAATCTCTACCGAGCTGGTTATGTTTTATAATAACAATAAAGAAAAATATAACGCTTTAAACAAAATTTACAATGCAGAGCCCTAAATGAGACTCAATTAAGATAATATAAAGAAAACTGCACTCAATTTCGTTAACAGAACTCGATTGTAAAAGTGTTCTGGTCTTGCAAAATTGCACAGAGCGAGTATAATGCAGTTTAATTAAGCCACACAATCAGCAGCCGTTACCAAAGGAACGCCCCAAACGTGGAATAAATTCTTGAGGGGCTAGAATCAGTTCCACTGTCTGTGGTGATATCTTGCAAACATATATTTACATCTTCATTCTTGTAATATACCCCTTAAATCTGTTCTAATAAGAACTTTGTTATGTCAGTATTTGTGTTTGTAAAACTTTCCGTATCATGGGGTTTGACATCACTCCCTGAACGTTTAATTTTCTTTTAATCCCAAACGCTTCGATCTTTATCGTCGGGGGGTTGCTGCGTAACGAATTAAACGGATTGCATTGGTGTCACAAATGAGGCTATTTTATTCCTCCTGAGAGATGTCTCATTGGCAGGGGATAGACTGACGTGATTGTCTGTGTTATACTTCACTGCCTTGTTATTGGCATTGCGAATTTCTTATTTGGCTGCGGTTAGGGGATCGATTTGTGTTATAATTGCCTCGTTAATATAGGCAGATATAGAAAACGAATAGCAAATACTTAGACGACGACGATCTGAAGCCGTTTTCTAAAATTAGAATGATAAGTTTTACTTTTAGTTTTTATCTTTAAGAGTTTTTAAGTCTGAAAATATCTTTACAATTTTCCTTTCAACTTCATATTGGCAAGCTTCTATATTGATATCCTATGAAATCCTAAAGTAGATATTACAAAAGCAAGAACCCCACTATCTTTGCGAGAAGCTCGCTACGAACGTATTTTGCTTCAACAAACAAAGATCCTTCACAACGATAGGATTCATACACTAAACTGGACCGTAACTAAAAAGAAAATTACTTGAACGACGAACTACAAAGTCAGTGCTGTCATGAAGACGTAAAACAAAACTTCACAATACATTTCAGTGTAAGAAACGTTTTCAAAGAACTTCTAAGATAGTCTTCTAGAGCGCTTTACGATTTGCGAACAAAAGCCAAACAATCCATTGTCTATCGATTGTAGCCCGGAGTGCAGTTTGTCGTCAAAGGCCGTAAGTTGCTCTTTTCATAGCCTTTACTACGTGTTGCTGGTTACTGCGTAATTTTGTGAGAAGAGGTTGCAATATTATATATTATATGTTGTTGATGTTTACTGAAGAATATCGTCAGAGTGAAACTTTTTATGTTTTCACTGACTATTTCAAAGATATGGCTTTTTTATATATGGTGGTTCTTACTTAAGAAGATATCTTTACTGCAGTCATTCATCAATATTGTATTGATATTTGTAGATATTATATAATTTGCATTTACATAATTAACTACTAGTTTAACAATCTGTATACCCGTAAAATTACTTGCATATTTTTTTTTTTTATTTAAATTTATTTAAAAAGGCAGTACGTCACAATTAAAAAAAATACGAAGTTACAATTCATTTGTTTTAAAAGTCATTAAAAATTCATTAAATTAACCATTACACTGAAAAAAATTCGTTATAAAATTCAATTAAACAAATAAAACATTCTTAATTTAAAATACATCGTAAGTAAAAATGAGAGCAGTGATGTCCCAGTGGTATCGGTCGCGACTTACAAGTTGTAGGTCGTGGGTTCGAGCCCAGGCAGGTGCTTTACTTTGTGTAAATTATTTCATCACCACTGCTCTCAAAACGGTGAAGGAAAACATCGTGAGGAAACCGGCATGTCCTAGAACGAAAAATTCGAAGACATGTGACATCCACCAACCCGCAATGGGCTCGCGTGGTGGATTACGGCCCATTCCCTCTCACAGAGAGGAGACCTGTGTCCCAGCAGTGGGAACTTTAATAGGCTGATGATATGATGATTATGTGATGATGTAAGTAAAAATCATTAAAATTAATCGATATATCAACACAATTATAAAATAAAAAATAATAATGCCCAAATGGATAAACTTGCACTTAGAAGAATTAGGAATGATGAAGGGGTTTGAAACAGCAAATTTTATTTAGTCCGCCGGTCAAATTATCAAAAAATATTGGACACGTATTTTTTGTTTATTCAAAAATCAATAAAATATCACCAAGATAAAGTGTATCAAAGTTCGGGAGTGGGCTTGTGACGTAACTTCTATGTAAAAAGTGTACCAAGGCATGGCATCATGCGATATTTTAACGCACTGTATCGTCATCATTTATTGTTATCGTGACAAAACAAAAAATACGTGTCTAATATTTTTGAAAATCTAACTGACGGACTAAAAATATTTTGTTGGTCATATTCCCTATTACAAGATAATACAATCATCTCGGAACTTGTACTATCCATGTTTATGTTGATTATTTTAAGTTTGTACGCTCACGAAATCGTCTGAATATAATTCCACTCGGCCAGGAATTTGCACTTAAAAAAGTAGCCAGCTTACTTTTCGATATAAGTCAAAGTCAAATATATTTATTTCAACTATTAAAATTTACAAGTAATAAAAATGTATTCTACCGTGCCTATAAAAATTTTAAATGAACGGAAACTAGTCTAACTAATGTATTAGTCTATTTTAATATCGTCACCAATTTTATCTGACACTACATTATATAACAATTAATCGTTTAATTATAAGTTAGATTCTTAATAACTTGAACTTAAGCCAATAGTAGGGCTCGTGTCTATTGGGAACATCCTTTAAAGCCCTCCATGTAATCCTTACTTTGTTTCAAGCCTTTAACATTACCGTTCACTTGTTTCTTACATATATGACTTAAAACATCGTGTACCTACTTGACTTCTAAATCTGTTTGTTTCTTCAACTTTATATGACTTTTAAAAAACATACAAATTTAAGAACTTTTGAATGTTGAATGGTGATTTAATGTCAACACCTTCAATAAAAATGACTGTCATTTGTTTTAACCAAAACTTTTGACATTAGCCAAATAGAGTTTTTTAAGTCCAGTTAGGTTTGCTAGATAAGCGTTGGAAAAGTTTAAAGTAGTTTTTGTGATAGGTTTGATATATTTTATTCTTCTTTGATATCGAAATTATACTTACGTAAATATTTTTTTTTATCCCAATATTAGCTTAATATCCAAAACCGGCTTACAGCACTTTATCGTATTGACCTATATTCACGTGAAAATATAATTTCTATACAAACTTCAAAACATATATCACTCTGTTCACCCACTGCTCAGATCTCCAAGTACTTAACATGTCAAGAAAAGGAACAATACGTTCTCAAAGGATTCAATCCACTCACGAAGCGAAATTGTACATACGAAGGATTCATATTCATAACATCATCCCTCCTTGTTTATTACAAGAACATATCAGCCGTTTTGTTCCATCCTTTATAACAACATGAAAGGCCCAATTCTCAAATAAGATTATACATTTTCTACTGCAGTGCGTGTTTTCTCCTTAATACAACCATTTTGGGAACTCGCATAAAATGGCTCCGTCAATTATTATTTCAATTCAACTCGCTCTCGTCATTAGCATATGAATTAGTTCGGGAAATTGGGCGTATTTACTTAGAAAATATTGGAATTCCAATGCATATGGAACATCGTTGTATGCTCATATTTTAGGCAGGAGTGCTTGCATTGGGGTAATATTTAGATAACGTATGGTAATTATTTCATTGGAACTGGATATTAATTTGTTTCATAGATAAAATGAGACCGAGCCATAAAACCGTGATTGTATGAGCTGGCGGCATCTATCACCATAATTATACCCAATAGCGTGGATACATAGTCTTTAGGTCAGTCCAGTGTTTCTCACATCTCGGGGTCTTCACCAGGTCATCGGTCACCTTGTGGGAGGACTTCATTACTTCTGATGATTGCCCATACTAGAAAATACCTCGATACTCGTTGAGCTGGCTGTAACCCAAGGTATAATTTAAAAAAATCTGAAAACAAAAACACATGAGAACTGTTTGTTATAGGGCGAGATTGTAGAACACGACTATTTGGAAACTGCGCTTTAATAGGAGACTCATGTCTATGCAAATCATATGTCGGTACACTTTTTATACCGTTACATAAAACATATTGGTCACCATTATTTGGACAGCAGCTCATTCCATCCGCAGCCGCATAAATATTTACGGTTCCGGATCACTAGCTTAGATGATTGCATTAAATGCGCATACAAAATGCTCCTCAACGTACCGGAACGGGCCGATGCGATGGGCGGAATTTCGCTTTCATTTAATAAAGGGCGGAGCTAGTAAAATTTTAGTCGGAGCAAAGCGGTTTAATTTGAATTAACGGTCGCCTGCGAAGCGAACTCGTGTGCGTTCTCACGAGATTTTTCGTAACCCTTTTACGGCATAGATTATGCAGTGCATTATTTTAGACTAAGTATGGTATAATTGGATGAGATAATGCTGGGATTATTTTAGCTTTTGCTACGTAAAATAAAGTTTGAATCCTTTTAGAAACACTGAAACATTAATGCAATAGGGTCAGTTCCTACTACATGAGACTTGAACATAACTGACAAAATGTTATTGTGCTATCTAGAGGTATACATCTCTGCCTTACACATAGAAGAACATAAGCATGATGTTATGTTATCATGAACGACCAGTTCACTTCCACTTCACTTTCACCACACACTAGGATGTCACAGACACTGTAGCACTGAGCACACAAACTTTTAAATGTATTGAAAACCCACTGAGACTAATTTAACATAATGACCCTACCTAATCATCGGAGAATCTTAACACCGCGATGCAGGATTCGATCAAAACTAAACACTGCCATCTATCGACAAAACGAACTACTTGCTCAAACAGAAATATTAAGATACATTGAGTACTTCTTTATTAGCACAGGGAAGATAAACTTCGTTTTATGTTACCAAAGGAAGTTTAATGAATGCCCATCAATTTCAACGGAACAGTCTTGTCATCAATTTTACAAGTTCGTTAGGGTAGTTTTGTTTCCATAGAACTAGAAGACTAAGAACTTACAAGCAAAAGATTTATAGAATGCAACATTTCTAAATGAGCAAGGAAAGGGTCAGACATCAGGGAATGTTGATTGCGCGTTCATTCGCCATGGTCCATTTGATTTACTACGCTTTGGTCTAAACACGTGCATATCACGTAACGAACTATATTTTTCCAACCGAAACACTGTAAATTCAACCTTATTCAGTAAAATATAAATGTGTTTATAAACGCAAGATAAGTAAGCATGTAAACGTTAATTAAGCTATATTTCATTTGGTGACGCTTGGCGCCGTCTGCTAAACGCCTTGACGAAATAATCTCTAGAAAGCTGTGTTTCTTTGAATATTATTTTAGGGCTCCAATCAACTGTCTGCACAATAAGGTGAATTGTAGGCGCTATTATAATTGGAACAATATTTCTTAAGAAAGCGAGTGCAAATCTCAGAAGAGTTGTCGATGTTTCTGAACTGAGAGTTTATTGTTTGATCTAGGATTTTGTTTAAAACTGAATAACCATTAGGAATCAATCAACTCAGCCTATCGGAATCCATAACACTATGATCTAATGCAATACAACTCTTTTTCTCGCAGATTCTATAGGCTCGACAACATTCAATGACATTATTTATTTTTTGACAGAGTACAAAATGCACAAGATAAATTATGAAGTAACAAGCGGCTTAGCCCGAATGAATGTCGAAAATTATTCCAAGGGAACATATTCCCTAAATAAAAAAATCATATGTGCTATTCCTGACTCCTTTGATTTTTTTTTTATGTGGTTGCCCCACATTAGGCATTTCTTCCTGTATCGTGGGTGCGTTTACAAACATTTAAACTCACATACACAAGACATCCAAATCCGGAACAATTATCTGTAGGCCATACAAATATTTGTTCCGTGCAGGAATCGAACCCGCGACACGTAGCGCAGCAGCCGATCACTCAACCACTACGCCAACCGTGTCAACAAGGCAGACTAGGCTAGACTATATCTATCTCTATGCCAAATTTCACCCAGATCCGTCCAGCCGTTCTGGCGTGATTGAATAACAAACATACATCCACACAATCCAAACATTCACATTTATAATATTAGTAAGATGTCGTCGGGATAATCGGCATGAACATTCCTAAACAGTAGTGTAAGTACCTAAATATCGCTTAGTAAATTACTAAACATGTTACCAAACCCTGCAAAATACGATTATATTACCACTAATGGAGTTTATATGATACGATGTGCCATCAAAAACTAGTTAAAATTATAATTTTCCAGTTCAAATGTCAATAATGAGGTTTATTTGAAAATTCATTGCAAATAGCGATTCGTATTGGATTCTGTTGTGACTGTCGGTACATAATAACAATGTGTTTAATTTTCCATCAATAAGCAGTTATTGCTACCATCAAAAGCTTCATAGAGCCTGAAAAATATAGACATGAATGGATATGAAACTATACGAAAGGATCTTTTATCAGAGTAATCGTACGTTGTACAAATAAAGCTATCGGTAGATATGTCGTGATCTGATCTTAAAATTGATCACTTCATAGTGTGGGCAACCATTTTATGAAATGGTTGTATTTCATGATAATTACGGCCGCCTAAAACCGACAACAGAGTGAAAAGAAAAAAAAAGAAAAGAAAGAAAAATATTTATTTGTGACCCGCACAGGAGTCACGAGAAATAAGCATAAAAATTACACAATAGTCAAAATAAAAACCCCGTGCGAGACCAAAAAGGCTCCTATCTCAGCATGTGCAGCGATATCCAAAAAGGAAATAACCTGCGCTGATATTCTGATAGGACCCACTGTTCATGCCACGAACACACTTACGGAAACGAAAAAAAAAAAAAAAAAAACGGAACGGACGGAATAAAAAAATAAATAAAATAGTATATATAAATAACAAAAGAAATATAATAAACACAGAAAGTGGGTCAAAATATGTGTAAGTATATAAATAAAACATATTAATGACTGACTGATTAATGTTCTGAACTCCAAGGTTTTATTACGTTGCGATCGTTTTTTGAGTGATTTTCGTAATATTCAAGTAGCTTTGAGTCGTGACGACATTTCACTTCACTTTTATCTTCCAACTAGCTTATGCCAGCGGCTTCGCCCGCGTGAATCTCGAAAATTATTCTAAGAATACATATGCCCGAGATAAAGTATACTATGTGCTTTGCCAGGGGAACCGATCACTTTTCCGAATATTTTTTGTTCGAATTTCATTTTACCGAAAACTATTGACCGACGTCTTTTATGCCATATGCATTATTTGACATATTTTCAAATCATCGAAGTATCATGTGGCATATTTCACCGATTTACAAAATAACTTATTGCTTTTGGCCGAAATCCCATTTTTGACTTGTTTCATTTGCCATATTTTCACCAAACCGAAACACATTACAAAAAGTTAATATGTTATTATTTTATTTATTTATTTTATTTTCAGCCTATTCTGTCCCACTGTATAATATTTTGTGCTACAAAATTTAGTGACAGAAACGAATCGCTGCAAGATCGACTTTACGCAGTCTTGTCTGTGTTTACGTATTTATTTCGAATTTTCATGCAAATGGTTTATTAATAGTTGTCATGCATTAGACATTTTAATAAATAATTATTTCAAAGAATTTGTCAAAGAGCGAGCGAAATGAGCTCGGGAATTTAGGACACCCCGACACGGATAGGTCAGGTTCGAAGGGGATGTCAACTCCTTCGTGTTAGGTTACTTTAGACCCTGCAGACAGGGCTCCGTCAACAGTTTTTTTTTCAATTCGCTTTTTTAAACATTTGTATTCGCCCACTGTTTCTCTCTCACTTAGTATTTTGATATGCGTTTAGAAATAAATATTTCGAACAAATGTTATTTCGAGTAAGTGTAACTTCGGTAAAAAGTTTTTCGACCAAGTGAAACGTAGGAGTAACGAAAAAAATTGATAATAGGTCAACTGAGACAGTGGCAGACGTGACTACGTTGAAATAAAAAAAAAACGAAACGATAATAGTTGAAATGTTTTAGGTGAAATGCAATTCGGTCAAATGTTTTTCAAACTTATGATAGGTAACCCTCTGCCAGACCATAATCTATCTCTGCGCCAAATTTCATCCAGATCCGTCCAGCCGTTTGACCGTGAAGAAGTAACAAACATACACACTCACAAACTTTCGCCTTTATAATATTAGTGTGATTGGCGCATTATTATTAGATTTTATAACAGAATAATTGTCCGCCGCCATAATGAATTTATTGAAACAAAAATATATTTGCTATATGATCACTAATGTTTGACCATATCAGGAAGTAGCCGTACGTTTAGCTGTTCATATCGTAAAACGCTGATTATTCATTGATCTGGCCAGACCAGATCATGGATGTGGCCGACCATTTCCAGATGGAAAACCTAATAGCACGCGCGGCAACGGGAATTGAATTCAGAACCTCAAGCTCTCTGATGCGCGGATAAATTTGAAAGCGATTTACCGCGGCTCTGGCAAAAGCAACTGAAGGAACACGAGTGGGTTTTAGTCACACTAGTTGGGTTGGTTGACGCGGCCTCCCGCTTCATCCAGAGCGGGATAATTGTCATTGGATGATATCCCACGACAAAAAAATAAGACCTCAAGCTTGCGACAACTAGACCAACAATTCAAAGCAGTCACTACCTACAGTATGCAGGTAATCAGGCGGTTTTATTTTTCACCGTATCGCCAAGATAAATATTCAAAGAGTGAAAAAGTGCAGCAACATTCAAAGAAATTCCTTTCACACAGTGCCGTAGATAGGGCAATGCCAGCGGTGCCTAGGCACAAGGTGCAGAAATGACCAGATCAGGACCAGAAAAATTTGATAATATTATTATAATGTATTCTTCTTACAAGTAATAGAAGTAAATAAGATTAATACTATAAAAGACGATGAGATCGTTCGGTAATTTGTGAGTTGATATTGGCGTCGGACTGTTAGTCTAGTTTGCATGTACCATTTTGGTGAATGCCGGTTCTGCTTCATGGAAAATTATGATCGATTCACCACTTTGATCAAAAATTTAGTTTTTAAAAGATTTTCAAGGGCACAGTTAAAGAAGCTCGCACTGCGCATAAAATGCTAGTTACGGCACTGCTTTTCCATGTAGCCAGGCGTATGCCACCTTTTTGAAATATTGACAATATTTATTATTTATTATATACTTTATTGTACACCACAAAAAAACATACAGGACAAATGTGACAGGACAATACGTAGTCTGAAAAACAAATTCAAGTCAAAGTAAAAAATTATTTACTTCACTGTGCACTGACTCATTAACCGTAATGGCTTTAATTAAAAAGTAATGAATTAAGCATCTCTATCATTTTTAAATACCTCTATGGTTCGTGAAACATGATCTAAAATATCATAATCATTAAAGTACATACCTATTTAGTTTTCAGGCCATTATTATAGATTTGTGTTTATTAATTTATTAGTTTTTGCCAATAATATGAGAGTTATTAATTTACTGGGTTCATAATTCCAATTAACGGGCATGCAATATTTATAATTAACCGGTGTTATAATCCCACGTAATAATGCCACTAAATGTTAGTAAGTGGCATCATTGCGTGTACTTTAGCTTACTCACAAAAAAAAACCTTTTTAAGTAAACTTAAGTTGAAGAAATAGTTGTTTTTTTATAAACCATTTTACAAACTTCAAGTACAAGTCTGTGGACAGCTGTTACCTATTCTGTACTTTCAAGAAAATATAGGTACCAAAAGGAAAAAAAACATTTAAATCTTATGCAGGCTGAATTTTCAGAAAATTAATGGTAATTTTCGCCGTTTCAGAAGTCATGAGGACTATCTCTGCAAATCAAATGACAACAACAGGAAAAATATTCCTCACCATCTACCATCAGATCAACAGCTGCGACAGAAAACACCTCTGAAACCTCCAAAAAATATCAACTTAGTGCAAATAAGTGTGCGTATCAACTGACCTTGCATTGTAAGGATTTACCGTATAACTAGAGGTCAGTATGTACCGGCAATATAGAGCATCTTGTGTCGTCGTACGTACTCTTCTTTTATCATCTTGTCGAGAGCTTCTAAACAATTCGTGTCAAACATTTTAGTAAGACCAAGTCAGATGTTGTTCCAAATCTGTGTGGGTATGTAGTGGGATTCCTGTTGTTATAGGAAGTTGTAAATCTAGTTCTAGTTGCATTCTGTTTCCTGTTAGTGGTGGTGTACCAGATATTGGAATGTGAAGCTCATGCAAAGAGCATAAGTTTACGACAGCATCTTCGTGACATGCTGCTCTTTATGAATCGATTTACCGCCATCATCTCAACTCTGAATAATCTTCCATTATCATCATCTTCTAATGTTTGTCTGACACTTAGGTAAGTCGATATCTTCAGCTAAACTTGCTTTCAGATGTCCCGAGTTTTTTAGACCTGGAAGAAATGAAGAAAATTATTGTTACATTCATGTATTGTAATCTACTTAAAAATATTGTGTGCCTGAAATGCAATGGTGTTGGTAACATTCTAGAATGTTGAATATTTTATTGATCTAGTTCTACAATATTTTAAATACAAATAAAGAATTTGCCCTTTGCAAAACTTTTTCAATAAACTCCAACATTAATTTCAACTCTTTATTCGCGAAGCATTTAGCTCTTTTTGCTTGCACAAGCATTGTTTACAATATGAACAGCTATCGGGCGTTGATTGCCAATAACTCGAACGATGAATATGACCCATATAAAATCCTCCATATGTAAATTGGAGAACGTGTTTCAACGTTCGTAATTGTTTTGCTTATTGGTTCTGGAATTGGGTCATTACAGTGGTCTATTAAGTAGTTTTCTGCATGAGCAACCACAATTATCTAGCCTAGATAATGTCATGGAAATTCGTATATAGTGAATAGTTTTCAACTGTTTTCAACATGCTTTTCTGTGTCGAATACATTGTGTGCCGTCATTATTATTAATCGAACTTATTGGGCATATAATACCTACTAATTTCGATTTATTAAGTATAAATGAGATGCCCTTATATGTATACAAATGCAGATATATGGTGAGTTATATGATAAGTAAAGTAAAATACAATACATCAACATCAGCATAAGGCTGAAATTAATGACAATCGAAAGGATTGTAGGCATTTAAATATTAACGTCATTATTGGACTTTTCACTGAAAGGAAACTCATTATTATTTAAAAGCATCGAAAATCTGAGCACAAATAAGTAATTAAACGCCTATTTTTATTTTAAATTTACTGATATATTAAGTAGTAATTGAATAATGATACTTGATGTTATAAATCCAGGAATTATTGTCTACTGTTTGGTTTTAGCAGGTTTCCTATTTTAATCAGTCGATGGGACTTGTCTTACCACCGAAAAAAATAATGGACTGTGTGAAAGATGACAAGTTAAAAGAGGAGACTAGATACTGAGACAACGACTATAAGAGTACTTCTCTTATAGTTCAACGACTATTAGAAAAGTCTTATAGTCGTTGTGCAACTCAGTATCTAGTCTCACAGGTAGAAAAAACATGTTTCACCGTGCCTCTATTAAATACGGAATAGTCTAAGAGATTGATGATGATGATGAAGCTTATCTAGATTAAACAGCAGTAAATTCAAACACTAGATCTATTACGATTACTCATGAACTTATCACATTATTACTATCCTTCACAATTTACCTCTCAAAAGCCAGCAGAGATTATCAATTCAGACGAGATCGCAGACAAAAAGCCGTTAATAATAAATGATCAGGATGAACGATTGATATCATTTCGGCATTCGCGCCAGCCGCTGCCAATATATTGCGAAATGTGTCTATCTCACCACCAATAGATCTCATTTGTCAATGCATACGACACCTCGTCGATTTTCTATATTTCATTTAAGTATTTGTAAGGCTATTTATATGAATTTAAATAATGTTGTAATGATTAATAGTGGAGTTTAACTTTACATACACTTACTTGTATAAAATACTGTTGAAAAGCCACTTGGATGACAACACAAGTATTCATCATCTTTTAGGCGTTGAAGAATAACACCAGTCTGTTACTGTCAGTTGGCAAGGTAAAAACCTCTTCTATTACAGAGAAGGCAATGCAAGGTAAAACAATACCAATAGACAACAGTCTATAAGCCTACAGTTAATTTAGTTAATTGTGCTTTAAGTTTTGTAAGTATATAAAATACAAGTAGTCCTTAATCTACTAACAAATTTGCTCGTATATCTCTAGGATCTCCTCTCCGCTAAGGAGATTCTTTATAAAGCGGGTAATTTGAATGTGTTTTTATATATTATGTTATTGAATTTTTATTCAATCAAACTGTATGGATTAAGTTATCCGTTATAAATGAATTTGAATATTTGTTATGCGTCTCTGAATTTATTGATCTCAAAATAACTACAACAGAATCAAATACCATATCCAATAACAGCAACTAAACGTTCTCGATTGCCATGCACTTTTGAACCCAGTCAGCCAAGAAAGCAGCAAGAACCTCGACCTAAATCAAAACAAAGTCTGGTAATACATTCAAGTCTTTAGCTTGACTCATAATTTTATTCACCACGGAATGATTGACCGAATCGAGTGCGACCATTGTCTGCGGGTAGTCGAGGCACCCTGGCCGACCATTTGTCAGCCTACATCGTTTGTCCCACGTCGGCTACATAACTAATTGCTGCTGTAAATCGTTGGCACACGCGACATTCGCCGACGCTTGCTATCGAATGAGTGACGCGACTGGCGACATTTTTGTTTGAAGCTTTTTTTTTTCTTTTTTTGTGGTGGGTTGTGAATGTGTTATAATGAGTGGGACTATAGGTGGGATTTGATATGTTTTGGTGTAGAGCGGTGATCGCTGCAGTAAATTGTTTGAATGTGGAGGATGATGACGTTTTTTGGAAGTTGTAGTCGTCAATTGTTTTTGTTACCTTATTGTTTTTGTTGTCTCTATAGGTCGGTAAACTATTAATGTTTCACCGTATTGATACGCTTTATAATCTGGGAGTTAGTCGCTATGATTTACTTGTAAATTTACATTTTTTTAATCACATTCATTTTATTTTGTCTACCATACATATTTATTTTTAGATTGTCATGCAATATACAAAAAAGTTAATGATTGACCTACAAAGTCGAACACAACAACATTCCAATACCTGAATTCAGATTTCCATGTCTGTCCAAAGCCAGCCAATTATTTTTCTGTTAGCCACCGACTTACACATTGGCAGGCAAACAGACGGACAGGAGATCTGACAGGGAAATAGTTCCGGAAAGTTCCTATAAAATCCTGAAAAAAACATGGAACTGCCCTGAACTGAAGACCGTACAGTGGTAGATGTTATAGCTAAGGGCCAATGTTCGGTCCCATGGAAATATAGCTAGCCAATCTAAGGATTGCCAATTGGAAAAATACTCGAAAAAATGCATGTTAGGTACCTACTTTTATACAAATTCCAGGGGCTTAAGTACATAAAAGTTGAAAAACCAATTATAATGTGGCCGATACTTTTCCGAGAATATTTTTTTATCTAATCAAATGAACTAGAGTCATTCAAATCATAGAGCGGTTAACGGCCAATCATTCAATCCAAGACAAAAGGCATACATTCGAATTTAGACTAAGCAACTTACCAAGAACTAGTCAAACCTAAAACCGCCCAAGATTCAGTCTTAAACCAAAACATAGAGATACATATGTACAAGTACGGTCCACTTGTACATTAGTCGAACCACTCCAATTAGTTACCAGTGTCTAGTGGCTACATGACACGTCGGGTTAATCCGGGCTTACAAGCGCAACTGTACTAAACAGTTGAAATCCTCTACAATGCAGTGCATTCGTGTCTTTGAAGCCTATGACAGGATCAAAAGGTCTCGCTGGCAGCGGATTACATTGTGAACCTATATTGAGCCAAGTGTGTACGGTAAATGGTAGGCTCTAGTTTAAAGGGCATTTTAGATTGGCGTCAAATGGAGCTCGATTTCAACAATGTTGTTGCGGTTGTTTGATTTGTGGATCGACGAAGGATGGAGTAAATATTTTATGTGTTGATCAAACTACAAAATGACAGAACTGTAATTCACAGAGTTAAATAAAATAAAATCGTAGATATTAAGGGTATTAGAGAGCTATTGGATGATTCATCAAATACTTTCGGGATGAAAAGCGAAGGACAAGTCTGAAATCAATCATAAAAGTTCTCAATTTGCAAAGTTGACTAAGCTCTTCGATCATTTTTCAGAAACAAAAATAATGTAGGCGTAAGCATTTTGTACCTTGATATCAGAAGTTTTAAAGCAGAAGTTGAGTCATTTACAAATGGCACAATTTTTCACCAAGAAGAAAAAGAAAACAATGGACTCAAAAATAAAACAATAGCTGATAGGACCGTCGTCGTACAAAATAGTCCAAATTCTTAGTACCAAGTAGTGCTAAAGAATGCAGAACACCGAAATAGACCGGCGCCGTACTTTTAGCCTCACTTCGAAACGGATCGAGCAAAGGAAATGAGTTGTGTACTTACGGTATCAACAGCATGCATATGTTAACGAGTTGTTCTTGTCTTTTTGTTTAACAAACTGCGAAAATGTTTGATACTTTGGTAGTGTATAATTTGGTGGAGTGGAACCAAACTTTGGAGAAAATTTAAACTTTAGAGCTTCATGTACAGTCAAGATGGATTTAACATTATATGCAATAAACTAATAAGTAAATTACACAAAAAAGATATTTGAAATCAACTAAATGATGAAGAGGATTTGAGCAAAAAAACGGTTCTTTTACGTCCGTTGCCATTCAATTTTCTAATACGATTTCATGTCCCGTAGAAATTGATCCAGAATTCTCATGTCAATTGTCTCTCCCAGACCAGTTTAGTGCTTAAACGGCTGCAATTATTCTCGTATCAAAGACCACCTACGCACCACGGAATCCGATTAAGAATTATTCATGAAGTTTATAATTCTCGCCGCATCCCCGGGCAATAAAGTAATCAAAGATTGAGCGTTGACAACTTGCATGATACACATTCAGTTAACAGCCATACAATTCATGTTAGTTGCTTTTTAAGTAGTCATTATATGCAAATTACAGAATCGTGATGATGTCTGTCTTGATAGACTGAACGTGTTCGCTGTATATGTGACTCAGTGCTTTAGAATTCAGCAAGCATGCTGTGATGAAGTAGAACAGGTTGCAAGAACATGATTTGATTCGATTGACATGGTGGTATTTGTGCAAAGAAGTAGACTTTTTGTGTCTAGGAGTTGATTTTTACCAAGGTTTACAGTGACCACAGGCCACTAGTGCGAGTTTTTTAACGTACTGAATCGCGTTAACGTAAACGTTAATTGATATAGAAACTGGATAAGCACCAACTGGTAACAGTAAGGGTAACCCATTTTTTGTATACAAACGCAATTAAGTGCGTATAAAAACTCGCACTAAGGTCAATAAAGATTTTTGGATATATCGTCACCAGCTCTCGTCAGCAGCAGATTAATAGCTCCAATATTTGCCTTTTTACTCAAACAACATATATAGCTTCTGAAGACTGTACTTAGACAAATATGTGCAAATATTTATTCGGTCCCGTTTGCCAGGAATTCGATAAACTTTATAGCAGTGTGTCCATTCCAAGAAGTGGAAGCGTAATTGTTTTGAAAGTAACTGTCAGTTAAGACGTGGGAGTTTGTATGGCCAATCCAACTTGAACAATTCACAGAATGTTTGCACGAAATTGTAGCTCCACATACTCGTAATGCTATGGATCTGTAGCCAGTGAACGAAACTGTAGCAGATTGCAGCTTGGTTTTTAATCTCCTCGGACTAAGTACCATCTATATATTATTGCATTAAAATTATTGTGAATGACAATATTAGAAGAAATTTGTTGGATCTTTGAACATTTCTAATAAACTCCTGAAACCGTATATTCTCATTTAATTCAACATCATTGAATTTGCTGGAAGGCGTTCGAATGGGTCTAATATTTAGGTCTCCGATAGTTCACCGTCAACTAGTCTAGGGAGTACTGGTCTAGTACAAATTCACAGGCTGTTAAATACGGGTGGTATGCTAAGCAGGCTGGCTGAAACAATTGTGATATCAGATCGCTCAGAGCGAACGTTTTTGTGTTAATTTATGTTAGTGCCGTCTAGATATGTTAAGGAAATCTAGGTGTCTGAGTAAGTAGGTATGCTGAATAGAGTGATTTACTTGCCGGTAATGTGCCTGTAAAGTGTACAACAGTTTATTTACAGGCGATGTTTGTTTTGAATCAGGCTTATCTTGTTGAGGGGCCGAGAAATATCTCGTACACTTCGACCCATTGGGATCTTTTGTGGTCAAAGTTCTATCATACTATCAGAGTGTTATTTTGTGTTATTTTATGAGTTTGGTGGTATAGTGAGTTGGAGGAGATCTATGCCAAAATGCACGCGGAACTACGGGACATCTTACAGCTATAGACCAGTAGGTCTAAACATTCAACGTCAACATTCTTGTTATTGAAAAATGGAGTATAAATTATTGTTGTGAAATTCATTACTGCGATGTACTTACGTTACTGCGAAAGTTTACCATTGCGACGTACACGAAAGTTCTTTACTGCGATTGTACACAATATTCAACTAAACGGGTTAATATTATTATGTTTCTAAAGTAACCGTTTACAACAAACAAACATAAACAATTAACGTGTTTTTGTATGAATACTGTCTCCATCCATAATTTTATTTACCTTCCTACTTTACTAAAATTATACGGCTTCCATCGGCTTGAAAACACACTCACTCCCACACAAATAAGCTCAACTTTAGAAGCCTGCAAAAACCCTTCTACCGTAAATCACTATTTGATCAGTTCCCACAACATAGCAATAATTTATTTGTTTTGATAGATTTTATCAATTCCCCAATAATATCTGCGGGCGGCCCTGTTTGATACTGATCAGTATATTTGAAATCAAATACTCTTTTGGGGTGCTTTTGATTTAAAACAGAAGCGGGTATAGAGTCGGAAAGTATAAATTGAATTCTTATCTGAAATCTGTCGGAACAGGATTTCGTCTCGACTCAATTATTCTATTATTAATTTTGGACTGACATTATAATCTTGTTATACTGCTCAATTGTTCAGAGTATTTGGGGTCAGTTTTTTAGGTATAAAGTAAAGCTGCAGTTATTTAAAAAAGCTTCCAATTCCATTTCTAGGGTACCGGCGTGATGCTATATAATGAAATGTTGTAAGCAGTAATAGACATGCGATTGCAGCAATCTTGGGTGTTTTGCCGTCATTAATTGATGAGTTGCATTATATTATATTGTATTTTATTTCATCATCATCAACATCTCAATGTTCCCACTGCTGGGACTCAGGCCTCCACTCTGTTAAAGAGGGAATGGGCCATAATCCACCACGCGGGCTCAGTGCGGTTTGGTAGATGTCACATGTCTTCGAATTTTTGGTTCTAGGACATGCCGGTTTCCTCACGATGTTTTCCTTCACCGTTTTGAGAGCAGTGGTGATGAAATAATTTACACAAAGAAGCACCTGCTTGGCTATTACAACTGGACCACTGCTCCTCGCCTATTTTATTTACATGAAGCTAATGTCTAGCTTACCTACAAGAACCAGTAACTACATAATACTATAACCATTGGCAAGAACGCAAAACTGGAGTCAGATTTTCTGTCATCTGACTTTCCGTAACCACTATCAAAGGTCTGTATATGACAGCCGCAACCAACAACGGATTAACATACCATCCGAAGCACGGAGGGGTCTTGGTATATAATTGATAGACACCCATCCACGGACTGGCCTCGACAGGCATTGCTTAACCTTGACGATCGGACAGTATAGCTATTATTAAACAGACGCGGGCTCGAGTTCTTAAAACTGACAGTAACTCAACAGTGCTTTAGTCAACAAGGAACCCTTATAGTATCGCCATGTCCGTCTGTCTGTCCGCAGCTTAGCTCAGACTCTTAGTACTAGAAAGCTTTAATTTGGCATGGATATCCTTATTAATCGCGCTGATAAAGTGGTAAAATAAAATCATGAAAAAAAAATTACGCTACCGCCTGTACACGTAAGGTAGGGATTTTTTTCTCGTCTATTCCGATGTGTTCGCATGGGGTACCCCAACGGTTATCATTTTTAGGGTTCCGTAGTCAACAAGAAAACCTTAGGTATAGTTTCACCATGTCCGTCTGTCCATCCGCAGCTTAGATGAAAGACTCTTACTACAAGAATGCTTTAATTTGGCATGGATATAAATATTAATCGCGAGAGAAAAAAAATACGCTACTTCCTGTACACGTAAAATGGGGATTTTTTTTTCTCCTATCCCGTGATGTGGGGTATCGTTGGATAGGTCATTCAAAATTAATACGGGTTTGTGAGGAATAGTCTCAGCAAAATTATTCTTGCTGCATATTAACGACCTAACACCCCCAAAGGTGTTGCAGACGACAGCACTGTTGCTGAGAGATACTTGTACAACGCACGGGCTACCGGGCATCAGATCCGGTCTCTCCGTGAGGCCATGGTTCACGCTTCAGCGTTTGAACTTGTCCTTGCAGGCAGTCACTGAATGGGCCGATGCCAATCTGGACAAGTTTAATGCTGCTAAAACGCAAGCGTGTCTTTTTCCGCAAAAAAAGAGGCAATTTCAAACGGCTCCAGCTTTTTGAGATGTGACCGTGCCAATAACGGACCATCTTGAGCTTCTTGGCGTTACGTTGACAACGACTCTCAATTTTGGCCCATACATTGAGGCAAAGGCTCAGCTGCTCTAGAGTCGATCGAAAAGTGGGCCAAGGGGCTCAAGGAAGGAAGGTCAACAGTACTCACTAAATCAGGCAAGGAATATTTATTTATTAAAAACCAGCGGATGCCTCGCGGTTTCACCCGCGAAGTTCCCGTTCCCGTGGGAATACATGGATAAAAAGTAGACTATGTCTTCTGGGGATAGTGTAGCTTCCCAACGGGGAAAGAATTTTTGAAATCGGTCCAGTAGTTTTTAAGTTTCTTCGTTACATACAAATCTTTCCTCTTTATAATATTAGTATAAATTTATTTCACACTGATAAGTACAAAATCTTACAGTATTACAAGACGATATTATTAAACCTAGTACCTATTTAACTATCTATATCTTAAAAAATATACATAAACATAAAAAATTTACAGTAAAAACTACAAGATTTTCCAAAATTTTACCTCAATATGATGAAAAGAAATACTGTCGCCCAATTTTTACCCGACTGCCGAAGGAGGGTAATGTGTTTATCAGAAACTCGTAGGCCGATTTTGATAGTTCTTACGTCAATCGATTCGGCTTAACCTTGCGAGTGTCACTGGCTACATTAAAATTGGAAAATAGAAAATGGCTGGTTTGGGGCACCATATTGTGGGCACCGAATTTTTTTCTTCCATACCCATAGTGGAGGTATAAAAATAAAGGATTTTAAGAGGTGATTTCAAAAAATAAGATAATACTACTACTAATATATGTTTACATGTAACTGACAAAAAAAATAACTAAAAAGTCATAATTAAAAAGAGTTAATTCGAAAAATCAAAAAAACCCGACTGCTTATGAAGCGAATTAAAAAGACGCAAACAAGAAGAAAATCATGCTGTGCAGTCGGAGGATACATCTGGTTTTGTCATACTCCGAATGCACAGCATGATTTTCTTCTTACTTACATCTTTTTAGTTCGCATCTTAAGCAGTCGGATTTTTTTGATATGTTGAATTATTTACGAAGTAATGACAAAGTGTGTCGCAATTCTAATATTATTTCCAAAAATATATTTCGGATATTACCCGCAAACATTGAAAAAAACATTGACTAATTAAAGCAAGACGCCGAATTGATTTGAGTTAATCAAAGTGAGTTGATAACCTAACCTAACCTTTGACTTAGCCGATTCGCTAAAAATGAATTCCCGAAACAATAGAATGTTGATAAATAAATCTATGTTAATAATACGTTTTTGTTTTTTTTTGTGTAATTCATGATAAAACTTAAGTATGTAGGTATAATTTTGGGAGTTAAAAACATTAGAATTTCAAAACATTTTATAATTAGGTTTGTTTTTCATCGCTTGCAGTGAATACCCGAAATATATTTTTAAGAATAACATTAGAACTTCAAAACATTTTGTCTGTATAAATAAGGCGCAGCATTCCTATTCATCATATTCCTTGCCTGACTTCGGAAGTAGCAATACGTGTTGAAGAAATATAAGTGAGTAGATTTATTTTAGTATTTATGCTTAAAGTCACCCAAAGGGCAATGGAGAGGGCTATGCTCGGAGTTTCCATGCGCGATCACGTCAGAAATGAGGATATCCGTATGAGAACCAAAGTTACCGACATAGCCCGAAGAATTGCCAAACTGACTAAGTGGTACATTGCTTGAAGAACGGATGGCCGATGGGGCCGAAAAGTTCTGGAATGGCGACCACGAACCGGAAGACTATACGTTGGAAGGCCTCCCACTAGGTGGACCGATGACTTGGTTAAGGCTGAGGGAAGGCGAGACGCACGGGATCAATCAATGAGGCGACGCCTGGGGGAAGCCTATGTCCAGCAGTGGTCGTCTTTCAGCTGAAATGCAGCTGATGAAGATGATTTATGCATTATTTTGTTCATTTAATCCTACATAATTTCCAAGTATTTAGGCAAAAGATACATTAAAACGTCACCTCGGGGCTTTGTCCATAATTGCTGTTGATTCTAGCTTTCGGCAGGTATACCAGTCCTCATTTTTAGGGTTCCGTAGCCAAATGGCAAGAAACGGAACCCTTATGGATTCGCCATGCCTGTCTGTCTGTCCGTATGTCACTTTTTTCCGAAACTATAAGAACTATGCTGTTGAAACTTGGTAAGTAGTTGTATTCTGTGAACCGCATTAAGATTTTCACACAAAAATAGAAAAAACGCAATAAATTTTGGGGGTTCCCCATACTTTGAACTGAAACTCAATTTTTTTTATATCTATGGATAGGTCTCCAAAAATAATATTGAGGGTTTAATATATTTTTTTCTAAACTGAATAGTTTGCGCGAGAGACACTTCCAAAGTGGTAAAATGTGCCCCCCCCCTTGTAACTTCTAAAATAAGAGAATGAAAAAACTAAAAATATATGATGTAAATTACCATGTAAACTTCCACCGATGTATGTATGTTTGTATGTATGTAAGTGTGTTCGGATCAAATCTTGCAACTGAATTTTTAAGCAGTTATCCTCCACCGATTAAGATGAACTTTTTCTTTTTAGTTTGAATGACAATGCATGGTTAGATAAATGACGTCATTATAAATCCAATATGGCGGACGGCCCAAGATGGTGGACTAGTTATTTTTTGTGCACTGCCATGATATGGGTATCAAATGAAAGAGTTTGCTGAGAAGAATACGAAAAAAGATTGTTTTAAAAAAAAAATACTTTAAATTATTATATGATCAGGATGGATGACGAACTCTGTAGCCAATAACAATGGTCTTTCTTCTTTGCAGTAACCAAAGAAAGAAAATGTTCCGGTTCGCGACCCTGGCTATTTTGATAATGAGCGTCTTGGTGGTTTTAGCTGGCCCTGTCCCATTCACGTGCACTGAAAAGACCGAACCTGTAAGTAAATTATTATCTTATTTATATAATAAATGTGAAAGTTTGGATAGATGTGTGTGAATGTGTGGATGTAGTTTTGTTACCCAATCACGCTAAAACGGCTGAACGGATCTGGATGAAATTTGGCACAGATAGATTATAATCTGGCATAGCATATAGGCTACTTTGCATCCCGGTATAATGTTCCCTTGGGATAAGAAAACAGTTTTCACGCGGGTTAAGCCGCTGGCAGACAGCTAGTAATCTAATACCTTTAAACGAGCAATTCTTGTATATTATGTATATTTAATAAAAAAAAATGTAATTCTTAAATTGTACTTAAATTATTGTGATTTCGATTATATATTAAATTTTACGTAAAATTTTACAATCTGATTTTAATTTTAACAATTTTATTCCCAATTTATTATTATTTTGATCTAGTTTATTGTATATTAATGTATTATTGTGATTTCGATTTTATTGAAATCATTTTTATTTGGCTACTTTTATTTTTTATTTTTATTTACATACTAAGTTTATTGCGTCATTGTTCCTATGGGTGGAGCTGCATGCCAAAATACAGGCTCTCACCTAGTTCGGCTGCAGATGATCCCTCCGACAAATATTGTAAACGCAAGTAGTTTTAAGTCATTAATAATCAAAATTGTGAACTTTTGTCTAGCTTAATATATATTATCTAAATCTCGGAAACGGCTCCAACGATTACATGAAATTTAGTATGTAGGGGTTTTGGGGGCGATAAATCGATCTAGCTAGGTTTAATTTTTAAAACACGTCGTTTTCACTTTTTTCACCCGAGCGGAGCTTGGTCGCCCAGGTATTAATATTATATAATTATGCGAAAGTTTGGATACACATCCGTATGTTTCTTACTCGATTACGCTAGAACTGCTGAACAGATCTAGATGAAATTTGGCGCAGAGATAGATAATCAGGAATATCTTTTTATTCCGGGAATATATTCCTTCGGTATAATTTTCGACATTCACGCGGGCGAAGCCGCTGGTAGAAGCTAGTAACTATCTATAGTTAGTTGTAGTGTCAGCAGTAGCAGTTCTTATTGGTAGCCTTAAAATCTAATAAGACAATCAGCCTTAACGAGGGGTATCATTATTATTGCCCAGTAACTGGAGAGCTCATAAACACTCCCTGTGAAATACTGGAATTCAGGAGTATCTGGTTTGACTGGAAGCCGTCCCATAAATAGTTGAGAAAAGGCTAGGAAGACTGGTTTGCAGTATTTACACTATATATACCTATAGTAGAGAGAGATAGAGGGTAGGCGCAGTCGTGCCGCTAACAGCTGCTTTTTTGTTGATCCGCACAAATTAATTTGCAAATGTGATCTAAACCTGTTTTAACTGAAAACGCCAAACGTATTGAAAAACCATAGTTCTATCTGCGAAAACATCATAAAAACTTAGTTCAACGAAGACGTAAAACAAAGAGACTAAAGCAAATAACAGGATTTTAAAACGTGATAATCGGATTTTACTTTCACCTATGGAATGCTGCATGATTCCGGAGTGAAGGCTATAATTTTATCCCGAAAACGAGTCCTGTGAGAGGAGCTCTCAGCTCCAGCAGAAAAGCTAGTTTTTCATAAAGTTAGACTCCTTCGTATGTCTACATATCATTGTGTTGCGATGCAATGTCGTGTCGTAGATACCTACGACGTGTAATATATAACACCTCTAAAATTTTCCAACTGGAAAATGGTGATTCGCTGCGCTGTCGGTACTCTGGTGCGACGTCGGACAGTGTTTGTTCCGATCCATTGTCGAATCTGAAATCCACACTGAGACGCTACGCTGCGACGGGGCGTGCGTAGCGCAGTAATGAGGCCTCAGTCATATTTGGAAGGCTAATCAGACATTGATTAGGAATATTTTTATAAAGTTTGTCTCCTTCTCGTACCTGTGGTAAGAGGGATATTAATAAATATCACTCTTACCACAGTTTTTGATTACTGGCTGTAATAATACGATTTTAATGATATTGTTTTATTTTTTTCAGAACGGAGATGTTACAGTGACGTGTCGGGACATCGGAGTTGTTGTAACGTGGACAGATAGAACAAAAACTGTACTAAAAGATTGGTCCGAAGTACCCAACTTAAGAGGATTTTATATTGACGTGAGAGGCGGTAATACTTATACTTATACCCGCAAAGCCAATGCTGTCACACAAAACTGCACTGAAAAGGCCGAACCTGTAAGTCCATTATGATAACTAATTATAGTGTGAGTGAGGCCGAAAACAAACGTCATATTATCGCGATGTCGTATCGTGGAAACCTACATCGTGTATCGTTAAAAATTGATCAAGAGAATCTTAAACACTTAAATAATTATTACACAAAAAACAAGATCACTGTAAACGTTGCATAGTGTCAATGTATTAGTTACACAGTAAGAGGAACCCGATTGTTTACTCATATAATTTTAATGGTACTGTCATAAATAAAGTCCAGATGGTTAGGGATTTAGGAGTTATATTTGACAGTAAATTAATGTTCTCAGATCACATAGACCTTATTAGCACAAAAGCTTATAAGAACCTAGGCTTTGTTCTTAGGTCATGTAAGGTATTTAAAACATTGGGGCCCTTAAATCTGTTTATTTTGCATATGTGCGCAGCGTTTTAGAGTATGCGTGCCCAATCTGGTCCCCACAATACATAATTTATAAGAACCAAATAGAAAAGATTAATTTTATTTTTTTATCAAACTATAGCCTTCGTAAACCTCCAATGTCTTACGAAGACAGCTGTCGAACATATGGTCTGCTAACACTCGAAGAAAGGCCTAAAGTGATGGACATGTGTCTGCCCTATGACATACTCAATGGACTCCTCGATTACCCGGAGTTGGTCGCACAAATAACTTTTAACACTCCCTTACGGCCCAATCGTCACACGCCAATGTTTCAGGGTCCTCGGCACTCCACTAACTATGCCAAGAACTGCGTACTGATTAACATTGCTCCAATTTAAAGTTGATATATTTAACTGTAATAAACCTACATTCAAAAAACGAATAGTAAAGGCTACGAGTTACAGTCAACTGATCTTTTATCTTCGCTTGTCATCTGTTATTCAACCTTGTTTGTTTTTACCATTTCAAAATTGTGATTTACTGACTTGACCTTATGTAAATTTGGATTTTACTGCATCTTTTAATTTAAATTTGTAGTATTAGTTCATTCGCATGTTTTATACATTAATCCCAGTTACACAGGGAAACTTATAATTGGCTACACAAATTGAAATACGCATATTTTGTAAAATATTTTCAAGTATCGCTGTTTATTGGTACCCTAAACAAAAAATTAAAAAAAAAAATTACAATTTTCGTGTGATTTTTATGATGTAAATCAAAAGATTCCACGACACGGCCGCCATGGTATAAAAATACAGCGGCGATCGGGTGTGTTTTTATAAAGTTAGTCGACATCTCGTGCATAATATATCCTTTTTACCACAGATCGTTTTTGATTACTGGTTGTTAAAATACTATTTTAATAACTTTCTGTTTTCTCTTTTGCCAGAACGGGGATGTTACAGTGACTTGTCGGGACATTGGAATAATTGTCAGGTGGGCAGATAACACAGAAACTGTACTATACAATTGGGCTGACTTATGCCGAGGATATATACGAGGATATGCTGGCATCAGAAGCGGTAATAGTTATACTTATACGCGCAAAGCCAGCGATAACTAATCAATTTTCAACTTGGCTATAAAACATTCAGCAACCTACAACAAACCTACAAAATCTTGTAAACAAAATCAGCATGTAGACAACGATAAAATGAACCAAATAAAATTATATATTAAATATTCCTTATTATTTTGTATTATTCTTCTACTACTTTCAGCCAACAGAAATAATTAAGAAACGCCAACAATAATAGTTGAAATGTTTGGCAGCTTCAGTGTGGCAGTCGGCTTGCACCAAAGGTCGGCTCTCAGTCCTTACCTCTGCCTGATGATAATGGACGATCTGACGTCGGAAATACAGGCAGGGCCACCCTGGCGTATGCTGTTTGCCGATGACATTGTAATGGTTGTTAAGAGTGGTCTAGAGGTCCAGAACTGATTGAAGGTGTGGTGGCACAGACTGGAGAGTCATCATCATCATCATATACGCCATCCTGGTCGACACACTCTCGATCTTCACCACGTTGTTCACAAGGGACTTGTGGACGATAAACCCGACACCACCCCACGATTCACTGATCACGCAAGGAAACTCCGAGCATAGCCCTCTCCATTGCCCTTTGAGTGACTGTACACTTTCTGATGAGGCCCATTGTAAGCGACCACGTCTCAGAGCCATATGTCATCACTGGCAACACACACTGGTCATAGACTTTCATTTTGAGACACTGCGGTAAGTTGGACGAGAAGATACCGCGCAACTTCCCGAACGCTTCCCGAGTCGGATTCGATTGTTGACCTCTTTCTTGAAGTTGGCAATACCTAAATGGATCGTTTGTCCCTGGTAGACATAGTCGCCCACAACTTCGAGTGTAGAGTCTCTGACCTTGATAGGAGTGAGTGTAACATGGGCATTCAACATCACCTTGGTTTTGTCCATGTTCATTCTAAGACCCACTCTTTCGGAAGCTCTACTGAGGTCATCGAGCATTGTATTGAGGTCCTTCATGGTCTCAGCCATAACCACTATATCGTCGGCAAACCGAAAGTGAGTGATGTACTCGCCATTGACGTTGATGCCTAGCCCTCTCCAGTCCAGAACCTTGAAGACATCCTCCAGTGCAACGGTAAACAGTTTCGGCGATATGACGCCTCCCTGTCTCACACCTCACTGCAGAAGGACTGGATCCGAGGTCTGATCCTGAAGTCGAACTGACATGGTGGCGTTTTTGTATAAACACTTCAACACTTCGATGTACCAGTAGTCAATTTGGCACCGTTGGAGAGACTGCAGTACAGCCCAAGTCTCGATCGAATCGAAGGCTTTCTCGTAGTCCACAAACACTAAACAGAGAGGCAGGTTGTACTCTTCGGTCTTCTGTATAACCTGTCGCAGCGTATGTATGTGGTAAACGGTGCTGAAGCCTTTACGAAATCCGGCTTGTTCAGGAGGCTGGAAATCGTCAAACCTGCGCGCGGGACGATTCGTGATGACTCTTGAAAACAGCTTGTAGACATGGCTAAGAAGTGTGATGCGCCTATAGTTCTTCAGTAAGGTATTGTCACCCTTCTTGAAGAAAAGTACCACCACACTCCCGCATCATGCCTGTGGCATTTTCCCTTCGAGTATGACGGAATCAAACAGCTTCTAAAGTGCCTTAAGTATTGGTTTTCCACCCGCCTTCAGGAGTTCGGCCGTAATTCCGTCGTCACCCGGTGCCTTGTTTTTCTTAAGCTGTTTCAGCTTTGCCAGGTCCACTCCCTGTGCTCACGCTTTCTGAAGAAGCAGTTCATCATGTAGAAGCCCTCCTTCTCCATAAAACTGGCCAGTAGGTGACCCCGGTGGTTCCAACTTCCAACTCCAAATTGCCCCACTTGCAGCTCATCCACGTCTCGTTTGCCCAGTTTCGCGTTGAAATCCCCCATGACAACAGTGAAGTGAGTTTTGAAACCATGCATGGCTCTAGAGATATCCTCATACATGGTCTCAACCTCGTCGTCGGGGTATGCCGAGGTCGGGGCGTAGACCTGTATGACCTTCAGCGAATATCTTGCAGACATTCTGAGTATAAGGTACGCCACCCTGGTCGACACACTCTCGATTTTCACCACGTTGTTCACAACGGACTTGTGGGCGATAAACCCGACACCACCCTGGGACTGTCGGTCACCTTCTCGGAAATAGAGCAGGTTACCGCATTGGAGGATTATCGAGTCCCCCCCTCTCTTCGGACTTCAGATAACCCTATAATACTCCATCCCAACCTGCTCAATTCTTCCTCGAGTTCGGCTATCTTCTCGTCGGTCCGGAGTGTTCGCGTGTTATATGTTCCTAGGTCCAGTCGTCGGTGTTTATTGGGGTAGCACCCCTTGCCACGCCATCGCCTCGACCGCTACCTTAGCCGAGGGTAGACGGACTGCTGGGCACTCGGGGCCATTTTATTGTGTGCTATTTATTTTAGTTTGGGGGTGTTTGCCATAATCACCACGCTTGACAGGCAGGTTGGCGATTGCAGTTTGTTGTTAAAGTGCACAGAGAATGCTGCTGCCCATTCGCTGGTGTGTCCCTTAGTTGCCTCTTATGACACCCACGGGAAGATACGGGATGGTGAAATTCTTTACGTCCGTCACCATACGGTACAGGATGGCATGGAAGAATAAAAAGTGTTGCGCCGACCCCAAGTGACATGGGACAAGGTGGCAAGAAGATGATGACTCCATGATAGAATTTAACTTGGAACTCGTAGCACAGAAGGACTAAACGTTCAACCATTGCACTACAGGTTTTTAATTATATTGGTAGTATAAATCAGAAAAAATAAATCTTTAATAATTTCTTAAGATAGGATAGAAAAGATATATTGGACCACCCCGTTTTCCGCACTCTGACTCCCATTTGGTTTGTTGTGCGTGCAGGCCTCCTCTCTCTGTGAGAGAGATTGGACCGTAATCCACCACGCGGGCCCAGTGCGGTTTGGTGGATGTCACATGTCTTTGACTTTTTGTTTCTAAGACATGCCAGTTTCCTCACGATGTTTCCTTTACCATTTTGAGAGCAGTGGTGATGAAATAATTTACACAAGGATCGCGCGCCTGCCTGGGTTCGAACTCACGACCTATAACTTGTAAGTCGCGGCCGTTACCACTGGGCCACCTCCTTACACGGGTCTTAAAAATAACTGGAGAAATTTGGGTGTACTTTAGGCGCACCCTTGTCCAATTTTTCGGGGCATATGGGCGTAATGTAATGATAATTTATGTTATACTTCCAACTCGGTACAATCAATAAATAACCCTATCTGCATCTCTTTTACAATTACACGTCACACGCGAACGAAACAAATTTCTTTGACCCAAGGGTGATAACGCACTACATCCGATCCGTGTTCGTGAAATTTCGGTTCCTAAGTAGCCGTAGTACTTCTTGTAGAAAAGCTCTCTATCCGTCATAATCTGTCATAATACAAAACATTTAGAACTCGGAACTCAAATCACACACACGGATCTGGGACGTGTAGTGCGTAACCACCCTAGTGCCTAAACGCTAAAACGTGGATCCATGCGAGATAATCTCTCCATCCATCCATCCATCTTCTCCATCTTTTTAATTCAAATCCAAAAAATTCAAAATTTGTTTATTTTCCCTCATAAAGGTTGACATTGTTACTTATTAAGAAATATTTATAAAATTTTGCTTGGGTCCGTGGCTTATGCCCCCAGTGGTCGACGCACCTGTGGCCGACGCCCCCGATTCGATTAATTTCTTTAAAAGCAGTTCTCGATCAAATGTACTTTCAATCACAAAAATGTTGTCCAAAAATAATAAATGTATATTGATTGTAAGTATATGTATAATATTAAATCGTAATACGTAAATTTTTATAACAAAGAAATGCTTTTATATTGGTTGTATCTTTTGAAAAATGTAAGTCTTAGTTATTTTACATTATTTATTTAACTCAATAAGACATCTAGTAAAAAAAATTGTATATAAATCACAGTTTTCATCACCTTACCAAGAGAATCATTTAACTTAATTATAATAATCAGTCTCAAATGTAATAAAATAAGATAGTGACTTTATAGTCAGTCTTAAAAATTACTGCAGAGCAACTAACTTTTTACATAGTGAAATGTTCTTTTTACCTTTTTAACAATAATAATTAAACATAATCAACTATAAAACCTTAAACAAATGAGAATAATTTTAACTAATTATAACAGTTAGTTTCAATAAAAATAAAACAAAATAATCGGGCTTGAAAAACAAAAGTACTCGTAGAGTAACAAATTGATGTGAAATGTTTTAAAATTTTCTAAGCATAAAAATAATCAAGTGTAAATACTTTTGTACATAATAAATATGCTTTTAATGGGGAAAAAGGTGTGTAAGGATAAGGTTAAGTGGTGATCTATTCTCTCTGCTATTAGATAGATAAGTTTTGTTTTACAAGGAAAAATACTTTATTATGGTGAAACACTTTTCTCATTTACTGTACTAAGTGAAAAAGCACAAAAAAATATAAATATAAAATTTATCGAATCGGGGGCGTCGGCCACAGGTGCATCGACCACTGGGGGCATAAGCCACGGACCCATTTTAAAAGGGTGTGAGCCTGGAGATCTGTCATACAGGTCCCAAACCTAGTTCAGACTCCAGCTCTCACAAAGGTTATAACGTAAAGCAAAAGGGTCCGTGGCTTATGCCCCCAGTGGTCGACGCACCTGTGGCCGACGCCCCCGATTCGATAAATTTTATATTTATATTTTTTTGTGCTTTTTCACTTAGTACAGTAAATGAGAAAAGTGTTTCACCATAATAAAGTATTTCTCCTTGTAAAACAAAACTTATCTATCTAATAGCAGAGAGAATAGATCACCACTTAACCTTATCCTTACACACCTTTTTCCCCATTAAAAGCATATTTATTATGTACAAAAGTATTTACACTTGATTATTTTTATGCTTAGAAAATTTTAAAACATTTCACATCAATTTGTTACTCTACGAGTACTTTTGTTTTTCAAGCCCGATTATTTTGTTTTATTTTTATTGAAACTAACTGTTATAATTAGTTAAAATTATTCTCATTTGTTTAAGGTTTTATAGTTGATTATGTTTAATTATTATTGTTACAAAGGTAAAAAGAACATTTCACTATGTAAAAAGTTAGTTGCTCTGCAGTAATTTTTAAGACTGACTATAAAGTCACTATCTTATTTTATTACATTTGAGACTGATTATTATAATTAAGTTAAATGATTCTCTTGGTAAGGTGATGAAAACTGTGATTTATATACAATTTTTTTTACTAGATGTCTTATTGAGTTAAATAAATAATGTAAAATAACTAAGACTTACATTTTTCAAAAGATACAACCAATATAAAAGCATTTCTTTGTTATAAAAATTTACGTATTACGATTTAATATTATACATATACTTACAATCAATATACATTTATTATTTTTGGACAACATTTTTGTGATTGAAAGTACATTTGATCGAGAACTGCTTTTAAAGAAATTAATCGAATCGGGGGCGTCGGCCACAGGTGCGTCGACCACTGGGGGCATAAGCCACGGACCCTTTAAAATAATCATATATTTGACGGCAACATAATTCAGATTATTTCAAAACATTATTTTAAACAATTTTAATAGTAAATCTATGTTAAAGGTGATTATATTTGTGGAGTGTAATGTAAAGTGATAGTATGGCACAACTGTTGTGTAGTGTGTGAGTGTATGGGGGTGATTTGAGTATATTAGTAAAATTTATTGTTTCGGTAATTACGGTACACAACCAGTTAAACCTGCCTACAAACATTGTTTTATAACACCTAACTTTTTTTTTAGTATCAATGTTTAGAGGTATACAGACCAGGGTGTAAAATCCCGCAAACCATTTTTATACTTTCTTTATGTTCATACAAAACACTTAATAGAGAAAGTATAATACAGATAGAAGATCACATAAATGCTGCTTATTGCAAAAAAAATCTTTCTGTTTAACTTTTCGTAGAATTTTATTTTCGGCAGGCACACCTACTATCTGAGACTATCTTCAAAAATAAATTTGATTTAAAGTTATGTTTTGTAAATAGAACTCAACAAATTCCTTTTATAATATACAATTTATACCCAAACAGTAGTTTATGTTAAATTACTTCCTTACTCATTGCAGGGAAACCAATTCAAAATTCCAAAGCCCCATTGAGCATCGCCAAACACAGTTGATCGTGATCATGAATCGCCAGTTGAATGACGCGTTAAATTGCAGCTGCGGCGCCATGCGATGACGTCATAAACTTGAAAAATAACACCATGATATTATTCGCTGTTTGATTATTTGGTTCGGGCCCGTTCAAGGGGTAAGGTTTACTGTTCTCTCCATAAACATAAATATTACAGACATTGAGGGAAGTGATCGGCGTCTTTAGAATATAAATTGTCTTATTGAAGTGCATAAATAATATAAAAGAGAATATTAGCTTTCTAAGAAAATTAGAAACTACTTAATTACTCAAACTAGCTATCTATCTACTAAATAGATTACCGTTTCAGCTCTAAGAAAAAATCTTATCAATATTTATGAAGCTCACAACAAATAATGACTTTAAGAAAAGGTATACTTACTTGATATGCAGTATTAGAACTTGTATTTAATAATAAATCATTAATTCATGGATTGAAGTTTCAGCAAATCGTAGTTAACCACAAAACACATATTTTTAACTATTTCTTAACGAAAACAGACCTAAATCTTCAAGAGCACGCTGAACGATTGAGTTAATGTAGCCTCAGCAAATAAAAATAAAACAACGAACCCAATACTATTCAAGCAAACTCTTTGAGACATAAAATAGCTAATAAAGAATAGGAGCACTAACGCCAAAGGTCTTCATGTAAGCCGACGGTAGCCGTAAGTAAGAGAGTCAATATTAACGTATATAAAAAAGCAATTCACATGCCAGACGCGACTGGAGGCTTTCAGCCCTGCCCATTCAAACTTCTTATGCAAATTATATAATGTTCTTTACGACATGAGATGGCAAACTTTACTTAAGGAGTAAATATTTATGTAGTTACATATATTATAGGATTTATTTTCGTTAAAATAAAAGGAGAAAATGTTTTGGTTCGGTACGGTCTTATGAAATATTGTTCGGGTTTGTTAGACAGTTTATTTGGCTTACATGCGAAGGTAATACAAAATGGTACCTTGGTCTCGTAAGGTCACAGGCACCTGGGATATAATTAACGTAGTAACAAGTAAAGACTTTAAGGCGCCATCAAGAAAGGCGCGATATATCACATCCATAAGTGATTTTTACTTAGCGAAATTATTACAAGTATGTTCACAAGACATTGACTCAATATGATGCATACGCAAATATTTTTTTCTTAGAAAATACGCATGCGATATCGCCTATAAACACAATTTAAATTGATTCGCACCGTCAGAAAAGGGCCTTAGAGTAGAACAGTTTAGTAAATTCAGTTTAATTACCTAAATTATTCATGTTAGACAGTAAGCAAATAAGGATTAGTTACTTAATTTTTCAGGAGAAAAAAGTGAAAGATGTCACTCTAAATGAAGCATCATACCAATAACCAAACAACGGCTTCAAAACAAAAACACCTCAATGCGCAGATAAAATTTCCTGCAAAGCAAACATTTTGAGAATAGTTAAAAACTTTTGCAGGTGTATGTATGTGACATCTGGAACTATCAGAAATCTTGCCAAATTCGATGGAGAACCCACTTGGAGACAGTCCAACTTGGCACTTGACGCCACATGACCCGTATTAATAAGCGACTATAGCTTGTAGTTATTGAGTAAACGATATTACATGAGAAGATTCATGGTTAATGGAAGATAGAGCTGCTTGGTAAATATCTGTAATATGTATGTTTGAAGATACAAATTATGATTTTGTGAGTTCAGTTTGCAATAAGGAAAATCACTGCTGACTATTTCATAGTCCAGACGCTCAATGATCTTTAAAGTATGCCATAAAATATGCAGTTGTCGACGTGGGTAGAATGCCGTGGCACTTAATGCCACGCCGATTTAAGAAAGGTATTAAACCACCTTCAGAAGTCTCTTGCAAAATTGGGGTTCGTGGTTTGCCAAGAACAAATATTCAGGCTTATGAGAGTCACGTCTCTCTTTAAAGCTATGAAGAGTGACTTAAACAGCAATATAGCTCAACCCTTCGGGTTTTTTTTCCTAGGGATAAATTATAGGTCAATCTCATAATTCCAAATGAAGAATGAAGAAGCAAATCAAAGAAGAAACACAAGCTAAGGACAACAAAAGGAAACTTGCATAAACAGCTAAAGCTGTTAACCAAACAATTTATTCAAAGCCTGAAGTCCCAGAAGAACAAGCAAATCCCTTATTATATAAGAATAAAAAGAAATTAAATTGAACACGGCCAGTGGCCACCCTCTTCCATAACGCAATCATGGGACCAAATCAAATATCAATTGGAAATAGATTTGGCCAAAAATCTGTGCAAAGTTAGGGGGAGGAACGTAAATCTCCATCTTTAGTCCCCTGACACTTATTTGGAATAATCGATGAGGCTTACTCTATAATCTTATTACCGGTAAATAACTTAATAAAGCTTTATTGTCCTCAGAGTCCAAAAGGACCAGTAAAACTATATAAGTATGTTTTTGTATTAGGGTGAATATGAACAATAATATTGTTATTAGACTAGTATGTTGTTTTGGGGGTAATACGGTTGCGAGTTTAAAGTTCCGGATCCTCAGTAGTATTGTTTTTTTATGATATTGATTTAGCTGGTAGAGCACAATTTATTGCAATAAGTCAGAAAGGTTGGTATTATTATTACGTAGAATTGCATAAGTCAGAAGTATAATTTTAATTAATGTGCACACACATGCAACGATTGTACCTACAGGTAATTTTAAAATGATCACGATATCAATGTAAAAGTTACGGAAGACCGATTGGAAGATATTGAAACAGTATCTGCAAGAATTAGCTTAGCCAATTGAAATGGGTTTAAAATGACCAATTGTATATTGAATATACTTACTGTAAAATCAACAACCATCGAAATAGAATCTGCGGATGATCTAAATTGCCAAACTGAAATAAAGATGAAATTGACGAAGGAAATGTCTACGTTAAAAGAGTCCTTACGGCAGACAGTAAGAGACCGAAATTATTATCGAAAGGTCAGAAAGACAGTCACTCGATGTAAATTACTGACATTCAGCTGCATCTGCTTGGGCAAAAAACCGACCATAACACAGATGGAAAACAACAAGGCAAAAGATATTCACGTATATCAATTTTGTTTTGTTTATTAGAGGAGATTGCAACAAAAATAAAATTATTATCTAAAATATATTATATTTCTATACATACGCGTATAACAAGGCAAGGGCTAATTGGGCGTCAAAAATTCGTCCACATCGATGTCAACGGGAAACGTGCCTAGGACCTGTAGCCAAGTTGACAATCTACAATCGATAATGGTAGTAGAAAACGAATCAATGTAGGAAATGACACATATTATGAACGTTAAGTCACGTGGTCAGACCATACAAATAGAAGGCGTTAACGATTGTAGAAAGAGATTCAATACGAAACGTTTGTAACTTGGCCAGGGGGCTTTGAACCGCCAGAACGATGGCAGCATTGTCACGTTGGATAGCAACGCTGATTCTCTGGCCGAAAAAAAGCCCAGCCCTCTGGTCATGTGAAGAGTCAACTAACCGTATTTCGTTCTGCTCAATTAATTTATCAGCCACGCCTCATGCAGTAACTTCAGTCTAACAGACCGCTTTACCACCAATAATCCTTGGAGCGTTCGGATGTGTTCAAATTTTCACTCCATTTCACAGTTGAAGAGGCGATTAGTAGTTAGCGGCGGGATGTGTCGAACCTCGCTATTAATTTGTCAGTTCCAATTGTGCCGTCTCGTGGTAATTGCTGAAATGTTGCGGTTAAATATAGCTTGACTTAATGCAGTTGCTGTATTTTTTGCTGAAACCACTAAATGGTTTAATAGCGTCAGATTGTCATTTATAGATGACCGAAGATAAGTAAAAAAAAACTATCAGATGAAAGACACGCTCACTGCTGGAATTAGACTACCGTGGAAAAAATATTGTGTAAGAACTGTGAACTGTATACCCATGGAGTATGATCAATGACTCCTGAATTGGCGTAGTGGCAGGCACCAACTGCATTTACTAACGGCTCGAAAATAAGGAGACCTATTGGAGTAAATTTTTGCGTCTTACCCTGAAATGACATGGCTCCTATAATAATGTCGCAGAAAAATAAAACCATTTTTGGTTGCTCTTTTACGCAAAAAAACCGGCCAAGTGCAAGTCGGATTCGCGCACGAAGGATTCCGTACCATTATCGCAAAAACGGCAAAAAAATCACGTTTGTTATATGGGAGCCCCACTTAAATATTTATTTTATTCTGTTTTTAGTATTTGTTGTTATAGCGGCAACAGAAATACATCATCTGTGAAAATTTCAACTGTGTAGCTATAACGGTTCATGAGATACAGCCTGGTGACAGACGGACAGACAGACAGACATACAGACAGACGGATCGTGGAGTCTTAGTGATAGGGTCCCGTTTTTACTCTTTGGGTACGGAATCCTAAAAAGACCACGGCATGACACTTGTAAGTTCAAAAATCATCTATAAACACCGGGATCACTCACGGACATCCGATCTCAATAATTACAAAGCTAAACCTTTTAGGATTAACTAGATTGAAACTAGGTAATCCTATCTGCACGGAGCTCGTTATTCAAGCTCCCCTATGAATATCATAGTCTCCAATATTGAGAAATTTAAATAATTAAAGGTCGGAAGGCAATTTTACGGAGTTGCACGGATATTATCTGGCGATTAAAATAGATTTTATAAGAATACTAGCACTCCGCCCGCGACTTCGTTCGCATGATTTCGTATTTTATTCAACTAAGTAGGTACAGATGACATTATTATGTGCGGTTAGTGAAGGCGACTAAGAGTAAGCTATTGTTTAAGTTAGGATTTACGAAACTTTAATGACGTGTCCGATAAGTTTTAGCTAAATAAAGGGCTCGTGGGTAAATAACAGCACACCGGTCATTCGATCAAAACCTCAGTCACGAGGCTTTACAATAAGATCCATAGCGAAACACACACAAATACACACAATACACCACTCCCCATCTAATACTATGAAGAAGACAGAGTCGTGGAGCTTCCGCACGAGATTTACGATAAATATGGATTAAACTAAGGTCATTTTAAATACCCATGTATCACCCATTCTCATAAAAATCGGTGACTTTACAGAAGGTGACTTTAAATTACGCGACACTAAAACGTCACCAACAACTCATAAAATTACCTACGTTTGTATGGCCTTACACTTTTTGTTCTGTTTTGTTTTTGTTTGTTTGGCCCGAAACAAACGGTCCAGTTCGGTAGTTCCAAAACGAGGTAGAGGTCGTCTTAGTACCGTAAGATTCTTCAAAAAACCGTTGACACCCCTAAATCATCTTCTGGGGGTAATATTGAAAAACTAATGATAGCAATTTATTTCTGACCAAGGAATAAGATTTGTATACAAATAAATGTCTCCCTTTTAACCTCTTTAAAGGTTGAATTTCCAAAAATCCCTCCTTTGTGATCCCCCACATCATAAAAAAAGCTATGTGCAGTAAAATACTTCAAAAACCTTGATCACCACCTTAATAGTATTTTGGGGATATTTCCGAAAAACTAATAACAAACTAAATTATTTACTAAGTTTAGTATTTGTTGGCACAAATACTAAACTTAGTAAATAATGTAATTTCAAGTATATTAACCCAAGATCTTCAACACCCTCTAAATCATTTTTTCGGGGTAGTTTGAAAAATCGAATAATGATATCCTTTATTATTTACTTAGGTTAATATTTGTGCCAAGTTTCAAGTTTATTAACCCAAGAAATACATTTTTCCATACAAACTTTAACATCCCTTAAATCGTATTTTGGGGGTAGTTCCGAAAAACTAATGTTACCTTTATTATTTTCCCCAAGTAATTAGACTTTTCATTCAAACAAATATCTCTCGTTTGCTCTCCTACATCATAAAAAGAAACCTTGTATAGTAAAATTCTTCAAAAATCTTAAACACCCCCTAAATCGTATTTTAGGAATAGTTTTGAAAAACTTGTAATGACAACCTGTACTATTTGCTGTTAGTATTTATGCCAAGTTTCAAATATATAAGGCCAAAAAATTGCCACCTTTAACCCCCTTAGGGGTAGAATTTCCGGAAATCAATAAACTCATTGTTTTTTTTATTAATCAAGAGCGTAAACCTACGATTTCAGATGTTTTACCTTCCAAACCGAAGAAATTTCATATAAAGTTTCAACCCCTATGTACCCCCTTAGGGGTGGAATTTCCTAAAACCAATAAATACATTAATTCTTCTTATCAACCAAGAGCGTAAATCTAAAGTTTTACATGTCCAACTTACAAACTCTAGATATTACATACAAACTTTCAACCCCCTTTTACCCCCTTAAGGGTAGAATTTCTAAAAAACAATTAATACATTAATTATGTTTAATAACCAAGAGCGTAAATCTAAAGTTTACGTTTTCAACTTACAAACTGTAGAAATTACATACAAACTTTCAACCCCTTTTTACCCCTTTGTGAGTGGAATTTCGAAAACCAATAAAAACATGAATTCTTTTTATCAATCAAGAGTGTAAATCTAAACTTTTACTTTTCCAACTTACAAACTGTAAATATTTCATATAAATTTTCAACCTCTTTTTACCCCCTTAGGGGTGGCATTTCCAGAAATGAAACTCATTGTTTTTTTTATTAATCAAGAGCGTAAAACTACAATTTCAGATGTTTTACCTTCCAAACCGAAGAAATTTCATATATAGTTTCAACCCCTATTTTATCCCCTTAGGGGTAGAATTTCCAAAAACTAATAAATACATGAATTCTTTTTATCATCCAAGACCATAAATCTAAAATTTCACGTGTCCAACTTACAATCTGTAGAAATTACATACAAACTTTCAACCCCCTTTTTACCCCCTTAGGGGTGGAATTACCAAAAACCAATAAATGCATTAATTTTTTTTTCAACCATGAGCATAAATCTAAAATTTCACGTGTCCAACTTACAAACTGTAAATATTTCATACAAACTTTCAACCCCCTTTTTACCCCCTTAGGGGTCGAATTTCCAAAAACCAATAAACACATTAATTCTTTTTATCAACCAAAAGTGTAAATATAAAATTTCACATGTCCAACTTACAAACTATAGAAATTACATACAAACTTTCAACCCCCTTTTTACCCCATTGGAGGTGGAATTTCCAAAAACCAATAAATGAATTAATTCTTTTTATCAACCAAGAGTATAAATCTAAAATTTCACGTGTCTAACTTACAAACTATAGAAATTACATACAAATTTTCAACCCCCTTTTTACCCCCTTAGGGGGGGAATTTCCAAAAATCCTTTCTTAGTGCTCACTTACGTCACTCGAGGACCCTTTCTGCCAAATTTCATGCTTCTAGACCTAGTGGTTTTGGCTGTGCGTTGATCGATCAGTCAGTCAGTCAGTTTCTTCTTTTATATATATAGACTAGCACTCCGCCCGCGACTTCGTTCGCGTGATTTCGTTTATCCTTATAATGATTTTCTTATATGCAGTTAGTGAAGGCGACCAAAAATAAGCTACTATTAAAACAATAAAAATATGGGTATCGTAGATATACAGGGTTTATTGGATTGAGACAATTCGTTATTTGACTTAAAGAATAATAAATTTTAGGTTATCGCCACAAATTAAAATCTTTCCCTCAAAACTTATCAACCCCTTTTTGCCCCTTTGAGGGTCGAGTTTTGAACAACCTAAATATGCTATGCACTCTTTTTTATTTTTCGTTTATGTTAGTCAGATTGCGCGGTGAGATTTCTCAAAAACAACTTTAACACCCCTAACCCTATCCCCCAGATAGGGTTAGGGGTTTTAAAGTTTATTTTTTGTTTAAGTTTTAAAAGTGTACGAAACGTAAGATCTTAGCTTGAGTTAATTTCGAAAAACTTATAATGACAATCTTTATGGTGTCCTTAGGTTGGTATTTGTGCTAAGTTTCAAATTCTACAAGAAATCAGATTTTTTCAAACAAACTTCAACACCCCCTAAATCAACTTTGGGGGATGTTTCAAAAGACTAATAATGATAAACTTTATTATTCATTTAGGTTAGTATTTGTGGCAAGTTTCAAGTTTATTGATCCGAGAAATCAGATTTTTCCATACAAACTTCAACACTCCCTAAATCATAATTTGGGGGTAGTTTTGAAAAACTAATAATGTCAATCGTTAT
Organism: Anorthoa munda; assembly: GCA_945859665.1. NCBI lineage: Eukaryota > Metazoa > Arthropoda > Insecta > Lepidoptera > Noctuidae > Anorthoa > Anorthoa munda. The sequence goes on along the minus strand of OX243911.1, from coordinate 12,054,638 downwards.
CATTTACTTAGTTATACTATATGTGCTAAGTTTCAAGAATTTTGGCCGAAGGAATTAGATTTTTCATACAAACTTTCAACCCCTTATTTACCCCCTTAGGAGTGGAATTTCCAAAAATCCTTTCTTAGTGCTCACTTACGTCACTTGAGAAAACTTTCTGCCAAATTTCATGCTTCTAGGCCTAGCGGTTTTGGCTGTGCGTTGATCGATCAGTCAGTCAGTTTCTTCTTTTATATATATAGATGTAACGGGGTAATATTGTTGGGAATATATTTTTAGATGATCCCGGGGTTATTTTTAATCCATATTAAGACATACTTGGAGCATGTTTCTTTAAGAATCTTTGTAGAAGATTCTTAAAGATTGGGACTTCAATAATTTGCAATTTCAAACTGCAAGCTATCTCTAATATGTATTGGTTTGTAAAACTTTTAACGATTTAACGAGTAACACCAAATGGTTCAAATATCAATATCGACAATTATTTTTATTAAAACTTTATGGTACAAGGCGGCACAAGTAGGCGGACTAGTGCCTTAGACATTTTCTACCAGTCGAGCTTAGGGTGGTGCAGATATAAAAACAAGGCAGGTGCAACTAAATGAAAGGATAAATGGAGAAAAGAAATATATAAAAAATAATTTATGTATACTTAGATACATACATACATATAAACAATGTTTTTGAGAAAACAATACCGACACATCAATTCTGTAATGATTCTGCAAACTTCTTGCGAATGTGCGCACGCGCCTTAAATTTGAAAGAGAACCGACTGGTTGCAATCCACCAAAACATCCATCTATTAAAAATTGATGTCATAATTTGCCTAACCTTTTGGAAACACAAAATGTTTATGGTAAGCTACTAAAAAGGCGACACAGTAAACATTTACGAGTATTTATGTTACCTTTCAGCTTTTACATCTAGTTATTACGAAACCAAACAATAGAAATGATTCAAACGCATTTTCACCAAGTAATAGCAGAGCAATAATATTTTTATAGACCATAATATATAAAATATTTTCATCGATCTAACATGAAAAGTTACAACGATTTGTAATGCTTTTATTTCGAGAGATAAAATTACGTTTGAATATCGAGGTGATGACAATAGACATATAGATAAGTTTTATTTTATGGTCTTAGTGCTTTAGACTGATTTCTCACTTTACTCAACGTCTTTAGATCAGAGCAGTCTAGAATAGAACATAGAATACACTTGATTAGCTTTACTTAGTATTATGACTATTGTCTAGTGTAGTGCCTATTGTTAATTTTGTGGTGCTTTGCAATTTTATGTCTTATCCGGTACATCTCTCGTGGACTGGGGAGGGTATTCGAATCGGCAATAAAATGCTAATAAAACTCCGTTTCGCAGATGACTTAGTCCTTTTTGCTCCTATGCCAGAGAAACAGCAAAAAATGCTCCAAGAACTGAGCACTGCAAGCTTCGAGGTTGGACTGACGATGAATCGGTATAAGACCAAGGTCAAGAACAATGCCCAGCATTGGGACAAAGCAGGCTAAAAAAATAAATAAAAAATCCGGTACATCTTGGAATACCTCCAATGTACTCTGTCGTGTACCAGCTTTGACCTTGCTATTCCCACTGTTATGGCGATATCATCGCTCCACTTCTTCGATGTTTTTTATCTGATAGAGTTTTACAAAACTTACATAGTTAAACATTTGCCGTAAATATAATATTACAAGTTATTTACCAAAACGGTTAATGGAACAATGAAAAGTATGATTTATTCTAATGCACTTTCCAAAATATAAAAAACAATATTATCATTTGCAGTCCTAAACACATTACTTCATTTAATTAATTCATTTCTTAAAATGATCGTCCTTTAATTCTTTACACGTGTGAGTGATACCCATAAATACAAACAAATAAAATCATAGGAACTGATACAAATTTTATAGATACTGTCTCAAATTTTATTACCGATGATATCTACTGACTTATTACGTGTTCCGCCCGCGGTCTATATTTTACGAGTTTCACACAATTTTAAGAAGGTTATATCATCATTGGTATAAAATGTCGATGGTGTGATAATAAAATCAGATGATATCTTGTTTGGTGACATGGGATATGATGTTACAGATTTGGTAGATTTTGAATAAATTTCTGTTTTACTCATTAATCTCTATCTGTTTGAAGGTCTAAAGCATAGCAGGAATCAAAAGACCAAAGCAGCAGGTACCCAAAGACCAGGGCGAGAACAATCCATAGTTGTACCTTCCTATGTATAAGTAGTAATAGTAGTAGTGTGTGTGTTGTTGTTGTACCATACATTATGTTTTTAAAAACCATATGAAAAGGATTTTCAAGAGTCTTATATAATTACAGAAAAAAGAAGAAAGAAATAGATTTTAAGCAAGAAAGAAGAAAAGCCCGGTCAAAAAAAAACAAAGATTCCATTCATCATCATCATATCAGCCGAAAGACGTCCACTGCTGGATATAGGCCTCCCCCATGCGTCGCCACATTGACCGGTCCCGTGCGTCCCGTAACCAGCGGATCTCCGCAACCAAGATTCTATTATTTACCAAGATTCCATTATTTTCACGGTCTCCCACGTCACAGCAATATGCTGAGTGGAAGCCTGCTTGTCACAGTCACGCTTGGCTTGTACTCATCATCCTTGTACTGTACTCAAATTTGGTATTTTATTTAACTTTTCTTTACTAACATAATTTAAGTACTTACTAATACTAGATACCGTTAAGGGTTTAATTTAAGATGTCGAAAATCTTGTATGTCGTTTTTGTGGCAAATAAACACTTTTTCTTTCTTTCTTTCTTCTTTCTTTCTATTTATCTCTATATCTACAATGTGGCTCTATATTACCTATCTAACGCGGTTAAGTACGAACGCTCGCTTAGTTAAGGATAATTAATTCTAACGACACCCATCGTGACTGTTAAAATGCTTCTAGGCACTTTTTAATTTCTTTCACAAGCGTCTTATTTAAAAAGCCAAGGAAATGGGACATAAGTCCACGTTAGAGGGTTTTAAAATGGTTAATTACCCGATTTATAATAGTTCATTATTTTAAAAGTCTTCTGTTTGACAGTTATTTTAATGTCCCCCCTTTTTAAGGCCATAAACGTCTGGTGGTTTAAATTAGGAATGTACCATTATGGCAAGTGAGTGATGTTGAAGACATGGAAGCTGATTGGTTACTTTAAATGATCAGCTTCGAACTGCTGAGGAGTTTTGTAATCGTGTTTTACAGTTGATACACATTATTTAAATGTTGATGTTGGACTAACATTTTACTTAAAGCTGCGTTTTAAAAGAAAAAAGTACATCCTAATGCTTGTAATCTTTGCTTCTGGTACGCTTCTACTCGTATTTTATCATTTTGGCGTGTGTCATGCAAACCGCCCCCACGTGAACAGATTGTAATCAGAAATGCCCTATTATAGAATTACTAATTATTTTTTTTTTTTTTTATGTTTTTTTTCCCTTTCTGTTGTGGTACATAATGGACCAGATCTATAGGCTAGGTACCAATAATGCCCAAAGTGAAGCCAGAATAGATTATCTCAATAACATGAAACTTAAACAAAACCGGTGGAATAAGAGTATACCAAGGTGAACTGTTTACACCTGCGTACCCCTTTAAAGTGTACCAGTGTGATGTTATGTTATGAAATGGTGTATACAATAAACAGAAATGCGATGGCAGCTAGCTCGAATGATTTGCCGTCATTTATTGAAGAGTTCTGACGTATATCTCCGAAGTTCTTAATCAGATCTTGATGAAAATTAAACGTGGCCACTTGACAAGCACCAGCTTTCAAATAAAATAATAATCAAAATTGGTTCACCCAGTAACAATTTCTGAGGTAACACACATAAAAAGAAAATACAGTCGAATTGATAACCTCCCCCTTTTTGGGAAATCGGTTATAAATAATAAAGTAACAAACTAGATTTTCTTCTAGATTCTATCTTTAAACACTAACAACAAGAGAGCACAAGCTCATAAAATCATACATACATCATTTTAGCGTTTATTACTACCTAAATACTCAGAACGTAGTAAAGCCTAGCACAGACCCACGGGACGTAGTTACAAACCAACAACTTGATAAGTAAGCTAGGACAGTAAATAGTGATTTACTACCTATTATGTGTACTAGGCTTAGCAATTTGCGGTCAGGGTCTGTCTTATTACGAAATAGTTTTTGGATGGGACTGGAATTTTCTTGTTAGCTTGAAATGATGATTCATAGTTGCGAGGATAAATGTTAGTTTGTAATGTGGAATTTATACAGGTAAAACTTAGGCAGATTATATTATATAAATATTTTATTTTAAATCTGTTCTAGAAAAACATACGTTTTAAGGGTAGGTACCTACTACCTCTATATTAGATTTTATTAGGTAGACAGTATGAGAAATTAGAAGTGTATCCACTTAGATATAAAAGATATAGATTACCTATTTTGTGTGAATGCATGACACGCTAACACAAAAACAAATCTTTTGACAAAAAATACAACCGACTGCCGAAATTGAAGTTATTTTTCCCTTTGTAATGTTTTTATTTGGAAGTCGGTTGTATTTTTTGTAAAAAGTTTATTTTTTATTTTTCACTTTTTTGTTGTGGTACACAATGGACCAGTTCTAGGTATATTTCAGGCTAGGTACCAATAATGCCCTAAAATGAAGCCAGAATAGATTAACCCAATAACCTGAAACTCAAACAAAACCAGTGGAATAAGAGTATACCAAGGTGAACTGTTCACACCTGCGTACCCCTTTAGAGCGTACCAGTGTGATGTTATGTTATGAAATGGTGTAAACAATGAACAGAAATGCGATTGCAGCTATCCCGAATTTGCCGTCATTTATTGAAGAGTTCTGATATATTCACCAAATTTAAATGGGACCATTTCAAAATAAACTGCTTTTAAACAAAATAAGAATTTTGCAAATCCGTTTATATACGACGGAGTTATGCCCAAACATACATAAACAGAAAAAAATATATATATAAACATCCGAATTGAGAACCTCCTCCTTTTTGGGCAGTCGGTTAATTAGACAGAAAAGGGTTCTAAAAGAACAATTTAGTTTATTTAGTTCAAATTAAAATTATTTCCCCTCCACTGCTGCAAATAATTATTACTAACCACTACAGATTATCTTATCCTTATTTCATTATAGTACTCGTACTGGCTGTAATATGCATGTAACGGTTCCTCCTAATTGAGACTTATGAGATAGTTAAGGGTTCCTTTACACTTACGCGAAGCTACATTATGTAAATAGGTACAGTTTTAATTTTGTCGACATCGAGTAACTTAGCAATGCCACTTTCGTAAAAAGTCTTAACAAAATATTGCAATTATTTTTATATACTTACTTTGGTAGTGTTTTTTTTCTAAACTGTTTTCAAAAGTTAAACTTACTTAAATCGCAGACTTCAAAAAAATAACACCAAAGCTCTATTAAAAGAAATTATTATAAAGTTTGTTGCCAACATTTTGTAAAAAAAAATATAACAGCACACACATGCTGCCATCTATTAGCATCTACACTTAACTAATTTGATGTAGTTCACTGGTACAAGATGGCGCTAGTGAGACCTGCGCAGAAGTTTATTTTTAGTTACGATTCAATACAATAACTAAAAAACTATATATATTTATTTCTGAAATGATGTTGTACGCTTGAAAGGTTTCTGTATGTTTTACCTCGGAAGTAGAGGTCGATCACTTTTCGCTCTAATGTTCTTACTAGTACTTAAGGTTGGCAAGTTGTTAACTGGCAACTCTCACATCTAGGTCCATCCATCCTATACCTAAGTATATATTTTAATTTCTATTACCTAGGACTAGTTGATTATTTAAATAATATCAAAGCAGTTATTAACAAAAATATTTTATTAAAACTTTAAGCTTACAATCAACTCCGTCCAATCCTTTAATCTAGACACAGATATCATTTTTGTGTGTGTCAAATGTATGCAACAGGCTCGAATGACTTCCGTATCTTCTGCTCCATCTCCATCTTCGAAGCTTTTATGGTGACCATGACATTTCAATCGCTTACTGATTAATTTACTGATATATTTGTTGTTTTAAGAACAATAATTCCTTACGTTAAATAAAAATCACACTAATCACACTAATATTATAAAGGCGAAAGTTTGCGAGTGTGTATGTTTGTACTTCTTTACGCTCAAACGGCTGAACGGATTTGGATGAAATTTGACACAGAGATAGATACAGGAATAGCACATAGGGCTTTTTATACCAGGCATAATATGTTCCTTCGGGATAATTTTCAACTTTCACGCCGGCCAAGCCACTGGTAGTAGCTAATAATCTTATAAAGGTCCGGATTTTCTTGTAAGGTTATATCCCTAAAAATATCATCACGACAGTTTTTCCCGTACAAAAATGTTTTCCAATATGTCTGTCATCCAAATGATACAATGTATCAACAGAAAGACTTTCAACCAAAAAACTTACTCTTTAAACCAACAACAGAAAAACCCGCACCATAGGTCCATACTTATTTTCATCTTACTTACTAAACAAGAAAATACATTAAATTCAAATATTTTTTTTACCAAATCGCGATGCGACAAATCCTTGCAAGAAACTGCCACCATTGCTACATTAATATTTATCAATTCAATCGTATTACGAACAGTGTTTTGTCGGGAATCGAACCGACTACACGACTAAAGAATGCAATATCATCCCGCTAATTGACAATGCTCTAAGTAAAAAGTTATGATATCTTTATGTTGACGATTTCATTTAGTACAACATGCTGAGATTAATTAATTAGATATAATAATTGGTTGTGTTTTCATTTACGGAAAAGCTGTTCTTTCATTTTCAATTTGATTATATACTACTTGGTATAAAAAAACAATCAAAAAACCCGACTGCTTAAAAAGCAAACTAAAAAGACGTAAACAAGAAGAAAATCATGCTGTGCAGTCGGAGGATACATCTGGTATTGGTCCGCCAGCTCGCGAATATGTATCCTCCGACTGCACAGCATGATTTTCTTCTTGTTTACGTCTTTTTAGTTTGCTTTTTAAGCAGTCGGGTTTTTTGATTGTTTTAATTAACTTTTTTTATTTACAACTTTTTAGTTATTTTTTTTTAGAATTAGGTACATTTAAACATATAAGTGTTATATATTTTTGAAATCGCCTTTTAAAACCCTTTATTTTGATACCCCACACAATGGGTTTGGAAGATTTTTTTTTTCCCCACAAAATGGCGCCCAAAAGCCGCCATTTTTGTTTTTTCCAATTTTAATGTAGCCAGTGACACTCGCAGGATAAAGACGAATCGATTGACGTAAGAATCATCAAAATCGGCCAACGCGTTTGGTCTCTAGAACGCCACATAGGAACAAACATACATACATACTTACATACATACATAGACTGATAAACACATTACCCTCCTTCGGCAGTCGGGTAAAAAGATTTAGGTATGAGCTGAGTGATACAAAGGCTTGTAAAATATTTCGTCTAAAAATTGCACGAAAATCTCGGAAACCCGACGGAACGTGAATATTATTTTCTGATTCGCAGTAAAAATATGGGACTTATAATAAAGGCCATTTTATTAGTTACTTTAAAAAAAGAAAACAATACGTGAAATTCATAAATTTAATTAGGTAGGTATCAACAAACAAACAATACGAAAACATAGGTTCAAACTGTTTTTTCGCGTATTTATCCGCATGTTCGCTCGCATGGCCTTATCCACAGGTAGCATTTATTTTCCAGACCTTAAAGTAGCTTATGGCACTCAGCAAAAAAATTCGCAATACAATAAATAAGCCGCACTATTCCCAAACTACTGCAACTCCTGAAAGCCAGAATCAACATTGGCGACCACCAGAAAAGCGCCGAGGCAATGAAGCTCAACGAAGTCCCGGAGAATAAATTTAACTATCTTGGATCCCGCAAAGAAATTAATCAGAAAATGATAAAGGAGGAGTAGTAAAAAATTAAAATGTTCCGTCCTCCATATCAAGCAGGAGACAGAACAAAAAAGGCCAACAGGCACAAAGTGTCGTTTACAACTAGGATAAGCCCAGTTGCCTAGCACCACGGATAAAAATTAGCATTAATATTAATTGGTCCTAACATTGTGAGCTGCTATATTTGTTTCCAATAATAGGTATAGCAAAAATGCCATGTAATAAATAAGGACCAGCAACTACGAAGAAATTTTTACAAACATAATACATAAACAAGCCAAAAAAATCACCTCTTCACATTAGTTTACACATTGACCACCCGAACCGAACCAAGTTCTAATATGAATCTATTACCATCCCAACTTCGTGTTACAAGCCAAATAATTTGGACATTCGGAAGCCGGTATTATCCGCGTAATTCAGTTCGGATATAAGGGCACGCCACTAGTGTCCGGTCCCGAAAATGTGTCCGTTAATTTGACAGGCCCCCCGGACAAAGACCCAAAGCCATGGAATCCAGATTACAGGCGAAAAGCTTGCCAGCTCGTGATTCTCGTATTGCTCTAATTTCATGAGGCTTTGTTAGTTCTCTTTTACTTTAGTTTTGTAATTTGTGTTCCTATACGAATTTTGGTTCATCAATTATCGGAAGTAAGTAATAAAATAGGTAAACCAAAAATGTAGAACGAAAAATACTCAAAATTAAGGTATCTATCTAATTGTCAAACGCTAGTTAGCTACTGTGATTGGTTAAATCAATTTATCAACAGCCAATCGCAAACCTTAAGTTGCAGTTAATTTGTGACGTATCCATCATTTAATTCTGGTAACCGAAGGTGATGTAACAAACTTTTAAAAGCAGTCTTTATGAGATTCTCATTTATGAAAATTCAATTAATTCCAACTTTCAAACGCACCGTACCTTTCCGTTATAATCTCCACTCCACTCACATTCCCTAATCAAAACAAAACACATGAAAATGAAACAGTCAGAAGTTAGACCATATCCCTAATACAGTCAAATAACTATTTACCGGCAGACAAAGCGTGTCGTTGTCCCCACTTTAATATTCTCTCATAGGATGTCCGACAAGGTCCGGCTACGCCAATGTCTAGCTATACTATAGCTGTATAGGTACCCTCTAATTAACTAGGATTAGCTCTCTATCTCGTACCTCTGACAATGAGCTTGTTGTTCTCCACGGCTGGTTTGGTTAGGAAGCTTCTGTCCTATGTGAAAAATAAATGATCTGTAAAATGAATGTCTTTTTCGATTCTGATTATTTCATAGTTGGGCCTTATTGATGGTGAGGTATTTTCCAAATTTAATTCTTGTGTCAAACCACATTAAAGTTCAAAGATTTAACACAAACTCAAAATTTAAGATCCAACCAAATGCTACACCATAATCGTCATTTTAGCTAAAAGACGTTTACTACTGGACATAGGCCAAGCTAAGTTTCGGCAAAGCACATTAAAGTTGCTCGTGCTATGCAGCATTTCAGCGGATCCAAGAAGTATATAGCTATATTTCTGTTCAAGCAAACACAATTTAATGCCTTATTATTTTTGTATGAAGAAACAAATGATATCCCAATTTCGTCACCAGCTCTCTAACCAATTTGTAAGTCTTTAAGTGCATGTAAATTAGTGTGAAATCGATTCGGATTAGTTTGTTACTGGCATCTGATTACATGTGCGGTCCTAGCACTCATTTGGGATTCGATTACATTGCCTTGCTTGCTTTAGTGGTTGCTGACGACACTATTAAGTCCTAGAATTGGTTTTGTGTGTAACTATGTGATTGCTGCATTTTTTTGGATTAGTTAGTATGTTCTGGATAGTTGTTTCCGTATTCACAATAAGATAGTGAATTTCAAAAAGAATCTAATTTAAAATTTACTAAAATTAATTGAACATGCATCATAATGATTATATCGTTACGTCGATTGGTCATACCTACTTGTCCTGTGTTTCTCACATTCAGTGGATGCCTGCGACCTTCTTCAGGTCATCAGTCCATCATGTTTCCTACCATCACTGCATCATTCGATCCACAGTTGCCATAACAACACATTTTGTTCCAAAATTTGCAAACATTTTTTTTTTTTTTTATCTTTGTATGATACAATCAGGCAATGAGTATTCTCTAGTAATATTTTTTTCGGAAAGCTCTCTTGATTATTGATTGTTTTAGATTAATATACCATAAATAAAGATAAAATAGTCCTCACTTCTTTAATACGTTTTAACAACTTCTTTACTGCAATATGCAAACATCACTATCAGTAGCAAGCAATTTCTCTAAGAGAGTAATAGGGAAAGAAGTCGTTTACCTAGTTTACGATCTGCACTAAGACCAGTATAACATTAACAATTAACTCATTAACTATTCAATGTAATTGCATTACCTGCGCAATGGATTAATGTGTTCCTTGTTCGATTGCTGCGATCCCACCGTGTTTTTCCTTGTTAGTTTCACCCTCTGTATCCCAAAGTGTTTTTTAGCTCCTTTATTGGTAAGCACTTTGACTTCTGTATAAATAAAACAACACTGATCTTGTCCCGGAATGGGGCATTAACTAAGATTAGAGTAAAATTTTCCATTATTCCTAACGCCCTTTATTAACTGCACCATGTACAAAGTCACTTCTAATTACAAGTCTTCAGAAAGCTCATTAATTTTAACACTCGCATTTCCACTTACAGTGAAGTTTCCCCAAGCAACAAGTACGAAAGTCCCATCATATCAATTCGCTAGCCAGTAATTATAACATTTAAATATGGAAGTCTGGCGTAAACGGTGCCCGTGCAGGCGGAAAGTAATAAGTCCCTTGACACACCGTGATTAGACTGTCATAGGGCGGGGGAGCGTGCATTGTAATCAGGTTCGCGGGCACTGCGCCTCAGATTGTGTAACTCCACACTTAGATTGGGTAGCGGGCTGTAGTGGTAGACGCGGATTATTTACAAAAAACTGGCATTTAATAAAAGGTTAAAAAATTCATACTCAAGAGTATTATTTCAGACAGGAATAATTGAAATTATAATGGAAAAACTGACCCTTCAATTCGTATCTAACTAATATTGATCATCTTTGTACTTCTTAAAATAAGCCAAATACTAAAATGATTTAGATTTTTTGCATTTTTGGAGTTAGTTTGCTAGTTTCATAAAAATTAAAGCACTCACTATTTATTTTATTTGTTAGAAAATGAAGACGGTAAGGTCCAGTAATTAGACGCTACACTTTCTTAAGCGTCTTGGAAAATTATTATTCCCTTTGATTTCCGCCTTTCTCCACCACCATGACTGAACTCTAATGCAGGAACAAAAGCTTTTTTGTAACCAGTGCACCTTGGGGACGGACCGAGCGAGTCATTTACATAACTGCCTTATTTTATTTAAGAGTAGTCTCGCTCTCACTTTGTTACCGACACGGATATCTTTATGCAGTTCCCATTTAGTATTTTTTCTTCTTTTTTATCCGATAGATTTGCGGCCAGTGTGTTCAACTGCTCATGTGTGTCACTGTATTGTTCTACGTAAGGCTATGTGCAGATATACAAAATTATTTTCATGCCAATTTTTATTCGCGGTAAAATATTTTTCCAACGTCACTTTAAGATCAATATATTTTTGTTAGCTACTTCAGGTTGTCCTCCTCCACTTATCCCAATTCAATTGGGTTCTGTACAGGATGTGTTGTTCTATACATATGTTTACATTTGCATGCATTTATTTGCATTATTATCATCTTTCACAAAATCCATTCATCGTTTTTAGTCTTCCTCTACCTCTATGACCATCAGCATCCTTACTCAAAACTTTCTTCACAACATGTTCCTTATTTAGGTATTTCAGGAACAGGGACTCTGGGTCATCAATCCCGTAGTCTTTGCTGCTATCCATTCTTACTGAAGAGACGTATTACGATCGCCTGTATCAGGTTTTTACTATAAATATTTATCTGTTGATAGTACTCGTAATGATTCGACTTATTAATGATTGCACATATTATGAAAACATATTATTATCTTTTCATAATATGTGCAATCATTAATTGTAAATGTGACTGTTCATAGTTATTTAATACTGTCGTGTACAACAATAGCTTTGTTCCTAATTAATAGTTTATGGCGATTGTTAAATTAATATTTGCTTTTGATATTTGAACGGTTAATATTATAATGTTTTTAGTAGTTTCAAACTCGCCATGAATATTAAAGAGGTCAAGCGTGATATTATTAGCTTCATGAAATAAAGTTAAACAATAAACATGGAATATATTAAATTTGATTTCCACAACGTTCGAATATTATAGTTCTTACACTCATTCTTCAATTCTATATTGAGGTCTTTAGTTCAAAGAGCTGAGATGGTAGCTGATTCTACTTTGCCATCAGATATTTTTTTCAAAATCTTCCTAATCTTCCTTGTCCGAACTTCAAAAAATGCGTGCATTCCATCGATGCATTTTTGACATCTGTTGTGGTCTATGAATGTTCTAAAAGCCTAATTTATTCATATATCTTAGAACTGCCTCGCATTGTGTTAATATATTTAATCATCAATAATCACTTTCCAAAGCAAGATAATTATAGTAAGATGCTGTTCTAACCTGAATAATGCTCAAGGCATAAATTCTGCATGACAAAATCTATACGCAGTCCTGACAGGTTGTCAATGTAAATTAATGACTCAGTGGTAATTTACTTCAGTTACCCACAGTTACACAACACCTTAATATTGGTTTACTGCCTCAATATTTCCATTTTGACGTGGCCCAGTTCGAATCAAGTGAGAATATGGCTGTCATAGATGACGTCTCGTAAATATATATTGAGTGTTGGTTAACCTATGGTGATAACTAGAGCACTAGGAGAACGTGTGGGCAGGACAGACAATATAAGTTATGCTCTAGTAAAGTTTGATTATACTGAGCTGAATGGAATTTTATGAGGTGAGCTTTCTCTGTCTAGGTTGCAAACAATGCTTTATATTCAGTTCATCCAGTTTTAAGACTTGGTTTACGTTACAGTTATTGTGCATTTTGTTAAGTGCAATCCGGGGTGACCATTTTAACAGGCCCTATTGTAAAGACTTTAAACTTACCAGTTAATCATGTCTGCTATTCTGAACTCCCACGATCAGAAGGACTGTGTTCTTTTTTCTTTTTAGGGCATTCTTTAAACAGGATTAAGCTGGATTAAGCTTCAGTTTCTTTTTGATATGACGATATAATTGTATAAATAAATCTATAATGTGATTTTTTATTTCGTGGACTAAACTGACATTTGGGGGGTTGTCACTTTATCGTTACATTAAAATAGTGTCGAACCCTAACTATCCTGAGTGATCGAAAGTTAATCGAAAATCGAAGCAGATCGAAAATGAAACTATATCACGGCTTAAAAAAATAATTTGTTTAAAAACTAGCGGCCCATATTTAGTTTCTACTCATTTATGTCAGACTTAATTTTATCGATTGCATTTATTTTATTGTTGATTTCATATTTAACACAATGAAATATGAAATCAACAATATGAATTCATGTACTATGTGTATGAATACTGATATATTTAAATATATTACGTTTATATTCATAAAACATTTATTTACACCAATTAGTAAAAATAAATTCAGGAGTCATGTCACATCGATTTGATGAATCACTTATGATGGAGCCTTACCTACAACACTATGCTCCGCGCTTGCAAAATTAAAAAAAAATAAGGTCAATAGCAGCTGTCAGTTTAGTCCGTTTAATTTCGTATTAAAAATCACAGTATATTGATCTGTCAGGCGTTTTGAGACCGTAGTCCAAAATAGTAGTGTATTTTGTTTAATGTTATTTTTTTTGCTCATTGTCTTGCAATGCTAACGGATGTAGGGTGAACATTGGCATTGTGTTTGTTGGCAGTTATGGATGTCGATACAATGTAAACATTGTTTGGATCTAAATATATAGAAATACTTGGAATGATAAACCTCCACCCAAAAATTTATCTAACTGTGCAAAAACCCCTAACTTCATCTACAATTCTTTATACATCCGTCTACACAACATAAAAGATTAGGTAGTCGAATTTCCATGTTTCCAAGTTGTAACAGTGTCAAGTATTGTGACCGCGGCCTCACGAAATCTGTGCAATGGACCGAATTATTTGTAGCAGAGTTTTGAGATTGATGATCCAAAACGCATGTAATGAAAAAAAACTACATAAATATACATCTAACAATGTAAAGACCCCTAACCTCATCTACAATCCTCTACATATCCGTCTACGCGACATAAAACATTTGTTAGTCCAATTTGCATGTTTACAGGTGGTAACAGTGTCAAGTATTGTGACCGCGGCTTCATGCAACCTGTGCAATGTACCGAATCATTTGTAGCAGATGAAATGTAAATGCACACTCGTTACTCGGCGCCGCAGCGCGCTTCGTATTCATGAGTCCGGTGGAATGGGCGCGAGTAATAAGAGGAAGCGGTTTTAGGGATTGATAATTTTGATGTTTTTTGTTAAATTGCTTTCAAAAGGTATCCTAAGGTTGCCCTAGGCGACGATAGGAACTATTTTGTGCGCGGGGTTAAAATGCATGCTATCTCATCCGACAACACATGCGAAAGTCATAGATGCTGTGATGAACAGTAAGAAGCTAGTTTGCGTACGAATACACACTTTTGCAAATTTGTAGTATGATGAAAAGTATGATGATTTAGGCCAAAAACCGACCGTGCAAAATTTTATAAACAGACCTTTAGGAGTATGGATATCACGAAAAACCTACTAAATATATGTATTCAAAATAAAATTATTTTCATTGTTGAACTATTAATCTATCTCTGTATGGTGATTGTTTTGCAATTTTCCTTCTTCTTATGGTATTTAGTTGCGCCCAAAGATGCATTAAAATTAGTGATGAAACATGGAACTTTCGACGCTCATAACTTTCAAATATTTATATCATTTTTGTTTCTGTATGGAAACAAGTAAGTAATAAAAATAGAGAGGGAGGGCTAGATAGTGAAGAGACAAATTATTTTTTTTTTTTATTTTGAACGTACACCGTCAAACAGTGAAGTAATCGCCAGACGACGTTTGCATGGAAGAATGATCGACTAGGGCAACCTTAATCCCTTTCGACAGCATTAAAAAAAAAAACTTTACTTAGCGACCTTCCTGGATGGCTCAACGTGATTCGATTTATATCTCACTAATAGGCGATACAAATTGCAAGACAGTTCACATGGATGCGACGCAATTCGACGGATTTACACTTGATATTTTCTTAGATAATACGTGTACGCTATATCTGACCGATATCGCCTATCGACGTAATTTAAATTGCATCGCGCCATGAAGAAGGTGGGCCGATGCCGAGGCCTCCCACTAGGTGGACCGATGACCTGGTTAAGGTTGCGGGAAGGCGCTGGATGCGAGACGCACGGGATCGGTCAATGTGGCGACGCCTGGGGGAGGCCTATGTCCAGCAGTGGACGTCTTTCGGCTGAAATGATGATGATGATGATGATGATGATGAAGAAGGTTAATGCACTTTAATGGGTCGAAATTAAACTATTTGGTTTTGATTTAACCGTGTGCCAATAATTAGCGAAACAATAGAAAACAATACATCCTGCCGAGTATCCACGTCCTATACATACGAAAGGTTAAAACAAAAAATTAAAAATTAAAAATGATTACTCACAGAAAATAAAAATTGTTACAATTTAAATATTACCTCTGCCAAACTCCAAAGCAGTTTGTTGGCAGACGTAGCTCCTTTTTTTTTGTATAATTATAATATTAACATATATTTTTTTACAATGAATCCAATTTTATTGACAAAATGTATTAAGGAGGTACTTGTGTATTTTATTTTTAAAGGATTGTTTTTGTGATACAACTGTTTATATCTAAAGGAGGGTCATTAAAAATAGTTGGGACTAAAAAAGGGATGGAAAGGGCAAGGAAGTTACTTGCTCATACATTTTCTTAAACGTGGCATATCGAATCGCTACAGTCAACCATTATTTTGTACCTAACAAATAATGCCACAGTCCTATGATTTTTAGTTCCAAGTGTCTTCGCATCTATCTACTTTCAGTTAGACCTGAAAACTGGATTAGAAAATTCATGGTTTCAACCACTTTATCTAATAATAACACTTCTGCCATAAAAATAAATGTGGAGTTTTTTTATATTCTATAGGCTCTTGCCCACTATCTCACCTGATGGTAAGCGATGATGTGGTCGATGGTGAAGCACGCTTGCCTAGAAAAAACCTATTCACTCTTGACTTAAATAGATTGTAGTTATCGGCAAACACAGACTCCGGCAGGAAATTGCACTCCCTAGCTGTACGCATAATAGGTATGTATCCAGATAACAATTATAGTGCCATTGCGTATTATTATTCCCACAAGATTCTCTCTGCGCTTATAACTTGCACCTCGCTCCTGTCAGAGGGGTATGCGCACATTATCTTCAAATGTGTCAACAGCTCACGTTCTTTCTCGTTTACTAGGCACTATCCGTCTATTGTGACTTTTTCGACTTATTGTGCACTTTTTTATGAAAGGTCGTCGTTTTTATTATATTGCTACTCGTGTTTGGATAAATAAAATTATGTTTTTGCAAACAGGTTCAAATCTAAAGTTTAGAATCATGTAAACCAATGCTTGTACTGTTTTAGTAGCAGCAATGTTTTTCGTTATTTACTTGAATGCTTGTAAAACGTACTGTATAGTATTTTTTTTTTGTTTTAACAATAAACGATAACAACGCAACCCTCTGGTTTTTTATCTCCAACACCGTTCGTAATAATAGTCTTTGGTGGGAGTTTATTTCACTCTCCATTTTCACATAGCCCTTGGCTGGACGATACTTCCTTTTCTTTATTTTTAATCAGAACCAAACCATCTCAGTTAACAACGACATAACTTATGATTTATTTCATATTTTAATAAAACCTGCCCCAATGATATACAGTTGCGAAATTTAAAACAAAATGGCCACGGGGTCCAATTCTCAAGTCAAAATTTATGCGTTCCATACCGCCGAGCGATGCATCTCCTCTCCGTGTCACCCGGGCTGGGGTCCAATTAAGTTCGACTCACGACCTCAGGTGGAGGCAGCGAAGTGAGCGATTGGAACCATATATGGTTCAGACAAGTGGATGGTGTAATTGAAATGGTTAGAATTTGTAGATTCGTGCGGCTTTTATTTAGAGTTCTAAGCTGTTGTAAAGGTCTCCCGTTTCAGCATCAGCTACAATTCGATAGGTTTGACAAGCTTTCATGTCGTGGATATAATGGTTGTCCAAACAATGAAGTAGTAGAAGGGCTGATCAGGGTACACTGGATGTACAGGACTCTCGTCAGTGCTAATACTTTGACCTTGAGCTGGACTCACGAAGTACATAGTTTCAACAGAATGAGGAGCCAGCTTATACCGGTTTAGTTACTGTTCGTGGTATCAACACTAATCGTGGCTAAGTAACGCAATTTTAATTTTTAGATGTTCAGGCACTTGCAGATAACTGAAATCAAACACAGCAAGCATGCATTATGACCAATTTTTTGCTTAGTTAACTCGAGTAGCATGCGTGTAATGATAAGAGCAAATGATACAGACTGTTTCACAGTAATTCTTCAGGCAACATCAATGCAGTTTTATAGAAAACGCGTTTTCATTTAGGTATTGGCTTTTTATTGGTCTCCGACTTAAAACTTTACTTTGTTTTACTTTTTTATGATGTTCTATATATGTTTTTACGCAAATGCAGATAGAGAGAACAGTAAAATAAAATATATCTACACTCACAACGTAATGTTCCAGATATGAATTTAAAAAATATTGGATAAATACGTACTTTATATTAGTGGATAGGTAAAATTAAAAAAAAGCCATTACAGTGCAACATTTTCCTTCGGTTTTTAAACAACTGCATCATAAAATAACTTATTATTTTTTATAGCATACTTTTACTTTTTAATTTATTGGCGCATATGGGCTCATTGAAGTAGTGTCATTGTCTAAGGAGGCGCGCGCTGCGCAGTCATGCGCAATGAGAATCTAAATTGCCCGCCATACCACATATTTTTTCCGTTTCCACTTTTGTTTTATTTCAACTATGTGTGAAGATAAAATAGTGTATGCAACGGCAAATAATTAGGTATTAAAACCAATCGCGTGTTATTATTACTACCCACGCTCGTGTTTTAATAACCCCTATTATATGACCATTGCATAAACTACTATTATAGCACACTTTTACTTTTTAATTTATTGGCGCGTATAGGCTCATTGACTTAAAGTAGAAAAATAGTGTCATTGTCTATGGATGCGCGCGCTGCGCAGTCATGTGCCATACCACATTTTTTTTCCGTTTCTACTTTCGTTTTATTTCAAAAGTACGAGTGAAAATAAAATTGTGTATGCAAGGGCATATAATAAGGTATTAAAACACTCGTGTAATAACTATTATCAACCCACACTCATGTTTTAATAACCCCTTTTATATGACCGTTGCATAAACTACTATTAATCACTTAATTCAATATTACAACATTAGGTATAAGGACATTTCTTCATCATCATCTTCCTGCCCTTTTCCCATGTTACTTGGGGTTGGTGCAACGCGTTTTCTTCCTCCATACCGTCCTGTCCCCCGTCACGCCATCACTAACCCCTTTCTTTTATATCACACCTCACATAGCTCATCCATCTTTTCTTTGATCGTCCCCTCCCTCTCTATCCATCCACATTTATATATATATATGTATATTCATAACTCTTTTAGTAACATGCGACATTTCTTACCTATCTCAAATATTCGAACTCATAAAAAGCCAGTTTATTTATTATTTTCGTTCGATCCTGAGATCTCCATTCTAATATACAAGTATCATGTCTATGGTACACCTATCCCACATCATTGTATAAAACATTGAAGAAACTTGCCGAGAAAAAAAAACAAATGAAGAATGATGATTTTTACCCAAAAGCGGCTTGAGAGCGCTTTTCTCATGGCCTCACGACGGCCTCAGTCAGGACTTCGTGCTAGAGAAAGCGGAAAGCGGGTCGCTGCTAGATCACCACTATTAGATTGTCATGCATGTTGGATGAGGTAATTAATTGTGACAGACCATTTTGCAGAAGTTCACTCACTTGGTGCAACTACGATTTATCTTATGAAAACACGGTAAACGTCGTGTTTGATTTGTTCTTTATGCTTGTTTTAGAAGCTTTTACACCTGAAATGGCCCTACTAAATTAATAAATGCATGTTTCAAAATATTAAAAAAAACCGGCGAATCAGACTCGCGCACGAAGGGTTCCGAACCCCCGGTTAAATATTAATTTTATTATATTTTTATTTGTTGTTATAGCGGCAACAGAAATATGTCATCTGTGAAAATTTCAACTGTCTTGCTATCTATAACATAATCAGGTAAAAATATTGAAGTTCATGAACAATGAAAGCACGGAATATTGTACTAATGAAAAGTTTTATTTTTGTTTTCCTAGTAGTGCATTTTATAAGTTGGTCGACAATTACTCGTAAATTGTGATAAATTTCCTATTAATTTCGATAAATAACTACCGTCGTGAATTTTTTTACATATTCAAAAGCAACCATTTAGCTGGCAAGGGGGTGGACACTTGACTCTAACAAAAAATTGCAATTTAAAGCTTGCCCGCCTGCTTAAAAGTATATCCATGCAAAATTACACATAAAGTACAGACGGACATGGCGAAACTATAAGGGTTCCTTGTTGGCTACGGAACCCTAAAAAGTAGCGACTTTAAGCTATTTTTATTTTATAATAATACAAAAACCTCTTCGCATAAAAAGAAAGCATTGACATTGATCACCATGTTTGCTGCATCTGCCATCGTATGTGGAATTCAGAGTCAGTCAATTTCAGATTTCTGCATAAAACAATCCTTAATAATCAACAAATCTTGATTTTCAGAACAAACAAACTCCAACTGAAAACATTACCAGCCTTAATTATTACTCCTTTACTCAAGATAACACTTTATTAACATCACATGCATTATTAAAACACTACAATTTAACCTTACATTAGCAAAATAAACCTTACCTACCACTAATTTGCAAGCCTACTTAACTAGAAAGATATGCGTGATTTAATGTACACTGTATGTAGGTCATCGACTCCCAACCACTTATAAAACAACGAATGAAAATGCAATTCATATACTCAGGTAGGTGTACACTACCATTTCGTGACTATAAACGATATGAATGCAGAACACACTAGCATAAGTATTATAAGTTGGAACAAGCGTGAAAACGAGTAGTGAAACTATCTGCGCAAATTCCCATACTGCTAATGAATTCATGTCGGATTCCGTTAAGTTACCGACAGCTGTTGTAGCGTATGAAAAAGTGTGTGTGTCTGATGATAATGAAGGATATTGAAGTGTGGTAGCGTCATTATTATACAAAATTACTAAACATAGAAGATATTCAAGGAAAATACGATGCCCTAGAAAATGAATTAAAACAAATAGAAAATACCATTATAGAAAATAAACCGACAAAAGACAAAATAGGACCAAAGGCCAGGAATTTGATCGAACAGAGAAAGATCTTGTTTAAAGATAAGGAGACCAACAGAAAGGAGATAGCAAAACTAAGCAAAGAAATAAATTTACAAATACGCAAACATCGACAGAGCACAAGGACAGAAACAATCAACTTCTACTTAAAAAAAACAGGTGGCGCTAGAAAGGCTTGGCATCACACACACATCCATGGGGAAAATTTACTTCTTACTAATATAATAATACCAGCCTGTATTTATTTATTTATTTTTATTTATTTATAAGTCCAAGTTTACTCACGATGTTGTCCTTTACCGTTGTCTGTGATGTCCAGTGATCAGTATTAGGTGAGCTAATATACCTAAAGTTCAAAGAACAGAGACAAAAAAGTGGAGACTTCCTTACGACAAAATTATTTTTTCGGTATATTTGTTCTGGGTTTCGGGTTATCACTTAAGTACATTTTATATTAATGTCATTAATACAGTCATCATCAACATCATTTCAGTCGAAAGACGTCCACTGCTGGACATAGGCCCCCAGGCGTCGCCACAATGACCGATCCCGTGCGTCTCGCATCCAGCGCCTTCCCGCAACCTTAACCAGGTCATCGGTCCACATTAATGCAGTAAACTAATTGAATTCATTTACCTTTTAAACAATTTCAAAAAATATTGAGTTTGTTTTCTGTTTACGTTTAGTTCCAAAATTTGTACAAAATGAATAAATGGATTGAAAAGCTTAATTATTATTTTTGCCCTTACCTTTTTATTTATAATTATAAAAGCTGGTACTTACATCGTTCAAACGAAGATAAGGAGATTACCTTTATTTTTTATAAACAATAAATATCGTGCATACGGTTTTTTTAACAGGAAATGAATTTGCCTAGTTGTTTTACTGTATTAATTTTTGTTGTACTTAAGTAATGTCCCGAAACCCGAAACAATAGCCCCAAAAATATTTTGTCATAAGGCGTCTCCACTTTGTCTCTATTATTTTTCGAACTTTAGGTATCTAAAAAATACTGCTATAATGCTCACCTTATTCCGATCACTGGTGATGTCCAAAATAAACATAGAAAGTACATATGAATTTGAAAAAGTTACATTGGTACTTGCCTGGATTCTTACTAGTCACAATTAATCTGCCTAGCCGTTTTCCAACTAGGTTTGGGTCAGTTTCAATTTCAACATGGTCAGCCACATTACCACTATTTTAAATGAAGCAGTTGATTATCTGAGATTCACAAACCAGTAATAGAGTAACACGGTGCCTCTTCATAAGCCTGCTTCATAAGCATCACATTTTCTGTCTTCTGTCTATCCAGAACGTCTTTCAAAGATCTAGAAATGGGAGCCGGGACCAATGGCTTAACTTACCCTCCGAGAAACGTAGCAGTTACAGTTTGTAATAGATGGACCCATCAACGGATTGGCCTCGGCAAGCGATGCTTAACTTCAATGATCACCCAGTACAGCTGTTATTATATATCTACGAGCTCCTTAACTTCTTGCTAAACAGATTGATTGTCATAAGAACCTACTACACTAACGAGCAATGAAAAAGTTCCAGTGACATTGCACCAAATTACTCCTAAACGGGCAAGGCTAGCTTAATGACACCGTCTGCAATATTAAAGTACATTTAACAGCGCATCAGAATATTACCAACTAAAAACGTAAATATTATGTTCAAATTTTAAATTAAATGTGAAAAAATTAAATTAAGGTGTTTGTCGGCATTTTGTGGGTGGAACTTTTTCATTGCTCAGCAGTTTATTAGTAAACAATACGATTCGTCAAAAGTAAAAGACCTAACGTCCAATTCAAAGTTGACAGCTGTGGTATTACAAAATTTGCGTAATTGTATGTTTTTATAAAAAGGTTATTCTATGTATGAGAGGTGTGGTATGTAAATGTAAGCTAAGGGTGAACGAGAATGTTAACGGCCGCCTTCACGGTTCGTTTACTGTATTTGTACAGGAGAAATAAAATTTTATTGATGTAAATAAGCAATGGAAATAATAACAGAGCACTTTGATGTAGAATTAGCGTTCTCGTTGCATTTTTAATGTTCCGTAAAGAGGGATCGGGTAATAAGAGATACTGTTGAAACGTATCCTGATTCGAATGCATAAAATATGATAGCGATGGTTATGGTCGATTATTTTGTTGTATAATCTATTGCTTTCACCAGTGTTTATTCGCAGCTTTGATTTTGTGCCGATCACACAGGAACTCGGTCCATTGCGCGGTATAAAAATAAACTTATGGTCCATACAACAACTGTGTAGCTTCCTACCAGTATTTTTTTTTATCTTTGCAAACCCTTTCTTAGATCTTTATTGTACTCTTCTTCCTGCCCTTGTCAACACGTTTTCTTCTTCAATACCATCTTCTCCCTCGTCACGCTATCACTAAGTCCCATTTTTTTCATGACACTCCTCACACAATTCATCTATCCCTTTTTCGTGGCCTTTGGCCTATTGTACACCAAAAACAATATTAAATACAGTGTGTGATAATAAAGTACATGTTCAAAGGCAGGCTCAATTCAATGTTGAGTTCTCTTACAGCAAACCCTAGAGTGACGGAGAAAGATGACACTAGAGGACAGGCTTTATAATATTAGTTTAGATTTATTATGAACTTTTGTATTTTTGTGAACTCTACAAATCCATATAAGATGACTCGGCAAGTGGTTGTTTTAATTAAATCAACAGTACTCAAATAATTATTTCCATGCAGATTATGACATTCGATTGTCGCAAATAGATTCATCATTCGTGATCATTCTACAGAGCGGAAGACAGTATTTTTTCGTTACAACAATCTCATCAGTTTTTATAATACATACATACATAAACTCACGCCTTTTTCCCATGGGGGTAGGCAGAAAATACAGATCGCAACCTGCTACGATCCTTACATACTTCTTTTGCTTCACTCACATTCATACATCTAGTCATACACACACGCCGGTTTTGTGTACTGCGCACCTGGCCTTTCTGAAGAACATCACCTATAAGGTCTATGTATGTCTTTCTAGGGCGTCCCCTCCCGGCGTTTCCATTCACGCCTGCCATGTAAATACCTTTCGTTAGTCGCCTTTCATTCATTCTCTCAACATGACCAAACCATCTTAACATACTCTTTTCAATTTAAGTCACTACATCTTCTTTTAAACCACAACGTTGTCGTATTACCTCATTCCTCAATCTATCATTTAAAGTTACACCACAGATACTTCGCAAGGAACGCATTTCTACTGCATTAATCCTACTTTCATGTCTTTTTTGCCATACCCAAGTTTAGGTTATATTTTAGTTAGGTACATAGTTTTTACAATATCTATTGTAATAGTATTTCAATATCTTGCATATTCTTCCTTGACGGTATCGACGATGATTTATTCATTAGAGATCGCCTTTGTATAGTAGTAAACTTAAAAATTTCATTAGAACATCATGACCACTGAAAATCAGCACCGTGCTGTGGGTCCCCTACAGGACAGCATTATGCTGAGCCTTCTTGTCACAACATCTTCTTTTATTTATATTCGCATTTATATTTATGTCTTTTTTTACTTTTACTTTTCTATCATAATTTAAGAACTACTAAACGATAGGGTCGTTAAGGGTTTAGTTTGCAAAATCTTCTACATCTGTTCTTGTTCTTGTAATTTAATGTATGTATGTCGTCTTGTGGCAATTAAATTATTTTTCTTTATTTATTTTTCTGGATTTTTTACAATGGATTTGCTACTGTCCAAGTGTTTTAGCTTTACTGGTTTAGGCTCCCACAGACTGGTGCGACTATTGAGCGCAATTTCCATGATCGTCGCGTTGGTTTCGCATTGTCGCATCTCAACTATCTGTGGCAGCTTTTTTGCCTTTTTATTTACATAATTAGGTAGATTATATCTAACAGTTGCTCCAACTAAAGTTAGCAAGTAATAAACACTCGGAAAGTTAAACAGCAGATCTTGTTTATAATCTGCGAAGAGACAAAGATAAAGAACACATGAAAATTTTCATCGTAAACTGTACTCTGTTATACTTTCTTCAGCTAATAAAAAGTACCTTAGTGTCTGTAAAACTGTAAAGTTTCAACGCATTTTGTCGCGGACTTGGCGCCGGCTACACCATTTTCACTTTTACACATCTTTTACTTTCCTTACCCTCATTTGTTTTGGATGGTTATGGAAAAACTTTTCACTACTGAATTTTCTTAAAGAAAGTGCATACAAAAGGAGTGTGATGAGTATAAGGTGAAAGTTCATCGCCTTTGTTAGAACACAAGGAGCATTGTGTAAAGTCCTTTGTGATCGTGGAACAAAAACGTCGAACAATGCCTCCTCCCCGATTGATTGATTAATTAACTTAATTCTGTTAGCTGTTCGAGATGTGTAATATTTAATGGCAGGAATTCTGTTTTGGAGCACGATTGTTTCATTTCTGAGTACCTTTGTTAGGTACTCGTAGGTTCATAATATGGGGTGTATTGATATTTCGTAGTAGGTCCCTATTTGTGAATTATTAAAAAGTTTGTATAGGAAATAGAAGGTTACATACCAGTGAAGTCATAATGTTCCTATTCTCTTCGTCTTTGTTCAGTCATGAACAATAGACAGAAGAGTCAATAGAATTCAACAATTTATTAAAATAAGTGACACTCTGTTTTGATTCTCAGGTTGGCATCTCACTACTTTATCAGCATTTTTAGGGTTCCGGACATCTAAAGGTAAAAATGAAACCATATACGATCACTTCGTTGTATGTCTGTCCCAAGGTATTTAGGTCTGCAATTCCTTGGGGCTGTGAATAATCAAGCATTCAAGTCAACGTAATCAAAAGATATGGCCGTTAATGCCGTTTATTTTGACACTCGCAAGGGAATCAAAACCTATACTACCCGTTGACACAAGGATTTTTTTTTTGCGATTGTAGTCTTGTTTGCAGTTTATAAACTGACCGCAACCTATGTAAATGCATGGGGACAACAGTTTTTCAAACAGCAAACATAAGTTTGTTCCTCAATCCAGTTTATATTTTCGTTAGAGCAATGTTCGGTGGCTACAAGTTCGTACGGTAGAACCCTCGGTGCACGAGTCCGACTTGCACTTAGCTGGTTCTATTTTAAAAGTGGTAGGTACAGGTAGAAGTAGTAGACCTGAAGACTTGTATCCAATAGACTACATGCATGCCATCATCATCATCATTTCAGCCGAAAGACGTCCACAGCTGGACATAGGCCTCCCCCAGGCGTCGCCACATTGACCGACCCCCTGCGTCTCGCATCCAGTTTAATGCATACCATACCACAACAAAAACATTCACATTTAATTCAAAGGCAACAATAGCACATTAATAACCTCAGTGCAATTTGACGCAAGCCGCGCAGCCCTAGGCGCAACTACTTAGCCTATTTCCTTCACCTGATTCTTCCACCTTGCGCAATTTGCTTCTCAGTTGACCCACTCCTACAACAATATCATAAAGTATAACATTTATCATTCAAATCTCATAATATTTGTCCATAAAATAATCTCAAAACTTTACTTCTAAAAATTACTTTTGATCGTCAACTGTTTCTGTTCTTCAAAACCATCCTTCTTTTTAAATTACCGTAAATGTGACGTCTATAAGCATCACCCTAATGGCGTTCCAACGAAAAACGCATATCCATGAGTGCCCCATTAATAAGCTAACTAGGATAAAATATCGTACGCTCTACGAAGTTTCCTCTGAAAGCTTATTTATACGTATAAAAATTAATCGCATCTGACAGATCAGTCGATATGTCTATACGTCACAGCTCCTTAGGATGGAGACCGCTATTTTAATTCGTTCTATCAAATGGAACGTTCGCACGTTATAAATACGGCAGCGGACAGACTGTCGCGACGATTCCACTGGCAATATTTCACAGCCAGCTAACGCATCGGGTGTTCGTCTTGCTTAGATTGTAGAATTGTGGATAGTCAATGATTCTTTTTGTGTTTAGCGTTTTCGATGGAAATTCGTTGCAAGCGGTCTTCGCCTTTGACTACATCATCGCTTACAATTTGGTGAGATAGTGGTCAAACGCTAAACTATAAATAATAATATAAAGTTCGTAATAGTGTTTAGTGGACACAGTGACCAGTCTTGTTTAGGTATTTATTAATACACAGGCATTTGAAGCATTTCTTTTTTTTATAATAATAAGTAGGTATCTGTTTTTACCTTTAGGTATTTAGTAGCGATTATCGCTGTAATAGCCCGCAGGAATGGAAATTGAATGAATAATTTGTTTTAATTTTGGGCGCACGGTTGGCGCAGTGGTTGAGCGATTGACTGCTGCGCTGTGTGTCGCGGGTTCCTGCACGGAACAAATATTTGTATGACCTACAGATAGTTGTTCCGGCTCTGGGTGTTGTGTATGTGAGTTTTTATGTTTGTAAACGCACCCACGATACAGGAAGAAATTCCTAGTGTGGGGCAAAGGTTTCAAAAAAAAAAAAAAAAAACCTGTAGAACATGAAAAGAGAATTATTTTCAGAAGCCTGTTATAAGAACTTTTCCTATCCAACAATCTCAAATCTTCTAAAGCAACGCATCGGGAGTCCTTTGATGATTCTGCTTATGAATATCGTGAGTGTACTACGTTGACAGCGTAGCGGGAAAACGCGAGAATACGCGACCATCCGAACGAAGCCAACGAAATGTTCGTACTGATTACATTTGTATACGGTTATTCTGTTCCTATTTTATTTAGAGGGAAAACGTAGCGGAAATTTGACACCTAGATGTGATTTTGGTGGAAGTATGATTCGATTGCGGAGTATCAGTGATTTGTCTGTGATAGGCAGTATTTTCAGATGTCTTATTACATCAATCTGCTGTTGGCCGATATCAGAATTGAGTATTTAAGGTAAATAACAAGTCGAGTATTTAACAAACTATATTTGAGCATGAAAACTTGTCAAAATTTGGTTTGTGGTGCAGAAGCAAGTGACTGGTAATTCGGCTGTTTTTCTATATAGATTAGTATAGACTTATCGGTGATAGAAAACATCATGAGGAATCCTGGATTTATATATTTAATATTAATTTAAAATCACCTATCCGTCTTGACCAAGCGTGGTGATCAATGATCGTGCCTACTCTGTATGAGGGAGGTCTTTCATAATGGGATAAAAAGGCTGGTATTATATCTAGATAAAAACCTGGTTATAGAAAAAAAAGTGAGTTAAACAGGATTACACAAGTAAAGGCATTATAAGATAATACTAGCGTTTCAAATGAGTAAGTCTGCGTCAATGAACTCGAACTATCAACTGTCACTGTCACTGTACGGTATGCATAGAAAGCTTATTCGCACCAAGCGCTTCCAAACATCCTTCATAATGCGCACAGCGAATGAATGGAACTCACTACCTGCGTCCGTGTTTCCGAACGCTTTCAACCCGAATCTCTTCAAAGTTAGAGTGTACAGGCTTCTTCTGGGTAAGCTCACTCCATCGTCGACTCTGTCTCTGTCACCTCTAACCTAGACTAGAGTCAAGTGCAAACCTCACATCACAAATAAAAAAATATAAACGGCTTTTTTTTTCAATTTTATTATTATGAATTAATTTTTTCACTTTTTATTACGCTAGTCAACAAAATAACACTTTTTGTGTGTCACATGATAATTTTTAACTGATTGTTAAAAACAAGGTTAGAAGATGAAGACGATGATGACTACCCAGAAAGTAATGCTGAGTTAAGTGGAGTTGAAGTTTTAATATATTCACTTTCAATATTGACACAAAACAGCTACTGCGCAGGGTCTTGCAGCCAATTCAGAGACTCAAAGATCCGTTGTGAATATTATACGTATTTGATTTTAATTTTAAATAATTATTTTTTTCACAAAAATCGGGCTTTATGTGAAAAAAATTATAATAAGTAAGTCTCCAATGCCGCGCCATATTGTTACGTCATAGCTATTGTCAAAACTAGTGATTTAGGTAGGGTGAGCAAAAAAATATTTTTGAAATACTTAAAGAATATGTATGAACGGTTTATAATTTTATTGTAATACTATATTTTAAACATTTGTATGCGTATGTATTCCTAACCACATAATAATTCACTCCTCTACCAAACTACGCATACGCATGTATTGCTACTCCCTACTTACTACCAACATAACCACCAAAAAAAAAACTCCGAGCAAATTGTCGCCGGTAACAAGATGTCGGAGAGGCTGCGGTTTCATGATAATGTTTTGTGGTCTCGATGATGGCCCGACATCAAACTAGGTAGGTAGGTGCTGTGACCTGAGACCAATCATTGTAGTTTGACTTCGGATTATGGAAGTAATTCTAGAGCTGGTGGATTAGGGGGTACAATTTAATGACGGCTTGGTGGATCAGTTATCTTGGTGGCCATTAGCAACTTTGTTGTGTATGTGCCTATCATGAATGCATCTTATTTGAGTAGCACGCTTTATTGATATCCGAGAAAGTAATTTAATAGAAAAAGTAGTTTTAGAGTATACTTCATAAAAGATAGCTTGATCTCTGCGACATATGTCAAACTGACGTATACATTAATTTTACGTTATTGTTAGCCTGTCAAGCGCTATTGTTACTGACAGCTGTCGCAGAGATCAAGCTATCTTTTATGAAGTATAGTAAGCTATATTATGAAAACACTAAATTTGTTTCTATTAAATGTTTTTTTTTTAAAGATAGCTTCAGATATTATTTTTTTATTTCTTTTGCAGTGTTTTCGCCCTACTATACCTATTTTGACTGTATTTTTTACAAATTATAGTTTTTTGAAAAATATTTTATCGACATCTATATTTTGAATTGTCCAGCAGCGTTCTTGAAACAAAATCTACAAAACATCAACGATTTTAAATAACCAACATAAGCTTTAAAAATAATTACAAAAATAAACTTAAAAATCTCAAAACTTATTATTGGATCGCCGCCAGACGTCTCGTGGTCACTTACCAACGCTACCGTTTACAAAATGTCATACTACCCACAAAAGTAAATTGTTTTACAGTCCTCTACGGTTATTGAAAATATAAATTGAGATAATTATTAAAGGGTAACTTAATTCCATTTTGTCGATGTAAAACACTAGCTTCTGTCTTCGGCTTCGCCTGTTTAAAGTGTATTTATAATATACTAACTTCTTCCCGCGGCTTCTCCCGCATGGGAGGTGTTTTATTATCCCGGGGGAATATTTTACCGGGATAAAAAGTTCAGGCATGATTGAGAAAAAAACTTACATCCATCTATCCAAACCTTCGCATTTATAATATTAGAAGGAAGTAGGATAGGATTATTTCATTTTCATTACAACATTATACCAAAGGAAGTTACTACCGGGATGAAGTTAATAAGAATATCAGATGTTCTATCCCAGATCTCTAATATACATGTGCAATATTCATCAAATCTGTTCGGGGGACTTGAAACCGTAACAGTGGGTTTAGTGCATGTTTTTACTCGTTTCGATCACGTTTACGCGATAAATGTACTCGTATTGTAACTGGATATGCGCCGCCTGGTGACAGGAATCGAAAACCCCATAATTGTATACAAATTAACATAAGAGAACGTTTATGTTAACGCTATCGATAATGTCCGCAAACAAAAACTCGCACTAAGGCACCAGGCAGACAGACACATTTTCGCAGCTAAAATATTAGTACGGATTCAATTGAAATTGTAGTGTGGTTAATTATTTGCTGGCATTAAAACAAATAGGCCGTCGACGAAATTGCACTGATGATTGCGGCGTATCAAGAATGTGAGGATGAAATACTTTTGTGCTACAATTTTATTTATAGTTTTCCTTTTTTTAATGTGTACTTAAATTAAATAATTAAGTAGCATATGACGTCATCTTAGGGTGCCTTGCCTTAGAATGAAAATCTTGTGGATAACGTCAAATTAATAATTATATACAATCACTATGTTCCATATGTGGGTCAAGGAATTTTACACGAATAGTTTTGGTTCAGTATTTGAAACTCCTGCAGTAAAAAATGGACTCTTGTCTATGCGATATTGTTGATGCCTTTTTTTTTTTTTTGTTTGTTGTATCATCCAATGACTTCTCCCGCTCTGGTGAGGCGGGAGGGCGTGACAGACTTTTACTGACTAAAACCTACCCTTGTTCCTTCAGTTGCTTGAGCCAGGGCCGCGGTAACTCTTTTTCAAATTTATCCGCGACCCAGACAGGCATCGGTCCTCGCGGACCCCGTCAGTTCTGCTGACATTTATATGAGGCGCGCGTGGAACACAACGCGCCGTTGACTCGGGCCTGGTCCTTATCGGACGGCGAGCTACCCATTACTCGCCGTCCGCAGGCCCGCGCCTACGGTGGCCGGGAATCGGCTTGCGACTCCCGACGCCCAGGGCGTCTCCTGCGGTGGCTAGGGGCGTGAGGGCGTCTCCGTTGCATCTCCCTCACGCGTTCCGCCTCCTTCTTTGCGAGCATTACTGCTTCGCAGAAGGAGGAGACAGCTTCCCATGCCCTCTCACTCCGTAACATGGCCTGAACCAGGGCCGGACGCGAGAGGTTGCCACACTCCACAAGGACACGGCAGTGCCCAGCCCAAGCGGGGCAGATCTCCACCGTATGCTCCACCGTGTCCTCCGGGTGATCCACACAGTGGTGACACCCAGGTGTTTCCTCCCGCCCAATCCTGAACAGAAACCTCCCGAAACAGCCGTGTCCGGTGAGGACCTGCGTCAGGCGGAAGGTGAGGGCGCCATGGCGCCTCTCAAGCCACTCCTCAAAGAGGGGCCTTATCGCCGCAATTGTGGCGTGCCCAATATTGTTGATGCCTAAGTTCCACTTATGCAACTTGGTACGGAATTCTATCGTCAAATGAATCAATGCCTGCTTGTCTAATATTTTGCATTAACAATTTCTGCCTAGTGTAAATAATACAACATGAGCTGCGAACACGTGTTAATCGTGTGTAATGACATATTGCAAGCTAGATTTGTTGTTACACATCAAGTTAAGAACAACTAATGGATATAATAACTAATGGTAACAATTTAAATCTAAAGTCGGGTATCGACAGGAGGCTGCCTCTCGAGACATGCGTGGAGACGCGTTTGCCTCGCGAGCAAAATTGATCCGACTTACTGTCGGTAATTTAGCGGTGCTCAAAGTGTGCTCAGTATGAGCTTTGCTCAGTTGCAAGGAACGCATGTAAATTGCCCCGCGTCTTGGAAGACAGAGAAGAATCATGTTCAAACGAATACTGACGCCTTGTACATAGTAGGCATGGCTCGTTTAGAATAGTAGAAAGTAGCGAGCACCAGATGAGCAGCCTCGCGAGGCAGCCTCGTTATATCGATACCTGGCTTATACGTTACATTATTTTTATAGTTGTTGGTGGAAACACACTTTTGTTTGGCCTTAGAAGATTTACTAACTTGGTCTCCTCACCAGTAGAATGCTCAAATGCTCATCCTATGCTAGATTTTTGGCTACGTTTCTTATCTGAAACAAAATAAACAGTGTTATTTGCCTGTCTGTCATCAAAACCAGAGTAAGAACTACCAATTCCTGACTCAGTTTGCTTCATTCACTTCATACCTTTACTTTACCTCGAAGTTACTTGAAAAATAAAAGTTTTCAACTTATTTTTTACGACGCTGTTGAATAAAATGTAACGCTAAACGTAGGAGAAGCTTTTACTTGAAGAACTTTACCGTTTGTCATAAGTTTTTATTTACTCACAAACTTACTTTTCGCTTATAAGTAAGGTAATAAAAAATTCAAGAATATGGCGTTTTAGGAAATTTTTACACACCTGAAGGGCTGTTAAATTCTTTATGATGTTTTAAACGATATGGGCCAGTAATATATTTATTTATCTTTTGAATCACGCCTTTAAAATTGTTAATGGCATATCGTAAGGTCGTTTGCTTTAAGTAACGCTGGCATAAAATAAAACTTCTAATTTCAGAGTTCATACGATATTCCTTCTTTAGTTCACTATTGTTAAGCATTGTTGGTATTTCAATATATTAGATACTAGCTGTTCCCCGCGGCTTCGCTCCCGTGGACCACACCACAGGACCCGTTTTCAGGATTAAAAAATAGCCTATGTCACTCAGGAATAATGTACCTTTCTATTCGTGAAATAATTTTTAAATCGGTCCAGTAGTTTCGGAGCCTATTCGGTACAAACAAACAAACAAAAAAATCTTTCCTCTTTATAATATTAGTATAGATTATAATGTAAAATCAAAACCTTTGTTTCTAACGATTGAAATCTGCGCTTAGTAAATATTACTGTATGAACTACAATAATGAATTAGATACGTACAAAGAGCTAGCTTACCCTACCTGTTTATTTTGTTTATTCTACCGATGTTCTCTTTTTTCTTTCTCGGCAGAATAATATGAAGTAAAATTTATTTCATACTTACTGTATGCTAATTACTTCGGAACACATACGAAACGTGTCGTTCACAATATTATGACCTGTATATTATCATAAAGTATCCAACAGCGGGATCTTTTTATTAATGAAACTGCTAGATAATAACATAAAATTTTATTGTGTATTATATTTTCGTAACGAGATAAACGAATTTGCTTTCTCACGACATGTAAATGACATTCACATTTTTATGTCAATGTAAATATTTACACGGCAATTCTATTTATTTTCGTGTAATAATAAAATTATTTCGTGGTTTAACGATTTTATGGCAGAAATGGTTAGATTTTTATCGTATTCGTTTAGTTATTAATATTATAATGTGTGCCATATTCACAGAGTTATGAAATGTGGGATTGTTTTAATATATAGCATGTGAATAAATAAATACTTTATGGTAACCACCCAAATTTCTGTAAAATATGTGATCGTCTTAACTTAAGAAAACATTTATGTAACCGGTTAAGAATAAGAAAATAGTGATAAAGATTAACATTGAATATAACCTACGTTTATACTACGTTTACTAGAAAAAAACTGGCCAAGTGCGAGTCGGACTGGCGCACGAAGGGTTCCGAACCATTATCACAAAAAAACGGCAAAAAATCACGTTTGTTGTATGGGAGCCCCACTTAAATATTCTGTTTTTAGTATTTGTTGTTATAGCTGCGTCAGAAATACATCATCTGTGAAAATTTCAACTGTCTAGCTATCACGGTTCATGAGATACAGCCTGGTGACAGACGGACAGGTAGACAGACAGACAGACGGATCGTGGAATCTTAGTAATAGGGTCCCGTTTTTACCCTTTGGGTACGGAACCCTAAAATTGATTCGTGGAAATGTTATCCTTGCCACGAATTTTTTTTCTAGTTTTTAACAATGCAATGTCAGGATAAAAATCAGTCGACAGGTTGATTCTAAGCAAATATCAGTCATATTTGCTTATAACTTTATGACTGCGAAAGCAAAAACCAAAATCTGAAACGCTTTACTACAAACTTACTTCACAAAGCAAAATTAAAACGCAACCATCACCTACAAAATAAGCTGTAAAGCCACCTAGCCAACCCAAGATTAATTTCTCAGGCGATTTTAAATAACTCAACGCAATGTGGAGGATAGCGGACGGTTTTATTTCTCTTTTTTATTCCTTTAGTGTGCAATGTAAATAGCTCGCGATGCGTCCAACCGGCCAGGTGCAATTGCCCGCAATTTGTGTCAGTAAGATGGAGTCGCAATTACTATGTCTCGACAAAGAAAAATTGATTTTTCAATGTTGGTTTTAAGGTGGTCCTTGATTATTTTGTGCCAATACAGGTTTAAGGAGTAATTGTGTCTAGGAATCACTTACGTGGTACTCGGAATTATTGATTGGTTTGTTGCTTGCTGAATTTGTGTCGCCTTTTTGCGTATATAAAATGTCTATAGTGACATTTATTTGTTGATTATAAGAGCAGTGGTTATTTACTGAATGAAAATACGAGTAAGAGTTGATGCAATTGCATGAGCAAAGTAACTGAAAATCTTTTTGGACCGAGGTTTCTTTTTAAGAATGAGGCATGGACTGGGTTTTTGGTGTCTTATATATTTAAAAGCTCATAGAAATTGTACGCTCCAATAAAAAGAAACTGTACTAAGTGACAAATGTGGAGCACTCAGACATATGGGCACACACCCAAAAATCCGCTACAGTTGGCAATTGTTTTTAAGAGATCTACAAAACCAAAGCATTCCCAAAACATTGGAAGTTAAAGAATGCTCATCAGATTCAAGATCCATCGGACCATTTGAACTTCGGCCTTTGATACCCCAAGTGCATTTCCAAAGGGTTATGCAAAGGCATTTTACAAACAGGGTGTCCAATATATCTTGACGCTTAATGGCGGCGCTGCTTGCAAAGAGAATGTCGACAATATGTCAAACTCGGAACATTTAAATTTAGTTCCATAATTCGCCGTCTGTCAAGATACACTGGCTAGGCTGTATGGCACTTGTAATTGGATAGGCCCTTCAGACGCTCGACCGACAGATGGCATGTTCAAATTAAATTAACAAGGGTATGCGAGACCCGGAGCCTTCGAGACTCAAGATGCTTGTATTCTTCAATGAAATATTTTTTGTAGCTTTTACTGAGTTTACGAACCTAAAATATTTTCAATATGAATGGTAGGTACGCCTAATGGAGAAACAAAAAGTATTTATTTTCTCGTTTTCCAGATTATTCTTTGTAGAGTCCTATTACAGTATTTGGTAACTATTATCAACGAAAAAATAGGTCTTTAGGAACCAAAAACCCATCTGCCTAGTCTTTTCCCGACTATATTGGGGTCGGCTTCCAGTCTTACCGAATTCAGCTGAGACCCGTGTTTTTACTTGGAGCGACTGCCTATCTGACCTCCACAACCCAGTAACTGGGTAACACGGTACCCCTTGGCAAGACTTACTGAAGATCTCAAGCTTCTGACTACCCGTAACGACTGTCAAAGATCTTCAAATGACAGGCACAACGGCTTATCGTGCTTTCCGAGGCACGGAGGAAACTCGGTATGTTGAAATGGTCACCCATCCACCAAGACTGACCTCGTCAAGCATTGCTCAAACGTTGCTTGATCGACCAGTGCGGCTGTTATAATTTAGCTACGAGCTCCTCTATAAATTTTCCCTTTAGACACAGCAAAGGCAGACAAACTGTTGTGAATTGAATTCATATGACAGTGAATTATTTATTAAATACTATTTATTTGCATACCTCAAAAAAAAACAAGAAACAAACAAACTTAAGGTTGTAGTAAAGTACACATGTTGCTTAACCTACCATACAAATGGCATGTATGATAAAAACATAGTAATTAGTGGCTACTGCGAATGCAAATTAAATGTAGAGTAGTGTACGAAGAATGCGCTCGCCAGCCATAATGGTAATGTTCAAGTAAGAACGTGTTTAAAGGTTAAAAAACAGGCTACTGTAGGTAATACAACGACAAAAAGCATATCACCCAAAAGGGTTGCATTAAGAGGACCTACACAATTGATCGGTTGATATGAAAAGAGCACCAGCACACCTTAAGCAGTCAGCCCCGCTATTAACCTTGCTTACTATCTTTTTTTTTAACATACTTTTTAGGGTTCCGTAACCGAAAGGTCCAAACTGAGCCCTATTGCTGTCACTCACGTGTTCGTTTGTCTGTCTATCGTCTGTCACACAGATTTTACAGCAAAGTGGTTGGAGCTACAGTCTTAAAATTTTCACAGTATAAGCATCTTGTTGAGCCAAAGCCATACAAAATGACAATTTTTTTTTAAAGATTTTTAATTGTGCTCCCATACAGCTAAATGGGACGCGAAAATAAAATTTCTCCAAATCCATCGAGTCGGGTATCATTGTTTAGTAATCGGTGAGTAAATAATGGCTGTAGTTTTTTAATCTTGGAAAACAAAGGAATGAGAAGCTACCAAAGTCAGCTTTTTACAAAATTTTGTTACAAATCATTTTTTACTTCACATTGGCCTATGAACTTCAAATTTGGTAATAATGTTTCTTAAACGTATATTTTACTACCAATATATTGATAAATCTGATTTTTCTTCGAAATTACCTATTTTTTCCTATTAAAATCAACTTGTTTATGCGATTTGGTACGGAACCCTAAATGTTCGAAGTCTGACACGCACTTGGCCGGTTTTTTTAGTTTGTACCATCATAAACCGTACTAATATTTATGTATAATTTGAATTGACGAGACGCGCTCTACCATTTGGAGTCGAACCTGCAATTTTGAAATCAACAATCAATCAATGAAAGAAGAGACAAATAAAAACCATTTTGCAATCTCAAATTTCAAACTCACTGAGACTTTGATAATCACAGATGTTTTTAAGAGTTTTTTTTTTTTCCTTTAAAGATTATTAAATAACTTCCCTGAAAAACTATTCAATCATTTTATAAGCTTTTTATTAATTTGCAATATTTGTATGTATGTTCGAGTCAAATATTGCAACTGAATTTAAAAGCAATTATTCTCAACCAATTAAGATGAAATTGTATGTACACGTTTGGTTTGGGATAACAACGCACGGTAAGCTTGTTTAAAACAGTTTTTTTTATTGGAAAAATATATTTCTGCTCGGTCTATAATTCATTTTCCATCCTTTCCCACCACCTATCATCACTGTCAATTAATAGTAGTTTATGCAATGGCCATATAATAGGGGTTATTAAAACACGAGCGTAGGTTTATCAAATGAGGCGAAGCCGAATTTGATAATAATATTACGCGAGTGTTTTAATACCTAATTATATGCCGTTGCATACACTACTTTATCTTCACTCATACAGTTGAAATAAAACAAAAGTGGAAAAGGAAAAATATTTGGTATGGCGGGCAATTTAGATTCTCATTGCGCAGCGCGCGCATCCACAGACAATGAAACTTCTTTACTACAGCCCATACGCGCCAGAAAATTAAAAAGTAAAAGTGTGCTATAAAAATTAAAAAGTTATTTTATGATGCAGTTGTTTGAAAATCGAAGGAAAATGTTGAACTGTAATGGTTTTTTTTTTAATTTTACCTATCCACGAATATAAAGTACGTGTTTATACAATATTTTTTGAATTCGTATTTGGAACATTACGTTGTGAGTGTAGATAAAATTATCTTCAGTACATCATCAAGCATCGCAAACCGCATTTACGAGTCATAATGCATATTAAGAGAACTTTTACAGTATTTAATTTCATACAATAAACTTTTAAACTTCATTACAAAATGTTACAGTGGGCAATTCTTGAGCAGTAAACAGTATGGGGCATATTATAATTGTCTGAAGAGTATACAGGTAAATTAGGTATATATTGACGTAATATATTAAATTAGTGCTACCCATGTCGAACGGCTGAGCAATAACGTCATAAACGGCTGTAAAAATTACAGCTGTTTATATACTGATGTTTATATAAGGGTGAAACAATGTAAGTTAATATCGTGTGTGGTCCAATCGCTTTAACTCTTTTGTTTGGCCAAAGGTATTTGTGGGCACTAACGTATGACTGTTCTTTTACTTTTTCCTCATTTTTTGGAATATAGTGTCAAATTTGGTAGACGTTTAAACAACTCCAAAGTTCTTGTTCAAGTTCTTGGATAGGTAAAATTTAAAAAAATACCAGCATTGTGCAACATTTTCCTTCGATTTTCAAACAACTGTATCACAATAACTTTTTAATTTTTATAGCACACTTTCGCTTTTTAATTTATTGGCGCATATGGGCTTATTGACTTAATGTTGAAAAATTGTTTCATTGTCTACAGATGCGCGCGCTGCGCAGTCATGCGCAGTGAGAATCTAAATTTTCCGCCATACCACATTTATTTTACGTTTCCACTTTTGTTTTATTTCAACTATATGAGTGAAGATAAAATAGTGTATGCAACTGCATATAATTAGGTATTAAAACACTCGTGTGATACTATTATCAGCAATACCCGTGTATTGATAACCCCTGTTATATGACCATTGCATAAACTAAAAGACAAGTTTTTTTTAATGTTTTTAGTATCATCATATTTATTGCATTAACTTATCTTTCATAATATCGCCGGCCCCAGGCAATAAAGCGGTAATCGCCGGTTACGCCCTTTTTAATGTTATTTGATTTTTGGCTTCTCTGAGTATCAATCTATCACTCCAATTTTTTTCGGATTTTTTTATTAATATTTCTTTAAAATAAATGAAAATAACGACTTTATTGCATGGGAAATTCTTTTATCACTAAGTTATGTATTATTGCATTACTCTAAGAAACATAACACAAACAACCAGTAAACATCTTTACACTAAATTTGTAAACGATGAGAAACAGTAATATATTTAACCACGTTTTTGAAAATAAGCTTATTATATCAATAAACTGTAAACACTTAATACAATGTATTCAGTGAGAGATTTTATTCTGTACAAGGTATTACGCCTTTCTTCCCGTAAATTTATTGTAGCCCCGGCGACGTATTGTCATGTTACGCTGAATGAAATACGCAGAAAGGTTGGGGTTGTAAAGATAAGATGTAGAAATTCTCTTCATGAAGCTGAAATTTGGCAGATGGGTAGTTTAATCATCTTCATCAACTTCTTGCCTCTGACCCATGTTACTTGGGATCGACGCAACACGTTTTCTTCTTCCATACAGTCCTGTCCCCCGTCACGCCATCACTGACTTCCTTTTCTTTCATATCACTCCTCACACAATCCGTCTATCTTTCTTTGACCGTCTCCTCCCTCTCCATCCACATTTATATTCATAATTCTTTTAGTAACATGCGTTTCATCCCTCCTTATCACATGCCATACGAGAACAAATGGTTTCCTAACGCCACTTTCAAACTACCTCCAATATACTCATTTCTCACTTTATCCATTCTCGTCACTCCTCACATCCATCTCAACATTATCATCTCTGCTACATGCAATATCTTTTTATCCATCTTTTTCATAGCCCAACATTCTGATCCATACAGTACGACAGGTCTAATCGCGCTCTTGTAAATTTTCTCCTTTAACTTAAGGGGCATCCGTGGGTCGCAAGTTGTTTCAATGACCTGTCGCCATTTCATTCTTCCCGAGTTGATTCGGTGCGTAACATCTCGGTCTATCTCACCGTCCACGGAACTCGAGATATCGCCAGAATCACAGAACAAGTATTCTGTTTTATTTCTGCTCAATTTCCAGCCCTGTGCCAGCCCTTCAATCTCTTGTCTGTACCACCAAACCTCCAATCTGGACCTCTAGGCCACTCTCGGCAACCAGCACAATGTCGTCGGCAAACATCAGGGAGCCTCTTCCTGTATGTCCGACGTCTGAGCGTCCATTATCATCAGAAAGAGGTAAGGACTGAGATCCGACTCTTGGTGCAAGTCGACTGCCACACTGAAGCTGTCAGTAGTGCCCATTGTAGATCGGACTGGGGTACTGCATCGACTGTCACACTCGGACATTGTGACACACTTGACACTGTGACACTCGGACCAACTGTACATACTTCCCAGGTACACCTTTCTTCTTAAGGGCCCACCACAAAACCTCACGGGGCACCCGCTAGTATGCCTTCTCGATGTGCATGTTTTTAAGTGCACCTCTGTATTTCTCGCACAACTGGTGGATTGCGAAAATGGCATCCGTTGTACTCCGACTAGGCATAAAACCGAATTGGTTATGCGATATTTCACTCTCTTCTCTCAGCCGCCTTTCAATAACTTTCTCCCAAGCTTTCATACTATGTGACATTAGCTTTATTCCTCAATAGTTGTTGCACTCTAGCACATCACCTTCGTTTTTAAAGATGGGCATCAGCGAACTATTGCACCGTTCATCAGGTATAGCTTCTTCCCGTAACAAATTATTGAAGAATAAAGCTTACCACGAACATCCATCGACGCGCAATATCTTGCATACTTCAACTGGTATCCCTTCCGGACCAACTGCCTCACCATTTACTGCTATTCTTCAATCTAATCCTAAAAGGGGTTGAAGTGGGGTACTATAGTTTTATGGGGAAATTAAGAGTACCGGTTATATTTATGTGAAATATTGATTATGAAATGCGACTTAATGTGTATTTTAAACAATAAGGACAAAATAAATAATAGATTGCTACTATATTAACAGGTATGAGAAAAGGGAAAAGCGTGTTCATTCGTCGAATCCCAATAATCTCCACTGATCTTCTATTTCAATTTAAAAGACTCAAGTTCCCAATCAATAGCAATAGCAAAACTAAGTAGTAATAATTATTAACCACAGCTCGCGGGTAGCAGGTAGCAGAGGTGCATTTGAAAAACCATGGTACACCCACGACCAGCTATACATAGCATATGCCCTTATGTCCAGGGCACAGAATGTATTAGCGCCAAATGGAAGGACATAATACCTAGTATAAAACATTGTACCCATGTTTAGCGTCCTAAAATGTTGTGCCCATGATTAATGGCATAATTAAGGAATGTCAATTAGCTGCAGATACTATTTAAGATAGAGTGGTATCTTCAATTCGCGGGCAAGCAGAACCTATGATTCTGTAGATTTTTTTTTCACTTATTTATAAGTATTTAACATCTACCTGTTATTTAATTCTATTATATTAATTTAACGATTAACTTATTTAATTGTAGACGTTGGTCAGTACCAACATTTAAAATTAAATAAGTTAGTCGTTAAATTATGTTAATGCTTGCTGTACCTGGATACACTATACAGGCTGAGTTTTCCAAGTGGGCGTGGATGGTCAAATCAGACACTATGAAGAATAGCGAAAACACTCAAAGGGACACACGGGGCCGATTTTGATGAAAACTAAAACTGCAACATTGTATATTGCTCTCTCTTGTATATCGACAACCAGAATGGCTTATAAAAATTTAGTAGTTAATAAATAAAGTAGTTTATAAAAATTGTATGAATTTATTTAAGTTAAAGTAGCATAATGTTTTTATTTTTTTAAGGATTTGTCTGTTTTATTTTTGTTTGCAAAGTTTAATACTTAATACAAATTAACAAAAAATAAAAAAAAATAAAAAATCATTAAATACTGTTTAAAATGATTAAAAATAAAAATAAATTACAATATAAGGTCAGTCTGTTACGATGGTTACATAACAATATGTTTCATTGATAGGATTCTAAAATAGCGATTAGTGCATGATACAGCTAAGCTTTGGCTATAAAATTTCCCTAAAAAAGGTGGTAATCGGCTATTACGCGCGAGATCTAAAGTGGAAATTACGTCGTATTACATACTTACATTCCTAAATCTCAGTGGTCGGTGTGTCTGAAAAGTCGTTAATGATGTTACAATTTAAACGGTATCGTCTATAATTTGTATTATAATTTTTTTTAATTATTTCTTTAATTTTATATACCATAACAATTATTTTTAAATGGTTAAATTGGTAAAAAAATTAGCTTTCATTTGACACATTAAACTCCTGTTTTGGATTACTTTACGCTGTAATATAAATAAATTAGCTTCTTTTATTTCTCCTGTAAAATTTGATTTTTGATATAACCGCTTTATTGCCCGGGGCCAGCGATATTACCTATGTTTATTTTTAATAGCCAGCTCTCAGCCGCGATTTCAACTATGGAAAGCGATGGTGCAAACCAGCTCAGAAGATACCTGTTCACATCCTCAAGTTCCTTGAAGATTGATGGGTTATAAAGTGGTAAGGAACACAGACAAACAAACTTCTAAAAGTTACAGAGTTGTTACAAGTTAATATTTTTGATATTTTTGATAAATATTACGATCCAAAGTAGACCGCATTTTTTTTTACAAAATTGTCAGCTACTAACCTGCCAAATTAAAGACATAGGCCACCCGCACAAACAAACAGAACTCCTAGGTCATACCTAAGTGTACCTACTAACTAAACCAACGAGAATTGATAGTGTCTATTTGTAGCAAAGACCACACAGCACGAACCAAAGCACACACGTCATGTCACAATTCAAAACAGAAAATATTCGCCATAAAATCACCATACACGATTGCAAGACTCGCCGTACAGTGTACCTACAATTTACATACGCTTGTATCAAATATTTATGACAATCCAAACACAATGAAAAGAAAATTAAACGAGTACAGATCGTGAATTATCAGCGTTATCTTGTCAACTATCAGATCTGATGTCGATTTATTTCATCGGTGGTTCATTTGCACGATGCTGCAGTAAATTCTCGTTTGCGGCAGCCCTGTGACACTTTTATGATAGTGTTCGATATAAAGAGAATAAAAGCCTATTTATACAACAACGGTCGGTAGAGAGGGCCAAATCTTCATAGCGCTACTGTAATACGCTAAAAATTACAATGAATGGGACGAATGCTTTTGTTGACCCTTTTTCTTTCTTTTAAAACCAAGGACTTCTTTGGTGTCTTTAGATCTTGTTAGAATTTGTTCGCACCTTAGAGGCAGTCGTTTACAACTATGATAATAATATAATTGTTAGAACTTCCGGTTTAAACATACTACGAGGAGGGATATTCCCTCTAGTAAGGTATTTTTTAATACAGCATCTTCCTTATCAATTAATAAAGACATCCCTAACTTATTTTTAATGCACCCGGAATTTTTCAACAATAAAATAACTCGTGGATTTCACAAATATCCGCATTTTCATCAACTACATTTCCCATAGTTAATCTCAATACACAAAAGTATTTACGCAAGAATTTTTATATGAAATGTTTGTCTTCCCTTCCCTTCCATAAACGGACATCTTAGGAGGAATTTCAGAGAGCCTCTGGCTATAATAACAAAATGATTTCTTGTGGTAACAAGAACGCCCATAAATTGTACTGTATTGATTCATGTGATTATTAATTGTCCAGTATAATGGATCCAGTGTATTTTACTAGGTTTTATTTAGAACAGCCATTCTGCGGTAATCTACTGCTTCTGACAATGTTGCTTCATTTTAATGTCATCACTTTATTGCAACGATGTTCTTGATTTATGTCGGTTTAGGACATTTTTATTGGGTCTGCATTCTCCTAGCTGATATGAAAACTTTATAGATAAAAACATACAACCTGCATTATTGCGGTGGTAATATTCTAATCACTCTTAGGCCTAATTGCGTCAAAAACTTAAATGAGAGTTATTTACTAGCGGAGGTTCATTTATAATATACAAAAAACAAATGACCAATAACAAAACAAACCTATATATAAAGGCGAGAGGGAAAAGAGCCTATTGCACATAAAAAAAATCGTCCACATCGATTTCAAAAGGGAAGGTGCCCAAAATGCTGGCAGCATTGCACGTTGAATGGCAATGCTGATTCTCTGGCCAAAGAAAAAGCCAGCCCTCTGGTCACATGAAGAGTTGACGAGCTTTTTGATAATGTGTCGAAAAACTCGATGAGCCCATGGACCTAATTTTAAACCCCAATCGGCCCAAATATATAACTTCTAATAAGGTTGTTATGTTTGCGCCGTTTGATGTTTTCTGCACCAACAATAGCCACCCCAGCACAGCCCGCCGTGCTAAGAAGATGGGATGGCGCAAGGATATCGATACATGTTGCATCCCACACCAAAGGCCTACCCAACTTCCAAAGGATTAGGGTCATCCCGTCTGGTCTCTTCCCATCGTTGCGTACTAAGCCATTGGGTTCTAAAACAGCTAGCACCGCGGCGGTGACAAGAGCCCCACGTATGATATCATTAAAGTTTTGTAAACGCACCCACGATACAGGAAAAATTCCTAGTGTGGGGCAACGATTTAAAAAAATACCTGGCGTGCCGTGCTAACCGACCAGCGCTCCTACTGCAGATAGGCCGATAGGCCATGGTGTCCGAGGCAGTCAACGATTTCACCACATTTACAACGATGTGGAGCTCCGCTAGGAGTAGCGATCCAGAAGGTAGCATGAGGTTAAATTAAAATATATCATATATAATGGGCTTGTGTTAGCTACTAACTTGGAGTTAATAAGACAACCCAGACAGGCGCAGAGGGGTGACGGATTCGGGGACGGCCGTCACCCGCCACACATCAGGACCCGTGGCGCCCCTCTTAGACGTCGCGGGGAGAGTCAAACACCTCAATCCCCCCTAACCCGAGGTCGAGGCCACAGAGGCGGGCCAGCACTAGCCGGGGTTGCAGACGTATCATTGTTCTCGCGACCCTCGGCGTAGGTGTGAGATGGAACACCGGGGTGGTTTTTAGTCAGTAAGAGTCTGCCAGACCCCTCCGCCCCCCCTCAGGGCGGAGGACAT
Organism: Anorthoa munda; assembly: GCA_945859665.1. Lineage (NCBI taxonomy): Eukaryota > Metazoa > Arthropoda > Insecta > Lepidoptera > Noctuidae > Anorthoa > Anorthoa munda. The sequence continues at coordinate 12,009,819 of OX243911.1, read as the reverse complement.
CCAATGAGGAGTTTCCAAAAAGGAAAAAAAAAAAAGAGTGGCGCAATCGGGCCTTGGGCCTTAAACGTATTTGTCTTAGCGGATCAAACTACTGTTTGATCCGCTAAGACAAATACGTTTTGCAAGAATACAGAGGGACCAACGTTACGCTAACGATGACAGCAACGTTCCATTCAAACAAGCAATACGTTGTTCCGTTAACCCTTCAACAAAGCCCAATTAATCCAGAGAAATTCCAACATACAAGTAACAACCAATCCACAATCAAGATATCCCTATTACACTGGGCGCACATCAACAATGCTAACGAAAGTACAGTCGATCCGCATGAATAGTGACGCTCTTTGAAAACTAACTTGAGGTTTGTGCCGCGGAACCTGCTGCTACCATCGCGTGGCCAAAGGAAATATTATCATCTCATATCGGCACATCAAAAGCAATAGTTACTCATCTATATAAATAAATAAAATTGAAGTGTCTGTATATAATATCAAAATAACAACGTTTTATTGAATGCACGTGAAAGTATATACCTTACTAACAACAAATAAGCAATTTTTAAGATTTTTGTCTGTCTGTCTGTTTGTTCCGGGTAATCTCCGAAACGGCTGGACTGATTTTGACGGGACTTTCACTGGTAGATAGCTGATGTAATAACGAGTAACATAGGCTAAGATCACGAGAAAATTCATAGTTCCGGCGGGAATCTAAAAAAATAAAAGTCCCACGTAGTAGGGGGCAATTGCCATCAAATGGCCTCCAGATTTCGGGCTGCTACTGAAAATTCCTGTTGGCAAATCCACTAATATATTGCCCAACCCGAGAATCGAACCCAGGTCCTCATGGAGATAATATTTATATCACACTAACTTCTGCCAGTGGCTACGCCCGCTTGAATATCGAAAATTATCCCGAGGAAACTTATTTCCGGGATAAAAAATATCATATGTGCTATTCCTGACTATAATCTATCTCTGTGCCTTATTTCATGCAGATTCGACCAGCCGTTCTGGCGTGAAGAAATAACAAACATACACACTCACAAACCTTTATAATATTAAAAGTGTGATAAAAAATCTTGCATACCGTTTATCATCAGCCGGGGCATCGTCACTAGAGATGGGCTTTAACGTTGAAAAAAAATAACACTGCTAAATGCTAATGCTAAAAATAATTAACAGTTAAAATTAGCAGTTATTTTTAGCAACTGCTAAATTTTGAACACAAGCGATTTTTAACATAATTAATTCTAGTTTCCTTCATACTTTTAACAGACTTAGGATTGTCAACTTTTTCTGTTGGCGTATTTAAAATGAGAATCAATTTATTCACAACGATTTCTTTTTTTATAGCTGTTTTTTATAGTTTTCATAATTTTTGTTTAGTAATCATCATACAAACTACTATTGCAATTAAAAAGTATTAGTTTTAAAAAGTAAATAACAATACACAAAGTCAATTTAAATTAAACTCACAACACTCATTACCTACTCATTACATATATAAGAAACACGTAAATATACTTCGTAATCGTAACGAAGATCAGTCTTTATTTAACACTCACAAGTTAAATTTAACATTTCCGAACTCAGTTAGCATTTAGCAGTTAGCACTTAGCAGTTAAATAAATCGACTCGACTAAATAACAATCTGTCTGTCTCAACACTGAACTGACTGAACACAAAATTCACAGTTTACTTTTCGTTTTTTGGTTTTGGTTCCTTAATTGAGACGTAACACCATGGTGTCCTTTCCTTTCCTTTGTTTTGCTTGAAAAATTACCAAAAATATTGCTAAACATCTGTTCGGAAGATATGTGTAGAAACTTAGAAAGTCTTCGCAGCTGTAGATTTTTTACAATTTCTTGAACCCTGCCATAAATTTTATTACGCTCTACTACAAAAAATACCCCCGTCGTGTTAGCGAGTTGTCACTGTTAAATTTAGCAGTTAAATCAGAATTTATTTAACAAGTGTTGACACTAAAAATATTTAGCAGTGCTAATTTAGCAGCTTATTAATTTTAGACCCATCTCTAATCGTCACTATTTGAGCGCATGGACTGTACACAAAGTTCACGAGCTCACTCAATCTTCAACCTCGATTACTACACACAATGACACGTTCAGAAGCACCTCATGCATTGATTATTTTCTTAACAAAAAGGTGCGTAACTACCATAATTGAGTGGTAATGCAATTTCGCCAGTAGCAACATCCCGGTTCATGAACGAACTGCCAATCAACTTCGATGAATGGTCGCTTAACGAATTTGTTGTAATATTAATTGTGGTTTCTTGTTAGTGATTTCATTTAGGGTTGCGTGTGCAGTCGCCGTTATTATTTTTAATGTTTTTGGAATTTTTAAAGATTGTGTTTAATTATTTCTTTGAAATTGTAGAGGACATACAGACATTTTTTTTTTTTGCATTGGATTTGTCATATTAAAGTTGACCTATCAAAAACGTTGTATTTTTAAAGGCATTGTGCTTTTGTGACACTTTCGCAATTTTAAGACCTACACACAAGTAGGTATACTAAACACAAATGTACTTAGAAACTTAATTATATCAGAAGCTGCAGCTAAAGACTCATCACTAAAGTAGCTTACTATAATATTTGTAAATTAATCAACATATCTAAGTGCCAACCCTACTACTTAACCTATGCTCACTTATAGAAAGTGATCATTGACACTTAATACCAATTAAAATCTCAAACCAACAAAAGAGACAAGAGAGTACAATTGCACCTGAATGTAATATCGTAGAAAATGATTTATTAAATAACTGTACAGCGAGTACAGTAAGTGTAAAAAGAAATACTCGCTACTTGGTTCTCACAAAAGATTTAATATATTAGTGACACTGCTTACTTGCTGAATATGTTGTCATTGTAAGCAGATTTTCTTTGATAACTTTGTTATTTGACTTAAGCAGTCGTACATATTTTAAATTGTTAGAACAAACATCACCGTCGTCATCCAAAAACCAACCAAGCTAAATTGGAACTGGGTTGAATACGAGCTTGCACAGAACAGAGTTAGTTCAAAATAGTGAGAGTTGGAAGGAAGAAAGGGAGATCTTTGCCTCAGTGCAGTTGGACAGAAAAGTTTTCAAATGTCGACTTGAGCCATGTCTGTTAAAACGATGTCGGAATTTTATCACTAATTTTCAACTTACACTTCCAAAAGCTCCGGTTTCATCCACCAATTTAATTATCTTTCAATAAGCAATCTAAGCAAATGAGGAGCTCGTGGCTAAATAATAACAGCCGCACGGGTCGATCTTCAAGGTTAAGCAACGCTTGACGAGGTCGGTCCGTGGATGGGTGACCATTTCAACATACCGAGTTTCCTCCGTGCCTCGGAAAGCACGTTAAGCCGTTGGCTCCGGCTGGCATTTCAAGATCTTTGACAGTCGTTACGGGTAGTCAGAAGCCTGAGATCTGACACCAGTCTTGCCAAGGGGTATCGTGTTACCCAGTTACTGGGTTGTGGAGGTCAGATAGGCAGTCGCTCCATGTAGAACACTGTTACCCAGCTGAATCCGGTAAGACTGGAAGCCGACCCCAACAATAATTGGGAAAAAGGCTAGGCAGATGATGAAGCAAGCTAAGCAAATCAGTCTCTACAATTATGATGGCTATACACCAAATTACACAATACGCTGCGTTTGAAAAGTGTATTACTTGAACTCTCGAAAAGAAGCTGGTGTGGCGCTAGTTTCCAGTTTATATTCATCAACGGATTACCATTTTGTTCATTACTCAAAGCAATCCCACAAAAATAAGGAAAGCCTGAACCACCTGTTCCTTAAGCATAAAATTATACATCGAATGATTACAGAAAAATACCGTTTACAGAACCAACAATTACTCTTTGAATATTTCCTACATTAATTCTTTATCGAGCTATTCCGCTAATAAGTATAATGCACTTGCATGTCTCAGTTGATCGCCTGCATCTGTTATCTTCGTTCCCCTTAATCGTCAGTTTCCAAAGGCTTGCAAAACAAACACACGGACAGTAATGATCCTCCAAGGAGGCCGAGTAATATCTGTAGCGAGAGATGCGCCTGTAATATCGATGTTATCGTTTGTAATTAGTATCGATTGTGATTGGAACATCGTCGTACGAGTAAAATCTAATGCAGTATGGAATTGGTCCTCTAAATATTGATAAATGATGCCATGTTATACAATCAATGAATTATTTCAACAATTAATCATTATTAGAAATGTCAAAATTTATCAAACCTTTGCAAATCGAGTGTCAATCGCCAGCCGTGTCACCGTTAGTCACAGCTGTTTAGAACCAAATTAGTTCTATGCTAATAATTTTCCAAATTTCATGAATAAATGTGTTCTCTATAGAATTTATGTTCGAAATGATATAATTTACGAGTACAATAACGACCATTGATAGTCTCGTTATTCTCGATTCAATCATTTCTTTATCGATATTTCTATCGATCTATAAGTACACTAGTCGTGAGTGAGATGCCCAGAAGGGTTTTTTTCCCGTCTATAGTAGTGGAGATGTTATTTGTATTAATTAAAATGTAAATCTAGACACGGGTTTAATATGGTGAGGCGGCAAAATGCTTTTAGGTTGTCAGTATGCGTTTATTGAAATTTAATTGCAGTCAGATCCAGTGGTTTGTTTTTATCTGAAGTCGTAAACAATTTGTATTTACTGGGTATTATCTGCTTTTTATTTGATCTTTTCATAAATTAATAACATAGCGAAACCACCGGTAATTTAAGAGCAGAAACCTTTAGCTGCCAGCAGCAGCAAAGTTCTAATTGTAGTAGTACCGGCTATAAGGATATAATAAATAGACAAACCTTTTCATAATTTAAGTAACAGTATTCATGCACTAGGTGTGTCGATGGCAAATATAGTATTTAAATATTATGTATGGCCCAAAATTCAGTTACCGCAACACCAGTGAAAAAATTGTTCATCGAATAAAAAACAATCGTCTTTTGTTTACTTCAATCAATCTGCCTAGCCTTTTCCCAACTATATTGGGGTCGGCTTCCAGTCTTACTGGATTCAGCTGAGTACCAGTGTTTTTACAATGAGCGACTGCCTATCTGACCTCCACAACCTAGTAACTGGGTAACACGGAACCCCTTGGCAGGACTGGTATCAGATGTCAAGCTTCTGACTATTCGTAACGACTGTCAAAGATCTTCAAATGACAGCCGGCACCAACAGCTTAACGTGCTTTCCGAGGCACGGACGAAACTCGGTATGTTGAAATGGTCACCCATCCACAGACCGACCTCGCCAAGCGTTACTTAACCTTGATGATCGACCAGTGCGGCTGTTATTATTTAGCCACGATCTCCGCATATATTAACACAACATAATTATCTTGGGGATGTTTCTTTCCATAGAACAAACTGAAAAGTAATTGCTGTGCTGTCTACAATAATTTATGTAGTATTCTGCAATATTTTTTCACACGATCTGTCTTTTTGCCAACAAGACATACAGGTGTCTGTCTCCCTGATACACCTGATACAGTCTTCTACATGCCACTTAGACCACCCAGAACACATAACACTCAACTGGTACCATCTATACATGGTAGAGTAAATAAGTATGTTACAGATAGCTATATTAGATATTGCGATTTATCCAGCTCACACATAACACTCAACTGGTACCATCTATACATGGTAGAGTAAATAAGTATGTTACAGATAGCTATATTAGATATTGCGATTTATCCAGCTCTTACGGCTCGAGAATAGTTCCGAAAGTAAAATTATAAATTGAAATTAAATCTTCTTTTTTTCGATCGGCCAAACTTATTAGATCTTTAAGACTTCTATAATGAATTTTAGCATGACTTACAGATTTCAATTACTTTGGTTTCGAATCTTTGAATTGTCGAAACTCATTTTGAACTTTGTTATACGGGTGGTAAGGTTGAAAATACCGTGAAGTTATTAAATCAACATCAATAATAGCTTGGCTGAGCTTAGCGCTCAATTGAAACTTAGTGAATTATTACGCACGATAATAATCTCCATAAATAATTATGAGGACAGGTGTTCAAAACTCATGAAGATTGCATTTTTTCAATTGGTTTTAATGATCCGTTGCATCTTGATCGAGTCGTGTTCTTCTCATTGTGTGTCGATATGGGATTAAATAATAAATTAACAGTTAACATGAAGTAAATACTTTATTCCTGTAACTTTGCTCACGCGGGCGTTGAATTATCGCTTTTTAACATCTTCTGTCCCTACTTGTGTCGATTGCCCAATATTGGAGGTCGAAACCACATCATGGTTTCCAAACTTTCTCCTTGATTATTCTTCTCCACTCACTCCTACTTCCACGATAAAAAGAAAGACAATTAATTATTAAGTTTGCCACCAGGTGTGTGGGCGATGTGGCGATAGAAGTCAAATATTTTGTGGAGGCACACATTCGATAATCTTGGCCACAAACTGCATCAATTTAGCTACCTACTGGGTGCTTATAACAGCAACCATAATCACGTCATCACTAGGATCCAAAAACTTGCATTAAATGAACGCAGATTCAAACCTCTAACTATGCTATTATAAGATTGAGAGCAAGCATCCCTTCCTATGCAGTAATTATTTTTCTATAGAAAGTATCAGAAACGGGTCTATCCCACTAGTCCCATTGGCCCAGTCCCACCATGGGACAAGTGGGATAATATATCCCACTTGTCCCATGGGACAACTGATACTAACATATTTTTAAAATTATGTCCCAATAGTCCCATGGGACAACTGATAAGGTAGAGACAACATGGGTTGAGACACTGGAGATCTCAGGGAATTCCTCCTTATGTGCTGAAAAAATTATTAAAAAAAACTCGGCAGGCGGAGAAAATCTTTAAAGTTTGCAAAGCCTAGTCAAAAGAGAGAAGCTTGCTTCTTCCGACCAAAGGTCTAGAAATATAATGATTTTTACAATTCTTCCAAGTAAATAAAAATCTCACAGAAATACTCGTAACAAAAAGATTAGTTGCCCATCATAAAGTTTATTCAAACAATAAAATTTAAAACATTTTAAGTAACAATAAATTGTTACAACATTTAAAATTTCAGATTACACTCCCATATAAATCGGTATTCATTTACAGCCAAACGTATATTTTGGCATGGTGAACTAGTTTTTGATTGGGGTTTTGCTTGTTATCTTGCTGTATTTTGTTTTGTGTCTTCAACGAGCATAGGTAATTCTTTTCAGTTCAATGTTTATTTTGGAATTTGTTAAGCAAATTAGAAAGTGGTCTTCCGGCTACTACTTACTTGTGTCCATAGATCGTTTTTACCATTTTCAGGTCACTTCAAATACGCGACTTCAAACTCTTGCAACCGTCGACAAGAGAATTTGTATATGACTGAGTGATTTCTGTAAGGACTTGGGTACTCGCTTTCGGGCTAGAGAGTACCGCTTCGGAAGATTTAGTGTAACCACAGATACTTAGGGTGTCTACTAAATAACATCAGCGCAAATGGGCTATGCAACCTGATTAGTACAATAAAGATTTAAAAAAAAAAGAAAAAAGAAGGGGTTTTGTTCAGTAGAGAGATTTAGGAGGAGTTCATATAAATAAAAAAGCTTTAAATATAGCATGAGAAAAAAAGCTAAAACTTATAATCAAACAATAAATACGTCACTCTTCTTGTTTATAGGTACAATTTTAATCTGACTTGATTCTCTTTTTAGGGTTCCGTAGTCAACAAGGAACCCTTAAGCTATAATTTGGCATGGATATATTAATCTCGCCGACAAATTGGTATATATAAAACCACAACAAAAAATGTTTTTTTAATTTACCTCCTGTACACGTAAAACGAGGATGATTTTTTTTGTCTTCTATCCCGTGTCGTTGGATCAAAAACATTGCGGATCTGTCTAAACCAATTTTTGATTCACGGATCCATTTGCGTAAAATTAGGCTTTAGGTGGCTAATTTTTTGTTAAATTCAAGTGCCCTCGCTAATTGGTTGTTTTTGGATATGTGAAAAAATCACAGCAATAGTATATATAACGAAATTAAAAGGTAAACTACCACAGATAAGTAGGCTTTACAAGATTACGAGTAATAGTCGACCAACTTATAAAATGTAATGGAAAAGTAAATATTTTGTATATTGATGTATGTTTTGGCCAGGTGCGCAGTACTCATAACCGGCGTGTGTGTATGACTAGACGTATGAATGTGATCGAAGCAAAAGAAGTATGTAAGGATCGTAGCAGGTGGCGTTCTGTAGTTTCTGCCTACCCCCATGGGAAAAAGGCGTGAGTTTATGTTTGTATGTATGTATGGGGAGACAACAGTTTTCGAACGGCAAAGTTAATTTTGTTCCTTCGTTAGAGCAATGTTTGGTGCTTTCATTGTTTATGAACGTTAGTAATGTTACCTATTTATTTTGGTGAATGTAGCTGTTTATACGGATCCTTCCGAACGTGAGTCAGACTCGAACTTGGCCAGTTTTTTTCTTTTGTTACTTTAAGGGCTACTATATACCGGTGGCTAATACAATTCGCATTTATATAATTCGCATTAATATAACCCTTATAAAACATAATAAAGCAGAATTAAATTTTATGTACTTTGCTTTAATCAGAACCGCTGTTAAACCATTTCGGCACAATAAAACCTGTATTATACACCAATTCGCACCAAGCACTTCCAAAATTCCTTCATAATGCGCACAGCAAAAGAGTGGAACTCACTGCTTGCGCCTGTGTTTCCGGACGCATTCAAGCCGAATCTCTTCAAAGTTAGAGTGAACAGGCTTCTTCTGGGTAAGCTTACTCCATCGTAGACTTTGTCTCTGTCACCTCAAACCTAGATTAAAGTCAAGATCATCATCAACTTCATGCCCTTGTTCCATTTTACTTGGGGTAGGCGCAACACGTTTACTTCATCCATACCGTCTTGTCCCCGTCGTCGGGGAGTAAGCATGTCTTTCAGAAAATCATTTCTTTCACAATGACAGTTAATTAATCTCATCAAATAAACCATCAGCTATTCAGCTATTTCTTGAATCAGTCGTATTTCTTGTTGAAATAATTATCATCTCCACATAAGACTTGTGGTGTGTATTGTAGACCATCGCCACTTCTAAAACATTCTAATATCATGATAATTATCATGAAGAAACTAGAAGTTTAGTTCAAGTAACCCAAAATAAATATATATTAAATATTATTTATTTCTCCATAAAATTGTAGAATTTGAACAATATAATTATTTTTTAATGCTAATAAAATGTGCACAAGAATGAAAGATGAGCAACTGCACTGGAACTAGGCCGAGCCTGTATTTCAGGACGCAGTTCTCTTTATAGAATTTTTTAACAACAGTAGTTTCGTTTAACATAATATTATATCTCTTTAAAGCAATATAAGGTTTTACAACAAACAAAGTGAGTGTTGAGCGAGTGTTGTGTGTTGTATGCTTGTGTTGAGTGTGTTTATGAGTTTATCTATATCTTAAGGTTTTAAGTAGACCTTCTATAGTTTCGTAATCACAAGTAATTAGAAAGATCAATAGTTTGAATTTGCATTCTCGTTTATTTAATGTATGGATGTTAAGAATAGTAAATTCAGGCAATTACAGCATCAGTCCGCAAAAACCACGAAGAAAACATAAATCTATCAAATAAATACATCAATAGAGCCCCAATATATCGTCCTCAGACCTATTTGTCTTCACATTTAATAGAATAAGGGTTAATAAGAGGCATCGCGTCACATTTCAGTCGTGGTGATAATTCTTCATTGGTTCGCAGTAAATAACGTTCCCCTTTAGCGTGGTACGTCGGTTAATTTTAATTGGATCCGAGTAAAACCCACTATTGCCACTAAATGCTTTATTGCTAATTGATCTGGAGCTCAACGGGAACGGGAAATTGTACGGCACACGCATTTTGATCAGTATTTAAAGTGAATTTTGTATACAGTCTCTAAGATGCTTAGACGAAAATTGGTTTTCTTGGAAACTCAAAGATATCCCGCTAGACAGGGCCGACTCCAGCATAGTTGGAGTAAGTTTTCTCCTAAGTCTAATCAATACAACTTTAAAATGTGTCCTGCCTTGTAGTAATAAAACTTTAAGGCCGTAAAATACAGTTAATTTTATTGATAAGAACATCCCACATAAGGGGTGAAATCACCACACCCTCAAAAGATAGAGCAATTTTAGACTTACTTATTACGATATCCACATAGTCTAACAACAATAACTTTCGACCTAGGCCGCACAGAGGCGTACATTTAATGTTATTTTTATGGTCAAAGAAAAGAAAAGAAAAGAAAGAAAAAGTATTTAATTGCTACAAAACGTCTAAAAAAATATTCAACTCACGCTCAAAAGATAAGATATTTTATTATTGAGCCATAAAAGTCAAATTTTAAACGTAATTTCGCAGGATATTATAACATTTCTTAAAAATCTGCAATTATTTTAGGGATTAACAAATTTTTTATAGTGTTTAATGTAAATCTTTGATTTGGTAATGGTCTACACACTGACAAAAGAGTCACAGCCTAAGCCAATTAGTTTTAATTTTATTATTGCCTAATAATAACCCCAGTGCATTTTTATGGTCAAAGAAAAGAAAAGAAAAGAAAGAAAAAGTATTTAATTGCTACAAAACGTCTAAAAAAATATTCAACTTACGCTCAAAAGATAAGATATTTTATTATTGAGCCATAAAAGTCAAATTTTAAACGTAATTTCGCAGGATATTATAACATTTCTTAAAAATCTGCAATTATTTTAGGGATTAACAAATTTTTTATAGTGTTTAATGTAAATCTTTGATTTGGTAATGGTCTACACACTGACAAAAGAGTCACAGCCTAAGCCAATTAGTTTTAATTTTATTATTGCCTAATAATAACCCCAGTGCATTTTTATGGTCAAAGAAAAGAAAAGAAAGAAAAAGTATTTAATTGCTACAAAACGTCTAAAAAAATACTCATCTTACGCTCAAAAGATAAGATATTTTATTATTGAGCCATAAAAGTCAAATTTTAAACGTAATTTCGCAGGATATTATAACATTTCTTAAAAATCTGCAATTATTTTAGGGATTAACAAATTTTTTATAGTGTTTAATGTAAATCTTTGATTTGGTAATGGTCTACACACTGACAAAAGAGTCACAGCCTAAGCCAATTAGTTTTAATTTTATTATTGCCTAATAATAACCCCAGTGCATTTTTGCCTTATAATTTTTTGCAGAATTTTAAGAAATGCAATGAAAACGTGTGATGAAGTACACAGTAAGATGAAGATCAAACCCCTTATGAGGGGTGTTTTTATCGATAAAATAAAATGTATTTTACGGCCTTTAAGTTTTATTATTACAGTTCCGAACACATTGCACAGTGCAAAATGGCCAATGTTGAAATGCAATTTTATAGTTTAATACCTTCTATCTCAGTATGTTCACCATAAAGGTGATAAAATTAGTGCTATTGTCCACTTAGGTATTTTAATAGCACCTTAGCCAATAAATTATCTGATAAGGCATAGGTTTCCATTAAACTAAAATTTTATCTAACCATCGAAGCGTTGATTGAAAATGTCCAGAATAATAGCGTATAAGAATTTACGAAAGCCATTGAATAAGCAGTAAAATCTTAAAACAAGCAATCCATCAATATGTAATCTAGATATCAAATAGACGTTTTATATCGCTATATCTAACACAATAACTTATACGTCTTTGGAAGCTGTGGAAGGTGTATTGAGTCGCGAAAGTAGCATCTTAATCACACCAGGGAAAGATAGTATCCCATAGAATTATCACATAAATCAAGCGACTCAATGATTAATACGATATGGACGATGAGAGTCTGGCCACTAGTACGTCGTTATAACGGTTAAGTGTAATTAAATTGAGCTTCCGTATACAGTCTGCAACGGGTCCAGTCATGGAGGATTACTTCGCTCAACTGCTAAGCGGCACGCCTCGGTAAATTGAGCTTTACACATCAACAATATAATCTATTGAAGCGATTCTTTGGTGATGAGAACTGAGAATGCCTACATTGTAAGACGTAATAATGAATCTGATATACTAAGAAACGATAGGTGTCAACAACACCTATGTACAAGAAAAAATATAAAATTGAAAAAACCCTTGACATATTTTTAATTTATGCTACATCATTTGTTTAGTAGTAGACACGCTTCGATCGACAATCTAGTAAACAAGTAATTATGACACGATATCTTACGTAAAATCCTAGATTCAAAGAGTAAACTGCGAATAACTTTTATATCTGAACCGATTTTATTCAAACAGAGCTAAGAACACTCTCGACAAAGTCACCTTTCAAGCAAAAAATCTGAATCAAAATCGGTTCATCGGTTTAGGAGCTATGGTTCCACAGACACACACAGCAATACACGTCAAACTTATAACACTCCTCATTTCCGTCGGGGTTTAAAAATGATCTAGTATACTCGCACATATATTTTAGCTGTACATGAAATAATGGTTTTTAGAAATAAGACAATGGCTGTTATAACTCTGTCTGAAGTTTCAAGAAGAAAAAAATAGACCAGCCTCGCGGTATCTACTTCAGTAAATTGATGAATTTTTCTAACAGCATAAGTTGGCGAACTTAGTCGCCCTGCAAGTGATATTAAATGAGGACTCCATTGTTACCTTGAGTCTAGGTTGATCCCCAGGAAAACCGTTTTATCAACGAATTCTAGCTTTTGTTTGTTTAATATAATGTCACAATCAGTACATTTGACATTCGGCAAGGCAAATTTTACGCACTTAGTTTTTTTACCATTTAAAACAAAATTATTAAAAGTGAGCCCATCTTGAACCTGCCGTAGTGCGTTATTTTCGTCGTCAACCGGACAAGTAACACCATGTTTAGTCAGTTTTCCAATAAACGGGATAAATCGTTTATGTATACTAAATATCGAACGAACCGCGAACCGGAAGACGTTGCGTTGGCAGGCCTCCCACCAGGTGGACCGATGATCTGGTGAAGGTTGCGGGGATCCGCTGGTTGCGAGACGTACGGGACCGGTTAATGTGGCGACGCTTGGGGGAGGCCTATGTCCAGCAGTGGACGTCTTTCGGCTGATATGATGATGATGACACTAAAAATAAGAACGGACCTAAAATTGAGCCCTGGGGTACCCCATTTTCACGTTTATTAAATTACAAATATATCAAATTATAAATCTAAAAAGACACCTACCCAAAAATAACTAAAGGTTAAGAATTAGAATATATTTATCAACCTATATTGTAACAAGCTCGGAAATGTTAAGGTTTACTGCAACGAGTTCTATTAATAGCTTCAGCTTGTGAAATAAGCTAGAAAAACTTTCAGACTTTTCGTGCAACTAATCGTTTTCCAGTTGAATGTGTAACAAACTTGCAATGTAAGTAGTTTGTAAAATAACATGCGATAATTTTCCACACAAAAATAACTATGAAACACTTTTACAAGTTGTTTTTTTTTTATAAACTATATTGTATCCCACAGCTGGGCAAAGGTCACATCTTTCTTATTCTAAGCCTCTTTATCTTAATTGTTTATTTTAACAATAATGTTCTAATTTTATATTTTACGTCATAAATCTCGTGATGGAATCGATATCATACGACATTATTAAAAATTCTTGAAAAAAAATAGTATTCCTACAATGCCAATATGATTTATTTTCTTCCATACCCTTTCAATACGTAACCCTAAAAAACCCAGTATCATTACAAAGTAACATGCTGTAGCAATCAATAAATCAACAAAGTCGAAAGATTGCCTTCATTTAAGTAATTATCTTTGAGTAACCAAAGTAAACGCACATCAGGTTCTTAAAGTATACCTCGAAACAAAATTACTCTAAAACTCGAACCTGTACAAGTATTAACAACAGAATCAAACACTTCCTGAAATTAAAATTTTGTGTAATGGCGCCGACGTCGGATGAATCATTATTCCATAATTATACTATCAAATAATATGAGAACATGGTAATGTCTGTAATTTTAAATACAGTTAACCGGTATTGATTTTACTTTGCCAGAAAATAAGTCTTCAAGAAATGCAGGATACAGACTATACAATATGTGGACGATATTATTCTCGTCGAAGTACCTCAAACTAAACATTAGATCCTTATTCAAAATTATCCCTATCCATTTCCTCACCAATTAAGCCATAGTCTAATTAAAGAAAGAATTTTCTAAAACATTTTCATTACCGAGAGAATTATTTCACAAATCCTCCAAAAGTATCCATTATTCAGCTAATGCACAAACACATTAACGAAACTCGAACCACACCATTAATTGTATGTGAAGATCTTAAATCTCAGTAACGTTTGAGTCGAAATATTTTACTCATAAAACTAAAATTATTAAAATAGACACAGAAATGTCTAAAGAACGTGACTCCAAGTTAAATATGCTGAACATTAAGATTCCAACTTAGACTGAGATGATATCAACACGAATAACTTGAATAAACGTAGAATACAGTACGTTATTATATTTGATGATTATAATGAAGCAGCAAAAAGTGCTTGGGAAATATATGCTATGAGAATATACGTAGACGATAAAATAATCAAGGAAAAGGAGTATTATTATGCACCTATTAAATTATATTATTTTATTTGTATGCAAATCCTGTTGCATGGAAATGGCGGAGCTAGTTCACGAATAAAGAAATAAATTATTTATTGACTTGTGTAAATGAAATAACTGGTTCTTAGCTAGTTACCGACTGTTTTATGGGAACTGGTGCATTCACAATTGAGCAAATGCAAATAACATCAAACATCATAAACCATCCATCATCATCATATTATTAATAACATCATCATTATTCAAATAATAGCTATTATGCTACAGATTTTAATCAACACAGACGATGTCTTCAAAAAATTTACATTTGGATAATTTTAATGGCATCTATATATTTATGTGGCATACGTTTATAAAAGTTGTGTAAAAGAATTAATGCTTCCAGTGAGTGGTCCGACTATAAAATAAACAACAGAGAAACTCGGCAAACAATGCTTCAACGATTGACATACTGAATTTTTCATACTATGTGAAATATACAACAAACAAAACTATAAAATAAATCTCGGTTATGGTCGTCATACTTTACGATAAACTTGATCTAAATTCAAGTATATCCGTTCACAGGTGTATGTTGCCTATGTTTGTAATGAATAGTTTTCGCAGTACGCATGCGCTGGCGTTAAGCGACTCGACCATGGTGGTCCGAGTGCAAGGCACGTTTGTTGTATTTCACGAGGTTAATTTTAAAATTAGCGTCGGCAAACAAATCCTGTAAATTGTTTGCTTTCGTCTACCGACAGACCGAAGCTAATGGCTAAAGTTAAATCCTACCACTCAATGACAACTATAACAACATAACTATAAGTAAAACAGTCTTGTTTAAAATGATTTCTGCCTTCTCATTAACGAATTTTTCATTTTCAACCGCGTCCCATATTCAATATGGAAATATTTGTTCCAGTAGCGGACCACACAAGGGCGAAATTGGTAGCCCGCCGCATCTCGTTTTGCATATTTTCTGCATTACTGAGCAAAAGTCTTTTGTCAATATTGTCTCCTCGAGTCATTGAGTAAATGACGGAGTCTGTCTACTAAATATACAAAATGTAAATTAAGCTCTGTTGTTTTCTTGCTTTGTTTGTTTCATATCTCAATATCCTTTAATATTGCACGAGAGTATAAAGTTTCCGTTTTATGAAGCTCGATGTCAAAGATTTTAATGGTGTTGACAATAAATTTCTTTCTAGCACGTAATAGAGTTTCTTGCGAACAATAGCAGCACAGTAGACGGAAGGTTTAATATGTTTTTATTCCTCTTTTACCGGCTTTGCTAACATCTTTATTCAATTCTGAGGTCTTGGCTATGAGTGTACAAATTGTAATGCAAATCTACGCATTCTTATAGACTACCACTTTTGCAACAAATTGCTTTGCTGATATTGCATTGAAATATCATAAAGGTTTGAAAATGGATTTTTCATTCTTATTTGCCCAAAACTTGTAGTAAAATGCGCATCAACATTAAAGGTTGACGGAACCGTTACGCGGAGACAAGACAACCGGACGGCTGGGAACTCAACAAAAGCTTTTTAATATCAGCACACACCCTGAGGCAGGAAGGGGTTATTTACATAAAAGCCACGTAGTTATTTAAGAACAATCCGGTATATACGTGTGTATACGAGCAAGACACGAATATTGTTATGCTAACTGGCTTCGTTAGTTTGTTCCTGGGAATTGTTTCGCTTTGTTGAAAGAGTCGTCGGTACGTGAGCTCGGATTTGCACCGTGATCTCTGTAACTGAGTTTGTGTACCAACTAATTTGCTTGAATTTAATTAAGATTGTATGGAAACGGATAACTTCGGGAGTTATGGAAAGTATTTTACTGCAGCTTTGTTTTGACTTGGTCAAAATGCATAATCCTTATAGTTGTAAACATATCTGAGCTACGGATTATTATTCTTATTTGTGTCGCTGGCACGACAGTCGTTCAAATTTTTATATTGTTTGGCCCAAAACTTAGCAACACATATATCACCCAGGTTGGCTGGGGTAGGGTAGAACTACCGATTAGAAATTATTCTTTGTGCCGTACATAACCAACTTAATAAGTCCTAAGTTACCTAAAACTATGATGAGATGCATAACTTGCCTCATATCTTTAACCAAAATGATAAAGCAAAAGACTCCAACAACACTTCCCACTTTCTATAACTGCCTCAGTTCTAAGCAATTGACAGACTGCCAGCTGACGGTTTTCCAAAACCCATTGAAGTTAATGCTAGGCAGTGTTGTCTACATGATTACATGCCGACTGCTACACACGCTCTAGACGTTTGCAAATTGCCCCTTACCTCCTATGCTGGATGGTTATTCCGTCATTGATGGCTCGCAGGCGATCGTAGTAACGAATCAGAATGTGTAACGCGTGACTGCTAATATTTTGAATGTCAATTCAGATTTCAGACTAGCTTGGAGTTGAGTGTCGTTGGAAATTAGGGGTTGTGGTAATATTGTGGTGCTCTGGTTTGTAGTGAACGATTTCCAGATAGTTTCTCCATCGAATAGTGTATTAATGTTTAGTTCAATGGCACTATAAAATTTACTTCATATTTGGCGCATTTTTGCAATTTGATCATCGATTTTATTATTCAAACATTTATGTTCTTGCTGTGAACGATAAAAAATTTCGTTCAGTATTTTATCTATACTTTTTTTTGCTGTCCCACTCCTTGGCAAAGGCCTCTCTCCACTCCTTCCACTTTTCACAAGCCTGCGCATCCTCCTTCCAGTTCTGGCGAAATCTGTCTAGTTAGTCCCGCCATCTCCTTCGTGTCCTCACGCAACCCTGTCTCACTAACTCAGGGCACCAGCTCTGTATTTTACGAAACTAAAATTTATTTCAATGTAATGTTAACCAATTGGTTATTTACATATTATAATTTCGTTAGAAATAATTGTTGAATCTATTGAAGTTTTACGTAGAGCCAGCTTGAAAATTATCAACAAATCACACATCAAATGAGCAAACACCTCAACTTCCTGAAGACCTAAGAAAACAAATACAAAAGTAACTGCAACTCAATAATAACACTCAACTCCGCCAGTACTTCGCAGTTTGCACGTTATAAAGTGGGCTCTTTGCCCGCAGTTTGTGTGTTGTCAGTCACTGCAGGTAATTGCGTTGAAAGCCTCTCGTTTGTTGAACGATGACGTTTTGATTTATTTGTAGCGTGATGGGTAAGTTCGTGTGCTTTCTGTTGTAGGGGAGTTCGTAACGGGAATGGAAATGTCGTGGTTAAGCACTAGCTTTGAAGGTCGTAGTAATCTAGGGGCTTGTAAGGACCTCCTTTCTCTTGGATTTACAAGTAATATAAAGAATGAAAAGGTCGCTCGTAAAGCGGTAGATCATCTTTGGAGTTGTATCGATCATTCCGCTAAGTATTCTTGACCATAATATTCCATGGATATAAAAAAAAACCATGAGAGTAATAACATAATTATATACAGTGCATCTACGGCCCCTAACCCAGCTCAAAGCCACACGATAGAAGAAGACTTCTTCTCAGAAATACTAATACAAGCTCTGTGGGCCGGAACACTAAGATCAGTAGGCCAGACTACACAGTGTACAAGATTCAGGTATTCCTAACGTCAGCGCCGCCGGCTATCATGAATTAATATACGAACAAAATGCGTGTACGTTACCTGCACGCGATGTGCCTACCACTAAGAAAGTGAAGTTTCCTGCTTGATGTATGGACGAGTATGCAGTAAAAACATATTTTACCAACCTATCTGTCAAAATTTATAGGAGCTTTTATCAACGCAGCTTTTCCCATAAAAATCTAGCAGATAACTTTAATAAGGTCGAAATTGTTTGTCAAATAGATATAAATAAACGCTATCCATTATGTCATGCAAGTGATATTCGACCTAAGTGTGTTCAAACAATACTCTTTTTCCTTTTCTCTATCAAATCATGTCTATCCTATCGAAATATTTACGTTTATAAATCGTACATCGAGTCTAATTTTCGGGCAACTTAATCCGTATTCCCATCAAATTAGTCAATTACCGTAGCAAACATCGATATGCAATTCTAAACCAATTGACAACTGATACTATCATTCGATTTAGGTAATAGCATCAATGAAATTGGTATAATGAAAGGTATTTCGATTTAACGATAAATCGCAGTACAAGCGAAATTATCGGAATAGAAAATTTCGCTTCACTGAATTAAACGAAATCTCAATTTACTCATATATTTAGATTAATTCATATATAATAAGAATGATCATTATAATTCTTCCGATAGCGAAATATTGCGTGACAATCAGAGGCTAAACCATGATGTGTCAAAACTATTACAGTTTCACTATGAGAGAGAGAAGGAGCTATACAAGACAAAGCTCAGTATCTCTGTAATGATGGGTCCATGATAGTTTTGACACATTATGGTACAGCACCAAATTATCTATTAAAACTACCTTCAAACATTATAACTGCCGATTCACACAAAACGTTTTAGCACCTCCTATGAATTGGATGGATGTATTTTAGAATTATATGAATGAAAAGTGATAGAGCGACAGTCGACATACCGTAATAAAATAATAGAACGAATTGTGCCAACTTCAAGTAATATGTGTCAAAGGCAAGAAGATGATGCTGACCACAGATCATAAAAACAACTATGATCTGATATGCTGACGAACAAGCTCAGAATTCAACCAAACTTTCAAAGCCAAGGTTTTGCTTTTTCATTTCAGCGTTTTCATAGAAAACCGGTAATTAAACACGAGAGTCGCTTTCATGCTTACGTACCTTTGAAAGAGCAACCTTGACCGAAACATGAACTCTTTAAAACTGTGTCAATGTTAAGAGGCTCTATTAAACGAAACCTGTAGTGAAGTTATTTTCACATAAATAATAATCACCTCAGTAAAGTTATATGGGTTCAGATAATTATTTAAAACGCTGTTCCACAGACAAGCGATATTTCTCGTTAGTGTGCACTAAAGCTGAGGCGAGTGGAGGAACGTGAAAGACGAGTAGCCAAGCATCCTCTGACGACAGTCATTAATTGCTTTGATATCGATGGAGTCGAATAATCTTAGTTGGGCTAGTGATGTGCATATAGAAAGTTGAGAGCTTTTTAGTGCATATAATAATAATAATAATAGTTTATTGTCACAAATAAACATACATTATACATGCATACATATGGGTGGGATGACCACCATGTATCGATGGCGCATCGCCTTACGTCTTGTAGTCCGATGTTAAATGCCATTTCTTCCAACTCCCCGAAATGCAACCAATAAAAAACCTACAAGCTGGCAACTGTTGCCGTGAAGTACCGCCTCACCTTCGCAAGGATCCAGAACTTTTAGCAGCCTGTTGAGCCTTTACATCAATGTATGCGTTAAAATAATATGCTGAACTTTTCGTTTCTTTATTTTTGATATTTTTTAATTTACTTTAAAGGAAATTCCAAGAAATCTTGAAAAAATACTTTTAAATTGAAGATTTCTCACAGCAGCGAAGTGGTAAAACCCACATTAACCGTGATGGGATCCAAAGTGTCCTGATACGCGGTATGCATTGTCAAGGTACCTCCTTACAATCATGCATACCGCGTTCAAGCTTTTGGCTCAGGTGCTTAGTGATATCTTCTCGAGGTGTGTGTTACCAATCAATCTGCAATCTGCCTCGCCTTTTTCCCAACTATATTAGGGTTGGCTTCCAGTCTTACCGGATTCAGCTGAGTACCAGTATTTTACATGGAGCTACTGCCTATATGACCTCCACAACCCAGTAACTGGGTAACACGGTACTCCTTGGCAAGAATGCTGTCAGATCTCAAGCTTCTGACTATCCATAACGACTGTCAAAGATCTTCAAATGACAGCCGGGACCAACGGCTTAAGGTGCTTTCCGAGACACGGAAAAACTCGGTATGTTGAAATGGTCAACCATCCACGGACCGACCTCGTCAAGCGTTGCTTAACCTTGATGATCGACCAGTGCGGCTGTTATTATTTAGTTTAATTATTTACTGATTTAAAATAGTTGCCGTGCAGTTTCTTGCACGTTCTTCTCCAAGCTTTGGAATGTGCAACTTTTTCATTTTTTTAACAGACTTCTTGACAATAATTCAACAGTACCTTTAAAATCCAATTCAATTCAACAATGCAATTCGTCAATTATTATTATTATATTATTAATAATTATTTAATTCAAATAATATTTGAGTTTTTTTAGTTTGAGTTATAGTGCAAATAATTGTGTAGCTTTGTCGCTTGCAGCCGTTTTCTCCGCTCCGCTTTCAATATGACACCAGCTTTAACACCAAATCTATTAATTAAACCTTCTACAATATTAATGTCATCGAACTACGAAACACTAAAGTATGCTCCAAAGATTCGACACAAGATACCAAAACATTGTCCCAACACCTTTTTCTAAGTTTAATAACACCTTAATAAGCCTTAATGTAATTCTGGTTAATTAGACCTTATCTCTGCTTTATCTCGATGAATGTCGTCCACGCTCCCCGTGATTCTGTGTTTAGTAAATATTTTCCTTGATGACCGGCCTTAGTTAAGACAGACTTAAGATAACGTGCGCATTTACATTTTTGTGACCGGCGTTTCCTACTTTGATCGGCAATCGAGTGTGAAGGGATTATTTTTATCAGCCTTTTTTTTGGTAGTTTGTAAGTCGGTGTGCGTTTATGCAAATTGGAGATTTTGGAGGTCTTGAACAAAATCAATTCCATTTGAGTATTCACATATTAAACGCAAACAGTTCTAAAATGGTATTAAGATAGAGAAAGACAATGGAGGACATCAGTATAATGTACGATGACCTCAGTAGAGCTTCCGAATGAGTTGGTCTTAGGATGAACATGGACAAAACCAAGGTGATGTTGAATGCCCATGTTACACCCACTGCTATCAAGGTCGGAGACTCTACACTCGAAGTTGTGGGTGACTATATCTACCTGGGACAAACGATCCAGTTGGGTAGGGCCAATTTCGAGAAAGGGGTCAACCATCGAATCCGACTCAGCTGGGCAGCTTTCGGGTAGTTGCGCGGTATCTTCTCGTCCAACTTGCTCCATTATCGACCACATCATCGCTTACCATCAGCTGAGATAGTGGTCAAGCGTGAGCCTATATTAGATTAAAAAAAAACTTACCACAGCGTCTCAAGACGAAAGTCTATGACCAGTGTGTGTTGCCAGTGATGTAATATGGCTTTGAGACGTGGTCGCTCACAATGGAGGCCCATTGATCAGAAATCAGAAAGCTTACAGTCATCCAAAGGGCAATAGAGAGGGCTATGCTCGGAGTATCCTTGCGTGATCGAATCAGAAATGTAGAGATCCGCAAAAAAAACAGGTTACCGACATAGCCCGATGAATCGCCAAACTTAAGTGGCAGTGGGCAGGGCACATTGCTCGTAGAACGGATGGCCGATGGGGCAGAAAGGTTCTGGAGTGGCGACCGCGAACCGGAAGACATTGCGTTGGAAGGCCTCCCACCAGGTGGACGGATAACCTGGTGAAGGTTGCGGGGATCCGCCGGATGCGAGACGCACGGGACCGATCAATGTGGTGACGCTTGGGGGAAGCCTATGTCCAGCAGTGGACGTCTTTCAGCTGATATGATGATGATTAAGATAGGCACACAGGCAAGATGTGACAATTCGACAACGCATTTTCAAACAAAAACTCAAAATGTGAAAACGCGTGTCTTACACCGTTGTCGCATTGTGACATTGTCGTATTTCACTTGTCTGTGGGATCCTTAAGAACCTTTGGCTCTGGACCACACCTCAATGCTATAAACTATAAACACGTTTCTCCCAAAACTTACGTTATACAGCAACAAATTGTGAGCTTAACATAATATAAAAGATGAAAGTGCCAATAATTCACTTTCTATCACTTTTCGAATACCCCAACAAAGAAATAAACCGAAGGCAAATACCCGAGTCTGTGGCCCAAGTCTTATAAATACGACGGTTCTATGTGTTTGGGTTATTTGTTAGATAACTAGCTGTGCCCGGGGCTTTGTCTGCATTAGTCAGTAGTACTTATTTTAATAGCATGAGAAATAGGTTTCTTTTCATATCTGTATAGTAAGTACTAGGAAGGGAACAGTGGGTATTGTGTTCCATAGTTTATGTGTGGAGGCTTGTAAATAGAAATGTACCCCACCTTCATATTGTGCATTACCTTGTTAGTTTATTTTTAGGTTTGTATATTTAATAATTCCCTAATATATTTTTTTCATTCTTCTAAAATAAAAAAAATATACCGTCATGGAAGGAAAATATATTGAATCGAAATTGTTTAATATTCTAGATTTACATCCACACAAAACACCCAATTTGACTTCGCAGGAATACTCGGATTGTATGTCTCCTCTCCAACATCTTGTCCTTCCTATCCTTCCTATAGTAGTCAAAGCGGATCTTTGTGTGTCTCTGAAGTTGCTTCTGCCAACCATTACGCAAGAAAGTTTGTCATCGAGTATACTGCATAGAGTAAGTGAGCTAGGACGATGCGACAAACGTCAGCGAGTGAAAGGGACAGTTATACAATGCTATCTTCACCTTCAACATAGACACAGGAATAGCCACTGCGCAGGGTCTTGCAGCCAATTCAGAGACACAAAGTTCCGTTGTGAGTATTATACCTGCGTGAGCGATTCTCGCAGAACGGATGGCCGATAGGGCCGGTAAGTTCTGGAATGGCGACCGCGAACCGGAAGACGATACGTTGGAAGGCCTCCCACTAGATGGACCGATGACCTGGTTAAGGTTGCGGGAAGGCGCCGGATGCGAGACGCATGGGATTGGTCAATGTGGCGACGCCTGGGGGAGGCCTATGTCCAGCAGCGGACGTCTTTCGGCTGAAATGATGATGATGAGCGATTCTCTTACGCTCGCCCTAAAGACTATCACATCTCAGATCTCTCCTTAAATCCCAACCACATAAAACCAGCTGTTATTCCTATTCCTTCTCTGTCCTTGCTGTAAGATTGTGGAACTCACTTTCACCTAGCATCAGAGATTTAAATACTATCTCACTATTCAAAACACGTTTTCGCGGGTTCTCTGGTAGAATTGTCTTAAGAAATAAGAAGTACCTTTGTACTCTATTGTCTTGTTGTATTGTCTTTATATATTATACTGTGTGTACATTAATTATAAAATAAATAAATAATAAAAAATGATAAAATACAATATTTCACGATTCATATTATGTACTACTGGTATACAGAACCGAGGTATTTAGAGTAGAAAAACAGGGTTACCGATATAGCCCGAAGAATTGCCAAACTTAAGTGGCAGTGGGCAGGGCACATTGCTCGCATAACAAATGGCCGATGAGGCAGAAAGGTTCTGGAGTGGCGACCGCGAACCGGAAGACGTTGTGTTGGAAGGCCTCCCACCAGGTGGACCGATGACTGGTGAAGGTTGCGGGGATCCGCTGGTTGCGAGACGCTCGAGACCGGTCAAAGTCGCGACGCTTGGGGGAGGCCTATGTCCAGCAGTGGACGTTTTTCGGCTGATATGATGATGATGACTACAAGTATGAGAAATTGGTAATTATGTTTTTGAGCCGTTTGGGGTTGAAACACTAGGGCCATGGGGTCCGAGTGCACACTTATTATTTCGGGATATCGCCAAGCGGTTGGTCGACTCTTCACGTGACCAGAGGGCTGGCGTATTTTTTGGCCAAAGAATCAGCATTGCCATCCAACGTGGCAATGCTGCCAGCCTTCTGGGCACTTTTCCTGTTGACAGCGATGTGGACGAATTTTTTGACGCCCCGTAATTGTACATATTAGTTTTTCTTATTTTAGTTCTAATATTAGTTTGTAAATAATGTACATTAGATATAATTATTAATAAATTTCTACAGGTATTGAATAACAGTCCAAAATATACAGTCTCCTTTCAGTATAGTTTTGTAACAAATCGTAACAGTCGTGATTCCAATGATTCGTCTTTGCACTACCTCGAACATTTTTTACCAATAAAAAGAAACCTACGTGTAGCCTTCTGTATACTTAATAGAGAGTATTATTTTCGACTGATCAATACACAGCAAGGCGTAAAGAATCGAAGTTAAATGTTGATTTTTAACTTTGTGGAGTGTTCAAGCCGATTCCACGAATTATGAGCAACTGGTCAAACTCAGCTCAATTGTATCTGTAAGCAAACATTTGTGAACTGTTCGTCTTTTTTTCGTGTGTATAGCGTAGTAACAAGAAGTAGTGATAAAAACTATAAAAAGTTTGTATTGGGACACCTGAGATGTTTTTCAAACATCATTAAAAAACGTTTCAATAGCCTTCATAAAAACAGTCGGTCTATTCTATAAATATTTCACCGATAAAAATTTGGTGGAGTGAGCTTGAAATTAACAAATTTTTCACCATTGATTGGATGAATAGACAACTTACTTCATGTGCCTTAGTTTTCATGGTTACATGTTAACGAAATAGACTGACTAGTCTGGTATGAGGTGATTTTCTCCCCTTCTCTCTTCATCAATACTAATCTCCATAGGTAATCGCACCCTTAGAATGAAAGTCCTCATTCAACATTCTTGTAACTTCGGCTTTTGCTATAAGCTGAGCTTAAAAATAGCTTCTCTAAAATCCTGTGGTGAAAAAGAGCCCGAATTATGAGAAAGAAAAGGACAGCCTATACATCAGTCAACCTAAACATTGTTAATATTATGTGGGTCCATTCAAAGACCTCCACATACGCGGTAGTTTACAATGATTCCTTTTATAAGTTAGTTACTCCAACGCAAAGTATTGTCATAAAAAAACACGTTTAAATGTTTAGAGAGGCGGTAGCCTGTGTAACAAAATAAATTAAGATTTGTCTACAAATAGAATAAGATCATTTGTAAACAACACCTATGTATATTGTAAACAACACCTATGTATAAATAAATACCTTTAAAAATAAATATACATCAGTCACTTTAGTATTCAACATAATACTTTTTTTAAGCAATTTTTTTCCTTTTTTCGAAGACCTATCACAAATTGTATTTTTGAGTTAGGTCCCTTTCATTCTAAGGGTGCAATATATAGTTAAACTGGTGATTATAACCACTTGAAGCTTTCAAATAGCAGGCTTATAACTCAAAGCATAGCCTCATTCAGTCACGGTACTAGCAGCCAGCTGAACCTTCCAAAGATCGACACTGTGGGTGGTGGTCCTCAATTGAAAATCCAAGGCCGCCTACTGACTGTCCCAAATCATCCTACTAAATAATTACACGTACAAAATGGACAACCCAGCAAAGCACGTCCTATAACACCACTTAGCAACAGCACCAACATTCTGGCACATCAGTTTAAAGTTGAGAATTAGGACAGAAGCTCAGCAACAAAATCTACGTGACGCATTAAATGTTTTTATTTTCACATACGCAGTGTGGAATGAAGTCACGTACTCAGAACACGCGAACTCACTTTGCTTGTCTCCAAATTTATGCAACTTTTCACAAAGTACAAAGCACTCATAACCCCTTCTAGAAACCACTGTTATCGCAGGACTATTCTGGATCACGGTCTGGTGGCAATTTTTGAATTGCCACCAGACCGTGATCCAGAATTTACAGTGTTATAGCTATCTAAGGAAGTATTTTCAGTTAGTTTACTAACTAAAATAAAATGTGAACAGGGGCAGGAAAAAATTGTAACAAAAATCATTTTTACAAAAAAATATTACCGACTTCCAAATTAAATTGTACAAAGTGAATAGCTTCAATTCCGGAAGTCGGTGTTCCTGTTTTATGATCTTCGTTTTTTGACACTGACAAACGACAAGCAAAAACGACAGGTATCGTGACACCTGGAACGAAGTAGAAAAGTCACAGTGAAATAAAACATGTATAAAAAAAGCATTAAGACTGATAGATGATAATTATTATTATTCTCGTTCGTTTTCAATGAAATAAGTTGGTTAACTGAACGAGAATATCATGCATCACTCTATCAAGAGCCTTTCAAAAGATACTGGCCATCTGTAAAAATTTCACTCAAAATTTTTAATATCGAACTAATACAAAATAACGTACTACAGCAAAAGCACGCGCCGCCGCTTACGTACTTTGTGACAAAAGTGTCGGTCGGACAATTCTCCCCGTGAAGCTTCCATCCGCCAAAGGCGCGATAAAGAACTTAGTTCCAATATTGGGATTTTTAGCCTACTAGTGGAATTCTACCATGTAGCTGTCGATATTATTGCTCTCATTTTTGTTATTACAATTTGATGATAGTAATAAATAATTTTAGAAGGTGACCTATCGAGGCCAACGACGTTTTAGTGTCTGCAATTACTGAATTTAATGAACTACAATTACAAATCCAATCTATCGAATTAATAAGTTAGTTATTGATATGCAATTATTTCTTGTCCTGAAGCCTTTCAATAAGCAATCAACTGAGAGCTAATTTAGAAAGGTACACTCAAAATATTATTATTATAAAATCTAATCATAAGCACTCAACTGCACAAAGCTGATCTACAAACCGCACCGCTAAGAATGTTGTAGCGTATTCTTAATAAAACGCACTCCTGATTTTCTCGCATAGAAAATAATTTTATCACATAAAAACATTGGTGCAAACTGTGCCAATAACCAGTTCTAGAAGTACCAAAAAAAAACACTAAGAAATGAAAAATAACTTCAATTTCGGCAGTCGGCGTTCCTGTTAATGTTACTTCGTTTTTTGACACCGACTTCCGAAATTGGAATAATTTTTCACTTTATAGTGTTTTTTTTTGGCAGTCGTTTGTATTTTTTTGTAAAAATAGATTTTTTTTTCACTTTTGGTTGTAGTACATAATCAAAAAGTTCTATAGTAAGGTACCTATAATGCACAAAGTTATGCCTAAATAGATTACACGAATAACAAACTCACATTCTCATTCTCTCTCTGTTCAAGGAAATCTTGAACATAACTGGTGAAACGAGAGTGTACCAGGGGGAACTCTGTACATCTGTGTACACCTTTAGAGCGTACCGGCGTGATGTTATGTTATTAAATGGCGTAAACAAAAAAACAGACATGCGATTGCATCAATCCCGAGAGATTAGCCGTTGTGTATTGAAGACTTCTGTTATATATCTCTGAAGTTCTACACGAGAAGCACCAGCTTTTAAATAAAAAATCGATTCACGTAGTATAAAGTTCTGAGGTGAAAAACATTAAAATAAATACAGTCGAATTGATAACCTACTTATATTTGAAGTCGGTTAAAGAGGATAATAGAACATTAGTTCTTTCTCTTACCCTAACTATTATACAATATTAAATGCGAGTGTGAGTTTGTTTATTTGTTTGTTACGCTTTCCCGCCTTTACCTGAACTTTGTATTAAACATTGAAGGAACAGAGCCTGGATTAGGACATAGAATTTAAATAAGTTTTCTTCCCGGTTGTATGTTCCCTTGGGAACTGTTTGAGGAGTGATATAAGAAAAGGGAGTCCAAGTGATAGCGTGACAAGGGACAGGACGGTATGGAAGAAGAAAACGTGTTGCGCCGACCCCAAGTAATATATATAAAATATGGGACAAGAGCAGGAAGATGATGCTGATGATAATACTCCCTTGGGATAATAAAACACTTTTCATTTACAATAATCTTACTAACACTCTTTTTAGGGTTCCGTACCCAAAGGGTAAAAACGGGACCCTATTACTGTCTTCGCGATCCGTCTGTCTGTCTGTCTGTCACCAGGCTGTATCTCATGAACCGTGATAGCTAGACAGTTGAAATTTTCACAGATGATGTATTCCTGTTGCCGCTATAACAACAAATACTAAAAACAGTATAAAATTAATATTTAAGGGGGGCTCCCATACAACAAACGTGGTATTTTTACCGTTTTTTGCACGATATTAATAACGGCAACAGGTAGACACTTGAAATATTCACAGAATGTTTAGTTGTATATTCTCGTCAAAAAATAATTATTATTAAATTAAAATAAAATAAATTAAGGGGGGCTCCCACTCCCATACAACAAACGTGATTTTTTGCAGTGTTTTGCGATAATGGTACGGAACCCTTCGTGTGCGAGTCCGACTCGCACTTGGCCGGTTTTCTCCATACTTAGCTATCGAAATCTTTCCGATGTCATCTCTATCAGCCAGTATTACGCCTCCTATTCCTTGTAGCTGTGCTTTTATAATACTAGCATACAGAAGCATCATCCCATATAAAGAAACCGTGCCTACGCAACAAGCGTTTTTCGCCTAATAATACTGATTATTTTTATAAGTACATCGATCGAATTCGGCTCCGTTCCACGGCTATAGATGGTGTTAGCAGTGACTTGCAAGTTAAAGGATTTACTCGGTTAGTGACTATTTTATCTTTAAATACAGTGACTATTTGTTTTATAGTACTTTTTTACACATTTTACAGTTTAATTGTACCATAATGTGTATATATTATATCATATTATCATATATATATATTATCATACAAATTAATACAATCGAGTGACATGCCTCATAAATTTAAAACCACACCATCTATTGTAATGAATTATAAATGATCCGTTCAAGTTATCTTTGAAATGTGAATTAAGAGCCCAATATTCCATAATTGTGTTTACGAGAGTTGATTAAACAAGAAAATATTTTTTTTATGATCAATTCTAGAAAATATAAATTTTACACAATTCAATGCATATCGCGCCATCTAGTGATATTTATTTGAAACAAATTTTCTTTCTTAGCGCTGGGACCCCGTGCCAGTAGTAACGAGTGAGAGGGACACTAGTACATTCAGTTGGCACAGAAGTGGTGGGTTACGCACGGACGAGCCACGGGCCACTGGCGAACCAGATAGTTTAAGATCAAGTGTAACATGGACCTTAACACGAGTATTTTTTAAGTAAAAAGTATTTAAGTACTATTAAAAGGCAGTGGGAGCTAGATCACAGGATATTTCTATGAAACACTGGCGTGATGATTCAGAGGCTTTTATTAGTCGGAATATACCACACAATGGAATAGTGAAAGGCTACCAACACCCACCTTAAACCTAACCAACCAACAACCTTAAACATGACAGAACTAGGTACCAAAAAATAGCCAATCTTTTTTTATGTTTTCTTCTCTCAATTAGTACTCAATTCGTTTAATAACTATAGGAAAAAAGAAATAAAAGCCAATTTTTTTTGTAAAAGGTGTAGTGCAAGCTATTTTGTTAAAATAATATATTTCCAATTGAGCTTTCAACCCGGTTAGATTTTTACAGAATAGACATTAGCAATGCTATATCATCAAACTCATGCGCAGTACGTATGGTGCTTGATTGATACAATTTTATTTTTATTTTGTAACCTCATGAGTTCAGGTCAGACTTGCTCTTGTACTACAAGTGCGCCACCATCCGATTGCATTACCTCATTCTTTCTTATTTACAAGAAAACCTCTTGCATGGACATTCGTTAGCTCTGGGGAGACCGAACAGCTTTGGGATTTATTTCTGTTTGTACATTGCATTCCCATTAGTTTGTTTGCATTTCATTTATTTCTGATCGGGATTGTCTTTTGTTTTTTTTGTGAACTTAATGTAGATTGATGTGTTTTTAAATTTAGCTAATGTGAACACTTAAATAAACGGCTTGAATTTCGTACAGCCACATAAAAGAAGGTTAGTGAATCTTAACATTGTTTTGACTACAAACAAAACAAAATCGTTAAAATTTGTACTACAATTACATTCCTGTTTCATGGTTTTCTATGTAAAGGAAGGTTCAATAGTTTAACTAATTTCATCACACAAAATGCCCAGATTTCTCGTAACCGCAATCGGAGTATATAATCCCTTTATTTCCAAAACTTATTTAGGACACGTTTTAATATGAAACTTCTAGGAATTGAAAAGGTCAACATCCACGAAATGTATATAAAACGACAAAGGAATCCTTGTAAACCGGTTTTTTTTTGTTTGAATAAAATATTTTAAATGAAAAAAATAAAACCGACTGCCCAAGAAAACACTATAAAGTTCAAAATAACTTTCGTTACGGAATTTGGTGTCTTTGGAACTTCTTATTTTTATCTTTACCGACACCGCAGTTAATTCAAAATTAATAAAAAAAACTACTTAGTTAATTGCAACATTTCATAGGTATAGTTAAGGAAAAGAAAAATTTTCAAACATGAAAACAACCCTGAAAAGGTAGAACAAAACCTGCGCAGGTAAAGTTACTCAAGCATGGATTTGCATGCAAAAATATATAACTGAACTATAACTTATTTATGAAGTATTACCTATTAAGATAAAGTATTACCAATATTAGCAAAAGGAATTTTCCAAGACAATTCACCCTGGTGTTAGTTAAAGTCACTCCAGCATTACTGCCTTGCAAGCAATCATATTTGTATTTAAATAAACTGAGCATGATATATTATGTACTAAGATGAAATGTTACCAATATTGGCGGGCGACCCCTTTCCGAGACGACTCAGCCTCACGTTAGGCAATCGCAACTTGATTGAATTACTCGCACACGTCAGAATTTTGTCATAGATTATAAAATTCAGTTACCTATTCACTCTTGAATTTCAGTTTGCGACATTCTGATTAATAATGAAATTAAATGTGGAAAAAATACTCTGGAACATATTCTCCTGAAGGAAGTAAGTCAAACTGCACATAACTATGTGCAGTTGTTCGTCAATTCGTTGAGCTCTTTAAATTTTAAGTTAAAGCTGCACGGTTACTGGCAAATGCGTGCACTGACTGGACAGGTCCACTCAATCTGGCTGGTTCTTTACTCAAAAGACCATTTCAGACAACAGTTTACATGGTCTTCACATGATCTAACCAAGATTTTGTCTGGACTTTAAAAGAGACTGTGACCTCTGAGTTTGTTTCGGCCTTTCTTATCAGTATAGTCAGACAGGAAACGCCGACCTCATCTTGTTTTAAAAAAAATGGTCGACATGTAAAAGTGTTTGTAGAAACCAAATTACAGAAATAAAATCATTTAACATTTATGTTGAACTGTAATGATAGAAAATGAATACCTATAATAAATGGGGCTTGACGCCGTTTCTATAAATCCATCTCCTTTAGCAATAAAGATTATATTGCAATAATACATAGGTACCTTATCTTGTTCACTCGCAAACTAACAGAATATACTACCTATAACCAAGCAAAAGAGGTACCAGCACTTAAAACAACTGCTGTGAATTTACGAAGAGTAAATCTGAATGAAAAATTAGGAAACATGATTTTAATTGAAGTACCTCAAAATCAATTTAACATAAATAGGCAAAAACCCCTTCCTACCATAATCTTTGTCAAAAAGCCTTATTGCATGTTGCAATATACGCCTATTAATGAACGACAAATACTAATTTCGAATGCCTTTGTCCCGGTCGATCATCGCTCAGCGCCTGAGCGCCTGCAATAATCCGTTTGCGACTGACATTTATGAGTATACAGCCTTGTGTGGCTATTGGCAAAAGCCTTTGTGACCCGCCTAAAGGAGTATCCATACAGCGTAAGATTCAATTCATGCTGAAGGATTGATTTCGCTGAGAAGTATCGCCTTCGACAATGCGCTCGCAAGACTATTGAAATTTGAAATCAAACAAATTTACTCGTAGCTCGGCATGGTGGACTCGATTGTTGTGTAAGGTGTTTGTGATTTTACTTGTATATCAGTTGAAGAGTTGAATATGAGAATATATGAAAGCCGTCATCAATAAGTTTTCTTACGATTAAAAAGTGATTGGAAAGGTTTCACACTCTTGTCACTCGCACCTAACGACACTTCTTAAATTTTGGGACACAGTGGGAGAAAACACTTTAGAAAATTTTATAGGAAACAGATTCCAAATGGACACTACAACATAACAAAAAGATGTATAAGGTAATTAACTTTACTCAAAATAAGAGAACAGAAGTCTGCAACTATTCTTCGCCATAGAACCATACAAAACGTCTCAGCCACTTCCCTATCCGTATAAGTTACAACCCGACAACCACTACAAGAATTGCTCGTTCATTCCCAAGTTCCCGTATCGGATTTTCATTTCCAATTATTAGTCACTCAATGTAGAGTATTAACATTGATATAAAAACATCAGCAATCAGTGCTCATTTGTATACGTTATCCGTACATTAACACCGTATGTTACTAACGCGATACAATTTGTTTCAGTGTCGATTTTTGCGATCGCTTCATAAATTTCGCTGGTCTGATATTTCAATTCTAGCGAGTTTGGTTCCAAGTTGTAGGTAATTAGCGTTAGATTAATATTTTAAATACCAAGGTCTTTTAATAGCGTATAATTTATTAATATTAATTTTGTTGCTACTGAATAAAATATTTATGGATAGCTTTTAACGTCTCTCTTGACTGATCACTTAAGTTAGTATCTAGATGAAATCTTATTTTATCTTCATACATTTAAAACCTACTTTGATAACTTAATGTTCTTGTCAAATTTACGTCTCAAAGGTAAGCAACACTTCATTTGAGATCACTTACATGAAAGCGATTAATTATTTTAGGTCTTACTTAACTTTTACTATTACAAAATCTTCCATCAGGTATAATTTTCATATCTGCTGTCTTCTCTACAAACAAAGTAAACTCAACTACGGTAGAATTAGTACCTTATTTGGCTTCAGGCATTAGGTAGCAGTCTATTATTTCTAACACAGCATTGCTATCCTTAATACCAATAAATTATGTACAGACTTTGTGGCCGATACCAGCAATTGTTTTGTCTGTAATTGAAAAACGCTGGAGCGATGCATCATCTTCAATGGCTTGTAAATATCTAGTACCAATAGTCGACCACCCTAGTAGATCGATGGACGAACGATGGGGGTAATGCCATAATTGCCACGGTTGGCAGTCAAATTGATGGTCGTAGTGTGATGTTGCATTACGCAGGTAGAAGCTACTGCGTCTAATGTATTTCTGATATTATACAGCTTCGGCTTCCTCATTTTGTGATGGTAATCGGATTTTTCCGGTTGGAAATTCTCACAAGTTATTGAGTCGGTATTGGAAGTGAGTCTGCTGAATATATTCTCTTGACTGAATGTTAGATAATTGGGATTTGACATAATGTTTGTCAAACATTTGGTCCAACATTATGTTCAGCAATTTTATTATAGTCTTCTATAAATGAAGTTTACTCAGTCTCCTTTATTGCTTAGATCAGTTTGTTAGCACCCACATAAACCCAACATTTTCCATCATTACTTCCCAAGAAACACAAACAGAGACATGTACACTGCGACAAAATCAACAATAAGCAACGTCATAAAGTCGCACCGCTGACCATTCAACACTTGCATCGGAGCGTTGATTACACGGCGCGTGTGTCGATTTATAACGCCAATTAGTCAGAGACGCGTGCCTGCGACGACGACAACTGACAAATCGCAGTCGACTGCCGACTGTCGCACGTGGGTGGCGCGCCTTACTCCCCTACGGTTAATGTACTTTGTATTACTAATAGGTAGCTATTTTATTTATAATTCTTTGACCGTTGACATCGCTTTTTTGTTGCGTCTCTGCGGTGATTATTTTCCCTTTTTTGCCATATATGTTCTCATAAAATATGCCCTGCCTATAGTTATATCTCCCTCTCCTCGCATGCATAACTTGTTCTATTTTCATAATATCGTGATACTCGGCTTGCATCCTGTCTGTCTAATGGAACAACTGGTTATGTACTCCATAGTTGTTATTTTGATATATTTCTTACAAGCAAATTACTTATATGCAAAAGAAAATTAATAAGAAGTTGCATGGTTTTATTTTGATCAATTTACTTAAACCGATATGGTAAATGAATCGCTTTGAAGATAAAAAACGTACAAAGCTTGTACATTTAATTGCAAAGAAAACGGTCACCGTTTGAAGCAAGCCAACCGCCAAAACTAAAACCAATATAAATTGATTGTAGAGAAAACCCAAAAAGCTTATACACTTAATTGCATAGAAAACTGGTCACTAACCAGCCGTATAGGCCGGTTTAACCTCCAAAACTAAAACCAATATAAATTGAAATTACTCCAAACAACGCCTACCCAGAAGGTTTCCGTCTTAACGATCAGATAAACGGATTGTCTCAATAATTAATTGTGACATTTATCACAACTGTTACCTACCTACCCGTAGGTATACGTGTGAAATTGGTTTCGCGTGCAATCAAAGAACTAATTTGCATGATTACTGCGTATAGCAACCACAATAATTGGAATCTAATTGATGTCAATTTGTTATTGGGACTCGATAATTGGTCGATATAAAGAGCTTTGAGTAAGTTTGTATGGTGTAAATGATGTAAGAAATCGACGTTTATTTTGAGTTAGAGACTTTTGATTATGGCATTCGCTTTAATTCAATTTCTAAGTAAGTATGTTACTGTTTAATGAAAGATTTGAAGCTATGACGCAATAATAAATGCTTAACCAGTAATGGAAAAAGGGAATATTGTCATAATAATGGGCCTTGCAGAGTAGATTGAGTTTCGTAGAACGGCTTAGTTATTTTAAAAGGGCTACAGAGTGGACAGTGGATATCGATGTTGTAATAAAAATCCTGTTCAGTAAGTTGATGCAAGCCAATAGGCTTGCATCAACTTACTGAACAGGATTTTTTCTTGTAATTTAGTTAACAATATGATTCAATAGGCAAACCTATATCTGTATTTGTGACATTCCTATTTGCAAAGTCAATGAAATTGAGAGAAATGTTTGACAAACTTTAACTTAACAATAATATTTATATAAAATCGGGCAAATCAATATATGCTACAGACAGGTAAACATTGCGGGCAAGGCATTAATATTCTAAAATATATTAAAAAAACTACTATAACATCGACTTTTCAGTTCCCCGCGGCACTAAATTTCAGAATATTTTTAAAGCACACAGTGGATTATTCAGGGAGAAGCCTGAAGCTCGTGACGAAGCGATAGGCGGTTTTAAACCGACCTGTGTGGCCGCGCAATTTAAAATTTAATCACACGTTACGCTGACGTACAGACAGCGGGTAAAGTTTAGTCAAGGTGGCAAACTTGATGCGCGGTGGAACCTGCCCTGAAATTTTTATTAGTGTATGTGTGCAAATTTAATTTGCACTGAGGTGTATGATGAGGTGTTGTTTGTTACACTTGCTGTCGAAATATTTAAGGGATGTGTCAGACTGAGTCTACCGAGCCTACTTGTCATGTCTATTTCATTATCTGTGCTTTCATTACTGAACATAATACTGTAATGGAATGCAAGCTTAGTAGCAACACGTTCACAAACGTATAGTTAAAGTCTCGTTACTTGTCAACTTAATTCCTTGTTCTATCCATTGATTCTGATATCGTTTACAATATCTAACCAGCATTAGGTAAACATGATTGTAGATAAATTAAATTGTTAATACCAGATACTAAAATAGGGTTAGGCCAGTGTAAACTACTACTAGATTAATGTGAAATTTAACTACCTAGGCCCGTTTAGACATTTTCTAATTATATTATAACAAGGAACTACAATATACGTCAAGCATTAATAAGTAAAATAAATCACATAAATAAATCTTTGGCAATTTAAATTAATTAACATTTAACAGTCAATAACTTAAAAACACCGGCCAAGTACGAGTCGGGCTCGCGCACGAAGGGTTCCGTACCATTATCGCAAAAAAAACGGCAAAAAAATCACGTTTCTTGTATGGGAGACCACTTAAATATTTGTTTTATTCTGTTTTTAGTATTTGTTGTTATAGCGGCAACAAAAATACATCATCTGTGAAAATTTCAACTGTCTAGCTATCACGGTTCATGAGATACAGCCTGGTGACAGACGGACAGACAAACAGACAGACGGACAGTGGAGTCTTAGTAATAGGGTCCCGTTTTTACCCCTTGGTTACGGAACCCTAAAAACGTTACGTAACATAAAAAGTATAGAAAGGAAACAGGACAGAGCCTATAACTCAAAACATTAAAAATGCTAATGAAATTGCATGGAATTAATCTTTGAGGAATGTTAATTTATATGCCAACTCTACGGCCTTCCTAGTATTACGAGTACTTCTCATTACCCTCAAACAAACCGTAGAGAGCATAAGTTAATTTGATCAGAGCAGAGATTATTCCACGATGCCGACTCGCCACTTAAAATCTGATTTGTTAAATTACTTATTTACTTAGCAATTTTCTGTGTGGACGCCGAGCGAACAATGTACGATAAACGGCTCAAAGGAAATTCTTTAGCATCGATATTAATCGCGATAGCATGGCTATTTTGTTAACGGATTGCAGCGGTATGCTGAATAGAGTCAATTTTGAAATAAGTGCATCATTTTATTTAATAAATGAATCAATACATATAATAAATCTGTGGAATAGTAATTTTTGTACGTCGAAAATATTTCCAAAAAAATAGCCAGTGTATTAAAGGATAACCAACAGAACCCATTACCAGCATTGTTGGCATTTCTGTCTGTTTACCTGTTTGTCTGTTTATTTGTGCACGCATCACATAAAATGTACTGAACCAATTTATATAATTTTTTACATAAAAATTGTGCGTTACTTGAAGTATTACTTAGTTTTTGTTTCATCGCAATCGGTTCACTTTATCAAAAGTTAGATGAATTTAAAGTGTTCAAAAAAGTTAACACAATACACGCAATTCTACTCAGACAGTTTAACGTCATATTCGATAGATGGCGTTGTGCATTTGAAGTCATTTTCTGAATGGCGATGTCTAACACGTGCTCGATATTTTTCTAGGGTAGGCAGGAAGGTAAGTGGGGTAGGTAGGAAGGTAAGTAGGTTGGGGTAGGCAGTTGACTGGAGTGAAGCCGCGGGCACAGCTAGTTGAAACTAAGTATGACAATATGTGTCATTAAACAGGAGACAAAAAGTGTGAATTACGGAACAATATGACGGTTATTTATACATTTTTGAAGACAAAGACATGAACAATATCGTCGGCTTTTTGAAATATTTGAGATACATTAAAATATTATTATGACATCACGCCTGTTTTGTCTCGGAGAGCTCACCAGAGCTCTGCAGAGGTCACCTACCAGTATCAGGTATACCCAAATTTCACGTGCCCCATAGTAGACTA
This sequence comes from Anorthoa munda, assembly GCA_945859665.1. Classification (NCBI taxonomy): domain Eukaryota; kingdom Metazoa; phylum Arthropoda; class Insecta; order Lepidoptera; family Noctuidae; genus Anorthoa; species Anorthoa munda. The sequence continues at coordinate 11,972,042 of OX243911.1, read as the reverse complement.
GCCAATTGTCGTCAACCGCAGGCTTATTATGTACGAAACAGCAATCAGCAATCATGCCGATCAAACGCTTTGTCATAAAAGTCTGCAGTACCTACACTAGGTATGGTAGGACCTACAGAATCGTTTTGTTAATCGCTCGCTGTTTGACAAATGCACTTATATCTAAAAATCAGCTAAAATAAAAACTTCTTCTTTTTTTTTTTTTTTTCGTTTCACATTGTATAATTATTAAATTTTGACATTTCATTCATGATTATCATAACATTGTATAAAAATTATCTAAACTAATTTATAATATTGTACGCCTTAAAAGTCGCGCGCACACCATGTATGCGTAATCTATTGCTGTTTCTATTGTGTCGATAAATTACTTACTACAGTTGTATTGTTGCGGCCGCTTTGGAGCTTGGACACTTTGATTTTTTAAGTTAATTCTAATATTTCTACACCGGCAACGGTAGTGTATGTGAAACTGTTTAATATTAAGATCTTAATGTACCATATACTCAGAAATAAATATATCTTATCTTATCTTATCTTTTATTGAAGAGCAATTATTGCGCAAAAATCGCTATTGTTTTACTCTTGTAAGATATTTAATTAGCCTGCTGGACACAAGAAACCAGATTTCGGAAAAAAAAATCCGATGAGAATCACCAATAATCACTCAACCAATGCTCACGGTTGGCACATTGGTTGAGCGATTGACTGCTGCGCTGCGTGTCGCGGGTTCGATTCCCGCACGGAACAAATAACTGTATGACCTACTTTACATTTTATATGTTTGTAAACGCACCCACGATACAGAAATAAATTCCTAGTGTGGGGCAATGTTTTTTAAAAAAATCAATATAAAATAACGCTTTCTCTGACTAAAATGCATAGGCAAAATGACATACCAGCAGTCTGTTAAACTTTGTCACAAGAATATTTCTATAATTTACTACACATTCTTATAGGCCTTCCAACCGTCTACGCGACAGCAAAGACATATTTTAAGTTATTCTAACACGTCCTCAACAATAAATCAAACAACTGTAAATATAATGCAACATTTTAAATTTAAATTAACTCACATAAACTTGGAAGTTCATTCACTGACAAAGACCCAAGATAATCCCTATAAGAAGTACACTCCAACCGTATATTTTGTTCAACTTAAATAAAGTAACACAAATATTTAATTATGCGTTATTTCAACACTTGAATGACAGCTTGAGAAACGTTCCTGATAACGTTGTTTAAATGAACATGTATATTTAAAAGATTAAGAGAGAACTTTACATGTAGGAGTCTTTTATAATACGGAATATTAAGCTGTTTAATTTTTTAATGCGCTGGAGGTTAAGGTGCGTCTACATCTGCTTATTTTACCGCGTAGTATCTTAATGTACCGTTGAATGCGAGTGACAACAGAAAATTTCATTGGACTGATGGTCACCAGTCAATAAAGCAGTGGATATAAGTATATAACTGTGTTAGTACCTAAACTATTCCAATTTGGTACATTATGAACATAATATTTAAATAATAGCAATACGACTCAATGGTGATAAGAAACTAACAGAGGGGGTGGGTTGTTTTGTTGCCTCCGACTACTGGGATGAGCAGAAACATCGCTCAATATTTCTAGAAAATGCAAAGGGTTACAAAATATCGAGGTTCACACAGACCCAACTGTACACTCCCCAGGTTAACATTATCTAAATGTGGAATTAAGATCTTGAGTCTCGCTTAAATTATAAACCTTCGGTTTTCGGTAATTGGTTGTTATTAGTTTTATTGCCTTTCAAATTAAACGTCTCAGGTTATTCAAAATGGCTATATTTTGATCAAAAGCCAAACTAATTTCCAGCCACGTGACTTGAAGTACTAAAATTATTTTTATGATTACTAACTGGCGGCCATTTTAATACGAGTTATTTGTGGACGATAAAAATCCCTTGCAAATTGTTTGACGATAATAAATAAAACTTGAATTATAAAGCGAATAAAAATTAAATTACTTTAATTACATGCCAATTTAAATGCTCGCATTTTTATTTCTTCGTCGTCTTTTTGACATAATAATAACGGCGTTTTGTTAATAAAATATTCAAGTAAATCTAACAATAGCTTTTAGTTGACTTTAATTATTATACACTAAGCAATTTAGTGATTTTACACTCTCTTTTCATTAGAATTGGCTACTAACTTAATTTGTTTTAATTAAGTTATTAAAGGCAATGATTTTAATTTTATTCTTTGTTCTATTTAGAACGAAACGGGCCTTAGAAGTCCACGAGTGCCTATTAGATACCTTTATGGCAGAATACAGAAAAATACGCACAGGATATCATCAATACAATTATAAAGCCACAACCACACCGTCCACTGTGTGTACTACAATACTCAAATCTTTTCATACCTACATCGCAGACCAATTAGACCCATCACATGAAAATGAAACAAGCATGAAAATAAATAACACAAATAATTACATGCTACAGTAACACGGTCATAAAACCGACTTTAAAAGCCGAGTAATTAAAACCCAATGACAGCGCCAGTTAAACAAGATAAAAATGCAATAATTTAAATCATTTACGATCAAGTTTTAAACGCGAAATTAATTATGGTGAATATTTTATTGGTTGATAAGGACGGGTTCAGCTCACACCGAGATGTCGCGTGATGTGACTTCATGTGACGCTGCACGCACTTTTTAACACGCTTTTTTAAAGGTTGACGGCAGGGCGCAGATATAAATCTAACTAGATGACGCGATTGTATGTAGTTCGCGTGTCAAAAAACGGAGTATAATTACGATCAATGATCAATGATCGTACTTTGAGCTTTTCATTTAGCATTATCTACACCGGGAATTCACCGAAATCTAGAAAAAATCATAATTGCCATATTGAGATTGATATTGATGATTGTAAAAACTGTATAGAAAAAGTTGGACGAGGCATTGGAAATGTTTTCTTTCATTGGTAAGTAAATTTGTTTTTAAATTGTGTGTGAAAATTGAAACGCTTGGTTTTCATACAGATGGGGGGACTTATCTAGTTAGATTTGTGTCTGTGCTGCAGAGCATTGCGGCTTCGGTATCACTGGCGCGGTGACAGAGCGATATTATTTTCTAGCTTCTACCAGCGTGGACCATTCCAGACTATAATAATAATAATAATCTGTGGCCTGACTTGTCAAGAGTGACATTCAAAAAATTCTTAGCTCTTCGTATTTTCTATAATTTATTTATCAAACCGTATTAAATCACCGTAATATCTGTATAAAATTAAATTTTAATAATGTTGACATATATATATATATATTCAACCAAGAAGAAAACAAATACCTAATATAATTACAATGCCAAACCATACAAAAACACACGTAAAATGACATAAGCTAAGAAGAAAATGCTCACGCGAAGCCAGGCCCGAGCCTAACACACACGCCCAACATCTTCGGGTTCGTCGCTCAGCTCCGCCTCGCAGCCACCGGGGTCCCCTACATCCATGAGTGAAGAGATCCTGGACACTGCAGTAGCGTCGAGCTCGAGCGACGAATACTTCTCTCCGCCGACGACACCACCACCTGCGCGTCGACGGGGAGGACGCCGGCCGCCGGACAGCCTGGGACTTCGAGGTCCATCGGCCTCTGACAGGGTCCCCGCTCCCGGTGGAAGTGTGCAGCGCATGCGATGGACGCAATTAATTAACGAAAACGTCATGCGCGCATACTTTGGGGCTACAGAGGGGGGAAGTAAACTGACTGCGTACCGTGGTCGGATGCTCTCTCTGTTTCAGGTGCTTGAGCCAGCTGTCAACGTGTCGGCCCAACGTCTATCGGATCAGGTGCGGGTCATCCAGCGTAACCATATGCTGGATGACACCGTACTTGATAGACTGCGTGAGGAATCACGGAGTAGCCGTGTCTCGCCTGCCTTGCCTCCGGCCGCGGTGCAACTGCAACCCAGTGCTTCACCGCGACCCGATCATGATGGTGAGGATGACGACGACAGGGCTATATCTGTGAGTACCCAATGCAATGTACGTTTAAGGAGCGCTTTGGAATGTGCATTCAGCGAGTATCGTTCCACACCGCCTGAGCTTAGACCTCGACTACCTCGTCTGCCCATGCATAAAAAAAATAGGGCGCTGGTGTGTGCTCTTGACTCGCAGCTATCAAATGTTTTTGATAGCAGCAAAGACCTTGCCGATACCCACTCAATACTGTACTGTGCGGCTGCTGCGGCATGTCGTGTAGCTAACGTCAAATTCCCAAAAAGTGACAGAACTACACGACCAGCTGTACCAGCCTGGCAGTCCAGGATTGAGCGTCGTATCGGTGAGGCTAGAGCACTCATCGGCAAGCTTATCTGCTTCAGGGATGGCAACACTCGCCCTAGAGTGATGCGCTTTGTGAGGCGGGCTTTCTCGGGGACTGATATCAGTTCTCGAGATTATCTGTCCCGCGTCACAGAGCGTATCGACTTCCTGAAGCAGAAGATCTATGCATGAGCAAACCGTATTCGTCGGTACAAGCGGCGAGTGGAGCGATACATGCAGAATCGTACATTCCAGAACAACGAAAGGTGGGTTTATAGGGATTGGGAGCGACCCAACCAAGGTGTGACTGATACACGCCCACCAGATGATGACGCCACGTATTCGTTCTGGCGCAATATCTGGTCGGTGCCTGTCAGTCACACCGAGGGTGATTGGACTCGGGAGGTCGAACAAGCGTGCGATCCGATACCACAAATGGGGGCAATTACCATCAGCCCCCAAGATGTAGCTCGTGCAGTCCGTCCGTTGCCTAACTGGAAATCGCCAGGGCCGGACGGACTGCACAACTTTTGGATAAAATGGTTCCAAAGGTCGCACGCTCGTTTGGCAACTCAGTTCCAGTCTGCCTTAGAGTCAGGATCGCTGCCCCAGTTCCTTACTACAGGAATAACCCACCTGCTCCACAAATCAGGTAGTACTGCGGAACCTAAAAATTATAGACCGATAACATGTTTACCGACGGTCTATAAAGTTTTTACATCCATTCTGAGAGCTAAAATTAATCAACATATTGATACGAATTCAATCATGTCTGCTTCTCAGAATGGATGTAGGAACGGGTCCCGCGGTACTAAGGAGCTGCTCCTTATAGACATTGCTATTAGCCAGCAGATTCGCCGTTCCCGAAGGGATCTGGTGACATGTTGGATAGACCACAAGAAGGCCTATGACTCAGTGCCACATACATGGCTCATGAGGGTGCTGGAGTTGTATAAAATTGATGCAACTCTGCGCACCTTCCTGATGTCGTGTATGGGGCAGTGGAGGACGGTCCTTCGCTATCCAGGATGTCGACAGATTCAAGAGGACAGCGAACCTATAAGGATCGAGCGTGGAATATTTCAGGGCGATAGTCTGAGTCCACTGTGGTTTTGTTTAGCCCTGAACCCTCTTAGTACACTGCTGGAGGGTTCGGGCCTGGGCTATCGGTTGAGAAGAGGAGGTCAGGTCATATCTCACCTCCTTTACATGGATGATCTCAAGCTCTTTGCCCCCAACAACTTGCAACTGATGAAGCTACTGAAGGTTACAGAAACCTTTAGTGACGCCATCAGGATGGAATTAGGTGTGGATAAATGTGCTGTCATGCATGTAAAGCGTGGGGAGATTATGGAATCCGTGGGAATACAACTCTCGGATTCCATACACCTTCGATCCCTTTCCTCAACCGAAACTTACAAGTATTTGGGTATGTCGGAAGCATTAGGCATCAATGTAACTGACGTGAAACAGTCGTTGAAGGAACGCTTCTTTGGCCGCCTGAAAAAAGTACTAAATAGTCTTTTATCAGGCGGGAACAAGGTGCGCGCCTTCAACGGCTGGGTCATGCCGGTCTTGATGTATTCTTTCGGCATACTCAAATGGACTCAGACAGAACTTGACGCCCTGGATAGGAGAGTCCGCACATTGCTTACCGCAAATCGTATGACGGCCTAATATCGGATGACGTAACAATGCACGCGGGTGTCCGCCAAGGCTGCCTCCTGTCGCCGCTCCTCTTCCTAGTCGTTCTTGATGGAATTATGCTTCGCATCCATGATAACAGGCGCCGCGGCATAGAGTGGGGATTATCCAACGTCTTGGAAGACTTGGATTACGCCGATGACCTATGCCTGCTGAGTCATACCCACGCCGATATGCAAGCAAAGCTAAACGATCTACGTCAGGAAGCGGCAAAAACGGGGCTCAAAATAAACATCCGGAAGACCCAGGAAATGAGAACTGGTGTGAAGAACCATTCACCGTTGCTGGTTGGCACAGAGGCAGTGGAACGCGTCCACAAATTTACATACCTCGGGAGTGTCGTGTCAGAGACTGGGGGTAGTGAAGAGGACATCGCTTCACGGATCGCCAAAGCCCGAGCAACCTTCGCGCAGCTGAGACCTGTTTGGCAATCGCGGAAACTGACCCGAAGGATTAAACTCAAAATCTTCGGGTCCAATGTCAAATCCGTGCTGCTCTACGGGTGCGAAACGTGGAAGGTCACAAAGGACATCTCACGCCAAATACGTCTTCGTCAACCGCTGTCTTCGTCGCATTCTCGGAATTTACTGGCCCGAGACCATCTCCAATGTAGAGCTGTTGGAGAAATGCCACGAGAGCCCGATCGACCGCCAGATCAAGCGTCGCAAGTGGAGATGGATTGGCCACACGCTCCGAAGGGGTCCCGATCACATACCCAAGCAAGCTTTGGACTGGAATCCCCAAGGGAAAAGAAAGCGTGGCCGTCCCCGTCAAACCTGGCGTCGCACCGTGTTGGCAGAAGCGACGAGCATCGGAATGACATGGAGCGAGGTGAAGCGTGAAGCTCAAGATAGATCGCGATGGAGGACATCTGTGGACGCCCTCTGCCCCATCTAGGGGTTATAGGACATTAAGTCAAGTAAGTCAACTTGCTCTGAAATACAATCTTGTTGAATCGGAAGTGCCTTACTATAAGTATGAGCCCGACCCAGTTTTCGAAAATGGCAATGTCACGTTGTATTGGGATCGGTCTATCATCACTGACAGGACTATTGTTGCCAATAAGCCTGACATAGTGGTGATAGACCGACTAGAGCGTCGCGCAATGATTGTTGATATAGCGGTTCCCCATGACGAGAACCTCGTGAAGGCTGAGAGAGATAAGAAAAGCAAATATCTTGATCTGGCTCGCGAGGTTGTCGACATGTGGGATGTGAATACAGCAGTCATTGTGCCGATAGTCGTTACGGCCAATGGCATAATAGCCAAGAGCCTTGACGAACATCTGAGGAGGCTCTCGTTGGGCAGCTGGATCAAGGGCTTGATCCAGAAAGCGGTACTCCTGGACACGGCGCGTATCGTTAGGAGGTTCCTCTCTCAGGAGCCCTGACCACCGGTAGCTTGGACCCTGTTCCCGATACCGGTGGGCTACTATTTTTGTATTTTTAAATGTATTTTTATTTAATTTTTTTATAGAATAATATTTAAAAATGTAAAGATATGTAAATAAAATAAATAAATGGAATAATAATAATAATAAAATCTTTATTCAAACTATAATCTACCTCTGTGGCAAATTATCCCCAGATCCGTTCAGCCGTTCTGGCGTAATTGAGTAACAAATATCCATCCAAACTTTCGCACTTATAAGTTACTAGCTGTTGCCATAACATTACTATTTTAAATAACCATTTTTTTATATCGCGCCATGATATTATGGGTTATTGGACGATTCGCACGAAATTAACTCGACGTAATTGAGTAACAAATATCCATCCAAACTTTCGCACTTATAAGTTACTAGCTGTTGCCATAACATTACTATTTTAAATAATCATTTTTTTATATCGCGCCATGATATTATGGGTTATTGGACGATTCGCACGAAATTAACTCGCCCGAAAAGTGCGAATCGACCACATTAAAAAATAAAAAGATAAATTACACTCAAGTACAGAAGTATTAAGAATTAAATATTGTTATTGATATGAAATGAGACACAAATTAATCAAAAATGTCTTTATTAAAATAACTACTATATGATTTGAGCATGTATTTCACATTGGGCACCCACTTAAACGGAAACTGATTGATTGGCACCTTAGGTATGCCACATACGGCACCTATCGATATTTTTCGCAATTTAACTCCGCAAAATTAAATGGCACCTACGGATCAGTAGGCACTTACTAGTCTTGGGACGTTTATTTTTTTAGGGGTCGGTTTGCACTTTTCGGGCGAGTTAAATTCGTGCGAGTCCTCCAATAACCCGATGTTATAGGTGTGTGGGCCGCGTTACTTGAAATTATTGGTTCACCATACCCTGTCCACCCCCCGAAAGGATGATTTCCGAGATAAAAACTATTCTATGTACTTTCCAGGGTTTCAAACTTTCTCCATACCAAATTTCATCTAAATATATTCAGCGGTTTGAGCGTGAAAAGGTAACAGACAGACAGACAGAGTTACTTTCGCATTTATAATATTACTAGCTTCTGCCAGCGGCTCCGGTCGCGTGAATTTCGAAAATTGACCCGAGGGAACATATTCCCGTGATAAAAAGTATCCTATGTGCTATTCCTGACTATAATCTATCTCAGTGCAATCTTTCATCCAGATCCGTTCAGTAGTTTTTGCGTGAAAGAGTAATAAACATACATACATCCATCCTCACAAAATTTTGCATTTATAATATTAGTAAGATTAGTATGGATAAGTAGGATGGAAATGTATGGCACAGCATTCAAGCGAAGCGACACTGACGCGTCAACAGTAGATTGTCCAAGTAAATATATATCTAATAAATAAAAACCGGCCAAGTGCGTGTCGGGCCACGCACCAGTAATAGGGTTCCGAAGTTCATAATAATGCGGACTAAAAAGAGGGTTTTGTTGTTGTTACATGAACATTAGAACGGTTTCAGCGACACACAAAGTCTAAAAACGGGCCCACATAGGATGATGTTTTTTATTTATATATATTCTCGCGTTTGACCACTATCTCTGAGCCTGATGGTAAATGATGATGTGGTCTACGGTGAAGCACGCTTGCCTAGATGTAATTTTTTCACTCTTAACTTAAACTAAATAAGGACTAACTGGTAACTAAAGAAGGAGTTATAAAATCCAACTTCACAACTGAAGTTAGAAAAATATTATCTATTTGAGTACCATCGCGGGTGCGAATTGCGAAAGGAGCCGATACGAGCAAGTGTTAGAGCCACGGGGAGTGGTATAGTTCTCGATCGATCTTTGCGTGCACGCACCTTGTTTATTTCTCTTTCGGAATTAGAAAAAAATCGTATGTATTCACCTCTAATCTCCTCTAATTCCGCAGATTAGAGGTGAATCCTCTAATCTGCGGTATTCACTATTTAATTCTAGAAAGTTTTACGCTACTCAATTAGTGATGAAGTCGGGGCGAATATTGACTTTATAGAAGGATATTGACAAAAGAAAATTAGTAATTTGCTTGGAAATCGAATAATTGAATAATTTGACTTTACTTTTACGTTTTAATTACAAAACGTCGAAAATACTTCTGCACTAACACAAAATAGAGTCCACTGCGCGCATGCGCCGTATAGACTACGGACTGGTACTGCCAACGACTCCGGCCACTCCAATGCGTTATTCGAGCTTAAACATTATTTATTTAGAAATCATTATTATTAAGGATGTTATGATTTTATTTTTGTTTATTTTTACATGGTTCATAAGCATATATTTACTATCTGTTTTACTCAGCTAACAACGTTATTTAAGTAATTTTTCAATGGCATTTGTACAAAAATTTTACTGCGCCAAGTACATTTTATAAGTTGGTCGACTATTACTCATAAACTTGTAAAGCCTGTTATGATTTTATTTTTGTATATTTTTACATGGTTCGTAAGCATTATATTTACTCTGTTTTACACAGCTATCAACTTTATTTTTGTAATTTTTCAATGGCATTTGTACAAAATTTTTACTATTCCAAGTACATTTTATAAGTTGGTCGACTATTACTCGTAAACTTGTAAAGCCTTGTTATCCGTGATAATTTTCCTTTTAATTTCGTTATATTTACTACTGCCGTGAATTTTTGCACATAGCCAAGAGCATCCATTTCGCTGGCAGGGGGGGGGGACACTTGACTCTAACATAAATTTGCAACTTAAAGCTTAATTTTACGCAAACGAATCTCTGAATAAAAATGATTTTAACAAACCCATAATATTTTTGAATAGTCTATCCAACGATACCCCACACCATGGGATAGATGAGAAAAAAAAAATACATCCCCACTTTACGTCTATCCCGAGGTACCCGAAAAAAAAATATTTTTCATGATTTTATGTTACCACTTTGTCGGAATTATGAATACACATACACATGCCAAATTATAGCTTTCTAGTACTTAGATTCTCTGAGCTAAGCTGCGGACGGACAGACGGACAGAGCGAAACTATAAGGGTTCCTTGTTGACTTCGGAACCCTAATAAAAAGGTCCCTGTCTAAATACTCTAACTCTCTCTATCACTCTAAGGTTTGCTGGTAGAAAACTCTTCTTTTCTTGCCTTTGTACCATTTGTTTTTGTTCCGGGGTGGAAAATCCTCATTGGATGTCCTCCAACATGGGGAGGGTGGAGGGGTCTGTCAGACTCGTACTGACTAAAAACCACCCCGGTGTTGCATCTGACACCTACGCTGGGGGTCACCTACGCTGGGGGCTACATCAACTTAAAACACTCTATGCTGTATTTCATTTTTGTTTACAATAAAGATTTAATAAGGACCGATTTCACCAATGAAACTAATCGTGATTAGTTCAACTAAACTCAATTTAAGCAAATACAGCGTTCTGATTGGTTGAGATCGTTGAAAGACTACCAATTAGAACGCTGTATTTGCATAAACTGAGTTTAGTTGAACTAATCGCCATTAGTTTCATTGGTGAAATCGGCCCTAAGACTGTATACGTAGACTTCCGTGACTAACGGCTCCGGCGTCACAGAAGCCGTGTCAGTGCCGTTGGGTTAGTGACGCCGGAGCCGCTGTGACACATACCAGATTTTAAAGTGACAGGTGCGCAACGTACGTTGCACAGAAAACATACCGCGTTTGAGTTAACGCTTGTATTAATTTCACTCCTCATAAAATTTCACTACCCCGCCTTATATGAAAAGCGAATCCGAATTTTAAATTCCACTGATTCTTTTTTGACAAAAATAAGTAAAGTTCTAATATGTTACATCACTATCTTAAAAGTGCGTGCGGCATCCCGTCTCAGTGTAAGCTGACCCTTATTTAGTTTACATACCGCAGGAGAACTTGATCTCTCGTGACACGTGACTGTTTAATATCGCCAATTAATTATAAATTATCTGTGTTTCGTTAATTAATTAATTGGGGCAAGCCTATGAGGACATTTAGATCGTTCATATTCACGAGTATAACTTTAATCCTGATACCCTACAGCGGTAGTTAATGAACTTATTTTATTTTATCTTTGTGGACGACTGAAATCCTATTACCAGGCGCGGATCCAGGATTTCTCTCAGAGAGGGGCGAATGTCGCACTTTAGTGCGGAAGGCCATATTTTTTTTTAATATTGAATAAATTTTGAAAACCATCGTGGCAAATTTTGGATCTTGCACAGATAAAAAACTTCAGGTTTTGAAAATTTTAACAGAAACAATATTAAATTGATTTTGTGAACATTATACAATTATACAAGTATGTTTGTCATTATATCCCGAAAAGCCTTAGATGATGGTGAACCTAGAACGAACATTTTAACTTGCCTAGCCATAAACTCCAGACTGTTCTCTCCCTTCCAATGATGATGATAATTTATCAATATCTAAGTAATTACCCACAAATCAAAATATAGATAAAGTTATCTTTATATTTAATATATAGATTAATTAATCTTTTTGTCTAATTTTGTGTGTGTTTTCGTAAGGAAACCGGCAACACCAATTCGAAGACATGTGACATTCACCAACCCGCCCTCGGCCCGCGTGGTGGATTACGGCTCATTCCCTCTCACAGAGAGGAGGCCTGTGTCCCAGCAGTGGGAACATTAATAGACTGATGATATAATGTGTGTGTGTCTAATTTTGAGTTTCAGACTCAGTTTGGTCAAGCCCCCGTTGCCACCCCCCTGTATCCGCATCTGCCTATTACAATCCTGTTATTTACTTGTAAACTTTTATTACAGAGAGAGCAGTGGTGGCCCAGTGGTATCAGCCGCAACTTATTAGTTGTAAGTCTTGGGTTCAAGCCCAGGCAGGCGCTTTACTTTGTGTAAATTATTTTATCACCACTGCTCTCAAAAACGATGAAGGAAAACATCGTGAGGAATCCGGCATGTTCTAGAACCAAAAATTCGAAGACATGTGACATCCACCAATCCGCAATGGGCCCGCGTGGTGGATTACGACCCATCCCCCCACACAGAGAGGAGGCATGTGTCCCAGAAGTCTAAACATTAATAGGCTGATGATGTGATGTGATGTGAAACTTTTATTACTGTAAATAAAATCGATTTAATTATTTTTCCCACTGTAACAGAACCACATACCTTGTTATTTGCTAATTTCTGAAGCATATACGAGTATACATGGTGATAATAAAATAATAACTCGACTACTCTCGACACTCGTTTATTTGTCTGAACAGCCAAACCATTTTTGACAAACTTTTGTAGATTGAACCTTGGAGAACGACATAAGATACTTTTTGCACGGGAGTAAGTTCCCTTGGAATAATTCCCTACTGTATCGCTAGCGAAGACAAGCAGCTAGTTGAATATATAAAATAATCTAGGCAGCTAACAATCTCCCTCAACTTTATCTCGATGAAATCGTTGCTATCTCGTCGAGTCAAATCATTTATCGTCCGAAGCCATCAATATCGTTGCTCAAAGTTATTGAATTACCGATGATGTGCTTACAATGTGTGTATTTGTTCGTTTTGATTAATGCTGCTCGTCTGATGAATGGTTGGCTGATTGACCTACATCATTGAATCTTCAGAGAATCGTGTTTATGTTCAGTGATTCATAATTGTTTGGAATTTATTATGGAAATAATTGAAAAAATAATGATACCCGTAAAGTTAAAAGAATTATCTGCAGTATTTCTCGTTTTGACCATTTTTTGGGCTTCCGTACCCAAAGGGTAATAACGGGACCCTATTACTAAGACTCCGCGGTCCGATTGTCTGTCTATCTGTCTGTCACCAGGCTGTATCTCATGAACCGTGATTGCTAGGTAGTTGAAATTTTTACATATGATGTATTTCTCTTTGCCGCTATATCAACAAATACTAAAAACAGAATAAAATAAATATTTAAGTGGGGCTCCCAAACTACAAACGTGATTTTTTTGCCGTTTTTTGCGATAATGATACGGAAACCTTCGTGCGCGAGTCCCACTCGCACTTGGCCGTATTTCTAAATATTATATTCTTTATTTTGCCTAATATTAATACCATGTGATTAAAAACAGACCCGCGAAGTCTATGTAGGTAGACATTTCAATAAAATTTAATCATGCAAATATTTTAATTTAGCATAACAAGCAAGATTAAAATAAAGGCTTACGGCATCTGCCTAATAAGTACAATAACGACCACAATATAAAAATATAATTGAATTTTATGGTATGTTTACAACAAAAGCTTCATGTAAAGATAAGACTTGACATTTTAGAGGAAAATACATAACTAAGACGACCAAAACCTGCCTAAAATGAACGGAAAATAATATCATTCGAATATTAATTAACACCTATTGCGATAAAATAGACATTAGTCACATTTAGGTGGGCTCCATCTTTAACGTAACCAATTTAAATAGGACCACATTTATTTTTAAGAACACTTTTAAAATTCAAATTAATAGCCAGCTACTGGTCGTGTTTTTCTAACACAGAGGTTCTAAAATGTTTTTCGAAGACATCTAATTTAAATATTTATTCGACGTCGGATAAAGATGGATGTCATTCGTCTATTACCCACGTACGCTCGATGCTCCTAAATAAGATGGATCGAGATCGGGCGATTTATATCAATTTGTAAACGATTCCTTGCTATCCTTTTCCGTTTGATCTAAATACCTAGTAAAATTTGTCTTGTTTATGCAACTTTCCAACGTACATAAAACGGGCATTTATTAAATGACCAGTAGGTAGGTAGGCGCTATTCCGTATAAAACTTACGTGAAGTAAACTGTCAATGCCTTTTTTTATCGTGGTGAAAAGCTCATGCATACTGCGCTACCACGGGGAGATAGAGCAGTGTTGTGGGACTCCTGTGCCGCTTATGGCGGGAACACGGGCATGCGTTAGCACTCACCGCCAACCTGCCGCGGCTGGGCGTCACTGGACCCTCTTTTGGGGAGTACCCTCCATCACCAGGGACCAAACCAGTAAATGGGTACCAGACGACCCCGTGTATGGCACCCTTGTTCCCTTTGTGACGGGTCAAAGCTACCTACCATTTTTCGGCCGCAGGGGATAGGGAGAGCGGCCAACGCTCACCCCGCCACTTCTCCTAACCTGCGGCTGCACCGCGTCCGCCATCAGACGGTGGCGACCCCGTCCAGGCCGTGGAAGGTAGGGCGAGCGGCGCACCGCAATACCGGCACTCCTCTCCTGCCGCGGCCTCCAAACCTCAGCCGCGATATCATATGGGTTTGGGAGGCCCCATACGGCATCGCGGCCCGCCTCAGTTGCGAAGTCGCCCAGGCAGCACCACAACCTACATGTTGACCGCTACGTCGTCGACTGATGACCAAGCCACGGTGACTGAGCCTCCCCCCCCCCCCGCCTCGACAAAGCGGGAACCCACCGGCGGGGAAACTGTCAATGCCTAGCTTTAGAGCCAAAGCATTAGAGAAAAGACAGCCCATTTCTTATTGTAAACATTGAGAATGTTCACAGAATAGGGCTCCTACATTCTTTGTTTGGTATTAACATTTTTAAAATAAGAATGTTTTTTTGGTGGCAAGCGTGAAGATTATTTTTATGTGCCAATAATTCTTGTGAAGCATCACGTCTTAATCTTTTTAGCTTCCAATGTATTTAAAGTTAGATTTATTTTAGATGATGTTCTTCGTTTTTTTACAGGTTTAAAGATTACGTTAGATTTGCCTAAAGTATTTTTAGGTAGACACTGTAAAATTGTCTGGATATGGGCTTTGCCTATGTATGAACTGCACAGACTAGAGCATGTATTATTGGAAGATTTCAATTCCGATATTGATTTCCGATATCAGATCTCGATATCGGAATTCCGATATTTTATATCGAAATTGCGCTCATTCGTTAGATATCGCGCATTTTTTTGTTAATTGAGCAAATTCGGTATTAGATTGTATTAAGAACAATAAATAAACACGTTTTTGCCAAGACATAATAAGATTTTATATTGTGTCTCTCTCTAGTCAGCAATGACTGGATAATTAGGCGCCTATTTAACTAAACTTCACATTTGTCGCTCAGAAAGAATAACTACCTACTAATGTCATGTTTTTCTGAAAAAGGAACAATGCTAAAAAAACAGAAAATCAATCTCAAAGTAGTCACGATTAGTGAATAGTAATTATTTATAAATTCAGTATAAGTATCACTAGACAAATCCATGGGGTAAAGGAGATTTCTAACAAAATATTGAAATATTATTTCTGCTTATTCCTATTAAGTTTAATGTTTTTTAATAAACTAGAATAAATTCTGAGCATAGTCTTCTTCATTTGATGCTTCCTAATCAGGAGAATTATTATAAAACATTGATTGGATATAGGTAGTGATCGACAATTACCGTGTTGAGTTTTGCCAGTACAGCTTGAGCATTATTATTGAAGTTAAATGCATCCTGGATTGCCGGGATAAACTTATTTCGTAAAATAACTACAATAAACTTAATAAATTATCCCAACTATGTTTTATTCAACATCAATGGAATATCAATAAGATAATTGATAATATAGACAAGTAGTAGATCAATCGAACAGATTAGTGATCAGATAGACTAATTTGTTGTATTTAATACAAGCAGAAGACTAAAAAATATTAACCTTTAATTTATTGAGGTTACTAAGCAAGAAACACAATATAAATTTGAGAGAAAGTTTAACAAGGATTTATATTTGTTCCGAACCAGCCTTCTTAAAAGTGTGAAAAAGTATCTAAGAGTTCATAATTATCATCATCATTATTTCAGCCAAAACACGTCCACTGCTGAATATAGGCCCTCCCTGGCCCGCCCCAAATGTCACCACATTGACCGATCCCGTGCGTCTATGCGGATTCCCGCAACCTAAGCGTTATTCATTGAAAATATAATTGTTACAACGGGAACTATGAAGCTGTGTATTTACCCTTAAAGGTAACATTTTTAGCAATCTCCAGACTATAAATTGGGGATTCAGTTCAAGTAAATAAGTCACTGCTAATCACCGTAGTCAACGGGTTTAACCAGACTATCGCGGCTCGCGGCGCTTCACAATGAGCTAAAATATAAGTGTTTTGCTGCTTCAGAGATTCCGATATTGGATCACTCAGTATCTTATTTGAAATATCGCAAATTTCGTTCCGAGATTCCGATATTAAGAGATTGCGATATTCATGCCCTAGCGCAGACAGAATATGTGGTCTTGTTAGATGGTTTTTTTTATCCTTTCGTTATATGTCTCCAAGATTTAAAAACATTGCAGATCGTAAAGATAAACGCTTACTTTTATTTTATGACAATAATTGAAAATTTTATTTGACATCGTTAAACCACAAGAATGGTTTGTGGAGTCATCATGGCTCTCGGCACTCCTGCATGGCAATATTTTTTTCAGATGATTTTTATTACATTCAATGATAGACTCCACAACAGTACGTGCAAAGTCGATGGATATACGAGTACTTCATAATTATTGCTCTCGTTATTCTTGCATTTCTTTTCAGAAGCTTTTATTACATTCAATGATAGACTCCAATCGTGGCTAAATATTAACAGCCACACAAGTTAAGCAACGCTCACCGAGGTCGGCCCTTGAATGGGTGACAATCTATTAAATGCCTAGACTCCTCCGTACCTCGGCAAGACAGAAAGATGCTCCTTATAAAATATAAGACTGAAAACACACACATTTGCATATCATTAGACAGGAAACCGAACCCATCCCTCAAAATTAATAGACTGCTACTGAATAACTCAAAAGTTCAATCAAGTAACAAACTCCGATTAATTGAACCGCATTAAACAATGCTCTTTTAAATCCTGTCCACAATTCGATTTTGCTCTCAAAAGCTAATGAGTTTTATTTTTAGCTAATCTACTAGCCGGTTGGATCAGGAAGTGCAAAGTGTTGTATCGAGAGGGACAAAATGGCATCGACGGCAGGGAGTCGCGTTCCGTCGCGAGCTCGCAGCACTCTGCCAAATGCTCTTCGGATCCGGATTTGCTAGCTATCCGGATATACGAGTGTACATGTTGACATTTACACCGTGGTGTAACGTTTGAATAGTGCCACATCGCGGTAAAATAAAGCGCCGTGTTTCAACTTTTCAGAGTGACATGGCAACCGTAAAACAGAAAAATGATGACTAATAGAGTTAAAAAAAAACACTATTGGCAATATTTCAGAACACACACTGAAACCTTTTTTGTTAATTAAAACTTTAAATTCCGCTCGACATAATGGCAAATCGCGAACAAAAATGTTTAGTATGAAAATTATCGAAATCTTCCATGATTTAAACGAAGCTAATGACAGAGCTATCCAGGAAGTTTCATACAGGTCAGACAATATTTTGGGTCAAATCGACACAAGAGGAAGAAGAAATAGGTGAGACGGTACTTCACGCCTTAACAGCTACTCAAATTGTATAAAGTGCAAGTTCAGACATGCACGGAGTACTACTCACACCTCTGGGACGGATCTGCCAAATATCAACTTGATTCACTTGAGTCGATTGACAAACGGGCCAAGAGGCTTATCGGCACTGGTCGCCTCAAAGCTCCAGAGCCTTGAACATCGATGCCGAGTGGCCAGTCTGTAGGTTTTTTATCGTTTACATTTCGGGAAGTGTGCAATGGAACTGCACAATTTGATTCCACCTAGCCTTTTCCATCATCGGACAACAAGACGTACGGCAAAGCGCCACCGGTACATCTAGGATATCCTACCCATACGTACCAAGCGTTTTGCGAATACTTTCATTATGCGCACAGCTAAGGATTGGAATTCCCTGCCGGAGTGTTTCTTTCCTGATAGCTACAATCTTGGGGTCTTTAAGTCAAGAGTGAATAGGTTACTTCTAGGCAAGCGTGCTTCACCTTCGACAACATCATCGCTTACCATCAGGCGAGATAGTGGTCAAACGCGAGCCAAACGTTAAATAAAAAAAATACCACGAAAATTCATTTCACAGCTTTTGAATACTCAAGTATCCTTATTAAACTCCTCAATTCTAAGAAAATATGTAGGTCATTTACCAGTGCAAGACCTGCAAGTAGTTTGTTTTCTTGCAAACTTTCACGTATCCAGAAGTTACGAGGTAATCGTCCGCAACTTCGCTGAGGTGCGCCTTGCAGCTTCACGGCTGTAATACACTGAATAAAGTATTTCATGAAAGCTCACTAACTTACAAACATCGAAGAAGCTGTAGGAGCAAAAATTACTGGAAACTTACTCTATGTTTAATAGTTGTTATATCTTTTTTAGAACAGGTCCAATATAAGTTCTTACTTAGCTTATTTATCATACTGGGTTGCTTTAAGCAATATTGCCTAATACAAGCTAAGCATTTAGGCTTCCACGCAAATTACGATTTTCAGAGAGAAAAATGTACAAAATAATATCTTTTTTAATTTTTAACTTGTAAAAAAAATACAACTGGATCAGAACCAGTTACAGTGTTAATTATAGACCAAATACAAATTACTAACAGTATTCCGTTTGTTAAAAAAACTGTAGAATGTGACTATTTTTTTTTCTTTCTTGCAGCTACTATCTAGGGGTATTTAAGTCAAGCGTGAATAGTTTATTGTAGGCAAGCGTGTTTCACCGTCGACCACATCATCGTTTACCATCATGTGACATAGTTTTCAATCGCAAGCCTAAAGAATACAAAAAAAAATTGTTCCTGATACGCAACGGTGTTAAGATGTCCCAACATTAAATCTTTAAGGATTCGGGCAGTTGCATCGGTACACAGTTCTATGACTATAACAGGGAAATACTCTTACGTGATTGATTGCTCTTTTTACAGAGTTATTCCTGTATCGGAGAAAAAAACTGGGTTAGGGGACGCACTTCCGTATGTTTGTTGAGCGAGCCCATTACTATGTGTCGACAAATGCGTTCGAGTAATGATATGTGTACTAGCGGGGATTATATCGATTTTCCTTGTGTGTTCGTCAAGATTGCTGCTTCTTTACTTGGTGAATATTATTTCTTATGATTTTTTAGAGTTTCGTACCCAAACGGTAAAAACGGGACCCTATTCCTAAGACTTCACTGTCCGCCTTTCTATCTGTCACCAGGCTGTATCTCATGAACCGTGATAGTTAGACAGTTGACATTTTCACAGATGATGTATTTCTGTTGCCGCTATATCAACAAATAGTATCCCATACAACAAACGTAATATTTTTGCCGTTTTTTGCGACAATGGTACGGAACCATACGTGCGCGATTCCGGCTCGCGCTTTGCCGATTTTTTAAACTAGAGCATACGAATAATTTAATAAATTCATTATTTCGAGTAACCATGAGACGAATAAAGTGTAAGAACAATGGCAGTGATACGAATAATTTGATACAAATAAATAAAATAAATAATAAATAATGCAATGATCCACAATGCAGCAGCAGTCCATTTAATTCCAGTCCATTTAATTAGAGTTGCTTTAGCTATTGGAGATTAATCCTATATCTAAACAATACTTTAAAAAGTATTTCAGGATTCGGATAATTAGATAATTCTTAACTAATGTCTGTGCCAATTAAGTAGCGCGATCTTTGCATAGCTCCAAAAACCGAGGCCCAATCTAAATTTTTCCGCGAAGGATTTGCCTTCTTCCAGCCTTCCACAGATAATAAATTAATCCCTACGCCATGTACTTTGTCAACACGGATTTATTCACCCTTGTATGTTTAAAACTAATCACAAAAGGCAATAAATACCTTAGAGGTTACATATTTGGATCGTCGAATACCCCTGTTGGTCAGACACGCCACTCCCGCGCAGGTAAGTGAAGTTGCGTGTACCGCTGTCAAATAGAACTATTTTATTGCGGTTTTTATTCGTGAAACAATTTAAATTTAACGAGAGCGCTTCGGTTAACATCGGGAACTTAAGCATTGTTTTGTTTTCAGCGACAGTTTTTGTTTTTGTTTCCGCAGTTTATGAAGGACGGAGTTAAGGGATTCTTTGTTTTTTATCGTGAATGTATTAAATTGGGCAGTCATTTTATGAATGTGATTTTGTTTATGTCATTGATTGCACATACAACCATAATAAACCAGACTTTAGATCATTTTATCTTTTTGAAAACCATTTTATTCATGAAAACACCGTTGAGAAACATTTTTGTTTACCATGAATAGGTACCGAACTTAATCATATTGCCAGCATCACTCCAACATTCTATATGTATCTGTTGCAGCCATCTTGTTAAATTAGCCAGCTAATTGGACGCCTAGGACGTTCATTAAACGCCGATTGCCAATTAAATGGCTCCTTCAGCCAAGTCATTGAGCGCAACGTTTAACCACATGGCTAAATGTCGTGTAGTTATTTAGTTAAATTGGATATTGATGAACTTGTTATGTTTGGTTTGGGTGACTAGATAGTTTAGACTCAAATATTTCGGGAAAACTTGCAGAACAAATATAATTATTTGGCACCTCCATGTTTTTATACTATTTTGACATTAATATCACACTTTAATTTCACTTAAAATTGCACACAAGAACGTACAACGTCTACAGCGCAAGTCGTGAATGTTATTATTCAATAAAATTCACGACTTGCGCTGTTGACGCCATATTTGTTTTGGTACTAGCGCCACAGTGGATAAAATTAAACTAAATTTAAATAACTTGGCTGAGTCTTGGTCAGTCATCTTTAAAGGGCTGCCTTTCAATACGCCAAGTTGTTAAACGTTGAATGATTCTAGTTCAATTAACTAACAGCCAAGGCATCCAATTACGTTTAATAAACGGCATAGGTGTCCAATTAGCTGCCTAATTTAAGCAGATGGCTGCAACATATCCAGCAGCAGGACAATATTTCCCGCACCAAAAAAAATACGTTGAATCATTTTTATTTTATTTTGTTTTGATCCAGGTAATATTCTAGTAACTTAATCTCATAATCCTGATCTCACATTCTAAGGTAGGTACAAGCTTTTCGTTAAAAGCTGTACTTAAACACGGCACTTACAAAGAAACTTAATTTTTATGTTCACATAAAACTACTTACAAATAGTAGGTTAGTTGAAATCAGGCAATAAACTTAGCTGGAATGTAAAGCCGTGTAGATTATAGTAAAGCTGCCTTCTATTATGATAAGAGGTTCTTTATAGACGAAGCGTCCATCATTGTTGAGGATAATACTAAAGTATTCGTAGGTACTGTGATAGATCTCATCTAGGAGTACAAATGATTATGATTTGTTTCAATCTTTATTATAATTTCAGCTGAAAGACATCCACTGCAGGACATAGCCGTCCCCAAAGTATTGCCACATCTATGTTTACAATTTAACTGTATGTTAGTCTTACTCGGTTTGGATTCACGTGATTTTTACCAAAAAAGGAGTGATTTTTTTACCACAGCGTTTTGGTACAGACATTTACATAAACCGACAATTTATGTTAAGCCTTACAGAATATTAACGTACTTTTTTTAGATAGAAACCTAATGAAGATCCTTTTTATCCAATAAAGGTCAGAATAATCAACAAAAAGTATCGTAAAAATGTCTGCAGAAACTTTAAAACTAGGTTGAATTAAGCACTTCTAACTAGTTCAAACAAGATTATTCCCTTTCCTCGAAAACTTTTCAATTTAGCGTTTGATTCATAGTGAAATAAGAGGCTTTAATTGAATTATGTTTTAACAATTTTTCAGTCTAGTTATTGAACTGGAAAAGATCTGGCTATAGGTTGGCTATATTTTTACTATTTATTACACTACAAAGTGAAAAATAATTTCAATTTCGGCAGTCGGTGTTCTTGTTTTTGTTTCTTCGCTTATTGACACAGACTTCCGAAATTAAAGTTATTTTTCTCTTTGTTTTTATTTGGAAGTCGGTTGTAATTTTTTGTAAAAATGCTTTTACTTTTCACTTTTAGTTGTGGTATATAATGTGCAAGTTCAATATAAAGGTACTTATAATCTCCAAAGTTATGCTTGAATAGATTACCCGAAAAACATTAAACTTGAACACAACCGGTAAAATTAGAGTGTACTACGGTGAACTGTACACATCTGCGTACCCCTTTAGAGCATACCGGCGTGATGTTATGAAATGGTGTAAACAATAAACAGTCATGCGATTGCAGCAATCCCGAGAGATTTTCCGTCATTTATTGAAGAGTTCTGTTGTATATCTCCGAAGTTCTTCATCAGATCTTAATCAAATTAAATGATCTTAATGAAAACTGTTGATTCTTATGTAGTTCCATGAGAAGCAACAGCTTTCAAATAAAAAAAAATGAATATTCAAACTCGGTTCAGTAAAAAGTACTTAGGTAAAACACATTAAAAAAAATACATTCGAATTGAGCACCTCCTCCTTTTTGAAGTATATAATGTTAAAAACTAGCTTTTTCCATGGCATCCTTCCCGTTACCTAGTATAGATTAAAAATAGTATATAATACTTAGGGATAATTTAGTTTTCTATCAGTAAAATAATTTTCATATACGGATCAGGAATTCCAGAGATTACCTTAAACAAAGTTAAACAAATAACAGTAGTTTAAAAAATAAAATATAAGATTTTTTTCAAAAACTTGTTTAAACGCGAGTCTCTCTTTTATTCTTCCTAGCCCTTGCCCAATTTAGGTAGGGTCGGCCCTCCTTATTTCACGGCGCCAAGACGTTCTGCCGAGGGTTGTCGGATCAGGCAATTTCTCCTTCTTGAGGAGCTTCGTGATACTGGTCTACCATGTCAAAGGAGGTCGTGCTCGGCCTCTTTTTCGTTCTCATGACATGTCGATACCATATCATTCTACTCTCCGTCAACTTGTCCTGTATTTGAGCCACCCTTATATAGTACCTCAGATGTATTCGTTGCGGACTCTTTACTCCTCCAGACCACCTCAGCATTTTTAAACGTGAGTGTATCAATAATAAAAATATCGACTTTATTGACATCTGTAATAGAGGTTCGAAAGCATACTGTAGATGGCAGCGCAAACTCAATTTCGTGATTCAATATAATTTTGTACACGAAATCGACATGAACAGAGTCACAAGTAAGCTAGAGTTTATAGTGGGGACTATTACAAGCATCTGAAAGTTATTTCCATATAACACACTTTGCAAGCAAATGGTTATCAACAGGATAGCATAATGTTATTAGTAAATAATCCCACTGATATTAATCCCCTTGCCCCTTTTATGATACCCACGGGACCTGATGGGATGGACTATTCATAGTCCCGACTAATGATCCGTCTTATAGCTATGAATGTCACTATCTGACAAAATCATATTTTGAGTTATAGATTAAAAACAAAAACCGCGAAATAATAAAAATCGATGCTGTTTACTGAACCTGTAGCCTTTGTTAAGAAATAATTGGAAATAAACATTATTATTATTAACTATAAATCATATGCGAGAGCAAAAAATAGATCTAATTGCGCACTTTCGAATAAACACATTGTTAGTTTCACTCAATTACTTAACCTTATAAAAAATATGATTTTAAGCATTTATCGACAGGGTTACCGACATAGCCCGAAGAATTGCCAAACTTAAGTGGCAGTGGGCAGGGCACATTGCTCGCAGAACGGATGGCCGATGGGGCAGAAAAGTTCTGGAGTGGCGACCGCGAACCGCAAGGCGTTGCATTGGAAGGCCTCCACCAGGTGGACCGA
Source organism: Anorthoa munda (assembly GCA_945859665.1). NCBI lineage: Eukaryota > Metazoa > Arthropoda > Insecta > Lepidoptera > Noctuidae > Anorthoa > Anorthoa munda. The sequence goes on along the minus strand of OX243911.1, from coordinate 11,947,919 downwards.
TGACCTGGTGAAGGTTGCGGGGTTCCGCTGGTTGCGAGACACACGGGACCGGTCAATGTGGCGACGCTTGGGGGAGGAATATGTCCAGCAGTGGATGTCTTTCGGCTGATATGATGATGATAAAGCATTTTTACTTTTTATACGGAATCTATTGATAGTAGAAAAATACTGCTTAAACAGATCGATTGAGAAATTTTTGCTGATTACGGAGGTATTAAAAACTCAAATCGACGAAATGTCATATAGTGACACTTTAGCTATAAGACGGTAGTAATGGCAGGATTATTTGTTAGTTATAGTCAATACTTGGTTACCATTTTCATATATACGTCTTCCTCAAAGCACATTTTCGATATGACTGAGAACTGAGAAGTCTTTCAGTAAAAGCAGACGACCATTTGGACTCTCTTAAGCCGAGTAAGATTTGAATGCTATTCAGTATTAGAAATATATCCAGCTTTAGTTCAATAGGAACCTATTAATATGAAGTTGCATTGCATATTCATATCAAATAGTTTTCCATTACATCGGTACTAGAATACTATCACAAGATACCGTGTTTCTATGAATAGTACAAGATCCCACCGCTAAAATTTGGGGTCCGTGCCCACTCAACCCGATTAGACTCAACCCGAAGAAAAACACCTGCATATTTCTATTTTGTTAGGCGTAAAAACGTGGATGTATAGTCAGGCAGAAAAGTGTTGATTTAACGATTGCATCACAGAGAGTGTAAAATTTAAATAATGGTTGGATAAATAAATCAATAATTAAACAAGTAAGTACTTATCCTTTTTAATATAGTATACTCTTTTTACTTTGTAGTAAGAATCACAGATTATTGTTAATTATCATAACAAACTTATAGCTAGTGGCACGGTGGTATTTATTGGATCAGTCTATAAACGTGATTATAAGTATTAGGTTAAAAAATAGGTACTTACTTCCATCGTTAAGTTATTTAGAATTAAATATCACTTTGCCTGACTTTACAAATGGCACTGAATTGGTAGTAAAACTTCTGGTATTATTCTTCGGGTTGAGTCTAATCGGGTTGAGTGGGCACGGACCCAAAATTTGCAAGTAATTGTTTTTAATAAAACTTAATTTTCATGAACTGTAGGGTTGCCTGACCACCGATTAATTCTCAATCACACTAATATTATAAAGGTGAAAGTTTGCAAGTGTGTGTGTGTATTTGTTTGTATGTTTCTTACTTCTTCACGCTCAAACGCCTGGACGCATCTGGATGAAATTTGGCACAGAGATAGATTATAGTCAGAAATAGCACATAGGATACTTTTCATCCCGGGAATATGTTCCCTCGGGATAATCTTCGAGTTTAATGCGGGCGAAGCCACTGACAGAAGCTAGTTTCCTATATTTAAAAAAAATGTACTTAATATTATACTTAATAATGTTTTTGTACTTAATACGGCAGGCAAGGTCTACAATCACTTTCCTCAACCATCACGTATCATTATATGTATATTATTATATTTATTTATTTTATATTATTTTATTATCTCATATTATTATCGTATATTTCCCTTAGCCTTTCCTCCTAAACCAGCAATACTAAAACAACCACACTACAACCGAATAAAGCTCTATATGGTAATGTAACGGGCCACAAAAACCGTATCTACCTCTCAAAAACACTTCGATCTATTTTTATATTCCACTACGTAACGTGGTTGTTTTACAACGGAGTCACGTACAACAGCATCTGTCACGGGGAGTTGTTTTAAAACCGATGTGTCGTTGAAACTATGTTGAAACCAAAGAATGCATTGCCAGACGTACTCGGGTTGAATTGCAGACATTCGGGACACTTCTAGACAGGACTGACGCGTAACGCGACTCCACTGCATTCTTTGCGCTCGTCGTCGCTGTTATTTTAAGTTTTAAAGTCGTTTCTATTGTTTTAGAGCTTTGTCAACGGGTTAGTGGTTGGGAACTATGAGTGTGCTTTAAAACTGTGACTGTACTGTTTACCAACTGCTTAGAACGGAATATCCTACTGGATTGGCTTTAAATGTTTCAATTTATAACATGGCAGTTCAAAAACGCGCATAAATCTAAAATATCTATGATCTGGATCCCTGCCACTTCCAGAAAGCTTCGCAGCAGACTAGGCAGACGATGGCGGGAGAAGTTAGAAATAAATAATAACCAATGATCCACACTAATACTGGACACAATCAGCTTCATATCATGGGGGAAGGCCTCTACCCAGCAGTCGGAGGATACAAGCTGAGTAATCAGTAACATTATATTGAATTCAGTACCACTAAGCGATTTAGCTTCAATACACTTAAAAACCGGCCAAGTGCGAGTCGGACTCGCACACGAAGGGTTCCGTACCATTATCGCAAAACACTGCAAAAATATCACGTTTGTTGTATGGGAGCCCCCCTTTAATATTTACTTTATACTGTTTTTAGTATTTGTTGTTATAGCGACAACAGAAATACATCATTTGTGAAAATTTCAACTGTCTAGCTATCACGGTTCATGAGATACAGCCTGGAGACAGACGGACAGACAGACAGACAGACGGATCGCGAAGTCTTAGTAATAGGGTCCCGTTTTTACCCTTTGGGTACGGAACCCTAAAAACACACTTAAATAAGTATAACACTTACTATGCTATTTTAAGTGATTAATCTCAAATGTACCCACCCATTAACACACACAACAGCAACAATGATCGCAATAAACTTTCAATAAAAAAACTGACAACATCGTGTAAATAAAAACCATTTCTTGTCTCAACAGTGCCATCAAAAAGTGGCTAACCATTGTTCACTTCGGAACTAAAGAGTCCGTTATCAAACCACTTAAATTGTAACACGTTCTACCGCGGCTTGCCTCGTGTTCCACAACTGCTAAAACAAAGAAAGAACGCACCTATTACTCTCGTTTAAGATCGACCATTACAAAAAGCTAATGGTTATCAAACTGGGCCACCCAAGTAGATGAATTTAGGAACGTGAGTTTTATGTAACACGTCGTAAATTGCTATAGTTTGCCTCGCGTGCCCGCTGCCCTGCACAAACCTAAATCTTTCCACGAACATCCAGCGCATAGCGTACAGCTCAAAGATATTTTTTGTAAAAACGAAACGTAGAAAGTATTAACAACGAGGATGGCATGAATTTTTTCCCCGAACGTCAGGAATTTAAATTCTTCTGGCTCCTTACGCGATCGCGTGTGGTCTAATTATGAATACACCACAATAGCATTAACTTTTTCTGTAAGAGAAAAAACTTCAGCGGTTTCCCTGCGAAAATGGAATAAAAGTGTAAAGGATAAAGGAAAACTTCTAGACCTGTTAAGTGGCGATAGCCTACTTCGCGGCTCCATTACTTAGCATTTTATATGCTGCTCGACTGCGCCTGTTTACTTTGAACTTTTATTATATTTACTTATCCAAGAAAAATGTTATGGCTCTACCCCATTTTCGGTCACGCGAAATTTGGCGTTTATTACGTAATGTCTTTGGATATTTAAATTATATTCTTAATGATAAATGAATGTGTTTTATATTATAAAATTATTTTAAGATCTATCGTTTGGTGTCTGAATAGATTTTTAGTCAAATTAATAAGACTTGTCCATTTTTACAGAAGCTTAATCGGTCACCTTTTAGTCTAAAAGGTCTTCTTTGGAATTGGTCTGGTTTTTGAGTCATCCATAAATAATGCGATTAAATGTAAACGTTTTAGTATTAAATGCTTTTTCTAAATGTCACATCTAAATATTTAGTGTTTCAGTTTAGGCTAGAAATTGAGACTATTCAATAAATATTTAATTAGATGACCTATGGGTTAAGAGATTAGACAAGATTTCGATAAGATAAAAGATAGCTACCTAAATTATTATAAGAAACTATTTAACAAAATGTCAAGTCAATAAAAGCGGTATTGATTGTATACTTGTACAGCCATCACGGGCTGCAAAGTGGGGCTTTGCACAAAGTTTGAAAAGTTCTGTATGACTGAGTTTCGTACTTGCGAAAGTAGTGGTCAACGACCATTTAACGACAATATCAGAAATTAGTATAATTTTTGTATTTCAAAAAAAAGCTTCATAGATTGTCTTTCAAATTTCAAACTTAACAATCATTAGAATTGGGCCGAGGTTCGACCCCATAGAGGTAGCTCTCAGCGTGCTCGCTTAGGTTAAGTTTTATGACCCTGGCTGGAGGCTCTAGTTTAGTCTCCACAGGATAGCCCAGTTAAACAATAGATAAAAAAATATGTCCAAAAGTCTTGGAAAACAATATATATCACGGGAATTTAACGCGATAATTAAGATATATACTGTTTTCCATTATGAAACGCGAAAGTTTTAAAGTTAATATTCCAAAAGTTTTATTAAAAAACACCCTACTTTTTTAGTCCACTTTGTGGCTCCACCGGACAATCTATTTCCAACCTAAAAAAAAGCATACTTAATTAATAAATTATCTACAGCCTTCGAAATCAAATTCAATTTCAAACACGCTTTATATAAAAGCATCTGACATATAACAATATTTAATTTGACTCCACATTAATTTTAAAAATCGCCTATCTAAATCAATAGATCGTTATCTATCTAAATTCCTTGTCGCGTTTTAAATCTTAACGAAATTATCATTTTGCGAACTAACCAGTTTTATACGATAAAAACTTTAATATATTACACTAAATTAAATAAGATTAATGTCTTTGATAAATATTTATTTGGCATCATAACACCTAATTAGTAATAATTTGTAGTGTGCAATGTATCCAGAGTGTTTTTGTTAGCATTGTGTGCACGGCTGTACAAAAATCTTACTATCCTACCAACATTATAAATGCATAAGTTTACACCCGCAAAATAAGTTAATTAAAAAAACAAAAAATCAGCTCGCGAAGATGTATCCTCCGTCAGCACAGCATGCATTTTAGTTCGCTTTTCAAGCAGTCGAATTTTTTGTTTTTTTTTATTAACTTTTCTTACTTATATATATTTTTTTTCGAATTATGTACATTTAAACATATAAGTGTAATATATTTTTGAAATCACCTCTTAAAATCCTTTATGTTGATACCCCACACAATAGGTTTGGAAGAAAAAAAAATTTGGTCCCCCACAATATGGCGCCCAAGAACCGCCATTTTCCTATTTTCCAATTTTCATGTAGACAGTGACACTCGCGGGGTTCAGACGAATCGATTGACGTAAGAACCATCAAAATCGGCCCACGCGTTTGGTCTCTAGAACGCTACATAGGAACAAACATACATACATACATACATACTTACATACATACATAGACTGATAAACACATTACCCTCCTTCGGCAGTTGGGTAAAAACAGCTGAACGGATTTGGATAAAATTTTATTTTGCACACCGATAGTTTATACCCGGATTAACACATATGATACTTTTTATCCCAGTAGAATGATGCCTTAGGGATTTTAAAACATCAACAATAATTTTCACATTGGCGAAGCCGCGGTCAGAAGTTAGTATTAAATGCACACAATCGGTAGCTGATAATGGCACATTCGATGTGATAACCCCAGACAACTATCTCGACTGAATTAATGAATAAAATTATAGTAATTTTATCGAAACTGCAAAAAAGTTAATTCCAGTTGTTGTTTTTAATCTTTCGAGGAGCTCGTGGCTAAATAATAACTGGTCGATCATCAAGGTTAAGCAACGCTTGACGAGGTCGGTCCGTGGATGGGTGACCATTTCAACATAGCGAGTTTCCTTCGTGGCTCAGAAAGCACGTTAAGCCGTTGGTCCCGGCTGTCATTTGAAGATCTTTGACAGTCGTTACGGGTAGTCAGAAGCTTGAGATCTGACACCAGTCTTGCCAAGGGTTATCGTGTTACCCAGTTACTGGGTTGTGGACGTCAGATAGGCAGTCGCTCCATGTAAAACACTGGAACTCAGCTGAATCCGGTAAGACTGGAAGCCGACCCCAACATAGTTGGGCTTTAAATAGTCGTATTAGAAGTAACTGCATAAATAAAGTTTTAATAATAGCAATACCAGTTGATTTGTTTTTGTGCTTTGATGCTATGAAATATTTTTACGGAACGTGTAAAATTGGAAGAAAAAAAATAACCTTTAGGTCAATGTTTTCGTGCAGCCGCCGCAACATTTCATGTTCACACCTATGTATTTATATTTTACAATTTATTTGCATAGTTTAATGTGTATCAAAGCATAATAAATCGCGCCGCCCACGCAGTATCTTTAAAATATATTAACATACACTTGACCTTTGTGTTGAATTCTATCAAGGCGAACATTACTCAATAAAATGTTTAATACGGTGCTAAGTATAATATCGAGTGAGAACAATAAGCCATAAACATGCAGTCATATCAACGCATAATACTATCCCATGCCAAAGAAATGGATTTTTCTTTATTTCAATAATATGCGGCGCAAAAGCTTCGGAGTAGAGTTACTCGAATCATTTCGCGCACGACTGGATTAAAATAACAGTTTAATCGCAACTTATATACATTTTAATGCTCTAGTCGTGCCGTAAAAATATTGCTCGGTAAAATACTCGCATTCGAAAAAGCGAAAGTTTCAATTTTGATTCGATTCGTTTCATCCAATATCGTGCATGCTTACATAATTTCACGCATTCTGCTGTGGGAATAGGCGAAAATTCAAAACGTCACGTTTCTACCTCCGTCGTTTGCTCCACATTCATGATACCTGAATACGAACTGAAGATGGTAGACCTATCCCTAGAAAGGGAGTTGACCACACCCGGCACATTCATGAATACCTTCAATATGAGCTCACAGACACAACATGAACTTATAAATAAAAGAGTTTCAAGCATGACTTGTACCAAGTCGCTCCAACGTTTCAACGTCACGGGTGTCTTCAATTATTAACATTATAGGAGTTGTGCATAAGGCGGTTGTTATGAATAATAAAATAGGAGAATACGCCGTGAAACAGCAAAGAAAGTGCAAGGGGTGCAGTACAATGGCAAGTAAAGGCAACAGTGTAGGTTTATATGCGTTGACAATGTGCATTGTGCCTTAGGACGGGTCCACGAAGAATTTTAATATTCTCAAGCGGAATATACGGACTTCATCTGCCTCATAGCGACGCAGTTTGCACTACACAAAATGCTTTAAAAATTCATGCCGGTTATTCAACCCTGTTCTGAAACGGGGGCAGGATTGCCGTTATTGATTTTTTGGACCTTTACTTTGGTGCAGTGCATTAGGTAATTTAATATTAATATGAAATTTGAGCTTATAGATTATACATTTTGAGTGCTTATTAAGGGGTTACTCCCGCCCTTACTCCATACTAAAATATTTAAACGGATTTTTCTGATCAACATTTCATTTTAGTACATACAGGCTTTTAATATTTGAATCTTCTTTCCCTCAAACTCCAAACGAGGTTCAAGTGATTGAAAGCCAGAAGTTTTAAATTTTGGGATAAAATAAATACTACTGCATACTAACGAAACCCTAATCATTGAATTGCATAAGCATGTTTTTGTTTTTGAGAAAATTCTGGATCACTATTAGAGAGAAATACTGCTTCTGACTCCACCCCTCAGCGGGATTTTTCTTTTCAGTGACAAAAAGATTCTTGCTTCTTCGACATCAAAATGTTCAACAGAGAACTAGGATAATATGAAACACTAGATTACGACAGAAGGCCGGGTGGTCTATACCTTCTTGGAGACCATTACTGTAACACCTAACATTATTCGTAGTCACACGCAACTATAACTGTCAGATAATCGGTTTCCAACGGAAATAGCAACAGTTACTAATATATTATGTACAACAGTTTCATTGACCAGAAATCACCAACAATATGCACTTGTGACTTCGTAACATTTGAATGCTTTACTAACAATGCAGTCAACGTAAGCGCCTTGTGTACAGTCTCCGGCGCATATTTACATATGAATGTGATTCGCTCAACGAAACGTTATGTTAAACTTCTTACTGTTCATTTGAGATGTCATTTAATCTTTAGCTTTGATGTCTCCCGTGGTTTTGTTTCCAAAAACGGTTCACATTCATCTCGTTAATTTTGTTTATATTCAGATTGGCAATCGTCATTGTTAGTTTGTAGTACACGAACAGTTTAATCATTTAGTTTGTTGTTTTTCTCTTCAAATTGCCTTTCATCGTAGGTTTTCAGAACCACCTGGTCTTGTTCACTTCTGTACAATCTCTTTCATTAACCAGTTCAAACATTTCCTTCTCTTCACTTAGCTGCTCCATATTGTACTATGAGGTTCCATTTACTGTTGCTATACATAATACTGCAAGCAAGATTGTGCTTTATCCATTGTTATTGTTTAAGAAGTCATCAAGGACAACAATAACCAATCCACCCTTTCATCCTAAAACAAACAAACATAGAACACAATTCGCTGCAACAATAATTATGTAAAACACTTATATCTCGTTGGAGCCGTCACCAATGTTTTGATAGACGCAGACGCAGTATCTACCGGAGTCCGGAACAGAACCCAGACCGTGGGTGGACGTTATCGCAGCGACGTGAATCAGCAATTTTCAACTAATTAAAGATAAACAAAATTTGATGCGCGTATGAGCTTTCGGGTTTAGGGTCCCTTCGTACTTTTGTATCAGGTTCTTTTGAGACATGATTTCTTATGAATAAATGTACGTATGATTTTTGTTGATTGTGATAGAATTATTGTGGAAGATGAAGATAATATGTGCCTGCTTCGTCTATTTAGTTCCAGTAACTGTTTTTTTCTTAAGTTTTAATAAATGTTTTAATTAGCATTTGGCCACTTCCTTGGCGTTTACTGGTTTTTACGATCAAAGTGAGACTGGTTCCACTGTTGAACAGAGTTACGTAGACTTACCCTTCTGAGCTAGGATTGAGTAACTTAATCGCCTGGGGTATATGAATGTCACCTTTTTTGTGGACGTGATTTATTTTCTAATGCTATGCACTAGACATGATGTCCTAATGTGAGGTCACAAGTGGTACAGCAAATCCTAAATTACAGTGTCATTTGATTCAGACGATAAACTTATAATAGGTATATCATAAATAACAACATTCTTAAGGCTATAAGAAACGGTATTCGCGGAAGGCAAGTCTTCAAAGGCCCACTTAACTCCAATACACTTACGGAACCCACAGGTCGCTTAAATTGCTTGTTTTTTTTAATAAGTAAATTAAATGCAAGGGAAAATTAACTCTTCTTGCAGTGACGGCCAGTGACGGTGGAGTGACGTGGCCAGCCATTACGGTTCGGAGGTCGTCGACCTCACGACTGGAAAACGCGGCAATGTTTCAACTACCTGTTTACACTTTGTTTTCTTGTTGAAAGTTAGATCGAGAAGTTTTTAATTACCTTATAGGTTTCATGAATGAGTGGTTTTAATTTGAATGTATTTTTTTTATTATTTATTTATTGTACAGAAATAAGTAAAACATCTTACAGTATTCCAAGACGATGTTATACCACAGAATAAATAATATTATTATGCACTATATTTAAATATAAAAAATTAACAGTAAAAAAAATTCTAGTATATATTTCCACCACACCATTGCTTACCATCAGGTGAGATGGTGGTAAATCGCGAACCTATATCAAAGAAAAAAAAATCTATTGACTGGTAGTATTCAATGGCTATCCAGCAAATTTGTACAATTAAAATAATAAATGTCTTTAAAGCTATAGATTTTTCAGACAGCAAATAAATGACATAGATTTTTTATTTTCCATTGCAAATCGTAAAATTGGTTGAATGGAACTGTAGTCTTTTTCTTAAAAGAATGATACGCTCTTTTTATTGAGGATATCCCGACCAAGTAGTAAAATTTAACCGGGGGTTCTTTTTGTTTAATCAACTTTTACGGCACGAAACCATGGGGACATTGGCTTAAACCACAAAGGGTTTTCTTGCAACAAAATTTTACAACCTGGTTGCGGTCTCTGAATTATTTTATAGGTTAAGTTTTGTTGTGCACATTTTTTTTGGTACGTGGGTGCTAGGGATGCGATATGGTTTCGTTAAAATAACATTATCCTCCTTAAAATTTTGGACTTTGCCGCAGTGGAATAATATATATGTACCTATATATTTTAGACTTCAAAACATCAACCAGATTTTTATGCAGTGTAGTACACTTGCGTTTATAATTTTACGAATAAATATAATTATAATAAACTAAGACTACAAACATAAACACTTAAACCAAAAACTACTCACTAACTAAACCAAAAAAATATACTAATCTAAAATATGGCGTCGAAAAAGTCTTTTGGGCACATTACCAGTGGACAACGATGTTGTCCACTGGTAATGTGCCCAAAAGACTGGCAGCATTGCCATTTCTTAGTTAATTAAGTATTTTATACACTGTATATACTTGTATCTATGTAAATAAAATAATATATTATAATAATAAATTATTTCTTTATTTTCTCATAAAGAAAGAATTTATCATTATTATTATAATTAAATAAACTTTGCAGAACACTTAGGTAATATCCCTAAGTGTTCTGTAAAGTTTATTTAAGTACAACCGTCTCTCTCAATATTATTTTGGTACTATAATGAAGAATTAATATTGTTTAAATACAGTATTTCTAGACTGTATTTAAACAATATTAATTCTACATTAGATTTTTGACAAAGAACCTACTTATCGTAGCTTAAAGGATTATCTGTTATTTAATGTATATCTCACGTCCCAAAGCCACTATAAAAAATAATATACAAAGTTTGAAAGCAAAGTTCTTCTATTACATTACAGAATTGCATTTCAATGTTAAACAGGACTATAACGTGAATATACATGTTCACTATCATAAGGCGATCTTCCCCTATTATTTTTGTCCCAAAAATCGGAGCCATGGGCTATGAAATTTCACCCATGGCGGGCAATTTAATAAACTTATCGAGTAACGATATTTAGACGACCACGAGAAACACATTAAATTCAGATTCTTGTCCTGTTTTCATTAAACACACACCCTCGCGTGCTAATGGAACAGAGAAAACTGATGAGTTGAACTCTAAGATAATTAATTAATTACCCATAATTAGGTAGATATTGATTTTTTTTTAATATTATGATATATTTGATTATACCATTTTTTCTAGTAGATACATATAACCGAATTGATTATTTTTTTACTTTTAATCTATTTTCTGAAATATTTCCAAGGAAAATAATAATAGTCAAGCATGTGATTTGAAATTCAATATTGCAAAATTATTTTGTAAATGCATGGAATAAAAGGCTTTTTTATATTTTTTATTTTTATTTATTAGGTAGATATTGTAAATTCTATCTATAAGTAGATATCTTTAAACTGTTGGTCCTTTCACAAATATTTATTGATTACCATTTCAAGAGTTCAGAAGTGATATAACAAATTTTACCTATTATCACATTACCTACCTATTATATACAAATTTCCACTTCCCTCCATATCATGCAGTAGACAGAACAAACAAGGCTAATAGGCATAAAGGGTCAATTTTGTACAATGTAACTACATTATGTATGAATGTATTTCTAAAACACCCGCAGTATGCATACTGCAGTAGTATGCAACTTGACAACATACAGCCCATCACAATAGAACACGCCAAAACTGTCGGAAACCGCATTTCAACCATCACACAGGGTGAATGTTCGCAATCGAAAATATATCACTCACACGAAACAAACGCCCCATAATGTACCAGCAGACAACTCGACAGTTTTCGCTGTCAGTTCTCTAACGTGGCAGTTTAATAAAAGGGCGGAGCGCCCGTATAGTCAATAGATAAGATCATAGACGTAAACACGAATAAAACCGAGACTACACCAATTGGCCGATACCCTTTTGTACCAATACCCCGGTATCCCTTTTATTTGTACACGAATAACCTCTCCACTGTTCTGCTGAACCCAAATAAGCAACTTTAATTGAATCGAACGGCCCTCAACGAAAGGGTGACAGGAATTTTAATCAAATGCAATTACGTTTTAGAGTGTGGTAAATAACAAATGAAATTTTCCAAAAAGCTGGGGCTGATAATATCGTATTGTTTCTGTTTAATTGACTTAAAGAACTTATTCGATTAATACGAAGTGTACGTAGCGCTTGGGAGAGGCCTATGAAGACATAGGCCTCCCACACAGGTCCAGCAGTCGACGTCTTTTGGCTTATATGATGATGAAGATGATGAAGTGTACATATGAAATGGATGAGTTTCGATACAAGTTTAGCCGTTTAGTCGCTTCATCAGTTTTGTGGGTTTCAAACCGCCAATGCTACTGATGGCATGATTTGATGTTGTCAAGTAGAAAAACCGGCCAAGTACGAGTCGGACTCGCGCACGAATGGTTCCGTACCATTATCGCAAAAAACGGCAATAAAATCACGTTTGTTGTATGGGATGGTATTTTTAATATTAGTTGTTATAGCGGCAACGGCGGTTGTTATCACGGTTCATGAGATACAGACTGGTGACAGATAGATAGACAGATGGACCGTGGAGTCTTAGTAATAGGGTCCTGATTTTACCCTTTGGGTACGGAACCCTAAAAAGTGACGATCGAGATAAATCGAATTCTTGTCTTTAGAACGCCGCGATCACAGATTTAAATAAAAATATGTCACGACCGCCATCACTTTATCGATTAATCAGGACTCCAAAATCCAATTCAAACAATTTTGGTATGCAGGTTCATTTTAAATGTAGTTAGTGGACAGAAACTTTGTCTAATAAATCGTTCAACTGTAAATGAACTCAAATAAAACGCCACCTAAATTCATTCCTGCCATTATTCGCGTATTTCTGCGGCACAACTCACAAAACGAGGTTAGTTGTTATTTTGTGTAGAATTCAGGGAGACCGCTTTTTCCGGCGGAAAGTTTAAAAATAGAATCGTTTAAAACACACGTGCACTATTGCGATCTTTAAATGCAATGTGTTATTGCTGTAGTGCCGCAAACAGTACTGAAACAACCCGATTCGGTACCAAACGATTTGTCGATATATTCGGTAATATATCAAATGCTCAGATACTTGATGTTTTATTAATTTAGTTTTATGATTCCCTTACATGAATAAAAGACAAAGTAAATTCGCGATATTTTAATTTTAATTGTAAGTCGTAGTAGAGTGTATCTAATTTTATATTGTTAGATGTATAGGCTGCCTCTTTTGGGGAAAACCTCCTCCTATTCAATCTTGTGTAAGTTTTAACCATAGTGTTTGTCTAGCCGCAAAGCTATTATCGTAATACACCGCGACCGTTATGCAAATTTGTTCGTACATTCGTCACTAGATGGCGTTGTCCAATTTCAATCCATATCTGAATCTCGATGTTAAGAGTTTCCGCCGATAACGTATGTGTCTATTATTAAGTATTTTTGTAACCTCTACACTACTAGTACTATAACCTGTATTCTACGGTGTTATCACGACATCTACGAATAAATCAGACTGTGGGTCAAAGTGTCGGCATCAGTGGTCCACACTCCCAAGTAAAGACTGAAACCTTTTTTCATTCAATTCTCCGTTCTAACCCTCATGAGTTAGAGGGTTCTTCAGTGTTTTTACTGTTTTAGCGACAACATCACTCTATCATGTCTTCTTTCTTGCTCTAGCTTGTTTCAAAAACACAAGAATCGATTCAAATATTTATTTTCAATAAGCTTGAAATATTATTGATCTTCATAAATATTTTATAATTTACATACGATTTAGGAACGTACTTATGTACTGATTAAAACTTTCCATTTACAGATGATTTTGTTTGTAATTAAATATGGTAATATACAGAGCGAGTCGTAGAACCTTCAGCGTTCAAGACTAAAATCAATATAATCGAAATTCAATCTTTATATTTAAAATAAATTAAACGATCTTTAAGTAGGACCAATAAGCTTTATCAATTTTGAATGTAATTGGATGATGTTGTAATGGAACCGGAATAATTTTGAATATAACTAATATAACCATGCAGTATTACAGCTGTTAAATCTGTTTTCAATTATGTTGCCGAGCTTATCAAAAGTCCGTTTAAAATAAATATAGTTAAAAAAAAATATCGGCATAAAAACTGTAAAAATAATTGAAAAGATTTCTTAAACATCTCTAAATAGTATAAAGTCGCTGCCACGTCTGTCAATGTCATCTTTTTTTCTGTCAATTTCTTCTAAACCAGGCCACGTATTTTGGTATGGGTTGCACTATTAGAAAGAGCGATAAATGAGGAAGGTTTTTGTATATAATATAATGATGATGTGTTTTCTGTATGTATTTTCTGTGTGTACATTAATAATAAAACAAATAAAAAAGACGTGTGGCACTCGCGGACTGCCGCGGTAAAGCTATTGCATAGCATTTTTTATCAACTTATGCAATTATAATGTTCTTTTTTTTTATGCTAATTCCCAATTGAAAAATGTTCATCCATCAGTTGTAAAAACTTCTTTAGCAAGAATAAAAAACTTCTTTGTCAACCGGAACCGAACCTCCGAACTGGAAAACGCGGCACCAAATTCTGTGTGACCCTTATTACCACTGGCATAAGGCCACTTTTAATTGCCACGCAAAAGTGACCCGTATTCTTAGGGACATAAGGTCGTTTTCTTTGAATACCAATATTATTAAACGCCAGAAGTACAAAATCTTCCATCACAGGACGACCCGAGCCGGCACTTTTCTAGAACCGACCTCGAGCCGCCACCAAGAACGAACCGGCGACCAAATCATAAAAACTAAAAAGTCCCATATCTTGGAAACGGCTGGAGCTAGCTGCCGGAGAACAAGATAACATAACCCCCCCCCCCCCCCCCCCCGTTAACTCTTTACTTTTACCCCCGCAATTTTTTTTTACTTCCGTCTAAAAATATCAAAATGAAACTTCTATAAAATCGCGCAACAAACCCCTCCTGCCCCTCCCCCCTCACCCGCTCCCACACTCGGAATCCATCGTCCGATTTCGGAGCAGCTCGGGGTGTCAGGATTATTTTTGTTACGGAACATTTTCGTTACGAAAAAAATTGATTTTTTTTTATTCGGTCGCCGCGCTCAAAGCCTGTGATAAAAGCTCAAAGCCCGCGATAAAAGCTATGCAATAACTTAAAAATTAAATTGTATTTGTATATAATTTGTCCCGTGTAGTCCCATAGCGTGAGTCTCTAGGCAAGTGGCATTCGATTTCAGCGAAAGCTTTAGTCGAAATGTCAAAATGTGAGGGATTGATCACGTGATTTTTTGATATCGCTTGTCAACCCCATACAATTTTGTCTTTTTGACAATCGCTATCACCATGCTTTCGATGATAGAATGTGACTTGTCTAGGGCCTCATGGTTGGTCACTAATTTTTTAATCTAACATCATCGACATGATGCATCAACTCTGGTCATCACCTAAATTAAAGTTCTGTACCAGACTACTGTAATACAGCTAAGAAGAGTTATGTACCACTCAGGGAATACGTGCATACGCTACGTTTGCAGGTAATATATTGCGTACTATGTCTATTCGGAAATGTCCTGTACCCACAGAGCACAGAATGATGGCAGAGATGATAGTCGGTACCTATCATAAACATAGAGATGGGCTGTGAAATACGCACAGGATACTAGGCGGTCAATCTCTTTTAACATTATAAAAGTCTATATGCAGAACCAGTGAGGTGCACAATCAGATATCTAGAATAAGACAGCTACTGCCCGCACTATAACTTCATCTAACTAACATTTTCACTTTCATTTCATATCTGACCTGATCTGATACTTACTAAAAAAAATCTTGATATTTGTGTCGTGGGTCCACCAGACACCCTGCAGTGGTAAGACGGATTGGATGCAAAAGGGTGGTGCAGTTTGGTTTGGTTCAGTGTCGAAATGGTCTTTCCAGCAGTGCACTGCAATATGTTGTGTTAATTGATTGATTTGTCTCATAATGCAAGTAAGTGCAAAAGTGTTGATAATGCCGACTCTTGCAGTGGCCGACGAGGCGTATCCGTGCTCTGTACTAGTACTGAACGTAGATTTCGCTTATTGACTGCCACAATGAACGGTCTTGAGGTATTGCACTATCGGTTCCTAACACTGACATCTAATATCGTTAGGCTAAAAGCAGTTGTGATAGTAGCTACCAAGAATTTTCTTAGACGTTTTATTGCAGATTTGTTTTACTCTGCTTCGTTGGTCTATAAATGCTGATCATAAGAATATGAGATTTTGATTTCCACGTACGGCATTATTTCTGGATTTTCATTAAAGAATTTCAACATCTGGGATCTGTATTTGTTACCAGTTTGGCAAAACCTTTGTCCCTTATTACATGAAACTGGGGTATTCCTCGAAGTAGTTCGCTTAAGCACCTAGTTCCAGTTCATTTCTACTTTCCTGGTAGTTTTAATTAATAATAAACAATTAGGACAGTTGAATTTTAAAACGTCTATCGATATTATCGATTACGAATCCTTCATGATCTTCTCTATGTTTCATCGTTGGTGTGCTTCGAGGAATACCCCCACGAAACTTAGTTAAAATTTGTGAAATGTAATTGTATTCACACCTTTGACCTTTTGGGTAATAACGACCGCATTTATGGCATTTTAGTTCGGAAGGGTGTAATACTATCCTATTTTTAGGCGACGCAAAAAGAATAAAGTTATACGGGTTAGGAAATATATGTCCTGAAATACTGTCCAAAATCTGAGCACGCAAATACGAATCCTGATTCGAAGTCGTGACATCAAAACATACAACCAATAGGCCACCACTTTCACTACTACAAATACTCTCTATCATTACACGTAATGATACACAGTGAGAGTAGTTCATATACACAATAACACATACTACAGCATTTCTAATGGATGTTCCACACGACTGCACAGAAGTAACTCACTGTTATGATGCTATAGTATTATTATGATCAAGTTTGACTCACCCGTAGATGTAGGTGAGGCTTGCATTATCAAAATCATTTATAAATACCAAGTTGATCAGATAGACGCCACGCTGCGCGCACAATCAATTTATAGCGTAGTCGAGACAAATTGCGCGGCAGTGCCGTACAGATGGCCATCTCTATATTAGAGGCTGGTGTAGGCCAGACTATATATGACGTAATTTTTAGGGTTCCGTACCTAAAAACGGGACCCTATTACTAAGACTCCGCGGTCCGTCTGTCTGTCTGTCACTAGGCTGTATCTCATGAACCGTGATAGCTAGACAGTTGATATTTTCACAGATGATGTATTTCTGTTGCCGCTATAACAACAAATAGAATAAAATTACTATTTATGTGAGGCTCCCATACAACAAACGTGTTTTTTTTTTGCCGTTTTTTTGCGATTTTGGTACGGAACCCTTCGTGCGCGAGCCCGACTCGCACTTGGCCGGTCTTTTTTATTGAAAATACGTGCCGTTAATTGGTGTCATCAAATTGGAAACTCCGCCCAAAAAGTGATTGTAACGAAATTGCTGATTTTGTATCGGTCGTAAAAATATAATTTACAGCCTAAAGCCGATATTTGGGGAACCAATGACAGCTAACTACAATACTAAAAAGTTGCAGTTTTTATAGACAAAATATAAAACGTATAGAGATATCAAATACAAATTCAGATTGCATTCTTATTTTATCGATATTTGATATAGTCAAATAAATAGGCGTACGGTTGACATAACACTTCAACTATTTATCGATGTTTACAGTCGATAATGATGCGTACGATTTTTAGTTTTACGACTTAGTAACTATGACAAAAGTTGAGTCTCTTGGGGTCGAGCCTTCGTCGCCCAAAAAGTATCGATAACTTCGTAAAAAGATACTAGATACGTTACGAAACTTAACAACCGAGACATAAAATGAAACTATAATCTTAAAGGGTCGTATAAGTTGTTAAATTAATAATTTGTTTTGAAAACTAACACTCGTAAAAGAGCTTTTACTTAGTGATGAGAGTATTTTTGATACGAATTCACATAATAAAAATATTTTTATTCGTATTTTATTTGTCTTTAATTTCTTTTCCCTGATATGGTAAGCAAACTTTGAACTGGTGTCGTGTTTTTCCTCAGAACTACTACATTTAGGTATTACGTAATTACTTTTACTATAGAATAATACAGTGTGGTAATACCCCCGATGAAGAATTAAAATATTTATTTTAATATTTGTTGTTGGGCATTTATTTATGTAAGTACTGTCAAACTGGATGAATAGGACCGCAGGTGAATAGAAACAAAACTTTGAAGGTAATTTTCACGTTATTTAAAAATTATTTACAGCATTCGAGTAGGTACTCCAATATATTAGATAATTATTTAAAAAAAACCGGCCAAGTGCGAGTCGGACTCGCACACGAAGGGTTCCGTACCATTATCGCAAAAAAATGCATAAAAATCACGTTTTTTGTATGGGAGGCCCCCTTAATTTATTTTATTTTAATTTATTAATTATTATTTTTTGAAGTAAATATACAACTTAACATTCTGTGAATATTTCAAGCGCCTACCTGTTGCCGTTATTAATATCGAGCAAAAAACGGCAAAAATATCACGTTTGTTGTATGGGAGCCCCCCTTTAATATTTACTTTATACTGTTTTTAGTATTTTTTGTTATAGCGGCAACAGAAATACATCATCTGTGAAAATTTCAACTGTCTAGCTATCACGGTTCATGAGATACAGCCTGGAGACAGACGGACAGACAGACAGACAGACAGACAGACGGATCGCGAAGTCTTAGTAATAGGGTCCCGTTTTTACCCTTTGGGTACGGAACCCTAAAAACGATGCTTTGTTTGAAACCAATAAAGTGGTATCACAGTTAAATTTCTGATCAAAGTTTTGTTCCCATTCACCCCTGCATTCCTATCCACACCGTGTAATGGTATGTATTGGTGTAATTATTTTGGTGTACAATTAAAGCTAATTCTATCTAACTATGTATCTCTGCTTTAGCCTGAAGACTTTGGTATTAAACAAGGGTTTGAGATGTTGATTGTAATTCCAAATAATCAATTTACAAACCTGTCCAAAGAAAGCAAGGCAAGACTTAAGACAGATACACGGTAGAGAAACACCCCACTGTTCCAAAAAGTTGACCCTTTTCATAATGAGACTTGGAAAAATAGATAAGTGTTTTCCAACACGACATTGCAAAATTCCATTCCATTTTTAGGGTTCCGTACCTCGAAAGGAAAAAACGGAACCCTAGGATCACTTTGTTGTCCGTCCGTCTGTCTGTCAAGACCCGTTTTCTCAGGAACGCGTGGAGGTATCAAGCTGAAATTTATATCAAATACTCAAGTTTAGTATCCCTTAAAGCTGTGAAAAAACTTTTCAGCCAACGCAATCAAAAGATACATACGTTTATGCCGCAAATTTTCGACACTCGCAAGGGAATCGAAACCTACAGGGTACTTCCCGTGAACTCAGAATCTTGAAATTTGGTACGAAGCAACATCTTATAGCGAAAACCGTAATTTTTTAGTTACATCATACAATAAAAATATTTTTAATAATTTTAAACTTACTACCCCTTTCCTCATGAACGCGTAGAGGTATTAAATTGAAATTCATATCAAATACTCAGGTCTATAAAATCTTTAAGCTAAGGTTTGTACGGAACTCTCGGTGCGCGAGTCCAACTCGCACTTGGCAGGTTTTTTTTCAATTCCCTGACCATCGAACTCAATCCAAATGATCAAAACATCAATATTTTACATTCCCCTCAACTGTCACAATTTCGTGTACAGTAACGTCATAGCGGTATTGTCCGACTGTCGGACGATCGTCAAGTCCGAGTGACGTGGCCAGTCAGACGTCAGGCGTCAGACGTCAGATGTCGATGTCACGTCACTGGCGAGTGAGGGTTGACTTCGAGCGTACCAAACGTCATGTTGGCAATCTACGTAGCAGGTGAGATATGGAAGGTTGATTGTGATTACAGTAGGTGAAATTATGCTAACGCTTTTGATTTTATTTAACACTGCAAAACTGCGTGCTGTGCATTGATTTTCGTCATGCATTCTGTATTTTGATGTCGAGATAAATAAATAATTTTTATTATTATTATTATAGTATAAACAAAAAATAGCCAAATGCGTGTCGGGCCACGCGTAGTTTTAGGGTTCTGTAGTTGCATAATAATGGGGATTGAGAAGAGGAGTTTTTGTTGTTTCATGAACATTTAAACGGTTTCAGCTTCAATTTAAAGCTTAATTATGAGCAAAGGGATCCCTGAATCGAAAAATTGTTTTTACAGACCCGTAATATTTTTGAATGGCCTTTCCAACGGTACCCCACACCATGAAAAAAACCATCCCAGAAAAAATCCCACCATACAAGAAAAAAAACATCCCCACTTTACGTGTAAAGGAGGTAAAATAAAAAAAAATGTTGCCATGATTTTATTTCACCACTTTGTCGGCGTAATTTATATGTATATCCGTTATAGCTTTCTAGTACTAAGAGTCTCTGAGCGAAGCTGCGGACGGACGGACAGACGGGTAACTATAAGGGTTCCTTGATGACTACGGAACTCTAAAAATGGGTCTTTCGTTAAATAATGGCATCCCACGTCATAGGTAAGTTTTGCATTACACATCAAGAGAATGGATATTAAAACGTTTTAATGTTATAGAAGCTACTACCAGCCACTTTACAAAGATCGTCAATTATAGAAAAAAATGGTAAATAAATGTTAATGTCTTTTATCGTTTGAGTGAATATAATATATAGATTAATAATATGTTTGTTTTTAATATAGTTGGAAAACGGTAGATACCTAATGAATAACAAATTAACAAAATAAGCCAATTTAAAATCGAATCTTTCTAAAGCATACTTATCTATTCCTGCAAACCTCATAATTAAATTATTATCATTAAAGCAACAATTCAAACTATAGGTCAAACTAATTATCGTTATAAATATGTATGTCGTTATCAGTTTCGCATTTCAACGCATAAATATCGCACGGATCTCGTTTTCAATCTGCGCGCCCGGTTTACAATTCATTTCTTCGCAATTTTAATAAACTCATCAAATCTCCATCAAGATGCTATCTGGGAACGCTTTGCATATGAATGTGATACGTCAATCTGCCTTAAGCAAATAATATGCCACTCCTTATTCGACCAACAGCTGTTAGCCGTAAAGCCAATCTTTTGACCGGAACACTAACAAAGGAAACACCATTCAAAAGTCCTGTGCAAGTGTGCAAAACCCTCTTATCATAAAAATCAACTCTATCAGTTAGCAATAGAGGTTAATTTACGACATCGAAGGTACAGCCAAAAGAAGCAAGACACGTTTATTTTGTGAAATCCAATTTTCTGCTGACATCTCATCTGTCAAAAAGTAAACGAAGGGTGTTGTAAAAGTATCTAAGCAATAACCAACACTATACGTTAGATCATGATATTTGATTTACTGATGTTCTCAAGCTAATCAAAATTTTAGATCCGCGAATAATTCTAACTGGAATAAGAGATGAGTATCAGAATCATATTGATAGGCCGTGAATGGCCATGAATCATTTCTAGTAACAATAAGCAACTTTGTTGCGACTATCTACAACGCAGATTTAGATAACCGTAAAGTTCTGAAGATAACTCAACAATTAATCACTCGGAAAGCAATCGCATCGGTCATACGATGTCACTCGCCGGAACGCGTTTGGCTCTGCTCTTGCGATTTTCCCGATAACTCCACCTCTTCAGTACTCTTATCGCTATAAATCAGACCACCGGCTACTATACACTTTTGGAAATAATGTCAATCTGATTTGGTTATCAAAGACATCCTTACTCATTGTGCTCCAACCTCCGCAGCAGGGGAGTAAACGGTACATTTCTTGAATTAAGACGCAGTTAGTATTCAGATTCAGACTCCCTACGCCTCGACGAGGAATGCGTTCTGCCTCATAAACTCCTTCAAAGTATACATACCGAGCCTCAATACCCACAAACCGACGAGCGTTCGGAACTTAAACGAGTAATTACAGTGCTTATCCAATTTGGCAGGGCAGAAAAACGCGACCCCCCTTGTACAGGAAATTTGTTTTAAATTTCGACAACAATGGGGAGATCGCGAGTCGGATAATTGCGTACGGGAACAGTCCGTGACGCCGACGACGGTATAAATCCACCAGCAATGAACGGTTAATAATAGCTTGCACAGGTTAAACAGCGCTCTCAATGGGACCCCGTGACAGCAATCTGCAGAATCTGCAATTGAGTATCGCATGCTTCGCGCCGTTTACTCCGAGCCACTTGCCGACCATTCGAAAATCTGTGATAATATTTTCACGACGACCGACGATAAAAAGATCACAAACAAGATATTCTGAAGATGTAAAAAGTTTTACTGTGTCAATAAATCACTGAGATTATAAATTGGTTTTACAACCTATAGGTGATCGGAAAGTGCAATAAATCATAAATGAAATGGGGGTTGTTACGGCCGGTGTCCCTGGAGGACCATTAGAAGATTCCAGAACCCTCCCACGGCATCGAAAAATGTTAAAATGAAGAAAAAGTTTTTAATTAACCGTGGTTTAATACTGGTGCAATAAAACTAAAGAGCTTCGATCAAAACAAATCAACAGTTATAATGATCGTCATTAATCATTATAAAAATTCTTCATCGCCACCGCAAATAAAAACTAATATCTACAATCTCGTGTTCGGTTACATTATGGCTATCAGTAACCATTAAAGTAGGTGCAAGTCAACATCAAATCATATCTGGCATCGATAAATTGCCAAATTATTTAAATCACGTGTGGTCCAGGCGGAAATATATTATTCAAATATATATTTACATGGCTGTGAGGTTTTTAAGAAAGTCAATATGCATAATTGTGTTTTAAACATTTCTTAAATTTTTGATTTCTTACCGTAGGGAATTAAAATTGAATTGGAATTTTCTTATAGGACACTGCAACAAGAGTTAAAGCAATAATTTATCAATATTGTTCACTATGGCTTCCTTTCTTCATTCGAATAAAAGGAATATTAATTATAATTTTTAATATAAATTTCAAAGAAAATAACATCAGTACGAAAACTTGAAGCATCTACATAATATGTTATTAGCCCACATAATGAAAGTCTTGAAAGTAAACGACCACAAAACTTTGGCTTCTAAGAACGACCGGCCTAACGTTCTACATAATTTCTTAAGTTCATCGTCAGAGTAAATTCACGTGTTCTGACCTACGTGCCTGCTCGCTCATTCGTCTAGAGACAAACAAACCACCAAACTTAGCATCTTACAACAGTCTCAGCTCTAAATGGAAAGCTTAATTAATGCTCAAACTTAAACTCCGAATCGTCGTCTCGAGACCACACTATTCTTCATTATTTTGCTTGAGCCATATAAATAAATTAGCCGTGACGGTTCGCATCTCGTATGCGACATTAATAACTGGTAGTACAATGAGCATTACAATAACAATTGGAACAGGAAGCTTGTAAACCGATTATGCTGATCGAGCGTCACTCAGTATGACGTGCACACAATCGATTGCAACGGATTTATGAATAAGATATCGAACTCGAAGCTTGATGTTATCGAGCAGCTCTTAATCGAAGTCATGAGAACGAATGCCCACTTCCTCTAGCAAGTTAAAATAATTAGGGACATTGGACAAAGATTAAATCTCAAGATTACGCTTAATCTTCTCGGAGTCTCAATAAACGTTAATGCAGCGAAATGAGGATATCGGCAATTTACGAATGAAGTTGCATGAAATCGGTGAATCATGATGTTAATTTAACAAACAATCCAGCAAGCTGTAATTTGCCACTTGATATGCGTAAACGAAACAAAGAAAATTGTATCGTCGATTGCGAACGTAATACACGACAATCATAGAATGCAAATGCGATTTTTCAAAGCCGATAATGATGCGTCAATTTCCCAAGACAATTTCCAATAGTAAAATAATACGATCAAATAGAGGGCGAGATAAATTGCAGTCCTCTGCGCGTTCTGATCGCGATCGCGCGGCGCAGATAAAACGCAAAGCGACGGGAACAATAACCGATGCACTTCCTTTGACAATAGTCGCGGCCAGACCAGCGACCAGCCGACCGGCCGATGCTAGCCAGTAATTTATACGACGCCCAGAGATCGCAACGATACGCCCCACTAAATCGATCAATAATCCTAGAAAGTGATAAGACCCAATGGGAAACTATCAAATTGAAACGTCAGCAGGGTATAATCAAGCGACACACCACAATTTATTATACGGTGGGAAGTTGGCCGGTCGCGTCCAGAGTATAGCGGCCCGTAATAATTATGATGTCGCTGCAATTCTAGATCGGCGCTGGTGGTCTCAACGCGTTCACCAACACGAATTTCCTTTCTATTACTTAAGTAAACAAGCTTCGGGTAAACCTTGCTCCAAATTAAAAGTGTTGAACCAACTCTCCCTCAGAAAATTCTGAATTAAAATGCATGGTTTGAGGGTATCTCATTATGTCATGAAGTTTATGTCTTTAACGTTAATAATATGACTCGCTTTATGGTACGGATATGGTCGAGAACAAGACACGAGACACGCTCAGTTTGTCTTGGGCGACAAACACAAATATTAGACACGAACAAGCAACGGTACGGAATAGCAAATCACAGTGTATTTGTATAAGAAGCGTACTTTGAAGCAGGTTTGTATTTGTAAACAGAGCAGTGAATGTTCAATACAGTTAGCTGCCAATGACAGTGGAATGTCGCTAACAAAATCAACCTTCTTTTTCTTGTTTGCTCTGTAAGCACTATTATGAACGATGAAAAATGAAAACCCAGTCAAATAAAGATAACATTCTGAAGCGAGAGGAATCTACAGCTGGTAAAATATTTGACCATTGTACATAAACTTATCCGGAATATTTCCGAATTCTCAACGCAAGCTTACTGAATTACGATACAAAGCACATACAAAAAAGCTCTCGTTTACTACGCACAGCTCATCAAAACGCATGAGAAACAAGGTGTATGAAAATGGACGTTATTATCAAGAACGATAAGAAACAAACGAGGTCCTGGGACAGCACCCACTTCTGCGTGCCTCTGATCCGAGTCAGAGTCGCTTGACAACTAAAAAATTGTATTTTATTCATGGAAGAAACTTTAACATCGAGTTTATGTTAAAAATCCGTAGTGTAATGGAAACAATGCATTATGCATTGCCTCGGCTTGACACAATGACATATGGAGTAACTTTTGTTTGACGTTAGGGACGGGAATTTAAAAATATCAAACATGTAAAAACGTCAATACGCTTTCCACAGTTTTTCACATTACATTGTAAATATATTTTTTGCGTCGGTTAGCAATTTTTGCAGTCAATTTATTTCGATAAAGAACGAAGCGAATGTTCGGCTTAAGTGGACGCTGCGTTTACGCATAATTGGAGCTCCTTTTTGCGCACGAGTCGAATACGAAATGATCCCGATATTAATTCTGCTTTTTGTAAATCTCCTTTAACATTTCTTACTAGTTCGTATTCGATCAAAGTTTAAGAAACTGTGGGTTTGTACGTTTCATTTTCTTCGATTCGATGAGCACGAATCGCGAAACAAAAAAATGTATTACTGTGAGATTTAGATCTTTTATGTTCACTTGCTTATCTAAACTAAAATGTTCAGTCAATGGAAAATAGTAACTGCGATCTTTGACCTCATTCACATTCTTTATTTTCAAGACCACACTGTTTATTTTGAACAATGTGTTTCTCGATTGGTCATAATAACACGCTGCAAGCGCACACAATGTAGAATCCATCACGTATCGTCCTAATATAACGTCTAGCAGTGTCCGATGCCTATCAATTTGGGCATTCTTCAATACACATCGATGATGGTGAGATACTGTCGATACACGAGGTATAAAAACAATAATGTGAGATCTGTGAGGGGCGTGACTTGCGCGTGGGCAGCGCGTCGGTGGACATTGTTTAACAGACCACGCCGATATTAGAGCCCAAACATCCACGCTACGAGATTTTATCGTAATTATAATGTTCTCTTATTGGTATTTACACAGGTATACTCAGGTGATGCTATCACGTAAAAGTGTTTTGTAGTTTTGAAATTCCACAGCGATGATGGGCAGGGTAATGAAAGTTGCTTAATAAGTCATAATGTTTACAGAAACATCGATTTTTGATTACTTTATTTTCGATTACCTGACTATACAAAATGGTTGCATCGACTCAAAATTAATCTGATATCTTTACATATTGAATATTAATATTCGATAGTTATCAGTATCACAAACGAACTGCTACCGTACGCAACTAATTTCAAAGTTAGATTCGTGTTTTCAATACATACATTTTTATGAAACAGTTTGTTTTATATCCAACAAATTATGCATTCGATCCGTTCCGTACAATACACAGCACTGACCATTAAACATTCCCTTAAATAGACAGTAAAAAAACAGACCGTAAAAAAACAAAAAACGACACGGAGTCTATTAGCGTTTTCCACCTAACAATTCAAAGTAGACCGCGAAAGGCTTGGCATATTATTCAAATTCGCACACGTGATTCCGATTGTCACGATGCTCGGGCTTTGCGGGCTAATTAAGCTGAGCACGACACAGGATCACCGTGTCATGAATGTCATGAGTCCAGGCGAGATCTTGGCTGCCGTCATGACTTGTGGAGAAAGCAAATTAGAGCTATTAGTATACGCCACAGAGAGAAGCGAATACCATCCCCGAGTAATAGGTGTGGCAATTAATTATAGAACGTCGTGATGGAAAGTCCCGGGACTACAGTGTTGTCTTTTTTAATTAAGACGGGTTTAGTGTGATGGCAGGGATTAGTGGTGGGTTGGGGAACGCGTATTGGCTTTCCACACATTGTTGCTTATGACTAGTTAGTAGCGGAAAATGGTCGTAATCATCGTCACCATACTAGAATATTCTTGATAAAAATGTAACTTCACAGGTTTTTTTACGCTTTCGCCTCATTTCCTTACTAAATTATAAAACTATCAGGGTTAGGAAGAAAAATTAAATTGGGACCCCCGCAATATAGCACCAAAATCCGCCATGTTTATTTTTGTTAAATGTTACTTATCTAAGAACACTTGGGCGGTCAAGACGTATCTAAAGATGTCATAATTTATATAAATTCGTCTAGCAGTTTGAAATATATGAGGTAATAAAGAATATTACATACATACAAGATACGCGCGAAAAACATAGAATAGAATAGAATAACCCTTTCCTTGCTGTCGGGTAAAAATTGAGGCGATGAGGTACCAATTTTTCACAGACGTATGGAAGTTGATATTCAACAACGAAAACTACACAGACCTAAATGATGGAAACAAAAAAGATTTCAAAATCTCATAATTCCGTTGTTTCGATATTGATTTCAATTTGTCCTAACGTTGCACGTTTAATAAAGAAATTAACATTTTTTCGCAAAACTTGAAACAGTTTTCAATATAAAACCTAATTGAGTAATACGATCGATAACTTCACCAGAATCTTCCGTTGATAAAGACCAAAGCCACATTCGCTATATAGAATAACTTCACCCATAACAGTCCTTCACACATCGTAGAACTTACAAGTGCTATTGATTTTAACTGTTGTAAAACATGTGCAACAATAATAATGGCACTTAGTCCGTTAGAAAACGAGTAGTTTCCTCGCCTGGTTTAAGAATTAACTTGTTTCCCTGTTCAAGAGGCAGGAAAACGGCTATAAATTCTCTTTTCATTCAAGCTATGCTAACAAATAGTAAAATGTGCTAACGATGTTGGTTTATTTGAATAACACTTCCTTTAAACATGTAGCTTATTAGTTAATGGTATAACATCCCACTTGTATTTATCGAAGGAGTACGCAGAAGTTCCAACATAGTTAAATAGTTCAATAATTATATTTGCGCCATTTGGAGTTGAAACTACTTGAAACATTAGGTCGAGGTCGAGTTTTCAAGATTTACGCAAACGGTTAGTCGACTTTTTATATGACCAGAAGGCTGGCTGTTTCCTCGGCGAGAGAATCAGCATTGCCATCCAACGTGGTAATGCCGGCGTTCTAAGCACTTTTCATGTTGAGAGCAATGTGGACGAAGTTTTAGACGCCAAATGACCTCTGCCCTTCTTATACGCGTTCGTAGTTTTTGATTAAGTACATACTTACATACATAAACTCACGCCTTTTCCCGTGGTGGTAGGCAGAATCTACAGAACCCCACCTGCTACGATCCTTAGATACTTCTTTTGCTTTACTCACATTCATACATCTAGTCATACACACACTCCGGTTATGAGTACTGCGCACCTGGCCTTTCTGAAGAACATCACCTATAAGGTCTATGTAAGTCTTTCTAGGGCATCCCCTCCCGGCGTTTCCATTCACGTCTGTCTTGTAAATACCTTTCGTTAGTCGCTTAGCATTCATCCTCTCAACATGGCCAAACCATCTCAACATACTCTTTTCAATTTTAGTCACTACATCTTCTTTTAAACCACAACGTTGTCTTATTACCTCATTCCTCAATCTATCATTTAAAGTTACACCACACATACTTCGCAAGGAACGCATTTCTACTGCATTAATCCTACTTTCATGTCTTTTTTGCCATACCCATCCTTCACTTCCATACATAAGTATAGGCACCAGCACGCTGTTGTGAACAGCGAGTCGATCTGCCGGAGACATCGAGTTTCTGGTCACATGCGCATGTATAGCACCATTCACTTTATTCCCTGCATTCGCTCTCCTTCCCACATTCTCTTCAATCTTTCCATCCCTTGTGAACATACTTCCCAGATATAAAAACTCGTAAACTTGCTCCACACTCTTATCATTTATTTTCACTTCACACACCGATACATCGTCTTCTCTTTCAAACACCATTACCATTACCTTTCATACACGATTTAAGTAGATATATTTATGTAGTTATTTTAAATTAAGTTAAATAAACCTACATTTCGACTGAAGATTAGAAAAGTGTCTCATGTAGCTCATCCCTACTACATGAGATTTTTCTACTTGCCATTAACTGCCAGAAATGCGGACACCAAGTTGTGACTCAGCAGAATACCCGGAACGGTAAAACGGTGAAGGAAAACATCGTGAGGAAACCGGCATGTCCTAAAACCAAAAATTCGAAGACATGTGACATCCACCAACCCACACTGGGCCCGCGTGGTGGATAACGGCCCATACCCTCTCACAGAGAGGAGGTGGGACTGTGTCCCAGCAGTGGGAACATTAATAGGCTGATGATGTGTGTAATGTTATGTGAATACCCGATAGAATTTAGCCGCAGTTTTGGCACGATAATGACGAAGTGAAGTCTATCGTCCAGTCCAGTCCAGTAAAAGAAAGAAGAAAGAAAGAAGTCCGTCTTAAAAATAATATACCGAGAACGGTATGAACCAAATTCAAATATGGCAGAATAGAAAGTGATCAATCTTAGACAAGCCCCAAAAAACTTGCCAAGCTTGAAAAACTCCCCTAGTCCCGGTTCAAGGTTTTACATCAGATCTCACAATCCCATATAACTTAAAGAATAAATAGAAAAACTTCAAGTTACATAAAACCTCAAACCAGCCCAACTTAGCATATTTGACATTCAAAACCACAGAGAGGCGCATTTCTAAACGTTACTAATACTCTAACAGGTACAAAAATATGTTTTTGTGCGTGTTCATATAAATCTGACTTGAATGACGTTAATCTTGATAGACGTGATGGCTTAGTTTTATTCATTAAGCTTGAATGTATTTTTTAGTTTGGCTATAAAATTGTGTATTTTTGGAGTTAGAGTTATGGAGTGCACGAATAAAGCGCTTAGTGGTTTCCAAAAGTAGCCCGCGTCAAACTAAAACAAACATGTATTTTTTGCGCGGAACTCTTTTTCTAAAATAAAAGTAAGTCTAAATCTAAGCCACTCTTTGAAACATCAGCTATGTGCCAGTGAAAGCCCCTTCAAAATCCGTCCAACCGTTTCGGAAATTAGCCAGAACAAACAGACAAATAAGCAAAAAAAATTGCATGTTTTTTTTATTATGTCTAACGCGGAAACTTTCATCACTATGCATTATTTTAGTAAAAAGGCGTTACTGTGGCATTACAAACAGACGATTCTATTTTATATTTTAAAAATAGTCTATTTTACTCAGGAATAATGTAGGTGAAAGAATTTTTTAAATAGGTCCAGTAGTTTCGGAGCCTATTAGGTACAAACAAACAAATCTTTCCTCTTTATAATATTACTAGTTGTTGCCCGCGGCTTCGCTCCCGTGAACCACCCCACAGGACCCGTTTTCGGGATTAAAAATTAGCCTATGTCACTCAGGAATAATTCAGCTTTCTATTGGTGAAAGAATTTTTTAAATCGGTCCAGTATAGTTTCGGAGCCTATTCGGTACAAACAAACAAACAAAAAAATCTTTCCTCTTTATAATATTATTAGTATATTAGTATAGATTAAGTACAGATTTGTACAGATGGATGGTCTTTTGCGGACACTGGACGTCTCTTAAAAGTTGACTAAAAGATAATTTTAGGTTTAAGAACATTTTTGTCCTCTCTGCCTGTAATAAGGTGACTTTTAATATAATATGTAAACCCATTAAATGTCATGTGTAGTGTTTATAGCAATATAACTTATATCATATTTAATTTTATAACGGCATAGGACAGGTACTAATCTTATACAATGTTTCAATACTAATTACGTGTTATGGGGTACTTACAACATTTTAATAGTCCATATAACTAATATTTTAGTAGATACTTCATATTTATTGATCTTAAATAATAATATATTATAAAATATGTATGCACATACATCGACCGTCAAGATCACCGAATCGGCGAAAGTCAATTGTTTTTCTATTGTGTCTACTAATTAGCACTCAAGGGGATAATAAAGCTACTGCTAAGCATAATTCCTAGGTTCTATTCTTGAGTCAGGCAAATTTGTATAGTTGAGTTAAAATACAAGATGAATAATTTAACAGAACCCACATTGCGTATTTACATTAAAAAAATAATATGTCGGGAAATATTTAGTATCCGGGAGCTCGATTTTGGGGTTCTTAGGTTAAAAAACTACAAAACAACAACTAGAATGAGGCTTCAAGACGCACGGTTATGCGCCATCGGTACATAGTGGACATTCCACCGATACGCACAAAGCGTTTTGCGGATACTTTCATTATGCGTACAGCTAAGAAGTGTAATACCCTGCCGAAGTCCTTTTTAGGGTTCCGTACCCAAAGGGTAAAGACGGGACCCTATTACTGAGACTTCGCGGTCCGTCTGTCTGTCTGTCTGTCTGTCTGTCACCAGGCTGTATCTCATGAACCGTGATAGCTAGACAATTGAAAATTTCACAGATGATGTATTTCTGTTGCCGCTATAACAACAAATACTAAAAACAGAATAAAATAAATATTTAAGTGGGGCTCCCATACAACAAACGTGATTTTTTGCGAAAATGGTACGGAACCCTTCGTGCGCGAGTTTTTTTTGGCCACTTGGCCGGTTTTTTTTTCTGATAGCTACAACCTTTTGGTATTAAATTCAAGAGTGAATAGGTTACTTCTAGGTAAGCGTGCTTTACCGTCGACCATAATATCATCAGGCGAGATAGTGGTCAAACGCGGGCCTATCGAGAAGTGTTTCCATCTGTCTTAGTAGCATCCTTGAGTCTGGACTTATACACAGTTGATGGCAGGATGTAAGCTCGTCGCCTATTACTGGACTTAAATATAACTGGCGAAAGGACAATGGCAGAAGCCCATACATTGTTTTAGCTGAGATTAAATTCCTACGTCATTAAGGCCGGGTTTATCACTGTAAATAATCGCAGAATTAATGTGACAAATTGTCAAGCTCGCTTTATCTGCTGTGATTGGTTGCATGAATTTTCAACAGCCAATCACAGCAGATATTCAGCGATTATTATTCCATACCAGCCGATAATCTAGTGTTGAGAAAGCGGGGGTAAATGCAAAATATCTGGTTTAACTCTGGGTTATGTTCTAAATTAGTTTGTGCAAGAATTTTTGTTCGAGAACGCCGAGTATAATAGACATTCAGTCATGAACTTTTGTAGGTCTGTAATGTCTGGGTAATTTTTATAATGTCTTTAATATGTAATATTATTCGATTTCGTTGAATT
The DNA here is from genome assembly GCA_945859665.1 of Anorthoa munda. Lineage (NCBI taxonomy): Eukaryota > Metazoa > Arthropoda > Insecta > Lepidoptera > Noctuidae > Anorthoa > Anorthoa munda. Next base: position 11,915,705 of record OX243911.1, on the reverse strand, counting down.
AAAAGGATAATATCGCATAAGTATTTCCCTCACCTAGTTATTTCAGAATGAAATATAAAATATGCTTTATGAAAAGAGTTTATTTATTTATACTAAGCGACATTGACGTGTATCAAAAGATCGTCGTCAACAACCAGACTATATATTTTTAAGACTTGGATACTAGTCTTTTTGCCTATCATTAATTTAAAGTAAGTAATACATTTATTTCTACTACACTACATTATTCTTACTTCCCTGTAAGGAACACCTACACTTACACATAATCTGTATTGTTAATTCATTTTATTATTATACCAAATACAATAGCGATTTATTTACTACTCTCACTACATGTCACTTGTTAGAATAAGTGTAAGGTGGCCACACTAAGCTAATGAAAGTTAACGAAAAAATTTAAATATGTTTCATTTATAATGTTTTTTTTATCCGTGGTGAACTATTAACTAGTTGTGTGTTGTGACCTAGTTAATGTTATACATTAAAAAAACGTAGATTATTAATGGAATTTCATTCGTATATAACTCACTTTCAGACGCTCAAATTTAAGTCAGCTAAGATTTCGCCATTGTTCTTTGGGTACATACATATGCACTTAGAGGTGCACCTCTGCTTAATCCTTCGAGCGATATAGGGGTGATGTTATGTTTATGTTATACATAAAATATGCCTACCTACGATTACATTAAAACATGTTTTATCAGAAAACTCTTTCAACTAGGGAGAGGTTTATATTCATTGCTAGAAATAAGAGACTCCTTAGTTTCGCTACAACACCTGGTGCCAGATTCACTACGCAGAAACTTTACGACGCAAAAAAATCTAGACTGAGATATTCTTTTCCCAGAGGTATAAAAGCCTTAAATCTTTGAAGTATTATGAATACGATATGACAATCTGAAAGTTTGAAAAAGAATCGTCTTGCCATCGTTTCTTATCTGCATATAAATCCATAGAAATCGTAACAACAATCAACTTAACAATAAATACACTTTTTATTATTTTACAAAGCTTAATGCTAGTACTAAGCTCACAGGGCTACTGGCGAAATAAACGTAGGTCTAAATTTTATAATCCATAAAACCATATAAAATAAGGCGCTTAAACTTGCAACCGCAGTTACGAGGATCAGAATCTGCGACCATAGAATTAACGTCACAAAGAACATTATGACGTCAAAGGTTTATGGTCTATTTTATTCCTCTACAGTGCAAAATAGGTGTACCCTTAACTAAAATCATCTCCGAGTGTGCCTATAAAAAGAAATCCTACTTTTATAATTTACAACATAAAATCACTAACAGCAGGAGCCGATTTCCTAAGATTATTGTCATAAATTCAATCGTAAATAACATATGGATGGCGAAAAAGTCTTAAAGACATATATTTTAGTACATTTGGCAATAAAATTATAATAATCCGAAAACGTGTCGATTTAAAACCTCCAGGGTCAAGAGTCTATCAGCTAATCTAACGTTTGCGAGATCGATATCGGAGTGCTAAAATATGTTTACAGCTTCAATATAGTTTAACGTATATTTTAGTTGTTTTTTTTTTTTAATATGCCGAAAAATTTAAGTTTTATGATATTGTTGTGTAGCTACTGTACGTAATATAAAATGATGTGAATTATATTTATTTACCACGCCTTTTAAAACGCAATTTTTTAAAGTTTGAATTCTTAATGTCCTAAGAGTCCTCCCAGACGATATATCAAACCTTGTGGTTTTTCTTTAAATTGGAATCCTTGTTTAATTAAGCCATATTAATCATTCACCTGCTCGCACCCAACGCAATATGTAATCAACAAGATGAAAACACAAAACACATAAATCGTGACTTCTAATCCCGCCTTGATCTATTAAATTAAAATATTTAAAGGGTTCTCCCAAAACTCAAGTAGCCATTAAATCGCTTCAGTTACCTCATAACGGATTCAGTAATTTGCCCATACGTCTTGTTATGGTCGTTCAACAAGATTAAAACCCTAGCCACCCTTCATAAATCGTACCCAGTACTCCGAACGGGATATATTATTCATGGATACGTAAAATCGGAAGCACACCCAAATTGTCAATACTCGGTGGGTGCCTCGGTTACAGCTATTTACTGCAGTTTTCGTAGTAAACCACAAATAAAATGGAGTCTATGCATATTAAAGTATCAACATATGGACGGTGGTGCAGTTTATTTGTCCCAAAGGCTGCGTTTATGGGGTCTGTTTTATTGGAAGAAGTATCAATAGTAAAATCTGAGGCGGTCATCTTGTGCACGCGGCAATGGCGGCGCGGCGGGAAAACAATATCATCTGTAAACTGCATCAGTTTCTCTGTTCGACTTTATTTCTTCACTTACATCTACATTGTATAGGTACCTACCTTTTTGGTCTAGACCCTGGTCTTGCCTTGTTTTGGTCATCCCTGGGTCGCCAAATGGCGGTCCGGATCCGGACAGTGACAGTGAGAAACCCCAGGGGTCAAGTAATTGGTAACCGCAGAGGTCTAGACTTTAAAGACCAGTTTGAAATTTTTGTGGATATTATAATTGAGTCAAACGTCTCGTTAGTCTAGTGGTCGTCAACGCTACTACTGGGAATAAGGTTCTGAGTTCGATTCCCGGATCGGGCAATGTATTATTAGTATTTTCCATCAAGAATTTCTCAGTAGCAGCCAATGATGTACTGAGATAGATACGTTATACCGACGTCTGCGCGGCAATACAAATACAAGCTGATCAGCTGGAGTGAACTCAAACCGTCCTGCGTTTCGCAGCGATACGAACGTACGTTTGAACAGTATGTTTATCTCTTTCTGACAACCGGGTCCTAATTTATATATCTGTGATCTATATATCTACTCAGTAATAGAAATAAAGTTCCAAGTTCCATAGGTCTTATGAAGGTAGCTAAAGTAAAATATCACCATGTTTTTATTTCTTTATAGTAAGTATGCCGTCACTATTTGTAACATTTAAAAATTTCATTGCTAGCAGCGCAGAGTAAGAACGTGTGCCCGGTTAAAAGCAATAGACTCTCCTCCTATTTGTATTTTGTTTATTCCAAACAATCTTTACATTGTGTCAAAAATCATAATTGCCAACAAGCACCACTACAACTTTATACAAACTAACTTCGAAAGAGTTACAAGACAATGAGCCAAAATTTTATATTAAACAATAATACACTTCTATTTCAACCTTCAAATAGTCAGACAAGTATTGAATGATCTACAAAAAAAAAAATAGAATTTAAAAAAAAAAAAACATTTTTTTTTTTAAGTGTATAGATATTATAAAATGGAGATATATAGATATTACTTGTATCTTAAACGTAACTGGCGAAATATGGTTTTACAAGTCTGCCTAACCCTTCGAACAATACAGGTATGATGTTATGTAAGTTATTATTGGGTAAACATCACAAACATTGCTATCTCCCTTCTTAAAAATAATTCTTCTTCCTAATTGGTCTCTCACTGCTGAGAATCGTGATTCCGTTTCAAACTTTCAACGACTTTTTTCTATCTGTTGCGATCAGCAGCCTGGTGGAGTGCGGCGCTAATCCATATATCCAATTGCTCCGATACTTAATCCGACCACCTCGGCCTCTTGGTCTTTTACCCTGTGTTTTGCCAGTTACTATAAGTCGTTAAAGTATGTCGTCATAATTCGTCGTGAAAAGTATTATTTAACTTAATTCTCTTAAATATACTAATACCCTCAAGTGTAGACTAACTAACTGCATCTGTATTCCTTATATCCTCTTACGAACGTGATAAACCATCATCGCTACCGTTTCGATCCTGCCTATAAAATATTAGTAAATAGTCCTAGTAAGCGCTAAGCGCACAATAAAATTCAATCATGTGGCCTGGCGGTACAGTTTGTGTCCCACAATAATGTTTTATTGTGACACTGCTCCCACGCCGGCCGCGAATCATCTCTGTAAATTCCTTTCAAAGATGAATGGATGTACACACTAAAATATATCGAACTTCGATGTATTTATCGAAGAGACACAGTTTGCCCAACCCAGGACTTGTCGGAAGTTATTGACGGACGTTCAATGGACACCATTCATTTAGTACACGAAATCATATTTATGACGAATCATAAGGACAGACTTAAGTTATGATTTCCGTGGCGCCCAAAGTAAAAATGTTGCCAGATTTATCTTTAATGCTTCTCGTCAACGGAATTAATGTACAAGCTTGTAATATAAGACGTCTTTAGGGAAACATTAAAACTAATTTGGTATTAACTGGTAATATAAAATTTAATGACAGCTTTTTGGATGGTGTTAATAATACCCATGGTGTGGTCCCCTGAATAAAAATGGCCTGCTTCGTCTTAGTTTATCAAGATCTTAATCAGATAATCAATATTGAAATCTAGAAGGCAGGGACAAGATAATAGATTGACATAAAACTGAAGAATACTTTTCATTACGTTTCGATTGTGCAGTATTCCGATGTCAATGTCACTGAAATATTGCTAAAACCGGAAGTTTGTAATTGAGATGTAAATTATCGATATATTGTGAACATATCCTTTTAAATACAATAAATCCTATCCAAAATCGATAGTTTAAATTATACCCGTGTCACGCGATTTTTTAACTGACTTATCAAAAAGGAGGAGGTTCTATGTTCGACATTATGTCTGTTTTTTTTTTTGTTTATGTTCACGCATATTTCCGTCAATTTTGGACCGATTTTGAAAATTCTTTTTTTGTTTGAATAAATATGTTTCGAAATTGGTCCCATTTTAATTTGGTGAAGATCTGATGAAGAACTTCGAAGATATATAACAGAACTCTTCAATAAATTACGGCAAATCTCTCGGGATTGCTGCAATCGCATGTCTATTTATTGTTTATACCATTTCATAACATAACAACACGCCAGTACGCTCTTAAGGGGTACGCAGATCTCTCATTTCATCGGTTTTGTTTAAGTTTCATGATATTCGGGTAATCTACCTGGCGTTATAGGTATCTTAACCAACTTGCCTATTAGGTAGGTAAAACAAAAAAGTGAAAAATAAAAAGCTTTTTTACAAAAAAATACTACCGATTTCCAAATGAAAAAAACTACAAAGTGAAAAATAACTTTATTTTTGGAAGTCGGTGTCCATAACACATAAAATGGTACCTACCAAAGACACCGACTTCCAAAAATAAAGTTATTTTTCACTTTGTAGTTTTTTTTCATTTGGAAGTCGGTAGTATTCTTTTGTAAAAAAGCTTTTTATAAAATAACGGTGTTAGTAATAATCCGGTGACATTAACATTAAAATACAATGACAAATTCGAAGGATATTTTATCTGTCCCCGAGTCAGACTAGAGACATGTCACGGGTTGGTACCCGTGCGGTCTGCTAATCATGGAGGTACATAATTAAGAACCATAATACAAAAAAAAACTAATTCGTAGTTCCATCTCCCATAACTCAAAGGACTCGTATCAAACGACTATAATTTATAAGCAGCTGAGTGATTCACCTGCACAAATCAAAATGTCTGTATTCTTTTGTTTTTCTATACGTTTGATATCTTCATAGAGACTGATTAGTATTTCATGAGCCTACCCTACAAAGAAGGGTGATGGGTACCGATATTTTTAAGGCCCCCTTCACCCTAACGGGGGAAGATGCTGCGATTACTTAGCATTTTATATGCACGTAGGTAGTACTGAAAATTATGACGTTTATTTGACGTGAATGTTTGTTTGAATATTTTATAACTACTGTATTTCGAGTTGAATATTAATTATATATAATTATAATATTAATTCATAAGGATGGTAATATCTATTTACTTATAAGGTATATTTGAATATTATAAAATTTTGCATTCATAACTATTTTTTTATCACTAGCAATTATTTAAGTTAACGAACATAAGTAATGTTGCTTTAATTAAGCTAGTCATGAGATACACATCGATAAATAAATATTTTTATAATGAGTTCATTTCCCAAACTGTACCTACATAAAAATGGTTTTAATTCATTACCCCGTTTATACGGACAAATAAGGTGTGGAAACGAAACCGCGCGTCCGTCTGGAACGCACTTAACTTTATAATCGGCTACATCAATCAAACTGGTCTTAATGAATAGTTTGCTTAAGGGCAAGCTTCGATAATCTCGACAGCGATAGAATTACACAATGGAAGGTTTTGGTGTCCATTTTTTATTCTATACAAGTTTAGTGCTTTAGGATGGGCGAAGGGTTAACGATTTTTCTTTTTAAATTATGGTTGACAGTTTACGCTGTTCGTAGTTTTTTATAAGTGACAATTTTTTTTGGAAAACTTTCTCTTCAGATCAAGGTTTTGTTGAGTTAAATCTAGTTGATATAAAAATATGCTAAAATTGTCAGAATCTTTTGGAGTTGTTAGAACATGTTGCAAAACTTATTTAAACTACCTAATAGCGAATACCTTAGATCGATCTGATGTTCGATATCTCAGATCATTGACTTCTCAATAGCTAATCTACCAGACAGTTACGCGAATTACCTTCTAAGTCTACACAGCCAAAAAAGGTTAACCAAGGACGTTGCTAAATATGCAAATACCACAGATAATCGCGTTCCCATAAACGTGTAGTTTCCCAGTAATCCATGACCAAATATACGAACAAAAAAGTGGAACCAAAACAGACTAATTCACTCACAATCGCCTCTTATTTATGGCCGCCTGGTAAGTTGGTCTCCAACATTTTTACGTAGAGACTTTTTTACCTTTACTGATTTATCGTCTAGGCATGCGACGTACACATAAATAAGAATAACGTTAGCAGAAGAAAATTGTACTTATTTAACTGTATTTTCATTTTCAGGGTCGTAGAAAAAAGTAACTGGATTCCAACTAGAAGACGTATACGTAGAGCTAGACATTTTAAGTCTGAGGCTAGACAAGTGAAATTCTACCAACTAAAAGATCGCGATAGCCAAAGTAAAAAAGTAAAAAAGGTATGAAAATGCCAAGCGTTCTTGAAATGAATTCTTTACATTTTGGCATTTCAACCACCCTCTTCGCAGACCAAAAAAACACTATATCTAGAGCCTCTGAAACTTTCCTTAGTGCTCGCTCACACAGAGGGCCGTTTTAAAGGTCCGCTTTATCGTATACGTTTTTATTCAGTCCTGACGTATGTAGTTGTTTGAGCGAGTTCACACATATGACACTATTCCAGATCCAGTTAAAAATACCGATCCAACAAAATATACAGCAGTCCGTTTTACAGGTCCTCTTTATCGTATACGTTTTTATTCGGCAATGGCGTAGGTAGTTGTATGAGCGAGCTCACACACACAACAATATTAAAATACTGATCCGTATTGTTTGAAAGTTGGTGGCGACGGATCCGTTAAAACGGTACTGTAAATACGGATGTTCTGTGTGGAAGTACCCTTAGTCAACTGACAATAAAACAGGCAATAAAATTGTACCCATAATCGAATCCTCCAGGCCCCATCACTCAACATTTTTCGGCTGGTTTTCGCTTCCCGGTTTAGCCTTTACGAACTAGTTGAATCGGTCTTATCTACAAGAAGTGGCACACGTGATCCACCACTACAGCTGGTACCGGTACCGGTACAGCTGAATTTGTGTTTAGCACAACTTCGGCTGTACCGGTAATCTGAGTAGTGGCCATGAATGGCTGAATCTTCTTCTTCTTCTTTTCGTGTGAGGTTTGGCCACCTCTGGTGTCAGAGTTAATTAAGCCGTCTCTGGGAAACCCCACAGACCTCTGACTTGGCTATTTCAGACTTAGATTAACTATATAAGTCCAGGTTTCTTCACGATATTTTCCTTCACCGTTGCCTGTGGTGTCCAAGATAAACGTAACAAGTACATATGAATTTGAAAAAGACACATTGGTACTTCGTCACCCGGATTTGAACCCACGACCTCAAGCACGAGAGGCGAGGTCTTAGCCACTGGGCTACCACGACATACATGGCTGAATAGATGGCTGGTATAGATACATAGGTAGATATTAGATGATGGAAAATCGTTTGTTATGGAGTAGTTTAGCAAGATTGTTTTACAAGAGAAGCAGCTAAAACTCTTCCATTAACGTTTGCCGTCTGCCAAATATCACGGTTACACTATGACGCTGGACAGAAGCCATTTCCAAGTCATCGAACTTTGATCATACCGGGATCAATACCAAGACGCCATAAAGTATTAATAGTTGAAACATTATCGATACTATCAAGGAGTTTGTTTATCATACTAATATTTTTACTCCCACCGTTCAGTAACACTGAATGATGAATGAACCGTACCGATCTTTATCGTTCACCGGTCCCCGTCTCATCTACTTCATTGTTAATACACCATTGTCATATTATATTTATAATAGATTCGTATCGGTCCATGTGAATGTTTTCCATCAAGTACTGGGTCAGTTAATGTAGAAAAGATCCACTTTCTAATAATGTTACCGGTCGTAATATCAATTTGCCGAACGAGATGAGTAATTACAAAGCCTGCTCTTGACAAATGCGTTGTGAAATATGTACCGAAGAAAGATTGGCTTCGGTGTAAGGCACACGAATTTAGAATTATGCCACGCTAGAGAAATTGGTATTGTTGCTCTAAATATTCTTTATCGTCTGTACCAATGGTACCTATATAGAAAATATAGACATACAATATAATTTTCGTCAGTCTAATAACATGCAATCATAAACTAGTCTACATTATTATACGCTTATTACAGTTTGCCAACGTAACTATAAAAGATTATATGCCTAACAACTAATTACCATATTTGCGGAACAACTATCATGTTTATTTGTTTGAATATAATATATTGTATGTATTTTATAGTATCTATATATAGCTTTGTATTTGAATAAACCTACCTTGTCGTCATTTACTTTCTATATTTCACCTACCACTATTTGTCTCTGCATCATCCAAAGGTCGACTGGTAGAAAATGCCTAAGGCACCTCTGTACGTTTGTGTGAATGTAGTTTTTTTTTTTTTATTGTCTATAGGCTTGCGCTTGACCACTATCTCACCTGATGGTAAGCGATGATGTGGTTGACGGTGAAGCACGCTTGCCTAGAAAAAACCCATTCACTCTTGACTTTAAGACCCCTAGATTGTAGCTATCGGGAAACACAGACTCCGGCAGGGAATTCCACTCCTTAGCTGTACGCATAATAAATGTGTCCCCAAAACGTTTTGTGCGTATAGGTGGGATGTCCACCATGTATCGATGACGCATCGCCGTACGTCTGGTAGTCCGATGATGGAACGGGCTGGGTGGAATTAAATCATGCAATTCCATCGCACACTCCCCGAAATGGAACCGATAAAAAACCGACAAACTGGCAACTCGGCGACGATGCTCAAGACTCTGAAGCTTTGATTTGACCAGCGCCTCATTGCCGATGAGTCTCTTGGCCCGCTTTTCAATCGACTCTAGTGCATCAAGCTGGTATTTGGCAGATCCGTTCCAGAGATGAGATGTAGTATTAAATAAAATAAATAAACAATTATATAATTTCCCAATATCTCTTTAAGACTTTACTACATGAGAATCAAACGCCCTACACGCTCGTGAACTTAATACCATGCGACCAATGAGGCAGATACAATTTAAATGATACGGTAATCTGAGCACATAACTTAAAGTAACAGATATTCCGTCGCACACCTACAGCTCGACCTATGATAGTGAGGCTACAGTCATTTATCAGCCACAATCTTAATCACGGCCATAACGGGAATCTGCATAGGCTGCAGTTTATCTCGGGAACAAAGTAACAATTTCAATTAATATAACCGACACGCTGTATAAGGGAGTGCGTTTTCACGCCTACAATTTGATGATAACGGTAGCTATTAAGACTGATGACCTGAGAAAAGCCCTATCTAGGTATATTATAGCTTCATCATCAGCCTTTTAATGTTCCTACTGCTGGGACACAGGCCTGCTCTCTGTAAGAGGGACTGGACCGTAATCCACAACGCGAGCCCAGTGCGGGATGGTGGATGTTGTGGTGTTCATTCCACATGTTTTAGTTTACTTACGTTTTATAATTTATTTTACAAATTTCATCACCGTTACTTTTGAAATTGTATCATCTCACGTTTTCCATTTTTTATGTATGCTTTACATTGGTTTAAACCTGAAAATTATAAGATTTGTTGATTCATCCAAAACTATTATATTATTTTTAACTCTTGACATTTTTACCTGACATGACATTGTCATTATTTTATTTTCTTAAACCATAGACATAAGATACCATTCTCTATAGCTTATTAAGCTCGTTGTACATTATATTTTCATTATAAGGGCAGCGGCTGACTGCGCCTCTGTAAACCGTTTTTATTCGTTCATGATTTCTTAATTCATATTTGAATTTAAAATTGAGAAGACATATCGGAACGAAGAAAAACGGGTGTCACTTTTTTAGTCTTGAATCTGCTCTGAACTCTGAAAGTCGTTTGACTACTTAATACTACGTGTTGTACTATTGAATCTGAAAATCTCTTTAAAACTATTATATATAAGGCCTGTGACCAATTCTGTGAAAAACAATAAATATAATTTATTGAGTGTTGAACTTAAATGTGTGTATTTTACTGGTTCATAAACTACGTCGGTCACCGCTTCATAGTAAAGGGTTTGATTGATCGGCATATTAAGCCACAGCCCGACCTCCACACTTCTATCTGCAAGTGCCAGCCTATTCTACTGCCTAACTGACTGCCTGACTATTAGTTCAGCAGCCTTGACCATCTAACTGTGAGCCAGCCCATTCGTCCTGCTGGCTACCCTACTGCCTATCTAAACGATACATCTGCGAGCTCATCTGTCTACCTCGGGCATTCCACGCCATCGTGTCCGTCCAGCTGCCTAGCCTGCCTGCCTGCCTGCTAAGAATTTCTGCCCACGTCGTGTCAAGCGGGATCTTCCTAGCTGCCCACGTCGTGCGAAGCCGGACCTTAATTTGTTATTTATATCCTTTTATTAGTTTTAATTTATATTTACCTTTAATTTTATTAACGTGGCTTACGTATAGTTCATTTGAACTATACGTAACGCTACAGTTTGGCGCCCAACTTTCTTCTAGAACTCACCCCATCACCCACAATCTTCTTTTTTTTTACTACACCTTTTTTTTTTTAACGTGGGCTCGATTTTCTCAAAATTCAAAAACAATACTTACACAAGTACGTTGAATAACTTTTGGTATCTATTTCAGGCCATCACCTCATTATCATTTCTTTTGCTAGCACCTTTTTTTTTTTATATCTTAACTATATATACCAAACCCATTCGGCAATTTTTTTTTATTCCCCTATTTATATTCTTCCCTCTTGTAAATATGTCCCTCCCCCTCCTCCCCCTCCAAGTTCGAGTCCCTCTTTGACTTGAGTTCCCTCCCCCTCCTCTCCCTCCTAGACTTGAGTCCCTTTTGACTTGAGTTCCCTCCCCCTCCTCTCCCTCCTAGACTTGAGTCCCTTTTGACTTGAGTTCCCTCCCCCTCCTCCCCCTCCTAGACTTGAGTCCCTCTTTAACTTGAGTTCCCTCCCCCTCCTCCCCTCCTAGACTTGAGTCCCTCTTTAACTAGAGTTCCCTCCCCCTCCTCCCCCTCCTAGACTTAAAAGCCCTCCTAGATTTTATTATTTATTACTAACACATCTTTTATCTTATTCTTAAACTTCTTCTCACTTGTATCTTAATAAAGATGAGGTGTTTTAGAGCGGTGTGCACAACTCCGAAAGCCTTATGTGCAAAGAGCGGTCCCGTAACTCTTTAAAAATAAGCCAAATGCGTGGGCTCTCTTAAATATTTTAATTTTCTTTTCTTCGGGTTTTCAAACAGGTGCGGGTAACGACACCTATAAAAAATAAATAAGCCTTCGTTATCTAATTAAATATTTCCTTGTGGAGTATGCGTCATTGAATGTGAACCATATCCCCTACGTGTGATTGAATGAGAGTGTTTGACGAAAGCATGAAAGATGTTGTGTGAAAGATCAAGGTTAATATTTCAACCTTCAAAATTTTCCTTAAGTTTGAAAATTTTTCTGGGGTTTCGGGGAAATGTGGTGTTCATTCCACATGTTTTAGTTTACTTACGTTTTATAATATATTTTACAAATTTCATCACCGTTACTTTTGAAATTGTATCATCTCACGTTTTCCATTTTTTATGTATGCTTTACATTGGTTTAAACCTGAAAATTATAAGATTTGTTGATTCATCCAAAACTATTATATTATTTTTAACTCTTGACATTTTTACCTGACATGACATTGTCATTATTTTATTTTCTTAAACCATAGACATAAGATACCATTCTCTATAGCTTATTAAGCTCGTTGTACATTATATTTTCATTATAAGGGCAGCGGCTGACTGCGCCTCTGTAAACCGTTTTTATTCGTTCATGATTTCTTAATTCATATTTGAATTTAAAATTGAGAAGACATATCGGAACGAAGAAAAACGGGTGTCACTTTTTTAGTCTTGAATCTGCTCTGAACTCTGAAAGTCGTTTGACTACTTAATACTACGTGTTGTACTATTGAATCTGAAAATCTCTTTAAAACTATTATATATAAGGCCTGTGACCAATTCTGTGAAAAACAATAAATATAATTTATTGAGTGTTGAACTTAAATGTGTGTATTTTACTGGTTCATAAACTACGTCGGTCACCGCTTCATAGTAAAGGGTTTGATTGATCGGCATATTAAGCCACAGCCCGACCTCCACACTTCTATCTGCAAGTGCCAGCCTATTCTACTGCCTAACTGACTGCCTGACTATTAGTTCAGCAGCCTTGACCATCTAACTGTGAGCCAGCCCATTCGTCCTGCTGGCTACCCTACTGCCTATCTAAACGATACATCTGCGAGCTCATCTGTCTACCTCGGGCATTCCACGCCATCGTGTCCGTCCAGCTGCCTAGCCTGCCTGCCTGCCTGCTAAGAATTTCTGCCCACGTCGTGTCAAGCGGGATCTTCCTAGCTGCCCACGTCGTGCGAAGCCGGACCTTAATTTGTTATTTATATCCTTTTATTAGTTTTAATTTATATTTACCTTTAATTTTATTAACGTGGCTTACGTATAGTTCATTTGAACTATACGTAACGCTACAATGTCACATGTCTTCGAATTTTTGATTCTAGGAATTGCCGGTTTCCTCACGGTACGATATTACAAATTGTAAAGCCAGAATCAAAGGAGAAAGCTAATAATAAATCCTAAACAACCGATCTACACAAAAAACAAGATCAAAAGCTGTACTTGAAGAAGTAATTTATTTTAAAATCAACAATAATTAATTTTATTTATACATAATTATATCTCTATCCCTGCCCCATATTTTTACTCTTACATAAGTTTCAGTAAGAAGTAAGCGTAGGGTACCTATATAACCACCTCCAAAACTTCCAACAGCAAGATCAATGGTACTGCATTCCTTTGCAGGAAGTAGGGCATCCAAATCTTAGATCACGAACGAATCTCTCACAATGTGGGTACCAACTCTTGTCACATACGGGACATACACACGTTGCCTTGAATTAGTCGCTACGTTACATACAGATTATATAGCGTAAAAGCTATGCGAGATACTAGATAAGGCGGATGGTGAGTTCGGGCTAATTTGGCATGCTTCCTGCTAAAATCAGGATGTATCTTGCACATAACCGACCATGTTACGTAAACCAAAGAAGACAAAAAATCAATAAATGATTTTTATAAATATAATAAAACTAGTTGCTCTCACAAGGATCATAAATCGTTCATATATGTGTTTATATACACAAATAAAACACGCATAAAACACCTTGACACTGAACAATTTGTAAACACAAGGATTTTTCCATCCAAATGTCCTGAAGGATGAATCCTTTAGGCCATCAAATTTTACAAGAGCTAGATGATACGACAAAAACATTTAACAATGGATAAGGATACATAGGTCGATGTTATATCGAAGAAATCGGCAAGCCGAAAGAACTCATAGAAGTTTTAGATAAAGTGACATACATACTACATGGACGACACGGTTAGCGTAGTAGTTGAGCGATCGGCTGTTGCATTGCGTATCGCGGGTTCGTTTCCCGCACGGAACAAATATTTGTATGGACTACAGATAGTTGTTTCGGATCTGTTTGTCTTGTTTATGTGAGTTTAAATGTTTGTAAACGTACTCACGATACAGGAAGAAACTCCAAGTGAAGGCAAAGATTTAAAAAAAGAAAAACCGTCGCCGATAACTTTTGAAAAAATCATCAAAATTTATGAGAACTGCATGCAGTACCGAAATTTCATACATTAAAAAAATGTTTTTACAGTAGTCTTCAGAAGTCGAAATTTATGGTAGATCTATCGAATATCACAAATTTGAGCGAATCTAACTACCAAATAACAAAAACAGACATTTCACAACACACCATGTAGAATAACATCCAAAACTCAAGTTCTACACCGAGTAATTTGTTCAAGTAGACCGTACAGAATCTAAGCTCACGACTACCCTCGATCCTACTCAATGGCGACACACATACTCCGTACCGTATGATTAGTGTATGTTACACGTGCGACCGTTGACATGCGATGCTTCATATTAATATCGAGACCTAGTGAAAGGATATATTATTAATAGGCTTTTGTTTCCTGTCTAGTGTCATAAGGTCATTGGGTGATATGTTAGGTATTATTTTTCTTGGAAATAGTCACAGTTGTAGTGCTTACCATTTCTTCTTTTATATTGTAGTGTTTTGGCTATTGATGTCGTGCCTTACACATAATACGTATGGGTTGTCACCTTTCATATTTAATTCTTCTGCTTCTCTATTCTATCCTCTGATATCCATGCGAGTTTTGTGACGTCTTCAATCTTCTTCGGCTTCAATTTTGTAATACTATTAGAATGAAGATCATCCCCTTCGTGCGCTCTGATAAATCTGTTATCAAATAAAGGTGATTGGAATCTCAGCCCGAACATTTAGGATTGCAAGAATTTATGAAGCTGGCTTTCTAGCTCTAATCATAAGTCAACTAACAGCTGTGCGCACAATACTGCGTGTGACTTCAGTAATTATTACAGTTGGGTTTTATGTGATACAATGCACTTATACAACAGCTGAAAGACACCCATGAGAGATGGTTCAAACTCTTCAAACATTGGGTCATTGGGAACAAACTTGCTGACAGATATTGCTTCACTAGCTTTTTACTGCTCGTGGTATTTCTAAAGCTTATCATGACCACTTAAATCTACCATAAATACCCCAAATCGGTTTGCAATAAAATTATGACTTTCTCCCTCCAAATAACATCTCCTAATTGGTTTAGATTGGGCATGCACATTACCTACATCGAACTTAATGATTATTTCTTTTTAACAAGCCAATTCGCGATTGCGCTTCTCAGCAGGTAATAATGTATTAACGATGTAAGAAGTTGTGATCGACTTGTGGTCGACATTATCGAGAACTACATTACATATTGCAATGTAGCATTTTATCGGAGACAGGTTCGCGTGCGGGATTATAAATGGTTTACAATCTTTTACATAAATGTTGTCTGTGATGACGTGAAACAATTTCTTATCGCTTCATTAGACTATTGCCGTTAATTTTAGTATGGCAATACCGATCATTGCTCTATCCCTAATCTCTCTTCGTAGGCACCCGAACAAAACTATATTTTTTGTTTTACAACAGCAATTTTACAAAGCAAAATGTTGAAAATGGGTTTAGGTCATTGTTTCAGTTTTTAAATTAAGAATTTCAGTAAATGCAGTTGGTTTAATTACTGATGTCGATGTCGATGATCAAACTCCAATGTCTTTTGGATCTGCATAATCAAACATTTAGTCTAAGATTCGAGTAAGGAGCAACCTTCAATGATCTGTTTAATGGATGAAAAGCATAATATATCAAATTTAATATGCTAATAAATACATCGCGAGTGGGTTGTCTGAAAAATTCCTGTCAAAACTAGAATTAATTAAAAATTCAAAAATGAATTGAAAATCAGTGTACGTTTACCTTAATTTTTCGGATCTGGGATACAATCATAAATATATTTTTTATATTTCTATGGATACAATTATTGGTAGCATCTATGACATAAATTTTTGCCATTCATTAAACAGATGGGTGAAGATTGCTCCTTTCTCCGATCCTCTACCAATTGTTTTAAGAAAATTACAAGAAAAATGGCCGTTCTAAAATTGTAATTTGTTCTAACTTTTGACTTTTAAGTAACCTTTCCACATATTTTCGATGACGTAAAAATAAAGTGAAATTTATCTGAAGTCTTCGTTTCGTAAAAGGCTGATACAGAACTCTCAAGTATTATTTTACAAGATTTCTTGAAGTTACAGTCTGGAGATATTTTTTCAGAAAATTTATTTGCTTTGATCATATTCAGACAATTTTAAATGTTTATAATGGGGGCTCCCATACAAGTAAAGCGGGGCATGAAAATAAATTTATAACCTACCCCATCGCGTGGGGTATCGTTATTTAGTGCTCGTTGAGTAGTTAAATACTGTATTTTTGTTGTAAAACATTTTGGAAAAAAAAAAAGAAAAGAAGCCACCAAAGTCAGATAATATTAGAAAACTTTGTACCGAGGAATTTTCTAACTTCCCATTGACCTATGAACTTTAAATTTGGTGGTAATATTTATTATTACGTATATTTTGTAAAAAAATAACAAAATATTCATAAAACACACAGATATTTATTCTCTAATTTTTCCTATTATATCCAACTTAATTTTACGGTCTGGTACGGAACCCCAAACGTGCGAAGTCCGACACGCACTTGACCGGCTTTTTATTTCATTTATTTCTTGTTTTCTAGACAAATATTTCTTTTTTAATCTAAAAAAACATTACTTAACAGCATACAATTAGTAGAAATGCAGTTTTTAATGGTTCTGTAGCCATTGATATTAACTGGTTTCGATCGCCAGTCGCTGCACTTCACATGGTTTTTCTCGAGCGCGGCATCCTGTTGCCATAGTGATAATTAATGTGTATTTTTTGTAAGCCCTTGTCTAAGTCTCAGATGTACCATTTTATCGCTTATATTGAGCTCTTAATTATTAGGAAAAACTTAAATGATGTTATAAACGAAAGATATTGAAAAATTTTGTAGAGTTTCTACAATTACGAGTAGTTGCCTCATTTTGTTAAGTGATCTCTTAATGCTAAGGCAGTCATCTTGATACGTGTTTATTAGGCTCATTGAAAAGGTAAAATATTTGCTGCATTTTTTTCTTTCTGATCGGTAATATGCCTGTGTCTTACTCATCTCTATATATATTGTGACCTTAATAAAATATATTTTATGATAAACACTTAATAAGCCAGTTTCTGGAACGAATATTATTACTATAAAAATTAATGAGACAATTTGTTAAACACGCATTAGCTGCTGTGATTGATTAAATGAATTTTCAATAGCCAATCGCACCACTTGACTTCAATTGCCTTTCAAAAACCGAGTTAGTTCTCGAAACTAGCGACCGATCGAAACAAAACAGACAACCTTCTTCGAAAAAAAATACAACAGGAAATGCCTACCTATACTTATTATAATAACAACCATGTCAACGAACACAACAAAAAAGCCGGATTACTCAACTTCGCATACAAAATTGGCATCGCATCGTATCAATCAAACGTGGTATTTATAAAATTATCGAGAGCATAATCATAAGAGCCCGTCAAATATCATTATCGTCAATGATTGATAGCTAATTCTTTAACCCTATCTGATTATATTAGTCGTAAAGATGCGTGGGACTGAGAGTACAATGCATCATTTTATTTACCTACGCATATCAGCAAGGATCGATGGAGATCAGGAAGTGAAAGGGACCTTTAGATGGTATATGGAAAAATCTAGCGGTATTATTTGTGGGAGTTTCGGGGTCTAATGATGGAACAGGGTCCGATAACTGTGCAGTAGCAAAGTAAATGTCATCGATGAAGATACCGTTCGTATCCTCAATCAAACGTCGTTTACCGATTTGATTGGCTGCACGGTCGTTGTCAATTTTGTAGGCGTTAGCAAAAGATGGAAGGTCAATGATCATGTAAGGGATTTAATAAATTCAAATGCTTGTTTGCATATTCACCGCTGTTGTCGATAAAATAGTAAGATTATTAACCAAAGACAGAATTTATTCAAACACACAATCAAACAATTAAAAATCCATAAATGAATGCCTGTCAATAAAAAATATGTTGATGTCTTCATGCCTAAGGAATAATTATAGGTTCAGTTTGTTAGTTCGCCAAAATTTATGTCCCACCCAAAAGAAATAAATATTAAAATCCAAACAATGTTGCGTCATTAAAAAAATACAGCTCCATAAACTTGGGCGCTTTTAACTCTCATACATTCGGACGTTCACAATTATTGTTATTTAAGATCGCATCCATAACTTCGCTGTTGCTAATGCTCAAACAAAACCCCGGTACATGCAAACAAATTTACCGAAATTGTTCACTGAGCGGCGAATAAAAATTACGACCGGTTTGTTCGGCCGCGGGCTGCGCGCGCGTCGCGTTCGGCCGTTCCGACGGCCATCCACTGATATTTATGCCCCCATAAAATACGAACACGCATCGAGCTCCAAACGGTCACAACGGAACGTATCCTTCGATCAAAGGCAATAGAATAATAAAAACCCAGCTTATGTCTATCGATTTCAAGTGAATCGATGCGATTATCATTGCGCTCAAGCGTTAGACCCCATTTGACACTTTACAGCCAATCTACATATTCTAAGAGCGACGTTTTTATCGGCACACAAAAGAAATCGTTTAATATACTGTCACATTCAAAATAGAAATTGTTACCCAATTCTCTGAATGTAAAACACATTTCAACTTCTCTGTAGATTGAACAAAAAGCGAAGATTTTCAAATCAATGTTTTATTGCCGCCTAATGACAGGACGGAGATTATTGCGCATTCTTAATTAGTTTTTTGTCAGTATAAAGTAGCGTTAATTAAGATTCGAAAATTGAAATGTATATCGTGTGCTACGGTCTGCATATTAATTTAGAGATATATATTAGAGGTAACGATAACATCATTGAATAGCGGCCATCAGATGTTTCCGATCAATTGCCTGAGTTTATTTGTTGTTTGACAATTTAATGGCATTTTCAGTGTCGATCGCTGTTAATTAGATACCCGTGTTGCCCGGAGCTAGACAAATATTTTAATACAAACGTATACAACGCCACCCACGTTAATAAAAATAGTATTCGCAGTCGGTAGGCAGATCGCAGCGTGTTATTAAGTGATATCTTTCATAAACAGCCAGCGCGATACCTTAGCCGTAGGGGATAATACATTTATTATAAAATTAATTTAAAACAAATTAAATTATCTGTAGTCCGACTTAAAAGTTTGTAATCGACCTCTTTGTTTTATTTTATCAACATTGTAATGTTTAATCTACAGGTCACTTCTATGACTTCATGATAACCGAAAAATATGTCGGTTTCTTTTCAAGCTTTTATCAACGTCGCTTCAATATACCAATACTAAAAATGAAGCACGTTAATTAATTGATTTACGACTAAAAAGTTCGATAACTGTGTTCCTAGAACTGCCGCCACTGAATTTCGAGTAGTCTTATCGGGATCGCAAACTACCAATACATGACATTCGTTTTACTTTTTAAATTAACGCAAAGGCAGCCGGATGACAGGCGGCGCGCGTCACCGTGCGTAAAATAAAACGCACGCGACGCACGACAGATCAACCGACTTGTCGGCTACCGATGTCATGCGACGATAACGTCCCGACGGGATGACGAGTTAATTCGATAGTCGCTGCGCTTTATATCACTTAGAAACATAAATACGAATTGACGGCTCGGACAAATTTTATAGGTACCTACGAGTACCCGAGGCACGGACATGGTGCGTTTAGACGAGTAATTTATTTAGTGATTAGTTGAGCAACAAGGCATATGAATAAGTGTCTGTGTCTGATGTATCCCCTTGGGTGTTTGAGTTGTGTGCGTTTCGTCTGCAATGGCTCGGCTCGATTACAAAATTTTCAGGACTAGCAACATCAAACTATACTTCATAAAAGATCTCTGCGACATATGTCAAACTGACGTATACGTTATTGTTAGCCTGTCAAGCGCTATTGTTACTGTATTGATACTGACAGCTGTCGCAGAGATCAAGCTATCTTTTATGAAGTGTAATAACAAGATTTACGAAGTAAGTAAAAAGTCTATCATACCTAAAAAACTGAACTTAGATTCTGAGAGAACTTTCTGATTCTGGGCCACCTTAGTTGAAAGAGGATACCGCCATCACTAAACACTGGAACCACCATGGGTTGCCAACCTAAAACCAAATTGAAATGTCTCTTGTACTTGTAATTGCTCAGAGACCAGACTCTTCAAACATAGAATTGCTTGTCGTAGAAAATAACAATGACGCGAAACCTTTTATAAGGAGCTGCATTACAACTTTTGATTTATTTTTAGCAGTCCAACAGATCTGAGATACTCTTACATGTCTGACTATTACTGAGACTGGTAGAAGACAATAAATAAAACAAGTGCCTGACATAAAACATCAATAGTGCATAAGTAACAGCTTGGCACTTGCCTAGGAAGACAGTCGTAGCAATTCAATGTTACGACCAATCATTAACATAGTGCAGTCGTAAACTGCAAGCGGGACGTGCAATTGACAGCTGAAGTGATTATACTTAAAAATTATCCTTGTTCCATAGTACAATGCGAAATTTTGAGTTATTTTATAAGTATATACTTACAACTAAAAATTTCACATTCCTTGGTATGCGCATGGATAAAAGCCATATGGAATAAAGATAAATGATCCAACACTTCCTTGTATATATGGTTAGTAGATTGTGTTTTTTCTGTCAGAGAACTGAAGCTTAGAGAGCTTCTATTCACCCCGGGCCCCGGTGGGTTCCCGCATTGTCGAGGCGGAGGGGCTCAGTAGCCGTGGCTATAGTCACCTACGGTGAAGCGAAGAGGAATCCTAGGAGGGGCCGCTCGTCAGGATTGTTGGCCGATTAAGCCGACGACATAGCGGCCAACAAGTAGGTTACGGTGATGCTTGGTAACAGAGGCGACATCGCAACTGAGGCGAGCCGCGATGTCGTATGGAGCGTCCCAGGTCCCATACGACATTGCGGCTGAAGGTTGGAGGCCGCGGCGGGAGAGGAGTACCGGTATTGCGGTGCGCCGTTCTCCCTGCCTTCCGCGGCCTTGACGGGGTCGCCACCGTCTGATGGCGGACGCGGTGTTGTCGGAGGTGAGGTCCCTATCGCCTGCTGCTGAAAAGTGGTAGGTGGCGGGGCTACTGACCTAACCCGTCATAGAGGGACCAAGGGTGCTATATACGGGCTCGTCTGGCGCTCATGTGCTGGTTTGGTCCCTGGGGTGGTTACGGCGCGCACAATGTGTTCTGGTGCGCCCGTGATGGGGGTACGCCCCAGAGAAGCGTCCGGCGACGGACAGCCGTGGCGCGGAGTTCTAGTGGGTTGGAGTACATAACTGCGCTATCTCCCCGTAGTAGCGCAGTATGCATTTCTCCACGCAAAAAAAAAGGAAGCTTTTAGTACCATCAAGCCAAAAAATAATAAGAGGCCATTATTTTACCAGCAATAACTACAAAACAAGCACAGGCCAATTACAATTTCTAATATGTACATAAATAATATGCAGTATAGTAGAAATAATATTATGTACAGGCTATAAACCATTCGTAGTAAGTACCAAAAAAATACTTATAGAATATAGCGTGCCCGCACTTTATGGATCATTATTGATTGTAAACGGTATGAAAATGGACATTAAAACTTCATAAGACAAATATCTTGTCGATTTTTAAAGTCTGTAAACGCAGGCAGGGGGCTTTAAAAAATAATTGCTACTCCCGCCTCCGCCCATATTTCATCTGGAAGTGCAAAGAAATTGCTTCCTTATCAATGGCAATTTATTGGGCTTTATATCATTATTATTTACGCCGTATAATATTATCACTTGAAACCGGTAAATATTCAATGTTTTATACTATTTCTGTATTCCTATTTGTCAATGTTGGAAAACCTGTAAATTATTTTGCAATTTATAATTTTAATATATGGTTAAAAATTTATCATCGAGGTATATTTAAAGGATTCTTTTTTTATTTTCAATAACTAATTGCAATTAATTTTGCACCAACACTTGCGTGAAAATTAATTACAAAATTAAAGTGATTAATTGGACTGGAATTTACGCTCACAGAAAACAAAAACACCCAATTAACGTAGACATAACACAAATTTCTGCACGTATGAAATTAATCAAATTGCCTCTTAAAATTCCATCAAGCGTTACTCATCGACCTCACTACTGAGGTTCATAACTCAGAACTACTAATAACAATCATCAAAATACTCGAGCGAATCTCGCCAATGAAAATTATGATTGATACCACTATTTAGATAACGGTAAACCACATAGTGAAATTGAACTTTTGTTAATGCATGGCTGTAGGTAAAACGAAAAGTAGTGATTCAAATTATAATGAGAATGAGTTAATGACTCTCACAACAGTTACCGCCACCAATATATTTCTGGTACGTGAAGCCTAATCAAAAACTATACATCGAACGATGACAAAGCATTTCTTACAACAAAACATGTGAACACGAGCCAATGTAGAATACCAAAAGACAATAGACGGCACCTTTTTATGCAATGAGATGAAGCATATTAAAGTGAAGGAATTCTGGTAGCAAAAAATCAATAAAGCTCAGTCGAATAAAAAACGTACGGATAAAAATAGACTATCACGCCGAACAGAAACAAAGTGTTCGTTCAGATACTATTAAAGAAGTGTACGTGCTTGATAACATGACAGTAGAATAGCAATACAAAACGACACATCGAAAACGGATCATTAATTTCCAAATAACAAAACGGCGAATAGCTTCTGACTGGAATTCGAAGAAAGAATTTTAACGCAAACAATATAATTAATTGTCACGGGCGAAAAAACTATTCGTAGCTGGAAATCCAGTCAAAGAGGTTAAGTTTACTGTAGTAAAGTACTGACAAATAGATTTTTTGCTTTGTGACAAACCGATTGTCAATTCCTGACATAATTGCCTTTTACAACAATCCACATGGCCATGTTATTTGCCAGATTAACAAAAAAATAATGGAGCTACTAGATACCATTCTTGAAACCTGTATTTATGCAGATGATACCAGTTTCCAACGTGTTTACTATGAGCTCGTCGAGTTATTAGCGTAAGCAAAATATTGAAAAATTAATTGCAATCAATTTTCAAGATCGAAAACCTGTAGTGGAACAATTTTGATGAATGTGTAGATTGAGTGTGTATTTTGTTTTGTTATATGTTAGCAGACATCTAATTGATTTACACGATGATGTTTTTCACAAAGTTACTTTATGAGTTAAACGAAAAATAATAGTGTGAATATTAAATTCAAGCGTATCTTATCTTGCTTAGTTGGTTAAGAATTGAGATTTAGAAGCAACAGCGATACACAAAAATCTATCTGGTGATTCTAATAAAACTGCATTTATCTCTCTCTTATACATATATATATATATATATATATATATATATATTAATACACATATCCAATATTGAAGCAACAGCTCTTGCAGCTACAGTAATATTGATAATCGATGCGCTTTCTGCAAAAAACATTTAATTTCTCCGACAATTTCACCGAGAGGCTAGTCAATGTTGACACTGAAATTGAGGCCTAGATTACCCCACAGTGGGTACATAAATCATAATCAGCCCTAGGGCTCCAAACTAGTTTTATTTACTCTAGTACTAACGGTATTATAATTAGTTCGCGAGCGAAACGGTAGCTGTCGCCTCTGTATTGAACTTAACATGTGGTATTACACGTTCGCAAGTTGTTTGATCAGCTTGCAGGGACTTGCAAGCTCTTGCAATGTTTATTAAGTGACTGTCGTACGTCGAGTATGCATTAGAAGGAAAATATTTTTCAATCAAGAATTTGTTGAAACTGGGTTAAAGAAGTTTTAAGATGAGGATCCTGTTGATGCACCGCCGCCGATTTGTTTAGATGAAATAACGAGACTATTCAATAGAAAAATGTAATCTGCTTTAGATTCGAACCGAGTCGATCTGTCTAGTTTTTAATTGCAGCAACATCTTGCTTGGCTTTCACTCAAAACTTCTTCAAACAAGCCACCAATCTTGATTGGCAAACATGGCCCAAGGTTGGCTCCGATGGGCCACGTTAACAACCGTAACAGGATTGTGTAGTTTGATCTAACAATCACTAATTGGTACCGAAACCAGGATTGGCCGTGCGAAATCTTATTTGCGTGACGAATTCGGACACGAGAACCTAGTTAGAGAGTCCAAATTAAAACGGAATGATGGAAAAGTAATCATTGCTCTCTCTTCACTTATAATATTGGTATGATTAAGCAATAAATAGATTTTGTTGATTACGGAATTAATTAGCTTTATCGGTAGGTTTACGATGATTGCTTCTGCCGTCTTGTTCACAAACGTTTTAGAGCTTCATAAAATGAAATATCAAAAATACCTTCGGTACTTTTACTGTTCTGAATTCTTACTTTATTACCTTAATTTCTATTACGGTTATAATGAAAAATAATGCAGTTTAGTGCACCACATATAGCTAGTTGAATAGCATCTCAAGATGAAAAACAATTCTACAAAATAAATAGCAAAAAAGCGCTTTCTATCGAAAACGATAATATAAATTATATGCCCAGTATACCCAAGTCTTATTTGCAAGAATGCGCAAAGACCTATTCTGCGTTGTAAACTCACTATCCCACCTATCGGCTGTCAGCTGAAGCTTGTAATCTTTACGTGAATAACCCACTCGACTACTCCATAGAGATAAGATGATATTAAGGCTATCAGAACATTTGTATGGTAATAAGACTTTAATTATGTTGTATATACACACCGATGTTCATTATTTTAAACACATGGTTTAATAATACAATTTGCTTATCAGAATTGATAAATTAATGCTCAAGTTTGCAAGCTTACTTGTTTGTGATGTTGTTTTTTGGCAAATTAAGTCTATTTTTATTCGAACAGAATAACATAAAGCGCTTGAACTGACTTTGATTAAGTCAAGAAATACTCATCATTTCATTAATTTCTAGTTTGAAATCGTTTACACAAAAAAAGTTTTAATTAAGCTCCCAAATATTTCATTCACGAAAATATACAAATGTATCTATCGGGTGAAGTTATTCTATTATGAAGCAGCAGCATCATCAATCAACTATTCAACGAAAAAATAACAATTCGAAGTCCTCTTTTTGAGGTATAACTTACGCGTCACTTCCCAGATTTTTTATCCCGTAAAAAAACAAACCCGTGGCTCAGTGTCGCACGACCTTCCCGCGGGATTCCTTCTCGTACTCAGACCGTCACTGGACCGTTCCTACGATTTAATTGATCTCAATGCTTGAGACTAATCGACTCGCTACGGAAATGACTTTTTCTACGGTTGACTCACTGCCGTAGCCAAAAATGGGTTGGGCAATTGTTTTGGTTGAGTAAGGTGCCAACGAGCTTTATTAAAAACATTCTCATTAAACGATGATAAATATAAAATATAGTCTTCATAAAATACTCCCTGCTCCGGTCGATATATCATGGACTAAGTGATTAATCAGGGCACTATGTATAATGTCCGGGCATTATGAATCTAGTCAAGTCAAATCGGGCAATGTAATAAATATTTATTTAAACTTCTATATTTATCACATTGTCTGGTCATTATGAATATTACTACATAACGGTTGGGCAATTCGATAACTATGGTAAATGAATTTGTCCAAGAGCGAGCGAAGCGAGCTCGTGAGCTTAGGGGACCCCGACACGGATATGTTAGGTTCGATGGAGATGACGGGAGCTGAAGTGACCAGCAAATATTACTCGGCCTAATAAGTGATGGGCATTATTCAGAAAGCCCGGTCAATTTATTTATGTTAATAGTTTTTATCATATTTCCAACTCATATTGGGCATTTTCAAATTGCCCGGGCATTATGAATAATGCTGTATCACTTGGTCCACAACAGATATAAAAATAGGTGAATAGGATAATATGCAAAACAAAGAATAAATAACAAAAGTTACTACAGCACATTATTAAACACGATAGTCAATAAATTAACAAGGGAACCATAATTTCAACACAAAGTAAACGCAAAGGATTCATCGAATAATTGTACTGCCAATAGCTTACGCGGCTTTATTTTTTCACAAGAGCGGTGTGAAGTAGCCGATGGTATTTTAATGTGACAGCTGAACACATAACCGCACTTAATTTTGTCCTAATGCGAACACCGGGCCATAAGAATCTTGGCCTTTAGTTCACT
This sequence comes from Anorthoa munda, assembly GCA_945859665.1. NCBI lineage: Eukaryota > Metazoa > Arthropoda > Insecta > Lepidoptera > Noctuidae > Anorthoa > Anorthoa munda. The sequence continues at coordinate 11,889,243 of OX243911.1, read as the reverse complement.
CCGTTTTTCTCCTGAGAATATCTGTGAACTGAATCGGCGATGAGCCAGATAAGGCGAGTGTTTCTTTAAATATGCAAAGTGCAAACTTTGTGGGACTCTTTCGACAGGATGCTGAATAATTTTACACGCTCTTAATGGTTCTCGTGTCGTTTTAATTCAGCCTTGCGTTGTTGCGTTGACACGGTAAGGTGAAATTAAGCTAAAATTGTTTTATTTACAATCAAAGGTATTATATTTGGTCTTTATACTCGGAATAATAAATGAAGCTATTGCATGAATGTGTAGTGCTGGTAGAATTACCATAATTAATGAAATAGCTATAAACTATGGCTATTGTTTATTGTTGCTTGCAAATATAATCTATGTAGTATAAATAATGAAGTAGGTTGTTCGCGCTCCCGCGTCGGCACCTCTAGTTTGTCAGGCGCGGTGTTGGCTACATCGCGTCGACATAATTTAGCACCCAGGCAAAGACTCAGGCATTTTTCTAAAAGACAATACAAGCCTCTCGGGCAATGGAATATTCAGAGTGCCTCAAGAATTCTCATTCTCGCACCCGCTAATGAATAGCTATTCTTTGAGCATTTTAACTATGGCTCTCGGAATGGTATTCGAGTGTACAGGTTTCTTAAAAGGTCCCTCGATATGCGTCGGACCCTTTCCGCTTCGCTTAATTTATGGACACTCATACTTTTTATTTTATTTTGTATTAATTATTACGGACCGTATAAAAGTTTCGCGCGTTGTTCGACTTCGGCATTTTAGTGGATTACATTGATAAACACTATTTCAGATCTAGGGTCATCGAAGCTGGTTTCTATACGAGTATAATATAAATTATTAAAGACGTGACATTATCCTCGAATTCCTCATTTCTCTACGAGGCACAGTTGGTGGCACACTACAGGCTCTATCGTAACTAATTCAAACAATTACTCATCTTCCGAGACAAAATTGGGTTTTATTGTTCCGTAATAGAAAACAATGATAATAAGGCTATAAATTACTCGTTAGGCATGGTTGTCTATCATCTTATTTCGTTATTAGGCATGAAGTATGCCGTAGTTTTAAGTTCTTGCTATTTTATATTCAAAGTATGTAGGCCCACTATTATGGAGAGTGTTTTGGATAAGGACTTTTTTGTTTTTTAAAGAGAGCTTTCGTAGCGGCGTCGCTGTCATCGTGTCCAGAATACATTAATACTAATTAGCGTTTTGTATATCTAATTATTTTATTTTACTATGTCGAAGAGAATGTTTTTGACGTTGTTAAAAAGACCTTTGACATTGTAAGTGCTTCCTTTTTAACAAGAAATGTAAGTTCGTTGTCATGTGTAGCAGTTGATTGTAGTACACTTACCAATTTGGTAAACAGACACAGAACTAAAACGGTTCAAATTCTCGGCTCACTTTTATTTGGGAAATGATTAACTGAGCGAAAAATATACTGAATGGGTGACTATTATAATAATTAACTATTTTTCCGGTTTGAGTAATACATTTTAGGAGGTTTTTGTGAGCTGCGGTAGTAATATTGTTACATACTTTAATTGTGTTCGGGGTTCTATTTTTTATATTTTAGCATATTATTCTTTTGAAAATAGCAGAACAATCGACGAGGCGACATCGCTGTGCAGCGCGGGAGTTCGGTTGTATTCGTGTTTTCAACGAATTATGTCGAAGAGCGAGTGAGGCTCCGTCGACAAATTTTTATTTTCATGTCGCTGGAATGTTTAAACCATTTAGGCTTAATCAGTATTTTTGACACTTTTAATTTGTAATTACTTTTACTCGTTTAAATATAATCCATTTTATTTAAGTTATTTTGAACTCATAAGCCAATAATTATTAAGGTCACTCATGACAACTTCTGACTTCCGCAAAAACAAAGCCGAAACTTCGGCACATAATTAAATTTTATTTATAAAGCAGACACTTGAAAAGTCAGCGTCAATACAAAGCCCAATGAACGCAAAACCACAAATCATTGAGTTAGTCATCATTCGTCGAATTATTTTATTCGACATTCAAATTTTGAAAATTCAAAAGCAACGTTTCTTTTTTTTCTGCTTTCGCGGCAACGGCAACATATAACTTGGTCATGTACCCTTGCAGACCGCTTTATGAAATATTGCAATGATCAAGCAACAATGAGCTGTAAAGGCTGCCAAGCGACTACGCAAACACAATGTAATCTCGTCTGCGAACCAGAACATGATTTATTAAAGAAAATCCACATTCGAATTTCGAGTCTTGTAACGGTAAACGGAACAATCTATACTTAATAATCTGTGGCTAATTTGAAATTCTTAAGGCGGTACTACAGAGGTCTGACCTGAGCATTAAGTGGCTGTAGTACAATATAAGGATATGCTATGGGAATACTTCTTAGCTATTTTGAATAAGCAGATTGTATAGTTCTAGTTAACGACCCATTAATATTGATAATGATTATTATGATAGATGATTACAACAAAAAATATTGTGATTTTGAATTACAAAACAAAACCCTAAAAGCAAAAGGTAATTTATTCTTAAAAGCCAAAAAGCTAAATGCATTTGCATGTGTTTGATACTATTCAGCTGTCTTTAAATCTCTCTAAACGTATTTAGTAGCTCTGCATCGTAATCCTCTTCTAGGCGGTACCGTAGTGGTAAATTTGAACATTTCAAATGGGTACTACTTTGGTAATCTTACTTCTATGTAAAATATTTCAATCATTATGAGGTACATAATAAGAAAGAACATCATTCAACAAAATAACAACGGCCCCAATATACTACCTTGTGGAACACCCCAAATGTATTTTTATCTGACCACCAAATTACCACATTTCAGCGTTTGTACAATGATGATTTATGTAGAGTCAATGCTATACGCACAAAACGTTTTGGGGACACTTTATTATGCGTACAGCTAAGGAATTCCCTGCCAGAGTCTGTGTTTCCCGATAGCTACAATCTAGGGGTCTTTAAGTCAAGAGTGAATTGTTTTTTTCTAGGCAAGAGTGCTTCACCGTCCACCACATCATCGCTTACCATCAGGTGAGAAAGTGGTCAAGCGAAGGCTATAAGGGACAAAAATTCAAAATGTTACACATACATTCACCATTGTGGATAACTGACACCCCTAAATAAGCTTTTCTTCGTAACACCACTAAAATATTAATCAGCATACATCCAAGGACAATTTGTCATGCATCATCCGAAGACACTAAACTAAAAAAATACTAAAAAAGCATTTAATATACGATGATCACGTACTCATTACTATTCAAAGTGAAATACCGGATGCTTTGTATCTAAACCTTAAAGGGAACCGCGATGGGGTTCAAAAGCTACAAAATAACCCATTCACATCAACATAATTTATAAACAATTCCCAACAAACCATTACTGGGTGTATCAATATGAAAACATAAAGACTAAACGATCCTTGTCTCTCTTTATATGCAAGAAACACCTCATTAAATGTTTGTCATACAATTTACCTATCTGCATTAACAAGGCTTATACAATGGGATAAAAAATTACAAAGGTAGCCGCTTGACTGGGACCTTATATTGCAAGTTTCAGATGCAACCATATTGCAATAATTGTGGTTGTATCGGTATGTTGACATCGGGTAGTTGCTGCTTGCGCATCAGCAATGTTCTGTGTTACTTTGTTGCACAATGTGTTGAAGCAAAGAAACGTAGAAGAAAAAGCAGGCACACGTTCTTAAGGAAAACATTTTGCCGTACAACAAAAACTCGCAAAATACTTTGTAAGCAATATTTTGCAATACAACAGCATACACTGTGATAATCTGTATCGAAAGCCTCTCGAAACACATAATGAGAATCGATATTATATCCCCTTCCTCGTTCATTAACCAAGGCTTCCGCCTTAACAATCATAACAGCATTGCTAACAACCGATTGCACTCTTTCCATAATGAAGGCACGCGACTTTCAATAGACCAACATGGCCGTCGAGTGAGTTATTCAAATGAAGTTTTATACACGTTAGTGCATGCGGTGGACATATTCGATAATTTATACTAACAATGCACCGCAGTGTTTGGCCAGACTTGTAAAACTTAAGGCTATGCAATTGAACGTCATTTAGTTGTCTGGATTATTTTAAGGTTTATGGTAATTTAATTTTGCTCCTACCCTTTTAGTTCGTGATGAGTATGGTAATTACGAAACGTAATATGTCTGATGTAGCTTTTCACATTTCCAAGCCATAGAACATCAGTACCAAAGATCAGGGTAAGAATGTATGCGGAAAAACCTGATCAATTTACAGTTCATAATCTATCTATATATATAAATAAAAGAGAAAGTATGTATGTATGTATATTCCTTATAGACTCCAAAACGGCTGGACCGATTTTAATGAAATTTTCAGACAATCTTAAGATTGACCCAGCGCATAATCCTGTGTTTGGGTGGCGATTGGAGCATGTTTTTGTTGAACTTTGTTTGCGGCGAATCCGCGGGCAGAAGCTAGTAATTCATAATTACAGGCACATTCGGAAGAAAAAGGGTATGGTATTATACTTCATAAACATCATTAAAACAAAATTATTCCCTGATAGATTATTTACAAAAACTGTAAAGCGAATTCCTACAATGATACTCGTACGCCATTAGGTTTAATTTGTTTTACGAATTCAAAACACAGAAGTTCTAAACTCAAATCCTGTAAAATAAAAAAATAAGTACATTCCTGTACATTGTTATTTTAGTCTCTAAACACACCAGTTTAATTACACACGTATTTGTTTTACATTAGGAACAAATCCCGCAATAGTACATTGCACGCATCCTACGTTCTTTCACTAATTCCTGTAACTACTAATATACATGTTAAACAATACTGTAGCCTGTTAATTGTGTCCGTATGTCCCGGTCCCGGGATTACAGTGCGGACCTTCGTTAACACGGGATTTAGCTCTTTGGTACACCCCTACCCTGTAGTTTGGTAAATGAGCGAATCGAGATTTTTCCCGGAAAATGTCGGAAAATATCACATTGTATTATTAGGACGAAAATGTGTTTGTTTATCCGGGTAGATACGGAATCTATTAACAGATTTTTGTGTATTTATATTGAGCCTATTCAGAAGAGAGTGGATATTTAGTATTGAATGTTGGGCGCACAGGAACGATCGATGAGCGACACTTGGGGGAGGCCTACGTCCAGCAGTGGACTTCTTTTGGCTAAAATGATGATGATGATGATTGTATTGCTTAAATGTTAATATTGTCCGCGGTATTATAATATTATACCTATTGATGCTTTTTCTGCCGAATATACAGGCCGTGCGTATTTTTTACCGACTGCCGAAGGAGGGTAATGTGTTTATCAGTCTATGTATGTATGTATGTTTGTTTCTATGTGTGCGTTCTAGAGATCAAATGCATTGGCCGATTTTGATGATTTTTACGTCAATCGATTTGTCTTAACCTTGCGAATGTCACTGGCTACATTAAAATTGGTAAATAGAAAAATTTTAAAAAGCTTTTGGGTGCCATATTGTGGGCACCCAATTCTTTTTTCTTACCCTTCGTTTAATGTATCAAAATAAAGGGTTTTCAGAGATGATTTCAAAAATATACAACACTTATATATTTAAATGTACCTAATTCTGTAAAAAATCATGCTGTGCAGTCGGAGAATATATCTGGTTTTGGTCAGCCAGCTCGCTAATATGTAACCTCCGACTGCACAGCTTGATTTTCTTCTTTTGTATGTCTTTTTAGTTCGCTTCTTAAGCAGTCGGGTTCTTTTTTTTTAATAAACTTTTTTTTTCATATTTACTTCTTAGTTTACATAGCTTGCTTAGCTTATTTCCTGCTCTGCAACCATGTTAACCCCCTTAATTCAAATCTTGTATACAAGAACCCTATGTACATCACGGAAATGCATTAAGAAATCACAAATGAATAATACAGGATACAAAGATAAACCAGGAAGACAAATCAAATCTCAATTTCCAATAACATACTGATAAAATGGAGTACAAATATCATAAAAGTTGCAATAAGAACAAATTCTATAATTAAAAAACAAAGTCTATAATTATTGGTATATTAAAGAACAGAACTAATTGCCGATAAGAACCACTTCTAAGGCTCTGCAGGAAATTTTAGCGTTATTATAGGGTACAAGAGACATAAAAATAAAGTCTACGTATTGTAATATAATAAAACCCAAAGGTCAAGTGCGAGTCGGACTCGCGCACGAAGGGTTCCGTTCCATTATCGCAAAAAACGGGAAAAAGAACACGTTTGTTATATGAGAGCCCCACTTAAGTATTTATTTTATCTTGTTATTATTTTTTGTTATAGCGGCAATAGAAATACATCATCTGTGAAAATTTCATCTCTCTAGCTATCACGGTTCATGAGATACAGCTTGGTAACAGACAGACAGACGGACCGCGGAGTTTTAGAAATAGGGTCCCGTTTTTACTCTTTGGGTACGGAACCCTTAAAATTATCTAATGACAGAAATACTTCATTAAAGTTTTTACTAGGCGGAAAAGTTAAGCTCACTATTTATGCATAATAGATAAAATTGTAGTATGAGAGCTTTACTTAAAGTTTCGAAGTTAATTCGCAAAAAGTCGTTTCTTATGTGGGATGATATCTACTTAATTTACTTATGCCACGCGAGCCAAACGTAGGCATAATTTTGGTACAACGGCTCTATTGCGTTCCTAAAAGGTGTTAAACGGTAAATTTTTTTTTAAACTTATCCATATTTAGTAATATAAACGCAAATTAACTCTTTCTGTTACCACTATCTGGATTAGGACATAGGTTATTTTTCATGGTCGCGGATAAATTTGAAAAAGAGTTACCGCGGCCCTGGCTCAAGCAACTGAAGGAACACAGGTGGGTTTTAGTCAGTAAAAGACTGACACGCCCTCCTGCCTCACCCAGAGCAGAGAAGTCATTGGATGATATAACACGTAAAAAAAAAAGAGTTGTTTTTCATCCCGGTATAATCTCCCATTGGCATATTAAAACATTTTTCATGGGGGCAAAGCCACGGGCAGAAATTAGTTTCTTATAAATTATTCGGCCATTGTCAATTTTCGGGAAAACTTTCCAAGTTTACGAAAAGATTGAAGAAACTAATACTCTTCGCAGATCGCCTAGTAGATCCACCATAATAAAAAGTAAGGATACTAATAATACCAACCATCTCCACCATAGCCTCAAACTAATATACGTAAAAGATTCAATTTACATTATACTTTAAAAAGCCGTAATTATGAACACCTGCAAAATAATGAGGCAGTTCATGCAAATTGTAGAAAATGTTTCACCATAATAATTCATCATACGCTACATTGACTTGGCTTTGTCCCGTTGATGTAGCTTAAATTATCCAAAGAGCTAACAAACAATCTATCATCATCATCATTTCAGCCGAAAGACGACCACTACTGGACCCAGGCCTCCCCCAGACATCGCTACATTGACCGATCCCGTGCGCCTCGCATCCAGCGCCTTCCCGCAACCTTAACCTAGTGATCGGTCCACCTAGTGGGAGGCCTTCTTTCGGTTCGCGGTCGCCATTCCAGAACTTTTGGGCCCCATCGGCCAACCATCTGTGCTGACCAAAAATTATAATAATTATAAGTTATTAATATGTATGTAATTTTGATATTCATAAGTAGTTCGATCGTAATCCAAGAGCAACTAATTCCATGGACACCAAAAAGTTGTCAAACGAACAAATCACTCCGAAATTAAACTGACATCTCATTCAACAGCTTATGAGGGGATCATTGAAAATAGTCGGACTATTCACGTTGTACGGCAAAATGGACAGTAGTACAAGTCGTTAATTTTTAATGTACCGAGTAGATTGCAAATGTGAATTTATTGTGCTAGATCTATGAAAATACATAGCTAAATATTTTTTTATTCGGTGCAATAAGTAAGGAAAATAATTATAGTTTGTGGCATGCAAAATTATCATTAAAATTACACAATGTCATAAATTCTAATTAATACCAAATGCAATGTTAAATATATTTAAAATTATTACCGTATACAATCTCATAAAGTCAATTTAATACCTTATAAAATCTCATAAATTAATACCCTATACAATGTCATAATTTCAAAAATAATACCCAATCAAATGTCATCAATTTAAGTTAATCCGTTATACAATGTCATAAATTTAAGTTAATCCGTTATACAATGTCATAAATTCCAAACTAATAAGTTATACAATGTCTTAAATTCAAAACTAATAAGTTATACAATGTCATGAATTCAAAACTAATAAGTTATACAATGTCATAAATTCAAATTCATAAGTAAGTAATATCAGAGTTTATAATGTCATAATAATTAAGTTATGTCTAATGAACAATTCAGAAGTAAAAAATATATAAAATAAATCGGACCCAAGTATTCACCATTATACATACAAATTTAGAACTGACAGAAAATTGTTATGTTGTTTTTTAATTTTTTTTTTATCGTTAATATTTAATAAAGAATTAGTTAGTATGTTATAAATCTGTGGTGCCATTCCGAGAATATTTTTATGGAATACCGCTTTTTTGTGCTGTCTACCTCTTATTTATGTCGCGTGCTGTGTAATTTTTTAAATAAGTGCAAGTATAATTTTACAAATAGAGCCACCTCGTATATGTACAGGCAGGGTACTGTTAATGTCACACAGCTAACCCAAGTTTAACTAGACTTGCAAGAAATTCCAAGTTTAACTCTGAGCGAAACTACTCATCTTTACCTGCACAGTCACCCAACGTTGCCCGTTCACGAATCGTCGACTCCACTACACGTTCGTCGGTTCTCTCCTCACGATCTCTCTGTGACATCTAATTACTCGCCAAATTAAGCCCCAGCTATGAAACTTTCTTTCGAAAGGGCGGGCTGTGCTTCAAACAGTTCGATTTTTAATTATTAGACGAAATACTGTTGTGAATGTCGTCGGTTTTTGTTAGTGATTAGGATAAGTTTTTTATCAGCAGGATTTCTAATAAGAAACTTATTCCAATGATTTAGAATCTTATGAGGCGGTAGTAAACCTAAATAAGTTGTGTGTTTGTTTTTAGGGTTCCGCACCCAAAGGGTAAAGTAAAAACGGGACCCTATTACTGAGACTCCGCGGTCCGTCTGTCTGTCTGTCACCAGGCTGTATTTCATGAACCGTGATAGCTAGACAGTTGAAATTTTCACAGATGATGTATTTCTGTTGTTGCTATAACAACAAATACTAAAAACAGAATAAAATAAACATTTAAGTGGGGCTCCCATACAACAAACTTAACTTTTTGACGTATTTTGCGATAATGGTACGGAACCCTATGTGCGCGAGTCCGACTCGCACTTGGCCAGTTTTTTGTTAGTGATTAGGATAAGTTTTTTTATCAGCAGGATTTCTAATAAGAAACTTATTCCAATGATTAGATCTTATGAGGAAGTAGTAGACCTAAATAAGTTGAGTGTTTGTTTTTTACAAACATACTCAAATTCAGTTTCACATTCAATAAACCATTTCCAAAAACATCAAAACTAAAATATCAGTGATACATAGCTTCAGCTATGAAACTTTATTTCGTTAGAGCGGGCTGTGTTTAGACACTCGTTCCGATGATTTAGAATCGTATGAGGCGGTAGTAGACCTAAACAAGTTGTATTTGTTTTTTTTACAATTTCAGTTTCACATTCTATAAAACTTTCTTTCGTTAGCGCGGGCTGTGCTTCAAACTGTTCGAATTTTTGATTTAGAATCGTATGAGGAGGTAGTAGACCTAAGTGAAACAACAACATATTCTTAAAAAACCGGCCAAGTGCGAATCGGACTCGCGCACTAAGGTTCCGTACCATTATCGCAAAAAACGGCAAAAGTAATCATGTGTGTTGTATGGGAGCGCCACTTAAATATTTCAGCTGTCTAGCTATCACGGTTCATGAGATACACAGCCTGGTGACAGACGGACAAACAGACAGACAGACAGACAGACGGATCGCGGAGTCTTAGTAATAGTGTCCCGTTTTTACCCTTTGGGTACGGAACCCTACAAAATGTCTGCTTCAGTACTCGTATAAGATTCACATTGCACCTATGTTTACTAATTTACCATTTCTATAAGTACTCCGGCATTCTAATAATTTAACTTAATATGTATTCAAAATTGGAATGTTACGAGCGGCACTTCTTTACTTCCAGCTTACAGAATAGAGCTCCAAACAAAATCATGTCGACGACAACGTCTCCATAAATGGTCAACAAAATAAACGTTTCAATTTGTAACACTTTGTCACCGACGTTCATCTAATGAGAAACTTCATAAGCTGCATATTAATTTGAAAATTAAGCCCAGCACCGAGCATTACACGAACAAATTGCGTCGACCTTTGCGCCGCCAATAAAAACCATTATCCCTTGAATTAATGATTTAACTGCACAAAAGGAATGTCCTCAGGTGAGACCACGAAAACGAACCCTTATCTTAACTCTGCGGCGTTGTATGCGCTCTCTAATTGGCTAATTGGCATACTAGTGAAGATAGATCAACAATTGCAATCTCTTCCTAGTTCGGTTAGATAATGCATCCGCCTCTGTCGCCCTGATGAAATGCTAAGCGATCGATATCGCGGCCATTGAAATACGCTTTACGAACGGTAATTGTAATATATTACAGTGGTAATTTAATACTTGTTTTGTAAACGTTGTACTAAGGTCATTACTATGGGCGATTAGAATTTGTTGGCGCAAAAACAACGCCGCGTGTGGTCGGACGTGAGATTCTATTTACTGATAACAGTTCTTATAAGGTTCGCTTGATATGACGTGTGGTGTGTTTGATTTGAACGTACAACTTATCGCATGTAGTGTTAGTCCCCTTGTTAATTGACCGGTTGTGAACATTGAGCAATTTAGGTACTTCAATTTAATGTTATGTTTCGACGTGGAAATTAAGACATCGTATTCTGATTTATTATCACCATGCGTGAAGCAGGAAGTTCGATTTGTTCGAATATTAAATGGTGTCATTTTTTGTCTAAGCAATTTTATCTACAACTGAGATTGAAAAAAGGTCGATCCTATTCCTGGACCACACGAAAACTATGTCCACAAAAATATACATTCTCCTTTTTCTATCGAAACATCGAAAGTCTACACCCCAACCGTAGCCCAAATGCTAGGGCTTCTTGAATAATTCCTTTACACATCTTCGTATCGCCAAAGCCCACCCCTAACTGCGAATACATTTTTAAAGCTGTGCGCACATAAAAGGGAATTCAGGAGTGTTATTCGAAAGTGCGGAAATGCGTCCCATACATCAAGTGAGCAAAATAGAAAAACAGAGGCGAGATAAAATGTGAGTACATCGCCGTGAAATGTTGCTACAATTCCGAAAGAGACAAATAGCCCTTTGACAACGACAGCATATTTTATATGCACTTGTAGTTTGGCGCTGGAGAAGTAAGCCTATTCTCGTACGTGGTCGGTTTAGAGGCCAACTGTTTGGATAGTGAAGCCACGGCCAGTGTTGGATAATGAATGCTGAAGCTGCGGTTGAGCTTAGTTCTGTTTCAGCCTAAAACAACGGGTTTGCAGAACAGGATTAGACGTAGAGGACCGAAAATTGTTTGCGCTATTCTGTGTGGCTATAACGGCTTTGTAAAGGAATTTTGAATTTGCTGTTATGCGCTTGAGGACTAAATTGAAATGGTTATTAATAGAGCTTCTAAATATGCACTAACTTTGTACCTAAAACGCAAAAGGAATGAGAATTTAGAATTAGAAACGCAAAAGTACGAAAAGGTCTAGACAAAACCACGTCAAACTTAACAAAGTATTTATGAAAGTCATACAATTTTAACTAAAGTTTCCTACTCGTAAAATATGACTTCTAGAAACGCGGTTTCGAATTCGCACGTCCCAACGAACATTCCAAAGAGCCACAACCCACAAGTCTACATTTTTCGGCGAGACACAAAATAAAATGACATGCTCGGACGTGTTTGTTCCCAGTTTCAGTATTTAACACTCTTTCGACGATTCCTTTGGCTCGGTGTATTTCTGTCTCGTCCGCCAAATTGTCCTGGACAGTTCATTCGGCCGTGTACACCATTTCACTTTGAAGTCACTTAATTATGTCGATTCTGTGGGCTGTCGCTCGTGATATATCGAACTTTGAGGGGAAGTAAAAACTACCCTTAGTTTCGTTTCAATCTAAAACTGAATGCACTCAAGGGTTTTGAGGGCATTTCAATTACCGTTTATTTTGAGAAAACAAACAGACAAGTGATATTTTTAGTGTCGAGTGCCAAATTTGTCCCTACAGAATGTTTGTGGTTTAGCCTAAAATCTACTGTTACCTCTTTTGTCAACTAATATGAAAACGTGAAATAGGTTACTGGTATAGTCTAGACTAGCTTTTGCCCGCGGCTTCGCACGCGTAGACTACATGCTTCTCCTTACCATATTTTAACAGTATGTAGAGAAAAAGTAACAAACTTTCATCCCCTATTTCACGCACTTAGGGGTGGAATTTCTAAAAATCCTTACTTAGTGCTCACCTACACTACCAAAGGAACCTACGTGCCAAGTTTCATGATTGAAGCTTCAGCCGTCTGGGCTGTGCGTTGATGGTCATTGAGTGAGTCAATCAGTCACTTTCTTCTTTTAAATGTTTAGAAGATAAAGATTAACAAATTTAAAATAATCATTAAGGATATACTGTTATGAAAAATTACCTTATACTTTACAGAATAACGTTTGAACTCGTGATGTTATAAAACCGTCGCCCTTCACTTTTTCTTCTTCGTGTCCTGAAAATATAATCATTACTTTGTATTACCTACTTATTTACTTTAAATATAACCATATAAGAGCCGTAATTGCGCACGATTTAAATCTTTGCATTCCACTTTAAAGGAATTACACAACAATTGAAATAATGGGACCTTGAAATACCCATGGGTACTTAACCTATAAGAAGCCTACTGGAGTTCCAAGGTTTAGTTGAGGCTCTAGTAAGATTATACTATTTATTTTTCAAGCAGAGAATGCTTATAGGCTAATAAAAATTAAAATTGAAGATTAAATAATCTTTAACAATATTTCATCTAAAAATCTTCGCCACAATAGCAATATTTTATTTCAGAAATTTCCACAAGAACAGACTTTCTGTGCTCCACTGCCAAAGTTGGGGGATGTCACTTTGAATCTCGTTTCTTACACTTTCTCTACGAAACTTAGCGTTGCCAAAAATACGGACTAAAGGCACGTGCTCCAAGTCAGATAAAATAATTAAGAATATAACCGCAAATATTTAAATTAAGCGTCAATCGTCATAATCAAATCAACAGTCTAGACGGGCCTTAAAATATTCACAGGGTGTGGCAATTGTGGCATTAGCAACTTTTTTCTATAGCTCGATATTAGCTGTATATTCGAATACGGCTTCATTATAAAATCACGATTTGATTCCACCTACAATTAAAGTAGTTAGCAAATATGTCTGTAATTATTGCAAGCATTAATCGCTTTCGAGCTTCGGATTGAAATAATATATTTTATTTATTTTTCTAGACAATTTTTCTTCGATTTTATAATTGCCACTGCCTTCGTTTATAGGCCCAAGCCTTTGGAACAATTTCTCACTCCATCATTACTCTGTTTATTGTTTTTCTATTTAATTAAAATATAATTTTATACCTTATTCTTACTTTATGCACACAAACGTACAGAAGTGGACTTAATGTCTTAAGTTTAATTATACGTAATGATCGTTAGTAAATGTTTTCATTATTCTGCTAATTGTATTAGTATTGATTTTTCACGGGAAAAGTCAGTTTTATGATCTTTTAATGATATTTTGGTCTAGAATTAAATGCGTAAATAATATCTTATGAACATTTCAATGCTTATTGCAAGGCACTTAAAAAGGAAGCTTTAATTATATCATTCATCATTTTTATAGGTTATTTATTATACATTGACAACTTCAATATCCGTGCAGGTGAATTAGCAGTGCAATAAAAAAAAACAAGGTTTTTACGCAAAACCCTTATTTTTTTTAGTTACTCCTTACAACATAAGCTATCTGCCTGTGAAAGTCCTGTCAAAATAGGTCCAGCCGTTACGGCGATTAGCTGAAACATACAGAAAAAAATGTACGTACAGTATATACTTTATAAACATTTAGTAAAAAGCTGTTATTTTGACATTACAAACAGTTGATTCAATAATAGTATGTATTTAAATAGATTACATTTTAAATTTAGTCAATTCAATGTCTCATTGTAACTCGTTCTAAAAGTAAAACAAGAAACTGTAATAAAATTACACAGTGTTAAAATATCTAAATAGATGCTCGCCTACTCGTCTAATAAAATTGAGCAACCCTATTTTGATTGTTCATAATCAAGATTGCGCAACACACAATTAGACATACAGCTTTCAATAACTCCTCAAGGTCGGCGAAAGTAGCCCATAGATGTAGTTTTCGATTTCGTTACCACGTTCTATCCATCAGCAGAATCAGCTGTAGCATTTGTACTTTCGAATAATCATAGACTAATATAGCACGCATGCAGAACGCTTTATGTTTTATTCGATGTTTTTCTTGTTCAATTATAATTAGAGTCGGGATCAAATGCACGATTCTAATCGAACGATAGGTACTAGTGACGTAAGGAAGATATAATTTAAGTTGCACTGAAAAAAATAATTGGGACTTGCGAACTTTTTTTTTTACTATTAACAAACCTAGTTCTGTATTCATTCATTCAATCATTTCAGCCGGAAGACGTCCACTGCTGGACATAGGCCTCCCCCAGGTGTCACAGTCCCCAGGCGTCGCGTCGCCACATTGACCTTTTTTATATTTAATTTGTTTTCCAAAAACATTAAGATGAATTGAGGACAGGAAGGACAGGAAATGAGAAGCATTTTTAGGGTTCCGTACCCGAAGGGTCCAAACGAAACCTTATTGCTGTCACTCACGTGTCGTTCTGTTTGTCTGTCCATCTATCTGTCTGCCAAACGGTTGGAGCGACAGTCATCAAATTTTCACAGTATAAGCATCTTGTTGACCCAAAGTCAAATTGACAAAAAAACCCTCATTTTTCCTATTACTACCAACTTGATTTTGCGGTTTAACCTATATGTGCCAAGTCCGAAACTCACTTGGCCGGTTTTAAATAACTAAACTGCTGACAGTTTTATCCGTTTCGTGACTTTAAATTTAAGCAAACTTTAGTAATTACAAAATAATACAAAACTAATTAGCAAATAGCAAAACTCTGTTTTTATACTAATAAGAAAAACGTTTTTGAAGAAAAAAGTTCGCAAGTCCAATTTTTTTTTTTCAGTGTGGATCTCAACATCTGCACTGATTGAGCATGTAACCTTGTCGGAAGTATTAGCAGTAAAAGGAAGATGCCTTGAAGATTCTTAGGTGCGTTGTTTCATCTAATGAAGGAAGACGCAAATGTTGTGGTTATATTGTGCGTCTGATTTATATTGATTTTTAGGGTTCCGTACCCAAAGGGTAAAAACGGGACCCTATTACTGAGACTCCGCGGTCCGTCTGTCTGTCTGTCTGTCTGTCTGTTTGTCACCAAGCTGTATCTCATGAACCGTGATAGCTAGACATTTGAAATTTTCACAGATGATGTATTTCTATTGCCGCTATAAAAACAGAATAAAATCAATATTTAAGTGGGGCTCCCATACAATAAACGTGTTTTATTTACCGTTTTTTTGCGATAATGCCACGGAATCCTTCGTGCGCGAATCCGACTCGCACTTGGCCGGTTTTTACAATCAAGAAGGAAGTGAAGAAACAACCAGATTTTCTTCAACAGCAATGAGGATGTCGATGACGCAAGTTGACCAAACCCACATTTAGTTTGAAGCTTTGCACTCATTGATCTCCCAAACGAAAATCATCAAAGCCGCTTCCGTAAGACATCAAGCGAGCCATTATCCCACTCTTAACACTTAAGCAAACAAAGCTATCCACACAGATCCGCAATCAAATCCATCCAGCCAATAAAGCTAATAATACATTTACATCAAGATAGCCAGGTAGACCGCATCAGCATGCATCCCACGATGCATTAGACGGAACTCTGCGGCGAGTTAGTGGAAGGAAACGGAAACACGAGACCGCGACGGCACAGCGTTTGTTTTGTTCGATACCGTTTCACATACGACTATACCACAATACATCCTATACAGGGACATCAGGAACTAGTCCCTACATTTGTGGTGCAAGCTCATTCACACATACATAAACAAATGATAATGGAATTCCATGTTAAAAAAAATCTTTTTTTACTTGCCAACTAAAAAGTATAATAACTTTTTACAAAAAAATATTACCGACTCCCAAATAAGAACTACGAAGTGAAAAATAACTCATTTTTGGAAATCGCTGTCCATAACGCAAAAAAATGGTACCTACCAAAGACACAGACTTCCAATAATAAAGTTATTTTTCACTTCTTAGTTCTTATTTGGGAGTCGGTAATATTTTTTTGTAAAAAAGTTATTACACTTTTTAGTTGGCAAGTAGTTAAGTAAGGTACCTATAATGCCAGAATAGATTACCCGAATATCATGAAATTGAACATAACCGGTGAAATGTGAGTGTATCAAGGTGAACTGTACACATCTGCGTACCCCTTTAGAGCGTACTGGCGTGATGTTACGTTATGAAATGGTATAAACTAAAAAAACCAGCCAAGTGCGAGTCGGACTCGTACACGAAGGGTTCCGTACCATTATCGCAAAACACTGCATAAAAATCACGTTTGTTGTATGGGAGCCCCCCTTAATTTATTTTATTTTAATTTATTAATGATTATTTTTTTAAGTAAATATACAACTAAATATTCTGTGAATATTTCAAGCGTCTACCTGTTGCCGTTATTAATATCGAGCAAAAAATGGCAAAAATATCACGTTTGTTGTATGGGAGCCCCCCTTTAATATTTATTTTCTACTATTTTTAGTATTTGTTGTTATAGCGGCAACAGAAATACACCATCTGTGAAAATTTCAACTGTCTAGCTATCACGGTCCATGAGATACAGCCTGGAGACAGACGGACAGACAGACAGACAGACAGACAGACAGACAGACAGACAGACAGACGGATCGCGAAGTCTTAGTAATAGGGTCCCGTTTTTACCCTTTGGGTACGGAACCCTAAAAACAGACATGAGATTGCAGCAATCCCGACAGATGTGCCGCCATTTATCGAAGAGTTCTGTTGTATATCTCCAAAGTTCTTCATCAGATCTTCACTAAATTAAAATGGGACCAATTTGGGAAAATACTCTTTCAAACAAAAACAGAATTTTCAAAATCGTTCCACAATTGGCGGATAAATCGGTGAAAACACAAAAAAAAAACATGAAGGCGATCATAGAACCTTCTACTTTTTGGCAAGTCGGTTAAAAACTGCAATTGAGTATATTTGTTAAAAACAAATAAAACTTATTTAGGTCTACTACCGCTTATAAGATTCTAAATACTTGAAACAAGTTTCTTATTAGTAAGTAAAGAATCTGTGTACTATGTCATCGTGTGATTATACTAAAGCTAGCCTATGTCGAAACACAGGAAGGGCACAGGCGAGTCTGTGTCTCTCTCAGTGCATGCCATAAAGAACTTAATCAACGTTGAGAGACCGAGGGTGTAGACACAGTGTTTGTTTTGGAAAGCTATTTTCGGTGTGTGTGACATGATGGAATGTTTATGACGTGGCCACATCCTTGCATAAAGGTAGAATGCATCGTTGCACAACGGAAGACGGCCGTTGAAAAAATAAACATCTATTTATTCATACAAAATAGGAATTTTTTGCATATTGTTTGTCACCATTCAAACGTATTTTTGTCACTTTTAAGTAGTAAAACAAAACGTCATGATCACATTGCAAAAATGTAAATACATGTGTGCATGTGTGCATGAGTGTGTGTGTGTGTTGTGTGTGTGTGTGTGTGTGTACATGTGTGCATGTGTGTGTGTGTAATACATGTGTATATTGGCTTTTTATTTATATAATAAGCCAATTGTTACAAGGCAATTGCAATTTCAAAGCCAGTACTGATTTGAATTTTGTAATATTATCATCACTTCTTGTCGACGTCGGACATTCAGGTAGTAATAATTAAGGCACTAACAAGCTAACACAAAAACCACGAATTTAATTCCAATAATTAAAAACATTCTTTTTGTCGGCAGACGTTACGTCCATTCACATAAAATCTCTAATATAAACGCATCCCTGATTATATGCAACGTCCTTAAAGACTTCCCGCTGGGAAATTAAAACCTCTACCATTATTTTGCAATACTTTCATAATTAGAGTTTACTTTTATGAACCCTCCAATGTCACTCAAAAATATATTAATACGTAAAATACTGCCAATATCAATACGCAAAAAAATACATTTCAAGTGAACCATATTAAATACGTAAGTTAGTGGAATATATTAAGTTCTCGTACAACTCTCAATTCTTATACTTTTAATATTCATTTTATGGACTGTGAACCTTTATAAAACAAGGGTCTGTACTGGCTCGATACATTTATTGGCCTCTTCGGCTTGTATTGCCTGTCAAATAAATCACTACCATAATAAAAAGACAATTTCACAAAGTTAACGAATGAATTTCGAAATGATTAAGGATGTATGGACTGTATCGGCCACACTGGTGATTTACTTTTGTTTTTAATTGCCGCAGGAACACGCATGCCACACATTCTCTGCCCATATTTGTGCTGTATATAAATAATTTTATCTACACTCACAACGTAATGTTCCAAATACGAATTCAAAAAATATTGTATAAACACGTACTTTATATTCGTGGATAGATAAAATTAAAAAAAAGCCATTACAGTTCAACATTTTCCTTCGATTTTCAAATAACTGCATCATAAAATAACTTTTTAATTTTTATAGCACACTTTTACTTTTTAATTTTCTGGCGCGTATGGGCTGTAGTAAAGAAGTTTCATTGTCTGTGAATGCGCGCGCTGCGCAATGAGAATATAGATTGCCCGCCATACCAAATATTTTTCCCTTTCCACTTTTGTTTTATTTCAACTGTATGAGTGAAGATAAAGTAGTGTATGCAACGGCATATAATTAGGTATTAAAACACTCGCGTAATATTATTATCAAATTCGGCTTCGCCTCATTTGATAAACCTACGCTCGTGTTTTAATAACCCCTATTATATGGCCATTGTATAAACTACTATTATTTAGAAGAACAAAACAAAGTAATCGATTTAAAATGCACGTAAACAAACTATTGGGAGCGCAGTAAATCAATGGATTAAAGTCAGAATACCAAATATTGCAACCAAACAACATATAAGCGAGGAAATTGTAAATCATCATAGACAAAAACTAAAATATTAGACATATTAATCGGTTTCATATTAAACAGTTACGCTACACAAGTTTACAAGTCGGGTTCCGTATTTTAGGATGGCACGCGTGGGCGCACGACATTATTTCCGTCTTAAAAGCTTCGAGTTTCGTAAGATCCAGTTTTATTAGCTCTGTGTGCATTCTTTCGGTCACTTAGCGGATATCTACGAAAGCCGATTGGGGACACTAAAACGTTTCGAAGGGCCATCATCAAAGCCGTGCGAAATTCGGACCACACCTCGAGCGGCTTACAGCGTCATGTGAGATGCTTATTAGCGTATACTTTATACCCTCGTAAAATACCCTGATGCGTACGCAATGTTAACATTCAGAACTATATGGGCCGTGACCCGTAATAGTTATTTACATAAATAATTATATTATCCTGCCTCTCCCTAATTACCTTAATAGTCGTAAAACAAACTTAATTAACTTCGCCTGCTGTAATTTGAGTCGGACACTGGGACCGAATATCAAAATAGGCAACGAAGGTAATTTTATTTTAAATTTAAATCCACCAACTTCGAAGGAAGCGTAAACGATGAGCTCGAAGAACGAGACCTTAAAAGAAAATCTTGAAGAGATTAAAATATCAGGGCATCAATTGAATGTTAAGAAAACAGTTGACTAACAGTAACTAGATGAATAAGGTGGATAAAGACGTCGCATTAGGAACAATTAACGACAAACTCGGTTACAATGGCGACGACACATCAAAGCCACAGGTTTACAGGATTAACGTTTGAACAAAGGGAAACAAAAGGATTAAGAGCTCTCGTCTCAATTTGGCGATGCCACGTTTAAATTAAAAACTGGAAAGTGTCATTCAAATATGTAACAAGGTATAAATTTCACAGTCAGCTGTCTCAGAATTAATCCTCGCGCCTCTAAAGGAAGAATAAATAACTTTTTGCAAAAAAATGCATTGCTCGTCCATAGTGGACAAAAATCTTTTGTGAGCACAAAAGTCGCACTTAAAATTAACTTTTCGTCAAATCTTCGTGGAGGTACTTGATAATTGAAATTCTTCCTTGTGTGATTGGTGATATGGTTCAATTTGTTGAAGCTGCAGTTAATTCAAAGTGAATGCGACATATTTATTTTACGAAATCCAATTTTCTGCTGACATCTCATCTGTCGACTTTAAACGTTCGGGACTATGGGACTGTCTTCTCGGTTTCACGCTTACTCTTTGAGTATCATCTTTGGTCCATGAATGTTTTCGAATTAAAATGCTTCGTGTAAAATTATCATATCAACAGGGATGCGGATGTTGTCCAATTATTTTTGAGAATGCAAATTGATTTTTTAATCCATAACTTCATTTATTTATTTTGCAGTAAGCTCTTTATTCGGGCTCAGTGTGTTTTCAATATACTTTTAATGAAGAAATACTAAAAACGACCAGATTATTTTAGAATCTGGCATTGATCTACAACATATTTTTTAACATGCTGACAGACTCAATGCCTGCCTTATTATTTTATCAATACTAAAATACAAAAGAAACTCTGAACTTGTAACCAAAGCTAACCTACCTATAAGACCCTAAGTTATAAATGTAAGCCGAGGAAAACCGATCTGTGTTCGTTCGTAGGCGGGCCACTAAGAACCTGTCATGTTTGTACTATTGTGATATAGTTAAACCCTATATTTTATTGCCGTTGTGACTTCAAGAAATACTAGGGAACAGTGAAAATATAGTGAATGTAAAAGCTTTGAGAAAAACAAGTCACAATTACTAAGCTCTTTCACGCAATTGCTTCTTATTATTTGATGTGTCGCATTTAATTCTAACTGAGCGGATTGGATTGTATTTCATCATATTTCTATTGTTAACGTCAAAAAATATGATTCTTCTTATAGTATCCAAATTCTTAAATTTAGAACTGCATTAAAAAGAGGTCTAGATCTTAAGCCAATACGAGTTTAATTTTTATGACCCTTAGGTAACCCTATTTCGCTGCCTCAAGTATCATTTTTTTTTTTTGTTTGTTTTGTTTGTATCAAATCGGTGTAAAACAGTCCAATACTGCGAAATACGACTTCTTTCTTACGCCATTAGACAAGGTTCCTTCTGCCATCGTCCGCATCTATTCCACCTCTCTTAATCTCAAACTCGTTGATATATCTGGCCCAGAGCCATCATAGTCGTTTGTTATCCCCTATAAACGAGCCATTATAATAAAGAATAATATACTCCCAACCCACTTGCGAATAACGTACCTATCTATCCAGCACATCAACCAAATCTAATTTAACGTCATTAACTCACAAAAGATTGTATAAAAGTTCATAGTGATCATTACATAGTTCCGATGACGTATGTAGGTGTCGGGATAACGGTATGTTTTATTTATTAGGCTATAAGTCACATCAAATTCTAAGCTCCCAGTACTGTGATAGCATCTTGAATTCTTGCCGGTCGTCGGTATAGACCGATGGACTTATACAGGGTATTTGTATTAAATCACTGAAGAAACTTACTCGTTTTCTAATGGGAGTTTGTAGAAGAATTTTTAAACGCAGCTTAGATTGTCAACTGTTTCTTTTTTGTTTTAGTGGCTAGTTCTCCTATTTTAAATTCAGAATTCATTTAGAATCTTTTCAATTTAAAATGTAAGTATTGTATAGCTGGCTGGATTTCCTACAAAGAGTTTTGATATCAGTTTCCAAGTATCCGTTAGTAACAATTCACAATATAATAACGTATTGTGCATGTGTGGGGTATTTTATAATCTGTAATGTAATACTGATAGGGGTGTGATCCTGATAACCTTGGCTTACTTGGTAACTAATATCGGTAAATACGAAGCTACCAACAAAATATATAAATAAACATTGTACATATTATATTCAGGTATTTGTTGATGGCCGGAAACTGAGAGTTAAAATATCCTTTATAGGTATAAATAACAGCATTTTACTCGTACATTTCTCACAATAGAACTCCCAAAGCCTCTTTGTGATAACAATACATTACGCTCAATATATACAGCCTGTATATTTCCTAGGAAAAATATTTTGACGTCAAAAGCCGATTAACTTAAAGGTTAACGAGACCTTCGTCATTGTGACGCATATTTTGAATTAATACTCAAATACTTACTGTAATATTTATTGTGTTTATTCTATGAGCTATTATGAACTTAACATCATCAAGGCGGAGCTTATTTCGCTTGAACATAGAACAAATAATAGCTCTATGAATTTAAAAAGCCGTGTCCATAATGAACGTTAAGAGGATGCGCTGGACTAAAAAAAGATACCGTATGCAAACTAAGGTCAAACTATTTTTCCTGACCTCCAATCAATTTGCAACTTGATAGCAATAAGAATTAAATTCAATATTGTAAATCATAAAGTTTTAAAGGCTCGTGGCTAAATAAAAATAGCCACAGTGGTCGATCATCAAGGTTAAGCAAGGCTTGACGAGGTCGGTCCGTGGATGGGTGACCATTTCAACATACCGAGTTTCCTCCATGCCTTGGTAAACACTTTAAGCCGCTGGTCCCGGCTGTGATTTGAAGATCTTAGACAGTCATTACGGGTAGTCAGAAGCTTGAAATCTGATACCAGTCTTGCCAAGGGGTACCTTGTTACCCAGTTACTGGGTTGTGGAGTTCAGATAGGCAGTCGCTCCATGTAAAAACAATGGTACTCAGCTGAATCCGGTAAGACTAGAAGCCTACCCCAATATTGTTGGGAAAAAAGGCTAGGTAGATTGGATTATAAATCATAATGTTCGGGGTTAATTTCGCTTAAACTCGAACAAAATTTTATGTAACATCTTTGGCATAGATTGTTCGAGGAAATGATCTTTCTAATAACTTTTGAACAAAGAAATTGTGATAAGTAACGAGATAAAGTTTGTTCCTTTATTAAGAGTAGTCTCTTAAACTTCTTAATCAATTTGTTTTTAATTTGGATTTTGGAATAATTTTCGAGCTTCCAAAATATTAATTTCGGTAATCTGTCAAATTTACATTTGTGGGATTAAGCGTAATCGACTGTTCTATGCAAGTTGGTGCTTAGCATATTTGTATTTGAAAAGCTAGTTCATGTTAGATAAGATGATTATGCTAAACTTAATTGGCAGTGCGCAGAACACATTACTCACAGGGACGATGGCCGATGGGAGCGAAAAGTTCTAGGTACCGAAAGACGCATGCGTTGGTAGCCCTCTGAAAGCCTATTTTTTTTTTTTAATCATCTGTCAAATTATCCAATGACTTCTCCCGCTCTGGGTGAGGCGGGAGGACGTGTCAGACTTTTCCCAACTAACATTTAGGTGATAAGAATAAGTGCTACATGAGCTATATAAGAGAATTTAAAGAACCTAAAGTCCTATAAAGGCTCTAACATTTGGTGATATAGCGCGTTTTAACTTTCTTATAACCCTGATTTGGGCCCACGATTTTAGAGCTTAAAGTGACTTAATAGTTATAGAGTAGTGATAAATGAGTGACAATTAAGAGCTACAATAGTGCTATTGAAGCAGTGCTTACCACATTAAGTGTATTATAAGCTATACAAAGGTTACAACTGCAAGCTAAAGTATTAATATAGTTATGAAATCCACCCTAATAACTTTTTTAGTAACATATTAGTGCTTCCTCGACACAATATATACCTTAAGAATATATTGTAGGTTTTTAATAGCAATAAGCATCACTCAAAGCGCCAACATATGTATCTTTTTACATAATTTTTGTGATTTGTTACCGTCAATAGTGTTAAAATATTTCGCATTATTCATCCTCGATACAGTGATACTTTAGTGTTTGAAAGTGACTTTATGTTTATGAGGTAAGTCAATTAATTTATTTTAGATTATTGCAATGGTGTTATAATTATTAAAACTCACTGCCATAGTAAGTTTTCTGTAATAGTATGTGTATGTTTTCATCTCAATTTTGAAGCGCCTTAGAAATAAACTGCATTTGATGATAATATGTAGAAAAAATATACTGCCTCAGTTATTTTTTCATTTCAATTATTATGAATAATAGTTCCTGGTACTGTCAATAGATATTTTAATGGAAAACTAACAATAATATAATAAATAAGTGGGACAATAATGACTAGATTTTTTTTTTTCTTTTATAATTTTTATAGGTTAACTATTTATTTAATGGCGACAATTCTAAATTACTTACGGATGCTGATAACTCTTTTATCCCTAACATAGTGCTTAAAGAATGATTGTTAGGACTTATATGCCACTTGCAGTTCTACAATATGGTTCTGAAAGTGAAAAGACAAAAATTTTATAGGTTCAGTTTGCATAATGGTTCTATGTGAACCTGTAAGCTGAACATTTTCAGGGTTCTCTTATTGTTTGAAAAAAACCTTTACATACCACGTACTTGACTGAATAAATCAATGAATTCAATATTCTATTATTTATAATAATTATGAAAACAAAAGCCAGTACGAACGTAACCTAAGCTAATATATTTTGAATTAAAAGTTGTCTTTTACTATAATACAAAACGGTTTCTTTTTGTTTTTTGTAAACTAACTTTTAGAAGCTTAACTTGTATGTATTTTTACATTATTAAGAAACAAATCTGTTGTTTCAGTAACTATTCCCAGTGGAGGTGCCTACCTACTCGACACCGCGCCCAGTTCCAGTCACACACAAGACTCGCCAACATATTTTGGCCTTGCTGTAAATAATCTCATCTCGCTTGTTCACCGTAACAAGTTCGATTTAAGGGCTTTTAACCGAATATGGTACAAATGATCATGCAAAAAGGGCTCAGTACAATTAGAAATGTTGAAGAATTATGATCAAACTTTGACTGATTGTTATTTCCTTTGTAATACTACTAATACTAAATATATTTTCAATAAAACCACATTTTTTTAAATAATAATATGTTTTATTTTTACACTGTATGTAAAAGAGATAAGAAGTGCAGAAAATCACTGTTGTTAATACAAACTAATTTGCATTTTACATCTTCAGGATATAATATAATTTCTTTCGACGAGAATATGCCTGTTGTACGGAACCCTGTTGTAAACTTGTTTCTAGCGTTTGTAGCGCTTGATACATATCGGTACCAAGGTCACTGATATTGTAATTGTATCTTATATTGATATGAGGACGGTTCCGTGGAATTACATCATAATCTATTGTAGGACTTTGATTTGTGAAACACTGTTTCTCCACTACAAGTAATTCTTCTCTTGTCACAATGTCATCGTTTTTTTCTTCAATTAATGAAATTTCATTGTGGTAGTTTTGCGATGATCCAATTTTATTCTTGAATTCTTTGGAAGCTTTTCTCCTAACTCCACCGGTTCTTTTTTAACTTTCCATGGTTGCATGGTAGAAACAAAAATATTACCGAATAAACCCGTTGCACAGCGTAAACTTATATTGTAACAAAACATAATTTTTGAGGTTAGGTTATATTAAGATGCATTTAGGTGATATAAAATTCTGTAACTCAACTTAAAGTGATAATTAAGAGTAACAATGTTTGCACATATTGTTTATGGCCGTATAGAAGTATTTTTAAAACCACTGTATTACCTAAGGTTGAAAGAGTAACCCCATTATACAAACATTAATGGTTTAAAAGTGGTTTCCGATTCTTGCAGCATCCAGCTCTATAAGATTTATAATTAACACTATTATGATACTAATAGCTTTCTTGCTAACTCTTCGGGTTCGATTGAACTCGTTAAGTGGTACAAAGTATTTTCTAACTCTCTTTAAGGACCTCAACTGTTAGTAAGTGTTAGCAGACACCTCACAATTACTTATAGTGTTTTACGCTTCTTAAAGCTATTACAGTAAGCCTTAAGGTGTTACGAAGCATCTTACTAACTCTGTTAAGTGTTAGTAGACACCTTATAATTGCTTACAGTTTTTTACGCATCTAATAGTCATAAGAGTGAGCTATATAATGGTTCCTACCAACTCTATGCTACCGCCTTAAGTAATACAATTTTTCTTTGTAACTGTTATTCCTCTTGAAGGTTTAATTATTTATCCTTAACACCATAGTAGAATCGAATGTTATTATCGGAGCTCTTATATATCATTTATAATACTATAAGAGCTAAAAAAGGTTGCCCTTAGCGCCAAAATGTTTGTTGGGTTACTGACTGTAACCCACCCGTGTTCCTTCAGTTGCTTGAGTCAGGGCCGCAGTAACTCTTTTTCAAAGAACAATGGCGAAATTTTAGCTAACTTAAATTTGAGTGTCTGAAAGTTAGTTATATACGAAAGACATTCTATTAATTATCTATTTTTTTTAAAGTATAATTAGGCCTGGTCCAAAACATATAAAAAAACATAATAAATAAAAAGTTATTTGATTTTTTAGTTCATTTCTTTAGCTTAGTGTTGCCATTATATATTTTATCTGCTAAGTGACAAGTAGTAACTATATTAAGTAATAATATCATTATTTTATTTATTGCAGTAAATGAGTTAACAATACAGTTTATGTCTAAGTGTAGATGTTCATTGCAGGTAGGTAATAATATTGTAGTGTAGTAGAAATAAATGAATTACTTTCAATTAATGATTGGCAAAAAGACTAGTACCCAAGTCTATAAAAAATATAGCTTGGTTGTTGACGACAACCTTTTGATACGAGTCAAAGTCACTTAGTTTAAATAAATATACTCTTTCCAAAGAGTATACTACACATTTCATGCTAAAATAACTAGGTAAGGGAAATACTAATGCGATATTCCCCTTTTACTTCCACGAAATTGAATAATATTACCTATTAAATACATTATTAAAAGTTACCCAGACATAACCTACAAAAGTTTATGACTGAATATCTATTATTCTCTACATTCTCAACAAAAATTCTTGCACAAACTAATTCAGAACATCACTCTGAGTTAAACCAGATATTTTTCATTTAAACACTTTCGAATTTAATCTCAGCTAAAACAATGTATAGGCACCTGCCATTGTTCTTTATCCGCGACAGGCTTCTGAAGGTCTGGTGAGGGATCCGGGAGTCCGCTGGAAGCACTGGAATTGTCGATGTGGCAACGCTTGGGCTTGTGTCAGTAGAGGTTTTTCAGTAGACCAGGGAGTGTAGGATTTTTACCTCACTAAAACACCCCGGTGACCCACCATCAGCACGCAGAAGGGGCCTCTCAAAACCCCCTCTGTGCAACGCATGCTAGGGCACAGCACCAAACGAAATTAAATAATTTCCCCAACACAAATCACTAAGCTTTCTTCGATCAACATTGACACTCGAAGCACGTTAGGCCGTGTCTACATAACAGCCTTTTAGTTTAATCCGATCTGTTCGAGTTATAAGAAGATTGTAATTGAACGTCAAAGGCCGCCGATGGATTAGGCGATCGCCTCACAGATTACAAGTGACAATTCGGAATCGGCCATATTGATTGACGTCACGTGACGTTAGACTGTAAGTGTATTCGATATAGTATGAGATCCAACTGCAAAATCTGCAGGTATTATGTTTTTTATAAAACTTGATTTTTATGAATGATTCTTCATAGTAAAATAGATTACTGCAGGGTTGCCTGGCCGTATCTAGCCGTAACTAGTTTTTAGTTTTTTTAAAGATTTGCCCTACTGTAGGAATTTCTTCTGTGTTGTAGGTGCGTATGCAACATCATCTAACTCTCAGTTAGGCGCTATTTTGGGTTGCCAGGTTTAGCAGGTAAACTGGTGACAAACACAGATTGCGTCTAACTGAGAAATGGCAAC
The DNA here is from genome assembly GCA_945859665.1 of Anorthoa munda. NCBI lineage: Eukaryota > Metazoa > Arthropoda > Insecta > Lepidoptera > Noctuidae > Anorthoa > Anorthoa munda. Next base: position 11,861,057 of record OX243911.1, on the reverse strand, counting down.
CTTATGTTTTCCTATTTTCTACACCATTTTCATTCAAATAACATTGGATTTAATTGAAAAACGGTTATATTTATCTTTTATAATCAAAACATGAATTTCAATTTATTTAATGCGGCTAGATATTTCCAGACAACACTACAGCAATCACTTTTACCAACAAGTATCATTCATGAAATTTAAGTTAAATCAAAAACATTACCTGCAGATTTTTGGGGTGGGATCTTAGGCTATTAAAATCAGTCTGTAAAACTATTCGTTATGCATATCTCAGTAGCGTGACGGTGATTATTAATGTTCAATTAAAGTTATGTTCAATAATTATGTTGATTATTATTGAGCAACAAAAAATTAGATTTAGATCGCCCGGTTGGCTTTGACAACTTTTTAAGCTAACGTCAAGTGACACGATGTGAGAAAAAAATTAAATGATTTGAATATGAAATTGTTGTTTTAATTGTAAGTGGGTTTGATTGATTATACCTATTTACATGTCTATTTAAAATATTTACATGAATAGGAACTAGTTTTTGTGATTTTTCACCGGTTTCGCCCATGGACAACCATCTACTGTGTATATGTATATTTTTATATACATGTTCTTTATTTAATACCTAAGTAAATTAAATCCTAACTAATATTATGTGAAAATAACTCTGTCTGCCTGTTACCTTTTCACGCTTAAACCGCTGCACCGATTTAGATGAAAATTGTATGGAGATAGATTAAGACCCTGGGAAGGACATAGGATAGTTTTTATTCCGGAAATTATCCTTAAGGGGATGGAAAGGGGGGTTGCACATTTGTATGGTGAACTAATAATTTCTCAAGTAAGGCGACCCATATACATACAATATTATTGCGCGATATAAAGAAAATGCTCTTCGAAGTAATGCTATGCAGACGAAGTTATTTAAACTACCAGGAAACCAGAAATTAACTGGAACTAGGTGCTTAAGCGAATTAAATTACTACTTACCTCAAAAATATACCTCTATGTTTCATCGTTGCGTTGGTGCGTTTCAAAAGTATTCCTCGAAAACGCACCAACGATGAGAAATAGAGAAGAGCATGAAGGATTCGTAATAAATGATATCTATAGACGTTTTAAAATTCAACTATCCTAAGTGTTTATTTATTTAAACTACCAGGAAAGCAGAAATAAACAGAAACTAGGTGCTTAAGCGAATTAAATTACTACTTAGCTCAAAAATATTCCCTTGTGTTTCGTCGTTGGTGCGTTTCGAGGCATACCCCGATAAACGTATACTATGTCGTGCCATGATGCACCTGTATTTTAAATAACTTCCAGGTCCGTTGAGAGGTGATTGATTAACCAACAACCAAATTCACGACTATCCAAACATACAGATATTCATACGCAATATAAGCAGGAATAAGGGTTATTTTATTACCAATCCTAAAGCCCAGTTCCTTTAGGGATGTTTCCTTGATATAAAAATGATAATTATATTTAGTCCGTCAGTGAGATTATCAAATAATATTGAACACGTATTTTATGCTTAATCAAATAAATAAAAATTAACAAAGATAAAGCGTATCAAAGTTCAGGACAGGGGGCTTGTGACGTCACTTTGTCAGAGTGTAGCACATCGTGCCATTACACGATATTTCAACGCACTGTATGAATCGTCGTAATTTTGATGTTTACATTGTAAAATAAAAAACCTCGCACACGAAGGGTTCCGTACCATTATCGCAAAATACTGCATAAAAATCACGTTTGTTGTATGGGAGCCCCCTTAAATTTTTTATTTTATTTATTAATTATTATTTTTTGAAGTAAATATACAACTAAACATTCTGTGAATATTTCAAGCGTCTACCTGTTGCCGTTATTAATATCGAGCAAAAAACGGCAAAAATATCACGTTTGTTGTATGGGAGCCCCCCTTTAATATTTATTTTATACTGTTTTTAGTATTTGTTATTATAGCGGCAACAGAAATACATCATCTGTGAAAATTTCAACTGTCTAGCTATCACGGTTCATGAGATACAGCCTGGAGACAGACGGACAGACAGACAGACAGACGGATTGCGAAGTCTGAGTAATAGGGTCCCGTTTTTACCCTTTGGGTACGGAACCCTAAAAATACGTGTCCAATATTTTTTATTAATCTACCTGACGGACAAAAATCTAAATTTTCAGTCAACTACCCTATTATTGTTACCTTCCACGCTGCTTCGTCGATATTTTAGTACATATGCCATACGCAATTCATGGATAGGAGAACTTAGCCCGTCGTCGCAACTCATCTCATGTTTTAAAGAACAGAAAAATTCTACAAAAGCTATTTTATGGCAACACAACAAAATAAATCTATCGTTCCTCTGTTACAAAGAAAAAGATTGACTTACGCGAAGTGAATAAAATAACGTCATCTCTATCGTGCAAGCGATGTTCGATAAAATTCTTTATGTACGATAAATAGTTTCAACTTTATATTTTGTTTTCGACTTTCAAAATTTTAACTTTTATTCTGGAAAAAAACTTTTTTACAAAAATATACTACCGACTTCCAAATAAGAAAACTAGAAAGTGAAAAATAACTTTATTTTTGGAAGTCGGTGTCCATACTTTAAAAAATTGGTACCTACCAAAGACACCGACTTCCAAAAATAAAGTTATTTTTCACTTTCTAGTTTTCTTATTTGGAAGTCGGTAGTATTTTTTTGTAAAAAAGTTTTTTATTTTTCACTTTTTTGTTGTACCTACCTAATAGGTAAGTAGTTAAGTAAGTACCTATAACGACAGAATAGATTACCCGAATAACATGAAACTTGAATATAACCGGTGAAATGAGAGATCTGCATACCCCTTTCGAGCGTACTGGCGTGATGTTATGTTATGAAATGGTATAAACATTAAACAGACATGCGATTGCAGCAATCCCGAGAGATTGCCCGTTATTTATTGAAGAGTTCTGTTGTATATCTTCGAAGTTCTTCATCAGATCTTCACCAAATTAAAATGGGACCAATTTCGGAATATACTCTTTCAAACAAAAAAAGAATTTTCAAAATCGGTCCACAATTGACGGAGATATCGGTGAACATACATAAAAAAAAAAAACATACATAATGTCGAACATAGAACCTCCTCCTTTTTTGGTAAGTCGGTTAAAAATACAGCGAAGTTTCACGCTGCCAATAAATCAAAGATATTTAACATATTCTTGTTAATATTGCTTCAGGAACTTGGGTATTATCATTATCATCCTTATTTCAGCCGAAAGATGTATACATTGCTGGACATAGGCCTCCCACAAGCGTCGCCACACTGATCGGTCCTGTACTTTTCGCATCATTGGGTATGTAAATATCTAATAGTCGTTTTATGAAAGTGGACACTTGACCTTTGAGAACTTTGTTCTAGCATGGAATTAAAAGGTCAAAAACACTTATAATTATGACATATCATTCTTTTTACAAGCTTTAAATTAACTTGCAATGTATGTATGTATGTTTGTGTGTTCGGGTCAAATCTTGCAACTGAATTTTAAAGCGTTATCCTCCACTGATTTAGACGAAATTTTGCATACACGTTTAGTTTGGATGACAATGCATGGTTAGATAAGTGACTGCTTTTTAAATCCAATATGGTGGACGGCCCAAGATGGTGGACTAATTATTAGTAGTATCAAATGAAAGGGTTTGCTGAGAAGAATACGAAAATGCTTGCTTAAAAAAAAATTATAAATTATTTTTATATTATTTATTAATTTGTTTCTTTGGCTGTTGTTTATATTTTTAATAAATTTAATTGACTACATATTTCTAAACCACTTCTAGAAAGAATAAACCTTCAACTTAGCATGCACACAGCCTATGCAATATCTCCACTTTAAACCACACCCTATGTAGTCCCAATAACTTCCCGAAACCACTTTGTCTCCCCCACAATTTAAAAGTTGGGACAAAACAGATGACGCTAGGACATAGTCCGCATACAAAAAAGCCATAAAAGGACGTAAAAAATAAAATAACGCATATTTGTTGGCGTAAATACTGTTAGATGTGCGTCGGGGAGTCGAAGAGGCTCAAACTCGTTCAATTCGTGTATCGCGAGCCTATCAGTAACACATCCTGTAGGAAACACGTGACGGGAATATGGACTGGGACTAGAAAAGGCCTCTAGGATAGCGGGAAGTGGGTTGTGGTGCAGAATAGATAATGGTTGTGGCGCTTGTAAGGTGGTAGGTAGTCTCAGTTGTAAAAGTTTTGAAGGGAATCTTGTAAAAATAATGGCTAACCATAAAGAGCGAGCCTATCTATAATAATAAAAAAGTACATCGGTAATAAGGACCAATTAGTAGCAGGGGTTTGAGAAAGGCTGCAGAAAAATCTGCCCAAATGGAGTCTCATAGACCCATCTCAAACACAGAGCCAGTCTAGAGCCCCGTTGCAGGATATGTCCCACCTCCTTGTCTGCCCTTCGTGCCCAGCCGAATGCACCTTTCGGGATCTGAACGTGTCAAATGACAGAGCTGTCCAGCTGGCTACATACTGGTCAGACAAAATTTAAGAATAGTCGAGTCAAAAATACAAAAATACAAAAAGAAAAACAAGTAGCAGGAAAAATCAAACCACTAGTTTTACCATATTCAATTGTCATATCTGCGTTTGTTTTTTTATCATCATCAGCCTTTTATCCTCTTCTCTGTGAGAGAGTAGATACCTGACACCTGATGATAAGCGATGATGTGGTCGAAGAAATAACCTATTCACTCTTGACTGATCCAGTCCATGATAGACCACCGCTGAAGATAGGTAGTTCACAAGTTGCAAAACAGCACCCGGTTCTCCAACACTTCGCGATATTACCTTTATTGACGTCTTTCAATGTATTTTTTTAGCAATTTAAACACCTAACTTTCATGGATCTCAATATTAAAACGAATTATCTCAATATTAAAAATATTATATGAAGCTAATGTTTAATACAACACCTAAAAGAAGATACAATGACAACATCAATACCAATATCACATACTTACAAGAAATCGTCGTACGTGCCACCATTCTACAAAAAAATCAGTATTAATGTCCACCGATTTCGAGGCCCGGCTTCAGATTCACAGGAATAAGACGCGACGAAGGAGATGCGTTGCGCATAATGTCCTATTTTGTTTTGTATACAAAGTTATTGTGTTATCGATATTCTCCGTCAAAAAGATTTCTGGAAACATGTTGTGCGAACACATACGGAATATTTATATCTATCGCCTAGAGATTGAAAGATAACACAAACTGCATAACTCTATTTATCAATGGGAGTTCTTTGTTGTTTTTTGTTGCAGACAAAAGGAAGTGTGTCAGTGTTTTACCAATGATGATCGCAAAAGTGTGGCTTTAGTGTGAATTCATGAGTTAAATATCATTTCTGTAAATGATATTCTAGATTTGACAACTTAAACTTACAAAAAGTCACTTATTGATTAGTGACAGTGAATTCTAGAGATGCCGCGAATAGTCGAATACCGCCATTCTCTATTGCGAATAGTCGAATGCTCGCCATTATTACTCGACATAAGAAAAGGAATATAAAAGAGTTTATTTATTCTCAAATAATAATATTTCACTTGTAATAGTCTTTTGAACGTACCAATCTTAACAGCAATTTAAAAAAATATAAGATTAGTAGAAAAGAAAACGACGAAGTTAAAGAAACCACTCTCATGTTTTACTGATTTAACATTTTTAAATGCTGGCAACCTTTATTTTGTATATAAATTATATCTAATAATACTAACCCTGAGTTTCCCACCTTAAAATTATCACAGAATTAATGAGACAAATTGAAAGCACGCGTTATCTGTTTTGTTTGGCTGCAGTGTAAGTGTGTTTTGTTTTTAAAGATTAATACAATTTTAATTATTTTTAAGTCTATAGTTTTTCTGTTCATTAAAAGTTTATTTTTATTTAGACAACTATTCGCCGAATGTCGAATAATAGAATCTATTATTCGGTATTCGACGAATAACAAAAAAAATGTCAAGTAAGGCCGAATACCAAATAATAGAGAGTATTCGCGGCATCTCTAATGAATTCCTACTGTCTGATGAAAACGTAAATACCTAAAATAAAAAATAACAAAACACAAATTGCAAACTGACCATCGTTATCAATCGAACATCATTTAAATTAACACGCATTGATTCCTAGCCAATAACAATCGATTACCCTGACTATTGCGATCGATACCATAAATAAACCTCACTATACGATATAAGCCATAATTTCGTGCATAATACAAATGAAAAGCGCAACCGTGCACACGTAGCCAACCATGTCTTACCCAGATTATTTATTGCCGTTTTATCTTACGGCGACCGTTTGCGATTAAATAAAAAGAAATGTCAGTCCCCCGTGATCGCGATTATCACGAGACGATCACTGAATCGCCCCTGAGTAACAGATTCGAACCGCAACACGAGTCCATATCAATAAATGCAAATATCATCGCCCGCGCATCGCGGAATACATTCAAAAAGCCATACAGAAACTGCAGTGGATGGTTCTGTATTTGAAAGTATCGTTAAGATGAATGCGGTAAAACAAAATACACATTGAAAAGACTTTAAAAGCTTATTTTACAACGTGGTAGTATTGGTAGTCAGTCATTGACTGGGAAGAAAGGCTTGCTTGCATGTGCGTGGCATGTTCTCTGGGCGGACAGCTGGGATCATTGTTAAGGGAATGTCCCTTAATTAGCACATGTAGAGCAAGATTATCGGCCGACAACGTCACCGAGTGGGAGACAACTGAATAATGACGTCGCTATTTATATCGAAATAATTATTGTTATAATTAAACACTCTTTTGTTTTATGTTGGGGCCTGAATTAGCTAAATAAAATGTTATTGCTGGACGGCGAAATAAATGGTTATTCCGGGATTCATTGCGGTTGTTTTGACTACTGCAGAAATGCGAAGATGATAGTAATTAAGTTTATTGCATAAGGGACGTTGAGTTCTTAGTACTTCAAGGAATTTTGTTTATATCAATTGTTATTTTCATGACATTTACCACTCATATAATTTTGTGGTCGTTGTCCACAAGGCCGCAGCGCAGCGGAACGGCCGCGGTATAGTCATGCAGTCATGACTATGGGCTTGTCCCCATCACCACGTCACGACGTCGTCAACGTGGAACGGAGCGGTGTCGCGGCGCGGCAGGATGGTGTGACACCCTTATTTAAGTTACCGTTACACGAATTCGTGCCTTGTATATGAATTAAAACAGATACAAAAACCTCATTTATTTTATCCCACCAGGGTGTCCATTGCCCAACGGACGCAGAACAGGCCAGTTTGCCGCACATTCGCCGAGAACAGAATTCCGGTAAATTTTTCACTCACGAACCTGTGCAATAGCAGTCTCTTTCTAGACGTTCCTCAAAAAGTGTTCCTCGTGACGTGGTGATGGCGACAAGCCCTATGACGTCTAACCTGAAGGAAGGACAATGAGGGCTATCGTGTTTGATTTTGCCGCTAGGGGCGCTGGTGTAGAGTGAGGTATTCAAAATGATCAACTGTTTTTGGCTTTAGCGCGTGTTTATGTACTACTTTTCTATTGTTGTGGATATTTTCCAAATATGGCAGATCAAGATAGGTACGGGTTTTACCAGACACTGCTTTAATGAAGTTTTATATTTCGGAAAATTAAATCTTCCTTGTTTGCCGAAAAAAAAGGATTGCGCAAAACTGCGGCATGTTATATTTCATCATACTTCTACGGCTATACAAATGATTTTATTTATTTATTTATATATACTTTATTGTACACCAAGTTAAAAACAATAATACATACGAAAATGATAAAATAAAAACAAACATACAACAGGCGGCCTGCGTTCTGCGATCTCTTCCAGGCAACCCAGAATGGAGAGAGATAGCCTGGACATGACATGGGGTTGCACTTAGTGCAAGTTTAAAAAACATAGTAAACATAGTATAGCACTAAATATAAAAAACTAAAATAGATACATACATACATATAAATATTCAGGCAAGAAAACAATACAGCTCTAACAAGAACAAGATCACATTGACAGGTAGTGCTCCTTTAGCAGTCTTAAAGATCGGTAGTGATTGCGAGCGTTTTATTGTTACAGGCTATAGACGAGCGGCCTGGGCAGTAAAAGATTTTTTTAATTCAAACTTTGCTTCCGTGCGTGTTATAACAACATTTTACAGCATTTTTCGCCTGTGGCGTCAACAAATTTTCAAAAAGTAAGGAAAGTAGAGCTGTTTTTGACATTTTGTAATTGTGATGCAAATGCGAACATTCCTTACTAATACGGGCTTGCGCCTCTGCTAAATCTCAGAACAACTGTGCAATGCAAAACACAAAATGCCTCTGGCCACACTATTAGCCTCAATTACATGCAAAAACAGAAAAACATTCAAGATAACAACAATCACCCATTACGCAGCATAAAGGACGTTCTTGCCAACATTATATTGCTAACTGTCCTTTCCAAGTTTCGGAGCCAAATGACCATAGAGGAGCCAAGTGAAGCTAAACAGGCACCTGCCTTCGGAAGGCAGCCAAGTCCTGATAGCCTGCGCCAACTTTTAAATTAGAATGTTCTATAGTTATATGTATATATTTAAATGAGGAGCTCGTGGCTAAATAATAACAGCCGCACTGGTAGATCTTGAAGTATAAGCAACGCTTGACGAGGTCGGTCCGTGGATGGGTGACCATTTCAACATACCGAGTTTCCTCCGTGCCTCGGCTAGCACGCTAAGCCGTTGGTCCCAGCTGTCATTTAAAGATCTTTGACAGTCGTTACGGGTAGTCGGAAGCTTGAGATCTGACACCAGTCTTGCCAAGGGGTACCGTGTTACTCAGTTACTGGGTTATGGAGGTCAGATAGGCAGTCACTCCATGTAAAACTCTGGTACTCAGCTGAATCTGACAAGGCTGGAAGCCGACCCCAATATAGTTGGGCAAAGGCTAGCCAGATTGATTTTTATAGTTAAAAGAAATAAGAAGAAATAATTATATTTGCCTGTTAGTTTCAAATAACTTTTTCAAAAAATAATAAAGCGACGTCCAAAAAAAAACACTTCCTACTACTAGTTTAACCAAATACAGCATTCTGATTGGTTGAGACCGCTGAGAAACTACCAATCAGAACTCTGTATTTGCATAAATTGAGTTTAGTTGAACAAATTGCGATTAGTATCATTGGTGAAATCGGCCCTTAGCCTAAAACTTCAATGTTAGTCAAAACTATGCGTCTCATCAGACGTGTCATGGTGCCTAGACAGATTTATTTAAATCACGCAAATATGACGCCATCAGACGACAACGCATCACAATCGAGGTACAAATTAACAGCGTAGAGATAAATCGACAACCAATGCCGTGTGACTAATGATTTGTTATCAGCGTATAACGTCACACAAATTCAACTGTTAATACACACATAGATACATACACATATTATACATTCTACATGATTTATAGTTCTATTTTTGAAACGGAGTCACGATTACGAAGAGAATAAGTACTATTTTAGTACACGATTGGTGCATCACTAGTGCAATTGAAGTGCACTTCTAGTGGAACCCAGGACATTGTAAGTATGTTTCTAGGTCAATGTCAAACACAGTGCAAACTCAGTATAGTTTTAGTTCACACAATGTTCAAGTTCATAGCAATGAAAGTAGTTTTAGTGCGACAGGTGCGTTTTAAGGACTATACAAGTATTTATGACATTTTGTACTAGAGTTTTACGGTTTTAGATGGGTGAATACTAGTACAGTTTTCGTATACAATTAGTTACATTTCGTCATATCGCTAGATAATATGGTCACCATGGACCGATTAGTTAGGTCAATATTAGTACAGTTCTCCGTACATATAATAAGTAGGAATTTGTCATATCATTTTTATGATGATAATTTCAGTACAGTAAGATAAAATTATTAAAGTATTAGTTTGCTATTGGTACAGAGCCAGAGTTCGAACGATGGTCTTATACATTGTTAATTAGGTGATAAGAATAACTAATATGAGCAGACTTGGACTATTTATCGTCGAAGATGGACTGTGTGAAAAACGATTATTCTAAATTGCCTACATAATCGAAAAACCGGCCAAGTGAGAGTCGGACTCGCGCAAGAAGGGTTCCGTACCATTATCGCAAAAAAACTACAAGAAAATCACGTTTGTTGTATGGGAGCCCCACTTAAATATTTATTTTATTCTGTTTTTAGTATTTGTTTTTATAGCGGCAACAGAAATACATCATCTATAAAAAAATCAACTGTATAGCTATCACGGTTCATGAGATACAGCCTGGTGACAGACGTACAGACAGACAAACAGACAGACGGACCATGGAGTAATAGGGTCCCGATTTTACCCTTTGGGTATGGAGCCCTAAAAACGAACTCTAATGACGTTTTCATAAGGGCCTTATTAGGTTTTGTCAACACGAGCACCTAAAACTAACATAAAACTACTAACTTAGCTACCTTTCCACTAGCCAGCGAAGTAAGACCATAAAAAAAACAAAAAATACTTGGGAGCACGTTCAAAAAATCACGTTTATGAAATATTAAATCTAGTTATATCTGCCAAGGGAATCTCTACGGGTTTACGTCTACCGAGAAAGATAGGCAGGTGCGCCCAACCCACACGGGTGCTGAGTCTCCGAGCTCAGACAATTATCATTCCGTGTGCTTGCGAAACATGCTTCGTCACTATCATACTGCCCATCATCACGACTTCACTATTTACATATAATGACTATTCAACAATAAACAAAGAAATGTGCAACGCCCCTGCTTGTGATGTTATGACATAATTTTTTTTTTTTTTGTGGGATTAGGATGTCACGTCTGACTAATTTGAAGTAGCTTTTTTAAATGTAACTAGATCAGAGCCTCTAGATAACGTTATATTATATCAGCGAAGGCGATTGTCGAAATGCCAAAATGTAAGGCTTAGCACGCATTGCGGTTTTTATTCGTGCAAATATTTGTCCGCGTTCTAAACTATGCGGATAAAATACCGCGCGATCTTTGTTTCTACCTGTTCATAGAGCTCAAAATATCCGCGTGAATTTAATCCGTACACGGTGGATTCTGTGGCAAAAACGGATTTATTGCGGTTTTATTGCCGTGCATTTTTCTACATTAATGCGTGCAGCTTAATAATAATTCCAAGTGCAGAATGAGCGGAAAAAAATCGCGCGATTAAAAACCGCAGTGCGTGTTAAGCCTAAGGGATTGATCATGTAACTGTTCGATAGCGATTGGCAAGCCCATACATTTTTGTTGTTTTTAACCCCCGACGGGAAAAGGGGAGTGTTATAAGTTTGACGTGTGTATCTGTGATTTAGTTTTTATTAGAAACTTGACTTTATCGAGAGTGTTCTTAGCTATGTTTGATGAAAATCGGTTCAGCCGTTCTAAAGTTATGTGCGTTTTACTGTTTGAATCGGGATGTTTTCGTAAGGTATCGTGTCATAATTACTTGTTCAATAGATTTTCGATCGAAACTGGAATGCGTTGGGGTTTTTTAACCGACTTACCAAAAAGGAGGAGGTTCTATGTTCGAAATTTTTTTTTTGTGTGTGTTCACGCATATCTCCGTCAATTTTGGACCGATTTTGAAAATTCTTTTTTTGTTTGAAAAGTATGTTTCGAAATTGGTCCCATTTTAATTTGGTGAAGATCTGATGAAGAACTTCGAAGATATATAACAGAACTCTTCAATAAATTACGGCAAATTTCTCGGGATTGCTGCAATCGCATGTCTGTTTATTGTTTATACCATTTCATAACATAACATCACGCCAGTACGCTCTTAAGGGGTACGCAGATCTCTCATTTCACCGGTTTGAATCTATTCTGGCGTTACAGGTACCTTAAGGCGCAAGTATGCCCCAATGGCCTTGAGCATCCCGGCGAAGCTAAACTCACACACCGGCACGGCTCACGCATACATAGCGAGCGCGGACTGCGATCAAAGAGTATGCGTGGACGCAGAGATGCGACTAACAGGTTGCATTCTTGCCTACGATTCCGTAAATAAATATTAAGTTTTACTAGACATTATTTTTATATAATGTAGGTCGAACAAGTAAAACAAAATAGGTTACATTAAAACTCTACTTACGTACCTACAGCCCCCGTACCATGACGTGTCAAAACTATCATGGTTCGACAGTTTATTTTGAGTGTCCCTCGACCGGCAAGCGACCATTTATGGCACTCGTTTTATTGTTTTTCTATTGTGTCTGTAATTATGCCGGCTGAGTTAGCACAGTCAAAATAAACTGGCTCTGAGCTTACGGTCGGCTCCTGATGTTTTAAGTTATTATATTCGTTTAAAATACTAAGTAAGTCATCATCTTCCTGCCCTTGTCCCATGTTACTTGGGGTCGGCGCAACACGTTTTCTTCTTTCACACCGTCCTGTCCCCCGTCACGCTATCACTGACTCCCTTTTCTTTCATATCACTCCTTACACCTAGTCCATCCATCTTTTCTTTGGCCGTCCCCCTCCTCTCCATCCATCCACATTTATATTCATAACCCTTTAGTAACATGCGTTTTATCCCTCCACATTAGATTACCATACCAGGACAAACGATTTCCTTTCAACTGTTCTGTCACTGGCGCCACTTTCAAACTGCCTCTAATATTATACCTACTCATTTCTCACTTTATCCATTCTCGTCACTCCACACTTCCATCTCAACATTCTCATCTCTGCTACATGCAATCTCTTTTCATCCATCTTTTTCACAGCCCAACATTCTGATCCATACAGATGCAGATACAGATGCATGGTTCTGCAGTGGCGTAGCTAGGGGGCCGCGGGGGCGGTCCGCACCGGGTGTCACCGGTTCCGGGGTGACACGTTTTTTAATGATAAATAATTTAGGTTTGAAGTTATTTTAATCAAGTTATCCCAACAAAATAATTTAATTTATCAATTGAGATTATATAAAAATGCACGTATTATTTGAAATAAATGTTAACAAGAAATTATTTACTCTGACCACACATTAGACCATGACTTTTTTCCAGTGTAGTGGGGTTGTGCAGACAAATACTTTGCTTTTGGCAAACACTGAAGTGTTGAAATAAGCTGTATCGAAATTTACTGGTTTTTATGATGAGATATCAGAAACAGAACTCCTTTTAGAGATACCGAGGTTGAGAAGACATTTAAAAGCGGCCAAAAACATTGGAAATTTCTAGCTGGGTGACTCTAGACTTTTTGAAATTCATCGTGGAATGGGATTTTACAGAATCTCTTCTGAATCTTATGGTCGCACTAAAGTTATTTATGACAATTTGCGTATCAGTGAGAGGAGTTTCAGCAAACTAAAATTAATTAAAAATTACTTGGGGGCAACAATGACCGAAAACAGACTTAACAATCTTGGCATATTAACAATAGAACATGAGGTAACACAAAATATAAATTTTGATGATATGATTGCCGAGTTTACAGCTCTTAAAGCTAGAAAAAAGAGATTTTAGCGCTTGTACTTAGATTAGTATGTATAAACAAATGTAGGTATAAGTAATTAGTAACTAATATTATCAAAATTTCTATTGTAATTATGAAAGACTTATTTGTAATAATTAAATAAAAACATACTATACGTTTATTGAATGTTTATTCATTTTAACAGATTTCATTCTTGAATGACACCACAATTATGCGCACCGGGTGCCACCCATGCTAGCTACGCCACTGACAGTGTGACAGGTCTAATCGCGGACTTGTAAATTTTCCCTTTTTACCCGACTGCCGAAGGAGGGTAATGTGTTTATCAGTCTATGTATGTATGTTTGTTCCTATGTGGCGTTCCAGAGACCAAACGCGTCAATGATTCTTACGTCAATCGATTCCTGGCTATATTAAAATTGTAAGATAGAAAAATGGCGGATTTTAGGCGCCCTTATGTGGGGGCCCAAATTTTTTTTTCTTCCTATCTCGTCGTGTGGGGTATCAAAATATAGGATTTAACGAGGCGATTTCAAAAATATATAATACTTATATATTTCTATGTACCAAATTCGAAAAAAAGTAACTAAAAAGTTATAAATAAAAAAAAGTTAATTAAAAAAATCAAAAACCCGAATATGTATCCTCCGACTGCACAGCATGATTTTCTTCTTGTTTACGTCTTTTTAGTTCGCTTCTTAAGCAGTCGGGTTTTTGATTTTTTTAATTAACTTTTTTTTTACTTTTAAAATACTAAGTAGGTAATTTAAAATAATTACGTTAAAAAAACTCAATCTGGAATGATATATAACTATAAATAATAATACAGCATAAAGTCATAATTTCCGGTTACTTTGGCCGAGTTTCTCATCTCTAAATTATCGCAGAATTAATATGACAAATTGTCAAGCACGCGTTACCTGCTGTGATTCGCAGTTGAAAATTCATCCATGTGTTGAGAAACTCGGCCCTAGCCTCTTTCAAATTTAACCAAGATCGATTCAGCTTTTCAGAGTAATATTCTCACAATTTTAGAAATTATTTAATTTTAATCATTTGCATAGACTGTAATTACTGACTTACATAAAAACCGGCACAGGGCGAGCCGGACTCACGCACTGTGGGTTCCGTATAAACATATTTTAAATAATGGGTTCTAATGATAAATACCCCACACGCTTATGTGCATTTTTCTTGGATTCATCATGTGATGTTTTTTTGGATCCCATAATTAAAATGATTACCTATAATGTTTCCATATTTTTAAGTGAGTTTTTAGCACACATAAGTGACATATAAGTTGTGTCGTACTTTACCCAGTTTTAGCAACGTTAGTGGTAACAGTTTATTACTCAATACTCTCTATATAAGGTTACAAATAAAACACTGTTATTCTAAAAATCTGTAAATTTTAATACTCTTGTACGGTTTTGTTCTCTCTCTCTCTCAAATCTCGAAAACTGAGGTTAAGCAATGTGTAACTTTGTCAAAGTGTTTTACAGGAAGAGTACTACACGTAAAAAATATCCGTTATATATATTATAATCCGTTGCGTGGTTTAGAAGTTAGCATTATGATTTATTTACACAATGCACAATATAAATAAAAAGTATTTACAAATTAACATAAAAAAGTAGTCCACAAGTAAATAAAAATAAAGCGTCCACGCGCACGATTACGTAGAGTCCTCTGCGGCGAGCGAGCTAGTCTGTGAACGCACACTAATACACAATCTAAGTAAATATTTGCACTAACACGTGCGAATGCGCTTAGTCGGACGAAAGCGCGGCGGAGCAGCGAGCGACACAGCCTTCCCGTGCCAATGCTAACGCGCTACTGGCTTCGCCCCCGTAGAGAGCCAGAATATATACATTGGACCTTACTTTACAAGACTTTCTTTGCGAAATATTGATTGATTTAAATAAGCAAAGTACCATCTAAAGAAACTCTAAATACCAATCTGTCTATCTAAAAATATTTTTAAACATACAAGTCGTTTTGGAGGAGTATCAAAAATTAGCGAAAAAATATCGTGTTGTTAATTATTTTTTTAAAGCAAAACTATAAGTTACACGAAAAAACCTTGTGTTCCAAATAATGTACATGAATCAATAATAAATATATATTTTTTTCAAACCTTTTAACCTAGCCGTTACTAAGGAGTATGCTTTAGAAAGTAACCGTTTTACGGCACTAGAGCGCATGTAGGCCCTTAACCAACTTGCCTATTAGGTAGGTATAACTAAAAAGTGAAAAATAAAAAGCTTTTTTAAAAAAAAAATACTACCGACTTCCAAATGAAAAAACTACAAAGTGAAAAATAACTTTATTTTTGGAAGTCGGTGTCCATAACACATAAATTGGTACCTACCAAAGACACCGACTTCCAAAAATAAAGTTATTTTTCACTTTGTAGTTTTTTCATTTGGAAGTCGGTAGTATTTTTTTTTTAAAAAAGCTTTTCTTTTCTTGTCAGCCTTCGATCAGCAACCTGTGTTGCTAAGTTTTATCTCAATATCTTCATCCTAATAATAGGCATGCTAGTTCAATCCATTAATACTAATCTCAGATCCTTCTAACTTATCGGGAACTAGCTTCTGCCAGCGGCATCGCCCGCGTGGTAAGTGTTTTATAACCCCAAGAGAACATTACACGGGGTAAAAAGTCGCCTTTTTATTTATTTATTATAAGCTTTATTCTACACCACATAAAAATTACAGGACAAACATTTATAACGGTAAGTGTACAATGGGCGGTCTTATCGCACAGGGCAGGCTCTTACAGACAACCTCTGTATGGACTGGACGAGAGAAGATAGACCTAGGGCACTCAGTGTACAAAACATCTTAAATAATTAAATTTATACATAACTAGCTGACCCGGCAAACTTTGTTTTGCCATAAAAACACCAAACATTCATCTACCCAACACTACGCCACCTACCCTACCCTACCTACCCTACCCTACCTACCCTACCCTACCTACCCTACCCTACCTACCCTACCCTACCTACCCTACCCTACCTACCCTACCCAACCTACCCTACCCAACCTACCCTACCCAACCTACCCTACCCAACCTACCCTACCCTACCCTACCTACCCTAACCTACCTACCCTACCCTACCTACCCTACCCTACCTACCCTACCCTACCTACCCTACCCTACCTACCCTACCCTACCTACCCTACCCTACCTACCCTGCCCTACCTACCCTGCCCTACCTACCCTACCCTACCTACCCTACCCTACCTACCCTACCCTACCTGCCCTACCCTACATACCCTACCCTACCCTACCCTACCCTACCCTACATAAGAACCTTCTCCCAACAATAACGAACACAACAAAAAAAGAATAAGCGAAATCGGTCCAGCCGTTCACGTGTGATGCCGTGACAACGGAAAACGGGTTTCATTTTTATATATATAGATAACATAAAATACATACGAACAACGGAACAATACAAAATAATAAACTAATAAATATCAATAATATTGTAACAGAGAAAGAAGAACAATAATTACAGTGAACGGAAATGTTCCTACACCATTATTTTTATTTTTTTCGCGTGATTGAGTCACAAACATACATCCATACACACATCCATCCATCCAAACTTTCACATTTATAATATTATATTAGCTTCTGCCAGCGGCTTGGCACGCGTGAATATCGAAAATTATCCCAAGGGAATATATTACCGGGATAAAAAGTACCCTATGTGCTATAAACAATAAACAATATTTATTTGTTCAAGACTTAAACATCACATCATCAGCCTATTAATGTTCCCACTGCTGGGACACAGGCCTCCTCTCTGCGAGAGGGAATGGGCCGTAATCCACCACGCGGGCCCAGTGCGGGTTGGTGGATGCCACATGTCTTCGAATTTTTGGTTCTAGGACATGCCGGTTTCCTCACGATGTTTTCCTTCACCATTTTGAGAGCAGTGGTGATGAAATAATTTACACAAATTAAAGCGCCTGCCTGGGCTCGAACCCACGACCTACAACTTGTAAGTCGCGGCCGATACCACTGGGCCACCACTTCTCCCTTGCCTCCTGCTGCTGACTTGAACATATTTACAATGATTGTACCTTAAATTAGAATCATTAAGTTAGTGGCAAGATACAAAATATGTGCAACTGGGCTTAAACTAGAAGGATTCCTGTGCTATAAGCACCAGTAAACCAGACTATAACCTATCTCTGTGACAAATTTCATCCAGATCCGTTCAGCCATTCTGGCGTGATTGAGTAACAAACATACATCCACACACACATCCATCCATCCAAACTTTCACATTTATAGTATTAGCAAGATGGAGTAATGGTGGCCATTTCTGGCATCATCCAGAAATATAAAATATGTGGCGGCGTTCGGCAGCAACAGTGATTCTGGTGAGACAAATAATCTGTTAAGATCATAAAACTGGTTAGTCCTAAGTCCCTTACCTCTTTTGCCGTCAACACAAAACACTGCGACAATAGTCCCTGGGAACAACAAAATAATTACTTGTCACATTCCATAACATAAAATACTGTCCTTTTTGAAGTAACAACAGAAATGAATGCCCAAAGCAATGAAAAATACCGCAAAACTCAGTGAGTTAGTTTTCGAACCGAAATCCTACCGCGGCAGTTTCCATTTATGTTAACTTACAAAAATGTTTAACGCCCAACAATTTAGTGCAAGTTTATGTGCAAGTCTCTGAACACAAGTGACAATGCGCCTAAATGAACTGACACGAAATATTGGTGGCACTAAGAAAGATAGGTACAGAAGGGTGACTCTGAATAACTTTTGAGTGGGAAAATCATACCTACCTAGGCACTAGTAAAGGTAAAGGCAAAAACCGGCCAAGTGCGAGTCGGACTCGCGCACGAATGGTTCCGTACCATTATCGCAAAAAATGGCAAAAAAAATCGCGTTTGTTGTATGGGAGTCCCACTCAAATATTTATTTTATTCTGTTTATAGTATTTGTTGTTATAGCGGCAACAGAAATACATCATCTGTGAAAATTTCAACTGTCTAGCTATCACGGTTCATGAGATGCAACCTGGTGACAAAAAGACAGACAGGCAGACAGACGGACCGCGGAGTCTTAGTAATAGGGTCCCTTTTTTACCCTTTGTATACGGAACCCTAAAAGTGAGCTCTAACTTCTGATCACTAAATATCGCGTTAATACAAAATTATTGATCAAAAGAGATCTGCCCCGTACCATGACGTGTCAGAACTATAGTGGTTTGACAAAACCCACCGCACTATTCCCAAACCACTGCAACTCCTGAAAGCCAGAATCAACAGTGGCGACCACCAGAAAAGCGCCGAGGCAATGAAGCTCGACGAAGTCCCGGAGAATGAATTTAACTGTCTTGGATCCCGCAACGAAATTAATCAGAAAAGAATAACGGAGGAGTAGGAAAAAACATAAATTTCCACTTCCCTCCATATCAAGCAGGAGACAGAACAAACAAGGCCACTAGGCACAAAGGGTCGTTTACAACTGGGATAAGCCCAGTTGCCTAGCACCACGGATAAAAATAAGAATTAATAATTAATGGGTCCTAACATTGTGAGCTGCTATGTTTGATTCCAATAATAGGTATGGCAAAAACGCTTGAACGCACGGAAATTTGTTCTAGTTTCCACAAGGTCCGTATAGTAAACAACTCCTGAGGTAGCCTCTACATTATTCAACATAATATTACGTTCATTCTGCCAAAGAATACACTCCCATAAGATATGATGTGCAGATTGTACATATTCGCAGTCAGATGTAGAACACTGACATAAAGGCGAGGCAACGAGCTTGAAGGAAAACAATTTACTTTTAAAGTTACCATGCCCTGTGAGAAATTGGGCAACACAGTGATCCACCTCCAGCCACGTCCTGGCCAGCCGAACGCGAACGGATGGAAAGAATTGGTGGAGATGTCGGCCCTTGATAGAATTATCCCACCTACATTGCCATTCGGATAAAAGTTCCTCCCAGACGTCAATAGGTGGTTTAAATAATCTAGAGATTTTCTCACGGTCACTCCGCGTTAAAAAGTTCGCGTCCGTGGTCTCTCGTGCGGAATAGTACATTGCAGCACGTCGCTGCACTTCAAGGTCGACCGGAAGTACGCCAGCAAGTACCGGTAAGGCCTCAGTACTAACCGTCCTGTACGCTTTGCATAAGAATATCAAAGCCAAACGCTGACTCTGAAGCAACTTACGTCGCACCGCCCCTATGGTGGCCCTATCAGCCCAAACTGGCGCCCCGTAGCAAATACAACCCAAGTAAGTAGCCCCATAAATAGTTTTTAAAGTTAAAAATGACAGACCCCACGTAGATTTAGATATTCTCGTTAAGGCATAGAAATTTTTTTTTGCTTTTTCACCGACTATTTTAATATGATCTATAAATGCAAAATTCCTCTCTAACACGAGACCAAGATAGCACACGGACTGCTTCCTTTTTACGGGAACGTTATTAAATTTAATAGTAGGACACGATTTAAGATTACCCTTCAAAATGAGTTGATAAGTTTTGTGCGGAGCAAAGGTCAGGCGGTTTCGATCGCCCCACTGAGATACCAATCGTAGGCAAGTGTCAGCCAAGTTCTCGAGTCCAGCTCGAGTACTTGATTGAATGAGCAGAAGAGCGTCGTCCGCGTAACCGGTTAATGAACAGCCGCTTGGAAGAGGAATCGCGAGGAAATCATCAAAGCCTAAATTCCATAAAGGCGGACCAATAACCGAACCCTGAGGACATCCCATGGTGAGAGACTTCGACATGGAATGATGGCCGAGTTTGAGCTTCGCGGAACCATTCAAAAAGTAAGAGTAAACTAGATTATATATATTTCTATAGCAGCCCCGAATTTTCATTTTAAGTAGTAGCATTGGCCACCATGCGTTATCAAAAGCCCCAGAAATATCTAGAAAAATCCCAATTACGTACTTATGTTCAGATGTATTAACTATTTGCCTAACAGTAAGGGCCGCATCTACGGTAGATTTTCCAGTAGTGAAACCGAATTGATTGTTATGAAATTTTGGTCCGTCCGGTAGCAAACGTGGAACGATAAGGCGCTCCAGGAGTTTTCCCAAAGATGGAAGTAATGTTATGGGCCGGTACGACTTAGGGTCGTCCGGGGGCTTGTCGCCATTTTTCGGGATGATTCGTATAAATCCGCGACGCCATATACGAGGAAAAACGCCCTCCGCAATACAACGGTTGTAAACGGTCAAAATCGCATCAGCGGCTGTTTTACACGCTTCTATAATCATCCGATTAGATATTTTATCTTCACCCGATGACTTGTTGAGTGGTAACCTCTTGACAACGTTTATAAATTCGTCAGTGGATGGAAGGTCTGACGCTGGTGATTCAGGTGGTACAGCTGCCCACGCTCTGATCTGTTGATGGTAGTCGTTGTCATTAGCAAGTAAGTCATCAGGTATAAGAGTATTCAGCAAAACTTCAGTTGTTTCCTCAATACTGGTGGTGTGTTTATTATTTACTTTAATGTTCTGAACAAACGCGAGGTCGACTGACCGATTGGCTTTAAACTCATGATATAAAGGAGACCACGGACCTTCTTTATCTAATTTATCTACTATTTTACGCAATAAATTACCCTTAGATTTTTCCACCGAAGCTCTGTAGCGGGACCTGGCAACTCTAAACGTATTTAACGCAATGGAAAGAGGGTCACCGGTGACCTTACGTTTTTTAAGCTTGTTAAGATGTTTACGCGCTCGGCGATAACTTTTACGCTGTTCATTTAGGTAGTCACACCACCAATCACATCTACGTATATTGGTCACAGATCCACGACCAATGGCAATGTCAGCACAGTAAGTGAAGGTGTCTGACATAATTTCAGCACTTTCTTCAGCTGACAGCCCAACACGAGTGAAGTCTTTGGCGTGACACGCAAGAAGCGAGCTAAAGAATTCCCAATTAGCACCCTTACATTTATACCTAAAGTTGCCAATGACATGTGACGTACCCTGAGTAAAAACCGGAACAAATTCGTACACGATCAAACGATGATCACTACAAGACGCGTCCGGTAGGACACGCCACCTATCCAAGCGTACGTCTGCACTAGAAAGTGTGACGTCAATACAAGATTCGCCCATTTGGCTGCAAAAAGTTGGTGGTGCGTCAGGGGTATTATGAATAGTCAGATTCATTTCAGCAATGAAATCTTCAACAGCGCAGCGTCGTTCATAATCCGTAGACCGAACTTTGCCATACCATAAACTCGAAGACGCATTAACATCAGCGCCAACGATAACTTTGCAGCCCGCGAGCGACTGCAAGACATGACGGAGGTTATGTATATGAGGAGCAACAGGGTCTGAATATTGAAAGTAGCAGCTCACAACGTAAACTTTAAAAGAAGACGATGAGACCTCCGCAACGGCACAATGGGGTGTCATAAGGTTACGTAAAGACGTTACTGTGAAGTTAGAAGAACGCGCCACGTAAATTCCAGCTCGTGCTTTGCCATCCAACTGTACTACTTTGTGACGTAACCGCACGTTTTGATATTGTTCTTGAACGAGCACTATATCTAAGTTATAATCGATAATTAGTTTGTCCAGTTCAGAAGTCGCCACCCTATCGTTGTGGAGATTTAATTGTCCTATGGTTAATCTATCCATTTTCTTAGTAATTGGTGTTGAGGATCAGTTGTTCGAGCTTAAGTTTATAAGTAGCACACCCAGGTGACCCACAGCGATGGTCAGATGGTTTCTTTGATCGTTTGCACGCTACGCAAGACGGTGTATAATTTAAATTATCCTTATGCGGGCAGTCTTTGGTTTCATGTGCCTCAGAGCAATTAGCGCAGGTAGGTGATTTAATAGTGCAGTGTTTCTTAACATGACCGAACTGTTGACAATGTGCACAACGTACTACGTCGACATCATCAATGAAACGGCAAGTCGCCCAATCAATAAACAATTTATCTTTAGTCGAGACTAAATGTTTCCGGACCGCGGACTCGAGTTCTATGCCTATCCATTTCCGACCGTTGTCTAGCGAACGCCTACGTATAATTTTTGTTGATTTAATAAAGTCGTCTTCTTTTAAAGGCAACTCGTCTTTAATGTTTTGACAGTACAACGCATGCAAAAAGGCACTGTCCTCCATTGACGATGGGACGTCTTTGACTAAAATACGAGGCCTACGGCCTTTTGGTTTCTCAAGTCGCAAGCCAGCGGACCTAATGGCATCGACCGATTGTAATTTTTTTATTTGATTATCGTTAGCGACACGTAACACGACACCAGACTTCGCAGCTTTCTTGACACCTACAATTTGAAAACCGTCACTAGGATTTATTGCTTTCATGAGCGCTTGTTTAGTCGCGGAAGAAGTTGTGTAATCATTTGATCGCTCATCAGTGGGGTAAGCCACAAGACACGGAAGTTTGGCACGTGAGTCTACCACTGGAGCAATTTTGGGTAAACGAAGTTTTAATTTATCAGCATATGAAATATTACTGACATCAGACTTGGCAATGTTGACACCGGAATTAAATTTAATTTTGTCTAATTCGCGTTCCGTATTGGCTAATTTGGTTTCGTTAGCAGATGATTTTATGGCTAGCAAGGAAACAATACCCGTTATGCGTTGAGTCATGTCCATAATAGCGGATTTATTTGCAACATTTATGCGGGACCCTTGGTCATTAACAAGGTCGTTAATTTTAGACAGGTATGCAGACGCCTGAGAAACCAAATCACAATAGTCGTCATTGCTTGCACTGCTTGCATTTAATATCGGCGAAGACCTTTCAATGGACTCCGATGTTTGCAGTCGTTTTGATCTGACTTCGGGTGAAATGTACGAAGGAGACATTTCACTAAACAAACGTTTAGCATTAGCGGAGGTCGACGGCGACCTTTGTTTATTGTTACGTTGAAATAATATATCTCCACCACGATCAGGTGGGTCATCATTAATAGACAACATAGTTATATACGCAAATCAAATGAATAAACGGATTAGAACGAAAAAAGTGAAAGATTAACGGAGAATACAATTATTTCGATATACCCACACGTCAAGAAAAGTAAATGTACTCACCGATAGCTGACGAAATTAACTAATTACAAGTAAAAAACGGACGTAAACACGTTTAAAAACTTACGATACCAGCACTTATCACAAAATACACAATCGACAGCAACTCACAAGCCGGAATTGTTTGACAGTGAAAAAGGGACCGATGTATACAAGTCTTAAGCATCTGTCCCTTACGCACACTGGAAATAACCTTGCAAAGAGGTTAAGGTCACCCTCCTGCATACATAAAATAGAAGTAACACTCTTTTGCAAATTAATGTTCCTCTTATAGCGTTAAAATTATAGCTTGTTATTATGGCCAAAAATGAAGCTTCTCCATTTTTCTCTGAAGTATTGTTCGTTATTTAAACAAGACCGAGTGGCTCTTCGGACGTAACTTAGAGACTTTAACTTAAAGAAATAAATTAACTTTGACCCCACAATAGCCGTGTAAACATGTGTGTTTATGTTTGACACACTAAAATTTACGACTCCACTATGGAAACTCTAGCTACTTTGTCTTTTGAAGTTAATCTTTTGCACATTTGTTTAAAACATAAAGGAAAAAGCATCACTAAAAACATATTGGTTTAACGAGTAGTTTTACGTTTTGAACATAAGAGTTATAAACCTTAGTTGTACAGCCAAGCATTCCACAACCGCCTTTCGTTTAAAAACTTAATTAGTCAAAAAAACTTGGTTTAAAAGAAAAACAAAAAGAACTCGATATTGAATTAAAACAAAATGCTGATACCATCAAATAAGAAAAAGTAAAAAATGAAATAGAGTCGGCGGAATCCGAGCTCTCTCCTTGCCGCCTAATTATCATCTTAATTCCTCATAATGAGGTAGACGTAGCTACCGTGCTTCCCAGAATGCCATCAATATAGAAAAGTTAAATAAGGTTGTTTATATTCGTACATAACGCCGCCCCAAACATTCCACAACATATAAATTATTATCAATAACGAGTCATAACTTCTATGCCGTCTCAGTAGCCATTAATGAAGAAAAATTGGTAATACAAATCAATATTCAAAACATTCGCTAAGCACAACTATAAAGGAAACTACATAAACTTTAAAATTTATATTCACTTAATCCATCCGTCCAAATATTACGTCTTACATCTTGAGGTAATTCCTATTCAAAATCGATTAGTGTTCGATCGTTTATTAATGCCGACTGTAAGAATACCATTTCGGTATATTGAGATACGAGCTATAAACTATATTCTCGTTTGAATATAAATAAAATTTAAGCAAATATTTTAGAAACCTAATTCGGATTAACAATTTTATATTCTGAATGTGGTTAATACAAATATACTGAGCTTCGGAGCATTCAGAATATATTTCTTTGAATGTACGAACATCAAATATTATGTCGCTTATGATACGCATAATATTTATATCAATAAAACTTTCGTATTCTGTAATAGTGAATACAAAAAATATGTTCCGATGTTCAATATAATGAACGTCGAATAGACTACCGATTTTTTCCAAATTCTATTTTATCTTTTATCCTTTTAGTTCATTAACTACAAAAATGTAACATCGTGCTTCATGTCTAATACTCGTTAACTTTTTCTAACAAAAAAAAAGATGGTTACTGGTTAATAACGGCTCGAGGAGAAATTACTCTTAAACACACGAACCTTTCGTCATAACACGATACAAATTACGTCAAATCATGTAGATATTATTTTTTATGTCGAACAAGAGCACCATGTGGTAAATTAGGGTCCCTAATATGAGGAACAAAATAAACAACATAACGACTATACACAGTTTCTTGAGTATAGAAAAAAAACTAACAACTTCCCGAAGTGAATGTCGCGAGCTTCACAAATTATCGACCCCCGAAACTAGTTTATTTTGGGAATGTTTTTTGTTGGATCAACAAAGTAAAAACATGCCATAAAGAATGATGAATTAGCGATCAAATTTATTACTATAGATGATTTTATAATTTTATAACGAATTTTTAAGTCGTAAAACAAATGTTATGCAAGGTATTGCCAACATTTAATTTGTTTGCCATAAAATATAAAAATCTGTATTTAAAATAATTGTTAAATAATGACTGCTATTGAACACTCGTTCCTGATTCTGATTATTCAAGTACTTAAGGGCCCTCCGCATGCATTTTCCCACAGGATCTTTAGTCCAATAAATCTGAGCAATTAGAATTCCAATAGGGTATTAGTGAACCTAAAGGCAAAAAGGCATGTGGTCCCCGAATTTCTTTCCGTGTATGGTTTCTCAGCAATCTGCATGGTATTCCTTATAGTCGCCGAATTGATTCTATAAACAATACTAAAAGTAATTATTAGCTTACTATAATTACTTACTAAATCTATGAGAAGTGATCATGATTGAAAATAAGCCTACAAAGTACACAAGTAATGATTAACCAGGCAATAAGGTGCCAACAAAACAGGTTTTTGGCATTGGAACGAATACATTTGCAATACGTATTCATTTAATTCTACATCCGATGAGAGATAAGGTCTTGTTCACACACTCGTAGATAATTTGACAACGGAAGATAATGATGAGTTTATAAGAAAATAAGTGTGAAGTGTAGGTAAATGACGCTAACTTGTGAACGGTAAAAAAATGTAAGAATATATGAGTAAAACATTACAATTTTTTTTACAAGATGCAACTTCACCGATACCAGACACAGTATTTAGAAAGCCTTTTATCTTAACTGATCTCAATTTTTTTATAGCAGTAACTAAAACTATTAACCTTGATCGACATTTTGAGTAAAGTGGGCTTACCAAACATTTATCAGGAGAGAGCAATTTACTAGATTGAGTTATTACCGTCCCAAACGGCCTATTTGAACATTTAGCTAAAACGGGTTAAAGATCATGAATTCAATCAACCGATTAAACTATTACGTCCGTAAAAAAAACAAAAGCGGCAAATTTTTGTAAAGTTTCAAAATCAGGGGACAGACAGAACAAAACCAAAGTCGAAGTCGATTACGTTGTAAAGCCGAAGTCGTGCGTGAATGATGACAAACGCATTGACGAGGATTATGCAACCCTGTGCGGTGTGAATGATTGCTTGGATTATGTTGTTTTAAATTATTTGCTGGAAGTGACTGCAATGTTTTCTTTTTTATTTGCCAGTCTCCGCTCACCACTGGGACTTCTACAACATCGTTGTATTTATTATTATGTTCTGTGTTCCTAGCGTGTCCTATAGGTGGTCCACACCAACCCTGGGGCGTAACAGCTGGAATTCATAGGGCGAGACTTTTGCCTATCTGTAAAGAAGTAAAGTCTAACAGTAATCAGTAACGTAGTAACTTCGTAGCAGTAGGTATATCATAAGATTTATTTTCCGCATCAAAACACTAAATGTTGCGATTAGAACTGCCGAGTCGAATCACGAAATCCTAATTATAAAATCAATCTCTTGACTCTCAATATTCTCAAACCGTATTACATTGATTTTTTAAAAGCAAGCAAAATAAAATGATAGGTAAAAAAGAAACTAAAAATATTCTGAAATGTACAAGATCCTTAAAGTAAGCCAGACACATAAATTTTATTTACATGTCTAGACAACGCAAGAAAAGCGTACTTAGCAACTCAAAACTGATATATACCTATCTCCCTATGACTACTTACCTCCAGCTCCTTCAACAGACTGAATCGAAAGGTTTTACGACTTGAAAATGTAAATCTTAATTACCATTAACATTATTTGCCTTTTGCTGGTTAAATTTGTAGGTAACATTAACCTCGTAGTAATGAAAATAAGCTATAACTGTAAGGACTTGGGTACCCTGGAATCATAATCAATTGCAATTGCTCCATTGTCACCAATCTGACAAACGAGTGTTTGTGACAAACATTCGCGTTGAACATGTAGCTAAAGGCAAGGTCAACGAAATGTATCGATCGTTTATTGACTGCCTAATGATGATGACGATGATTAAGCCGCCTCAAATACAAAAGTCTGGATCTAATCAAACGGCAATGTCGGAATAAAAGTAACATTTTTGTCAACCCTCAGTTCTTCTGTACAACTTCCATTGTCTAGAACATAATTAATGTCAATATGACTACAACCAAGTGAAGGTCTTTAAGAACCATCAGGAACGGCGCTGGTCTTAGTGACCGACGTAAATACCTTCATATATCAAATCACCTTATCAGTCAACAGCAGCATATTCTAGAATGATTGACATAAAAATATCTACAACCACATTTTTCTATCCCAGTTTGGTGCCATGTCCAGTAAGTCTCTATGCTTGTATTAAATAGATTTGGGAGCGCGGTCGTCCCTCGGATTAGCGATGGCGTGTTATCACTTGGTTGCAGTTAGCACAAACTTTGGAGCCCCACCCGTGGGGGGTTCACAAAAATCAACACCAATTTGCGGAAAAATCTGGGATGACTTGGTGTTTCTCTTCGAGCTCTGGTGATTCGGGGAAATGGAATCATAATTTAAAAAAAATATAACTTAGGTACTTAATATACTTCAATTCTTACGGAAGCTAAGCTTTAAATAGAACTTCCACTATGTTAGCACAAAATTTATGATAGATTTAGCTGTAGATTTTTTTCTTGATAAACCTACCTAATCCCTTAATCTCATCTTAGATGATCCTAAGTCATATTGTTTCAACAAACAAATTGTTTGCATTCATCATTCATTAATAATAATTCAGTTGCTTCAATTTCAATTTTAATCACTCTTAAAAATCTGCTAACATCTACATACAAACATAAAATTCATCAACCGTCGACCAAAAACCATTTATCGAAGTTCACGTTTCTATGATTGCGGTTGATACAACTATCACTCGTATGATTTCTTTAATTACAACCACCTCGACCTCACATTGGGGAACCCCAGAGCTTTGCAAATGCGAACCAATCGCGACCCGAATAACATGGACAAACGCGGCGTCTACAATTTGTACCACAGTTCGTCTGGTCACGATATCGTCCAGTACTCCAGTCTGTGTCTCATTGGGTGCTTTTATCACTTTACGCTCTACGATACGACTGCGTCTCGATGCAATCTGAAAGTGCATGAATTTGGTAATAGAATCTATACAGTTTTAGTTTTCTGAAAGGCAGTTATATTCGTCATTGGTTTTTATATATATCACGGTGTTTAAGCTTAGATTTTAAATAAATCTGTTGATTATACTCGAAATAGTGCGTGTTTTCTATAATTGGTATGTAAGCAAAGCTGCTAATGATCAAAATAAATAACAAGTTCATCATTGACATCACTATCATCGATCCCAATAACAGTATTCCAAGTATAATGTGTCTCCATTTCTGCTGGTAGCATATCGTGTCGTTTTCGTATCGTCTCTAACAAAATTCTAAAAGTTTCCATTGTTTCACAATTCGACAGATACCGACCACTCACCGTTGTGCAATAGTGTCGTCCGTATAATTACTCTGACTCATTGTTAAACGCTCCACTGACAGCTTTGTTATTTATCACCTAGTTACTGTTAAGCTAGATATGGTCGGATAGTTTTTTGATTGGTTTTGAACTGTCACCGATGTTAATGTCCTGGCAAAAAGATGTGAAGCATATCGAGGTTCGGGTAGTTAACGAGAGTCATTCATGCGATATCTTTCGATAAATAAGAGGAAACACGGTTGCAGACATCGGACTGAATATCCTAATATCAAATATATTACATACACTGAAAAATAAAGATATATAACTGTGCTTCTATGTTTTCCTATTTGATGATACATTATCTTTAGAAGCACTAGAACCGTCGATAAATGCTCAAAATTGTGCTGTCAACAGCGGCCTAGTGTACAAATATGACAACTATAAATGAAAATAGAAAAATATAGAAGCATCTAATATATCTTTTTTATTCAATTTATGGAATATCTTTTAAATTTAAAGAAATAGGCGAGGGCCAAACCTCGAAATATGACTTTTTACTAAGAAAATTCAGTTGGAGCTCTCTGCCCGCATTTGCTTCTCCTTTAACTATCGATCAAGAACTTGCTTATTACTATCATTCATCATCAAATGCCTCCGTTAGTGGCTTATGTTTCACAACGAAAGACATTGAATCGTACAAATAGCACAAACCTATTAGATTATCATTAGTGTTCCACTGTGTTATTAAGCCCGTGAATTGCAATTCAATTTGTGTTATTCGGTTTTGAAATCGCATTATCGAACATATCGCAATAGTCTCTCATGTCAACACGATTCTCTTTACACAAACGGAACAAAAAAAAGACACGCTCGCCGCTCTAAATTTCAAACAAAATTACTGACAACAAACTAACAACGTCAATCACTTTGGCTAATGGCGCACAAAGCGATCTTATCTGGGGAACCATAAGCTCAGTTGTCAGCGAGACGAAGCGGCCAGTAGAAAAAAAAGGCTCATTGAAAAATTATGAATTTGAAGCAGTAGCGACGTGGACCGGTCTGTGGGCAAACAAATGATGCGTCCGCCCCATCGCACGGACATCCGTGGCTTCGGGCACCTTCGGGCCTCAACTGCTGCGAGTCGTGCCCCTCTCTAGCACCGTTAACTAGCCCGATATTAATCATAATTTCCACTGACGCGATCCACTCAAGTGTTTTAGATCGGCGTCATTATCTAAAACACTTGAAGCTAACTTTGGATCGCAAGCGCGAGCGATGATAGATGGGCAACGCGAAAATTGGCCTCCGCGATAGCCAATATGTCTGTCGAAACGTAAGGAGTTATACTGACCAGCTAAGCTAATAAATTGAAGAACTTTCAAAAGTAAATTCTCTTTAGAGTTCACGTATCAAATTATAACGTCCTAGATTATTTATGAGAAGGCGTTTCGTACCGTGTGTGGATAGAAAATTTAATCAAGAAATGTTTACTAGTATGATTATATTTAGAACATTTCTAGAACTTGCAAACTCATGTTATATGCTTGCTCGAGTTTCATTCATCATCAATATCTTCCGTATATCTTAAAAGAATTCCAAAACTATTGTACTACCGTATATCCCAGCCTCTATGCCTCTCCCGTCAATAGCTTCAACCAAACATAGGAACAACACGAAAATTGAATAATTGGCCAAAGATTCCCACGACATACGACCATGTTCGTATACATCATTGAAATTGAGATTAGATAACGCACAGATGTATTGCCATCTTGTTATAGTGATTAGTTTGTGTTACAACCAAATACAAGGGTCATAATGCATAGAAAACAAAAGAGGGGAACAGAGGTCTCATACTTGTAGCTGTAAAGCGCATGGCGGATCATTAGATACGCAGGTTATAATATGAATAAACATGTCAAAGCTTGAAGTACAATTTGCCAAGCTTGCTTTATACAACACTAGGCTTTCCCACGGCTTCGCTGCTATTCCCTATACTACAATAAACGTGCATTTAAGCAAAACCGGCCAAGTGCGAGTCGGACTCGCGCACGATGGGTTCCGGACCATTATCGCAAAAAACGACAAAAATATCACGTTTGTTGTATGGGAGCCCCACTTAAATATTTATTTTATTCTGTTTTTAGTATTTGTTGTTATAGCGGCAATAGAAATACATCATCTGTGAAAATTTCAACTGCTTAGCTATCACGGTTCGTGAGATACAGCCCGGTGACAGACGGATTGACAGACAGACAGACGGATCGCGGAGTCTTAGTAATAGGTTCCCGTTTTTACCCTTTGGGTACGGAACCCTAAAAAGTAGCATAATATTTGATATATATCTGTTTATTGTAGTATAGGGGATAGGAGCGAAGCCGTGTGGAAAGCCGCAATACTGTAACATTTTATATGGGATATAATATTTGTAATCGTATGGTTTCTACTACAAATTAGCTCCTACAAATAAATATAAAAATAAAACTATAAATAATATTAGTTTTGATTTAGAAAATTAATCCGTATCGTAGGGGACATCTCAAAAGGTAGACCGACGAGCTGATGTTACGAGAATATGAGGCGATGCTTGGGGGAGGTGTGAACATCTATCAGCTTAAAGATGTGGTGGAGGTGATGATGATGACGTACCTATGAGAAAATCAAGGTGTTCTAAGGATGGGAGCTTCGCCACAAGGAATTTCACACAAGCCCCTTTTGATACCCCTTATTTCCTTATGAAGCTTTCTGTGGTAATATAATACCAGCTACATGACACAGAACAAACAATAAACGGGTATTACGGAACTTGTTAATAGAAGCTCTTGCATTATTGAACCGATTGTATGGAAATCCACGGAACAATCGTTTTGATATTCTCAGCATCATAAAGTATATTTGCTGGAGAAACAAAAGATATAAGTAGGTAAGCAAGGAGATCATAAATACTGGCTACGTATGTATTTAAAATGATATTATTATGCTTACATCTGCCGTCTTACATACATTTTGAACAAGCCCTCTGTCTTCTATGTACTTATTGCAAGGATTAGTTATAGAATTATAAAGGTAATAATAATAACTTGGATAGGGAGCTAAGGCTTGGTCTGCTAAGTCATAAGTACTAACATAACATAACACTAACATGATACACTTAGTTCGCAATAAACGTCATGACTTTGACTTTGACATCTAGTAGTTATTCGAAGTCTTACAGCTGAAGCTATTTTGTGTAAAACATTAAATAGATACTTGCTTGCTGAATGAGAGCATGACAAAATCAGTCATCGTAAAATTAAACTTCATTGAGCCAAAAGATCACTAAATTCCGTTAATGTTAGAATGTACAAAAAACCACCAAAGTAATGCAGTTTTTGCATCAACGCGTATCGAATCAAGATAATCTTATCTCAAAATCTTTATTATTAATAAAAATTGACGTCACCCTTCAGAAACGTCTGGTATCAATTAATAAACAACGAATAAAAACGAGTCATCAATTATTGTTATAATTTTTTGTTTGGATCGAAAGAAAAAATACGTCAATTTAATAAAAATCATTAGCCGCCATTGATGTGAAGAGTGATTGACAGTGTGGTGGGTTCAATCAGACGAATTTGTAATGCCTACTGAGAGACCACTCGAGGGACCCTCGCCTCACGAAGGCACCTTTTTATTTTACTTACAAGTTTGACATCCCAAACAAAGTCGAGGATTGTTTGTACATACAAAAGGTCCCTTGGTCCAACGCTGACGTTTTTCAATTCATGCTCTCTAACAAATTGGACGGATTTTGCATTATTGGCCATTATTTTAGCTGATTCATGCAGCCTTTTAATTAGCGTTGAAGCAAAATCTCGGGGCTTTTGTTCAGGCCGCCATCATGCAATAATATAACCAGTTACTTAGAAGCTATTTTTACATCACACGACTAATTGTTACACCTGGCTTCCACTAGTTGAACCTTGTTCGCATACGTCTTGCAACTCTGTAAATAATTAGTATAGGAAAACATTACTTAGCGGTGATTACCGACCGACATAAACACATCCAGTTTAGCAGCTGAAATTATGCCTATAAGAATTAACAACAAAAAAAACCGGCCAAGTGCGAGTCGGACTCGCACATGAAGAGTTCCGTACCATTATCGCAAAACACTGCAAATAAATCACGTTTTTTGTATGGGAGACCCCTTAATTTATTTTATTTTAATTTAATTATTATTATTTTTTGAAGTGAATATACAACTAAACATTATGTGAATATTTGAAGCGTCTCTAGCTATCGAGCAAAAAACGGCCAAACAATCACGTTTGTTGTATGGGAGCCCCCATTAATTTATTTTATTTTAATTTAATAATTATTATTTTTTGAAGTAAATATACAACTAAATATTCTCTGAATATATCAAGCGTCTACCTGTTGCCGTTATTAATATCGAGCACAAAACGGCAAAAATATCACGTTTGTTGTATGGGAGCCCACCTTAAATATTAATTTTATACTGTTTTTAGTATTTGTTGTTATAGCGGCAACAGAAATACATCATCTGTGAAAATTTCAACTGTCTAGCTATCACGGTTCATGAGATACAGCCTGGTGACAGACGGACAGACAGACAGACAGACGGATCGCGAAGTCTTAGTAATAGGGTCCCGTTTATACCCTTTGGGTACGGAACCCTAAAAATAGCACACGCTTAGGAATACTTATTTACAAAACGTGGTAACTACTGCCAGGCTACGTTAGAGTGAAAGAAAATAAGAATCAATCGATCCAGAGTCCAGACACACATAGTTTTATTCTATAACTAAACTTCTCGACTCGATTAGCCAAGTTCTAATAGATAACACTTCCAATCTGATGCCTGCCAAAGATTCCTTCAACTCAGTTTAGGCTACCCGATCAACCGAGAACAAGCCAAAGCCGAACTTAGGTAACAAACCTAATGAATCATTAACTAATCTGGCCACAATAGCCGACTGTCCCAAAGAGGAAACGATAAGACACGAAGTACGCCGAACCCGAAAACGAACCATTGTTGGCTTGTTCGTTACAAAGTGTATATCTTATGATATGTTCGTACAATAGAAAAGTGTTTGTTTCCGTCAACGTGCGGTTCGAAACAAGATAAGTTCCCCACAAATGACGTCACCTCTGTATTCCCCGGACGACCTCATCGTAGTAGTACTCACAGACAGGATTTTCACTCTTCGTTTACTTGCAATTGCCTTTCATAGAGCATTGCATTGCATGGATTGCATCGTGTCAGAGTCATATAAACCGGCCCAAATATGACTCTGACGGACTCTTTGACGCGGGTATATACTATGGGTTAGTTAGTCCCATGCCCAGTACCCAAATATAGAGCGAAACGTATACTTCAGAGCAATGAACTTTATCTTTCGTAATACTTTGAAAATTTGCTTTAACTTAGTCCTTACTTGATTCATCGTTTCTTCAGTATCAAGGGCAGCAGTTTTTAAATCATTTAGCACGCACGCTATTGTTCGTCCCAAATCAAAAACACTATTTCCAACTTTTAGATAACAAAGCACTAAAAATGTCTTTTGCATAATTATTTCCAGTTACGCTTTCTACAGATGTGGCTCATAAAGTTCCAGCTATTCAATCGTATGATAACAAAGTACAGTATGATCGAGAGGAGCAGAGTAAAGCTAATAAATGCTATGCGCATGCCCAGCCCACACTTCATTATGAATGCATGGTCATGCACGCTTGTACCCGTAATTGCTGCGTCATTTTGTCTATTAAATAGCTACTGACATCATTGGAATCGTCGTTATTAATTTTGTCTATTTTTAGAAGAAGGAGGAAACGCACTTATTAAGTTCTATTCTTGGATATAGGACAAAATAATATCAATTAATTGATCATCACGATGTGCAATCCAAACAGCGTTCGAAATAAATAGAGTAGTCGCTGAAAATTAACTTTTTTTCGTGACTGAACCACGAAAATAAGTTGTTTTTTTTTTGCTGCATTTGATTTTGCTGAAACATGAAAAAAAGATTGATTTTCAGCGACTATACGAGTTTTGAAAATTTTATGATGTTGAGCCGATTTTTAAATAGTACGATAACTTTTACCCAAGCAATAAAAATGGTGGTTTAACAAATGTATAGAAAATATGTCAAGGTGAAATAAAAAGAAAAAATAAAAAAAAATATTAAAATTAAATAAATATATAAATATAAAAATAAAATAAAATTGTAAATATATAAATTTAAATATGTAAATTAAAAATTAAAAATAAAAATAAAACAAAAAAATATAAATTTAAACAAAATTAAAAAAAAAAATTAATTAATTAAATTTATTTAATTATTATTATTTATTTAATTTATATATATTATTCCCATATTTAAATTTTGTTCTACAGATGAAAATTATCAGCATATTTAAAAAATCAGCCCAAAAGAAAGTTCAAATAATTTTAACTTTTTGACATAGTCACAGGCACTATAATTCACTAGATAGACTTCGAATCGTCACAATTTTAAAATAAGTGTTTTGTCTCTAAGTACGCTAAATGCTGACAGCATGAACAGACTTCTTTGTTACAAACTTATCACGTCTGTGACAGGTGGCCTAACAATTGTTTACATAATAATGAAAGTGTCTTCACAATTTAGAAGTGATTAGGAACAACATACTAAACTGTTATTCATTAAGTCGACACTCGAGAAGAAAATTGGAGGAAAGAAACCAAATAATGAAATTCTTGTAAAAGGGAACTTAAAACTAAGTAACGGGGAAAAAATATCAAGGCTTTTTATCACTACAACTGAGTATTATTTTTTTACGAAGGTAATTAAATTAGTATTGCCTTAAGCAAAACTTGTATAAAGAGACAGAAATTATTACTTAAAACTGTTATTCAATAAACTCGCACATTTCATAACACCAAAACATACATACTAACTCACCTGATGACTTACACGCAAAGGAAAAAAAGCCTACTAAAGGAATATTATCAAGGTCCGATTTTGCAGCTAGGAGCGAGGCAGATGAATATGATCTGTCCTGCACCTGCTTACGTGTGCAGACCTTTACAAAAAGCCTGGGTACACGCTTCATATTTAATGACGTCATTAACTGCAGGAGACAGGAGTCTTGTACCATGCCTCAGGCGACCCATCGCTCGCTTTGTCACTGAGCTGCGTGAATTAGCTTCAAGTATGGGATCTGTATTTATGGAACATGATTTGTGGTTGTTGGTGACCGACTTACTCTCGTATTTTGCGATATTGGTTATCGTCGTATCAATATTAAGCTACCTTTTTGAAGAATCTTCAAAAATTTGCCATAATTTATTTTTAGTATTGGATATAAAACATCAGCGAAACTCCTTAGAAGTGATGCAAAAGGGTCTTTCAACAAGGACGGGTCGATGTTAAAATTGAATAAAACAAGATGTGTGTGAGATATTAACAAAATTTATTTTTTTATTTAAAAGGCCCATTCATGCCAATTATGGATGGAATATGACATCGTTCAAATGTCCGCCGCGGCTTCGTATGGTGGCACGAATCCGAGAGGTCCAATTTTTAATGACTTTGCTGCATTGTTTTATTCAATTTTAACATCGACCCGTCCTTGTTGAAAGACCCTTTATAACAAAATATAAAATAGAAAAGTCACAATTTTATTTTTTGAAGCTAGCTACATATAGTAGATATTTTAGTTTGTATTATTCCCAGAAAACCCAATCATATTTTTTCTAAAAGTAATCGACAGGCCCATAGGTGTGGTGCGAAGCGTGGGCAGGCAAGATAACCTTTCTAAACAAAAGAATGGAAGGCGCAAATATGATAAGAGCAACGATGATAAACTGAGCTTGCTCAAACTTCAGCCTATATTTTTATTACACAACGCGGCCCCCATAAAGTGCATTCCATAGTTATCGCTTCTTTTGTATTCAATTAGCCTTGCATTTAGATTACTGATGCCTTTCACGACGACAGTGGTAACGAGCGTGGTCAGCTGTCAAAACGTCCAAACAATCAACCGTATACTTCTACATCCGATGCTCTTTTCGATACACACCTTTTCGAGACCTCCGAATTATAAAACATCCATTGAATATTCGGTACCGTTCCATATTTGAAAGTCTTTAACATAGCATCAATGGAAGTTCCGACAGTATTAGTACCGAACAATTTTGGACAGTCAGAGTGTATATTGTTGGTAAAGTTCGATTCGGGGCACATTGTTCAGTCTATTAAAGTCTTTCAGAGGTGGGTCAACTTGGACAGGGCGTGATGAGATTATGCAATGAATAGTATGTTGTATCATCACTTTTATATTTGGATGACAGGAATGTATTTATGCTAAGAGGAAAGGTCTTTTTGTGACATTATTGGAAGGCTTTAATAAAGCATTTTTACACATAAAGCATTTTACAACGATACTTATTTTTAATATCTTCAAATAAAGTCATTAAAAATACGTTTTGTGTGAAACCTTATCGAACAAATTAAAATGCTTTACCATATAAATGGAACAGCTTTGATTACAATCCACAATTTCTTTGAAAACATATTATATCTAATAACACCCACTTGTCCAGTTCCAGTTGCACCATTCTTATTTTCTGCTAAGAGCCTTTTAAATGGCCTGCGTTCTGATTACACTGCGATATGCAGCCCATTACCCGATGCATGCGTAGAGATATATGTCACTGGAATAAAAGAAATAAAGAAAGAATTGGAAATATGACTGCACTTGAATCTAGACTGAACTATAGAACCCACTTACGGTGTACATATATATACATGGTGGTGAAGCTGCGGACATACCGTAACAAGTTATATCAATTGCCCAACATGAATACGTAATGTGTTATACTCGAATGATCGCCGATTCGACAGCCAACCGACAAAGATAGGTATCGGACATTACCACAATCCACAACATGGTTTGCGGCATCGGAGATCCGAGTGCTTATACGAGTTCGATTGAATCGAGTAATCAAAGCGCCATGTCTATATCGATTCAACAACTGCTACGGCTATCTGCTGGACGATCGATATTTGTTACATTCGGAGCGACCAACGAGTTTTTGCTGCTCCATAAATCGATTTTAGAAGTCGATCTATTCGATTTTGCGCCTTACTCCTTTAGAATTAGAATGTTAGAAATGTCGATGATAAAAAATGTTATGGTCAAGAAACGATGGTAATTTCAAGCATTTCAAATTGATTTACTGTCAAAATTGACACAATCGATTCAATGTCAAATGTTTGCTATAGTATTGGACCCTTTTATTGAGATGACCTTTTAACCGACTCGGACTGTATAGTTAACGACAATGCGTTAACACATATGGTAAACTATGCAGCTGTTAAAATTGAATAACTCATGCTTTAACTATTTAATGATGTATTATAAAGAGAGATACAAAATAGGAGAAAGCTTGTCATATTTTACTTTTGATATTAAATGGGCACCATCATTATCTGGATTATACAACTTTAAGGTAAGACAGTATTTTACATAAAAAAATAGTTTTAGTATCAAATTAAACTTGTTTTCAAAAAAAGCTTTTTCACAAAAAAATACTACCGACTTCCAAATAAGAAAACTAGAAAGTGAAAAATAACTTTATTTTTGGAAGTCGGTGTCTTTGGTAGGTACTAACTAATTTTTAAGTTATGGACACCGACTTCCAAAAATAAAGTTATTTTTCACTTTCTAGTTTTCTTATTTGGAAGTCGGTAGTATTTTTTTGTGAAAAAGCTTTTTATTTTTCACTTTTTAGTTGTACCTACCTAATAGGGAAGTAGTTAAGTAAGTACCTATACCGACAGAATAGATTACCCGAATAACATGAAAAATGAATATAACCGGTGAAATGAGAGATCTGCATACCCTTTTTGAGCATACTGGCGTGATGTTATGTTATGAAATAGTATAAACAATAAACAGACATGCGTTTGCAGCAATGCCGAGAGATTTGCCGTTATTTATTGAAGAGTTCTGTTGTATATCTCCGAAGTTCTTTATCAGATCTTCACCAAATTAAAATGGGACCAATTTCGGAATATAATCTTTCAAACAAAAAAAGAATTTTCAAAATCGGTCCACAATTGACGGAGATATCGGTGAACATACATAAAAAAAAAAAAAAAAAAAAAAAAAAAAAAAACATACATAATGTCGAACATAGAACCTCCTCCTTTTTTGGTAGTCGGTTAAAAAGCGTTAGTTGATGAATCACTGTCTTTTTCTTATCACTAACCTTAAAAGATAGAAAACACCAACTATGTATACGACAACTATTATCACGAATCTAAATTAGGTAAGGTGTAAACCTCAAACAAGTAGGTAGCGATAACTAGTTAGCTCATCATCAACCTATTAACCCAATAATCAAGGCTCCACCTACGCAGAGAGATAAAAAGCTTGCTTGCACACCAAACGAGGCCTAATTAATTATTGTTTACGGTATCTTTTACCGTACACCTACGGATATGGACGCATAAGTTTTAATGGCGTAACACTGTACACATCAGATGCCATAATTATTATCTGAACATACACTCTCCACTCATTCGATTCACCGTTTGTCAGAAAATATTTTGGCCCCTAAAGGTTAATAAAGTTATTCTCATACTGAAGCATTCTAACATTAAATGAGTTATTAAAGAAAAACCAATTAAATATACACGAACAGTAGTGGACAGGGTTACTTTCTATTTAATTTCAACTTGAGTTGGACATGATTCTCGTCCAACAAATGCCGAAGAACGTTGTATAATTTAGTGAAACATGCTTCTACTTTCACTGGCAAATAAGTAAAAGATATTCGATTCACTTGGAAACCCAATGTCACGTAGCCAATATGCGTAGGAAAAAAGCCGGTCAGATACGAAAGGCGAAAATGGGGATTTCAATATCATCTCGAGTTTTCGGCTAATAATGAAGTATCAAATTGAATTAGGCTCTTCATTTGCCTTTGAAAGGATGTTACCCGTAAGGATGTATTGAATTGGTGTTGTTATATTCGGACAGTGATTACAGTACCAGTTACATTTATAATTTATAAAATTAATAAATATATAATATTAATAAAGGAAATTATAATTAATATTATAATTATAATTTCCTTTATTTATTTATCTTTCTTATTATCTACATTTTTAAATATTTTTATATAATAAATTAAAAAACAAAAACATTTAAAAATATAAAAAATAGAGGCCCACCGGTATCGGGAACAGGGTCCAAGCTACCGGCGGTCAGGGCTCCAGAGAGAGGAACCTACTAACAATGAGAGCCGTGTCCAGCAGTACTGCTTTCTGGATCAGGCCCTTGACCCAGCCGCCTAACGAGAGCTTCCTAAGGTGTTGGTCGAGGCTCGTGGCTATTAAGCCATTGTAATTATAATTATTATTAATATTATAATTTATAAAATAACGTTGTAAGTATTAGTAGTATTTAACAAGCGGCGTCAGTATTTAGTTGTATCAGTAGCATGACTGTTATTTCTACAACAGGAATTACTCTATTTGATTCTATTGCCAGGTATATTTTAATCAAAAATCAAGTTTATATACCTTCTTTTCAAATAATTTCTTCTCTAGCATTTATAGCACCATTGCACTACAATTTGTAATCAGTGCTCTCATAATAACCTGTTACCCGAAATAAAATTTACAATATGACTGTAAGAACATAATTATCCGATCAATATATTTATCTTATCAGGAGCCTTGCGGCGAAGAGCCTCCAATCGATCTTGCCGAGACATAAACACGCCATGAACTTATCTGCAGCGGCAGATAAAAGCTTAGTGGTCATCAAACACTTTAATATATTGTGTAGAAGTTCATGCTATAAAACTGATAAAATTGGGCCCAACCAGTTTTTTATGATAAATTGTGGTCGAAGTGTGTAAAAAGGCAAACGACGGTGAGAACCTTAACACCCTTTGCTTCAATTCAGGGTGCGTGCAAGATAGTGAAGTGTGAAATATGTCATGTCTTCTCACCACAATGATGAATATTACTGTATTGATTGATACCGATAAGTCTAATAACTCTCAGAGATAAAGAACAATCTCATAAAAACAAAGAAGCTTTGAGTATCGATAAACGTGCTAATACAGGAACTAGTGTATTCAACGATGTAACGACGTAATCGTCACGATATCGTGAGGACAAATCCAAAGGTTTATGGCAAAATTTACTATTGGTAATAATTCTTAAAGTAAAAACGCTTTAACAGGCTCTATTTATAGACAAGGAACACAACTCAAAGATAGAATAAAGATAGCCTTTACTGCTTCCCCTTAGCCCTACTTGGGTAACACACAGTACAACATATTTACTTAGGAAACAAACGTGTTTGTCTCACTCAAATGGCTAACGCTATATTTTGTTACAATATCTAAGATAACAGTTTAATATAGTCACATGTAGTTGATATATCTTCTCTGCTTCTGTTTTTCATTTCCTGTATGATTAACGGTATCAGTAGGTTCATTATCGTGCTGGTGAGGATATGCTTGTTCATATTCATCATTCTTCATTTTTTCAGCAGCTTAGTTTACTGTGCTTTTCTTATTAGTCTAACTCATAACTCCTCAGTACTCCCCGGCATTTTATGTTTTAAGCGAAAAGTGCAGTCCAAATCATAATGCCAATAATGATGATATATTCTTAAGCTGTTTCCCCCTTTGAT
The DNA here is from genome assembly GCA_945859665.1 of Anorthoa munda. Classification (NCBI taxonomy): domain Eukaryota; kingdom Metazoa; phylum Arthropoda; class Insecta; order Lepidoptera; family Noctuidae; genus Anorthoa; species Anorthoa munda. The sequence continues at coordinate 11,819,368 of OX243911.1, read as the reverse complement.
TGTAAGCAGACTCCACAAAGGGCTCCTCCAATCTTCCTAGAAAAACTTAAGAACTTTTTATGAGCATAAATCATTATTTCATCCAACACGTCTCTTTCCCTAAAAGTTTGTCTCGAGGAGGCCGGAGAGCAATCTGAGTAAAATTCAAAATAAGCTCACGTGCTGGGGACATGTAAATCTACTTACACTCGTGAGAAGAATACTAACAGCGTTATAGTAGCTACACTATCTAAGTAGGATTGTAAATATTTTTTTGTTAGGAAATGTAGTTTTGAGTGAGATTGAGATTGCATCATATGGAAATGATGCCAAAGTTGTTACAAGATGTAAGGTAACGAAATTTTTAAAGCATAAAGATCGTAACTACAAAAAGTTATACGCAATCGGACTTTGGGTCAATCTGTCCTGAATTTCAGACCTCAGACTAGTTGGAGCGATGATCTTCTTATCGTGTAAAATAAATAAATAAACCTTCGCAGGGTAGCAGTTGGATGAGAGTTGCCGAAAACCGAATCAAATACCTCTCAATTGGAAAGGCCTATGTCCAGCAGTAGATTGCTGTAGGCTGATGATAATGTTCTGAATTTCAGTGGAGATTATTAGTACTGCAGTATATTTCAATTATTTCGTGATGAGCCAGCTCTTGCCCTGTGCGATTAGACGGATCCGTCTGAGCTTATTATGATGTGCTTAGTGTGATAGACTATTTTTTTTTATTATATTTTTTTTTTCTGTAGATATATTAAATATATTAATATTATAAAAGCGAAAGTCTGTGAGTGTGTATGTTTGTTACTTCTTCACGCTCAAACGGCTGAACGGATCTGGATGCAATTTGGCACAGAGATAGATTGTAGCCTGGAATAGCACATAGGATACTTTTTATCCCGGGAATATGTTCCCTTAGGATAATTTTCGACATTCACGCGGGCGAAGCTGCTGGCAGAAGCTAGTAATTAATAAATATCGACTCTAATACACCGATATCGAAAGCTATAACTGATCCTTCAGGACATATAATTAGTGCACAGTGCGTGATCAGTAGGCTTGCAGTAGCTGACATCAGTCAACCCTTTGACGGGCCGACCGAAACAATTGATCTAATACTCGCCCCAATGCTCTACGTTTGATGTAGAATGCAGCTGTACCTACTGTGGGATAGAAGGAAAGTTGCAAAATAGCAAATACAAACATAGCTTTAAAAATCCGACGTAAGATATAATTTATTTATTTTCAGCTTGAGTTGTTTGTAGGCGTCCGCAATCTTCGTCTGAGTGTGCCGCAACCCGCAACGTCATCTAAGAAAGCTTTTATTGTAAATACATTACAAGAATCAAGTCACATGCATTGTCACATCATTGGCTAGAACAACGATTATCAAATCAAACAGTTCCGATATAAATGAATTTGTACGTAGTAAAAATTCGTGGGTGCAAATTGCCTTACTTTCTTTTTTACTGACGGCAAATTTTGTCAAGGTGTCTCCTTTATTCTTGCTAATATCAATGTCTTCCTTGGCTATTATCAAACAATAGTTTATATTACCTATAAGGAATTGTATGTTTCTTATAACCAAAACCACCTCTTTTACAAGTTATGCAACCGTTTTACAAGTTAGTATGTTTGAATCCACTCACTCTTAAGTCCGTGCTATGAATTCTATCACAGTTTAATAGGCGATTGTTTACGTGCTTTGGACGTGCTCCTAATACTACTTTTTTATTTACAACGTAAAATATTTTAAGAATGAGTTCATTCATTGATAGTTTTGAACGAAAAACTTGCATTACGTGATACCTCGAATCTTTTTAAATCCAGTTGTTATGTTTATTATTTTTAAACAGTGAAGCACGATCACGATTGCTGTGATAGAAAAATAAGCCTAATAAAATTGAAAAAGCGTTTTACTTCTTCGTGTTGATTAAGTCAGACTTTCTATACCTACTACAATCACTAATCAATAAACCAAGTTTCATGATTAATGCACATTTGTGACATTCCAGTGTGTCATCCAGCGTAAATGGCTAACAAATCGTTGGTCTGCAGACTGTCCCCTTTCTCGGCACTACTCTTAAATGTATCAACAAAACTAAAAAATTCCACACAACAAATCCGCTAAACCAAACAAACAGCAAAATAAACCAACCTTATAAAATTCCGCCGACTTCTCTCGAGGCACAAGAATTTAATAAAGTTCACATTTTATCACAAGTCGTCAAGTATGAACACGCGGCAGACAATACAAGCTAGAGGTTAATTCCCATCAATACAATGTAAGGAACAGCTTCGCAAAATATTGTACGTGGCCTCTGCGACCCCGTGTTAGCACGTGTGTGAAGTTAGCATCTCAAATGTTAGCATCTCACAAATTAACACCACATATAATGGCATCCCACATAGTTCTATAGTTCTTGATAAGTTTTAACAATAGTTCCGTCGATTTTACTATCAAAATTGCATTTTGAAAAAATGAGATGCTAACTTCGCAATACATATCATAGCATCTCATCGAATTTCTCAAAAAAACACCACATATAAGGGCATTCCGCATAGTTCTACAGTTCTTGATGCGTTTTATCAATAGTTCCGTCGATTTTGCTATAATAATTTTTTATATCAGCATTTAAAAAAAATGAGATGCTAACTTCTCAATACATATCATAGCATCTCATCAAATTTCTCAAAAAACCCCACATATAAGGGCATTCCGCATAGTTCTACAGTTCTTGATGCGTTTTATCAATAGTTCCGTCGATTTTGCTATAACAATTTTGCATAACAGCATTTTTAAAAATAAGATGCTAACTTCTCAATACATATCATAGCATCTCATCAAATTTCTCAAAAAAACCCCACATATAAGGGCATTCCGCATAGTTCTACAGTTCTTGATGCGTTTTATCAATAGTTCTGTAAATTTTGCTATAAAAATTTTGCATATCATCATTATGAAAAAATGAGATGCTAACTTCGCAATACTTATCATAGCATCTCATCGAATTTCTCAAAATTGACCTTTTTGTAGTTGGAAGCAAAAGAGTTCTGCATCCTAAACCTATTCTTTTGATAGTTCTGTCGGTTGAATCTAATTTAAATCCCTAAAAAAATATAAACGAAATATCCGAACAGTAGTGAGATCCTGAGGTATAACTGGTCGTTCCAGGTCGTATCTTTATACAGCCCAGAAGTACCAGTTATACCTGGTTTTAACATTCGAACGATAAGTCTAGATCTCTCAAACAAGTCCCGAAAGAGTTTTAGTGTTTAAAACATCCACAATAATTATAAATCATTGTTATAAACAAAAGTGAGATGCTAAGGTATAGCTGGGAGTTCTGGTTCGTATAAAACATTTTAACTATTAGGCTAGGATCTCCTCCATTTCAAATAATAATATGAATGGACTTTAAAAAGTATGCTGCCGAAAGCGAGAACTCTCACTCAAGTATCAGCAGAACATGGTTGAAGATTTAGGTTAGCAAAAATCAAGGAAATATACATGGTACGCAAAAAACAAGAAAAAAATAATAACAAGAGGTACTGAGGCCCATCATCTAATTGAATTATATTACTTCTATAAATTGTCTTAATGGAAATATACAACAGAAAGCCACAACTCTCACCAAAGATTTCACAGAACCTGGTTGAAGATTTAGCTTAGCGAAAATCTAAGAAAAGTACATTCTACGCAACAAAAAATGCAAAAAAAATGTTTATAGTTACTGAGTCTGAGTTCTGGCTTTCTGTAGCATGTTTTTGTAAAGCCTAGTTATAAAAGTAATAGAAACCGATGAGATGCCGGGCCTCAGTACCTGCTAACAATTTTTTTGAAATTTTTGTAAAGAGCTCTGAAAATTTTCTTGATTTTTGCTCAATTAAATTTTCGACCAGGCTCAGTAGATACTTAAGTGAGAGTTCTGGCTTTCTGTAGCATGTTTTTGTAAAGCCTAGTTATAAGAGTACTAGAAACCGATGAGATGCCTGGCCTCAGTACCTCTAAACATTTTTTTTGAATTTTTTATTGCGTACAATGTATATTTCCTTGATTTTCGCTAAGTTAAATCTTCAACCAGGCTCAGTGAAATTTTTGGTCAAAGTTCTGGCTTTTTGTAGCATGTTTTATAATGTCTAGTTATAGTGGTAATAAAAACCGATGAGATGCCGGGCCTCAGTACCTGCTAACAATTTTTTTGAAATTTTTGTAATGAGCTCTGAAAATTTTCTTGATTTTTGCTTAACTAAATTTTCGACCAGGCTCAGTAGATACTTAAGTGAGAGTTCTGGTTTTCTGTAGCATGTTCTTGTAAAGTCTATTTAAAATAGTACTAAACCCGACGAGATGCCGGGACTCAGTAACTATAAACATTTTTTTTGCATTTTTGTTGCGTAGAATGTACTTTTCTTAGATTTTCGCTAAGCTAAATCTTCAACCAGGTTCTGTGAAATCTTTGGTGAGAGTTGTGGCTTTCTGTTGTATATTTCCATTAAGACAATTTATAGAAGTAATATAATTCAATTAGATGCTGGGCCTCAGTACCTCTTGTTATTATTTTTTTCTTGGTTTTTGCGTACCATGTATATTTCCTTGATTTTTGCTAACCTAAATCTTCAACCATGTTCTGCTGATACTTGAGTGAGAGTTCTCGCTTTCGGCAGCATACTTTTTAAAGTCCATTCATATTATTATTTGAAACGGAGGAGATCCTAGCCTAATAGTTAAAATGTTTTATACGAACCAGAACTCCCAGCTATACCTTAGCATCTCACTTTTGTTTATAACAATGATTTATAATTATTGTGGATGTTTTAAACACTAAAACTCTTTCGGGACTTGTTTGAGAGATCTAGACTTATCGTTCGAATGTTAAAACCAGGTATAACTGGTACTTCTGGGCTGTATAAAGATACGACCTGGAACGACCAGTTATACCTCAGGATCTCACTACTGTTCGGATATTTCGTTTATATTTTTTTAGGGATTTAAATTAGATTCAACCGACAGAACTATCAGAACTATTGATAAAACGCATCAAGAACTGTATAACTATGCGGAATGCCCTTATATGTGGGGTTTTTTTGAGAAATTTGGTGAGGTGCTATGATATGTATTGAGAAGTTAGCATCTCATTTTTAAAAATGCTGATATGCAAAATGTTATAGCAAAATCGACGGAACTATTGATAAAACGCATCAAGAACTGTAGAACTATGCGGAATGCCCTTATATGTGGGGTTTTTTGAGAAATTTGATGAGATGCTATGATATGTATTGAGAAGTTAGCATCTCATTTTTTTTAAATGCTGATATAAAAAATTGTTATAGCAAAATCGACGGAACTATTGATAAAACGCATCAAGAACTGTAGAACTATGCGGAATGCCCTTATATGTGGTGTTTTTTTGAGAAATTCCATGAGATGCTATGATATGTATTGCGAAGTTAGCATCTCATTTTTTCAAAATGCAATTTTGATAGTAAAATCGACGGAACTATTGTTAAAACTTATCAAGAACTATAGAACTATGTGGGATGCCATTATATGTGGTGTTAATTTGTGAGATGCTAACATTTGAGATGCTAACTTCACACACGTGTGTTAGCTATGTTTCACCAGTTTCACTTCGGGCGGTTTTCACTTAGCGGTTAAAGGGGGACTTTATTTGGTACCTACATTCTTTTCCCGCGGCTTCGCTGCCTTCGTTTCCCTATCCCTCAGGATTACTCACTCAGGAATCATGCCTTTTTCTGGGGTTAAGATTATAATTAGTAGACTATGTCACTCAGTGATAATACCGCTTTCTAATAGAGAAATATTTTTCATTTCTCATACTCGAAAAGTAGTGTTTATTTGATCCGAGTAGCGGGTGGAAGATGCTACTTCCCACCTTTGGCCGGAAAATCTCATTAATTGCTTCCCTCCCTAGGGTGAGAATAGATTTTAAAAATAGAACTTAATTTGGTTAGGCAGTCAGCTGTTAAAAATCTAACATAATTAAGAAAAAAACAGGCCAAGTGCGAGTCGGACTCGCAGGGTTCCGTACCATTATCACAAAAAACGGCAAAAAAAACACGATTGTTGTATGGGAGCCCCATTTAAATATTTATTTTATTCTGTTTTTAGCATTTGTTGTTATAGCGGCAACAGAAATACATCATCTGTAAAAATTTCAACTGCCTAGCTATCACGGTTCACGAGATACAGCCTGGTGACAGACGGACAGACAGTAATAGGGCTTCGTTTTTACCCTTTGGGTACGGAACCCTAAAAATGCTGCGGTCTTGTGAGTGTATAAACGGCTAGTACGAATAAAAAAAACTAAGTTTTACCTTTCTGTAATATTAGTTTAGATTCATGTTGGCATCACCGTTATTATTTAGAACAGTTTAGTCTTTTCTATATTTCACAAGCAAAGCCGATGTCGACTATTCTATAAAACAGTTTATAAAATGCAAAAGCTTGACAGCGATATATATTGTCACTCAAAAACTGACAACAACCTAAAATAAAGAAATACAATGACAGCTTCTTCCGTTGCAATTGATGTGGCAAAACAATATTCTCACATCAATTAATTTCAAGGAAATGAGTTCAAGCCGATAAAGGCAAAGGAAGGAAGTAATCGAAAATTCGAAATAATTAAAGACGATTTAAGTGCAGTATCTCATAAATGATCTAGTGTGTTTGTTTTTATTATAAGAATAACCATCACATAAATCTAACTATTAATCATTTGAAACGACGTGCAACCCAAGCATTGATTCCATTTTCCTAATAAACTATTACCAACAAACCAGGACAACTTGTATGTCTGTACATAAACTGCCATTAGTATTATTTTCCACTTAATTAAACAAAGTAAAAATGTCTACTTCTACTACTAAGAAAAATGTTAATTACACTATGTAAAAATCCAAAGAATTGAAAAGATTTATGAACATAAACAAGCAGTATTGATAACTCACATAATTCCCACTAAAAACACAAGAGCATAACTTGAAAAATAATTAAAAAATGTTGTCAAACGACATGTTAATCTCGACGATTTCTATAAAAAAATTCTTCGAAAAAGTAGTAGGCAGACTAACGTGAGTTATCTAATCGTACTAATACATCACGTAAGTTTGACGGGCGGCGTCAGGGGGCGAGCTAGTGAAACGTAATGTATAGCATGCTTTATTAATATTCATAGAGACCCATTTGTTAATATATACACGGCTGACAGCTCAATTTCACTCGCAATACGAACCACACACTTCCCATAGAACCGTTCCCGGCCAATTATATCTGATATTGGTACTTTCATCGTTGTCTATTAGGATTACTAATTGCGTGTATTTATTTTTAAGTTTGGAATTAACTAATTGTCTTTTGATGCATCGTTTCTGTCAGTTCATACCAGCCATGTTTAACTTTTGTTTTTGGAATAATTTCGACGCAGTAATTATGTTCTACACTTTCACTATTCCCTACCTTGTGTTTATTATTTGAAATACTGTTTCCTGCTTGTTATTCACGTTTCCTTAAACTTTCTGTGGTGTAATTTCGTAAAAAACCTTCTTCCTTTTTTCCCGACTGCCGAAGGAGGGTAATGTGTTTATCAGGTATGTGTGTATGTATGTCTGTACATAAACGAATAACAAATCCATAAACAAATGTCCATAAACAAATGTGGCGTTCTAGAGACCAAACGCGTTGGCCAATTTAGATGATTCATAAGTCTGTCAATTTGCCCTAACCTTGTGAGTTTGACTGGCTACATTATTGGAAAATATAAAAATAGCTGCTTTTGCGCCATATTGTGGGGACCCCATCGTGTGGGGTATCAAAATAAAAGGTTTCAAGAGGTAATTTCAAAAATATATAACACTTTCATGTCACATCACATCATCACATCATCAGCCTATTAATGTTCCCACTGCTGGAACACTGACCTCCTCTCTGTGAGAGGGAACTACACTTACCTAATTCGAAAAAAAATATGGTAAATAAAAAGTTATAAGTAAAAAAAGTTGATTCAAAAATCCAAAAACCCGACTGCTTAAGAAGCGAACTAAAAATACGTAAACAAGAAGAAAATCATGCTGTGCAGTCGGAGGATACATCTGGTTTTAGTCAGCCAGCTCGCGAATATGTATTCTCCGACTGCATAGCATAATTTTCTTCTTGTTTACGACGAGAAGCGAACTCTAGATCGCTTCTTAAGCAGTCGGCTTTTTAGATATATTGAATTAACTTGTTTTTCTCATTTTTCTATCAGGTCACAGATAATATAGTACTAGCATACAGATGCCTCATCCCATACAAAGAAACCGTGCCGATGTAACTAGCGTTTTTCATCTGATTATACCGATAATTTTTTGAAAATCGATCGCGGTTGGTTCCGTTCCACGGCGATAGATAGATCTATATCCGTGGAACGGAACGGCTCGGAACTGAACGCGATCGATGTACAAGAAATAATCAGAATAATCAGTATAGAAAGTCGGCACGATTTCTTTGTACGGGATGAGACACCACTGACCAGGTCTATTGATTGGTCGATCTCTCTTCAGCAATTTCCACCATACACAGATTCTTGAGCACCATTTCCAGCTACCTCAAGAAACTTTCTTGGGCCTCTTTTCCCGCAATCTCAAAGCACGTAAAACAAACTGTATACTCTTTCATTGACTAAAGTGTCACAACTTCCAACAGTTGTAGCTGTGGAGTGAGCAAAGACACTCGATGAAGTGTCATCGCGGTGAGTACTAGTGAGTGCACTCAATGTCTCCCGGTTGCCCAATGTCACTTAAGTGGCGCTATTGCTTTTGACACTGCACAATTGAAAAGAAAGAAAGAAAGAAAAAGAAAGAGTTTTTCTTTCTTTCTTTCTTTTCAATAGTTTCCTGGTGATTGATAATAAGCCACGGCAAGCGCTTTCTTAAACATCGACAAATACCTGTTTTTAGGGTTCCGTACCCAAAGGGTAAAAACGGGGCCCTATTACTGTCTATCTGACTGTCTGTCCGACTGTCTGTCCGTCTGTCACCAGGCTGTATCTCATGAACCGTTATAGTTAGACAGTTGAAATTTTCACAGATGATGTATTCCTGTTGCCGCTATAACAACAAATACTAAAAACAGTATAAAATTAATATTTAAGGGGGGCTCCCATACAACAAACGTGTAACGGCAACAGGTAGACGCTTGAAATATTCACAGAATATTTAGTTGTATATTCTCTTCAAAAAATAATAATTAATAAATTAAAATAAAATAAATTAAGGGGGGCTCCCATACAACAATCGTGATTTTTATGCAGTGTTTTGCGATAATGGTACGGAACCCTTCGTGTGCGAGTATGACTCGCACTTGGCCGGTTTTTATTTTTTTTGTTTTCAAGGGGAATTCTTAGAAAGTTGCCAGAACTTTTGGGGCAAACACATGGGTGTGTAGGATATTTACCTCGCTAGAGCCACCCCGGTGATCATCATCAGCACATCGAAGGAGCCCTGTGACCTCCTAAAGGACCCGGGACCCCTTCAGAGCAACGCCTGTTAGGACACATCCATCGACAATTACATACCTAAAAGGGCATGTCTACTTTATAATAAACCAATTAAAATTCTTATTATTACCATTTTTTTTGCCAGCCAATAAAGATAAGAGAAGGTCCACCCTCCTGTCTGTGTAGAAGTAGATCCTAATCAGAAGATCTAATCTTGTTCGGAGTTACCATCAAGGGCGGTGTAGCCAAAACAGCACCACAATCCAATTCAACGTAAATATATAGTCTACGCTTTTTAGGGTTCCATACACAAAGGGTAAAAACGGGACCCTATTACTGAGACTCCGCGGTCCGTCTGTCTGTCTGTCTGTCTGTCTGTCACCAGGCTGTATCTCATGAACCGTGATAGCTAGTCTGTTGAAATTTTCACAGATGATGTATTTCTGTTGTCGCTATAACAACAAATTCTAATAACAGAATAAAATAAATATTTAAGTGGGGCTCCCATACAACAAACCTGATTTTTTTGACGTTTTCTTGCGATTATGGTACGGAACCCTTCGTGCGCGAGTCCGACTCGCACTTGGCCGGTTTTTAGTATCACTTTCATCGTCCAAAGAAGATCGGTCAAACAAATTGAAAACAGCAATTCTTCAAACTGACAACCAACAAAACTGTTATTAAAATCCAACTTCACAGTGAATAAAAAACATGACGATCGTAACGCCTTAGAGTCTATCCTAATCTAATCTCAGCAGAAACTCCATCAATATCGAGTCCGTATTTTTTGGCATTACGTGCGTAATAGATTTTTTTGCGTTTCGAATCGCATCCACAGAATACAATTTCAATTTTCTACCACGTTTACATTGTAACTATTTTGTGTGAATGTCATTTACAAATCATAAAAAAGTTCGGCTTATCAGAATAGGGATTTAAAAAAAGTAAAGTTATTTCTTTCACAATCCAATGTAATTTCTTACTGGTTCATTTTTAATTGCTTTTTTTTGGGCATAACAATCGACGAAGTTGGCGCGGACAGCGGGTGGCCGCCGGCCCCTTTGCCTCTCATATAATTATAATTATTCCATTAACTTGTTCCTCTGCAATTATTACGTGAAATTCCATCTCATACTGTCGTGCAGACGCTAATTCGCAGTCTTCATGCGTCGCTCGATGTAAACAACGTTTATTTTGCAATTTTCACATTTAGGTAACAATGTCATTCGTTAAACAAAAATACATTAACTAATTAAATTACAGGCCATATACATTTCTGACATCGTCATTTCGAATCTGTGTAAATTTGAAAGTTTAAAAAAGGAATCTTCGAATAAAAATTGCAAAACATGTCCCTAAAGAATTGACATCATTGTCGCGTCGTTAAATAAATAAATTACTGTCGATTACGACCTAAGTTAACAATGCAAAAAATCGACTTAATTTTTTAACAATCTTATAAACAAAGATAAATTCGTACCGCCGCCGCAGTATGACGTCGAATCACCACCCGCCCTTTGCAAGATTTATAACCGCTATAAAAAACATTAACGAAATCCATTGCGGTATGTCCCAAAGATTAGTCAGCAAAATTTACTTTGGAGCCAGCAATGTAACGCATTACACATAAAACATTCCTTTATTGACAGTTGCGCCATACGGTGAAGATCTGCAACATTTAACTTTTGTTACTTTTCTAATACCCTGTGGCGTGGGATCAGGGATCACGAACTATTTTTTATTGGGCCGATTAGAAAACCCGTTGTAATTAAAAACAATTTACGAATAATAGCAGCTATGAATAATTTAGAGATCGTTCACTGTCATTAGAGTACAGATTGGGGTTTTATTGACCTTATTATTTATTTATTTAGGCCTTCGTTTCTATAGTGGGTTCTAGTCAATTACTTCATAATGTTTGTGTATTGCTTGAGCTATGAAGCCTTTAAACTGATCATAAAATCGGTGAGAGATTCCAATCGAGCTCAATGATCACCGACGGAAATGGGCACACTGCTTGTCTGGTTAAGTCAGCTTTGGGATATGTATGGAGTTTCTAAGTAGGTAAATTGTTTAATCAAAAATTCAACTTCTAAATTCAAAGGTTGAAAACCCCTGCAACACCCGAATTTAAATTCAAACTACTACAAAAACAATGTTTGCGGTGAGCATCAATTTTTTTTCAAAAACAGAATTCCGAAAATCCGCACTCGAGTGCAGGTAGCGATCGAATTTTAAAACTATTTGTATTTCCGAAAAAAAAACCTGTAACAATAGACAAACCTATACCTGACGCCGATTATAATAAGGCACAAGAATTATGACGACATCCATAGTCATCCATATGTTGTTTTATTTTGTCTATGAGTAGAAAAAATATTTAGTAGTCTTGTGTAGTGTTTGGTGAGTGAATTATTCGTTATTAGTTGTTTAGCCGGGTCGTTAGAAATACATTTACAATTTTGTGGATGCGCCCGTTTTTTGGAGTGCCTTCGGGCGGAAAAGGAGTTTCTGCGTCGGTTGGCTCCTTGAATCGGATTTGCTACAATTAGAAGGATTTGCTTTAGGCCTGTTGCATGAGAGACGCAATGAACTGAGAGATAGGGGCATTTTTTTGGAAACCAGAATTCTATCAGTTCCGTTTCTTGTTTGTTACTGTTGTAAAGAGCTTTTGAGATGGTTGTGGAATCCGCGGTTGTTATTATTATTAAACCACATGTAGTCAAAATACCTTTATCTTATTTAACGATTTTATTTCCCATACCTACACTAATATTATAATTATGTCGCATGACCTCAAGTTCGCCAACCACGATGGTGACCTACTATGTCACGATCATAAACTACCATAATGAACAGCGTTCTCTTTTCAAAAAATTCGAAAGCCAAAAGTACCAAAGACATAAATCCTCCTTGTTCAATAAACAACGTAAACAAGAGAGGCATGTCCTCACTATGTCCAAACACAGTGCTCATTAGGCCTGGCTGGTTGGACAGCGGCCTCGCTACAGTAAATGATAATAATGAGCAGTTATTATTTCCCTACACTTCTATATAATTATTAACATTTTTTTTCCGACATTTCCGACGAAATTACATGTGCGACTCAACCAGTCACTTCTAGACAGGGTTGCTTGATTTAATTCAAATCACCGAATTGAACATGGTTTCTTGAAGAAAATATGAACAATTTTATTATGATGATATTAAAAAATAATGCAAATAAAGGAAAAATAAAACACGCAAAAAAGAATGTTTGTTCTTTTTTTAATTTTAAAGTAGGTAGTAAAAAAATCCTTTATCAACATCATAAAATCAAATCAAATTTAAATATCGAAATAATGCCCATCCCTGCTTCCAACCTTGCACAATCATCAAATAAGACGTTTATAGAACAAGATTTAAATTAATCAAGAGAATAATAACATTATTTTGATTGGCTATCGCTTTCGCGGAACGGTTGAACAGAGTTTTTTTCTTTTTATCGGTGGCCAGATATCTTGATTAATGATTTTTAATCGTTAAGATTTTTTTTGCTCACGGTCTTAACCTTGGCTACTTTACAAAGATAGGACGATTTTGTTGATGGTACCACTGATTTGTATTGATTCGTCATATTTGTCTTCTTTGATTTCTATTAATTACAGTAAGTAATGTCTGCTTTTTGTTTCATCCAGATGTTAAATAAGGAGTTCATTCTGTTTGCTTACTTCTGAGATTTTTCAGTAGCTTTACAGTCCCGACAAAATACTCTTAAGTGTGCTTTTGCTGCGTTTTGAAAGAAATGGTGACTACTACATTCGATACTGATTGAGCTCTAGTACCGCACGAAGGATTCGCCTATTGCTCATAATAATAAAAAAAAGGTACTGATCCTCCTCATGATTATTTTACTCACGTGCATGTCTATTTTCATAATGTTCGGATAAGTTTCAAATATTTCTAACTAGTTGCGGACCTGAACATGTACTATATTATTTATCTTTTTTTTGCCTGAACAAGCGCCGATTCCAAGTTAAACACGTGTGTCCCACGTAATCTGCTTAAGTCTTAACTCTCTAAATAAAATTCAACAAAATAAACATCAGCCTATAAAATAAAAGTTTTATATGATACTGATATTGGGTGTCGTGTACAAGATAAAGATAACGTACTCATAAAACCGATGAACGCTCAATTAGCCTCTCGGGCCTTTTTGCCTTATTTTCTTGCGGAATCATAAAATTGTATTTAATTTTCATTTTATGGCAATGTATACCACATTGCCATAAAAGTGCAAGCTGACATAAACGGTCATTATTAAGTGGAATTAATTTTGATATCGTATTAGGGGTATGATTTTCTTATGTATTCCAACGATAGTGTTCTTATTGCCTGCCGGATGTATTAGTATGGCGCATAATACATATAAAAAACTTTGGCAATAGTTTTGTGGTTTTAATGTACTCGTACGTAAGTGTACGTTGTTCTAAGGCCGAGTTTCTCACCTCTAAATTATCGCAGAATTAATGTGACAAATTATCAAGCACGTGTTATCTGCTGTGATTGGCTGTTGAAATTCATTCAACCAATCAGAGCATATAACGCGTGTTATTGCATTATGGGCACACGGTTGGCACAGTGATTGAGCGATTGATTGATGCACTGCGTGGCGCGGCTTCGATTCCCGCATGGAACAAATATATGTATGACACAGATAGTGTTTCCGGCTCTGGGTGTTGTGTATGTAATTGTATATGCTTGTAAACGCACCCACGATACAGGAAGAAATTCCTAGTGTGGGGCAACGTTTATTATAAAAAAAAACAAAACAAATTCTGCGAAAATTTAGAGGTGAGAAACTCAGCCTAAGGAACTAAAGAAAACGATTAAAGCCATACGATCTTGTTGTTTCTAATATATTGAATCTATTTATTATTAGATTTGAAGTCATACAAGGTAAATATAAAATTATATGCAGCAATTACTTACAATAATAAACAATTCAATAATAAAATACAAACAATGTTTTCAATCATGTTGCAGGAATTCAAACTGAATGATAAGTGCGTGACTCATTTTACAGTAATTCAATACTGGCCATTTACAATAACTTGAACATAATAATCTTACTACTCTATAGCTCAAAGTACTTACATAAGCGACGGCGTCCTATTTTGTGTCTATAGGTTATAGGACTACGTATTTCAAAAATAGAACAAATAGAAAACAGGTTTATAAAAAAAACAACAAAGCGCGACAAAGTCATGTAAAAAAGTTATTAAAAAATCTTATTGTCATTTTGACAAGTCAGATGACATTGCCAATTTCGTTCAGAATATAACCAACATGATTTGTCACATTACTAATAGTATATTTATAACCTGATAAGGAACTTGTAGACGTACAAAAAGTTTAGTACCTATAATTGTATTTTCAGTAGGTACATAAGTCAAATTTTCTACGATACTGTTCACGATTTTCTTTCAGGATAGCATACCCTACTAAATATGACCTGTGGTTGAAGATTTTTTCAATGTTATTTTTTTTAAGAATCAAAGTAATTAGTTTTATTATTTTTTTGTGCAGATTTAAAAGATTTATTGATATTCCTACTACCAAGAGTCTTTTCCAGCCAGTACCTATTAATAATTCGCACCATGAGCTCAGAAGAAACATTTGAACAGAGAACCGCAAAGGAATGGGTGTCAAAGCCCAAAATTCTTAGCAGTCCTTGATACAGAAATAATCATTGGAGTTTTGGCGGGAACGTGATGGCGTCTATGTTGCTTCTTTGTTTTATTTTCCTAAAATTGTGTTAAATTGAATATTAATAATGTAAAAATTGTGGTTTTTTATTCTAATAATATTAGTGAACGTGCACGAGTGTGGGCAAATAAAACACAGCGGTAGAGCATGAGTTTGTACATGTTGTCGACAAAACTCCGTAGTAGCTTCCAATAAAGTTACCGCCATTTTATTGGGACCTAACTATATCGCCATTTTATTGGACTAAAATCTAATGAAACTAGAACTTCTATTCTAAACGTAACACTGGCTAAATGCACAAACCGTGCGAATCCAAAATATAAAAATTAAATAAAAATAAATACTCATTAAAAAAACAAAAGAATTCAAAAATATGAATGTTACGGTCAAAAGTTAATAAATCCTGTCTGTATAACAACATTATTAACAACACGGTTGACTGACCACTCGAAATGTTTTTGCAACATTTTGAATATTGTGAAACACCACCACATAAAGCACTTTCAGATAATCAAATTTGATTCGCGTCCATTAATCAGTTTAACACATTTACAGAGTGGCCATTGCGATTACATGCGATTAATAAACGCAGACAGTGCGGACGAAACCGAATGATTAATTATATCAAGTGTGAGCACCAATCAAAATAATTATGGACAGCGCGACTCGTGTTCTGTAGTATTGTTTAATATTGAATGCATTACGTGTTGTGTTGCCTTAGTATCTCCCATCGGTACATCCGTTAGACCACACAAGTATGGCTTGATAATCTTGAAGTCACCTACTGTTTGTAGACGATCTTCAGATGTTTATTGCAATAGCACCACATAGAACCTTGTCTTGTCTGCCTGTATTACTGAGTTACTTCATAGTAACTGTGGGCTCATTATTCATTCAGACAATAGTGCCAATACAGCTGCGTCAGATCCGTTTGCACTGAAACAATTATTGAGAAACCTATTTCAATTTATCGGTGTTGAACCAGTGGCGTATTAAGGACGTTCTCGTTGAAGGGTGTTTCAAGAACTTTGAAGATGAATTTAACTCAAAATTACACAGTAGTCTTTTCCTACAAATTATATATCACACTATTCACACTAATACGAGTATAATAAGAAAGTTTGTGAGTGTGTGTGAGTTTGTATGTTTGTTACTTCTTCACGGTCAAACGGCTGGACGGATCTGGATGAAATTTGGCACAGAGATAGATTATTGTCAGAAATAGCACATAGGATTTTTATTCCGTGAATATGTTTCCTCGGAATAATTTTCGACTTTCACGCGGGTGAAGCCAGGATTTTTTATGCCGGGAATATGTTCCCTCGGGATAAATTTCGACATCACGCGGGCGAAGCCGCTGGCAGAAGCTAGTTACCCTATAAAAACTATTGATAACGGTCCAATGGCTTATACTTAAATTCAAACTAAATATAACATAACCGAATAAAGACTTTGAAGTTGAATATTTATCAAACTCTGTTTTAGCGAGGAAACATGTTAAATGTTGGCATTAACTAATTAATTATTAGAGTTTGACACGTTCTTAATTCCAAACAACCAATTCTGAAAATGGCCCATTACCTTCAAGCCTTTCTTCTTCGTTTTGATTTTGAAGTTAACTACTGCCAATACTCCCAACAGAAAAAGCTTCTTGAACGAAAATATGATGAACCGCGAACCGTTACGCTTGCATATAACTTTGGGAATATAAGCCAATTATCCTGACCTTTATACCAGGAAAAGATGACTAGAGATCACGTCTACTATGTCATACCCATGTCAATTATGGGAACATGCTTCCTATGTTGATTGATTATTATCAATACAAAGGGATGTATCGAAGTTGCCACCCTTTCTGACAAGAGCAGACGTTAAAGGGCAAGAATTAAATGAAAAAGTTTTTGTTTTTAAAATGGAATGCTAAACTTCTAACCTTTAAAAAATCTACAAATAAAAAAAGTTAATTAAAAAAATCGAAAAACCCGACTGTTTAAAAATCAAACTAAAAAGACGTAAACAAGAAGAAAATCATGCTGTGCAGTCGGAGGATACATATTCGCGAGCTGGCGGACCCAAACCAGAAGTATATCTTTTTTTATTTACAACTTTTTAGTTATTTTTTTTTAGAATTAGCTACATTTAAACATATAAGTGTTATATATTTTTGAAATCGCCTCTTAAAATCCTTTATTTTGATATCCCATACAATGGCAACTTAAGTGGCAGTGGGCAGGGCACATTGCTCGCAGAACGGATGGCCGTTGGGGCCGAAAAGTTCTGGAATGGCGACCGCGAACCGGAAGACGATATGTTGGAAGGCCTCCCACTAGGTGGACCGATGACCTGGTTAAGGTTGCGGGAAGGCGCTGGATGCGAGACGCACGGGATCGGTCAATGTGGCGACGCCTGGGGGAGGCCTATGTCCAGCAGTGGACGTCTTTCGGCTGAAATGATGATGATGAATGATGATACAATGGGTTTGGAAGAAAAAAAAAATTTTTACCCCGTAAAATGGCGCCCAAAATCCGCCATTTTTGTTTTTCCAATTTTAATGTAGCCAGTGACACTCGCAGGATTAAGACGAATCGATTGACGTAAGAATCATCAAAATCGGCCAACGCGTTTGGTCTCTAGAACGCCACATAGGAACAAACATACATACATACATACATACATACATAGACTGATAAACACATTACCCTCCTTCGGCAGTCGGTTAAAAAGTAAATAGACAGGAAATTACAACAAAAAGAAACGGACATTGATTTTTATGAGAAGATTTTTGCTGTGTTGACTGTACAATTTAATCCAAAATATGCTTGGTAGTGTCGTTAATTGGTAACGACACTACTGGTAGTGCAGCTGGTAGTGTCGTTGCCAAAAAATGGAATTTACTAGGATTATTCAAATATAACAAAGAAATGAATGATATTTGGCGTCATTGAATAAAAGATCTGATAAACATTTATTAGGAAAACTGAAAATTGAGATAAAATACCATTTTCTAACTACTTCAGTTGTCCCAGAAAACCCACGCACGGAAATAGATACAGTCTAAAACTGATAAATATATTCGAACCGTTGCGCGTTGAACTCTTGGACTTATATAGGAAGAAGATGGTTACAATGTAGATATACAAAAATATAACCATAGTTACTTAATATTTCAAAGAAAGCCATTTAAAATTTTCATTTAAATACTAACCTACAACGAGGAAGGAAAGGCAAAGGTTTGCAATAAACATAACGGTTAAACAGATATTTAATTTCCATAGATGTTTGGAACGGATGAAAACCCCTTGAATGAGAATATTATACACAGGCCGATATGCATAATAATAATCTTTGGTTGTACAATTTTATGAGAACTACTTGTAGTCAATAATGTCAGCTATCTTTTCATGCTTGAATACTATTAATATTATGAATACTATCACTCTATAGAAACGGCTTAATCGAAAAACGGATTCTAATTATGACACATGTTATCTAGTAGCCATTGAGAGTCACTATTTCATTCAATGAGAGAACATAAAACTACAAAGAGACCTTAGTAAATTTATAAGGCGTTAGAAACCCATTGGACTGAAATGAGTTACTTAATATAAGTTTAATCAACTTTATTTAAATAAGTTGCAAGCATTCAGTCGGTCTGAAGATGTTGATGATTTGAAGATTTTTCAAATCTTTACTATCATTTACAGCCCGATTGCGTCCACTGCTAAGCATAGGCATCTTTTGTCTACTCCACGCTCCTGCGCCAGATTCATCCAGGTTCTTCCCGCGATGGCATCAATGTCGTCTACCCGTCTCGCCGCCTGACAACCAAAACTTCTTCGTCCAGTCCTTTGACTGCCCTCGGCAGTGCCTCACTCCACCTATCATACAAAACTTCAGATATTCGAATATTTCTATTTTCTCAAGCCCTCTCACGTAAGTGCACTAAAGGTCGACACTTGATGGGATTGAGTAACATCGCGATCACCTATCGTGTCTGAAGCGTGAATTTCGTTCATTCGTTCATTGTGTAATGTCAAAATCGAATGCGAGACGACCTTTGGCCGTATCGATGGACACACACACTATGGAACATAACAGACAAGTACAGAAGGCCCAAACCCTAAAGCAAAGCGAAAGACTCGCAAACTAATGCAAACCGAACTTCGTGATGAGATCTTGTTGTAGATCCTTTGATCTCATTACCTTAGCCGTTTTTGTCAGAACATTGCAATTGAAACATTAACACTCTCAGGAGGTATCATAAGATCTTAGAGTATAGTTAATTTGTGTGTGTGTAAGGGACAGATAGATGTATATGACTTGTATAAATCCTGTCCCTTACGCACACTCAATAAAACCTCACTCTAAGAGCTTATGGTCACCCCCCTGATCTTACATGAGCTGCAGGAGAAAGAGTCATATCCTTCCTCTTTAGGATATCCTCCTCTAAGAAAATTATGACAGCTTTAACGCTCAAAAAGGGGTACTTTTTGAGCGTTAAAACTGTCATAATTTTCTTTACCGTTTCTCTAATCTCTTCATATGTTTTAATGTCCTTATTAGTTAGCTACTACATTTTCTTATTTATCTTACTGTTCGTAATGACGATTGCATGAAACATGCCTACGACTATTGGCTTACAAGATCTTTATTTTTTTCTACGATTTTTCCGTAGCCACTTTGTTGAAAAATTACACCAATCGTCACATAGTCATGAACCGCTTGAGCGCTAAAAGGGACATAATTATGGTAATTGGAACAATTATTTTTCTATTGCGTCTGTGTGCTACTCAGAGATTACACCGATATTAGTTTAGCCTTCTTTCTATTTACTTGCATTGTGGTCAGTATTATTTACCCATGTATTGCATCCATGAATTCGTGGTATGTCAACGAAACATTGTATGTATCTAATGTGCTATTATTAAATACGTGTCACCTCTCGTTATTGCTCATTTTAATATTCATTATTTTTTTATATAATACCATAGAGATACCTGTGCCGTGACTCATGATTGGCTATAAAATAAATGACATATACTGATAGTTGTGCAAAATATTCTCAAGTTGGATGTGGAAATATTTTTTGTTAATATTAAACGTAAAATTAATTAAAATTGATGATTTCCCGACAAAGTCTTAATGTTCATCGCTATTTAGGATTTCCTTTATTTTGAATATTTTTGATAACGGTTGACAAAAAACGTGTAACCAAATTATAAATATTTCTTACTCATATGTTTTGTCAACCGTCTTATTAAAATCTTTGACCACTAATGCACAGTATAAATATGGACAAACAGTATGGAAACTACCTACAAACGCTCGAAACGGCACACTCACACAAACATGCGTATCGACGAGACCCCTAAGCAGTTTTCGCGATGCTGTCAGTAGTGTGGGCCAGTAGTTGTAGTGTCAGTAGTTGTGTGAGTGTGCCGTTTCGAGCGTTTGTAGGTAGTTTCCGTACTGTTCGTCCAAATTTTGACAAAAAGTTCCTTATATTTGACCCTACCTTGATGCCGCGTGGATGTGTCATAATTACCTTATTTGGACAAAACCTGTGCACCCCATTTTCAATTATTTACATCTATATCAATAATGATATTCGACATTATACAGCAATTATTAGATCGTTAACGTTCGGAGTCAACCTCGTGGGAAAAATATAATTACCTATTATAACAGCACATATCACGGCCACATATTCCCCATAGCGATTAAAGAATAAAATAATAAATATCACGTGATTCACTTGTATGATTTCATGGCGGAAGTTAGTCTATTACCTACAGTCACGACTTGGGCTACTGTTATACATATTACTGTATAAAAACATAATAATTTAATATGGTGTGTCGAATATAAGTGTTTTACTTGCGTGTAATTCATATAAAATTGCAAATCATTTGTTCAACTAATATAGGTAATTAATAATATTAGTATCAACAAAATATGTTTACCTCTACAACAATACCAATAACAATACTAGGGTAAGGTTATTTTGAGTGTGCCTATAACCTTACTCTAAGAGCTTATGGTCAGCCCCCTGGTCTGTAGGTATTATTGTAGTTAGTACCAAGTAAAATCGAGTTTGTTGCTTAAATAATACATCATTCTTGGCGAGGTCACTTCTCATAAAACAAAGGAATTACAATCCTACAACCACGTATGTATCATGCTATTGCAATGAACTGTTCACTTAATTCTAATAAATAAAATAAAATAAACTAATATATTCATGTTGGTAGACTGGAAAACTTTGAGCTGAGACATTCAGACATTTTTTTTATCTTAAATAAACTGCAGAAATTCGAAATTGGAACGACGCAAAACTTTGTACTACCAAAATAATTAAAAAGGGGCAATAATATTTTTTTTTCGTCGATAAAGGTGTGTGTACACTAGTAGTTTCACGCTTCACAGTCTGGTTGCAGTATTCAAAAGCAGGAACTTTAATGTAAAGGGATCCGCTCATTAACGTCTGAAATTGGCGTAACTAGATGGTTTGATGAGTTATGCCACCCTAATAGATGGGGCTATTCTAAATAATGTTAACATCTTACCGGTGGTATATTAAGAGAAAATGAATTGCTGTAATGGTGATCAAAAAATATGACGCAATATTTTTTGCTAAAAACAGTATGAAAATCAAAAGATGAAACTAGGACAATCCGTGTTCAGCATAAACTCTATGGAATTTTGCTGGAGATGTGGTGAATATTCACATCACATCATCAGCCTTTTAATGTTCCCACTGCTGGGATACAAGTCTCCTCTCGTAGAGGGAGTGGGCTATAATCACAGCTATAATCCACCACGCAGGCCCAGTGCGGATTGGTAGATGTCACATGTCTTTGAATTTTTCTAGGACATGCCGATTCGTCACGATGTTCCTTCACCGTTTTGAGAGCAAAGGTAATGAGATAAATAACACAAAGTAAAGCGCCTGCTCGGGTTCGAACCCACGACCTGCAACTCGTAAGTCGGGGCCGTAACCACTGGGCCACCACTGCTCTCGTAAACATTGCAGAGAGATAAAAAAAAATGTTATTAAAGCAATTCTTCTTCATTTCTTGTCAATTGACTCAAAATTAAATATGAATTTAATTAATGCAATTAAATAAAGAATTCCGCCATAAGAAGATAAACTATCATCATAAAATTTTAATATAAATGTTTGATTTGACAATATAAACTAAATTAATTATAATTTTCGCTTCCTGCTTACGTGCGATAAATAACTGCCGATCCACTTTATTAGCTGCTAGCTTATTAATATCAATATTAATTAGTTCGCATTATTGCTAATCCTGTTACTACTTCGTTACTATAACACTGAAATATAATGTCAATAAATTATACTTAGCAACAGACACTACCCGCCATAATACGTTCATGCAACGTGTGGGAGTCGGACAAGTTTAGCCAAGATTTAGATGTTACTCCACTTTGAAATGTCAAAACATGCCCACAGATACACTATTCAAATGCCTCCATTAACATATCAATTTATACTGAGGTCCTGCTCATAAAAATTAAGTGATATGACTTCTGCTTTAAAAATCGCAATTAAGTTACCTATATAATTAATTCTATAGTATATTACAAAGATAAAACTTGTCTCTGACTGTATAATCGAATTTTCGTGGGAGGCACAAAGTTCCCGAAGCCATAATTCATCTAAATTTCTCATTCTATAAAACGATTACAAAAATAGAATAAGAGTTTTTGCCCCGTTCGGCCACCAGTCGTCGAAAAACAACAATTAATAAATATAAATAAAAAATTCCAGCCAGTGTTTCAATTCATTCGGGGGGCGGGGTCGTTTTACATTCAAGGGGAGGGTATCTCTCGAAATCATTAGTCGTGGAATGCCTCGGAAAGTGAACACGGTCCATAATAATTTTCGGTGCCCTTCGTCCGGCATCGAGGGCGGATATTGCCTTTGTCTTTAGTTACAAAAAGGACAAAAAAATCCTATCCAAACGTCAGTTCAAAATATTTATTTGCGCCGGTCAATATGAGCCGCATGTAATTTCGCTCGCATTGTACGAGTCCCGTGTTATTGTCCAACAGAGTGATGTATAACGACACGCGTTTCATTATTCAAAATTATGTTCCAACAGACGTAAGGGCTGTGTTCCATCAAACGAGACCAAAAAAAGATTTGAATCGTCGAGCATTAACAAATTTCGTTCGATGTGATCGAATCGAACACTATGTGGCCCGAATACGAAGAACTGCGATACAAGACCATCTTCCTTTATTAAGGCTATTATTAATATTAATTTAATGATGTCCGGTACAAAGTTATAATTCATGTCCTTTTTTAAGCAGCTCATATAAACTTCATTATTGAATTCGCAAATAAGAATATTTTATTTACAAATTAGTGAATCACTTTATTGAGCTTCATAAATTAATGGGTAATAAGTAACAAGTCAACTTGTTCGGAGCAGGTTTTCTGTTTGCTCATGAACTTCACAAGTTTCCGCGTGCGTCCATCTGTCATAATATATAACAATACAGGCGGCTTTTATCACTAAAACCGCCAATTAAAACGGGTCTTGTAAGTTAGGCTCCCATTCATAGGGGTTATTACTCCAAAATCTTGTTTGTATAATAGCACCATAATATCATTACTGCTTTTATGGTTGTATTTATAAAATCATGTGTTCATACTTTAAGTGCATCGTTATACTCCTTGTTTTGGATAAGATAAACTGAAGTTACGGTAAAATACTTTTTTCCAACTGACTTTCCCTTTAATTGACTATGGATACTTAAAAACCTATTTAGAGTTTTTAACACGTATCGTTATCCTGATCGTAAACTAAATGGAGCCGAATTTTCTATGAACGGAATGACTTTACGAGGGGACATGCCCAACATTTAAGTAAAAAATATATTAAATCATTGTGACTCGGTGTGCTTTAGGCTCATTTAACATGCCTTTAAATCTTTCCTATGGCTCATAATGTGATTCAAGTACAACTTTAAAAGTACATAATTATTTCTTTGAATGTAAAGAAGAACATTTTTCCCACAGATGCCCAAATCACTCAAAATGTTAATAACAACATAACATCAAATACCATTTTCAATATAACATCACATTAAAATACAAAAGTGTGAATATAAATTCATAACGACTTTTTACTTGAAAGAAGCAAGGTGTTCGAAACACAAATAAAATATTGACATAAGATGGCCGAGGTTTCACAATAATCAAATAACACGGGTGTGAATAAAATACGTTCATATACAACTAATTATTTAGTCGGTGCTTCTGTATGAAGGCAAATAGAATCAAGACAGCTAATGAGACCAATTTACATGAATAAACTATTATCATATGAGTGATGATCGTCTTATGTAAACGGCATTTTTAGCTGGCAACACGAATGCAAGTTGTTTTTTTTTTATTGCCTATTATGGCAACCGGCTTTGTATTTGACTGCCCGCCTACAGTTACGACATTTTTGTAAATAATAATATAACTATTTGTATGGTTTGTTCTCATAAATGTTTACACAAAATCTGGGTAAAGGTACACTTGTAATTTGATGAGGTTAAATAAATATTTGAGCTAATGTTGACTAAAACTAATTCAAAATCTGAACTAAGGCACGTACGGTTACGCAACGTTTCTGTTTTAAAGAATAATACATAAGTTTCTACAAAGAAAATACTATTGGCTATTGGTACAATCTCCTTGGCATCAGAATTTTCAATCAAAGTTTTATTGGCATCAATAAATTTTGGTAGTCCAAGCTTTTAAGAAGCCAAATCTGATGATTCCCACAGGGATTCATACTAGGCTATCACTGAACAAATGTAGCTAAAATATTCGCATTAAAGATAAATAAATAGACAAGCATTTCGTATAGTGCATTTAAAGATACGACACAATAATCCCACACTTTGAAAACGACGACAAAATTCAGCAAATTCTTACCACGAGCCCGCGAAACAGCACATGCATTTTTTTTTGTCTGGAGAATATTAGACGATCGTAAGGATCTTAATACAATACACACCTACACGCGAAGGAAGACAAGGGACAAGTTTCTCTTAAATCTGAAATCGTCGCGACAAAATCTTTTCGCTACAGTCCGCGCGTTTAATTAGAGTGAGCGCAAACTCCGCGGGCGTCACAAAGAACTTTGTCGTATTATTTGATCGCAGACGATATTGTCGTCAAGTTGAGTTTGTATACAGACTAACTTTATAAAGCCGAGATTGTAAGAAACTGCTTGCCTTTTGAAGATTTCAGAAAAGTGTACTGTAATTTGTTTAACGAGAACTGGGGCTCTTTGCAAAAAGACATTGTATCAGCGATAAAATTGCTGAAGTTCAAAATATATGGGCATGGCCATGTGACATCGACAGTGCATAAAAAAAAAACGAAAAAAGAAAATAAAATAAAAAAACTTTTGATTTTTAAAAACGTGCAATTCTGATGGAATGTCACATTGTTTATGCCTTAGCTGGACTGAGCTACGAACACTAAAACTACCTGCGTCAAAATGCAACACAGACTTGAAACGTTTTACAGGTGCAATTTTTTGTTTACATAAATTAACCGCATATTTATTTTTGTATCTTTAATTGACTTTGTTTTTTTATAGATCTGAAGTTCCGGCCGAATTTGCGCCAGTTACGCCCCACAACCATATGGTCTGACGACCCCAAGAAAACAGATGCAGATGATTAGAAAGAAATAGCAAATGTTGGTAAATGTAAAGTAGGTAAGCATGTTGGTATTGCCGAAGATGCGAGTCAAAGCTCCAGAGCCTTGAACATCGTCGCCGAGTTGCCAGCTTGTCAGTTTTTTATTGGTTGCATTTCGGAGTGTGTGATGGAAATGCATGATCTAATTTCGCCTAGCCCGTTTCATAATCGGACTACAAGACGCCCATATGCACTAAACTTTTTGGAAATACTTTCATTATGCGTTGCCCGATAGCTACAACCTCTTTTAGTCATGAGTGAATAGGTTACTTCTAGGCAAGCGTGTTACACCGTCGAATGTCGATCAATTCATCGCTTACCATCAGCTGAGATAGTGGTCAAGAGCCTATCTATAATAAAAATAAAAAAGGTGTAGCAGATTAAAAGAGGTAATGTAATTTAGCAAATGGTAAGCAATATAAAATGAGTTACATGTATCAATGCTTATTTATTTGATCGAAGTCTTCATATCTACCAACTACCTATATTAGAAAATAAAACAATATATTCAGTTCACTCAGAAAGCTGTGAACCCGAGCGATGAATTTTATTAGAGAGCTCAATGATTGGCAATAAACACCATAAGACAATAGCCAATAGACAATCGACAAAGTCATATCACATCACATCACATCATCAGCTTATTAATGTTCCCACTGCTGGGACACAGGCCTCCTCTCTGTGAGAGGGGATGGGCCGTAATCCGCCACGCGGGCCCAATGCGGGTTGGTGGATATCAAATGTCTTCGAAATTTTTGATTCTAGGACATGCCGGTTTCCTCACGACGTTTTCCTTCACCGTTTTCGAGAACAGTGGTGATGAAATAATTAAAGTAAAAAAATTAAAAGTAAAGCGCCTTTCTAGGTTCGAACCCACGACCTACAACTTGTAAGTCGCGGCCGTTACCACTGGGCCACCACTGCTCCACTGGGCCACCACTGCTCCACTGGGTCACCACTGCTCCCACTGGGCCACCACTGCTCCCCTGGGCCACCACTGCTCCCCTGGGCCACCACTGCTCCCCTGGGCCACCAATGCTCCCCTGGGCCACCACTGCTCCACTGGGCCACCACTGCTCCAAAGTCATATACTAAAGTTTAAAGTTAACGACTACAAATATCGACTAGTTTATTTGATCTTATTATTTTAACAAAATATGTAATTCATCGAGCACCTAACCATCATAAATATACGATTAATTGTCTCGATTATTTTATTAGGATCCTTTTATCAGCTAGTTCATTTGTAGATATTAAAAAATTTATCATTTATTTTACACCAAAATCTTAGCAAACAACTCTTATACAACACCGCTAATTCTACAGGTTCATTAGCGATCTTATGATGATCAACAAAATCCATTTTTGGTAAATTTTTTAGTTCATCAACAAAAACACTATCTTCACTTCCCTCTTTCATACCATTCCAACAATCGCATCCTTTTCAGCCACCCATGCCATAATGAAGGCAACCTTTCGCGAAGCAAGCGACCACGGGGACAGATCGACCAGTATTTATACCCACATAAAACTGTTCAGAATCCAAACAAGCGATCACAAAACAGATGTGCGAGACAACGACAACGAGATTCTCAGCTTTGTTTATTGAAAGAAAACATTTCATATAAACTTTGTGGATAAAGTGCTTGAGTAAAGTTACGTTGAGTTAAACGCAGTTGAAAAGTTGGTTCGAATTGTTTATGAAATTTAAGTCCATGGTATTGCAGAGTTGATTAGATAATAATATCTGTAACTATCCCACTGCAGGGCAAAGGAGAGGCCTATTATACAGAGAAGGCACGAGTATTGATATACAGTACCTTTATAGAAATGAAATACAGTATATAAAATAATATGAGTTAAAGATGATGATGAGAATGGAAGCACAAATACTGGTGCGAAAACTTAAAACCTAAAAAATCTTAACAAGAACAACAAGCTTGAGAATTCCATTAAAACCTTAGAATGTAGTACTAGTGTTAGACAAAACTTGTTAGATTTCATTCAATATTTTCAGCAATAGATTAATTTATAATCAATGTACGGATAGCATTGACTGAACACAAAATCACGAATAAAGCTAACACGGTTCACATGGGTAATCCTACAGACAAAACCGTAGATTCTAAACGTGTTATTGATTTATTTTAGAAAAACATTCGAAAGAATTCAATAGCAGACAAAAAACAACTTTTACTGATTATAGGGTTCCCAGTCAGACCGCCATGTACCATTCCGAGACGGGTCTGCAGACAAATCTTTTGAAAAGATTTACTGCTCGAATTTTTCTATTGAGACATGTTTAAATCTCCAATTTTGTCATAAGAATTATAAAAAAGCGTTGTTTATAAACAATATAACACCAATGTGTGTCATAACTTCCTATAACCATAATGTATAATATGTTAAAACACATAAAAATCCGACAACTAAAATAACGGGAGCTAAAATATTAAGAGCATTCTGGACTGTTTTATAGCCGTAATATTTACAGCCTCTAAATGTTACTGCGCCGTACAAAATTAACAAATGAATGAGGGTTCATTGAATATCTCAAACAATTTTAGCGTTCCCGTTCATATATTGACGCTGCAATCACTCTGAGGTTGTTGTAAATCAATTTTACAACGTTTTTGATGATCAAACGTAAAATATGAGCATGTTCTCGCAGACTGGTATTGTTGAAAACGACCATTCCAGGATCCGAAGTTGTACGTCCGTATTTATAAAATTAAATAATGTTTACTGTTTCCGATGAACACTACCCGTTTGTCGTTTACGAGTCCGCCAGTGTAAACGTTTACGCCAGTTATATTGTTTACACATTTACTCGAGATATTTAAACAATACCCAAAACTCATACGCAACAAACAATATTTGCTCCATTACGCAGTACGCTTGTTACTTCCCGAGTATATCATTTTATGGAACCCAAATAAACCGAAAGGAAAGGGTTTGATCGCTGAAGTGCTCCTTATCAACATCCTAAAAATAACACTCGTTTATATTCAACTCAGAAATAAGGACATTTGTTTTGATATAACAATCCTCTTTTTAAGTTGAGCAAACAATTTGTTCGAAGTAGTGACAAGAGATAACTGCATTAAAATCACATTAGGCATTCTTATCGCACATATTTATATCACACTTAACACTTTAAGTGTGTGATTCAATATTATTTAGCTTCGGTTCGAATCAGGAATCCAAATCAAAATCCCACACTCGGGCACTTACGTTCTTTTTGAAGCGGGCCCGGTATTAAATCAGATACACAAGTAATACTTGTTCCATGCATATCCATACTCGTCAAATTGCCTATAGAATCAATACCTCCCACATAAAAAGCTCACGACCGTACAAGCGCCGTGACCAATAAAAAACGATTAGTTCACTGCTTCAACATGCGAAGAATTAATATTTGTATTGACGCGATCAAAGGTCGCCATGTAGCGGTGGTCTATCTCGTTAAAAAAACTGTCAGTTTTTTGCTCCCAACGAAGACTGCACAATAAAAGTGCCAGTGTGTTCTTACAAACGAGAATTTATGTTCGCTATATGTAAATGAAGTCCGGTGACGGTCGTACGCTGAGCTTTTTTGCTGAACAAAACACTGCTCGTTGCGTGCCTGTAATCAAACTGTAATGGAACAGTTTACGCAATGTATGCGAACTTTTTTGTTGGTTTCATGCAGTTTTTGTACCGGTTTTTTAAAACATGTGCGTTTAAAACGGCGTTTTATATGAGCAAAAAGTGGCAATTATTTAAATGTTGATTAAGTGAATCTTTGTAACACAAATATGCAAACCAGCACTAGTGCAGTTTGTTGAAATATTTAAAGCAATAATAATAATATATGAAAATCACAGAAACATCTTAACTAGTTTTTAGTGGTGAACCACCACCAGGTAAAACCACGGGGATTACTAGATCGTCAAAATTACTGGCAGCTGTTTCTATACAACCTTTGCCAGAACGTACTTTAAAAGTCTCTAACTCTTTACTACTAAAACGATCATTTCTAATATTTCAGTGGTCTTCGAACTTTCATTGATCTGGCCAGTGTAATATCAGCAAGCAAAGTTTCCAACATCTTCCTTTTTAGGGTTCCGTACCCAAAGGGTAAAAACGGGACCCTATTACTAAGACTCCGCGATCTGTCTGTCTGTCTGTCTGTCCGTCTGTCACCAGGCTGTATCTCATGAACCGTGATAGCTAGACAGTTGAAATTTTCAGAGATGATGTATTTCTGTTGCCGCTATAACAACAAATACTAAAAACAACAAAATAAATATATAAGTTGGGCTCCCATACAACAAACGTGTTTTTTTTGCCGTTTTTTGCGATAAT
Source organism: Anorthoa munda (assembly GCA_945859665.1). NCBI lineage: Eukaryota > Metazoa > Arthropoda > Insecta > Lepidoptera > Noctuidae > Anorthoa > Anorthoa munda. The sequence continues at coordinate 11,789,048 of OX243911.1, read as the reverse complement.
GGTACGGAACCCTTCGTGCGCGAGTCTGACTCGCACTTGGCCGGTTTTTACAATCAATTACAGTGCCGTACCACTACCTTTCAAGCGGCTCTATGTTTACTTCAAAACCGAAGTCATTATTACCTAACCCTTCTTCTCCTGCAGTCAAACAATAAAAGGCTCACCTGTATTCATAAATATTATTTAACTACTGCCGTGACATAAACCCTGAGTAGCTATGAGTATTTTATCACCTATGTTTCTAAGAGGCCCCTAAATTATCGAGACGTTTCTTGCGAAATAAAGCCAAGCACTGTGACTAAATTCCCATAATATTTTTCATCGACAATAAATTCTACTATGATACTAGACAGTGAGGGGTCAAAATGCATTGCCGTGTGTTGTAAAACAGCACTTAAAATATTACTACCATCTTCTATGATGGTCACTGCCGGAATGCTGCAGGATTTTTGTGAAAATCATTGGAGGTTCTGTTGTTAGGATGACAACAGAATTTTACTTTAACTAACCTAAGTAGCTAGAAAGACGTACTTAGCTTCTTAGACATAAAATTTAATATGAAATGTAAATTATTATCTATAAATTTTGTAAAGGAAAATTTTGCTACTAAACTTCTAAAATCCATTGTTGGTGGCAGAATACAGAATTTTTAGTATTATACTTTAACAAACCTATGTGAGTGAGCAGTGGTGGTGCAGTGGTTGCGGCCCCGAGTTACGAGTTGTAGGTCGTAGGTTCGAACCCGAGCAGGCGTATTACTTTGTGTAATTTATTTCATCACCACTGCTCTCGGTTAAGGAAAACATCGTGAGGAAACCGGCATGTCCTAGAACCAAAAATTCGAAGACATGTGACGTCTACCAATCCGCACTAGGCCCGCGTGGTGGATTATATAGCGACTATAAGATGAGGCCTGAGTCCCAGCAGTGGGAACATTAAAAAAGGCTATTGATGTTAACGTTGTTGTTGAAACCTAAGTAGCTTGAAAAACGTACTTAGCTTCTTAAACATAAAATTTAATATGAAATGTAAATTATTTTCTACAAATTTTGTAAAGGAAAATTTTGCTACTAAAGTTATTTACTTCTAAAATCCATTGTTGGTGGCAGAATTCAGAAATTTTCTCTTGTTTCGTCGAAGTAAATATTAAAAATATTAATTTATAGTTGGTTTATTATAAGTTAGTGCGCCTTTAGCGTAATTTCTGCAAAGCGTTCCAGTGCGAAGATAAATAAATAAATAATGCCAGAATAATATAGCTCAATAAACATTCCCACAATAATCAACTTGAGTGAATTAAGTATAATTCCCCACTCAAATTAATTTCGCAATAAGATTAAAAAGAACCAAAAAAGTATTCGCATTTCCATGCCATGCAATTTAGTGCCTGTAAATTGGCTGGATGCAATTCAAAAATGCATTCTAGTCTTTGTACTTGTTCAATCACTAAAAGGAGCTTGTTTAATGGATTTCTACCATTACTGAGCAAATAATCGTACTGGACTCGTAAGGGTGCGCGCTTATTGCGCTGTCTATTAACACAATTTATGTGCGCGTAATAAATAATTTTATACTTATGAATTATTCGGACGCTCTTCTAACGAGATGTATTTTATATCGTTTGTTTTCTATCTCGTTATTTGGTTCTACTATTTTTACATTATTCAAATCGTACGCACATAAAGATTCAAAATCCATATTTTAAATTAACGTCATGCGTTTTTCGCAACAAACGAACTGTAAATGTATTCAGCAGAATATGGTATGCCATTATTTTCCCACTCGTTAACTGTTATTTGACATCAAATTCTATTCTTGATGCAATATCCTTTATCAAGATCACCTTCCATAAATCTATAGTTTCATCTATCACTTGTCCAAAAACACCACCAACTTTAGCTATACATGTCACTTTTGGATTCCCAATCAACTCATCTATTTCATCAGCCATATCCTTAACAAATTCCGCACCTTCTAATAAATCCTTTGAATCCATTCCTACTAGTTCTTCTTTAGAGATTCTAAAAACTGTATTGTAAATTTTTATTTTGTTTCCATAGTTTGTTGCCCGCTGCCCGCTCCGCTTATGCCCTGTCCTCTGTAAGTGGATGCGCCCGCGGCGCGGCGGCGCAGTCACGACGTGCCCGTCTCGCTGAACCGCCAATTTGTGGCCGCCCCGTGTTGGTTTTGTTGAAGCCAGCGTCTTCATACCTACATGCGAGGCTTTTTACACTTTTTGCCACCTCAATACACCTAGAGTGGACGTGAAAAAATGTTTACAAGCCCTTCTTACCGATGTATGCGATATGATTCGAATACAATAGAATATTTGAATTACCATCAAACCTGTATACCCCGGTATGAGTTGCCATTTACTTCGTTGTATTGGTTTTGGAAGATGCACATTGTTCTAAAGTGTACTGTGTTATAAGCTACGATTCTTATAGTCTCTTGAATATATTTCAGCATTGAATATAACTCTATTTTTGCATAAAATAATTTCCAACCCGAACGTGTATTTATTATTAAACGCTTATTACCGAGTAACCGAAGTTAACGTTACATGAACCAATAATTAATAATTAAGTGCGTAATAACATTTACCGCATACCTCATCAACTACAAAATTTCCAAAACATACAACCTGCACCAGTGCTGGTTGACCTTTGACTGCACGTTGGTTCCGCCGGGGGCCACAATTTTGTGGATGCAACAGAGGGCACCGCGGGTCAAGATACGGTGGACGCTCTTCATAATGACGGGCCCGTCAGTTCGCCCGTCAGTCAGCGAGTCCAAAGAATGAGTTCATTTCCTTCGAACACGCGAGATACGATTTTTAATTAAGTTTTTGTTAAAAATTCATTAAACAGCCGCGACGATGGCGCGGGTGGGTCTTCAAGCTCTACATGCATAAATGAGTATGTAATTAATGAGCGTAGAACGCGGCCACTTACTCGTTATAATGTCGAATTTAAAGGTTACGTTACCATTATTTTTACCCGTCAACTTTTTAAATTAAACTTTGGCATGGAAAATTTATTCTAGATAATATAGGCGATGCGGGGCAGCGAGGGCTGAATTTAAAATTTAAAACACAGAAACAACGAAGGGACGTATGAGCCGATGAAATGTAAATTCCTACTTATTATACCAGCTCCCGAATGTCAACGGGGACGGTCAAGTCACTTTTTATTCATGGAAATAATAGTCAATGTGTCAGCACTAAACGAGAGGCAGTCGCGTAACGAATATCGGTTTAGACACGATCCGACAGGTAACACACCCGCCCGAGAGCTAGGAACTGGCCACAAATAGAAATAGATATTTTTATAAAAATAAAAACAAAACTATATACGTCGTTTCCCTTACATGCTCTTTCCTTTTCATGTCCTTGATTGTGTAAATGTAGTTTCCTTAACATTGTCCATCCTTCAGATGTTTTTTTTTCATAATACATTCCAAAAGGTAGTTATTCCTTTTTTTTTATTTTGTTCCAGCCAGCACCAAGAATATATTTTCTGGACCAGCTAATAAGGACAAAGCCATGAAAAAAAGTGCGTGTACTGAAACTAAAAAAAAAAGACGTGTGGCACTCGGGGACTGCCGCGGTAAAGCTATTGCAAAGCATTTTTAATCAACTTATGCAATTATAATTATTTATTTATTTTTTATTTATGCTAAATCTCAATTAAATAATATTCATCCATCAGTTGTAAAAACTTCTTTAGCAAGAATAAAAAACTTCTTTGTCAATCGGAACCGAACCTCCGAACTGGAAAACACGGCACCAAATTCTGAGTGACCCTTATTACCACTGGCATAAGGCCACTTTTAATTGCCACGCAAAAGTGACCCGTATTCTTAGGGACATAAGGTCGTTTTCTTTGAATACCAATATTATTAAACGCCAGACGTTCAAAATCCTCCATCACAGGACGACCCGAGCCGACACTTTTCTAGAACCGACCTCGAGTCGCCACCAAGAACGAACCGGCGACCAAGTCGCCGCGCTCAAAGCCCGTGATAAAAGCTAAAAGTCCGCGATAAAAGCTATGCTATAGCTTAAAAAAAAAATCCCCTACACAAAACCTCTAAAAAGCAAAAAATAGCCCTCGTACTCGCGTCGGGGAACCGCCAACATGCACAGCAGTTTATTTTATTTACTTAGCGGCAGCTAAGAAATTTTTATTTCGTGCTTTTTAAACTACATTTAATATACTTAGTAGTAGACCCGCTTCTATCGACAATCTATCGAAACACGTAATTATGACATGATATCTAGCTAAAAACTCAGATTCAAAGTGTAACATGCGGATAAATTTTTGAATGGCTGAACCAGTTTTAATCAAACATAGCTAAGAACACTCTCGACAAAGTCACCTTTCAAACAAAAATCTAAATGGGTTCTTCCGTTTAGGAGCTATAATGCCACAGACAGACGAACAGTCAACACAAGTCAAACTTATAACACCCTTCTTTTTCCGTCGGGGGTTAAAAAATACCTCGCCAGTAAAATCAAATGCAATGACAGAAACGAGAGTTGACAAGGGAGTGAGACTCGACGGCTCATTTAAAAATCCAGTCAGCACTGCGTCTCTGTCGACAGGTATATACTTAAGAAAGCATAAAGCATTTTTGAATAACTCAAATCACAATAGGTCACTATATTACAGGGCCTTGGTTGAATTTGGAATATATTTGAGGGACGAAACAACAAAATGAAGGCGGCTAGAGTAGGAATATAAAAAAAACCGGCCAAGTGCGAGTCGGACTCGCGCACGAAGGGTTCCGTACCATTATCGCAAAAAACGGCAAAAAAACACGTTTGTTGTATGGGAGCCCTACTTAAATATTTATTTTATTCTGTTTTTAGTATTTGTTGTTATAGCGGCAACAGAAATACAACATCTGTGAAAATTTCAACTGTGTAGCTATCACGGTTCATGAGACTACTACTACAGCCTGGTGACAGACAGACAGACAGACAGACGGACCGCGAAGTCTCAGTAATAGGGTCCCGTTTTTACCCTTTGGGTACGGAACCCTAAAAAGCAAAATACGCTAGTGAAATGAAATGAAACTGCAGTATGATAAACAGAACCGGTCAATTGCGAGTCAAACTCGTGTGCCGCGGGTTCCGTACCCGTGTTGACTCAGGACCTTGATTAGATTTACACCTAATAGAGTCCGTATTAGGTGTCTTTTATACACCTAATAGAGTCCCTATTAGGTTTATAAAATAAATAATAGACCTCAGTATCTGGTATAAAGTTCAACTTGCTAGGTCCACCCGTTCCTGAGAAAATAGGTGGTGACACACGGACAGACGGGTGGTGTCTCATCCCATACAAAGAAACCGTGCTGACGTACTGTACTGATTATACTGATTATTTTTTGTACATCGATCGCGTTCGATACGGTTTCACGGCGATATATATCCGTATATATCGGCGTGGAACGGAACCGAATGCGATCGATTTACAAAAAATAATCGGTATAATCAGATGAATAACGCTAGTTATGTCGACACGGTTTCTTTGTATAGGATGAGGCATCTGTATGCTAGTATTATATTATCTGTGGACAGACAGACGGACAAGAGAGTGATTTTATAAGGGTTCCTTTATTTTACCTTTTGAGTTACGGAACCCTAAAAAGAGATCACTAAGACGATAACGAAGGTGATTAGCATCAGAAGAGCACTTGTTGGAATAGCTAAGGAAAATACTATAAACTAAACTGTCGAATAATAAACATAACAGATATAAACGTCTAACCAATGAAACGGTCAAGCCGCCCACGCTAACGACGTCGCAGATAGCACACTGCCTTTGAAGCCATAACAAGTGGAATCAAAGGCGAAATGAAAAGCGTGATAGATTAACCTGTTACCCAAATTCTATGAAATCGTTTGATATAATCCATATTATATTTAGTCGTTAACAACCCAACCGCAGCTGCGACAATGCGTCCGCGGAGCGCAAGCCCGCTGTCACCAAACGGTGCCTCCACCATTTGTAAATTTATCTTCAAAGTAAGCTCTGCTCCTAACATATTGCTCGACGGATCGAATCGAGCATCGCAGAATCGTTTATTTGTGTCTCAACTAAAATGAGAACGTTTTTAAACGAATGTCTAATGTTGCGTTTTTAATAGGTCTCTATTGTTCACCGGTAGTGGCTTTCGTCTTAATTAATTTGTTACTTTTACTTTGTAGTGAAACTGAACTGAAATAAATATGAAGAAAAGTTTTTACCGAATTTTCTTTCTTATATTCTTAGTTTTGAAAGAAATTTTGTCTGTGTTCAGTTTAACTTTTCTCTTCTTCGGTACAGTCGATCATACCAAGTTTCTTTATTTAAAGACTAGCTGTTCCCCGCGGCTACGCTCCCGTGGGCCACCCCACAGGACCCGTTTTCGGGATTAAAAATAGCCTATGTTACTCAGGAATAACGTAGCTTTCTATTGGTGAAAGAATTTTTTAAATCGGTCCAGTAGTTTCGGAGCCTATTCGGTACAAACAAACAAACTAACAAAAAACACAAACAAACAAACAACAACAAACTCTTTATAATATTACTAGCTGCTTCGCGCGGCTTCACTCCCGTGGGCCACCCCACAGGACCCGTTATCGGGATAAAAAAATAGCCTATGTTACTCAGGAATAACGTAGCTTTCTACTGGTGAAAGATCTTTTTAAATCGGTCCAGTAGTTTCGGAGCCTATTCGGTACAAACAAACAAACAAACAAAAAAATATTTCCTCTTTATAATATTATAGTATATAGTATAGATATATAATATATTATTATTAGTATATTAGTATTACGAGTAGTATTAGTATAGATGAATAAGCTAAAACTTGAGAGGCCGCTCGCCTTCCAACATTGCGTCTTCCAGTCGCCACTCCAGAACTTTACCTTCGACCATCAGTTCTGCGAGCAATGTGCCCTACCCACTACTGCCACTTAAGGTTGCCCTGGTCGACGGCACGAATTATTTTGTGCGCGGGGTTAAAATGCATGCTATCTCATCCGACAACACGTGCGAAAGAGATAGATTCTGTGATGAGCAGTAAGAAGCTAGTTCGCGTACGAATTAGCACTTTTGTAAGTTTGTAGCGAAATGGATGATGATTTAGGACGAAAACGAGCGCGCGAAATTTTATAAACATACCTTTGGGAGTCTAAATATCATGAAAAACGACTGAATGTAATATACATTCAGTCGTTTTCAAAATAAAATTATTTGCATTGTTGAACAACTAATCTATTCCTGTATGGTGGCCGTTTTACAATTTTCCTTCTTCTTATGGTATTTATTTCCGCCCAAAGATGCGTTAAAATTAGTGTTGACATATGGAACTTTCGACGCTCATAACATTCTATTTTATTTTTATTTTACTTGTTTGTTTCCATACAGGGCTGGATAATGATGAGACAAATTGATATCATATTTTTTTTGAACTTACATCGTAAAACAGTGGAGTAATCGCCAGACTACGTTGTATGGAAGAATGATCGACTAGTGTAACCTTAAGGACCGATGACCGATGATGTATGACCTGGATAAGGCTGCGGGAATACGGTGGTGAGATGCACAGAACCAGTCAATGTGACGACGCTTAAGGGAGGCCTAAATCCAGCAGTGGACGTCTTTCGGCTAAAATGACGATAACGATGATGAAGCTAAAACTTTAACATTTCATATAAACAACAACAAAGTCCCAAGGTTTCTATAAACTACCTCTAAACAAAATCATGGGCAGTCGTTAAGTAAAACGATGCACCTTACCGGCAGTCATAACCTGTCTCGTAAAGGTAAGGTTATAGCTGAATACCGGTACAAAATTAATTATCAAATAAAACATGAAGTGTTAAAATAATCGTCTATTAATACTAAACTGTTAGGGTATGCAAAGCAAGGCTTAAAGTGGAAGCTTTGAGCTTCGAATTTGCGGAAATGCTAAAACGGCCATAACTTTTAATGCACAAGAACACCTTGAGTGTAAAAGAGATACATAATTTATAATTATAATAAATATTATATATATTATTATATATTTATTATTATTATATTTTTTTTTTTTATTATTTTTTTTTTATTATTATGTAATTATTTATAATTTTTTTTTTTTTTTTTTTTTTTAGTTTCTTTTGTTACTGTATTTTCTGGTGTACAATAAAGAATACATAAATAAATAAATAATAAATAATTGAAAAAAAAAAGAGAAAAAGACATAGAGGATACATAAACATAGAGGTAGATAGAGGTAAATGATATTTTATTTTTACTACATTTTAACAGATGTTTGGAATACCAGTAAGTATGGCAGAAGAAAGATAAGGCACAAACAAACAACGGTAGGTGGTTCCGGGTTGAAATTATAATGATGAACACAGACGTCTATTGAACCATGTCAAATATACAGTGTTTCTGAAATCACATAACAATGGTATTGTTTAAGTTTGAAATCGCAAACAGTAGGCCTACATTCCTTATTTTCAATTTGAATATCTCGTATTGATATCTAACTTTCGCAACTCTCAGGGAAACCATTCGTTGTATGATTTTATCAAATGATTCTGCTGCCTATCAAACTGACGTACTTTGTCGACTTTTCCGGCACACACTAGAAATCAAGTGAAACCAGTAAAATGTAGGATGATTTAGAAAGGGGCGTAAGTACCTACATATATGTATACACATATTACAGATGTTCACATATTTACATATTACTTACACTGACTTCTGCAGGCGGCTTCGCCCGCGTGAATGTCGAAAATTATCCCGAGGGAACATATTCCCGGGATAAAAAGTAACCTATGTGCTATTCCTTACTATAATATATCTCTGTGCCAAATTTCATCCAGATCCGTCCAGTCGTTTGAGCGTGAAGAAGTAACAAACATACAAACACATAGTCACAAACTATCGCCTTTATAATATCAGTATGATAATGTAACAAAAAACTTATGGTAAATTAAAAGTTTAACACTTACACTTAACTTAGTTCTGCGTGTACAAAAATATAATGTTTTTACAAAATAAATTAAAAAAGAATTTCCCGTACCGGGAATCGAACCCGAGCCTCCTGGGTGAAAGCCAGGTATCCTAGCCACTAGACCATACGGGATACTGATGGAGATGTCATACTGAGCGGTCGGTATTATGCCGCGCGCTACTTACAATTTCATCAAAAAAGATTTTCCCGTACAGGGAATCGAACCCGAGCCTCCTGGGTGAAAGCCAGGTATCCTAGCCACTAGACCATACGGGATACTGGTGGAGATGTCATATAGAGCGGTCGGTATTATGCCGCGCGCTACTAACAATTTCATCAAAAAAGATTTTCCCGTACCGGGAATCGAACCCGAGCCTCCTGGGTGAAAGCCAGGTATCCTAGCCACTAGACCATACGGGATACTGGTGGAGATGTCATACTGAGCGGTCGGTATTGTGCCGCGCGCTACTTACAACTTCGTCGAAGAAAAGATTTCAACGGTCGAACATCTGCGTCTGTATACCTACTTTATTTTATTTGAAAACCACAAGATCTTTAATGACGTGATGATTTCTTTAAATACGTGAATGTAGGTGTTCATATTTTGATAGGTTAACGCTAAATGAGTTAATAAAAAACCGGCCAAGTGCGAGTCGGACTCGCGCACGAAGTTTCCGTACCATTATTGCAAAAAAACAGCAATAAAATCACGTTTGTTATATGGTAGCCCCACTTGAATATATATTTTATTTATATATTTGTTGTTATAGCGGCAACAAAAATACTTCATTTGTGAATATTTCAACTGTCTAGCTATCACGGTTTATGAGATACAGCCTGGTGACAGACAGACAGACGGACCGCGGAGTCTCAGTAATAGGGTCCCGTTTTTACCCTTTAAGTACGGAACTCTAAAAAACGAAAACAGTTCCAATTTAATTATTTTTTCTCATCTCAATCTCATTAACTCATAGAAAGTTTTAAAGCTAATAAATATAAAACCTATTAATGGCAACAAAAACTTAATAGGCCCAGGTGGTAATATAACACATAATGTTACAATAACCAATGGACAAGTCGATCTCCATCTGACATTTACGCAAAACAAAATTTATCCACAATGAAATATTTACAACTTTATTCAGAGATTTAATGATGTGTTTCCTTTAACAACACATAAACGCATATCTTAGGCATTTTATTATACTTATCAATTTCATATCAGTTAAAATCTCAGTATTAATTTAATTTAGAACGCTTGTTTTTAATATATATGTATGCAAATGGAGGGAATAAATTCAACGGAAAAATTATGTGATACTATTTTAAGCGGGTCTTTAGCACCTTATGAAATTTGATACGCGATTGAGAATTCTGCGTTCTCGATTTCATGGTACTCGGAGTGAACGATAAAAAGCGTTGTATTAATAAGCCAGACTACTCGTACACGACTGACACTGTTTGTAATTAAGTCATTATTTGCAACGGAAATCCTAATTATAGACAGGATGATAATCTAACACTCGCAGTTTTGGATCTTTAGCAAAAACATCTGGCAGCTCTGGTTAAAAAACCAGCCAAGTACGCACGAAGGGTTCCGTAATATTATCACAAAAAACGGCAAATAAATCACGTCTGTTGTATGGGAGCTCCACTTAAATAATTATGTTATTCTGTTTTTAGTATTTGTTGTTATAGCGGCAACATAAATACATCATCTGTGAAAATTGTAACTGTCTAGCTATCACGGTTCATGAGATAAAGCCAGACAGACGGACGACGGAGTGGAACCTTACTAAGACTAGATAGGGTCCCGTTTTTACCCTTTGGATACGGAACCTTACAAAAGGGATCATTTTTTGAAATGGGATGTTCCCGATGAGCACTGTCAAATCGAATATTTATTGTCAGCTTTGTAGATCTTCTGATTCATACAAATTAATTTATTAATCCTTATGATTTCTGATTAACCCCTAAAACTGTCATCACTTAGCGGATGCTAATTTCTTTCATCAAAATATGTTTACTTTGAACGTCATTAGTCATGCTCCATCCATCGCACAATTATTTTTAAATTCACATGAGAAGTATGTACCGTATCTGAAATGTTATCACATGAAGTTTGATCTTTATAAATGGTAGCTATCAAAATCTGGCTTTGTCTAGGGTGCGACATACTCCGCTAACGTTAGTACATTTTATACCAATGACGTAGGCAGCACAATGTCCCTTCACACAGTTCCTAATGCCGTATCATTGGTGGACGACGATAAATATTTTAGGATACCAGTGTGAATGGACTTTGTCGCTTTATATTGTGGAGGTGACCGGGTTTATAGCCGCCATATAGCTGGTGCACTTCTTGTATTCGTAGGAGCTCCATTTTCTAAGGATATTCTTGTATTATTAAACGCTACTGTATTATTGAAATTGTTTTGTGGCTTCTTGTAAAGAAAAGGACTCCCTCTGGCTTGCCGTGGGTGTCGTTACAGAAGAAGAGTATTGTGTTGAAAGAAAGGCGGAATCAGCACAATATGCTTTAATAAAATACGGTGGCCAGTGTTTTTGCCAAATAATGATGGCAATATTTCATTACAAATAATGGTTTGTTACGGTCTTTTAGGATTGGACCGTAACGGGCCAGTAAAAGAAATATAATGGAGTGAAAGGAGTAACAAAACTGGGATATTGCTACTGTTATTTATTCATCTATCTTACGATATATCTTTCAGATCCTTACTTACTGACTCAAGACAAAACGGTCTAATAACATGTGGTGTCTCTTATCACACAGTTTTGTCTAGATTTTTAAAAACAGCCGTCTATTTATAATAATTTGACTGATCATTATCTTCATAGTCTCTATTTTTGTTCAGCATAGTCCGGCATTCCCTCCCAACGTGTGGTAACCTACCTGTAGGAAACAATCCAACCGTTTAGCATACATACGCAAAGGCCGAACATAACAATGTTACCAGCCCCCAAAGATGCCCACTCCTGGCCATTGTCTACACAATGGTGGCTTGACACCACGTTTATAGACCACCGGATTGTAAACCGCATAACGGGGAAAATGACGATTAGCGGAACGATGAGGAAATTGACGATGACTGTCAACTTAAGAGCATTTTTATTGTAAGTGTTGATGACAAAACGATAAATGCTGCTGCAAAAAAAACATATAAGAGTCAGATTGTGATGACAAATAACAAATAATATATGACTTTTATATGGCTAGAACTTCTGAAATATTAGAAGTTATAGCTATGCTATGTTTAAATGATTCTTAAAATTATATATTATGCGAAAATATACAGAAGATAAGATCTACAACCGAAATATAGCCTCATTTTATTTCCACTAATTTATCAGAAACAACAACATGTCGTCAAGAATTATTTATGTCTCGTATCTTACATCTAATGGCGTGACAAACATTTCACACTACAACTAATGTAGGTATATATTTTTGACGTATTTTCCGATATCTTAGTCACAACCGTTACATTACCACTGAGTCACTAACCAAACCACTTTTATGTCTACGATAAGAAATACCTGACCATGATAATACGCCCTTCCCGTGTCTGACCCAAAACCATTAAGAGTAACTTCGCGACTACCGTTCAAAACAAACATGAACCTCATTTTATTACTCCGATAATTAATGCCCGATCAGTTTGAATCGACCGCCAACGCATAGACGTCGGCATCTATCAAAAACCAAATTTAAACAAGGAACATAATAGGCGGTAACAATAGCTGTGGGCATCGACGAGCACCTCCAACCTAATACCAATAACTAAAACAGTACACAGCGGCTTGCCTGTTGTCTAAACGCATTTTTCCCCGAAGTAAAGGGTCAATATTTACCCTTTCCATGAGCAGCACAAAGCTTAATGTTTGTCCCGACGTTGCACTTCGGGTCCTGTGTAAACTCGCCCTAACAAATTGTACGTAGTTCTGTAGATCGACAACAGTTCAATATCAGCCTTGTTCTGAAAAGGTTAAGGTCGGATTTAGGTAACGAAATTTCCAGGCGTAGTAAAGACACAAAAAGCATTATATTTTATGTCTATAGTAGCATTTAGAAGCTTAAGGCGATTCTGCGGTTACATTGTAAAGAACTTTATAAGAAAATGGATACATCGCCTCCAGTGCTTTCAAGATAAACTATAACGCAAACTCTGAAGATATAATTATATTGATATAAGACCTAACTCAGGGGACGTTTTTATGAATTACTTATTCCTTTAGACTAGAACTGGTTATTTGATGACGGTACCGCGATGGGTACACTAATGGATTCTTTGAGAGTATCTGCCTACTAATGCTAGGGTTAGTTAGTACGCTATAAACAAAAATAGAGCCTACTACGCTTAGGTCCTGTTTATATGAATATGTAAATCTATTTAGATATAATTTACGTTTCATACTAAGAATTTATGCGAGGAATTTATATATGTGAGGTACGCACGCAACCGAAAGAATTTGCTGAGATACAGCACCACCACATACATTATGAGTCCATTACATTAATATATTGATAAAACATTTTATATCAACCATAGCAGGTATAATAATTATTCGGATAGGGTTTATAAAACAAGAGCTACAAGCTCTTAAAAACCTTCCATCTCAATTTGTTATAAAATAACAGGATCACGATGCTACGAACTCAATTTGTTCTCATGCTAATTTAGAAATAAGAGTAAAACATAGAGTGGTATCAGACGGTTATCATACCCCCCAAGTGGTAGGAGCGTTGGGGGAAACAGGTTATTTTGTGCTTCTAAGCGGAGTACTATAACTACAACACGATTATGATTCCCAGAGGGATAAGCAGGCTACGATTTGTAGCTGTATTTGTGCTCTACTTTGAAGTTTGTGAAGAAACTTCTGTTGATTTGTCAATTCAAGTTGTTTCAAACTTATATATTATGCAAATGCAAATATATTTATTATACAGGAAGATAAAACTGAGGTAGCTGATGACACTAATAAATTCAGTGTTAGTTGATGGAAGGAGATAAATATCTGACTTTTTATAGTTGGAAAGACTTCACCAACTTCTTAGAATCTTAGCAGAATTATCCAAGTGATTTAGATAACCGGGTAATGGCTTCTTTTTATCTTTACAGTATGCATACTAACATCAACTGACGGATACGGGACACTCCTTAAAATTTGAAACGCAAAATTCCTTTAATCAAATACCTGTAAATTATACAACCAAAAAACATACAACAAATTTTTCAATCCACATTTGGGAGCTCCATCTGTATAGTCTGTAACAGCGGCTTGAATATTTATTTGACATGTTTTGATTAAAGCGTTAGATACGGTTAGACAGCCATCCTGCCGATATCGCGAGATGTGAACATCGCATTCAAATAATGTACCGGCTGATAGACAATCTAAGTTGTTAGAAAAAATATGAGATAATAGTGTTTGGTTATGCTGAACAAACGAATTTTAATTTAATAAGAATGATCTTATTTGAACTACATACAGCTTTATTTATAAAAAGTTTTTAATCGTATGATTAGTTCTCCACAGGAATTTGAAATAAGAATCTAATATAATAATTGCTTAAACTAATCATAATGGTTAAAAAGTTTTTATGAATAAGCCCCAAAATGTCTTACGTTTTTTAACGTCGAAATTTAAAATTGTTTCGTTCCAAAAATTACATTCTGACTAAAACAATTTTATAATTATACAAATATACACGCAAAATGACATTTAAAAATTATCATAACTACTTATTAAGTACGTATTTAAAATTCAAAACTGACCATTTACTACGATTTGTATTAAAATAATACCTAACGTTACAATTAATTAAAATAATCTGTTTTAATTTATAAAACTACGTCCAAATTAAGTAGGTTTTCTTAATTATAATTATGTTGATATAATTTAAGGCTCATAATATAATTAAAGTTTAGGTAGCTCATATATTGCAATTTTTTTTACACATCATCAAATTACAAAGCGGAAAATTTAAGCAGTATCTGATTACTTTTTATACGAAAACCTCCCATTTATAGGTGTCCAAACTGCCCATATTTTTTACACTTTTAAACGACACCAATAAAAAACCCATAATATTCACATCTCGGTAACTGGAACATAAATCACGTTGTAACATAAAACTAACGGAACTCCATTACACGACAATACTTTTCGATGGAGACAAAACCATTCGAGACAGCAATTCGCAATCCAGCAGCAATAAACATTTACCAGTTAAAACTTCATTGTTCCACATCACAAAACAAAGGGTTGTCGCGAACATCGTAAACAATAACATAAATACTTGCAGATCTTTCACAAACTATCACAAAGACTTTGTTGCTCACAAACCCTTTTGGGAGCTTTCGCAAGAACTGATGACTCAGTAACCTATTAACTGGGAACAGTTTGAGAGATATCTAAATATTGACTGTTGCTCTCGCTACTGTTAAATTACGTATCAAACTAGTGTACATATATTTACATGTATCTGAATACATCAAGCCTTTGACTTTTGTTGTTGAATTCTCTATTCTTGTCGTTAGAGATACAAGTCGTTTTCTTAAAGCGCTTAAGGCATGCTCGAGGTCATTAATTTAGTTTCGGCTTTCCACATAAAGCTATAAAACACTCGTTCAAAGCCTAAATTGCCTACAAACGATACAATCTGGAATTGCTACGTTCCCAATTTACGAGTATAGTTGCCTCTCAAAGCATTCTCCGTGCGGAGGAACGGTTGGCATTTTTGTCGAGCACAATATTCTTATGAGTTTCTAAACATGATCATTCCATTTAAATCCGTGCTTCGTCTGTGAATATACTTAAGATTTTATTGCGCTATTATTCTTTATAGACGGAATTTAGAATAATTTTGAATGTTTAAAATAGTCCGCCGTAAAATCTAGATAAGTATCAACAGACTCACTAAATTAAGTATTATTGCTATTAAAGATATTTTGATAAAGTTAATTGTTTCTTGTGTTCATAAAACTTCGTCTAATAGGGTGATTTGCAGTTTTTAATTAAACAATGGCAAAGTTATGAGTGTTTTTATTTTCGCTGATGCCGATAGCACTGTACCCTAGAATAATGATGTTTTTTACCGAAAAATTTGTTATGATATCTTCTTTATTTAACTGACAAAAAACTGTCACAAACTTGAACATGAAATATGTTCAAACTACGAAGGACGTAGAAGTCTCAACAATGTCTGTTGACGTTATAAATGATAGTTAATTAATTTTAGTATCATTTACATATTTATTTGTATGCCAAATAGCCTACGACCGGTGAATGATGTTGTCAATTTAGAATTTGAGATGACCATTAAACACTTGATTTGATGATTGTATAAGTTGTATGATTACTTCTGGAGGAACATTGGCTCCTAAAACACAGGCCCCTGGTCTAGTTTAGGAGGCAGCAGTTCGCCTTTGTTTCCCAACTAGCACACTAGTGGAAATAGCAGCCTATTTTGCAACTTTTAGCTGTACAGTAGCGCTTTAGGGGTTCAGAAAGTGGTTTTAAGTTCTACTATTGCTTCCGTAACTGCTCATAGCTGTAAATGTCACTAGGGGTAGCAGAAACTGAACCAAATGCCACTCTAGGCTTTATAAGAGTTCATTTTACAACCTATTGCCGTCTATAGCTTCAAAAGAGAGTTAAAACATGTATGTTAAAGCTTAAAGCTGCTATTTTTTTTCTATTGCCGCTGCTATACGCTTAAGAACTGTATAAAGACTTTAATTGCAGACTTTTTAACGGAACTGTATAAAAGATAAATTTACCACTGTTCTACCACTGAAAGTTTCATTGCAGAAGTGATTTGTACTTTTGCGCAGACTTAAGTAGCAATTTGATCGACTGTTTTACTAATAGCGACTTTAAGGCTTCACAATAGAAGCAGGAGCGTAATAACGCGCCAAGTTCGAGTTCAACAAACACAAGCGAGGGTCCCGTAGATTTTGTTTACGTAATTAGTGATAACGGACCAGTTACAGAGGAAAAGTAAGTTATAGCGAGTACGTGTGTTCGCCGTGTGATGTTAAATGTAAACTTGTGGTCACTCGATATGAATCGGATTTATATTTTGTTCCTTTACTACACACATTGTAACTAGTACAATCGAAGCGCCTCTTGTATAATTGTATTGGTGAATTGAAATAAAAAAATATTTGAGATAGAATCAACTTATTTTATAGGCAAATTGGCCCATTATTGACATTATTAAAATAATTAAACTAGGTAAATTCTAAAATAACAACAGTATAAACAATATTTGCACAAGATTGTGTCTTTTCATGTGTCTGACATGGTCAATCGAAATAGACCAAATATTTGTTTTTTTTTTTGTTTATTGGCAAATTGGCCCTTACTTACATAATTGGCATAATCAACACGCTTATTAATAATAAAAATAAATATTCGGGACATTTCACACACACAGACGCTTCGTTGCTTGTAATTTTCTCCAAATCTGAAGGGTCAATAGCTACTATGGGAACAGAAGTAGTTTCATTGTTAACAGTAATTACAGATAGGTACATTAACAGCAACAGCATATAAGGGTTCCTGAATCTGGATTTGTTCTGGCGGATTATACACTGTAGCAGCACCACGATTTAAGGCCTAAAAATAAGGAAAACATTTTCACTGTAGTCAAAAGAAAAGAAAGAAGAAAAAAAAGTGAGCCCTAACTTAAAAAATTACATAAAACGTACCATTGCTATTTGCAATTCAACAATTTGAGAGTTTTAATAAATAACACAGAAACATGTTCGGCCAGTGTAACACTCCATGTTTTTCCCAGGTAGATGGACAGATGCAAAGTTCTTGTTTATTATGTTGTTTACTATATATGTTTGAATTATTTTGAAAGGCATTCTGAAAACATGGTAAGACATAGTACGTATTAAACAATTGAAAGGGCGAAAAATATAGAAGCAGCTACAAACTAACATCGTATTTTAGGGTTTTCTTCGAGTTCTACGGATCTCTAAACAAATAACCATTAGTGTGGTTCGATACCTGCAGTAAGTACGAAATAAAAGTGATTGTAAAGACTTGAACTGCATTAGTGGTGCAGGTATTACTTGGACCTTCAGAATAGTGAAACTTAACGCTTTGACGCGCAGAGAGGAAGTATTAAGGTTGAAGTTGCAAGTTAAAGCTGCTTCTCATAGACGCCATGTTTACAAGACAATTATTTATCATTACTTGAGAAATGTATAGGTTTTTATCACAATTTGAAGTAAAATATAACTAAATATAGAACCAGCAACTTACTAAATACAAAACTAGTCAAGTATGTAATTTCAATATCGTGTAGGTATATGATATCTTATTATTTATATAATAATATTTTACATATTTTACGATATTCTGAGGTAATTATTGAGGCGCGTTAAAAATACTCCAATAATATCAACTAGATGCACGATAAACTGATCTGCGTTTTTAGCCACTTGCATATAATACCAAAATATAGCTCAAGAACACTTATCTTAAATTCACTGCACTTATATTTATTTGTATTCAGAATGTCTGACTCAGGAACAACAGATGTATTTAATAAATGAGAGACAAGGTGAATGATCAGTGATCCTTTATTCGTTTAGTTAAACCTGTCATTCATTCAATAAGCGCCACAAGATCTTTAGTGTGGTGTTAATTATTAGTTGCAGCTCCTGTAGCGCTTTTATGCCACTATTTTGAAGTTCTAATGGAACTGTAGGTTGCAAAAAGTTGTGCCCCTTTGGCTGCAAAGCGGCTGCATAAGGGCTGCAGTGCACACTCTGGCGTTTGGTAATAATCGGATTGGCTCCAAAGCTCTTAAGCAACTAGTTTGTGCTACTTGGGTTATGTCTCTCTGTACAACATTTATTATTTTAAAATCTGTGTATTGAATCATTTTAATGTAAATGTACAAATAAACAATTATTATTATTATTTACTTGGTATGTTTCTTCTTCAAATCCGTATCGAAATGCTATGAAATATTTTGATATTGAAAAAAATCCTTTAAACCCTATTTAGGAGGTTTAAGCTGACATTGTTGTGGGCTCCTAATGGTAACTCAAAAGTGCCGACAATAAACGCATTAACTGACTGTCGGATCACGCGTCTCCATCAAAATAATGTGTCACATATCCAAATCCCCGAGAGAGTGCCGCCATGAGCTTTTTTCAATAAAACCGCCAATAATGTCACTAGACGAATACACGGTTAAAATTACTCGCTAATAAAAGGATACAGGTGGTCTTGTTTATAGATAGACCGAAATAATTGTCTGAAATCTTTACGCAACTTTGTGTTTATTATCGTATTAAAACACTTAGCCTTAATCTCTATGTCGAAACCAAACCCATCAATGAATGAAGCATCACAAAGACTCCATATGGAGAGCCACGTGACAATTATTCACGTTTTATTTACCATAATTCAATCGTCCGTCGCTTAAATAACATTATCTAAAGGCAGTAAATATCGGCCATTATCGAGGGCCCTTCAAAATTCCACGCGGTGTTTTTGAACGAACGCGAGAGAATGACGCGTCAACTCCATCCACCAAGAAAAATATTGAGACAACAGGCTCGTGGAGTGCCCTCCGCGGCGACATAATGGCTTTTCATTGAATTCCTCTTGCTTTCTTTTGTTTATATCCCATAATGTTTCGATTGGAGCATGATGGAAGGCGGCCGTGATTACTTTAATAACAATGACGACCGGGTACAAAGGACGAGACCACTAAAATTATGTGCGGGGTCGCTCTGTATGGTTCTCATGCCCCTCACGTAAGCACGCCGAACCGGAGCATGCTCGGTGACGTTTACCTGTCCCCACGTCACATATAAATATTATCAACACAAAAATAATGAGCCTTTCATAGAAACCCATTAGCTTTATGACTTGATACCAAAATGATAAAGAATTACAGAAATATGTGACTAAAATACGGAAATGTTTTCGTTCAGATTAGATTATCATATTGATAAAGAAATTCTGCGAGTCTAAAGAAACAAGCTAAAGATAAACCTAACAAATATATGTCGACGGTGTCCCCAATTATGGAGACATAAGGGTGAAGTCATACCAAACCGCGGTGTGTCTATCTGCGAACGTGTCAGGTATTCAAAGACCGTGTTCGGTTAAGCATTAGGTATGGAAGCCTCGCCGCAGCGGAAACAAAACGCATTTCTTTACTTATTTTAATATAGAATAAAGGCGTCGCTACTCGTACCCGGCGATATGTATGCGACACAGCAAAGGGACACGCTGTTTGATATGGTTATTACGTCCTTTGTGGAAAGGATAAAGAAGCCGGTGTGAGCGGGCTCTGGGCTCCGCGGTGAGATTTGTCTTCGTGATACGCTAAAATTTAGAAAAAAGGCACTTGACTTGGACACACAGTCGGCCTCCTTGGAAATGGTAATGTTTCATAAAAATCGAAACCTGTTTGGGAGATGGCCTTAAGAATAACTAAATTTGGTGTGACTAGACTGGACGCCATTCATCTCTGTGGATGTCATTCACGACATGATTCATTTCTTGCTAACGCTACGAGAAACAATAAACAGCAACCATCATTCACTGAATAAACTAAAGTGGGAACCATTTTCGAATCTGGTTCTGGTTTCAATCCGGTTTCTGAATTCTCAAAGCTTGTTCCCTAAATCGTGCTATTTGACGTGTGGTCCTCAAACAATATTCACTTACGTTTACCATTACCACCAGAACGCAACTGCTACCTAAGACGCTTCAAAAGATACATGAAGCATAATGGCTGTTTACTGTCTTCTCCCCGTAGCGAAGCATATTTTATGGGTTTATGTATGAGCGTCCCGGTCCGAGGAGCATAGCTCCAAGCGATTCCGACACGATAATCGCAACACAAGAGGATGTCTTGACATTTCTTTTCTTCGAGGCGATGTGTAACAGTAAATAAGCCGGCATGGACATCAGTACTGGGCTGACACCGTGCTATTATATTGTTTGCGTAATTGCACCCCACGAGCTGGAACACTTAACGTATCCCTAAGACGCTAATGCATGCGAAGCGGACGCAAATCACTCGTGTGAGAAATTATTAAACGTAGCATTAATAAATTCTACAAATATTATATAAATTGGGAAAAATCAATGAAAGCTATGCATTATGTGATTATGAATTTGTTTAAGATGCAAATATGAGGACTCTTATACCGATATACGTAATCTGAATGTATGCTCAAGCATTGTCGTTCTCATATACAAACAAAGTTTTGGAATAAACTTAATGAAGCGTCGAAAGTCAACAAGAAAAGCAAACCTCGGTAATATTTGGAAAACATCTTTATGATAATACGACTTAGGCTCTCTTTTATTTTTCTTGAACCATACTGTTTGACTACGTGCTGAAAGCGTAGGGACTTAAAAATAGGATCAAGAGAGGCTAACTGTAAGATATGTGTTCTTGGAAACAGTCACGCACTGGGGAAAATATCCACGTTTGTCGTTGAGACTTTTGTATGTGACCCCAGAAGTAAGTCTAATGTAGCTAGGCAGTTTGCTGTTACAGCACTTACAATATTACCTTCATAACAAAGGGACAATTTAGGACGAACGGATCAAATTTTACAGACAGTTAACAACTAGGCAAAAAGGATTGTTGGGAGATTTATGATGTAGCAATTCATAAAATAGTAAGAATAGGCTCCCATGCATTGCAAGACAAAGTCCCGAAAAAGCGTAAAGGATTTCCGAAATACGCAGAAAGGTTAATCATCATGTCAGCCAAAAGACGTCCACTGCTGGACATAGGCCTCCCCCAAGCGTCGCCACATTCGACCGGTCCCGTGCGTCTCGCAACCAGCGGACTCCCGCAACCTTCACCAGGTCATCGGTCCACCTGGTGGGAGGTCTTCCAACGCAACGTCTTACGGTTCGCGGTCGCCACTCCAGAACCTTTCTGCCCCATCGGCCATCCGTTCTGCGAGCAATGTGCCTTGCCCACTGCTACTTAAGTTTGGCAATTCTTCGGGCTACGTCGGTAACCCTGGTTCTCTTGCGGATCTGTTCATTTCTGATTCGATCACGCAAGGAAACTCCGAGCATAGCCCTAGAACGTACAAAGGTTAATATAAACTTCAAAATACGCACCAAATTCTTGTAAAACCAAATACACTACAATAAACTCCGCATATCACCTGACCCTGTTCTAAACAGGAATTGTAGCATTCTGTATCTAATCTTCACATCGGCGGATGTTTCCTCCAGCGTAAGTTACGTACTTATGTTAGCACCTCTGTTCCTTGCGTTGTCAATTCGCAATGAATCTCCCCGAGTCGAACCCCATCGCTCTTTATCAGCTAGATCTGAAACGCCGCATTCCTGATCGCTGGAGATATGAGCCTGCGGTTGAGAGACCGCAATTTGAATATTACATCCTATATTATCTTGCAGATTTAAATGTTATTGTTATTCTGGTTCTGTGTTATTAAGCGGTTGAGTTCTAAGGACTCTTTCTCAGGATTGCGTCTTGGTTGATAGGTTTGTTGAGTCAAAAGTGAAGGTTCAATGGATGTGCGTAGGTTACTCATTTATTTCGGTTCCAACTGTATGTAATGTAAGCTTTTAGGTACAAAGTCAATCGACCAGCAATCGGTTATGTGTATATATGCATAGTACACCAAACTGTCGTTTTGCCTTAAAACAACAGTTGTATCATTGTTGACACACAAAAACAGTTAGTTGATCGTTTGCGCTCGCTGCAATGCAGGATGACAATGTTTGACAAAATCTTAAGTGTCAATTTAGACAAATTGCACGGATGTCGCAACATTGAAACAAAATCCCGTTGCCGTAATATATAGGTTTATCGTGCTTTCTACACCGTAGTCGGCAAACACAAAAAGGTGATTCACACAGGCGTTAAAACATTCCATTTGCTAATATTTGCCTTTTCGATTTTCCACTTTTTACTACTTTCATTGCACAATGCAATTTTTATGCGTTCCCAAAGCGCCGACTTTTATTGGGGACCGTTAACATAAAACTAGAAATCAACGGTACTGAAGGGTTCGCAAAAAGAGTTGCAAATAAAACAATAAAGACTTTCGAATCTGCGAGAAAAACAATTGTTGTTGTGACTCGAGTAACCGTTAGTCAGATAAAGGGCTCATTTTTATTGCAGCACACAAATTGTTTGCAAAGTTCTTCTAAAAATTGAGACTTCGCCAATTAAAGACAAAGAGTGTAACGGTCTGTCGGCAAACATACACAAAGAAATGTTTACGGCCTAAAGGGATTAAAGTTCCGTTGCAGGTACCCGGGAGCCGAAGAGGTAAATATATGTTCTTGTATATTGTTTTTGACAATATTTAGCAGACAAAAAGCAACACTGCAGTAATAAATTGACCGTAGGGAAAACCCATGGTCGGTTTTATTCAATTATAACTTTTTAGTGAGCGCATGCGCATATCAATTTTATTAATGCTTAATTGTTCCTTCGTATCATCTCGAGAAGAGAATACGGTCGTATAGTAAAATACAATTGCACCGCACTCGCAATTAATTTCGAAAGGATCGTCAGAATTTATTTATTTGATATAATTACCATCGAGCCAGTCGTCATAAAGTCAATAATCACACACCACTTCGGTTTTACGACATCTGTTTTATTATCAGGTTTTATTCGCTTTGATGAACTGAATATATTTTATAGACCTTTACAAGCAGTTATGGCGTTTGCAAAAGCAATTACTAAACCAATATCAAATAATCAATTTATGAAATTAATTGTTTGTAATTTTATTATTTCACTTTATATTATACTTCACTTTATTTTATTACTTTATTTCATTGAGAAATAAATTGAAGGTAAAATGTATTCCTAGGTAAAGCGAGGTTGTCCAACACCAAATCATTCAATACCAATATACAATATTGTAAAACGTCGAGAGTTAATTGTTCCACACACAGAGCGAACTATTTCAAACAGAATAAACCTCTCTTACAGTGCTCCATATAAACACATGGTTTTATGCATGACAACGAAATTTACTGTTGTAAAGATCGCTAAAGCCTCTGACAATGAAGTACATTGTCATGCGCTTAAAGCACGTCCGAGTGAGGCGCTGTGAGTGACAGGCAAATAAAAGTAGACAAAGGGCACATCGCGCGTCGGCGACGTGGACCGTGGACGCCGCTCTTCAGTCTTGAGTCACAGCGTCACACTGGAAACATCCTTCGAGCGATTCTCACACTTTCCCTTCTCCAATAAGACCGAACTAAAAATGAAATCAGGTATACCTACAAGTTTCATTAAAATCACTCTTACAACAAGTCTGCCGTGTAACAATGAACAATACTTCTTAGTTTCCGAGTCGAAAGCCAATACTAATACCATACTAAATGTCCGGCCGTGAGTTCCCAGATGTAGTGAGCTTTTCTATAGCACGGTGCGGCGAGAGGAGGGGGGCTGGACCACCAGCGCTGCGCCCGCGCGCCCGATCCGCCGCATAATTACTGTGTACAGATACACACACACACCCGGCCACTGGCCGCACACCTATCGATAAAACATTAAATTAAATTTTATCTGCCTTGTAAATTTCGTGGGCACTGATTGAGTTTTCGGAGTATAGACTTGACTTTAATTTGTCCGGAATCAGACTCAAAAACAGAGCGCGTTCTCCGGTAGCCATATTAAAATCGGATGCGGTCGCACTGGGCAGTTTTACGAGCGCCTCGTATAGCGTATATTCTTATTGATGATGATAATCGATCCGCAACATTGTAGGTCCATCAGCAAATAGGCGATATAGAGTCGAAATATTCACCTCAATCTCTATAAAATCTCCATAGACATGCGACCTTTTAACTCCACACACATATGGAGCTATTGTCAAAACTTAGGTCACGTAACGTGTAGGAGCTATATATTCGCATTCTTTGCGTGTTTGTCGTTCCAATCAAAAATGGCTTCTATATTTGTTCAGTGAAATGTCAAAATATGTCGTGAGAATGTTACGAGGCGTATGATGGCGCAGGCGCATCGTGTCGGACCGGTCACGCGAACGCTACACTTGTACCAGTACCTTCACTCCTACTCTGCACTGTTTGCGAAATAAGAATTTCAGCCTCAGGGAGATTGAAGGCTCTTCTTATGGAATTTTAAGTTGGAAAATCATCCGTCAAGTATTTTTGATTTATGTAATGAGAAACATAAAAAGTGGCTTATCTCTTTAGACACTGAAAAAATCTGTCAGACAGCTAACGCTTTTAGATCCTGGCATTAGTACTTCAAACGAAATTAAAAACTAAATTTTTTAAATGAATTCTTGGTGACAAGTGTGAAATTCCTCCCCATAACGTGAAACCATCATTCTACAATATACGACAGCCGATACGAGACTGGTATTACGTTCTAAATGTTTATTAACCTCTACAACAAAGCAGTTAATCAAGACCTTTAGCAGCTCCAAAGTAAATAGAAGCCTGGCCCCGTTTACTACAGCGCGGTAAGTTTTATAGTTGACCTAAGACCCGCGACAAACACGGCATAGCTCTGATAAAACACAGAACATTAAGCAATCAATGAACAAGACGAACCTTATTGCATAGGTTAATACTTAGTACACAAAACGTTAATAAAACACAAAGTTATAGTTCCAACCACTGATGCGAGGTTAACAAACTCCACGGACCAAGGAAAGCGATGATGATAGAGCACCGTCGCACATAACTCTCGATTTGAACGATAATCGATGATTCATAATTGAGACTTCGAACAGTTCTAAATCAATAGATAACTATGAAACATGATCTAATAATTACTGGCGAGCTAACGTCGGTACAAAACCAACAAAGCAAACGGGAAGACTGTAATTCAACCACCCATCTGTGGAGGCGACCCAGTAATGGCCATCTAAATCACTGGACGTAATCGCAACAGTGATTTTAAACAGAGGTCACGAAGCACTCCTATTGGACAATATTTATGAAGACAAAAAAGATTGGCCCCTCTGGATGCCATTTATAACAGAGCATTTTTTTGTCAATTATACTGTCACGTCACACACCAAATTTCTGTACAGCATCTCCGTTTGTTTTTGTCTCGATCCGATCGATCGATATATGAAGGCTTTATCCGAATATGGCCCGATCAACTTACGAATAAAAGGATCAACGAAAAAAGCTCGGCGTCCTTTTAGACGTGGAGGTTTGGTATCTAAGCGACGTGTCTAAAAACACATTAAGTAGATAATGCTGACAGTGGTTTACACATAAATTGTATAGACTGTAGAGAGCCGAGTCTTGGGCTCGAGTCGCGCCCTGGATCACGAGGCTACTACAAATGACTGCGTATCCTTCCTTATCAGGTAGCGCCGATGCCCGCGGTGAAATATTTTTATAGCGTTTAGATGCAGGCGGCTTCCGTGTCTTTCAAACTGTCCGCCGGATCTAGTTACATGTTCCTATTACGACGGTTTATGGCTCATATCTCATAGAAACATTACATCAACGACATTTCACAACATCTTGGCGACGTATCGCGATGGCTCGAGCCGCTCCACAGTTTAAGGATCCATAAATATTTGTTTTAAATTGAACGATGTCGAATATAAATTCCGTTACGGATTTATTTTTAATTGGAGTAGAGTGTGCGCTCCTTTTATACTCTGCGTGTCTCGTTTCAATAAAAATTGATCGTAATCGCGCTCGTATGTTTTATCTACAAAGTCAGTTTTTGAGCGGCATACCGTGGCTACAATAAATCGATGTTCATTACAGAAATCGCCGTAAAATACCTGAGCGATTCGACATCGATGCGAGGGATGCGCGGGCGGCGAGTGGCTCGCCAGCATGGAGCGAGGCAGTGTGCGTGCGAGCACCACACCTCGGTGTACGGCGGTGTCGGGAACAGGTAGTGTTGTGTATAAACAAATAACAAAATCGACTTGTCTTACAGAGCGCGCCAAGGTCGGGCTGGCCTGCCCGCGCCGAGCCGACCGACCCGCCACACCGCCGCGCTTCGCCGTCCATCCACAGTCCACTTTTATACTTTTTTTCTTTCTTCAAAAGCCCTTATTTATTGTGATGGCTGAGTATTTGGGCGCACAGTTTGTATAAGCAATCAATTTTATTCATTTAGACGGAGCAAGTTCTCATCTACAAATAAATAAGTGAATATAAAAATATTGTTGCTGCCGACCGGGCGACCGGGTTCTTGAGTCATCGAGTGTAAGCAATTACATAAGCAAGCCGAACCGAAGAATATTTGTATTGACCAGATCCAATATAATCGAATAGCGTAAAAAACATACATCCGCTAAACAAAACTAAACTTAACGGTGATAACCTAACAAATGGTGGGGAACGTGTCCGTGAAATCGATATCTCAAACGTTTGATTCTTCGATCGATTTCGTGATGAATGGTGGGTGATATTCGATACTCGATCGATTAGTGAATGGCGGCGGAAGTGCGAGCGTGGTTGGAGTAGAACGTAAGCCACGGGGCCCCACGATCCTCGACTGTGACAAATCGCTGCGTGCCATCACTCCTTCTAATCGTTCTGCTTTGCGTCCACAATAATATCGATTTAATTCAATTAACGCTTCAATGCACTCTTGCCATGCGAACGGATTTATGGGAACAAAAAAGCGATAATGATTTTCGTTTATGCTTTACTTCGGTTGATCAGGAGGTTGCCTGATTAATTATGAGGTAATTTTGCTGTTTTATGTAAGACTGTAATCTAATTACCTACCAAAAAGTTAAAGATAATATTTGGCCGACGAAAACTGCAGTTAATTATTAGGTATGGAAAGATACTTTTTCTTTCACATACCAACACCTGCTACGGGTGTTTTAAGACTTTTAACCAAAAAATTAAACCGACTTCCAAAACAATACAAAGCGAAAAATACTTTCTTTGCCGAAGTCGGTGTCTTTGGTACTATTGTTTACCGTTTATCGAGCCTCGCAGTGTTTTATTTTGGAATTCGGTTTATTTTTTTGTTAAAATGTTTTCTATCATATAAAACTTTTACCATGAAAATAAAACAAATGACCATGAAAATCATTTAAACAAAGTACATCTCATGACGATTCCAATAAGCCCAAACACGACAAGGATACGTTGTTTTATTTCAGAGTTCCAGTGTCTACCTTCCGGCTTTATCATCAGATCAGTTCGATGGTACCATATTCATCAGTAACATTTATTTATAAGTATTTGCTTCATCATAATCGGTTAACTATTCGAGATATCTTATACCAACCCGTGACATACTTTTCATTAAGGAGTTCTAGAGTCATTCTTCATCAGTTTCACTTCACCAAATGATACTTTCTAAGTGCAAACGCAATCGTTTATATATAAATATAGGTATATATGCGATTTTGATATTTTCATCAACAATGCAATCATTGTTGATGAAAATACCAAAATCGCTATATGTATGCCGATAATATTTGAGGAGTTTCCTCGATTTTTATAGGATTCCATCTTCAGATCCGGACTTGATGACTATGGAACTGCCTGCGCAGTACACCGTTTCCAACAAAAAAAGGATTTTCCTAATCGGTCCAGGCGTCTTTGAGTAATCGGGGACCATACATTTAATAAAATCCGACGAATTACACAAAAAATCATGGCCTTTCTATATGGCAGCCAGTCATCAAGGAATAACCTATTAAGAAGAAAAGTAGAACTAGCCCACTGATGGATGTCTATGACATCATAAAATAAAAAACCGGCCAAGTGCGAGTCGGACTCGCGCACGAAGGGTTCCGTACCATTATCGCAAAAAACACGTTTGTTGTATGGGAGCCCCACTTAAATATTTATTTTATTCTGTTTGTTAGTATTTGTTGTTATAGCGGCAACAGAAATACATCATCTCTGAAAATTTCAACCGTCTAGCTATCACGGTTCATGAGATACAGCCTGGTGACAGACGGACAAACAGACAGACAGACGGATCGCGGAGTCTTAGTAATAGGGTCCCGTCTTTACCATTTGGGTACGGAACCCTAAAAATCAGCATACAATTTCTTTGGAACAAACCTTGTAGACACCGAGGTGACATGACAAAGATAGAATTACACATCGCTGTTCTACTAACAATAAAAGTAGCGCTATTTTCCCATACACTTCACGTAATAAATTCTTAGAATCATGTTCCGTATTGTAGACAATTAATGCACAATGTAACTAGTTATTAACATACCTTTTGATAACGGGTTTTTTTTCGACGTAAAGTTTTAATATTTGGACCGAATACCTATTTAGTTTAAACAAAAAATAGCAGTTAATAGCAGTTCCGTACCCGAAGGGTCCAAACGGAACCCTATTGCTGTCAGTCACGTGTCCGTCCGTCTGTCACACGGGTTTTACAGCCAAACGGTTGGAGCTACAGTTTTCAAATTTTAACAGTACTTACCTGGGCGACCGAGCTCTGCTCGGGTGAAAATAGAGTAAACGACGTTTTCTAAAATTTAAACCTAGCTAGATCGATTTATCGCCCCCGAAAACCCTGCATACTAAATTTCATGAAAATCGTTGGAGCCGTTTCCGAGCTTCAGATTACATATACACAAGAATTGCTCGTTTAAAGGTATCAGATAGACAGATAGATAAGCATCTTGTTAACCCAAAACCATACCAATTGTCAAAAAATATTTTTAAATGTTTTTAAGGGGGGTGCTCCCATATAGCTATACTCCATATTAACTTTAAAACTTTCGCGTTTCATAATAGAAAACAATATATCACGGGAATGTAAAGCGACGAAAAAAAAAAAAACAAAAAAAAATACAAAATAATCTAAATCATCGCGTTAAATTCCCGTGATATATTGTTTCCAGCTATACTCGATTTGAAATAACATTAGACATGTTTCTAAATCTTTTTACAGTCCGTTCAACCGATTTTGAGTTCTATCCCGTAAACATAAGGCGGACATAAAAAGCATAAACCTGTTACCAAAACCAACTGTTTACTACGGCTACCATATGTCGTGTCACCAACGCAATAGAAGTAAAATCGGTTGAACGGGCTGTAAAATTATCTAATTTAAACGTCTAATGTAATCGCAAATGGAGTTTAGAGGCGGGCAGTAAAAAAAGTTTGACCTACCCCAACGAGTTGGGTATCGTTGTTTAGAGCTTGTTGAATAGATAAATACTTTTATTTGTTTTAAAAAAATATTGGCAAAGAAAGGAATGAGAGGCCACCAAAGTAGGCATTTAAATTAATTGCCTAATTTTCTGTTCCTTCTTCTTGTCCTTGTATTATGTGTGTGTACAAAAATTGTTAAATAAATAAATATTCCGAAGAATTTTTTAGCTCCCGATTGATCTATGAACTTGAAATGTAGTGATAATGTTTATTATTACGTATATTTTACTAACAAATACCAATATATTGATAAATCTTTTTCTTTGAAATTCCGTCATTTTTCCAACTACAACCAACTTTATTTTGCGGTTTCCTAAACGTGCTAAGTCCAACACGCACTTGGCCGGTTTTTTTGCGAGTCACTGTCGTAAGCTTTATTCCAAACATATTTTTAGGGGTATATAAAAACTTACTTTCCTCGTGTCAACACTTATAACCTGGAAAATATTTTTATATTATATTTCTTTTTTTTCTTTTCCCTCTACTCTGAAAGAATTTGAGCCCTCAAATGACGATTGTCATATTATTTATACAATATCAAGATCGATCAAGATAAAGTCCTTAGTCGTTTGGTGATCTTCATTTCTGAGAATCATGACCTCAAATACCGATAACAGATAACTATATTATCTCAAATTATAGTGTTCAATATTTAGCTAGAAATCTATATACAACCAAGGTTCTTGGACCTACCTCAACAGTTACAATAGCCGACTACAGAGCAGCAACAGATATGTGGCACATTCCTGCACCGTCTGATGTTTAAACAACATTGAACTAAGTAATTATACCTTCAATTCCACAGTTACATTCTTCAAACAGTAACAATGTATTACACTCAAAGTGGTTTACTTATAATAAGCGACGACAGGAAGAAACCGTACCCGACAATTTTCCACAATTATCATATTCTCGAAATTGCCTCTAATGTCAAGAATTTCATCACGAGCCTCCTTGTTAGCGACAAAAAATGTTACGAAGTTCCAAGACAGTAGCTTGTATTAGAAGCTGTCAAAAAAAAGTATGTAAATCGATCCGAAACACGCAACGTCTCGCATGTGTAACTGTATCAGGTTCTTAGGGGCTTTTTTCGAAGTTTTTATTCCGGTAGCGTTAAAATAGTTGGTATGCTACGGAAATGTTGAGTCTACGGGTTTTTCAATAAATATGGCCGTGTTGAACTCATTAAGAGCGGTTTTAGAAGTCCGGTTCTTATTATAATGTCTGTCGTTAAAGGAGCAGTGGTGGCCCAGTGGTAACGGCTGCGACTTACAAGTTATAGGTCGTGGGTTTGAACCCAGGCAGGCGGTTTACTTTTTGTAAATGATTTCATCTCCACTGCTCTCAAAAAGGTGAAGGAAAACATCGTGAGGAAACCGGTCTGTCTAAAAACCAACAATTAGAAGACACGTGACAGCCACCAACCCGCACTGGGCCCGCGCGTGGTAGATTACGGACCATTCCCTCTCACAGAGAAGAGGCCCGCACGCATAACAGACCAAATGGGAGTAAAAAAAAAATGGCCAAAGTGCAGTAAAGGGGGTTCATCTATTCTATACTATCAAGTTTGTCGTTAATACAAATCATATCCTTTAATCACAATCGGGCAAAACTTCGAATGCTGGACTTTTTGCACCTGGAAACTGTAACGGAAAAATAAGCTGTTGTTACAACTATAGACCCAATTAAGTAACTTACCGAAAAGCTTACAATGCAGCCGATCTTCAACATTCAGGTCAAATAACACGGGTCAAGTAAAGAGAACGGGACGAGCCCGAGCGGGACTTTGAAGGCAACGGATGACTAACTAACAACTTGTCATTACCTCTGTGAATCTGCGATCTTTGCCCTTATAAGTTACTCAGTTGCGGTTCCAAGACCTCATAATGCACGTTTTGGAAATCAGCCAACACAAAAGGAAGCAAAGCTCATATTTGCATAATTCCAACTTAAAAAGACATTACGCATTATATTCGCCTTTTACAGAATTCCTTGCATTATTTCGCCTGGTTAATCTATATGCAGCTAGACGCTGAGATCATCGCCTCCGTTCCCAAGCCAAGCCTTGACACATATCATCCGACAACAATGAGCAAGAACATAGTAAACGTCAATTACAGCATTACTCGTGTATCGCTGACTCAATCGTAGGCACATGCGGCATCGAACAGGGGACATGGTGCGCCGCTTATGAGAACACAATTACAATCCATTATATTCGCCTGAGACCTTGTAGGGCCAAGCTAACCAGCTAACCGGATCGCAGAGCAATGCGTAGCAGTCGGCAGACGAGGAACACAAGAGTCCGTGTCGAGGCAGACCCGGGGCACAACATTATGTCCCCCATCTCGTATTGTTTGTCACTCAGACGGATTTCACGGCGACAAATGGCCTCAGAGATCCAGGATAAACACGCCACGGCACAATGCCTCTCGTATAAAATTAAAACAACTCCAACTTAATAAGAGTTTAGTGAGCTAGTTATAAAGGCAATTTTCTAAACGACTGCTTGTACGACTTCATCCTATACGTTTGTTCGTCTTGAACGGCAGCAGAATAGTTCATTGTGGATACTTTAATGAATGTCGGCTCATGTGGGTGGAAACTTTCGTTCTTACAATCAACATGTGTATTGCTAATGATCATTATTTCGACAGCTTTGTTTATATATTCGAAAGTGAACAAAACACGTTCGCCCATCAAAATTAAACCGCAAACGTAAAAGTGTATCAAATTGCAAAGAGCTCATCATTATAATGTTCGGAACGAGAATATTGCGATGTTCGAGTGAAATCATGTAAGTTGGCAATTGCTACCGTTGCTATTAATGTCTGCGCTAAACATTTATGTATTCGGAATGGCCTTTTTCGTGTCACCCTACACTCATTATGCAATAAACAGTGACGATTTGCAACCTAAAGGGCAAGCGAGTGCGTACGAAATTGCGTCCAATTTTCCTCTCTCACACAATTGTAGGATTAGAGTTAAATTTATATGTCTGGCTTTTTCAAATTAGAGCTCTGGGCTTAATACCGTCTGTGGACTAGCAGCCATTCCATTTGTCGCCTAACCCAGGGCTATCGTAACAATAGGACTTTACCTTTAGCTTGGTGGGCTTAAGTAGACTCAGGCTAACTTTAACACCATCTTCGTAGAATTATTTGTTGCTGACTTTTTGCGTGGAGCGTGTGACTGCTTTTGTTTGGCAGTGGCACGCATCCTTCTTTTCTCTGAAAGAGATATGTAAAATAAAATTATAAAAGGATAAGTGTTCTTTTTCTTATTTGCAGCTTTGAAATAAGTTGATATACTGTAGATATGTAAAGTCACTAGTTCACTATAACGCATTTCATTCACGCTACGTTCAACCTCAGTCTGTTTCCTCATTTCATCACTATCCATTTTATCCACTATCTTTTCCTCAATTTATATTCACTCACTTTGAATAAACATTCTTCTTATGTAACGTACACCTTAGTAAAGTCAACAAAACCATCATAAATTAGTGCAGATCTTGGCAGATAAAGAACATATACATGACATTAAGAGGCTGATAACCTTTATTCAAACCGTATAATTATTGGAGATACCATTTGCCGAGACTACTAATGTTTAAGTACGGACGTGTGGTGGTCAGGGAAAAATGGACCTTGGTGGTATATAATAAGAGTGAAAGGTGTGTTGTGGAGGTCTGGGGTCCGTCAAGGCACTGCCGGCACGTAGCCTGCGTCGCCACCACGAATTGGTCTATAATTAAGAAATAAGTTGAGATACGGTTTTTAGCTGACTTTTTACAAAGCAACTTACGGGCCAACGCAATTAACCCGCCTTGTAAATTGAATGTTTGCTTTATAGTGATTAGTAATTAACTTTTAAGTTTTTATAAGAAGTAGGTACCTATAAGAAGCGTGCACGACCGCATTGATCTTATTGATGCTGATTTTGTTTTGTTTATAGCGCGCAACTCAATTTTGTACCCGGGGTATTAATTTAACCCGAGCTTTGTTTGTTTTTGTCGTAATTATAGTACGCTCAGCTACTCAAGTATTAAAATTACACACCGTTCGTGGTATGAAAGATGATCGATACTTTCCTTCGACAATATAGACATTTAAGTATATTTACAAGCATCGCATTATTCATACTTAGTACCTATATCATTTATTTCACTATTTTATGCAATTTGATCCCTTAAACGAAACATATACATATGATAAAAGAAAGGAGACCACTATTTTGAACACACATTCTGCTGATTTTAGTAGACATCACTTTTGACCTAACATATTATATTTAAATGGAATAGTCAAAACAGGGGAACATCGTGACGAAACTGGCATGTCCAAGAACTATAAATTCGAAGACATGTACCTTCTATCAACCTGCACTGGGCCCGCGTGGTAGATTATATAACCCATTCCCTCTCACAGAGGAGGGCTGGTGTCTCAGCAGTTTTAACATTATAGGCTGATTATGCTTCATAATTCATCATCATTTCAGCCGAAAGACGTCCACTGCTGGACATAGGTCTCCCCCAAGCGTCGCCACACTGATCGGTACTGTGCGTTTCGCATCCACCGGACTGCCGCAGCCTTGTCGCTCCACCTAAAATCAGGCCTTCTAACATTGCGTCTTATGGTACACGGTCGCCAATCTAGAACTTTTCCTTCGAACATCGTTCTGCGAGGAATGTGCCCTGCCCACTGCCACTTACATTCGGCAATTCTTCGGACTATGTCGGTAACCTTGGTTCTCTTGCCGGCCCTTGAATGTTTTCATTTCTGACTCGATCACGCAAGGAACCACCGAGTATAACTCTCCTCATTGCCGTTTGGGTGACTTTAAACCTTCTGATGAGTCCCATTGTGAGCGACCACGTCTTTGTGCCGCAAGTAATCACTGGCAACACAAACTGGGCATAGAATTTCGTCTTGAGACACCGTGGAAAGTTGGACGAGAAGGATCTTTTTTATGTTGTCTCAGGTAAACATAACCACAACTTCGAGTCTTGAGATTATGCTTAATCAAAACAGAATGCTTCAGTGGTAAAACAAGACGCTGATTCAATCTTCAAAGTTTTGCAACTTT
This sequence comes from Anorthoa munda, assembly GCA_945859665.1. Classification (NCBI taxonomy): domain Eukaryota; kingdom Metazoa; phylum Arthropoda; class Insecta; order Lepidoptera; family Noctuidae; genus Anorthoa; species Anorthoa munda. The sequence goes on along the minus strand of OX243911.1, from coordinate 11,753,774 downwards.
AGGGGGAATACCTAATAAATAGCCTAGGCTAAGCTAATACGGATGAAATCATAACACGACACAAAGGCACCATTTATCCATAAACGCTGATAACATACTTGGAGTACCTACTTCAGGCCAGATAACCTAATCACTTTCTGAGCTACACGGATGATGAGTAACTTTGATATCTGATAAAATATAGCGTCATTAACATTTCGCAAAATTGTTGGGAAATTAGTACAAGGTTTATAATTGTATGATGCATCGATGCATTCTAATCAAGAAGGTAAGTCTGATATGTTTTGCAACAAGGCTAGGGAACAGGCCACTTAGTAATAAAACAACAGTATAGTCGTATCGATATGATCAGATAGGGAAAGCTTCCTTCTAAACTAAGTCAAACATTAGCCAAATAATAGAACAGACAGAATCCAGAATAAGTAACGGTGAAGTTCATACGTTTCCTTCAAAACATTGAGCAGTTTATTCATCAGACAGAGGATGTTTCTCGCAGCAGTCGATACTTTTAGTTATCGCAAGTATATGCCGAAGGGTCAATGTTTCTAATGGACTGTATTGTTGATAGGTTGGTTGAATGGAAACAACTTGCTAGATTCAATAATCGTTTACTTTCATTGGTACAGAATATTAATTTATTACTAAAAACGTGTTAGCGCATGCAGCACCCAATTGGCAGAAAGGGCACTTGACATTCCTTTATAAACGAATTAAAAAATACAACAAAAAAAAAACATATAAGCTTTGTGTAGCCATCAGAGGCGACTTATAGAATTTCGGCTAAGTGTGGTGTGACTATAATATGACCGCACTGAGTTTTACATGAGCCTATAACCCAGTCTAACCTTCTCTAGCCTACCTTGTCGTTAACATCCTCAATAAACAACTAACTGCAACAAAAACAGCCACTCCATATTCTCCAAGTCGTGATAGATCGACAGGAAATCAAAACATTGTAAAAGAAGCGATACCCGCACATAACCATGCATATTTCATAGTCAACAATATCACAAAACACATAACATATCCCAGTTTCAATATTCGATCAATTAGCAATAAACCATTTCGTCGTAGGGCGGTCGCAATCCTGCATAAATTCAATTAGAGCAACCTCAGTGCCGGGCCACAATTCCCACTGCCTTTCGAGACATAACTATATGGAATAATTGATCGGTCGACGATGAAACCCGGGAAACCCTTTAGGAATTGATATCGGAAATTATTGTCTCATGCGCATGATATGAGTATATTTATTTGCAGTAAATTATTTGGTTTATGAGGCATCGCCTTGCCTGACGCGGTAGCGTTATGGCTTGTTGATATAGCATACGATCCCACTTCGAAAATCGCCTTGTGTTATTGTTTTTGTTTACACTCAATTTTCATTAATGATACTTGATAGGTAGTAGAATAAATGTATGCAGGGCTGCTTGGAAATAATAATACATAATAAAACCTTTATAACATGCATTAATTGTAAAGTTATAACATAGTAATTAATAAAACAGCGAATTAAATTTAGAACCGTACAAAGTCATATAAACATCATAAGTTAGAACACTTAATAACATATTTTTATTTATTAATTTAATTATTTAGATATGTATTTAATTATTAAATTTATGCTATTATTTAATTTATCCTTTCATTAAACTCATTCTATTATTTAATTTATTTAACTACATATTTAATTTCTGCTGCATACAGCTGACGCAAGGCCTCCCCCAAGTCCTCTCATTCTTTCCTGTCCCATGCCTTTCTCCACCACTTGCTTGTGTGTTTCGATATGTCATCCATCCATCTTGTTCTAGGTCTACCAACTCTTCTCATCTTATCTCTTGGAACCCATTCTGTAGGCATCTTTGCCCACCTTCCGCTTGCCATCCTGCTGACGTGGCCAGCCCAGTTCCTGGTTAACGTTTTTGTGCTTACCAGTTGACGCGACTGGAGAGTAAGATCCTTAAATACAGCTGTTAAACTTTGTTATTACTTTCACAGAAGCAAAGTTTGAATTAAAATCATTTCTAATGCCGTAGAATATAAAAGCGATTATAAAAAAAAATCGATTATGCCAAAGTTTTGCGCAGCCCCAATTTTTGGAAAAAAAATGGAGGATAATATTTTCCGAAACATAAAACTTTATTAAAGCAGTGGTTGGTAAATCCCGTACTTATCTTAATCTGCCATATTTGAATAATATTCACAACAGTAAAAATATGTAAATAAACTCGTGCTAAAAGCCAAAAACTATGCAATTTGACATTTTGTAGACCTTACTCTACACCAGCGCCCCTAGCGCAAAATTCAAATGCGGAAAATTAATTATATTTATTTATGTTTGATAGTTAAACCTCAATATACAACTTGTTCAAGTGAATTCAACATCATTTGAAACAAAGTGGTGTAGAAAATAGGAAAAAGTAAGATTTTCAGCTCTCAGTTAGCCGCAATTTGTGGGTTGCCAGTATACCTGCTACACCTGGCAACCCATGAATGGCGGTTAACTAGTTACATACGCACCCAAGATACAGGAGAAACTCTTAGTGTAAGACAAACATTAAATTAAAAAAAACTGAAGTGATCTATTCTACGAACAAATATCATTCATAAAAATCAAGTTTTACCAAAAACAAAATACATGCAGATTATTGCAGTGGGATCTCGAGTTAATTTGGTTTATTGAAATCGAATGGTAACTTGTTTTACATTGAGGAAGAGTGCAGTAAACTTGAGTTGATGATAGGCTCACATTAGATCATAAATAATCTATTGTTGAACTAGTCCTCCTATAAACCGTTATAACGATCAGTTCAAACTGAATATTGGCATGATCGGCACACTTTGGTGCTTGGTTTGATGGTGTTTCAACACAGGGAGCTGTTGTTAATATCGCATGCAAATATTCTCATATATTTTAGCAGCGGTCCAGGACAGCCTACTTGCTATCGATAAAATCCTCTGTTCTCATAAATAGATCATCATTATCATCATCAATGGTTTCAACCTGTTATTGTGAGTGAGTACTGTAGTACATTTTTTTCATTATCTTTATCATCAGCCTTTTATGTTTCAGTCATGTTCTGTTTTCAGTCAAAGTCAAATATATTTATTTCAACAAGGCCAATAAGCGGCACTTTTGATTGTCAAAACAATTAAAAATAAAATTTACATGCAATAAAAATTGATTCTACCGTGCATTCGGAAAAGTAGCTTGTTATGGAGAAGAACGCACAAGAAATTCTATATTTACTCTTTTTTTTAAATTGGTGCTTTTTTCAATATTTACATAAGTACATACATTAATAAATTCATATATGTGAGGACGATGCACCCAGAATAGCACTACATACTATAACTACGTACAGGTACAAAGTATTAAAAGCATTAACAGGTAAATTCATTAATTTGATAAATAGGAACATGGTTACAAATACTGCAAATATTACAAACATAGGTAAAATACCTGATTCAACAACAACGGACTCTGACTTGATCTGAATCAAGTCAGAGTATAAATTAACAAAATTAGTTTTTTTTACACTAAAGATTGAGGAGCAGGACCAGCATGTTTCCAAGCATTCTTATCTTGAATATAATCGTCAAATTTATAATATGCTTGTTTACAAAGTGTGCTAATAACTAAAGTTTTAATTTACTTTCATTTAGTTTTAATATGTCAACATGTATGTAAATATTTGTTAAGGAAATAAAAGGCTATATTATTATCCTTTATTCATGAAATTTCTTATTATCTACATTTTTAAATATTTTTATAAAATAAATAAAAAATAAAATAAAAAACTGAGGCCCTCCGGTATCGGGAACAGGGTCCAAGCTACCGGCACTCAGGGCTCCAGAGAGAGGAACTTCCTAACAATGCAAGCCGTGTCCAGCAGTACTGCTTTCTGGATCAGGCTCTTGACCCAGCCGCAGAACGAGAGCCTCCTAAGGTGTTGGTCGAGGCTCGTAGCTATTAAGCCATTGGCTGACACGACTATCGGTACAATAATCTCTGTGTCCATACCACATCCCACATGTCGACAATTCGCGAGCCAAGTCAAGATACTTGATTTGCTTATCTTTCTCGGCTTTCACGAGGCTCCCGTCATGCGGGACGGAAATATCAACAATCATTGCACGCCTCTTGATTCGGTCCACCACCACTATATCAGGCTTATTAGCGATAATAGTCCTGTTAGTGATGATGGACCGATCCCAGTACAATGTGATATTGCCATTCTCGAGAACTGGGTCGGGCACATACGGCACCTCCGTTGCCACAAGAGTGTATTTCAGAGCAAGTTGCTGATGGATAATCCTGGCTACAAGGTTGTGCATATGCAAGTACTCTTCGTTAGCTAGACGAGAACAACCAGAGATAATGTGGCGGATCGATTCACCCGGGCGGTGACATGCGCGACAGATGTCAACCGTGCCATCTTTCATAATAAATCTATGGTAGTTATTCGTCATGATAACTACGTCCATAATTACACAGATAAAACCTTCGGTTTCCCCAAAGAGGCCACCGAAACGCAGCCTGGCTACGGACGCTGCTTGGTCTACATCGGACCCATGTAGGGCCCGGAAAAAGCGTCCATGAAGCTCCTTACTCTCTTATTATTATTATAATTATATCACAAGATATATTGTTATAGAATTTAACACAGTAACCCAAGAAAGATGAGTGTACTTTAGTTAGTCTATAAGATGGTTGATCTAACTTATCTTTATTTCTCGTATTACAATTGTGAGACGTCACTGACTTTACTAAAGATATGTATTTTTCCTTACATACATAATATTTTCATAATTGAATTGGCAAGAAACTGTCATAATATTAATATTTTTAAATAGTTCTCTAAGAGATTCTCGGTGACATAACTTATATATGGCTCTGACAACTCTCTTTTGCAATATAAATATGGATTCAATGTCAGCCGCCCGACTCCACAGTAAAATACCGTATGACATAATGCTGTGAAAGTAACTAAAATAGACCAAACGCGCGGTTTAGTGAGAGGGAATGGGTCGTAATCCAACACGTGGGTCCAGTGCGGGTGGGTAGATATCACATGTCTTCGAATTTTTGGTTCTAGGACACCCGGTTTCCTCACGATGTTTTCCTTCACCAAGGAAATCAAATAGTTAACTCAAAGTAACGCGCCTGCCTGGAGTCGAGCTCACGATCTACAACTTGTAAGTCACGGCCGTTACCACTGGGCCACCACTGCTCTTATAAAGGGCCTTTCAACAAGGACGGGTCGCATGCAGCAGAGTCATTAAAAATTGGACCTGTCGGATTCGTGCCACCATACGAAGCCGCGGCGGACATTTGAACGATGTCATATTCCATCCATAATGGCATAAATGGGCCTTTTAAATAAAAAATAAATTTCGTTAATATCACACACACATCTTGTTTTATTCAATTTTAACATCGACCCGTCCTTGAAAGACCCTTTATATTAATACATTTATTTTATGCTAAAACGACTGCAGTTATTGCCTTAACACTTATAATGACAGCTCTAGCTTTAGCTCGCTGGAATTTCACATTTTGAAAAGTTAGACGTTCCGCCCCTTTTTACTGAACCATCTAGATGAACAATAGAAGTGCTGACCTAAATTCACAGGTGGTATTAAATCCCCATATTATTAAACACAATTCAATACACGTATAAAATTTTATTGCATTCATACTGCACCAGAATTAAAGATCACAATATTGCCCAAGTCGTGTGTTCGTGAATATTACAGGATCGCACGCGCCGACAGCACACGCATTGCATTAATCAGATTCGCTGATAACACTCATGTTAATAGTGTATTCATTGGACGTATTGCATTGCACTGGGATTTCCTTTGGTTTTTCTTCGGAAAGAGTGACGTCATCGGAAGGATGTCACACCTTCTTTTTCTAATTGAGCAACTTACACATTTATTTGCTTGATTATATTCTGTGTCGTATAGACCTTCAGTACATACTGGGGGCTGCTCTATTTTAGTTACTTTCATATTATAATGTCTTACGGTATCTTACTATGGGGAAGAGCTGCAGACATTGAGTCAATTTTTATTCTGCAGAAACGAGCCATCATCGTACATCATGTACGTGAGAAAGAATTTACATCTTTTGAGTAAAAATGGCGACAGACATTATTATGTTATTAGAAATAGGGACCAATTAGTTCAATCAGTTTATAGACTGGCTAAAGTAGCCTCATCTTTCATGGGGTACTGTATAAAATGTTAGTAGTAGTTTAGTTGAAATAAAAATAAATTTGATTTTGATACTCAAAACTTTCCTTTCAAACGATGACGAAGAAGGACTATAAGCGAAGGTACAATCACAGTTTATAAGAACTAATCCAATACTCAAAAGATTTCCCATACAATCGCAACTATAAGACCTGGAAATTAATCTGAAGACATCACACTGTGATCTATGTTTCCAACCGTTTGCCCAACGACGTATCTAATGAGATTCTAAACGTAACATCGCTGGTAAGTTGTTTTTCGTATCAAAGGTTTCTGAGACCACCTCCGTTTTACAGGAAAATCAACAGCCACAGGAATCAAACATAGCTATACTACAAAACTAATCACGTTCAAGTCAGATTTACAAGGACGGCAATAAAAAGGTCTTAAAATTAAATCAGTACAAAGGCATAAAGTGTTTTGAAATATTCCGACGAAGGAACTTCCTGGAGGTAAGATCTAGCCGATCAGTTTTATGACTACTAGCAATGAAAGTTTAAGGAGAGAAATAAGATACATTTCCGTCTTCTAAGATTCTGTAGCTATAAAATATTTACTATCATAATTGTGCGGCGGAATCAATCTATAGGCTTACACCTTCATGGCAAGCGGCTTTCTTACATGCCTGAATTTTACGATCAAAGACGGCATCCTGATCGTAGTATGATTTATTGGCAAAACTATAAGAATGCTACTAAGCATCTTTTATGCCATCCCCTAGCAATATTTGATGCTTTCTGCAGATGAAGAAATCAAAAATCAAAATCAAATGTTTTTTATTTCACATAGGCCTACATGGGCACTTATAAAACGTCGACAAAAGGTGCACGGTTCGGGTTTGTCGTTTCCTATGGAGAAGAACAGGCAAGAAACTCCACGGTTACTCTTTTAAAAAAAATTGGTTTGTTTTTACAATATTTCCATGTTACAGCATTAGTGCTTAGATACGGGGGACAACGTAGGCCCGACAATAAGTCGTAAGAAACTAAAAAAAAAAGTTTGTATAAACGAGATAAAAAGTTAACAAGCATCTAGAAATCTAGAAGGCCTACAATGTTCACTTCACACATTCACAAAACAATCGGTAAAATAATCTATACAAAGGTAAGTCTATGAAAATTAAGTTAGGGATATTGGATTCTATTCGAGAGCTAAAAACACAGCAGTGTCAGACTAAAAATAAGGAAAAGTTCGAAAATTGAGAAGAGGAAGTAGATATGACCATGCAATGGAAGCAGGCCAGCACCAGCAGGCAGAACTCGTGCACAAAAGTGATTATTTTGTATCTAATGTCTTCCGCAAACATCTTCCGTGTATTACGTCTTTATTGTTTTAGTAATTGTCCATCAATAGATACTGACCAATCACGATTTTTGCTATGATGTAATGAACAATTTTTGAAAACCATAACACGTGATGAAAAGTGCAATCTGCACGTCATATTAAAAGCCAAAGAAAAAATCGCAGTAGTCAAAGCAAACAAAATACAGCAGCATAGTAGTGTCACGGAAGAGGGAAGCCTCTTGAGAGTACAACACAACATACATCTCCCGCCGCTGAGCCCGCCGCTCCATTTATTTATTTATGGAGATTATTATCGTGCGTAATAATTCACTAAGTTTCAATTGCATAATGACGGCGGACAGGGCTACTAGGCCTGCTAGCTAGCGCTCTGGGCGGACGCTCCGACTAGCGACCACAGATAATCTTCCACGCGAGGACTATTATTAAATAGGGGGCTGTCAGTGAAACGGCAGGCCGCCTCCTAGCGCGATCCCGCGATGTTATGTCCAACTTGTAAGACTGGCAACATCGAACAGCGGAACATTCGTATTTTAAACACTTGATTAACGTTCCAATGCGTTCAAAATGTATTACTACAACATGGGTATCGGTAAACATTAGTCAACACTGGAATCTAGATATTTTAGATTTATGAACTGAAAGACGCTGTTCCACTTGTAGAAACAAGATAAGATATATGTTGAGATAATCTTGTTACGATATTCGTAAATCAATGAGATTTCGATCAAATCGATCATATCTGTCTCAATGTTATCTATGTAGATGTAGAGTTTACGCGCAGAATTTCAATGCCAATCGTTTTAACCGTTTAAAATAGAACAAACAGTTGCACGGACACATTGAAGACTCCAATAATGGGTGGTAGAAACAACTTCAAAACGGACTCTCTTAGACGCGATAAAGCGTGACTCCATCAGCAATGAACGCCGGTAACCCATTACAAATCTGTTTTATTGCTTTACAAAAAGTTGGAATTTCACGGAACAAAGAAATTGCGAGAACGTGTGAATGATAGAAAGTAGTACTATTATTACGGATATCAACAGCTAAGTAACCGCTCGTTCGGCCATCAACTAGTTGACGCCCTTTAAATATTTCGAATTCAATAGAAATTACTGCACGCCACCACACCACAGACAATGAATGAGCTTGTGAAACAGTGAGTAGAGCTTTAAAGTCAGCGGTCACAACGGATGGTCCACGTGAAAAACCAACAACGATTTCACACAGGAAAACTACATCATTCACAAAATAACACTAAACCACCAACGTTGAGGGAAGTAAATCTCTGTTATGAAAACTCCTGTACCGTTATCTGACATTGTTGTATAAGCACGCTCGTTTAGAAGCCGCACGATGGAGCTCCCAACACTACATTCCCATCAGTACGGCATCTCGCCGAACACCGTTACCTAAACAGATATTAATCATAATTTTCACTGACGCCTGCTCAACTATTTTAGATGATAGTTATTAGCTCATTTTGATTGTGACCCGACTGTGTGTGGGCAAATTTGAGAGAGCAGCTACTGGAAAATTGCCGTGTGACATCTAAGGGGTAATGGATTTAAAACTGCTCTCTGAGACACCTTTGAATAGCAAAATAATCACTTCCTGCACAATTACGTACACGGGCATTACGACAACTTGTCTTGCTACTTTAGACAGATTTGTCTTAAAACTTTTATCATACTTGTAATTTGGGTTGATTGCTATTCTAAAACATTATCTTGGCTAGGAGAAATACGAACTTTTATTGACTGTAACTTCGTTCGATTCATTTAATCCGAGGAATCCTTGATGGGAATGCGGACATCAAGTGAACAAACAAAGCTGGTAAGAATGCGAAGGAATCCGTCGTAAAATCTACACGTTTTTATGTTTCATAATTGTCTTACGCTCCACGCATATCACGGGAACATATATATATTAATAGGAGCACAAAATGGTGGATTTGTTTAACAAACACTTTGGTCTAAGATACGATACCATAGTAACAAGTTGGATAATCTAAGCTTCTTTTCAGAAATAGATTGACAATAGCTGCAGAGGATCATGATGATAAAATTTTATGACAAAGACGAAATTTTACGGTTCACACATTGACCCTGGATCGTGTCACGACTTTTCCTTATTGTTAGTGGTCTGCCAAAACTAAGGGAAACAAAAAATATGATCACCACGTCATTCATATCTATTAGACCTTCATAACCGATACGAAGATTGCAGAGTCAGAATATATATCAAATTTTATGACTCATCTAATCGCCAGTTTATGCAGCGAATTATCAAATATTTAGTATTAATTTGCTAATAGCCACTAAGCGACTATGATTGAGAAATACCAGACGTTTTTGTATCACGCTCGAGGCGAAACAACATTTTAAAACAAATTAATTTAGCTACGAGTATCTTAACTGAAGAGAAGACGGTACGACGTATATATCAAATGAATTGACGGGTACATGGTCTTAATGGATTTCAAATTCAATTGGTGACTAGGCCCAGTTGTGTTCGGGATTTATTCGGGATCAATCAGTTCAATTAGAAGGAGGCAATTGTCATTCTTGGGGCTTGTTTAAATGGACTTGCTCAATGCACTTACGAACAAATTTCTTTTATCTCTGAACAGACAAATTATAGGACAGGCTCGTTATATACCTAGACAAGATAAAATTACAAATTTAAAAAACCCCCGATTTTAATTTTTATTTCATGCTTTTTAAACTACATAATATAATATACCTAGTAGAGAACACGATTCAATCGACAATCTATCGAAACACGTAATAATGACATGATATCTTGCGAATCAATCCAGATTCAAAAAGTAAAATGCGAATAACTTTTGAACGGCTAAACCAATTTTATTCAAACATAGCTAAGAATACTCTCAACAAAGCCACCTTTCAAAAAAAAAAACTAAATCAAAATCGGTTCATCCGTTTAGGTACTATGATGCCACAGACAGACACACAAATATACAGATACACAGCAACACACGTCAAACTTATAACACCCCTCTTTTTTCGTCGGGGGTTAAAAATGGAAAATCGGTAAAAGCAGAGCATAAATCTTACTAATATTATAAATGCGAATGTTTGAAAGAAAGAAAGAAAAATATGTTAATTGGCATTAAAAACAAAAACAACTTCAAAATAAAAATAAAAATTAATTAAAACTATAAATACCATAAAAAATACCAATCGAATTGAGAACCTCCTCCTTTTTGAAGTTGGTTAAAAAGGGCCTCAGCTCAGCATAATGCCAAATGGTAATACAGAGTATTCCACCTGACGCTGATTTTCAGCTGCAGCCCACGAGTTTGGATGCGTGTAGGTATGTTTGTTACTCAATCACGCCAGAACGGATATGCATGAAATTTGGCGCAGAGATAGATAATAGTCAGGAATAGCAGTTTTTATGCTGGACATATGTTCCCTCGGAATAATTTTCGCGGGCGAAGCCGTTGGCAGAAGCTAGTTAAAGATAAACTGGACGACCTCTCTAATTTGTTTAAATTAATAAATGAATTATTTACCTCATTATTATTTTCTGCCTTTATTTTATTTATTTTCTGGCATCCTAAAGTTAATTGGGAAATTTTACTGCAGCGAGAATGACGTCTTGAAGATAGGTCAACAACATATGTTAGCAGATCATCAAACGGTGACCCAAGCCTGCAATGAACGTCTTCAATATGAGAGAAGTAACTACTACGTTTTTACCTTTAAGAAAACTTAGCTCTTTAAGGCACCCATATCATACTAAAAACAGAAACTTTTATTAACAAAATGGGAAATATTTAATCATACCAAAAACCATGAAATCTTTAAATTATTATTTTTAATATCTTTCAGTATTTATTAAACACTATTCGTCATAAGGAATCCCAGACACAATAGCATCAAAGGCTGCGTCGAAACCACCTTCAATTTAACTGCGTCACCAATTATTTATCAAAATGCCGCTAAATATCCGTGGAAACGATTAAACAAAAATTGCATAACGAATCTGCAACGATTACAGTATATTTTCTTATGTGAACATGACTTACTGTATAAAGTATGAATGTGACAAGCTAGAATATCCGATAAGTTGTGATGAAGTTAACGCAAACTTCTGACAGACTAAGTTGCACTGGTTAAGACTGGTTGAATACATTTTCAACAGCCAATCACAGCATATAACGCGTGCTTGACAATTTGTTAGATTAATTCTGCGACAATCTAGAGGTGAGAAAATAAGTTCAATAATCAATAATATTTTAATATTCATCCTTTTGACAAATCCTCTTAGTCCCTTGCAAACAGAGGCATTTTTTATAACGTTCCAGTTTATATAGTTTTTTTGGGATGGAATGTTATCTCTTAGTTAGACCTTAAATAAGAGTAGGTACTTCGTTATTGTCCCACTAAAGGTCCACATCTCCCTACTCTCCTTTTACTTATCTGTATTGCGTTGGAAAGCCTCTCACCAGGTGGACTGATGACCTGGTGAAGGTTGCGGGCTTTCGCTGGTTGCGAGACGCACGGGACCGGTAAATGTGGCGACGTTTGGGGGAGGCCTGTGTTCAGTAGTGGACGTCTTTCGGCTGATATGATGATGATGATGATTGAGCTGCTAAACACCAGCTTATTAAAAAAGAACATCTCAAACCTCCAACTCCTCCTGGATTTGAGCTCAACTGAAACGTTAGAAAGTTCATAAACTTATTGCAACATAAAAAAAATCCGGAAAGGGTTTGTATTATTTATACTCAAAGCTCTAAATATTGCGGTAGTGGCAAGACTAGCAAGTCAGGACATGCGGCATCATCCGATGCGGCCACTTGATTTAATTGAATTAAATTGAAACAATCGATGGCAGTTGACCAGCGGTTGGTCAGCTACTCTCAGATTTAGCTACTTTTATAACGTGAATGGGTAACGAAAGAATGGATATTGTAGGTTGGTTAGCAATTAATTTTCATAGTAGCTTTTTGGCAGTTCGATTTGCTACACGTCTATTGCCTCGTGCTGAGCTCAAAGTCATGAGCTCAAGGCAATCAAAACAGAATCAGAATTAAAGTCTCCGCTGCCAGATAACGAAAAATATGTCATTGATGCGACCTGTACCAAAAAGTATAATTACGTAACTTGATAATATGATTTTTTGTTTATGATAAGATATTTTGATAATTTTGGTCTCAAATGAAAGGTATAGGCATAGAACATTTTATCCGTTTAAATCATGTAAATCTATCTCCGCGTCTATGAGATATTATCTCATTACTGAAAATAATTGTTATAATTTCGTACTTATGTTTCATCAGACTAGTAAGTACCTACCTAAATAAACACAACTGAACATGGTTTTGACCAAAATGTTTTTTATTCATGCCAAGGGAAAGGGTTAAGGAAACCCCTTACCACGAAACGTTTGTTTTGACCGTGTTAGCGACACTGCCTTTACATTTATTTCGTATCGTTTTGAAATATTGGAATACATTGGTAAACAGATGTTAATGACTTTTATTTTTTTGTTATCTGGCGGTGACTTTAGTCAGAAGATTCCGAACACAAACGAGAAACGCTGAAAAACTGACAGAAATACGAATTCATTGACAGATATGCGAAGAAAGAAAAGGAAGGTAGCGGAGAACGGAACATGAAATCGTGTTCCGATGACCCAAGTAAAGTGGAACAAGTTCAGGAAGATGATAATGATTAACGGAAATGCCACCTTTTATTCCAAACATTTATTAATCTGTGAGTAAGCTGATTGTTCGCGGATGCACACAAATAGGCTATCTGATCTTATCTCGAGATACCAAAATGCTAACGACCTTTTATTACGAACGCAGACAACAACAACAGAAATATGCAACCAATTATGCGGTTATGTCATCACAACGTTATTCGTGCATATGTGGGGCCGAAAATAGCGCTCACACACAAACATGCGCGCGCGCACACTGAATGACGCGAGAAAAACAAAAGACAGCTTTTATCAACGCATCCGAATGACTAACACAGCTGAAAAGATATTTTTAAAAGTCAATGTCGATGCTCAAAAAACGCTAGCGTTTCTTCTCATTGAATCGCTTCATAACAAACATTTCACGACAGTGTAACATCTTATTCACCTCCACTCTGCGTCTCGTTGCTTTTTAATACCCCCGAGGCACTAATCGTCGTACACTGTGCCTCCTACAGCTGCTATGCGCTGTAATTGCTCACATATCAATCCACAAAGAGTAAGTGCCAACTTAACATCCGCTTAAAATAAACAACCTACTTTGTTCAATATATTAGTCGTTACTTTTATTAAGATAACGTTATTACAAAATCTATTACTCTATGGCTCTCTGTATATTTATGGAGAACTCAAACGAAGGACAAAAATATAAATGTCGCAGCGAAATAACGATATCTGTATCGTTTAAATAACAAAAGGACATCGATACTAACGCATATCCGGGCGAATCGCCACGTTCAGGCCTTTAAATGCAACCGATAAAAACATTACTCGACGCTCTCAATAAATACACATTAATGTCCTGGAGCATTCTGGTTTACATTCCGTGCGGTTTCCAACGAGTTTTATAAAAGCTCCGTACGGCCGCACACGCAATTACAAGCGCCTCTTTGCGGTACAATCAATATTTATTCCCTTACGAGACAATACAGGGCACACGAGTACATTACTGCGCCGGCTTCAGACCACGAACATGCCATGTTTGTGAAGCCGGCAATCAATTCCCGACTCGAAATTTCGTTCACGTTACAAGCGTAGCGATTTATGTAAGGGTGGGCGCACACTGGCCGGCCCGCAGAGTTCGTGTCCGTGCATAAATAACCCACCGTGCAATCTTCCAAGTTAATGATATTGCGATACATTATCATTTCAAATCACTCATTTTGTTTTTCGCATCGATGTCAGCAATAAATGGGCTTTCAGCGAATTAATAAAATAAGTGATGTGCTGTGCAACAAAGTAAATGCATAGTGATTGTTTTCGCTTTCAATTAAATGTTCAATTCATGGGTGTTCAGAGAATAAAAGTAAAAAGGAATTAATTGCGCCGACAAGACAGAATAAAGGCAATCATAAAATAAACGGATAAATTTTATGGCGCGGAAAACAATGCGCTCGATTCGAACAATCGAAATCGTCGATGCAATACGAAGGGATGTTGAAGTGAAAGCGCATGCGCTGATACAAGAAAAAGCCTCGCGAGCCAACCAGTTATTACACTAATCGCAGCGATATAATTCCCGAGTCAACTTAAACACAGGTTCCTTGCAGATCGAAATGCAAACATGGCGGGCGCTTTGAGCGCTACAGCGCGGGAACTGACGAGCGCGGCTTCTCTCCTACGAATTTTGTAATACTTTGTACAATCAATTAGTAACTCGTTGGAATAGAGATGTTTCCTGGGTAAAAAAAATATAATTCTATTTAGTCCGTCGTCAGTGAGATTAATAAATAATATTGGACACGTATTTTTTTGCTCAATGCATCAATAAAAATTGACAAAGTTAAAGCGCATCAAAGTTCAGGAGTGGGGGCTTGGCACGTCACTAAGGCAGTATAAAATGTACTAACGGCGTGACGTCACACGATATTTCAACGCATTATATCGTCGTCACTTTACGATTACATGTCAAAAGAAAAAATACGTGTCCAATATTTTTTACTTATCTACCTGGCGGACAAATCTAATTTTCAGTAAACTACCCTATTGCAATTCATTAGCTACATATACCCACTACTGCTAATTATGACAACTGCATTCTAAAGGTCTATCCACACATATCAGGGCCGTGCCCGGGACGAACTCGTTCAAACACGTCCGTGCACGGGACGTGCCCGGGCCCGTGCACGGACGTGTGTGAACGATGTCATATAAAATGTTCCCAACGTAATTTTTTTGAGCCCCTGACGGGACCCGGCCCTGTCACGTCCCGGGCACGCCCCTGATATGTGTGGATAGACCTTAATTGGGTAACATTCATGAAATCGATCGCAAATATCTATCATTTTGACTTTGCAACATATTCGTTGCGTGTTTTACGATGTCGAGTAGACGGATTTTTAAAACATATGAAGCAATTAATGATATTAAAGCGCGTGCGCGAGCGCATTGAGCTATCAAAAAATCGATCAAGCTATCGCAATCATAATGCTGAGCTGTTTTACAGAAGTTTTTTCTGGAACAATATCAAGTTTGGAATAACAACTTTCTTTATGAGTACGGCCGATTTCTTAATTGAGTATTTTGAATTAAGAATGTCTCAAACCCCACTTAAATGCCAAAATGTGACAGGTTTTCAAGTTAAATTAGAGTTTGACAAAAAATTGGGGGTTAGTCTTTAAACAGATTTAGCCGTACCTACATCTCTCTTTACTACGAAGTCTTAGGCATGACTTCGTAGTAAAGAGAGATGGAGGAGTGGAGCTTCGTTACATATTAAATAATGTAGAAACTAAGGTACATAATGTCCATCACATGGAATGCAAATGTCCCTAACAAAGAAACTAGCCTGATAGGCAATACAGTCGTGAGTAGCACTAGCGATAGGTGAGTAAAAAAATATCCAAAAGAAAATTCATTTAAAAAAAATACCCTCACTAAAATGGGGATCTTCTCATCTTTTATAGCATTCAGCATTCACATTAAACAACCCGCACGTACAGTCGCACCCAGCCCGTTTCGGTCCATCAAAACGCAGCGCGAAATTCGCAAGCTTCGTTTTATCGCGTTCGCGCCAGAGTTATCTGGCCGAAGCGCCTGCGCAGCGCCCCGGTACAAAACGGTTGCTCGATACAACTCTTTATATCCCCATAAACGTTTTACATGTTATTTATCACGATCTTAGTGGGTGACCCACTTAATTTATGACGCTAAATATTATAATCGTCTTAATGTAACTTGATATTGAATAGTGACTCTATAATGGTCTGACTGTTGGGTTTTACAGGACTTGTGAATATTTTGTTGAGAAATTTTTAGTTCTAACGGAATATGAACAAGTCACAGATGTTATTTATGTTGTTATCTAAGTTAATTCTACCGTATAATTAAGCAAAGCTCCGAATCCGTCGACTACATTATTTATGGTTACGCATATAAATTATAATGCGAATGTATTCGTAACACCTCGCCGGCAAAGATGACGTTTACGACCGATGTGGTATCCAAATATTTATTGGCTTAGAACAAATTAAAAGTATAAAATTTTTATGTTGAGGAACTAAAGCCTCCAAAAAGTATAATCATGCTGTCACTTGAGCACCAAATCCTGTTTATTATTGGTATGGACCCACTTGTCTCAGTCACCCGGAGTGAATTTTAATGAAATTCACCTTTACAACTCGTATAATTCCTTCTATGTCTATTCGGTAACAGTTTATAATGCGAGCTTCGTAATAATCTTATTCTTTTTATGATTTTTATTAATTATATATGCCGCATATTATTTTATTGGATAATCCGCCTAAACACCCAGAACATTGGAAGCAATTTGAATTATAAAAATTTAATTAATTCAAGATTTTGGATTTAGAAACAAAAGTGTTAATACCATTTAAGATATAGCGGAACGCGCAGTCAATTCATCGGATTAACTTCGCACAGAAACAGAATCAAATATAGAAACGGAAATTACAAACAATATATCATAGATAGACCTCCTAGCATCTGGATTAAGTTTAGGCAATTAAAAAGATGTTCTTTTAAGGGTAGCTATTAAAGCGTGAAATATAGCTTGGGAGGCGGCCATGGCCACACAATTATTCGCTTAGACCCCCACAGGGGCAACCTCACAGTACAGGACTATATTTAAAATTTATCACTTGGTTATTAAATGTCGTCCCACATATAAATTACTGTCTGTAAACCTCGGTATTGGCACGATTACTGCACGAGTGATTTTGTATCTAGTTTAATTGGAATTATTAATTTCTAATTGCCTTCTTCGATACTTAATCGACTTCATCTAGTTAATATTAAGTTTCATAAATAGCCCTGGGAGTAGTTGGTATCATTTGTTATTTTCCTGTTACATCCTTTCCATTAGTTGGTATATTGCCAATATGGGCTTGACTTATGTTGTTTTCTGGCAATATACCAAGTGCATTAACTAAGCATACGATTTTTATCAAAGTTTGTATTACAATTAAAAGTCAAATTTAATTATTTTTACAAGATTTTCAATGACATATTTACCGCTACAACAATGTCATACCAAACTTATTAACTACATGCCGAAGTTAACACTCAAAGAATTAAAAAAGCATGACGTAGCGCCCTCTCGCGTTATCTCGCTACACAAACTGGTCAGCTGAAAACTGAAAGGTTCGTATTTAAACTCGCACTGTCGGACTGTTTTCAGTAGTGTAGCGCTACGCACATCATATAGCTACGGAACTGACGACGTTTGAGCGCTACGAATCTGTGAATTAATGGCGTTTGAAGTTGAGGAAATGTTAGTATATGAATATATTATTTAGTTTATTTTATTTGTTTAGAACTCATACTTTATTAACTTTTTAAATATATATAAAAATGCAAGTACAGTCTTGGTCGTTTAGTAGATAAGTAATGTTTTAATTTTCAATATGCAATGTGGGTACTTTAGAATACTTATATCCTTTGAATTTCTGCTCCTACTTCTCTTTAAGCTAGAAGCTGTCCTAAATATAAAACTTCAGAGCCTTCAATTGTTCTTCATTCTATGTTCTCAACTTTCTTTCAAACTAAAATGTATGAATCAATGTAGATATGCCAGTGCTTTGCTATTGTCATTCAGAAATCATCATCATCTCCGCTACATATTGTTTATAGTTTGATATTAGTAGAAGTTCTATCTTCTGTGGTTACATCAACGTTAAAATATTTAATAACATTAATATTAATCACTATCGTGTCACCTATTTTTCACCTCATAGCTTCGTGCTGCCTGCAAACACTGTCAAGATCATTAATGCCAACAACTGCCTACGTATTTTATAAATCTTAACCTGTTTCACTAATTAGATAGACGCCTCCTACTGTGTCCTAAACACACCGCGACAAATTATTCATCCCCGCTAAGTTTTGAACTTGACGTCCGTTCCTCTACAAGGCCAACGGGGCAGGCAACAAGGCTACTAAACAGGTTTAGTCAAACGTAAAATTATAACTTCCAATGCAATCTCTGCAAGTTCGCTTTCATCGCAAACTACTAAGGACAAACGTACAGGTGGCTCCTACCTTACACGGCATCGTATTTCGTTCGATTGTGTATCGCGAATTGCGATCGAAGCTTTCCGGTCGGAACTGGGTTGCACGCCCATCGTAAGCCATTGTGAGATCCACATTAATTGGCCTCAGCCGCAGTCATTTAATATCTCGTAATGCGCTCGAAAAAACACAAAAAGGCACCCCGAAATCTCCCAAAGCTTCAACATCCGCGCATTGAATGCGCACGGAGTATAAACTGTAATGCGATATTTTCGTAAGCGATTTGTTGGCAATAGCAGATGGGTGTGTCTCGAAACAGGAAATAATTTCGAACTTGTTGCCACTGACTGATCTGTCTGCTTGTGTTCGTTTTCTTAACAAACCACGTGTATTTATCTTGGAGTTTCTTCCATTGAAACATGACTACTTGTATACGTAGTTATTATATTCAAGCTCGCTGTAGTAGGGGACCGGGGAGTATTGAATTTCGCATATAAACACCATCTGCTGCTGCGTTTGTGTTTTGTGAATTTTAAAGCTACTGTAAACTATGTTGCACAAGTGTTACTGTCTATGCAGTTTATGCCTTGGGACTACAGACTCTAATTTATTGTTTTGTTTAATGTTAAATTACCAGAACTGTCTTCTCTTAATCTTGAGTGAAGCGTCCACGGAATGTCTAGGATCATCTTTGTCTTTAACATACGACAAAGTAGTGACGCTAAATTATTCAAACGAACACTGGTAGAAGTTTATTCCTGTCAAATCTTCAAAAAACACCTCGTCTATTCGTGTGCACACATTTGTTTAACGGGACCCATCGCTAACTAACTTACCGTTCAGGTAAAAGATAATATTTTTTTCGACGCACGATCTCCCCGCATTCGTGTCTCTACGCCACGACGAGGGATTATTATTTTAGTAACATCTGTACGAGTAACTCTAACTAGATACTAATAGATAACCACTGATGTTTTTATGCGATCCCGCTTTTTAATCTTTTGTATCGGGTCGTACACCAAATGTGCATTTTTTATTTATAGGGGTCCGTTACAATGGGATATGTATTGGGGTACTACAGTCGGATATACAATAAAATGAATGATAGAGGTCGCACTTGTGACCACTTGTCGCTAATTGAATTTTTTATTAACAATAACAAACAAGTGCGTGGAATTACACTGACATTTGCGTATCGTCCGCTGACAAAAGGCCTGCGAGCAAATACACGAGAATCAATTAAATTAAATTGATTGGTGGTAGGTACTTAATTATTAGATACAGTTGCAGTTGTTAATGACATTTGGAAGCGACAGGACGTCCCCAAAGTTCCAATAAGCTGCTGCTAATTACGTAATCCAAGTACCGTGACCGAAATAAAAAAGCTAGAATAAGTGGAGCATTGTGGCGGCAAACGTAAAGGGAATGTGGATCCGGGGAGACGAGGGACGAACGTCACATTCTCAGGAGCGGAGTAGTTTAGTTCTTGTATTTTTTTTGGGATGATCTAGGATGGATGGAGTATAGTGAATTAGCTGCGACGAATCCCTTGGTCTTTGTCGCAGTCAAAGAGATATTTTTATACATGGAGACGGTAAAGCTTGTACTAAGCTGATTACTAGTCGCATTTTGTAAGACACTTTAATTCTACAAGTGATGCATTCCTGTGTTTTTGGAGACTTCAATCTAATTGAAATTAATATAATTTTAAATCCCAAAGAAACAATCTCATTTAAATAATAGAAAGACTATTACTATGTCTAACATAATCAGTTGGATTCCTCTTTCAACCCTACACTTGTTATTGCGGGGTAGTTTTTAACGAACCACGTATTGTACCGGGGCATGCCAGTCTGCCTCATAATCAATGTATTCAATTTCATCCACTTATTCTTTTTTGTGATACACCCCCCAATTTATTCGCATATGCCAGATTTTTAGCTAACCACATTCTGTTATTTTAAATTAATGTTTGATATGGCTTTTTATATTTCTGTCATTAGATAGATAGAATATATTATATATATATATCCTATCGGATCTATATACGTATACCAACGGTTACACAACTCTTTTACAAGATTATAAATATTGGTTGTGTTTGCGTAAGACTGAATTTTAATTAAAATATCCAAATTATACCCACATCTTAAAATTTCAAAATTATTATATCTACTTATTCAAAAAGCTAAATACAAATAAAGAAAAACAAACGAAGCAAATAGCAAAACTTTTCTAACATGTATTTTGTATGACAAATACCTAGAACACATGGACATTTACCGTTGAAAACTTTAAGAACCCTTCGTAACTTATGAAAAGAACAACAATATAGAAACAGGTACACAATAGTGGTAAACTCAAAAATCAATATTAGTGCCCATCCCAAAAACCAACAAGAAGAAATACCTGAAACACGCTCTACAATACTTGAGAATATTTGCAAAGATTATGCAAATAGCTGCTTTTGCTCGGTAATTATTTTCTTGCTACATAGTGAGTCATGTTCGACCCAGAAGCATTTATTATGTCTGTGTTTACTCAGATAAATGCATATTATCTCGCAGCATCCGTCTATAGCACGTCTGGGGAATTATCCTGAGATCTTAGTCTCGCACTATTTACCCTTATCCACAAAATCATGCATTCCTTACCTTCAACTACGGCAAACTAAAAACTTTCAACTTAATACCGGAGCTTCATATGACTAATGGCCTACAGATGTTTCCGAAACGTAGACGTATATCAAAAATAGAAATTAGGGGTTACACGCTCGCCCTCGATCAATGATAATAATTAAAATTAAATTTTTATCTCTACCAAATCTTGCAAGCCACCCAAGTAACGCTACGGTGCTTTACATAAATATATAATTTTATATCAAACGTTAGTTTCATTAACAACACATTCGAAATTTTATATCTTTTTTATGAAGCAAAGCTTTTTAGCGATGTTATCAGCGATTATCGCTAACGTTAGTTTTATTGCTTCTATATCTTAACGCTTGCAAATTATAATTAAAAGAGGCCTAAATAAGTTATGTACGCCAAAGTTTAGAATCTATCAATTTGATTCTGTCGATTAAAATTTGCTTTTTATCTGCGTCATTAAGTCGTAAATGATTCAATTCGCCGATGTTTTACCATTTAAGACTGGTTCTATATTACTTTTAAAATCGAACCACTTTTATAAATACTAAAGAGACCATGTTTTTCTGATTTCGCTCAAAAAAAATAAAAACGGAAGGCTAATTCCAAACAACAGCATATGCGTTACATTCTCCGCTTTCAACACTGTCACGGACTATTCCCTGGCGAATTTAAATTTGTAATTCCTTCCTTCGTTCCTACCAATAACAGCGAAACATTTATTAAAAAAACCTGTGACTCCTCCCATCGACGGAAGCAGCTGCAACTCTAATTATTACAAACATGGACTCTTGAGCATTGGGCAATTCTATAGACAACTAGAATTGTTGTTAATCATCTATAGAAAACTGTTATTAATTTACCAGCTGGCATCGAAGACACAAATTGTTCAATGTTTAATAAAATTCTGATAACTGGCTCAGTAATTACAAAGCCTAGTAATTAGCTTCATCAACATACAATTTAGCGTCAATCGCGTTAGTAGATAATATGGACTTAATTAGTAGAACATTATCGATCATCACCACAAAATCAATATCAATAATTCCATTTACAACTTTAATTCAACTGTCAAGTATTTTATTTGTTTGTATAAAGCTATAACAGAACTATTTTATTATGACATCCGAACGTCCTACGCGAATCTCACGGGCTCAAACATTTCTTTAAAGATTTCATTAGTTGGGACTGGGATATTTACGATTTTGTATAGCTATGGGCGGTCACGTTTACGGTTGTGGAAGTATCATATAATGAGGATACGATAAATTTAACTTGTAGCTAATAAGAGGCAGCCTTCATTTACTTACCCACGCATATTGAAATTGAGGGGTTAGAAATCAGACATAAATATCATAAAGCAAATAATGAAAAATAAATCGTATGGACCAGTCCCGGTTCTCACTCAAAAGTTGTAGATACCAGTGATGATTTACACATTCACTGTTGATCTTGCAAAAGGCCTAAAAATGTCGACGAAAATTTATTGCAGCATTTTCATAAGAAGTGCCATTAATACTTTTGTAATAAACCTGTCTGAACACCGATAACATCACAATCTCGACTTTACCAAAAGCTAAAAGGTCGTTTATAGGGACATAAACGTTTATAGATTCATAAAGCAGAGCCAATCTATTGTTTCGACTCGACCTACGCTCGCCGACGACATAACTAATCGAACGATTCCGCTTTTTGTCTTTACAACGGACATAATCAATTGTCACTTCGAGTTTAGATATTTCCCACCTAAGTTTAAGATGTCTAAGATCCATTTGGAACGGGTTTAGAATCTTCTGTGGACAATAAACGATAGGATATCGTATTGCATGGGGAAAAAAGGTGATGAGTGGCCGTTGTCGAGGTCTTGGCGCTTGAATGAATGGCCTGTATGTCATAGACATGGGACCCCTTGATGACCATCATTTAAATCCTTAACGATATTCGAAGTTTAAAATCTTATCGATATAATATTACGTGAGCGATTCGATTTAGCTTTTCGCTTAAGTTTTGATATTCAAAGATATTCAATGTGAGAAAAATAGTTTTACGACTTTAGAAGAGATCATTTGATCACAAAAGCGCCAAGTCTTTATAGGCAGTTCAGGCTGTAAGGCAATAAATTCAATTTTGCTTTAATACATATTTTATAGACTACATTAACAAAAAGTTTTATTGATTGAAGTCTTTCAAACTCTTAAACGTGCAAAAAGCTTTAGAATCAATCACTCTAACCTAGAAAGGAGCACAATTAGTTAAAATATCAAATGGAACCTGACACATGCGTCTGCGCACTTTAAGCGTAATCGATTGCTCCACTTGCTCACACCGCTACTTAACAATGAAGAGACATCGTCGTAATCAAAAGTCAATTAAAACGCTGTTTATTCATCATTGGCCCGGGCGGCAGATGATTTATAATTTCGCAGCGGGCCATCGGCGCACGCGCACTGTCGCGGTCGCTTTTTAAATTAAAATCGTACGGACTCGGGCGTGATCTTATCCGGCTCGATCAATTTAGATAAAATAAATATTTATACACTCGACTCTAGATGGGTGAACAAAGCGGTCGGTAAATTGATTATGTCAATGAAAAACTTATTTGACGTTTCGACGTTTGCCCCTATTCTATCACCTGTTACGATTCGAGATATGCAATTATAAAATGTTACAGACTTGTTACGTGAGATTTAAATTCAAGCACTTTTTGTAACGATTTCTGTCACTTTAAAATATGACCTTTGGGGCAAAGCTTATGAGAGAAAATATTTGGAAACGGGACAGGTCTATTAGATAATGTTTATTACTAAGGCAAACAGTTCAATAGATTTGGGCGAAGCTTTTGAGAGCGTCCACCACCTGTCTGCCTCAAACTTATGGAGTAAGCCTAAACATTTTATTTATATGGACAACACTTTAAATAATATTTACTTTTCATTGACAGGTTTGACAGATGGTTGCGCTCGGACTTTGCTTGAGCTTTTACCTTTATTGTGTGTGTATTCAAAGTGACCACACTAATTTAGCCTCTCTGCTGCCCAAAAATATGACTTATATTTGAAAATTCTTTTGAACAGTTGATTGTATCTCGTGTAATTTGTCTTGTGTATGTGTGTGAAGAGTGAGTTTGGATTGTATAATTTGTGAAGTCATTAAAAGGCAATAATAGTAGATAAAAATATTATTTTATTCATACTCTGCGTTTGGAAGCGTAATAAATACGAAAAAATTTCATATCCTAGCTAAAAATTACATCACAAAATTATTTACTTACGTATACTTCTTACAATTAAGCTATTTACAATTGACTAGGGTACATTTCAGTTCTGCGATACCTTTTACTTATATATTAATATTTACAGTACATCGTTTCATACAGTTCTCACTTCTCATGATAAATTCAATATAAGTACCTAACATTATCACAAAATACTCAGCATGTCAGGTCTTAAAATTAATCAGGAACCTTAAAGTACCAGTGTATGTATTATTACTCGTTTACATAACAACCTATGCATGCACATATGCAATAAGGAATGTATGGGTTTACATAACTTCATTTATCTACAAAGAACTCATTAAAAGGAAGTGGACAATGAATGCTATTCAAACAGGTACAAAAGATACTACAAATATGTTCAGAATTCGTTACAGACATCAATAGTACTTACAGTACAATAAAAAAGATTTTCAAGTCTGGCATATAAGACCGATTACTGTTACATAATACAATTTTTATATTACAGCACCAACAAAGACAAGCTTACAAACACAATTTGCGTACAGTACATATGCCAGTTAATTTAATAATATTTTCTTTACAATGCTATTTACAGATAACAGATTAAATCACAATGATCGTTCGATTATACAAAGTAAGTCTTTCTCGGATGCGTTGTGCTTGACATGGGAATTTGTTGGGCGGGCCTTAGAGGTCGTTCCTCGCACTGGTGATTATCTATGGAGACGTAACTGTGGTGGTGAGGTAGGCGGTCGTCAGGACGACCTTCGCTACTAGCCACCGAACACGTTTCGTCCTCCGTGCTGCGCGCTGACACCTCTGCGCTTGCGCTGGTCGAATGCATCGGGCTTGACATCATCAAACCAGGTGGATTCATCCCATACTTATACCATGGATCATGAGACGTCGGCGGCGCCGTATACCTCAAGTTCCCATGACGACCAAACGCCTCCCTGTCTCTAACACTTTTCATATTATTCGCATTATGAAGCGTCCGATTTGGAAGAGTCACGTCCACATCCGGTAACCGAAAATTTAGTTTTTCCCAACAATTTCTCTCACCCCACACGATCACTGTACACGTTTTAAGTAACACTTTTAGGTCCGGATCAATGTTTATGGCACTCAAGTCCGTCGTCACAAGGAAAATGATCTTTTGACGTCTATGCCTAACGTTCACTGAATTGATTGCACTTTGTATAGCTGCATTTGATTCCGCCCCGTACCATTCTTGCTGCAAGAATGTTATCGATAACACTATAACGAGTCTTTTAGAACTTTCGGAGGCACTCACTAAACTGTCACCTGAACGTCTTTCAACCAAGGGCAAGTCCCTGTGTTGTAAACATAATGTATGTCCCATATTTTCTAGTTCGGAACTGACGGCGCGAGTCACGAAGTCTTCATCTCTTGGATTGTAAACAAAAAAGGCGTCGAACCGTTTGTTTTTATTGTCGTTCATATCTTTCGGTGTCGAAGTGAATACTCTTACACCGTATCTCGAATGCATCCATAATTTAAAATCTTCCCGGAACATGAAGAGCAAAGCACACATTAGTAAGAGTATAATTGCTATTATCAGCACCGCAGCGATATATGGAATGTAATTTTCGACACCGTCATGCGATTCAATGAATAATCGCTTCAGTGTCTCGGTGCCAGTCTCCTCAGTTGTTGTCTCTGTTTTACATTCCTTTGCTACTGTTGCGATGGTTTTGTTCATTGCTTGACCATGAGCAAAGTAGCACATCATACTCTCTGTGTCTTTTGACTTTTTTATTAGCCACTGATTCAGCTGGTTGACGTCTTTACAATCGCAAATCCAGTTATTCCCATCTACTGAGATGCGAGTGCGGGGATCGTTGTCTGTAATGACTCTCCATGGCATGTAATCAACGTACCCGTTATTGTCTAGGCCCAAGTACTCGAGTGAAGGTAGGTAATTAAAGGTATCATTTTCTATAACCTTGATCTTATTGTCACTGAGATGTAGCTCATTGAGATTTGGCAATCTTGTAAACTGTGTATTCCTCAAAACCTCCAGTTTATTGTTCTCCAAATGAAGAATCCTCAATGATTCGATACCGTTAAATGTTCTATTTTGTATTGTGTTTATATTGCTGTTATTGAGATACAAAACTTGTAACTTTTTCTTGCCGATGAAAACGTGATTCCCTAACTCTTTCAAGTCATTTCCATCTAAGTATATTTCGGTCGCGTCCATCGGTATTCTGTCCGGCACGTGATCGTAGCCAGCGCTCGAACAATCGACCACGTTAGTGGTGGTCCAGGTTTGATCATGATAACACGAGCATTTATCGGGGCAAGTCATCTTACAATCACAGGCGTCAAAGTCACAACAATGGCACACCGCGAAACAATGTGACTCGTACTCGCACAGAAATTCTGAAGATTTTACTTCAAGCAAAAGCACCTCCGATCTGGTTCGTGAATGGGTTAAAGAGCACCTTACACTTTCTAAATCCATTACTCTCGGGCGCTGCCTGAGGTCACTTAATTGGTTAATTGTCTGCAGCCATTCCATTGTGCAGTCACACACAAATGGATTTTCGCTAATATAAAACTCGGGTAAATCTTTGTCATCAGGAACAGATGATATCGCGAACGCGCCGAGCTCCAGTGTTCTTATTTTGTTTGCATAAAGTATTACTTTGTTCAGATTATACTTTTGCAAGAATGTCCCTGGACTTATTTTATCAATATTGTTGTTGTTCAAAACAACCGTCTCTATACTACTTGGGAAGGAGAACTCATCAATGCTCCTTAATTTATTGTAACTGACATCGAGCATTTTCACTGAACAGGATTCCTTCAGTCCATATGTGTCTTCCAGCTTCTCAATTTTATTTTCGTGCATATCCAACCATTCAAGATTAGTAGGAATATGGCTGTAATCAAACCAAAGTAACTCGTTGTTAGACACGTTTAACCAAACAAGCGGTTGGGTGTTAGTAAATATGCCTTTCAAGTCCACCAGTTTGTTTCCATCCAGTCCGATTGCTTTTAACTGTTGGTTTGAAGCAAAAGCTCCGTCGTCTATTTGATCTATGTTGTTTGAAGCTAGGTTCAATATTTGCATCGACGGTAATGCAGCAAATGTATCCTTTGATATCTTTTCGATTTTGTTTCCAACAAGACGTAAGCCATACAAATCATCCAATCCTTCGAACTGAGCAGTTGTGACTTTCGTTATCCTGTTCATGCCCAAGTCCAAGGATGTCAAAAATCTTAAGGTTTTGATAGCCTCCGGTACCTCTGACAGCTGGTTCCCGCTGAGACCCAAGTCATGAAGTTTGGTGATATTCTCAAAAGAACGTATATCAACTTTCGTTATTCTATTTCCATCGAGGAACAACTGATTCAGTACATAAAGATTTGAAAAATGTCCGCTGTCCACTTCTAATATGTTATTATGCGCCAGAGAAAGCGAGTGAAGGTTTTTCAAATTAGAAAAAGCACCATCCGCTACGCGTGCTACGTTGTTGTGCTCCAA
Organism: Anorthoa munda; assembly: GCA_945859665.1. Lineage (NCBI taxonomy): Eukaryota > Metazoa > Arthropoda > Insecta > Lepidoptera > Noctuidae > Anorthoa > Anorthoa munda. Next base: position 11,725,600 of record OX243911.1, on the reverse strand, counting down.
ACTTAGAAACTGAAGGTTATTCAAATCTTGAAATAAAAGTGCATCTATTTTTGTGATTCTATTGTGCGATAAATTGAGAACAATCAAACGTACTAGTCCTGAAAATGTGTCTCTATTTACCCATTCACTTGTCAATTCATTCACTGATAAATCCAATATTTGCAATTGATCCAATCCCTCCAATAGTCCAGGGGCTAGCACACTTAGCGTGTTGTTGTTCAAATATATTTGTTTGATATCCCTCGAAGACTGGAACATCTCAGGTGGTAAGGCAGTCAAAGCATTTGTTGACAGATTAAGAACTTGCAAATCACTCAAACCTACGAAAGCTCTGTCCGCTACAGCTGATATTCTATTGTTTTGCAAGAATAACTTTTGAAGTGCGCGTAAACTTGATAATCCATTGTCAGGTAGGGTCCTTATTTCGTTGTATGACATGTCTAAGGTTTCCAACACAGTGTTGCATGATTTACCAGGTGCAGTTGGCCCATTGCCCCAGTCGGAGAATCCAAGGTTTGATATGTCTTGTAATCTATTTTGCGTTACGTTCAGCTCTTTTAAATTGTATAAAAGGCAGAATATTTCTGGAGGTAAGTTCCAAATGTTATTATCACCCAAATCCAAAGTTCGTAAGTCAGTGAGGCCTCGAAATGTGTCTCTGTGGAATTCCATAGACATCGCTGACCAATCCGTGTTGTGGGTTCGAAGAGTCAGGCTTCTTAATCCACTAAGCGGTGATAACACTGCCGAGGGAACATATCGGATCTTGCAAGACTCTATCCTCAGTTCTCTTAGGTTGTGGAACCGGGACAGGAGCTGCGTTCCTTCTTCTTTTCTCCTTCCAAAGTCGAGTGAGCTCTCGAAAAAGAGAACATCTGTGCAATGTAGGTCTAGGACTGTGATGCGCTGAGCTTGTGAGGAGCTGAGGCCGGCAAGCAGGTCGGTGGCGCCAGCTGCCGTGCGCAGCGAGCAAGCCAGCTGCACGCGCGTGGACTCGCTGGCATCGCCCGATACGCGCTGCCACTCGCACTCCTGAGGTGCCTCCGCGACGCGGCTCGTCAGCGACGCAGCGCCGGCACCCAAGTACAACCAACTCCATGCGGCATACCACACAGCCAATAATCCCATAGATAACATCTCGAATAACTCACTTTAAACTGTCACTTTATTTAAATTGTCACCGTTTGAGTTGATATTATCGCGCACATCGCTACGTTAGTCCGGACGCGCTCGGAAAACTTCACGAATTTCCCGTCAAACTTGTTTCGAAGTACGACACATAACGGCACGAGTTGGCGAGCTGAGGGGCAGCAAGCACCTCTCTCAAAGGCTCGTGAGAAGCGACTGAGTGTAGCGCGCGGCAAGTTGAGCGACCGGCGGCGGCGGCACGCTCCCCGCGCACGGTTGCTCCTCCCCCGACAGAGAGCTCCGATACGTCCTCTCTGTCCGTTAAAAAGTTCACAACGGCAACAAGTTGCTGGCCGCAAGATTGGCATGAACAGAAGCGCGCTTTGCGAGCTTTTATAAACATGGCGGTGCTTACTTTGTTTGTTTTGTCTAATCATAAAATTTCAATAGAGTTCCGACTGAAAAGCGAGCGAAGTAAAAAATTATATGTATTTTTATATTGGAGAATAAATTGAAACTCAAAATTACTTTACTGAAGAATAAAGTTTTTACTTCACCAGGATCGCTACAAAAATAAATAATAAGGCAGAACTTAGTAAAGTTATTAAAATAAATAATATATGCAGGCTTATAATAGAACATGCGTAATGCTCAATAATTACTTATTAAGTATATTTTTAATCCGCAAAGATAACCAAAAATAACAATGCAATAAAATGTACCTAATCTTCAGGAATGCCAATACCAAAGATATGGCAGATAACTGCGACATTTTATCATCTTTTATCTGAGAACGTGCATATTTTCACATAATAATGGTGCACAAATTACATTGTCATTTCTGACAATTTGCTTTTGTTCTATATTTCGGGATCTACCTGGGTTATGACGCATTTTGCGATAATCTTTTCTTATCTAGCGCACCTGACAACTTCCTCATGATGACGTCATTAGTAACGAGTTATCTTCCTAAAACCTCTTTGAAAACTTTTGGAAGGCCGATAACGAGTACGAAAGGATTAAAGTGTGAAGTAGGTAATTAGTGATTCCTCGGTCTTTCCTGTACCGTTGGCTTTGTATTTTTACCCGACTGCCGATGGAGGGTAATGTGTTTATCAGTCTATGTATGTATGTATGTATGTATGTATGTATGTATGTAAGTATGTATGTATGTATGTATGTATGTTTGTTCCTATGTGGCGTTCTAGAGACCAAACGCGTTGGCCGATTTTGATGATTCTTACGTCAATCGATTCGTCTTAATCTTGCGAGTGTCACTGGCTACATTTAAATTGGAAAAAACAAAAATGGCGAATTTTGGGCGCCATTTTGTGGGGAAATATTTTTCTTTTTCTTCCAACCCATCGTGTATCGGGGTATCAAAATAAAGGATTTTAAGAAGCAATTTCAAAAATATATAACACTTACATGTTTAAATGTACCTAATTCTAAAAAAAAATAACTAAAAAGATGTAAATAAAAAACTACTACGACTGCACAGCATGATTTTCTTCTTGTTTACGTCTTTTTAGTTTGCTTTTAAGCAGTCGGGTTTTTTGATTTTTTTAATTAACTTTTTTTTTATCAATGCTAATGGCAACTTTCTTTCTTTGTTGGAACACTAGGTCATTATAACATAACGGCGCATTAAAAAAAAACATCCTATATATTTTTGAACTAAAATGTAAAATCACATTAAAAATCTTTTCTTATCACATCCGCATTGATTGCCCAAAAGATATGTGAAGCAGTCAAAAAATGCACCAAAACGAACTGTTCCGAACTTTAATTAAAAAATACCGCATCAAAATAACATCCACACAGTTTTCAAAATACCTGAACTACTGGTGTTCAATACTTCGGTTTCTTTGGTATTTTATCACAGAATCAAATGTAAACGCGAACACGCAATTCAGTCGGACAAACAAAAGGCGTCGGGGAACATGAAAAGGGCTTTATTGGCATTCTCGGCGGTGAAACACAAAAATTGTACCGCAAAGAGTTAACTGATCTAAACGAGTGCATTGCGGCGACCTGACGGGCTACGGTGGCATAACGTGGATTTATGAATATCTGATTTTATTATTGTAGAATTGATTCACTGGTTCTGCTCGGGAGCTCGTGGCTAAATAATAACAGCCGCACTGGTCGATCATCAAGGTTAAGCCACGCTTGACGAGGTCGGTCCGTGGATGGGTGACCATTTCAACATACCGAGTTTCCTCCGTGCCTCGGAAAGCACGTTAAGCCGTTGATCCCGGCTGTCATTTGAGGATCTTTGACAGTCGTTACAGGTAGTCAGGAGCTTGAGATCTGACACCAGTCTTGCCAAGGGGTACCGCTACCGTGTTACCCAGTTACTGGGTTGTGGAGGTCAGATAGGTAGTCGCTCCATGCAAAACACTGATACTCAGCTGAATCCGGTAAGACTGGAAGCCGACCCCAATGTAGCTGGGAAAAGGCTAGGCAGATGATGATGATTCACTGGTTCTGCTGTTATTTTAGTCTGTGGGCCGTCCAAAATGAGGGTATTCCTGAAATCCTCGTAGAAGGCTGGAAGGTTCAAGGAGTTGTTTAAATATCTACGAGTAAAGTAGTCGATTATAGAGGGATTATGTATATTGTTTAGTGTTTAGATATTATTTTCATGTCTTCGAGTTTCGACGGTTTTACTGACAACTAGGACGAAAGGGATCAGCCTAGAAAAAGCCAAAATTCGACTGACGTACGAATAATCTGTCATTATTTTTGTTGAGCTTTGAAACCTCCACAAATTAACAAATATTGAAAAGCTTAAAATCCAAGTTATAACAGACTACCTACACTTTAATGATACTGTAAGGGAGTTCCTACACATCACATCATCAGCCTATTAATGTTCCCACTGCTGGGACACAGGCCTCCTCTCTGTGAGAGAGAATGGGCTGTAATCCACCACGCGGGCCCAGTGCGGTTTGGTGAATGTCACATGTCTTCGAATTTTTGGTTCTAGGACATGCCGGTTTCCTCACGATGTTTTCCTTCACCGTTTTGAGAGCAGCGGTGATGAAACAATTTACACAAAGTAAAGCGCCTGCCTGGGCTTGAACCAACGACCTACAACTTGTAAAGTTGTAAGTCGCGGCCGAAAGGAGTTCCTATTGTAGATTAATTGATAAGTTTAAATGAAAATTATAAAAATAAATAAGAAACTAAACAATCATAGAGAAGAAAGGAATTTTAGCCATAGGCATGAAGCTTAAATTAACGAAGAAATATCGAACATAAATTAAAAGTTGAAAAAATTGCCACGCCTATATCAAAACATACTATGTGCGAGTCAGCCACTCATGTTAGGATTCCGTCCATATTTTTTTACAACGTATTCAATCAAGTTACGTATGAACCAGCAATATGGGAACACATTTTATGAATCAAACTTACCCCGTCCCCTGACGTGTCAAAACTATCATAGTTCGACTGTAAAAAAGGGACAGATGTATACAAGTCATATAGATCTGTCCCTTACGCACACTCAAAACCACCTTGCTCTAAGAGCTTATGGTTAGATACCCCCCGAAGTTTCCACAAAATAGTGTTCAAACGCGATCCTATAAAAAATTAAACAAAATGAAGAGCTTTTGTAACCTTTTCAATTGTTCTGATCTGTCAGCAACAAGTCATAACAAGTCTGTGCACAAATATCTGTTGCAGTTTGAAGACTAACATGACCCAATTTTCAAGGCTTCAATATGCTACTACAGAACCCTACCTACAATGCTCAAATTAATAGAGACCGCATTCGATAAAACAAAAAGGTAAAGTCATAATTTAAAATTTAAATATTTATCCAGCTCAAGTCAAAACTAGTTTTAATAAAATATCGTGATCTTTATCGAAAGTGATCATCGATAACGATCAGCGATAGCGATCATCGATCTTCAACTTTTTTTTGTTGAAAAGTAACTACTTAATGAGAGATGGAAAAAAATGCGCAATAAATGTCCTTGGCTGTAGTAACTTTTATATTCTACGTCATTGCCTTCAATCGACTCAACCCCGACTTTTAAATTAAGGATTTGAAGTTGAGTATTTGTCAAACTTGTACTTTAGCATGAAAAACTATAATTTGGCACTAATTAAAGTAGAATTTGATCGTCCTTAACTCGGAATACTCAATTCAGAAATCGGCGCTCAACCTCCCTTAATCAAACTGACGTAAGAGTAGCTCGTAAATAATTGATTAACATTATTCGAGTGCTGGCAATAAGAAGTTTCCTACAAAAAAAGTTAGAATATGGTTATCAGCGTCCTTGTCGCATCAAGTGCAATGCTAACGTGTCTCTTACTCACTCAGGAAGTTGTAAATCTCAACAACTCCGCTTACCAACTTAATTTGACCTTTCTCTGCCCCCGAACTTCTTACTAAACAGGCGACGGAATCAAACTTTCTTCCATCAACACAGTTCTTGATACCTGGTTGAGATTTAGACAAACCACTGAAAATTTAAATCTACTTTTTATTACACATGCATCCTGCGTGACACTGGCTCAAAAATAAAAGGTCATTACCGTCGCTTGTCATAGTTCATACCCCTAATGAATCAGCACCACAGAGTGTCACAGATAATAAATTCCTATCATTATTCAATGGACCTTGATATTCTGAAAAATTGTTTATAATAACTCTCTTCCGTGACTATAAATATTAAAATAACGGTGACAACTCTTTCGTAAGTGGGCTTAAAAAGGCGTATACAAAATGACGGGTACAAAAGGCTTGTCTATGAACACAGGTGTTTGATGTACTACAGCATAATTTATACGTTTGGTTGTAAGATATACCACATTAACCTAATGACATCGAATGGAATCAACATGTGATTCTGATCACCATAACTAACCACATTACAAGTCGAATCGATTCCCGCCAACTGTTCCCTATGCTTTCTGGATTCTATTATCTGTCAATAAATAGGGTCCATTGTGAGATTTGGCAAAAAACGCATAAATCGAATCGATCTTCCTAGCTGTCTGCCATTCACTTTGTTCTCGTGTTTCCAGGGATCTAATGGCGGTCCCCAAAGAGCCATACATATTTGGTGCTAGTAAATGTCAAAATATTTTGTATCAGTTGTGCTAATGGTTTGTAAAGTCGGCATTAAGGTCATATTGTTGTTTTGTACGGGGATATTGTGGCCAAATGTGCGATGTTTTCACTAAATCATATTCCTTTCATATGAGGTTGTTTGTTGATAAATGAGAAAACGTTGTCCATAGAGAATTACATGCGATTAATATTTAGTCTATACCTAGCTTTAATGGTAAAATGTCTCTGAAATCTTTAAAAAATGTAAAGCATGCTACATAAATAACTTGCTAGCCGAGTTAACTTTTATTCAACTTTATTAGAACTGGGTCGGATTCTTGTAGAAAACCGACTAACCGAGCTCTGAATTCATTAATTTCTAAAAATGAAATTATAAAAGTGGCTCCATTTAACGTAATTATTTAACACAATTTAGAAACCGCATTTCTGATTAGCCTTCACAATCGCAGCCGCCGTTTACATTAACGTTTTATATTGAGAAAAGCACAAGGAGGGAGTAAAAAAAAAATGAGAATTCGAGACCTATCTCGGGATACTTGACAAAATCCTACGAATGAATGTAATGCCATTATGATTAGCATTATTTTGCTGGGAGGGTCGCGGATTCCGGTTTACTGGATAAAACGAAATTCGTCGTCACAAAGAGGTTTTTTTTGACGTGCTTTTTAATTCCCCCCTAAACATCTGTGGTGGCTGGGACTCGGGGCTCCATAGCGGCTTTAATCGCATTTGTTGCGCCACACGTTAGTGATAGTTGAATGGTTTGTTTAAATATTTTGGTTATAGGTTGCAGGGATATACGGCGGTGAGTTTGCTTGGGTGGGTTCTGTAGAGTCGGAGAAAATGATTAAAAATAAATTGTGGATGTTGTCCTTGCAGTAAACTTTATCTACGGCAACTATGAGGGATAGGTAAAACCGCGACATATGTACTAAAAACTTGCTTTAATTGTGTAGCGGTCCTCGGCTATTAATAAAAGTAGAACAGTAAAAATCCTGAAATATATATAACTAACTAGACTACAAAGCAACATTTCTGTTATGTTTGCGTTTCTGTGGGTAATAAAACGTAAATCCATGGCTTCAATTTATCACCTTTCGGTCTTACGGAACTCTAAAAACTTCTTTACACAGTGACACGAAAATTTTAATTTATGTGGGGGATTTTAATAAATAATTATAGACGTGATCTGTAAACAGTAAGCTGAAATGTTTTATTTTTTAACGTATTTTATAGTTCTGCTGGATAATCCGGTTAAGTTTGTCACGGGGCCTTTTAGTACAAGCTCGACTGCACTAAATATGAATCTTTATGTTTAACTGTGACATTAATCACAAAAACCCCGAGATTTATTTAACTATGCAACAGCACGGATCCGTTTACAGTTCTAACTGAAGTAAAACACGATCTTGCTAGATAATGACCACTTTATTTCCATGTAAGGTATATCAACAAAACCTAAAATATGCAGTTACCCACATTACACAATAATGTTAAATATACTACATGTTCCCTTTTTAAAGAAAAATAATAACTTTAGCAAATTCCCGCCACCAATAATAACAAAATATTTTAAAACATAAAGATTTGTTATCTATACAATCTCAATAACAACCCATTACTAAACTATGTGCACTGATATCCTATTCTCTCTCTTTTATTTAACTAAAATAATCACTGCTAAATTAATACACATAATTTTATTTTACTTTTTGTTAAAAAATAGTGCAAGTTTTTCACGTGCCCGTCGGGACGCAGCTCGGGTTTGCTGTCCTACAACTAATTCTGGAGAAGAACTAGCTGACCTAGTCACAGCCCTGTCATTGTTATTCAACCCTTCATCTACATTTTCCTCCGCGTCACTGTACGTGCTGGCGCACTCATTTTCATCACTATCACTATCCTGCTTCCTTTGCAAGGAAGCAGAATGTGCCGTGGTATCTCCTGGCCTCGTATCTTTCATGATGTGCCGTCTGTTGCGGCGGTATCTCCGCCCGCTGCTATCAGTGAGGAAGTACGATCGCGGCTGCGGTGCCGGTGCCTGCACTCGCATGTGTCGTCGACGCATGTCGCTATCCGCTACAATTACATTTTCACCGGATTTTAATACAGGCAATTCTCGGGAATGCATATCATAATACTTTTTAGACAGTTCTCGTTTTGACTGTATATTTTTATAGTCGTCATTGTTGTTACGTTCTGGTCGTAATCTTTCTTTATATATTGGTAAGCGAGTGTTCAAACGTCGACCCATCAATAATTGCGACGGCGCACTTACTCCATCCCTTGGAGTTGTTCTGAAATTTAGTAATCCCAGATAATAATCTGTACCTGTACTGAGTGACTTTTTTATTATGCCTTTTACTGTCCTCACTGCTCTCTCACTCAAACCGTTTGACTGGGCGTAATTGGGCGATGATGTTGTATGTTTGAAGCACCATTCTTCAGTAAATTTGCAAAATTCCCTGGAACTGAATGCCGGACCATTGTCTGTTATAAGTTCCGTTGGAATACCATGTCTTGCAAACTGATCTTTCATCGCCGCTATGACTACCCTAGATCCAATATTTGTTAACGCATTAATCTCGATGTAATTTGAAAAATAATCTACCATAATAAGGAAGTTCTTTCGGTCGCAAAAGAATATATCAGCGCCAACCTTCCTCCATGGTAAATCTGGTATTGAATGCGATATCATAGGCTCCTTCATATTTCGCGCAGCGTGCTCGACGCAGGCGGCGCAGGCGCGCACGGCCTGATCCACGTCACGTGACATCCCGCTCCAAAACATGACATCGCGCGCTCGACGCTTACATCGGTCGATTCCTAGATGCCCCTCGTGGACGCGTGATATCATTTCACCTCTCAGACCACGCGGTATGAAGACCAAGTTGTTTTTTAAGATCACACCGTCCACTACTTGTAATTCGTCTTTATATGCCCAATGTATTTTTATCATTTCATGTAAATCCTTTTTGTACTTTGGCCATCCATTTAGAATGTAAAATTCTAGTAACTTACATTCTTGATCCCTTTGCGTTGCCTCTCTGACCAAACCGAGTTTGCTGTCGCTGAATGGTATGTTTTCTATAAGGAAACAAGCCTGATCCTCCACCTCAGATGTCACATTGTCACTCATGAGTTCCGGTAAGGCTGCTCTAGATAATGTATCTGCTACATACATATATTTGCCAGGTTTGTATACCACAGTGAACTCATAGCGTTGCACGCGCAGCATCATTCTTTGCAAGCGAACCGGCACTGAATCTAAACCTTTTTTAAATAAAGCCTCCAGTGGCTTGTGATCAGTTTCCACAACCACATCCTTCTTCCCATACACATATTGATGGTATTTTTCCATAGCAAACACAATCGCGAGCATTTCTTTTTCAATTTGCGCGTAACGCTTTTGTGTGTCAGTCATTGTCAGTGAGGAAAACTCGACCGGGCGACCGTCCTGCAACAGTGCAGCACCCAACGCCGTGGAGCTCGCATCCACCGTGACCACGACCGGGCGGTCGCTTGAATACAGCGCCAGCACCGGCGCGCTGCTCACTGCTTGCTTCAACTTGCAAACCGCACTAGCGTGTACACTGTCCCACACCCATTCATTGCCTTTTTTGAGCAAGTTTCTAAGTGGGCCTGCTATTAGTGAATAATTTGGAATGAACTTGGCTAAATAATTGATCATTCCAAGAAAGCGTTCCAAAGATGACCTGTCCTTTGGTTCTGGCATATCTCTTATTGCCTTTACTTTATTTGTGTCAATCTGCATTCCTTTCCTACTAAAGATATGCCCCAGATACGTTACCTGTTCTACACAAAACTCACACTTCTCCCTATTAAACTTTATTCCTACCGCCCGAGCCCTATCTAGCAGTTTCATTAGTCTATCATCGTGTTCTTCCTTAGTCTTGCCCCAAATAATTATGTCATCTATAAAAGAATCTACCCCATCGAGATCTTCTAATAGCTGTCGTATCTTTCCGTGGAATACCTCACTCGCACAGTTGACCCCGTATGGTAATCGTAGAAATTGGTACCTTCCGAATGGAGTTCCAAATGTACAGAGATCCGCACTGTCATCATCTAACTCAATCATCCAAAACCCTGATCGCGCATCAAGTTTACTAAAATACTTTGCGTTAGTTAACTTAGCGGCAATCTCAGTGAGTGTCGGTAGTGGGTAGTGTGCGCGGCGCACCGCTCGGTTCAGCGGCCGCGGGTCCAGGCACACGCGCAGGCTGCCATCCTTCTTTGCCGGCAACACGATCGCGTTTACCCACTCTGTCGGATGTGAAACCTTCCGAATTATACCCATGTGTTCCATACTATCAAGCTCCGCCTTTAATTTGTCCCGAATTCCTAAAGGTATTTTCCTAACAGGGCATATTGAAGGACTTGCATTGTTTTCTAATATGATTTTGTATTTGCCTGGTAATTTGCCAATTCCATGAAATAAATCATTATACCTATCCACGTTGACAGTATATATCCTCTTGACTAACCCTAATTCTTCACAAGTATTTTTTCCCAACACACTTTGACAATGATCACTTGATATTACAAACTCAATACTACTTTTATTTTTTTGATATGCCCACAACATGTGACATGTACCAAGTATTGGAATATAATTTCCACAAAAAGACTGTGCTCTTATGCAACATGGTTTAATATCATTTACTGAATAGCCTAATTTGTTAAAAGTAAATATTGATAATACATTGAGATCTGAACCTGTATCAAGTTTAAACAATTCACTTTTGCCCTTTCCAATCAAATTTAAACGTTCAAACCACTTACTGTCTTTTAGTTGTGAAGATTTATTCAAGGTAGTCACATAAAATAACTCATCGTCGCCATCACCGCTCTCCTGTATTTCATAAACACGCTTATCACCTCTAACCGAACACATATTTTTAAAATGACCTTTTCTATAGCACAAGAAACACTTAGCAAATCGCGCTGGACATCGTACGTTATCATCGTGAACGCCACCACAAGCACAACAACACTTAGAATCTCCACCCGACGACACTGCGATACTCCCAGGCCTCCCAGCTGATGAGCCACGCACGGGCGCGCGCCCAGCGTGTCGCACAACCGCCGCAGGCGCACCGCGCCGGCCCCGCATCTCGCGCACCGCGTCCGCCCCCGTAGAACCGCTTGGCCTCGGTGCACGCGTACTTAATAACGCGTCAACCACGCCACTTTGTTCCTTTGTTTTCATTTTTTCTATGTGACGGTTTTCTTCGGTAGACACCTCACTTGCCTGGCATATTTTGACGGTTTTTTCCAAACTTAACTCATCCGTCCTGAGCAATCTATCACGAACTCCTGTGTCGTTTACTCCACAGACAATTCGATCTCGTATTAGCCCATCTTCTAAATGCTCAAATTCACAATGTTGGCATAGTAGTCTTAGAGCAGTTACGTAAGCATCTATGTTTTCACCTTCCATCTGATTTCGTGTAAAAAATCTGAATCTCGCCATTGTTGTGTTGCTTTTTGTTCCAAAATGCTCATCAAATTTTTTAATCAATGCATCAATGTCGTCATCTTGTCCTTCCACCTTTATTTTGAAAGTAGAATATATATCATATCCATCTGGGCCTATTAAGTTGATGAGCAAACTGGCTTGAACATCTTTCCCTTCCTTGTATACACCTGATGCCTTTAGAAAAACCTTAAATTGTTTGAGCCACTTCCGCCACGCGTCAGCCCGATTTGCGGGTCCACCTTCTAGCATTAATTCGGCTGGAGGTCTCGCGTGTTCCATATTTACCCGTATGGTCTATCACAAATACACACTATTAGACACGTTTATATCGTCTTTTATTACTTCCGAAAGCGTAATTCGAATTTATCGCTGTCACCATGAAGTAAAACACGATCTTGCTAGATAATGACCACTTTATTTCCATGTAAGGTATATCAACAAAACCTAAAATATGCAGTTACCCACATTACACAATAATGTTAAATATACTACACTAACTAGAGTTTAGTTACATTACATGCTACAGATTCGAGAACAACAAAAGCATCGTTATGTATTTTATTAGTTTTACAAGTGCTCGACGCGTGGCTGTAAATAAAATATGACTAAATACGAACAAAGACTTAGTTTAGAAGAAATATTATTGGTTAAGATTCCGAGTTATGCAAGAAGAAAAACGTAATTATTGTCCATAGTCCACGGCTTCAATATCAGAACCAGACTCCTCATCATACCTTTGTCGGGCGCATCGTCGTATAAAATAGTAACTATAATTAAAACTCAAATCGAAATATCGTCGAAGCAACGCGAGCTGCGCATCCCATCGTGTGTCAGTGACCGCTCCTGAATGGGCCCTAATTTTTTTCAGGCCTTCGATTTGTGGGTTCTTGCTTTGTGATACAAAATTAATGATTTTTGGTCTGTGCTTCGCAGCGTCAGCGGGTACAATGGACCGCGTGACAATGGTGCCCCGCTGTCCACGATATTGACGGAAGGCCGCGCGGACGATGCTACCTACGCTCCTGGCTGCCCTACCGGCCTCAGCCCTTTGTCCTCAAGAATTTTAGACACGTCATGAACCAAATGGAAGCTCGTGAGAATAACCGCGATATTATAAAAATAATTCTTTAATTATATCCCGGTAGATGCCAGATATTTGTATACTCATTTTCTGTACATTGTGGCTGAACACCCTTGCGTTGCGTTTCTTTCATCTCACTCCTAAGCTAATCAAAATAAATTTATAAACAAGTTACTCTCAAGCCATAACATCTCAGTAACTTGAACTTCTTACGTGTTTTAATATTTATATATTACACAATCCATTCACACAGCCCACATTGTTAAACTTTATTTTATTGGATCTGACCTTAACGTCTACTTACTCATTGGCCAACTGCCCCAATAAATTACGTCATTCACTTCTTGTGGCAGTCCAAACATCTTGCTCCCAACACTATTGTGACCGGACCACAACGCACCCAAACATTTGGGGTGGTCTTATTTCGTGACCACTATTTAACCCAAATAGCCATCATTGTAGTCTCCCCAGCCTCGAACATTGTCGCCTTCTAATTTATAGCAATTCACTGTAATTTCATTAGCACCAAACTGTTTATAAATCTGTATGACCACAATATCAATTCGATTGACGACAGTCTGCTGTTATGGCCAATAAATTTTAGGATTATCTTGTCCGTGGGCCGTGATTAGGTGCCATCAATGTTTTGAGGGAAAGTCCAAAATTAAATCGTTTAAGCCCAGTTAATGGCGGGTGTACAATGACATCAATACATAATGATAAATTACGGTAATCAAATAAAACCATGGTGTGTCGTAAATCACTTTTGAAACACCCACAATATGTATTCAAAGTTTTGACTGTATTTTTATTAGAAAAGCTCTCTTTGCAAAGCTCGTCTTAGGAGCTATTATTACGGAATATAAGTAGGTACCATAGTAAAGAATAAACACATTAAAGTTACTGCTTAAGTTATTCGTCTCAATGCAAAGATCAATAGAATAAAAAATCATGTTCTCGAGGCGCGTTTGACCACGCTTTGCGCATTTCAAACCGGCTTCCAAAGAGCTGATCCGAGAATTTGCTATTTAAACGACGACAGGCGCTCCCTTAATACTTCAAGTTTTTATCGAAAATCTTGCCCAAATCGGCGTGTATCGTTGTAAACAATTCCCGTAATTCATTCGAGATTCGCTTTGCGTCTAACAGAGATATACTGAAATGACCAATCACGGACGTGCGCGGACTGTTAAACTTGATGTTTACTTCAGCCGTACCATTGTTGTCACACCGACATACTTGTATTGCTGCTAGCCTAGCCTATATTAGCAATATTTATGAGGCCAATTTAGGTCTTACCTTTGTGCGATTTTCCTTAGAAGGCTAATTCCGGATTCCTAATCTTGGCTTATCATGATGATTGTCATGAGTTGACCTAACAGTGATCACAGTGTTATTGTGTTGTGCTCATTTACTAATTGAACAGTAATTACCTAATGATCCTGAAACAAACAAAGTCCTTAGAACATGGTTAGTGTTAATTGATGCAGTGGGCAAACAATTCATTATGTGCACAAAACAAGCTCATTCTACTACTTACCAACCTGTTTATTTTCATTTGTTTTATCCAGGTAGAAAAGAGCATTGATGAGGATCAATCACCGCATTTGCTTGAAGCGTGTTGGTGATTAATAGTAGATTATGTACCAAGGGGACAAAGTAGTGTCTTACTTCACGGGTGTGTAACGAGGAACCCTAGAGTTAACTCCCGAACGAAGCGAGGGCGTTATGTAGAGTTCTGGAGTGAAGCGAGGGGTTCAAGCTGCTCATGAGGAAGACAAGCTTTGTCCCAGAGGAGCATACTCTACTTTTCACACCTTCTGAGAGACAGTAAAAAGCTGCTGTATGTATTGATTTGAATATTGTGTTTGATGCTTATTGTAGATCTGAATATTGAATAAACTAAAAGGACGGTTTTCGACACAGTCTTGACTCCTACTTTTGTTGTTCTTCATTGAACAAAATTGTCACAGGCTTTTTCGTATCTGTGTTTTGATTTGGTAGTAGATTTATTAATAATCTCTAAAGCGCCTGTATTAATAAACTCTGCAATAGAATCACTATTGTTAGATTTTTTTTTGTCAACACGAATATTGCAATAAAATTCACTGAAAATCACAGCACAAAACATTGTCTTTTGTTTTAACTTCTTTGAAATCGCGCCATTTTTTTTTGTTCTCCTTATAATTATCCGCATCGCATCCGCGATAAAAAAAAATAGTTTATCCTATGTCCTAATTCAAGACCTGCAGCCTAATTGCGTAAGTGAATACTGCAAAGCAAACAAGTCGATTCCTTCAAAGAATTAGAATCATTTCTTTTAACTTTTTCTGTATTGTGAAACTAATTTGGAAAGAGTACAAACATCCTCATTTGAGTTGAAGTTATGTTAATACTGCGTTATGTTTCATCAAACTCGAATGATTTATTTCCAAATCATTAGGACAAAATTTCATTACACAATACCAATAGTGAAGTTTTATCTCGATTCTTCCGCTTTCGTTCATTCTTTACAATCAATTCTACGTCAAAATATTGGTAATGGAAAGGAACATAACCTTTCCTTTTCAGAGTGTAATATGCAATAAGTAAAGTCGTTTTTGGGAAGGTTGCGACTTGTTTGCTTTGCAGAATTCACTTACGCAATTAGGTTGCTGGTCTACCCGTGTGCCAAACAAACGACTTAGAAAGGGCAACACACAAACAGAATGACTTTCGCATTTATAATATATCTAAGTATGGATAAACCAGTGAAGAAAGAAATAGAAGTTTTATTTAAGATTTTACATGTTGCCCCATAAAAGATTGTTCGCAAAAGAATTTCGGTGTAAGCAAGCGGTGAAGTTGGATACGATAGTTACATTTGCTCCGAAATCGACTATTTTTATGTCCATTAGTTTAATGTGATTTCTTTTAGATGTTATAAAAGCATGTTGGTACTTATCTAATGGTCTTATCCCTTTGGTAAAAGGTTCAATAGTACCTACGTAGGTGGAGCTTCAAATCTACGAGTGTTACGGTACAGAATTTCAAATGTTCTTATTATCTTATCTAGCTGCCTACATACACTGAAAAGTAAGTGTAAAAAATACTAGCAACATAATCTGACAACACATAATTATGTCAGACTTCTCACTACATAAAATACTTAATTGTTAAGGGTACACAAGTCAAAAATTCACCCATACAAACGTAGTCTGGCTTTTACTCCACAGTTTGACGTTCAAAATAAATAATGATATCAATTTGTCTCATCATTATCTAGCCCTGGATGGAATCAAAAAAGTAAAATAAATATTTATTTGAAAGTTATGAGCTTCGAAAGTTCCATATTTCAACACTAATTTTAACGCATCTTTGGGCGCAAATAAGTATCATAAGAAGAAAGAAAAATTTCGGTAAAACACCATTTTTAGGGTTCCGTACACAAGGGCTAACAACGGGACCCTATTACTAAGACCCCACGATCCGTCTGTCTGTCCGTCTGTCACCAGGCTGTATCTCACGAACCGTGATAGCTAGACAGTTGTAGCTAGCTGTTGCCGCTATAACAACAAATACTAAAAACAGAATCAAAGAAATATTTAAGTGGGGGCTCCCATACAATAAACGTGTTCTTTTTGCCTTTTTGCGATAATGGTAAGTACGGAAACCTACGTGCGCGAGTCCGACACGCACTTGGCCGGTTTTTCTTCAGTTGTTAGCCTTACAAATGGTCAAATAAGTTGGAGATCATTTGACCATTTTAGACTAACAATTGACGTTTAAACGTGTTTTACCACGGATCAAAAAACCGGGCCAAGGTGGCCTGCACAAGTTTCCTGACTGTTCTACAATAAAAAAACCGGCCAAGTGCGAGTCGGACTCGCGCACGAAGGGTTCCGTACCATTATCGCAAAAAAAATGCAAAAAAAATCACGTTTGTTGTATGGGAGCCCCACTTGAATATTTATTTTATTCTGTTTTTAGTATTTGTTGTTATAGCGGCAACAGAAATACATCATCTGTGAAAATTTCAACTGTGTAGCTATCACGATTCATGAGATACCTGGTGACAGACAGACAGACGGACCGCGAAGTCTCAGTTATACGGTCCCGTTTTTACCCTTTGGGTACGGAACCCTATAAAACAGAAATATACTGACTGTAGAACAGCCAAAGAAGTAGAACTTGTACAATACAGTGTCTAAAACATAATTAGTTGAGCCGAATTCTTTTGGGCTACCGGAGGACCGCCTCCGCCTATATAATCACTACTCATCATTTTTTAAAACACAGTTTAACGACCTATTACTAAAAAAACGATGAATAGCGGAAATTATACTGTCAACGATAAATTCAAACATAATTAGAAGATTCCTGTAATTACCTCTCATTCTTGAAATTAACGTTAATTGGCTCATTAACATATTATTTGTGTGGAGGTTGTTAGTGCAGGACAACAATGACATGACATTCATAGAGCAATATAGAGCTTTCCAAAGTGCTGGCTGGATGATTTCTGGGATAAATTGAGTGTCACCTTAATGAGATTTTTACTAACAACTATTTAACTGCCTTTTTGTTAATCTATAGGAGTGGAGGACGAAATGAATGTCAACATAATTATTATGATAAACCTACATTCGAGACATATAATATTGAATTGAATGAGCTGAAATCTGATGGTTTTTGTTAGGGTTCCGTAACCAAAGGGTAAAAACGGGACTCTGTTACTAAGACTCCGCGGTCCGTCCGTCTTTCTGTCTGTCACCAGGCTGTATCTCATTAACCGTAATAGCTAGACAGTTGAAAATATCACAGATGATGTATTTCTGTTGCCGATATAACAACAAATACTTAAAAAAAATATATATATACTTATTTTTTATTTATTTTTAATATTTAAATGGGGCTCCCATACAACAAACGTGATTTATTTGCCGTTTTTTTGCGATAATGGTACGAAACCCTTCGTGCGCGAGTCCGACTCGCACTTGGCCGGTTTTTTTAGTAAAATCTCGCAAACCCAGTCTGTCCTCTTGAGAAAACTACCGTCTATATTCTTCATTTTTTAGGGTTCCGTACCCAAAGGGTAAAAACGGGACCCTATTACTGAGACTTCGCGATCCGTCTGTCTGTCTGTCTGTCTGTCTGTCTGTCTGTCTGTCTGTCTGTCCGTCTGTCTCCAGGCTGTATCTCATGAACCGTAATAGCTAGACAGTTGAAATTTTCACAGATGATGTATTTCTGTTGCCGCTATAACAACAAATACTAAAAACAGTATAAAGTAAATATTAAAGGGGGGCTCCCATACAACAAACGTGATATTTTTGCCGTTTTATGTTCGATATTTATAACGGCAACAGGTAGACGCTTGAAATATTCACAGAATGTTTAGTTGTATATTTACTTCAAAAAATAATAATTAATAAATTAAAATAAAATAAATTAAGGGGGGCTCCCATACAACAAACGTAATTTTTATGCAGTTTTTTGCGATAATGGTACGGAACCCTTCGTGTGCGAGTCCGACTCGCACTTGGCCAGTTTTTAGAAAATGATTTCAAAATTGGTTCAGTGTGATTGTTGTTAGAAAAGAGAGCTATGACGTAAAGCTGGTAACATCATCAATCTCTGCAACACTAACAAGACCTAACACCAAATACTTTACTTTATCCGTCAATAATATAATATAATATAATAAACGTTTATTTGGAACCATTTCGGAATTACACAAAGTACAATGGAACGATGATAGCAATAATTATCGTGATTCAGACTATTTTATTTTATGTCCCATTAAATTTAACAACAATTGCCTTTTAGTGACGTAGAAGTCGACATCTTTATGTTTATATGTCGTTAAGATTAACTGGTCTGTCCCATGTCTCGAGTCCGGCAGTCTTGCAGGGAGGGGGACCTCTAGAAAGGGACCTATCTCTGGACCCATTACCATAACTCAGGTGAGTCTCAACGCTAACGTGATATGGAGCATTTGTGAGTTGTTATAGCAGTCCATGAGTTTTAAAGTCGTTCGAAATGAAGGTTGGTAGATAGAGGTGTAGAACTGTAGACTGGTGGTCGAGTTAAAACATTGAATTCAGAATTATCGCCGCCAGGCAATTTTTGTTAATTGGGTTGAATCAATAGGGTTGTTTACTGAAAATTAGTTTTTTGTCCGTCAGGTAGATTAATAAAAAAAAATTAATTAAAAAAATCAAAATACCCGACTGCTTAAAAAGCGAACTAAAAAGACGTAAACAAGAAGAAAATCATGCTGTGCAGTCGGAGGATACATATTCGCGAGCTGGCTGACCAAAGCCAGATGTATCCTCCGACTGCACAGCATGATTTTCTTCTTGTTTACGTCTTTTTAGTTCGCTTTTTAAGCAGTCGGGTATTTTGATTTTTTTAATAAATTTTTTTATTTATAACTTTTTAGTTAACATTTTTTTCGAATTAGGTACATTTAAATATATAAGTGTTTTATATTTTTGAAATCGCCTCTAAAAACCCTTTATTTTGATACCCCACACGATGGGTTTGGAAGAAAAAATTAAATTGCCCCCCCACAATATGGCGCCCAAAAGCCGCCATTTTTCTATTTTCCAATTTTAATGTAGCCTATGACACTCGCAAGGTTAAGACGAATCGATTGACGTAATGAATCATCAAAATCGGTCAACGCGTTTGGTCTCTGGAACGCCACATAGGAACAAACATACATACATACATACATACATACATACATACATAGACTGATAAACACATTACCCTCCTTCGGCAGTCGGGTAAAAATATTGGACACATATTTTTTCTTTTGACACGTTAGCATAAAGTGACGACGATCTAATGCGTTGAAATTGAAATATCGTGAAACGTCACGCCGCTAGTACACTTTATACTGCCTTAGTGACGTCACATGCCCCCCCCCCCCCCCCCCCCCCCCCCTCCTGAACTTTGATGCACTGTAACTTTGTAATTTTTTACTGATTTGGTAAAGCTAAAAATACGTGTCCAATATTATTTGATAATCTCACTGACGGACTAAAAATTATTATCATTTTTCTACCCAGGAAACATCCCTATTCTTCTTAGCGTGTCGATGACAAACAGACTATTTTTAGTTAAATGCCTTGCCTGGCCCAGAATTCAGCCACGGCAACGCCCTCTGCTGACGCAGTCATAAGGTCCTCACGTAAACAGACAACAGGACATGCCTATTTTACATTCATCATGCAAGCAATGCATGATGATAGTAAAATCGAATCAACCTCGATTTCTAAATTAAGAATTTCAAGTTGTGTATTTTTCGTGAAACTCTACCTTATTCTTTAACCCTCTTACAAATAAACGCGGAATAAAGTTATACCAAGTATAAACCTATGAAAATGTATGGTTATTCCTTTGTTATACCTGGTATAACTTTGTTCCGCGTTTATTTGTAAGAGGGTGATACTTTAAATGGAGATAGGTAATTTCTAAACATTTTTTTGAAAAATATATAGATATGCAACTTCTAATGTCTAAAAGCTCTTAAATATGCACGTTCATGCAAATCCCTCAAGAAATCGTTACCTAATTTCACTTTTTTTCACACCAGGTGTAAACTCAGTTTTGACTTTACCAAAACCTTTTCAATAAACCTCAAGACCACACAAAGATGTCCGTTTACCGCCAAGAATAACACTATTGTGATTGTCAAAACAAGATCGGTTACAATAAATCTTATTAAAACTTGGGCCCGCCACAACGCCATTCATGGCGGCCTTGATCCGACCTCAAAAGAATGGTTTGTTTACAGATATTGCTAAAAGCCTTTGTCACGGCGTACATCTGCTCCACCTACCTGAAAGCACGCGATAGGATAAGAATTGTTACAATTTTTGTAACAGATTTTGCTTGAAAGTGTAGGTGTAGACTTCGGATCACTTGAATGTCACTTTACATCACGTCATAAAGGAACCTAGACTGAATTAAGAATTTAAAGTTGAGTATAATATGTCAAATTCCGCTTCTACAAGTCCTATGAGCCAGTTTCTGAATTCAGTAGGTATTTACAATTAATAAGCTAGTGTTAAACTCTACTGCTGAAATTTGACAGGTTTCACAAAAGACAAAAGTCGAGTTTGACAAATAAGCTCAACTAATTTATTGTAGTTTCAATTCAATAAAAATTGTTGTCAAAAGTGATAAAAAATATATTTATTTATTAAAACTTCAAGCAACATAAAATTACATAGGCGGACTTAATGCCTGAGGCATTCTCTACCAGTCAACCAAGGGCGGTGCACAGAGAACTTTTTTATATGGGGCGGTGAAGAGATAGCATGGCAGGTGCACAAAATAAAAAAAAATATTATAAACGTAAAATTAGTACAAAAGATAGTTAAAATAAGCATACTCAAATATTTACTATAATAAATACTTTTCAACACACGTACTTGCTCATAAAGTGGCTCTAATTTCACTGCAATTAGGCAAATAATGACACCTGTAATCAAACTGTGACTTTTTCATTGCTATTATTCACAAGTGAGTTATAGAGTTTTATTTTTTATTTTATTGGTTGAGTTGCTTTTTCTTAAAAAAGTTTCGATACAAAAAAGATCGTGCTCAATAGTACAAATAAATTAATGTACCTATTGCTTGCTCATTTCAAGCAACTTCGTATTTAAATAGAAATTTAAACTGTTTTAGTTTTAATAAATAAAACTTTTACTTAAATATAACTTTTGTTTTCTCTGTAATGAAGAAAACTTGAAATTCCCCATTTTGTACGTGGATCGTCGCTATTCACGAAAAGCTAAAAAGTAAATTTTAAAAATCAAAAGACCCGACTGCTTAGAAGGCGAACTAAAAAGATGTAAACAAGAAGAAAATCATGCTGTGCAGTCGGAAGATACATATTCCCGAACTGGCTGACCAAAACCAGAAGTATCCTCCGACTGCACAGCATGATTTTCTTCTTGTTAACATCTTTTTAGTTCGCCTTCTAAGCAGTCGGGTCTTTTGATTTTTTAAATTAACTTTTTTTATTTATAACTTTTTAGTTTTTTTTTTTTGATTTCGGTTCATTTAAACATATAAGTGTTGTATATTTTTAAAATCAACTCTTAAAACCCTTTATTTTGATACCCCATACGATGGGTTTGGAAGTAAAAAAAAATTTTGTCCCCCACAATATAGCGCCCAGAATCCGTAATTTTTCTATTTTCCAATTTTAATGTAGCCAGTGACACTCGCAGGGTTAAGACGAATCGATTGACGTATGAATCATCAAAATCGGACAACGCGTTTGGTCTCTGGTACGCCACATGGGAACAAACATACATACATACATACTTACATACATACATACATACATACATACATACATACATACTTACATACATACATAGACTGATAAACACATTACCCTCCTTCGGCAGTCGGGTAAAAAAAAGTATCCTCATTATTTTAGTCTATGGCCGATCGCTATTGTTAGATGCGCGCGCATAGAAAATCTGATTAATATTTCCCGCCATTGCGAAAAATTTTTCTCAACTCGTTTTCACTGTTGAAATTACAGTTGTTTAATAAATAAAAACCGGTCAATTGCGAGTCGGACACGCACACGAAGGGTTCCTTACCATTATCGCAAAACACTGCACAAAAAAATCACGTTTGTTGTATGGGAGCCCCCCTTAATTTATTTTATTTTAATTTAATAATTATTATTTTTTGAAGTGAATATACAACTAAACATTCTGTGAATATTTCTAGCGTCTACCTGTTGCCGTTTTTAATATCGAGCAAAAAACGGCAAAAATATCACGTTTGTTTTATGGGAGCCCCCCTTAAATATTTATTTTATACTGTTTTTAGTATTTGTTGTTATAGCGGCAACAGAAATACATCATCTGTGAAAATTGCAACTGTCTAGCTACCACGGTTCATGAGATACAGCCTGCTGACAGACGGACAGACAGACAGACAGACGGATCGCGAAGTCTTAGTAATAGGGATTCTGGGTTGCCTGGTAGAGATCGCTGAACGCGATAAGGCCGCCTGTTGTATGTTTGTTATTACTTTAAGGTTTCCGTATGTAATCTTTTTATCTTGGTACAATAAAGTATATATAAATATAAATAAATAAATAATAGGGTCCCGTTTTTACCCTTTGGGTACGGAACCCTAAAAATTACTACAAGTACTAATTATGAAGAAAATGATGTATGTTGTACACCGCCCGATATAAGATGTGAAGCCCTTATCGTTATGAAAAGTTTACTACCTGAAAACTCCAAGGAAAAATATCTATTATCTACTAAATAAAATGATTTCTTTGTATTATTTTCTTCACAAGTGTGTTGAAAAACGCCGTATGATACACGTGCGTATTGATGATTACCTCAGCGGTATTCACCAACATTACACACTTGTACCATAATGTACTATTATATTATAATCATCAGCCTTTTTAATGTTCCCACTGCTGGGAAACAGGCCTCCTGTCTGTGAGAAGGAATGGGCCGTAATCCACCACGCAGGCCCAATGCGGGTTGGCGGATGTCACATGTATTCGATTTTTTGTTTTTAGGACATGCCGGTTTCCTCACGATGTTTTCCTTCACGGTTTCGGTGATGAAATAATTTAAACAAAGTAAAGCGCCTGCCTGGGCTCGAATAGTCCAGTAGCCAGAAGAATATGCCCTTTGATAATTCAAAAGTTTTTTATTTTCGCCGGGGGTTACCTTATGTGAATTCAACACTATGTACAAAAATGCTAACACTTTAGAGTTATGCAATAGGTATAAAGTAGGTATTTCCTATCATTTCGTGTTATAACAATAATGTAAAATTTAAATTCAAATAATTTACTGTTTCTTTATTAGTACTATCTAAACTTTATATTAGTGAAAATGCTAACAGATACGTACTGTGGAACAATGGAAAACTGAAAATGGCTCGTAACTCTTTCAATAAAAGATTTAAGTTTTCAAATCATTTCCTATATGCATAGAGAGATTAGTTATACCTTACAACAAAAGTTCTAACAACTAAGTATAATGCTGCATAGGTTATTGTATGTTTACATTGTAATTTGCGAAGCATTGAATTTATGTTTATAATTTTGCGCCTACATATTCGAAATAATAAACTCTGCCACCATACAAAAGTTTAAACACTTATGTGCCATGCCTTTAGTTTAATAAATCAAATACAATTTGGGTATTGCGGGGCGCGGATGTACGATCACAGAGGCCCACATCATAAACGGACTCTTCTGATGATTTTTAGAAAAACATTACCGCGCAAATTCTTATTTCAAACTGGCGTCTAGTATCTGACAGATCGTTCACTGTTATTTTGCTTATAATTGCAACCTTATTGCTACGATAATAAAGATCACTAAAATAGGTAATCTAGCATGTGTTATACAAGCCTTCCCCGTGCTAATCGAATAAATATTAAAATTATGTCTGGTACTGTACGACTGCCCCATATAAGAACGCAGTAGGTGACATATTTTTATAATGGTTTTATACCCTGATAATCTAATTTATATTATTTTAATGAGTTTTACTATGCTGCGATGGACTGTGTAATTTTAACCAGGAAATTTAAAATTTGAATTGAGATTTGGTGCTTTAATTAATAAATTTTATCATTATTTACAATAGGAAAGTCCCTTCAAATTGTAAAAACACCATACATTAGCAAATGTCCGGTACTTAATAGGTATTGAATTATCTTGTTTAGAGATATGTAAAATATTCAATAGATTTAGGACACCATTAATATCATGTGTGTTATTACGTACAGTTCATCCGTAAGCCTTGTTTAGTACTCGCTTATTTTATTAAATTTGTTTTCGTTTAGTTACCTAACACAAGATGACATTCCATAGGCTAATTCAAATAATATTTTTGCGCTATCCTGGAATATAATATTTTAAGGCATTTACTAGGTTTTGATGTACAGCAATCGTGTGGTAAGGTCACGTGGTGCCGATTTTTCGTTTTAATAGAGTTTAAAAACTAATTGATAGGGCGCAATAGACACGATTATGTAAAATGTATCTACCTTTAAAAAAAAAAAAATGTTCTTAATCTTGGTAAGCGTATCACAAAATTGACTCCTAAACTTGCCGGACTCACTAGGGTTGCTACTATATTGATTCTGAAATAAAAAATGAGTAGGTAATATTTTACAAACATTAATATATCGATTTGTATAAGCATACATCATATCATGCTTACAGTGTCATCCACAAGGCTTAGTGGGTAACACTGCCTTTATTGTATTAGATCTTAGGACCAGCGATGTAGTCAATTTAGTTATGTGACAGTTGCACCGGTTATATAAGATGTTTGATATTTCTACTGTCACATCTGTTTGGAAAAGGCATTTGCTTGGACTTTTCCCTAATATGTTGGGATTGACTTCCACTGTTTTCAGTCGAACCAGACGCATCTGAATACCAGTGTTTTATATGAAGTGCCTGCCTTCCCTGCCAACCCAGATTATACGGTAATCCTACTGGATAATACGGTACCCTTTTGTTAGGTTGGCCGCAGACTTTCGGGTTTCTGACGACCCGTAACGACTGTCAAAGATTCACGATACGGAGAATTTTATTATTCTGTCATCTCGCTACACTGTCAGCACGGCAGGTACGACTATTCCGTGTTCTGTGAATATTTATTTCTTATTCTTTTTATAGGAACAAAGAAGATAGAAATCGTATTCGACCATTACATTCGGAGTGGAGTGTTACCGCGCCCCGCAATACCCAAATTGTATTTTATTTATTAAACTAAAGGCACGACTATCATAGCATGCAAACTTTTATATATCGCGTATCGCAAGCAAAAAATAAAATTTCTGAACTGTTTAACTGACTTGTTGTAAATGTTTTTGAGGAAATTATGATTTTAGTGTTTCGCATATGTAACAATTATAAAGTTATATTTCTAAGTTTGCTTGTGGAATATGTAGCTTACAGCTAACATAATTACTAAAATTTCTTGTTTTTTGTTCATGTGGTGTTTACCTATAAGTAATTGTTGCACTGTGTAGAGTTTGTACGCATGTTTTATTTTTGTTTGAAGATAAGTGTAAGCAGTTGTTGGTAGACCTAATAAATAAAATAAAATAAATGTTTAGGTAAACTTTTGTATATCGCGTATCGCAAAGTAAAAATACAATTAACTGTGCAGCATAATACTTAGTTGTTAGAACTTTCGTTGTAAAGTATAACAAGCCCCTCTATGCATATATTAAATGATTTGAAAACTTAAATCTTTTATTGAAAGAGTTACGCGCCACTTTCAGATTTCCATTGTTCCACAGTACCTATCTGTTAGCATTTTCACTAATATAAAGTTTAAATATTACTAATAAAGAGATAGTAAATTATTCAAATTTACATAATATATTTTTGTTATAACACGAAATAATAGGAAATACCTATTTCATACCTATGGCATAACTCTAAACTGTTAGCATTTTTGTACATAGCAATGAATTCACATACATTATCCACCCAGCGAAAATAACAAACTTTTGAATTATCAAAGGTTTTGTGAAAAATAATTATATCCCTACTGGACTAGAACCCACGACCTACAACTTATAAGTCGCGGCCCGTAATCGTATTCAGTGATTAAACAATTTGAGCTCAGACAAAAACAAAGATCGAATGAACCTTACAATGCACATTAACGTAGGTATGCATAATTTAAATTAAATGTAACTTAAACTTTAAGGTGTTCAAAGATTTCTGAAATATTAGAAAAAAATTGTGGATCCGTCAATATTTTGTAGTATGAGATGAGATGAATGATGAGATGCTAGCAAGCTCAGAATGAGACTTTGTCGTGTATCACGTTTACAATCAGAGGGCAAACGAGGTTCAATAGTTCTCAATAATCTCTTCACTGATCTTAGATAAAGTACCTATAGATTAAGCCTTAAAATGAGCTTGATTGATAGAGCGAGATGGCTAATTGAATAAGGACAAAAGATTAGTTTTAGTCTGTGTCACCATGGCCGGTTTCTGTTGTTTGTCAAACTCTAATATAATGGCAGGTTTGACAAACAAACTCGGTTTTGTTTGATTTTCTGTGATTTCGTGGTATTATGTGTTAATTGAGACAAGGAATTTGGGTTATTTATAGATAATAAATGTCAGTGCGATGGTGGGTTGTAGTGTTCTTGTTGTAACACCAGAACTAAATATTGTTGTCTCATGTGCGGCCACGCCAGGGTCATTCATCTATAGGTACTTTATCTAAGTCAATGATCCATGGTTTGTTTATAGGGTAGGTTCCAGTCTCAGTTCACGAAGTAAGTTACGATGACCATGGGACGTCAATTCATCAATCAATTTCTGACCCACACTCTTTTCTTCATGTTATTATCATTAAAATTCACCATCAACGCTGCACAGAATGCAACTATGAAACTTGCAACCTTCGTGTAACGCGACGTAACCAGCAATGGCTGAGTACAATGCGAGGTTCAGTCCCTTCATCGCGATAGTTTAATCGACTTCGACACTGAAATTAGTAATATTGTGCAATATTTTACCACGACTATTCAAAATTTTGCATAAAAATATTACTTAAGTACTCAATATTTTTTGCACTTATTCTTGAGCGTCATTTTTGCACACAAAATTGTTAGCGACATTTTGACCAGTGTAAGGGACCCTTTACAACGATACCTAAAAAATTTAGGCACTTTTTTACGAGTTCCTTTTTGAGTAGGTAAAGTTCAACGGCAGTTTTAATTATCTATTCGCAAATTGATTCCTAGTGGATATTGTGATGTAAAATTGGTATAGTTTTACCTATATCTCAATTAGTATCTACACAACTGGACAATAAATATGTTGAATCATTGAAACAGACGCGATCTAAGTTAAGTGAGCTGAGAATTTCATTGTAGCAAAGGCTAACCCAGCGAAGCTTGCCCAGACTCGATATACCTATTTGCTGCTAAAACCTCCAAAAATGTTGGCAGCCGGCAGGTGTTACGTCCGCATTCCAATGCAAAACATTCTATTGGTTTAAAGTAGCGATGGGCGTTGAATGAACGAACTAGTTAATTCGACCGTCGACGTACAATGAACGATTCGACGGTTCACCGATAATCAACGAACTAGTTGAATTCGTAGACGGCTAAACTGAGACTCGACTACGTTCATGTCGACTTGTAACGCGACGACCGACGCGAGAACTTAGTTGGGTAGTACAAGTTCATACGTCCTAAAAAATAACAACAACGGACTAACATCGAGCAAATTAATTTGAACTCTAACTCTAGATACATAGAGTTGATATTTCTATAGGCCGAATGCTATTTTGGAGTTAACATGCATTGTGTGTGTTAAGAAGAAAAGGACGCCAATAGTTTACAAAGAACGTCTACTTAACAAAGTTTACGTTATGAACTAGTCCATAAATTCAACTAGTTGATCGACTCGTCGATCAACGAAAATGGACGGTCTAGTTTCGTTAACGAAAATTACGTCGACGACCCATCTCTAGTTTAAAGTGGCTATTGCAAAAACTAAAGATAAGGCTTAACACGCATTTCGATTTTTATTCGCGCGACTTTTAATTGCGTGAATTTTTGTAGTATTATTTCCGCGCGATATTTTTACCGCAATGCGTGCAGCTTCTTAAAATTCCAGAGGTCGCAGAATGGGCGGAATAAAATCGCGCAAATAGAAATTGCAGTGCATGTTATGCCTAAAGGCCTATGAACCAGGTCAAAAAAAAAATAGGCGCCTCTTATTTCATTCCCTCACTGAACAAAACAATACAATAAACAACAAACACAGCGTGGACAAGCAACGAGAAAGGTTGTTGTTCCTTCTTAAACGTTTGGTACCAGAAAGTCTGCAACAGCTTGGGATGTCAGCAACGACATGTCCGCAATTACGAAGAAAGAAACACAGTCGTGCGACAATGTTGCGAAGGTCCCTTGGTAAGTTACTAAGTTCACAGGTTTTTCTTATTATGTGAACGCTGGAGTTGGGAGAGGCTGAAGCCTGAACCGGACATTCCTGAGGTGCATAAACTAAATAAGATTTCCAATTATCTCCTTGAGTGTCTTTTAGGAACTTTGGTTCCCAAAACAATTATTTTTATATTGCGTTCAAGGCCATCCCTTGGACACTGATAATATAATACCCTTGGAGTTCGGTTCTCGGCTACATGCTTCACTGATGAGCAGCCCTTTGGTGCCTCAGGTAAGGTGCCAGTATTGATTGAATCGCTTTTTTAACGCGGCAACTTGTTGAACGTTTGAAATTTGGTAGCCATGGCCCATGATAGCTTAGTAGTTCGTGGTAAATCCAACAGATGGCGCTACTTGTATCAGTTCTTCGCACAAAGAAAGTGATTTACATACAGTTACTAAATTTTTTAAGATGTGCAACACCAGTAAAAATAAGACTAAAATAAGTATAAGATCCCCTTTAAAATTCGCATGGTTTACAGCGTTGCGAAACTTCATAACTCGATCAACAAAAAAACAATCTTTTCAAAATTTATGGATTTTAAATATTATAATATTAATAGAAAACGTTTTAAAAATATTATAGATGTTACTTAAAATTTATATAATATTAAATTATTTGTTTTACTAGCAAGTAAATTTTGTATACTAGTAACCCCGCAGAAAATGCATTTGACAAATGTCACTCGACATTATTAGAATCTTTAGCATGGCTTTCTTTGTCTGCGCTATAAATTGACATAAATACACAATTTCTACTATGCTTCAAATGTGTGAATAATGGTTTCAAATACGTGATACGTTTTGAGTTTGACAGACTGGAATATCGTGAGCCATTGTGTTGTGTGCAGTTGAGTTGCATTCACTTTGTTTGCTTTGTTTTGATCGTACTGCTCAACAAGTTTCCGTCTGTGCCGTGATAAAATAACATCCTAACAAATTATATGAAAAATTAAACCTGCATTGAATTATGGATACAAGTTTGCGACTAAAGGAGTGAGTACAACTCTTTGTTTAAACTTTTGAACGGTTATTTTGTGCATGATGCATTAGTAAACACGAATAAATACGAAAGAGCTTATGATCATTCAGCAGTCTCTATTTATTAAAATCATAGCTACTGTGTGTGATAACAATAGAAGTCTATCTACAGCTTTTGTTTGTTTTATCTTGTTTCTACACAGTGGCACTGTATGTATTCAACAAAATGAACTAAAAGCTTAGATTTGACAAAAAAAAAACATGTTGTTTTTCTGACAACATCACACATCAGTCTATTATTTATTTGTGTTATGATGAGAGACAGTAAACTTAAATTTAATTGTATTTTAAGTTATGTGTGTCAGCAAAATTCATACTTATGATTAAAATGATATTGTTTAATACTTCTTTACTATCAAATTACATGATCAGTTGCATCATCAAACACTTTTACTAGGAATCACAGGTGATTGACCACGAAAAAGACTACTTGTTACCTGCTCTGTGTAGCATCACAAAATAATTGCACAATGTTAAATATTTGCAGTTCCTAGTTTCAGAGGAAACATTCCTACACTTCATAGGTGGAACATATTATTGAAATCTATTCTTCTACAATACAGTTCTGATATGTTCCCATCATAATTAGTATGCTTTAAAGAAGTTTATTTTGACAAGTTACCATTGAAGAAAAGCTTTTAAAGCTAATCCAAGTTAGGCTTAGAGTAGAAAAATTAAAGTTGCTACTAGATAGGTTCAAGGGAGGTCCAAAAGTTCTATTTCTTTTAAAAGATTTATTTTAAAGAATATATTACATAAACTTTTGCACCCTCCTGTATAACCCTCCCCCCTCCTGTGTTTACTCATTGATATTATTTGTCATGTCATGTGTGTATTTGGATGTGTCATAGACCTTTGCTCAGTCCAAATCTTGGTGATTTTAAGATTTATGAACAAGCTACTGTATGGAGCTTGAGTTGTCTTTACCTTCATACCTCATTTGAAGACACATCTCAAATGTCTCTCAGCTTACCGGCCATATTTATTTGAATCTATACTATGATATATCTCATGCAAAAGATTGATTTTGACTCTCTTCAATTTACTGCTTCACATGGAAACTTGCTATTCTGTGGCTCTGCCAACATTAGTAATTAAGCTGTTTCTTTGGTATCTCAAAGAATCAGCTTACTCATCCACCAATCATCTTCTTGCCCTTGTCCCATGTTACTAGGGGTCCATCCATCTTTTCTTTGGCCGTCCCCTCTCTCTCCATCCATCCACATTTATATTCTTAACTCTTTTAGTAACATTCGTATCACCCTTCCTCATCACAAGTGCATACTTACTCATCCGCCAAATTAAAGCAAAATCATTCAGCTATTGAGAATTTGGGAAAGCACATTAAGCACTCTTTATAATGAGAGTTATTCACACTCATGGAAAAACCGTTAAAACAGGTGATCCCACAACAAATAAGAAATATGTAAAATAGACCCTTGTTTGTTACCTACTTGTAAATCATTATCTACCTTCTCTTTTCACAACTATGTTAGGGTTCCTTATCCGCCTCAGTAAGAGTGCATTATTAGATATTTAGTGCTGTAATACCCATAAGCATAACTGTCACAAATGTCAGTCAGGTCCTACAACTTAACATTTCTTCCAACGTATTGAGGAGTCTCATGTTATCGTCAGCCATTTATTTATTTATTTAATACTTCATGTACACACAAGTACAGAGGCCGACTTAATGCCTTAGGCATTTTCTACCAGTCGACCTTTGGGTGATGGAGAGATAAACAGTGGTAGGTGCAATATTGAAAGTTAAATGTATCAGGATTATTTAAATATACATATAAACTATACATACAATATAATTATAGCATATATACTCAAAATAATAAACTAAATATATAATACTTAAACATTAGTAGTAATAGATAAATAATTAAAAACATTAGCGCTGTGACGATACTACTGCCAACTTTTTACGGATATGCTCGCGAACTTTAACTTTGAAGGTTAACCGGCTGGTTGCCATCCTGATTTCCTGGGGGAGCGCATTCCACAGAGAAATAGACTGAACGAAGAAAGAATGGTGAATGAAGTCAGTGCGGTGAGTGGGACATTGAAGAAGGCGGTTATGTGATGACCGTAGATTTTTACTGTGGTTGGCGCAAATATATTGAAAGTGAGGGGCCAGATAACTAGGGAAATTGGAAGAGTCGAGAAATGAGAACAAGGTAGTTAGTGCCCTTTGCTCTCTGCGCTGGCGTATGGGCAGCCACTTTAGAAGTGATTGATGCGCAGAGACATGATCATATTTCCAAAGCCATTCACAGACCACACACCAACACAGCTTACCTTTGACCAACCCATGTGGCAGTTATTACTTAGCCCAGAGAAAATACCCCTTAGAAATTCTTATAAATGCAGCAAATTAAGTTTATTCTATGACACTTGAATATCTAAAGGTCATCTTTCCATGCCAGCTAACTCACTTTATAATTACAATAACAACACGTTTATTACATGACTGCATTGTCGTCCAGACATCAGTTTTGGGCTATTTTTATTTGCCCTCTCGATGATAATAACCTTGACACTAAAGTTAGAACTAGAAACAGGTCTAGAGAATTTATGATGGATTAAATTATTATTCAATTAGACTATTGATATGCAGTGTTTATAACGTAAAAATAATTTATTTATTTATTTTACTTTGTTTGGAAACTAACACCTTGTAGACTAAATAGACATTGAAAGAAGTTAATTTTACAACAAATTATAATAAAGCTAAAAATAGATTTGTGTTACAGCTTCTACAGATTAAAATTAAATTATAAATAAATGTAACAACCATTAGAAAAACTTGGATTTTGGAATAAAGAAACTGGTAATTCATATGTACAAGCAGGATGCTTTAAAAAAGTTATCACTATCCTATCACCTCTTTCTCTATCTCTTCTCTAACTTGTAGATTGTAGGTTTAAATTTCTCTTCTCTTCTTGATAGCGTTCTTCATTACTGAAGGTTGTGTCCCTAAAAGGCCTTCGTGGCTTTATGCACGATGTTCTGCTACTTCATTCGGTTCTCTCCTTCTCTCAGAGCGGTTGTAACAGAGAGTCCAGTGAGGGCGGTTACTTGGTCTGACCAGCGGTTAGGTGACCGGCCGCGAGGTCTTTTCCCACCCACCTTGCCCATCACCACCAACTTCTGTGTATCATTATAGTTTTAAAAACAATACACAACCAGAAACAGTAGTTGGTCAGCATCAAAAGTCAATTAATACTGCTCTACTTTCTCACATTACCTAAATTGACACAAAATGAATTGATAATCTGCTCTTTAGCTTGTCATATGGTAGCTAAGAGGTAATATTTCTTAAATTTTTAATAACCTTATCACTCAGTTATTAAGATTTGGAGAACTAAACAAAGAAGAGGGTTGGATACAGATGAAAAGGAAAACTTAATTGTTAATCGACTGATTATAGTATAATAGCCAAGCTTCTTACAAAAAAATACTTTCCTAGAAAACATCATTTGAATGAATAAGACTGGTTTGTTTGTGGTTAGTTCTTCTATTGTTCTGCAGATAATTCTTAAAAACCTCTATCATGACTGCATTGTTCATTCTAATTCATAATAGAGTTATCATTAAACAATACAATAGGGCCCCAATTAGGGCCTACTTATAGGTCATTTTGCACCTATTGAAATGGCAAAGCAGAATGACCCTTATCAGTATAGACAAAAAAACCCAGAGCTAATTAGAGCAATACAAATTGTTAAGTAAATGATGCTGAACGAATTGCTTAGTTTAAAAGTGTGAGGCATTGGAGTAATAAACCTTTGACTTTCACATTCTTGTATATGTAACAAGTAATTTTGATGATGAGAATATCATCATAGTCAATTATGACCCAAATGTTGATAAAAACACAAAATTGTGCCACACCCAATTACCTAGTTGTTTAAAAAAATATGTTTAAGTAGGCTGCTGCAAACTATTTGGCAAAGTGGGGTTTTATAGACCCGTCAGATACCCAGTGTGAGTGCGGTGCCCCTTTGCAAAATATGGCACACATGCTGGTGTGTCCCAAGTGCCCTTACACCTGCACTTTGGAAGACCTTATGCTCGCCACTGACGACGCAATTGGCGTGGCCACCTACTGAGCCCAAAATTTATAAAGAGTTTCCCATCGACTTGAAAAGAAGAAGAAGAAGTTGTTCTTCTGAATCATATTGATGATTCCAAAATTAAATACCTATGTTTTGACAAGAATTTAAAATTAATAAAAGAATATTTTATTCATCTAAACTCAAAGCAGACCAAAAATAATTACTTAATTAATGAAGAGGAGTGCAACTCCTCTGTAAGTACCTGAAAAAGCTGTCCCTTTTGTAGACTATAAATTCTCATCATACAAAAATGGACCTTATTACCTCATATGACTTCATTTTACTTATTGCATTATAATGCTTGAAGTCATTGATATGAAATTATAAATCTTATCTTAACCTGCGAAGCTACTGTCACATATTGCAATGTATTTCGCATATTGCTAATATGTTTCTTCAACATAGAAGTTACACAACAATTTCAGTATATCAGTAATATCACTCCTGTGCTATCTAAATCTTTTCAATCAGTATTGTGCAAACATTTATCCTAACTGGTTCAATAATAAGTTTCTATAAACATGAAAAAGTGGATGTGTCTGTTACAACAACTAGCCCGGGGTATGTCTATGTATATTATGTATTTTTTTATACAATAAAAGTACTATTCTATAGAAATTCTAGTCCTGTTTGATATAGTCTGCATTTGAAATCAAATGTGGTAAGTAAATAGAGCATCCAAGAGCATGTACTTGTATTTTGTATTGTGAGTTCAGTTTGTGCAGAATAAACAATTTTTCTTTCTTTTCTTTTTTCTTTCTATATAAGAAAAATTATGGCTATTCTTAATCGATACAAATAAATAAAATTGAAGTGTCTGTATGTAATATCAAAATAACAACGTTTTATTGAATGCACGTTAAAGTATATAAGGTAATAACAACAAAAAAAAAAATAGATTTTTGTCTGTCTGTTTATCTGTCTGTCTGTTTGTTCCGGGTAATCTCCGAAACGGCTGGACCGATTTTGACGGGACTTTCACTGGTAGATAGCTGATGTAATAACGAGTAACATAGGCTGCGTATGATCACGAGAAAATTCATAGTTCCGGCGGGAACTAACAAAATAAAAATATATTTTTTACGAGTTTGACGCGGACGAAGTCGCGGGCAACAGCTAGTGTAGGATAAAACTGCTGGTAACAGTGTAGACCGGCTGCAGTGTGGATTTTACTGGCAAACAAATATACACTTTACCACATTGAATTAAACTCGAAAATCAAATAAAACCTACTGCGTTCCGTGATGCTGACACGCACTAGTGTAGGTTTCTTTATTTTCGTATTTATTTTTACACAACCAATTATGATTTCATTGACAGTAAAAAAAATCGGGATTCCAAGTTATGATATATCACGGTATAATGTATAATATATAAAGGTAGCACTGGTGGTCCAGTGGTATCAGCCGCCGACTTACAAGTTGAAGGACGTGGGTTCGAGCCCAGGCAGGCGCTTTACTTTGTGTAAATTATTTCATCACCACTACTCTCAAAACGGTGAAGGAAAACATCGTGAGGAAACCGGCATGTCCTAGAACCAAAAATTCGAAGACATGTGACATCCACCAACCCGCACTGGGCCCGCGTGGTGGATTACGGCTCATTCCCTCTCACAGAGAGGAGGCCCGTGTCACAGCAGTGGGAACATTAATAATAGGCTGTGATGATGATGGTAAAGTTTCTATAGGGCTTATTACACTACACGGTATTCAGGGCCCTAGACCCTAATTTAGGGTAGTGTAATAACTTTTAGGGTGTTAGGGTTCTCATAATATCGACCTTATTGCTTCGGAATGATTTAGTGACCCGGTATTCAGGGCCCTGAATACCGTATAGTGTAATAAGCCCTTTTGACATAAAATAACTAAAAATAATTATTTGCATGAATTACTCAGTCATTACAATTTATTGGCAGGCATACAACTGGTTGCTACTTGTTCGATAACCAAGACAAGAATTGGGAAACCCATTGTATTACTAAGCGACAGCTCACACCATCCGCGACACTAGAGCGCACTTTTTAAAATTGCGATATAATTTAGAACTTCATTACCTACTACATATTTATACTTGTAATATACGAATTCGAGTACAGCTTTCGGAATTTAAAATTCGATTTCTCTTACTGAAATATGTATACTACTTTTGATGTTGTAAATAACAAAACGTATAAAATCACGCCCATATTCCTTGAAGGATTAAGCAGATGTATATCGCCAGTTATATTTAAGGCGCCGATTCCCTTGAGTAGCTGATTTTAAAATAAGAATCACGTCTAAATGGCTAGTCGTATTTTTTTGGTAAAAATATATTTTATATAAGACCATTTTCTTAAT
Organism: Anorthoa munda; assembly: GCA_945859665.1. Classification (NCBI taxonomy): domain Eukaryota; kingdom Metazoa; phylum Arthropoda; class Insecta; order Lepidoptera; family Noctuidae; genus Anorthoa; species Anorthoa munda. The sequence continues at coordinate 11,689,299 of OX243911.1, read as the reverse complement.
AATTTGATCTAAGCAAATTTTGAGTTTTATTCGTATAAACACAGTGTAATTAATTTGTAAAGTTATGTCTAAAACGGACCAAAACACGACAATCGCACCAAAACCACAGGGCGTATTTTAATGAAACCAACACCATCTCAAAGACAATTTCATTATCTACATTTTGATCTGAGGCTTTTTTTTTAAAGTCGTAGAATAATAAGGAAAGTACAAAAAACTAATAAATTTTGGGTCGCGCGGGTGTCAATCCAGTGCGCGTTTTGTTCCCTCAAGGTCGTTGGCGTTAGTCGTCGTCTTAAGGACGCTGTTACATTTTCGACGAACTCAAATTTAGGTATCTAGTCACACACAGCAACCACAGTAAACATAAACAAATAGTATGGAAACTACCTACAAACGACACACTCACACAAATATATGCACCGACGAGACCACTTGGGCACTTCTGCGGTCCTGCCAGTACAGAGGCCTTAGTGCGAGTTTTTACTCACGTTCAATCGCGTTAACGTAAACGTCAATTTGTATTGAAACGGGTTAAGCGCCGTCTGGGGACGGTAAGGAGAAACCTCTTTTTTTGTATACATTTTGACATAAGAGATCGTTTACGTTAACGCGAGTGAGCGTGAGTAAAAACTCACACTAAGCCCACTGATCACCGCGACGTGAAGAGTGGTCACGTATGTTTGTGTGAGTGTGCCGTTTCGAGCGTTTGTAGGTAGTGTCCATACTGTTTGCATATGTTTACTGTGGTTGCTGTGTGTGACTAGATCCAAAAATCAAAAAAAAGGTTGAAAAATAAAGGGTGTCCCCTTTTCTTTTCCAACTTTTTTTATTTTATTAAATACATAGTGCCAATTAAAATAGTCCTCTCGAGCTTTATGGGCGCTCATACAATTTAGAGGACTAGTTTGCGATAATGGTACGGAACTATTCGTGCGCGAATCCGACTCACACTTGACCGGTTTTTTTTCCTTGAACTATCTATCCGAAGTTTGGACTAAAGTTGGTGGGCTTTTGTCATTAAATCTTGGAGATGTAAATCTCTTTCCCACAGCGACCTCGATGTCGCACTTCGCGCTCGTCCGTTATCAATTCGATGGCAGTAAAGACAAAACACGGGATCAATTATTAAATTACGTACTCAAGTACCTAAATTATATTAAGTATACTGTTTACTTAAAATCCACAAAAAAATAGGTCGGTAGTCGGATTCGGACCACGTTCCGCTATTTGGTGACCCCTGTTCTATATTCAGTCGCAAAGTAAAAAAAAAAGCTTTTTTCGTATTCTTCTCTTCAAAACCTTTCATTTGATACCCATATCATGGTAGTGCACAAAAAGTAACTAGTCTGCCATCTTGGGCCGTCCACCATATTGGATTTAGAATTACATCATTTAGCTAATCATGCATTGTTAACCAAACTAAACATGTATGCAAAATTTCATCTCAATCGGTGGAGGATAACTGCTTTAAAATTCAGTTGCAAGATTTGACCCGAACACACTAACATACATATAGTGTTGCCATCCGTCCGGGTTTCTCCGGATTTGTCCTAGTTTAGAAGGCGTCCGGGAGAGGTTTTATTTGGGTTTTAAAGTCTTCAAATCACCAACGGCAATTTTCACCGATTACTCCGTCAATTGTAGACCGATTTTTGTCTGGAAGGTTATGATCCCGAATTGGTCCCATTTAAATTTGGTGAAGATCTGATGAAGAAATTCGGTGATATTCAACGGAACTCTTCAAAAATTACGGCAAATCACCCGGGATACGGCATGTCTGTTTATTGTACACTAGCTTATGCCGGCGGCTTCGCCCGCATCAAGTGTTTTATCAACCCAAGGGAGCATTATACCAGGATAAAAAGTAGCCTAAGTGCCTGTTCCTGACTATAATCCATTTGTTTGCCAAATTTCATCAAGATCCGTTTCGCCGTTCTAGCGTGTTTGAGTAACAAACATACATCCAAGTATTAAGATTACTTACTACAGAAATTGACCACTAACTAGGTGCCACAACAAAAAAGGGAACAATGAAAACGTTTTTACAAAAAACAACCGACCCCCAGCCAACACTTCAAAGCGAAAAACAACTTCTGATTTTGGAAGTCGGTGTCAAAAAACGAAGGAATAAAACCATAAATCCAACTTTCGGGACCGAAATCATTTCTCACTCCGCAGTGCAATTGGAAATCGGCATCAATTTTTTTAGCAAAAAGATTTTTTTTTTAAATTACATTTAGTTAAGGCGCAGATACCCTTGAGTAGCTGATTTTAATATGAGAATCACGTCTAAACGGCTTGTCCTAATTTTTTGGAAATAATATAATGTTACATTAGACCATTTTCTTAATAATTTGATCTGAGAAAATTTTGAGTTTTATTCGTATAACATAGTGTAATTAAATTGTAAAGTTATGTCTAAAACGGGCAAAAACTCGACAATCGCACTAAAACCGCTGGGCGTATTTTGATGAAATTGACACCATCTCAAAGACAATTTAATTATCAACATTTTGATCTGAGGCTTTTTTTTAAGTCATAGAATATTAAGGAAAGTACAAAAAACTACTCAATTTTGGGCCGCGCAGGTGTGAAACGAGTGCGCGTTTTGTTCTTTGTTCCCTCATGGTAGTTGGCGTTATTCGTCGTCTTAAAAAGTTATGAAAATAAAATCTGTTTAAATGTCTGGGTTGTAAACTCCAAAATCCGGGGTTTTTACGCTCCTTGTCCTGGTTGGCAGATTTTAGAGATGGCAACCCTACATACATACATTGCAAGTTAAATAAAAGCTTGTACAATTGCACGCTTTTTCGCGTTGCATCTCAGTATGAGCTCACCCTAATACTGCAATACAATAGATATTGTATAAGTGCTTGTTATCAGTCTACTTGACCAATTTCCGTTCGAATGACACTAATTTGCCGCTGACTAGTACAAGATAAGCTGACCTTGGCATAGAAGCATCAATTTGTTTGGTCTATTAGGTATGCCAAACGTTGTTTCAACGTGACACTCATTAAAATTCCTGCCCTGTCTTAGAAGATCGTGATTTTAAGTATTATTAGTGTTTAAAATAACTCTGCTCTTGAATTGTCAATAAAAAAAATAAAAAATCCCGACTGCTTGAAAAGCGATCTAAAAAGACGTAAACAAGGAGAAAATCATGCTGTGCAGTCTGAGGATACATCTGATTTCGGTCAGCCAGCTCGCGAACATATATCCTCCGACTGCACAGCATGATTTTCTCCTTGTTTCGGCAAGCAGTCGGGGTTTTTGATTTTTTGGATTAACTTTTTTTATTTATAACTTTTTTGTTATTATTATTTTCGAATTCGGTATATTTAAACATGTAAGTTTTATATATTTTTGAAATCACCTCTTAAAACCCTTTATTTCGATACCCCACACGACGGGTTTGGAAGAAAATGATTTTGTTCCGCACAATATGGCGCCCAAAATCCGCCATTTTTCTATTTTCCAATTTTAATGTAGCCAGTGACACTCTAAGGTTAAGACGAATCGATTGATGTAAGAATCATCAAAATCGGCTATCTCGTTTGGTCTCTAGAACGCCACATAGAAACAAACATACATACATACTACATACATAAATAGACTGATAAACACATTACCCTCCTTCGGCAGTCGGGTAAAAAACTAGTGATCTTGAAATGTCAATAACAATCGCATATGTAACCCAAATTCACATTGATTTAAGTAGTGGTCATCGTACGCTATATGGTCAGCGATGTAGATAAAATACGGACCATTTTATTTATTTACATTGTGTCCAAAACCTCTCGCATTGCATCGATTCATAAATATAAATCAGTCCATTGATGTTGTTTACCACCAAAATCCTGTTTGACCTAAATTTAAATATTGAATGTCCATCACATTGTCATCCTTTGTCACTGTGTAATAAGCATTTATATTTATAGTGGTCAAACGAGCGCCTATCGATTATAAAAAAAAACAAACAAAACAAAAAGGAAAACCACAAAGGTTATGCCACTGGAGTGCTAGAGAGGCGTCATAGGTACTTGGGCACAGGGCCTGGTTTATCTAACCTAACCAGGCTATAGAATGGGGCGCGACGATCGAGGCGGCCCCATGCCTGCTTTTGCAAGCACCACTTATTTACAGAATAAAATTGTGTTTACAAATTCTTATTATATTGTAAGTTCTCCCGGAGTTCCCGGACACGGTTTCTCGAACGCCTTTGCTTCCTTGATTTCTAGTTTGTAGCTTATTACACCAGTTCAATTAATTTACCGCGTTCTACCTGAGTCAGTATCAGTCGCAGTCACGCAGAAGCATATTTACCCTAAGGCCAAGAGAGCCATGGCGGGAGACAGCGAAGGGTGACGCAATCCAGCCCTATCAGCCTATCATTTTGTTTTTTGAGACAAGCCTACGAAACTTTTCTAGCTTGCCGCCCCGTCTTCTTGTCTGTCAAAAGAAAACCTTAACTATCCGAGGCAGGTTACTTAAAAGTTTCAAGCACGCTCTCGCACACATTCTTGTATCTCGCTCTTTTATGTTACAGTCGATTTATATATCTATTTATGATTTTTAAGAAGATTTTTTCTATATATGAATGGTAAAGGAAATTCTTAGAGTCTTTAGCGCTAACAAAATACCTGTCCAAGGCAAAGTTTTTCAAACAAGCTCGTTTCGTGCACTGTCCCATTTTAAATTCTCTTCATTCTTTCCATTCCACTCTCTCTATATGTTTTTCTGCATAAGTCGACAAAGTAATCAAACAAAGAAAAAACAAAAAATTTTTGACTTATTTATTTTGGTTTTCGGTTGACATAACTCCATGACCCGGAGAGCCAATACTTTGTATACCACGGTCGCTACCTCTCTGGTCGCACTCGCACGACGAGCAGCGCAGAAAGAGTGAGTGTAAGAATGTTGCCCTTCACACTGACGATCTCTTAATACACTATCGGTATTAACGGCAACTGTATATTCGAGGCCTGGGCAGCCACAAGCACAGGCTGGACTTGCCGGGAGGGCGCTTATTGAAAGTTAGCCTGGGGCAGTCTGAACTCGAAATCAGGCACTGCTTGGGTAAGGTCATGACGAACGCTAGATCTTGGGTGGTGAGTCACTCTCCACACCAGCTTTCCCGATATCTTTACATTGTATCCTTCGAAACGTTCGTTAATTTAATGTGTTCCTCTCCTAAACACCTCACTACGATAATCCGCAATCTGAGGAAGTTTGCATTATCTATTACTTGCACAATATGTCCATTAGAATCACTACATGATCACATCATCAGCCTATTAATGTTCCCACTGCTAGGACACAGGCCTCCTCTCTGTGAGAGGGAATGGGCCGTAATCCACTACGCGGGCCCAGTGCGGTTTGGTGGATGTCACATGTCTTCGAATTTTTGGTTCTAGGACATGCCGGTTTCCTCACGATGTTTTCCTTCACCGTTTTGAGAGCAATGGTGATGAAATAATTTACACAAAGTAAAGCGCCGGCCTGGGCTCGAACCCACGGCCTACAACTTGTAAGTCGCGGCCGATACCACTGGGCCACCACTGCTCTGTATTGATTGGAATCAATTGACTATTGAGTACGTCATTCAAGAAAAGTTTTGGTCGTGGTATTATCTGCTGCACTGACCACAAGTAACGGTTCAATATTTTACATCCTACGACCTTTACGTGACCTGTGACATGATTCAGTAAACGCTGCGCTGGCGACCGGAAGTGTTGTGGTATTAGGTAGCGCTATAGTCTTATTTGTATGACGGTACGACATTGAATTTGCCATCTGTGACCCAGTTGAAGTTGAGAACCAGTCGATGTGGTGACGTTTGGGAGCAAGGCCTTGCGAGAGGCCTTTAATTAATTATGTCATTCAAGAGTTAGTAATTTCTGCGACCTTTACCTGACCGGTGATGCCACAGTGGTCTGGTGATCGCCACTGTTCATTCTAGCTTTCAGGAGGTGCAGTGGTTTGCGAATGCGGTGGGATTGTCCCAAAAAAAAGCCTCCAATAGTCTGCGTTCTACGACCTTTACCTGACTTGTGACGATGTGATTCAGCAGAGGTTGTGTGCCGGCCGTATGTGACGTGGGCTTTGGAGACGTCATGGTCTTATTGTAATGGCAGTACAACATTGAATATATGCTGGAACTACTTGCTGTTGGTATTTTGAACAAGTGAAGTGTAGTAACCACAAGATACATGCATTCACTAGTTCGATGATAAATACCTAATGGTGAAATGTTCTGCGGTCTACGCCCTGATCACCTGATCGATGTGATTCAGCGAATGCCGCGTGCTACCGAATCTGTTTAAAGGTCATTGGAGACGCTATTGTGATTGATGGTCTTGCTTTACTTGATTTAATGTCCTATGTTCCCTGGATGAGGCAGAGGGCGTCCACAGTAGTCCTCCATGGCGATGGATATGACGGTACGTACGTCACTGAATTTGCCTTCTTTCTCTGTGCCCCATTCTAATTTCGAAGCACAGAATCGATAGATGTGGTGATGATGATGTTTTGATGACCCAGTTGATAACTGGTATAGTTCTCGCCAAACTTCTTGACTGCCCTGAAGTTGGCTATACAATAGCTGCGCAGTAGTAAATCTCATACAAAAACAGTACCGCGCCGTGTCTTGTATCGGAAAGCCAACTTCAGGGCGGCCAAGAATTTTGGCGAGTACTTAATAAGAAGCTTGTAATGCCATTTGCGTATTCGGAGTTGGGTTTCAGTGTACAGTAACTTTTCTTGAATGAGGAAAATCTTTAGCAAAATTCCAAGAATTGATGCATTGTATCTACACCCAAAACTGCTTAGAAAACCGCGCACTAACGTGCAATGCTGCACTTTAATCCCGTTACCTAATGACTATGACTAAGGATGTTTTTAGCCAATACCACGAATTGTAAAAATACTGGTTTACGCTACGTATGAGAATTCGCTTAAGTTTTTAGGGTTCCGTACCCAAAGCGTAAAAACGGGACCCTATTATTAAGACTCCACGATCCGTCTATCTGTCCATCTGTCACCAGGCTATATTTCATGAACCGTAATAGCTAGACAGTTGAAATTATAATAATAGTATTACTGTTGCCGCTATAACAACAAATACTAAAAACAGAATAAAATAAATATTTAAGTGCCAACAAACGTGAAGTCTTTTGCCGTTTTTTTGCGATAGTGGTACGGAACCTTTTTTGCGCGAGTCCGACTCGTACTTGGCCTGGTTTTTTACCCGACTGCCGAAGGAGGGTTATGTGTTTATCAGTCTATGTATGTATGTTTGTTCCTATGTGGCGTTCCAGAGACCAAACGCGTTGACCGATTTTGATGATTCATACGTCAATCGATTCGTTTTTCGACATCTGGTTTTGGTCAGCCAGCTCGCGAATATGTATCCTCCGACTGCACAGCATGATTTTCTTCTTGTTTACGTCTTTTTAGTTCGCTTTTTAAGCAGTCGGGTATATTGATTTTTTTAATTAACTTTTTTAATAATCAGACCGATTTAGGATAGTATTTTATTTACTTCGTATTTTGGTCTGTTTGTTTGTTGTGCGTTTGTTGTTAGCGAGTTATCATCGCTCATCGGTCAATGACACTTGCTCCCGAATGGTTCATCATTATTATTAGATTAATTGTTTACTTTTGCTCAGCTTTCGTGCTTGCTACTCGGTCCTATATTCCGTTTAATGTCATTAAATTACAGATGTTTCAGGTTGCTCGATATAAGGCACTTTGAAAAGAAAAAAAAGATAGAAAAATGTGTTTATTGGCATTAAAAACAAAAACACCTTAAAATTAAACAAAATAAATAATTAAAACTATTAATGCCGAAAGGGCCTCAGCTCAGCATAAAGCCAAATGGTAATACAGGGTATACCACCTGACGCTGATTTTCAGCTGCAGCCCATACGCTCGAAAACATCAACACACGTTTGAAATACCTATACTGAAATGTTTTGTAAAAATAAAACAACTAAAATACTCACTCACTCTCTCTTACTCATATTGGGTTTTACTGATGATATTATTGTTAGAATGCATGTAGAAAGATAAAGAAAAGGCAAGTACAAAACTCCTCTTCCAATGAACTAAAATGGCCAAAAGTGATAAAAGATATAATCTATTCTGCAGTCAAAAACTGTATGTCCCTGGCAAAGATGAAATTTGATGAAGAGATGAGTCAGGTGATCCTTTGGGATTGAGTACAAACCTGACTATCTATCTTAACCGGTCACTGTGGTCGGTATATATAGGTATTGTTATCTTTTTACAATATTAAAGCTGCTTTTAAACCAGAGATGTGTGAGTGTGTATGTTGCAATGGATGCATTTGATATCCATCAATCATATTCATTGGTCCACATAACATAGCACTGGTGGAAACGGATACAAGATACAACTAAGTTGTTTTTATATGGAAGAATGCGTGGAAGGAAGGGAGCTAGGGATGTGCGAGTGTTGTAGTTAAGTGCAGAGCGACTCTCCCCTCACTACGCTGCAGCCGCTCCCCATGCTTTCCCTGCTGCTGATGCATGGTACAATTCGCACAGTTCGTGCTGCGCATATTCCTCGCACAGCTACCTCGCCGTGCGAGGCGGGTGCATCTTCGTGCATCATTTTACTCACACCGCTCCACAGCATAGCATTAGTAGAAACGGTCACATATTTTCGTAACTTAGCTTTCACATACTCGCAGAATACCACATCTCTGAAAAACCCGACTGATTAAGGAGCGAACTAAAAAGTCGTAAACAAGAAGAAAATCACGATGTGCAGTCGGAGGATACATATTCGCATGCTGGCTGACCAAAACCAGAAGTCTTTTTAATTCGCTTCTTAAGCAGTCGGGCTTTATGAATTTTTGTTTTTTTTTTATTTATAGCTTTTTAGTTGACATTTTTTTTTTCGAATTAGGCACATTTAAACATATAAGTGTTATATATTTTTGAAATGACATCTTAAAACCCTTTATTTTGATACCCCACACGATTTGCAAGGAAGATAAAAAAAAAATGGCGCCCAAAACCCGCCATTTTTCTATTTACCAATTTTAATGTAGCCATTGACACTCGCAAGGTTAAGACGAATCGATTGAATTATGAATAATCAAAATCGGCTAACGCGTTTGGTCTCTAGAAAGCCACATAGGAACAAACATACATTCATAGACTGATAAACACATTACCCTCCTTCGGCAGTCGGGTAAAAGAAGCCTAAACGTTATTGGAGATAAGCTCTCTATGACTTCACTGAACTATTGCAACAACTTTGAATTAATTGAGCGAAACGGGTATATTCAATTGTCAACGTTTATTCTTGTTCATTTGCGGTTAGCATCGATCATCCTAGCTAGGGAATTCCTCTACTTTAGCAAGCGCATCCTTACCATAAATATAATGTCGTTCTATAAAGCTCTCGGATCAGTTCACGCTGAGCCTTGGCCATCGCACAATCACAGCGGTCAACGACTTTGTATTCTCGAAATTTGAATTATTATGTGTGTTATTTACCTACCTTGTTATGTAGGTGGCTGCTATCGGCAAGGTCGTTTGTTTAAGTCATTGGCTATTCTCAGTTTGAATCTTGATTTACATAAGTGTGCTTGTGTCTCGGAACTCTACGATTAGTTAGAGATAATATCATCTTCGTTGTGTTCCTTTTTCAAAAGTGTATTACTTTTTTTTAAATTGACTTTGAGCTGTGAAAGGTGTGTGATTGAGCTTGAGTTTAAAGGCACAGTTCTGTGTGAGTTTCTTACTTCGGAGTCTGCTTTCAGATGAAAAGCGAGCCGGGAATATGGACCCAAACAAGAAGCTGCTGCTGCAGAAGCATCAGCAAGACATTATCGACGATCTAGAAGTCGCCTACATCTATGATGAGCTGTTCACGAAAAATGTCATTTCTGCTGAGGAGTTTGATCACATTCTCAGCCTTGTAAGTATTATTATGACACACCAATATTTTTTTTGAAGCTAAACCCACGCTTACTCAATCGACTTTGTAACATACGAATTAGTGAGTTATTTTAAGTATAAATAAGTTATCGTTCTGTTGTGTGTGATGATCTGTTTTTGCAGTAGTTATTGCAATACGATTTAACTATTAAGGAAAATTAAATATTTGAAATTGTTCATTTAGATGAAATTAATAAATTTACCGTTTACCTATTGAGTAGGTAAGTCAATTATTATATTGTTCGAATATTGAATAAGTACTTGATATAGATTTTTTTTTTAATTTTTTTTTTGTTTTGAATTCTTCCAATGACTTCTCCCGCTCTGGGTGAGACGACCCTAATTCAGGGTAGTGTAATAACTGTTAGAGAGTTAGGGTTCTCATAATATCGACCTTATTTCTTCGGAATGATTTAGTGACCCGGTATTCAGGGCCCTGAATACCGTGTAGTGTAATAAGCCCTTTCAGTTGCTTCAGCCAGGGCCGCGGTAACTCTTTTTCAAATTTATCCGCGAACCAGCGAGAATTACCTATTGCCATAATTTATTATCGGATTCTCTTCACAACTAACTGGATACAACCGATTGCTTTATTCGTATAATTGATCATTAATATTTGGCACTGATTTCTTACTTGACATCTCGTATTATGACTTATTTCTATAAATAAAGTTCTAAAGAAACAAATAGGAAGGAAAATAAAACATTATTTTATGAATAAACGTTTTCAGTCGTTTTAACAGTGCAATATTATGCTACAAGTGTCAGTCGCATTACAACTTCTGACCAAGGACGTTGTGTCGCGAAATAACACAAAAACTCTATGAAGAATATAATTTAAAATAACTTTTTCGCAGACTTCGCGCGTCGAACAAGCTCGCTTCTTACTAGACTCGTTGATTCGGACTGGCAGCAACGGATCTTATGAAGCGTTTGTAGACAGCCTGCATAAAGACTACAAGTGGCTTTGGGAGAAGCTGGCCATCGAGAATAACAACCCAATGCCTAATGACAGTTTTGAGGACAGCCTTAGCAAGGGCGATGTGCCTAGACTGCCGGAACATCATGTGAGGAGAACGAAAGTGGTAAGACGAGTTTTCTTTTTTATATTTTTAGTAACAACATTAAATAATATTCAGTTCTAATAAACAAATTTGCTAGGCTGGTTTTTTAATTAAGTATTTGGCGCTAAGAACGTGACCATCTTCACTGTTTGACAGGTTTTCAAGCTAGAGTTTGACAAATACCCGGCTTTAAATTCCTAATTCAAAATTCGAGGGTATGTTCTGCTTCAAAAAATAAATGACGATCGGCGCCGTGAATGAAACGTTTTGTTTTCTGCCCTTGCGCAAATACACAGCTTAAAATTCTTAATTCAAAATTCAAGGGTATGTTTTGCTTCATAAATAAATGACGATCGGCGCCATGAATGAAGAGTTTTGTTGTTGCGCATCAGTCATAATTTAGATTTTAGGTCATAACACAAATAAATTAAATACTTATTTGATAAATGTTAGACATAAAACATCTAACTTACTTATCAATAATTATTAAGACTCAAGGATTCACTTAAAAACACATCGATGCAATATTGAACTACATTCTAAACAGTAAATAACCTTCTTTGTATTGAAGTCGGTAAAAAACAGTGAAAAGCTTGTAAAAAATACTCTATATTTACACTACTGATATTGAGTTAGCTTGCATTATCTAATGTAATACATACACACATAGCACTTCAATCTCAAATATGCTAATTCGTGAATCATACCATACCTCAGCTCACGGCCGTACTACGAAGACAATTCAATCAATGACTTTGATAATAGTTAAGGACAACGCATTTGGTGCACATAGAATTTTGGCTACGGATTGATATATGTAAAAATATAACTGTTTATGTACCAACTATAACTTTTAAGAGCTGTACGTGTGCCCCATGTAGATATTGTGTAAAAAAAAACCGGCCGTCGGACTCGCGCACGAAGGGTTCCGTACCATTATCGCAAAAAAAGGCAAAAAAATCACGTTTGTTGTATGGGAGCCCTACTTAAATATTCATTTTATTCTGTTTTTAGTATTTTTTTTGTTATAGCGGCAACAGAAATACATCATCTGTGAAAATTCCAACTGTGTAGCTATCACGGTTCATGAGATACAGCCTGGTGACAGACAGACAGACGGACAGCGAAGTCTCAGTAATAGGGGTCCCGTTTTTACCCTTTCGGTACGGAACCCTAAAAATAAGAATAAATAAAGCTTTTTGAGCAAGAATTATTAGACAGCGACTAATAAGTCGACTCCAATTGATGTTATTTGCACTTGTAACATACTCAATGACTGGTATTATTGAAGGAAATGGTGAATGGTGAGGTGAATTCATCATGTGGGCATTAAAGTTGATTGCCCAGAAACGCATATTTATTTACATTGGGAAATTTGAATGCGACCGTTAATAAAGTTTGAACTTGTTAAGCGAATTCATCATGTGGTCATTAAAAGTACGTGTGCCCCGTGTAGATATTGTGTAAAAAAACAAGAATAGATTAAGCTTTTTGAGCAAGAATTATTAGTCAGCGACTAATAACTCGATTCCAATTGATGTTATTTGCTCTTGTAACATTGTGGTATTATTGAAGGAAATGGTGAATGGTGACTAAAGGTGAAGTGAATTCATCATGTGGGCACTAAAGTTGTTTTCCCAGAAACGACATTTATTTACATTGGAAAATTCGAATGCGACCGTAGAATTTTCGTAATTTATAAAAAAGTTTGAACTTGTAAAAGTTGTAAAGCGAATTCATTATGTGGACATTAAAGTTGATTTCCCAGAAACGCATATTTATTTATATCGGAAAATTCAAAAACTGCTGCAGAATATTCGTAATATATAAAAAAGTTGGCACTTGTAACGTGAACAACATGTGTAACTAAAGTTGATTTCTCAGAAACGCATATTTATTTTCATTGGGAAATTCGAATGCGACCGCAGGATATTCGTAATATTATATAAAAAATATATGAACTTGAAACGTGAACTCGACTTTACTCAACATCATGTGGGTCTAAAAGTTGATTTCTCAGAAACGCATATTTGTTTATATTGGGAAATTTGATTGCGACCGCAGACTGTTCGTAAAAACTACTGAACGGATTTGGATGAAATTTGGCACAGAGATAGATTATAGTCTGGTATACCACAGCATAGCTGTTCCCTTGGGATAAATTTCGACATTCATGTTGGCGGGCGAAGCCGCTGGCAGAAGCTAATGTACAAATAAAGCCAAACTTACTTTAACTTCTCAATCGGCTCTTAGTCTAACTGGATGAAGCTGAGTACCAATATTTTGTATGTAGGAATACCTATCTGACCTCCCCAACCCAGTAACTGGATAACACGATACCCCTTCACAGTGGCTAGACCTGTGTCAGATTTCCTACCTTCTAACTTTCAGTAACGACTGTCAATGATCTACTGACCAACATCTTAACTTGCTTGCCAAGACACAAAGGAATCTTTGTATGCCAACCTCGGTAAGCGTAGCTTACCTTGAAGATCAACCCGTGCGGCAGTTATTTTTTAGCCACGAGCACCTCTACTTAATCTCTATTGTATGTTATAACAAACAAAAGCCTTAACTGCGATTTTCTTAATTAATAAGTTCCTGTTTACTGGATAATTTGTTACGTTTTTCCTCTTCAATTATATGACATGTAGAAGATGGTATTTCCGAAACGATTGTGGGATTTCCTACAAACATTAGCCTCATTTACTTGCAAGTGATTAATGACGAATCCCTTAAGATAGGGATTTAAATAAATAGCAAATTACTCGTGCATTAAAATAGCGACCACTAGTGACGACATTTAAATCTATATATATAAAAATGAATCCCGATTTCCCTTGGTCACGGCATCACGTGTGAACGGCTGGACCGATTTCGCTTATTCTTTTTTTGTTGTGTTCGTTATTGTTAGGAGAAGGTTCTTATGTAGGGTAGGTAGGGTAGGGTAGCGTAGGTAGGGTAGGTAGAGTAGTGTAGGGTAGGTGAATGTTTGGTGTTTTTATGGCAAAACAAAGTTTGCCGGGTCAGCTAGTGTAGGATATTAATTCTGAACGCATTTAGTTTTAATAAATTATTAGGAACTAGCTGTGTCACGCGGCTTCGCTCCCGTCAACTGGTTAACTACCTTCCCTACTCTACATACATGAATGTTGCGTAACTTTAACCGCTTACGCAGCGCACGCAACGGAAGCTCTCAAAAAGGAATAATTTTGCCGTTTTTGCAACATTTTTCATTTATGCTCCGCACCTATTGGTCGTAGCGTTACCTTCCTCGATAAATGGACTATCCAACACAAAAAGATTTTTTCAATTCCAACCAGTAGTTCCTGAGATTAGCGTGTTCAAACAAACAAACTCTTCTGCTTTATAATATTAGTATAGATATAGGAACGCAGCGGTGAATGAATGAGAGAATATGTGTGGAAGAGTGCCCTATTCCTCAAGTTGCCGCTTCTCTGTTTATTAATATTGTGTTATGTCTTGTAGGAACAATATGTAGCAGATAGCCTGAAGCTGCTGGCGCGGCACAAGGTCCTCGTGCTTCATGGCATGTCCGGTTCAGGCAAGACCTGTGTGGTCCTCAGCGCTTTGAGAGACAACCCTGATCTGGTCACCAACAACTTCAACGGCGTAGTGTTCTGGGCCAACTTCGGCAACTGTAAGACTGACGATGACATTATTTTTCAACAAAGCAAGTGAGTACTACGTTTTTAACACATGACGAATTTTTGATGTTTTTTTTTCTATGAAAACGCATTACGCTGTAGTCTTGGCTAAATGCCGATACACATAAAAACCGGTGCGACGACGTCGCGTCGAAAATTTTCGGATATTTTCCTTAAGACATTTATTCTTTAGTGACGTCGTCAATTCTTGCGAGAGATGCAACGTCAGGTCGCGGCGACAATTATTTTGATGATATGATGATAGAGTTATTTTTTTTTTGTTCTTTTTCTAAAACTTCTTTAGCATACGGTTTACTATCTAGTATTTTTATTTATCTTTCAATCTTCCAATGCTAGTAGAGCATGTTCCTTGAGCCCCAGGCGTTTTTTACCTTTACAAAATGTGTGGGATAGAGTGGGGTATGTGTGGGGTAGAGTGTTAGTATGTATGTACATACTTTAAACATACGCATACCTGCTAACTTGGATTGAAGGCCAATTTTGTCTGGGATCTTCGACCATAGAGAATTTTATTGTATAGCTCGGTCAAGATAACGCGGCGCCTAAGGACACGAAAAAAATATCAATACTTTGTGGTATCGAGTACATTTCCATTCGATACCGGTACATGCCTAAAGTACTAAATAATTTAATTTTGTTTCTATGTTTTTTTTTTAATTTTTGAAGTTACAGTTGGCTTTTTCTATTATTGTTTTAAATTTGTGTACCAATACCATTTGTTTTTTCATTTGCTGCCCTACGGAAGTTAAATTTACGTTATTTACTGACTGATATTGACCTATGCTGTATGCGCATTAGGGGCCCTAAGAAAAGTACTCGATAACTTGAAGTATCGATACTTTTGTTTCGATACTTTTATGAGTACGATATTTATATTTCGATACTACTCATGAGTACAGTATCGATACTTTCTATTCGATACCGTGTCCCTAGCGGCGCCCCGCGTTCGCCTCGTGAGTCATTAACGAGACTCGAATGACACAGTGAAATTGACATTTCGGATTCTGAGTTATATCGACGGAGCTATACACAACAGATCCTAAGCAATTCTCGTATTCTGCTGAAACCAGTTGACTATTATATATATATTTTTTCCATGTTAAGCTCTAGCTAGTCAGATGGACTGCATTTGAGTGGCAGACTGCGCAGTCGGTTAACAGTTTCGGTGCAGTTTTTCAGATGTGTTATGTATGTCAACTGCAAATTTGCAGGTGGAGTGCAATTGAAATGCAGTCTATCTGTCTAGTGCCTTACTATCTTTCCCCCTCCACAGATTACTTAGAAAAGCTTCTTCAATGTACACGCAACATTCGTACATGAACTCTTCAATTTCTATGTCGAGTATCGGCTCCAATGGAGATAGTCACTCCTCCTCAAACTACGAGTGGACTATGATTGATCTCAAAGACAAGCTTAAGGCCCAGTTCTCTGAGCAGCCTTTGAAAGAATGCCTTCTTGTGTTGGACGAAGTAAATGATAAGAAGTGTTTGGAAGCTTTCGATATTGGATGCAAGATCTTGGTGACGACGAGGGATACTAATGTGGTTGCGAATTATCATCCGCAGATTATTAAAGTAAGTTCTCATCAATTAAAATTAAATATTTTGTGTTGATATAAAACAGATCATGCAAATAATCGAGGCCCCGACTTTTGAGCGCTGTTATTACTTGTATCTGTGACGCTCATCAATATATATCGGTAGGTACCTCAGTTCCAAAGTGCAACAATTCAGAAAAAATCGGCGCACGAAGGGTTCCGTACCATTATGGCAAAAAATCATGTTTGTTGTATGGGAGCTCCACTTAAATATTTATTTTATTCTGTTTTTAGTATTTGTTTTTATAGCAGCAACAGAAATACATCATCTGTGAAAATTTCAACTGTCTAGCTATCACGGTTCATGAGATACAGCCAGACAGATGGACAGACAGACAGACGGATCTTGGAGTCTTAGTCTTCCGTACCTAAAGGGTAAAAACGGGATCCTATTAGGGTCCCGTTTTTACCCTCCGGTTACGGAACCCTAAAAAGATTCTTATGAGATAATTAGAAAATTGTACGACTAGTGATACTTTTACCAGTATATTTTTTATCATTCTTATATCAATCTGAAATGTAATATTATTATGAACGGTCTTATGATACTAAGAAGTTGAAAACATTCTCAGCTCTATAGGAAACAACTTTAGTTGTTACTGTATGAAACTAAAATATTGTAGACTTATGAAAAAATATTAGGTGTAACAACTAAACCGCATTCACTTACCTACTTGTTTTGTCTTTGGAAATGGTGGGTAGGTTTAAGGAAGAATTTCACATACTTATCACAAACTCACTGAATATCAGACTTGTTACACTTTGGAACTGAGGTATCAATATGTTAGAGTAATTAATTGTTTACCACTTTTGACAACAATGCATGCATTAAGGTTGATATTATCTAACTGTCACATAGACAAATAGACCTTGTCAACCATGCCTTAAGGTATCTCTGATGCGAGTTTTTTTTTTATTGTATTAATAATATCTGTTTATATAGTTAATAACAGGTAGGTTAGGTAGTTAACATTTTCCATGTGCTACAAGCCTCTATTATTATCATTTTATATATCCACTAGCTGACCTGGCAAACGTTGTCTTGTAATAAAAAGACAAAACATTTTTTTTTTTAATTCTTTGTATTTTTATCCTATCTACCCTACCCTACCTAGCCTACCCTACCCTATCTACCCTACCTACCCTGCCCTACCCTATCTACTCTACCTACCCTTCCTAGAGGTTTAAAAAATAGTTTACGGCCGATTCTCCGACCTACCAAATACGCACAAAATTTTTCATAAAACCCCTAATACACTACCTAGCCTACCCTACCCTATCTACCCTACCTACCCTGCCCTACCCTATATACTCTACCTACCCTTCCTAGAGGTTTAAAAAATAGTTTACGGCCGATTCTCCGACCTACCAAATACGCACAAAATTTTTGATGAAAATCGATCAAACCGTTTCGGAGGTGTTTGCAGACAAACATTGTGACACGAGAATTTTATATATAAGATTATATTTTATATTACGTGTTAATTAAGTAATGCTATCAAAGCATATCATTTCCCTATAGGAAAACAGTCTGTGACGTCACAGTTATACTACAAACCTTGTAAATCTTTCCCTATTATGTTTATCCATATAGGTAATAATAATCTAACCATATTTGGTTGGAATACGCTATAAATAAGTACTATTGTTTTCCTGGGATGCTCTATTGGAAATTAAACGGAATTTGTAACATAAAAGTCAATGTTATGGACTTTATTGCCTACCAAAAACTACTCACTATGTTTTTGTCCCCTGTCTGTACTCGAAAACAAAAAAAAACTCATTACTGAAAAATACAAATAACATCTTTAAAAACACTGTAACAAAGTTAATTTCCGCATGACAAGACCATTCAAGTCGCAATGTAATTTGAACTAAGTGTATTGAAAGTTAAGGTTTATAATCGTAAATAACAGTGCTTGTAAACAAATATTTCGATCAAATTGATTCATTACATCACGCTCGGTCATTGCTCCCACGCATTATACAACAAAAACTCGCCAATGTTCTTACCTTATTTACAATCCACAGATAGAGAACAGTTTGGAAGAGAAAGAATCTTTGGAAATCTTCGCCTTGTCTTTGGATGTGCTTGTGTCTCAGTTACCGTGGCAGGCAAAGAAAATACATGAGATCTGTAAAGGAAGTCCATTCAACATCGGCTTGATTGGAGCGCAGTTAGCAGAAAACAGGGAACGGCTGATTGACGACCCAAAACGATGGAATTACTATGTCAAGGAGTTGAAGAAGAAGAATCATTTTTCATTGTAAGTATGGTTTTATTTATTTATAAGTTTTTTTTTTACTGACTAAAGGTTTATCCACACATATCAGGGCCGTGCCAGGGACGTGGACGTGTGTGAACGAGTTCATATAAAATGTACGCACCGATATTTTTTTGAGCTCCTGACGGGGCACGGTCTGTCCACGTCCCGTGCACGTCCCGGGCACAGCCCTGATATGTGTGGATAGACCTTTAGTTACCGGCTTTGCCCGAAGAATTGCCGAACTTAAGTGGCAGTGGTAATTGCTCGCAGAAATGTCAATGGGATCGATTGTTTTTGGCGTGGCGACCGTGTACTAGAAAACGCTCCGTTGGCAGGCCTCCCACTAGGTGGACCGATGACCTGCCTCCGTACCCTATAAACGTGTCAAAATTATCATGTTTCGAGTGTGAAATAGGAACAGATGTATACAAGTCATATACATCTGTCCCTTACGCACACTCAAAATAAGCTTGCTCTAAGAGCTTATGGTCACATCCCTGGTCATGAATTCGGTGAATGCGAGACACACGAGACCGATGGTCGATGTAGGGACACTTTGAGAGGATTCAGCAGTAAACGTCTTTCGGCTGAAATGTATGCTAAGTTTTTTCGTCGATAGACTCTTCTAAATCTGTGATAATTATAACAGAAACATACTTTTGTAACAATTTGCACAAAATTACAACAGATAAGATTGCAATATTGTATTAAGCAATTAGAAGTAGATTACTTTATATTAAATTGCGCTTATGGAATCATAACAAGTCGATGACATTTTATTTACGATAGCAGTTACAGGATAAGGAAAGCTACACATGTTTTTCCCTTTACATCAATTACATAGTACCTAATATTTCCTTAATAAATATTAGAAAACTACTACAAAACATGTCCATTTCGAAATTGAACAGCTTCAAAATTAAATCACAAATATTAGAAACTAGCTGACCTGGTTTATAGTTATCGCCAAACTTCGTGGCCGCCCTGAAGTTGGCTACAATGGCTGCGCAGTAATAAATCTCATACAAAAACAGCACCGTTTCGTACCTCGCGCATCCGGTAAACCAACTTCAGGGCGGCCAAGAAGTTTGGCGAGGGCTATACTTCGTTCCACTTGACCTATGCATTTTTTAATGTTTTTCAAAAATATTCTTTTATACAAACCTTGTCCTAACAATCACAAACACAACAAAAAAGAATTAACCAAATAGGTGCAGCAGTTGTGAAGTGATGCGCATTACGTTCGGTAATTGAATTCTTATTTATATAGATACTAGCTTCTGCCAGCGGCTTCGCCCACGTGAATGTCGAAAACAATCCCGATGGCTCATATTCCCGAAATAAAAAGTATCCTATGTGCTATTCCTCCATTCCCAAATATCATGCAGATCCGTCCAGCCGTTTGAGCGTGAAGAAGTAACAAACACACACACTGACAAACTTTCGCCTTTATGATATTAGTGTGATCAACCCTTTCAGGGTTGACCATTTCAAAGTAATTACCGCAGCTGTATAACAAAACTTTATTTTTCAGCATCTCAATCAACCAAACCTACAATCCAATGAAAACAATCGAAGTCTGCATCAACTCCCTAAACGATTCAGTGTTGCCACTATTCAAAAAACTCAAAATCCTGCCAGACAACGTCAAAGTGTCGGCCAAAGTATTGAGCAAACTGTGGAACAAAGAAGCATCACAGGTTGAATCGATCATGAAAGAACTCCGCAGTAAATCACTGATCATTGAAGACTACGACAGAGAACAGAGAAATTATATGTATGAAATACATGATCTTATCATGAAGTATCTAAAAAGTACGGGGGAAGACGACAGCAAGAAGTTACACTCAGATTTCCTTAACAGTTATGGTTATAATAACTCTACCCCACCGTTAGATATTATTGATGATGGCTACATCGCATTCTACATCGGCTATCACATCAAAAACACTGATAATTACAACGATAAATGGGGTCTCTTCAACAAATTGTTCCTGAATTTGAAGTTCTTGGGCAACAAAGTAAGGTTGACTGGGCCAGCTGATGTGATGTCTGATCTACAGAACTATGAAGCGAATATCGTTAAACATGTAAGTATTAATATGTTTTTAATACTAACTAGCGGACCGCCCAGGCTATGCCCGTTTATTTATATGTCCATCTGGAATAATGTATCATATAAAAGATGAAAAGCATTATCAAATAGGTTGAGTGGTATCGGAGATTACCCTCCACGTATATGTCATGGACTAAGTGATTAATCAGGGCACTATGTATAATGCCCGGACATTTTGAATCTACTCAAGTCAATTTGGGCAATGTAATGAATACTGATTTATAACTCTACATTTATCACATTGTCTGGTCATTATAAATATTGTTATTATACATAACGGTAGGGCAATTCGATAATTATGGTCAATGAATTAGTCCAAGACCGAGCGAAGCGAGCTCGGGAGCTTAGGGCACCTCGACACGAATTGGTTAGGTTCGAAGGAAATGACGGGAGCTGAAGTGAATGAGTGAACTTTGCTCCCGTTATTTCTGATATTATCCCGACATTATTATATATATTATGCCGTATTAATCACTTGGTCACTAACATAATTATACACAAACTCAAAAAAATTGCACTCTCTGTAATATAAATTCACAGACGAATAGTTTAACAAAGAAGTTAGAGATGTCTCCAGCCACACGTCATTGGTAAAAAATTGACATTGACAACGCCTTTAGCAATAAGAATACTTTCATAGTTTAAATGTTACTTGTGACGTACATAAGTGGTACCATATACGTCACACATCCGTTGCTGATATGACTCAGAAAGCCCGCTTGATCTGAAGAATTTAAATAAAATAATGAAGATTATAAATTTCTTGATGACGCAGGTAGCGGGAAAAGACAGCGATTTTACTAAAAGGACATGAAACCATCTCTATCTTTTTTTGAAAGTTTTATTGGCTGTGGAGATTATTTCCCACATACTAGAAGTATCCAACTGTCACCCAAGATGACGCTTGTGACGCTGCAATAAACATGACCACCTATTAGGCTTAAAGGAGATCGTTTTATTTCTTAGTAATACGGGTGAATTTCGTAGTTCTAGCTGCAGTACTGACGTACCTTGTTAATAAATAGATTTTAACTAATATTATCCCCTTATTTCTTATTTCAAGTCACTAATAATATTCATACATCATAAATAATTACGGTCTTTGCGTAACCAAGTTTCCATTTACGTCGCTCACGTAGTATTCATTAAAAACCGTTTCCACTAAAGTTGACAAAAAATTAAAGGCTTGTTTTGACAGCTATAAAAATACTTAATAAATAATTAAACTTGATGCTTGCGAATGATACTCGTTGTTTTAGTGTATGGGTAACATAGTAGCTATTGTAATTAGGATTATGAATTTGATTTTTCAATTTCTTACGTAGAAAGTTATCGCGGTGTGTGAGATGAGAAACGTCAACGGATTTCTTTGATTGTGACGACTTTAATGCAAGTATACACTTAGCGACTTTATAGCAGGTCTAATCTTAAATTTTAATGTATGAAATACAGCTTATACTTCCACCGCGGTCAATTAATTGAGAAACCCCACAGACATGATGGTTATCAGGATCTAATTTACTGAAAATTAATTCGTATGAAAATTAAGCAAACAAAAATTATTTTATTGATACCCATCACATCTGAGGAGTGCCTCTATTATTTATTATTATTATTTTCACCCTGAATTGAAACAGGGCAAATGCCCTTTTTTCTTCCATTTCTCTAATTAATTGCACTTCCCCAGATTTCTGAATTAATAATTTAAAAATTGTTTATTTGTCAGACTCTAGTTTGGCTGAAAATCTTGGCATTAGGTTTTGACACGTTCTTAGCTCCAAATACTCAATTTAGAAACCGGTACTTTGACCTTGACATACTTCCATATTATAAAACAATAGGGTAGTTTACTGAAAATTTGGTTTTTGTCCGTCAGGTAGATAATGAAAAATATTGGACACGTATTTTTCCTTTTAACACGTAAACATAAAGTGATGACGATATAAGGCGTTGAAATATCGTGTGACGTCATGCTGCTAGTACTCTTTATACTGCCTTAGTGACGTCACAAGACCCCACTCCCGAACTTTGATGCGTTTTAAATTTATAAATTATTATTGATTTGGTAATGCAAAAAATACGTGTCCAATATTATTTAATAATCTCACTGACAGACTTAATAGAATTATCATTTATCTACCCAGGAATCCCTATTGCATATAAAACCACTGCTTTACTCACCTTCAACTTTATTTTGTTTAATTTTCGTCTAATCATGCTTTGTTTTCTTAGGAGTTAGACAAGGAACTGATAACAAACATCAAAGCATTCTTAAGCACCCATGGAAACGACCTTTTTCATTATCCCTGCACAGACATTATCCAAAGCATCCTACAGAACGAATCTAAAGGCATTCTGTATTCGAAAGCTTCGCAGATCGCTCAAGAGAATTGTAATAATAATGAGCTGTATTTTGATTTTCTGTAAGTATTTTTATGTTTTCATTTTTGTGTCGTTTATTTTTATCGTATTTCTTTTGCAGTTTACTAAATTGCTTTTTTTTTTCAATTGTGTTTCAATCATCTCATGTGTTCACTTGTACAGGGGTTAAAATAAATTAGCTAACAAGTGTAATTACTTGAAATTAGCTGTTGTAAATTTTGATTAAAAGTAAGAAGATTCTAAATTTTGACATTCAAAAGTGGCCTTTGATGTCCTTATTAAAATGATTTTACTTGACTAGTGGTATTTGCTTGTTAATTTAAGTTGTTCCTGTATTTCTAGACTAAACCACAAAATGACTAATAGAAATTTTATGCATAATTTTATACCTAGATATATAAAAGTAAACGTCTTTTTATACACAATTTACTGGCGTAGTCTAGACAATTATGGTAATAACAATAAGTTATGGTTAGTCGATATATATCTCTGAGGGTTTGATAACAATCTAATTAACTACTAGAGCTTGGCAAACCAATGGTCCGCGAGCGCGGGGGACGTAATGCAGCGGGAGTGGTGGCACGTGCGCGCGGGACGGTGTCACCTGACGTTAGCGTCATCGCGCCGTCACGTCATTGAGTAGTAACGTTAAAGTCGCCACCTGCGCGGACCATGGCAGTATCACATACGAATTTGCCAAGCTGTAGTTGTATCAGACCCAGGCATCTTATGTCACGCAACAGACGCTCAAGTATCTATAAATATGCATAATACCCACTGTCTGGTTGTATAGAAGTGTAAGATTTATAATTTTAGATTAGCGTAAATTGTAAATTCCTCCTTGAGAGGCAATTGAGGATGCATTATTGAAAAAACTCCGTTAGTATTATATATCAACTCAGTGGTTTTGATGAAGTTGTTGGAAAAATGTTTTACACTATAATGACTATACCATAGTATTTAATAACTTAACTGATCCATAGTCCATGCATCCAGTCTGTATAAGGCCCAGCACACACCGCTGGATGCGCGGTGGAGAGCAATTGAAGACAACAATTTATTAACTACCTTGACATACGGTCAATATAAGATCACTGTGTCGTGCGCCGCTCGGCTTATTCTTATTTATCTTTGCCATGACATTTTCAACTTTATAACATAAGATTTAGGGTCTAATTTAAATTGTTATCTTCTCAGTATCTTTGCTGCGCCTCTCCAGGTGTGCGCTGGGCCTAAGAAATGTATTTGACAAATGGCAGCAACATTGTGTTGCTAGCTACATGTTTCCAGCACGGATAATATTGCTGCAACAATATCTTGCTCAACATTTGTTCGACATGTGTGCGAGACGTTACTCAATGTTTTATTCTGGTTTTCCATAGACATGAACAGAATGTGGATGAGATCAAACCCTCGACCATTGATGTGAAGGAAAAGATCACAGCAGTCTGCTTTCTGAAAGACTATGTACTTGTTGGTACTAACTCCGGTATTATTAAGGTATGTTCTCTTATTATAATACCTAATATTTTGTTATACTGTTGTCGTGAATTGAAATTATCTTCACGAGTCCCGAACTAAGAAACATGAATTACAAAAAGCTTGAATTTGCCCGAAAAGTTTTTTGGGATGCAAATAAAACTAACTGCTAAACATGGGATTTCTTGTGAATTAATGACAGAATATGTGTCATAATATTATAATGAATCTTCACTCAGCAAGACCAGCCAGATCCATGATTAACATCTTTTGATTTAGTTGGGATATCAAAAGAAAGTGGCAATGCAGTGAAGCACCTATTGTCTACCTATTAAGAGTCCATTACCGGACGAAAATCTATCCAACTAGTTTTCGACCAATGTTAATAAAATAAATGCTCTTCTACCAGTTCTTCCACATCATCACAAACAAACTGCGAAAGGAGCTCCGCGGTACCAGTTCGCCAATCAAATGGATCGGCGTGTCGTGTACCAAGAACCCACCAATCGTAGCCGCGTTAGCTTATGACGGCGTCATCAAGCTGTGGTACGTCGATGACGTGGAGTGTGAGGAGAATGACGATATTATTGAAGAAGGTATGTTTATGTGTCACCAGGTTATTGCAAATACCGTTATAATAATAAAAATAGTACTGTGGGTACACGACTATCGGTACAATGGTCGCTGTGTCCACATGGACACAGCGACCATTGTACCGATAGTCGTGTCAGCCAATGGCTTAATAGCCACGAGCCTCGACCACCACCTTAGGAGGCTC
This sequence comes from Anorthoa munda, assembly GCA_945859665.1. NCBI lineage: Eukaryota > Metazoa > Arthropoda > Insecta > Lepidoptera > Noctuidae > Anorthoa > Anorthoa munda. The sequence goes on along the minus strand of OX243911.1, from coordinate 11,663,950 downwards.
GTTAGGCGGTTGAGTCAAGGGCCTGAATCAGAAAGCAGTACTGCTGGACACAGCTCGCATTGTTAGGAGCCCTGACCGCCGGTAGCTTGGACCCTGTTCCCGATACCGGTGGGCCTCTATTTTTTATGTTTTTAAATGTTTTCTTTTATGTGTTTTGTAAAAATATTTGAAAATGTAACAAATAAGAAAAAAAAAATACCAGCCTGTTATTGTCCCAGTGCTGGGCAAAGGCTCTTGTCATACAGAGAAGGCACGAGCATTAATCTAGCATTCGTTTATAATAAATCGCGTAAGATTGTATACTCTTTTTTCTCGATACGCCACGGTTATATTGTAAAATATCGAAATTGGATGTGTATTTGAAATTATTGGTGCTCCCACACCGGCTGTAGAAATGTTTACAATTTTTTTCTAACACTTATACATTTACTAACAAATGTTTGTTTAGAAAATGTTAATTTATGTTTGTAAACATTTTTAAACAACGGTGTGAGAGCACTATATCGGTTCACAATATATCGGAAGATTTATCATAAAGTTACGGTGTTTACAATAATCCGGTAAAAAATATATGGTTTTGGTAGTATCTTTCTTTAAGTTGTTGAAAAGGTAGACGAAAAAATACTGAACCAGCCTTTAAAACAAGCTACACGATCACATAAAATAAAAAATATTGGATAAATATTTAAAACATGTTATTGAGAAAAGATCAAATTATTTATTTATTTATATATACTTTATTGTACACCAAGATCACAAATTATATAAAAAACACAAACACAAATTATATTTTCTACGAATTGATTAATAGTTTTTCGTTTTTGTAATCGTGTGACCTTTTTGTGTTGCTCTTAGGACAGGTTTTATAAATAATTTTTTTTGGGTCTTGACTAACTGGTTGTTAACTAATTTAGTACAAAATGTACTCGAAACCTCTGACTTACGACCGACATGATGACCTCCAATATTCACAGAAATAGAGAAAAAAAATCAGAATAACAACATTATTTATCCTTTTCAGAGCCAGAAGAAGCATACAACAACACTTACGCGGACACAGAACAAATCCAAGGCTCCTACCTAAACTGCAGATGGTCAAACAACGAAGAGTACTTAATCATGCACACAAACAAGAAGATCATCTTCTACAACCCTTCTCGCACCGAGAAGAACAAGATCTTCAAGACTATTACAGACTTTGATAGAGACCGGGAGATTTTGTGCTGTATTCCTTGTAATTATGATAAGAATGTCATTGTGGCTACCGATGGCAATGTGAAGTGTGTTGAAGTGATCGATCTGAAGACTAAGGAGAGGGTCATCACGTTTGAAGAGACTGATATAGTTCTAGATATGATTACAGTTCCTCGTAAGTACTAATAACCATATAACTATATTTTCTCAAACATGCTTGGAAATGTGATCATTATTTTGGCAACCTTCTTCGAGATAAATCGAAATTGCTGTACTGGTCAAATACATGCGCGCAGCGGCCGGCAAAAGTTGTATGAAAATCCATATCTGTCGTGTCTAGCGGCCAAATAAATTCCATAGTAAACTCATATCTGTCGTGTAGTTTAAAAATAGAACGATGTTTTACTCCGAAACATGGCAACCAAGGAGGTAACTTATCAAAGGTTTTATTTAAATTTCGAACTGGCTTGCAAATAGAACGCTGTTTATTGAAAAAAAAACAAAGGAACACTTTAACGCGGGAACAATTATTGTTGTTCGTCATTGATTTTGACAAAATGAGTTCTAGGTACTACTTAGTTTTAATTTCCGCGCTTTATTTGAGAAGTTTACTATACAAGCCTTGGCCACAACTAGGCATTGATGGACTTACGTATTATGTGTGCCTCGGCTTCGCCTCGGCCCACATTTACACGTTCGTCCATCAATGCCTATTTTGCTGGCCGCTGCAGTAATGTACTATATAAGCCCGGTATTTGTGTCCGGTTTGATGGCAATTGGATCACCTCCAATAGGGATGTTTCCTGGGTAGAAAAAATATCATTTTATTGAGGGGACACCCTAAAAAGACTTACATAGACCTTATAGGTGATGTTCTTCAGAAAGGCCAGGTGCGCAGTACTCATAACTGGCGTGTGTGTATGACTAGATGTATGAATGTGAGTGAAGCAAAATAAGTGTGTAAGGATCGTAGCAGTGGCGTTCTGTAATTTCTGCCTACCCCCATGGAAAAAGGCGTGAGTTTATGTATGTATGTATATTTAGTATGTCGGTGAGATTATCAAATAATATTGGACTGGTATTTTTTTGCCGGCCCCGTTTGCGGCATGTCGAACGAGTCATGTGCTAAAGCTTCCACAATGTGGGTCCCAGAAAATGTAAGGCGACATCGCGGCAGACCCAGGCAATGATGGCGGGACGACCTTGACACCTACAGAAAGGACTGGTCTACACTTGCCCAAAACCGGGAGAAATGGAAAGAGGAAAAGGAGGCCTTTGCCCTGCAGTGGGACAATACAGGCTGAAAATAAATAATAATAATACGTATTTTTTGCTTTACCAAATCAATAAAAATTAACAAAGTTAAAGCGCATCAAAGTTCAGGAGTGGGGGCTTGTGACGTCACTAAGACAATATAAAGTGTACTAAAGTCGTGACGTCACACGATATTCCAACGCTTTATATCGTCGTCACTTTATGTTTACGTGCTAAAAGAAAAAATACGTGTCCAATATTTTTTACTAATCTACCTGACGGACAAAAAACTAACTTTCAGTAAACTACCGTAAAAGTGAGACTTAAAAATATAATATTACTTACTAGTTGACCCGGCAAACTTTGTGTTGCCATAAAAACACCAAACATTCATCTACCCTACCTACCCTACCCTGACTACCCTACACTACCTACCCTACCCTAACTATCCTTTTCTACCTACCCTACCCTACCTACCCAACCCTACCTACCCAACCCTACCTACCTTACCCTACCTACATACCTACCCTACCTATGTAGGTAAGGTACCAATTTTTTTTTCATAAGTACCTTCTCCTAACAATAACAAACACAACAAAAAAAGAATAAGTGAAATCGGTCCAGCCGTTCACGCGTGATGCCGTGACCAAGAGAAATAGGGATTCATTCTTATAGATATACATAGGTGAAACTCTGTGTTTCCCTTCGGAGACTGCAGGAGTAAAGTTATGTGTATAAGCTAAAATTTTCTCACTGCTTTTTTTTTCTTCCGTTTCGTCCTTCCACTTCTCCCGCATGCTTATTAATTAAGAAACAGCAATCAGTTATCATCGCGCAATCAAACGCTTTATGTCATAATATTCGGAATTACCTACAGTGTAGGTATGGTAGGTCCTACACAAACGTTTGCTAATCGCACGCTGTTTGTCAAATGCACTTATTTCTAAACAAACCGCCAAAATCTCTAAAACTTCTGTATTGAAGAGCAATTATTGCGCAAAATTCGCTATCGTTTTGCACTTGCAAGATACGTAATAAGCCTGCCGGCCTACTGACATCGCGGGCCAATCCTTGTAAGTTTATTATTTAGTCCGACGCGTGGACTAAAAAAGAAGAAAGAAGTCTGTGCTAAAAACGAAAAAAAAATAGATACAAAAGACACCGATTTCCGAAAAGAAAATTATTTTTCGCTTTGTATTGTTTTGTACGTTTTTCTGATAAAATTTTGAATGATATTCAAATTATATCGATATAATACAGATTATAAGGTAAAGGTTAATACAGTTTATAGTTCTCGCCAAACTTCTTAGCCGCCCTGAAGTTGGCTACAATGGCCGCGCTGTAGTAAATCTCATACAAAAACAGTACCGTTTCGTGCATTGCGCATCGGAACTACAAGTTCTTGTCTGGATTCAAATTGACGTAGCGTTTGACGAAAAACACAGCAGTGTTAAGATAATGCTTGATGCACATGATGATAAATAGGTATTAATTGTAAACGTGACATTAAGCACGGCAAACCTCCAACTTAAAATTCTACATCAACGTAGGTAAATCGAGTAAAAGCTATTTATTTTGTGGTTAAAATATTTGTAAGTAATCAAGAATTTCCGCCACTATTTTTCCTTATAGTAACTTTAGTAGGTATGGACGTCAACCATTTTGCCTAGCCTTAATCCAACTTTATTGTGGTAGGCTTCTTGTCTAACAACTATTTTACTACTTCATAACCCACTAACTGGGTAGCACGGGACACCTTGGCAAGAAGACTTGTCGCATTTTCTGGTCGCTGCCTGTCCGTCATCATTCATTATAATTTCAGCCGAAAGACGTCCACTGCTGGACAAAGGCGTCCCTGAAGCGTTGCCACACTAAACGGTCCTGTGCGTTTCGCATCCACCGGACTCCCCCAGCCTTGACTAGTTGTCGCTTCACCTAGAGGAAGGTCTTCCATAGCTGCGTTTTCCGGTACGCGGTCGCCACTCCAGCACTTTTCGGGCCAACGACCATCCGTTCTGCGAGCAATATGCCCTGCATGTTCACTGCCACTTAAGTTTGGCAATTCTTCGGGCATTGTCAGTAGCCTTGGTTGTCTTGCGGATGTCTTTATTTCTGATTCGATCAAGCAAGGAAACGCCGAGCATATATTTTTCTTTTGTCCTTTGGGTGACTTAAGGCATTCTGATGAGGCCCTCTGTGAGCGACCAACCGACTGCTTGTAATGACTGTCAAAGATCATCATCATCATATCAGCCGAAACACGTCCACTGCTGGACATAGGCCTTCCCCAAGCGTCGCCTCATTGATCGGTCCCGTGCGTCTCGCATCCAGCGGATCCCCGCAACCTTCACCAGGTCATCGGTCCGACTTGTGGGAGACCTTCCAACTCAACGTCTTCCGGTTCGCGGTCGCCACTCTATAACCACGACAAAAAATATTCACGAACCTAGTAAACCCTTTTACTTGCAAGTCGCTGCTAACACCATCTATCTTTCACCGTGAAACAGAACCGAATGCGTTCGATGTACAAAAAATTGCCAGAATAAGCAGTCGAGAAAGCGCTAGTTACGTCGGCACGGATTCTTTGTATGGGATGAGGTATCTGTATGCTAGTATTATATTATCTGTGCTGTAAGCTTTCTGATGAGGCTTATTGTGAGCGAGCATGTCTCAGAGCCATATGTCATCACTGGCAACACACACTGATCATAGACTATGGTCTTGAGACACTGTCAAATCTAAATGTTAACCGAGACCAATTCCTTACCGTACTTTCCGAAGCAAGGAGGAATCATCCAAAGACCGACCTAAGTTCGCGTTGTTTAACCATGAACATCGACCAAAATGCTGTTATTATAGTTCTTGACAAACTACTTGGCTGCTGTGAAGTTGGCTTTCTGATGCGCAAGCTGCGGCGTAGTGCTGTTAACCAACTACAGGGCGGCCAAGAAGTTTGGCGTGAACTATACTTAGCTTTGAGCTCCTTTAGCCATTGACGTCACAAAACTGTTGATGCAATCGTAGTGGCATCTGGAAAACCGACATTTAGTGCAACCGGTGACGTGAATTATTAAAAAGCGGTAATTTGACAGAAATTTATGCAAATTGTTTTGTCACTGCGCATTATATCGCGTCATCAACATAATATAATTGTTTAAGGAAAACACCTACCGTCCTCCTTATCTCCTTCCTTCTTTGATTTATTTAATTATCTACAACTTTTTAGAGTTCCGTACCCGTAGGTTGAGTACCCTATTACTACGCCTGCGATGACCGTCTGTCTGTATATATATGAATAGGTAGACACTTGAACAGTTCTCTGAATATTTTTTACTATCCCTGCTATAACAACAAATTTTTGTGTTGTTCATTACTGTTAGGCTCGCGTTTCCCCACTATCTCGGTGTACGGTGAATCACGCTTGCCTAGAAGTAACTTACTCACGCTTGACTTAAATACCCCTAGGTTGTAATTATCTGGAAACCTAGACTCCGGGGAACACAGATTTAAGGGGTTCCCCTACAAGGAACGTGTTTTTCGGCGTATTCAAATTTTGACTTATATTTTGTCGGGGGTCCTCGAATAGTTTCACACAAGAATTTGTATGAATCTTAGATAAAGTACCTATAGATTAAGCACTGGCGTGGCCGCACATGAGACAGCAATAGTTCTGGTGTTACAACAAGAACAAGAACACTACAACCCACCATCGCACTGACACTTATTATCTATAAATACCCCAAATTCCTTGTCTCAATTAACAAATAATACCACGAAATCATAGAAAATCAAACAAAACCGAGTTTGTTTGTCAAACCTGCCATTGTATTAGAGTTTGACAAACAACAGAAACCGGCCACGGTGACAAAGACAAAAAATTATCTTTTGTCCTTATTATTTACATGGAGCTGCCAATTAGCCATCTCGCTCTATCAATCAAGCTCATTTTAAGGCTTAAGCTATAGGTACTTTATCTAAGGTATGAATCATATGGAAATCTAACCTTTTATTACAGGTAGCAACAAAATCATCACGTTAAAGCCCAACGAAATTATGGAGCACGAGATCAGAATCAACTCTAACGCGCTCAAATCAAATACATGCCGATGTAGAAGGGTGATTGTCTCCGATGACATCAAGGAGAATACATATTTCTTGGCCATTGCCGTTAATAAGACTGGGACACTGCTGTTTGTGGCTACCGATGATAGTCGGGTGGTCTGCGTTGATCTGAAGACTTATACGCGTAACTTTGATTTGGATAATCGGAGAGGGTGAGTTTTTAGTTTATTTTCAGGCTATTTGAAACTTTATATTATAGTAAGAATATTATAACCATATTATATCATATTATATTAAAGAAATGATACGATTGGGTGACTGCAGGCTAACCAAGGCCGTGCCGTTAAGGTTCAATGTACAATTTACTCTTAATTAATGCGGTTATTTGTAAACTTCTTAATTGACCCTTTCGACTTTTAGCTCAATGGACCCCTAACTTTAAAAGAGCAAGCACAGACAGTATCACAATACAGGAAATAAACCCAACTTCGATACAGTTTAATACTGATTTGCTGCGCCCTTTTCTTAATGCAGCCTTAGACTTTTATTACTGCGATACTTGTCTGCCGTACATTTTATATGTACAATTTTTAGGGTTCCGTACCCAAAGGGTAAAAACGGGACCCTATTACTGAGACTTCGCGATCCGCCTGTCTGTCTGTCCGTCTGTCACCAGGCTGTATCTCATGAACTGTGATAGCTAGACAGTTGAAATTTTCACAGATGATGTATTGGTGTTGCCGCTATAACAACAAATACTAAAAACAGTATAAAATAAATATTTAAGGGGGGCTCCCATACAACAAACGTGATTTTTTGGACATTTTTGGCTCGATATTAATAACGGCAACAGGTAGACCCTTGAAATATTCACAGAATGTTTAGTTGTATATTCACTTCAAAAAATAATAATTATTAAATAAAATAAAATAAAATAAAGGGGGCTCCCATACAACAAACGTAATTTTTTTCAGTGTTTTGCGATAACGGTACGGAACCCTTCGTGTGCGAGTCCGACTCGCACTTGGCCGGTTTTATATTCAAATAGATCACGATTTTATTTCTAATCTGAAAATTACACATAAGTGGTAACCCTTGCACAACGAAAATCACACTTATTGCCACAAAATAAAGGCGCGGTTTGCGATTGACGGTATTACTTACCAAATGCACAGAATAAATAATAGTACAAGTACAGAAGAGTCACTTCGTGCAATAATTCATTGAAATAGAGACTCCTGCTAGTAAGCGACAAAGTGCAATTCAGCTCGCATAAGCGCTCAGTACCTAACTTGGTATTCACCTAAACGTTGCCGTTCTCTTCTAACGCGTATCTCCGTCGCTGTCTGGCGCGGTTTAACTTTGCTCGTAAGGGTTGTCGACTTGCCGCTTTCGCTTACATCCACTATCTACCTACTTGACCGCGTAATCTTTCTTATGTCTGATAGACCGTCATTTTGTTAGGTACTTAACAAATGAAAACTAGGTTACCTAAACTTCATTTACTATAACATTTGACATTTAAATAAGCTCATTTTACAGCCCGGTTAATCGATTTTGACTTCTGTTGCGTTGGTGATACGACAAATGGAAGCTGTAGTAAACAGTTGGTTTTGGTAACAAATTTGTGCTTTTTATATCATCCTTGTGTACGAGATGGAACACAAAATCGGTTGAACGGACTGTAAAACGAGTTGTAAAGACGTCTAATGTTATTTCAAATTGAGTATAGGTACCTACCTCTTTGTTTACTCTTTAATGATATTTTTTGTTAGTTTATTTAAAGTTGGCTTGAAGAACTCTTAGAAAATATTGTTTGTTTATTCGTTAGGTATAAGTAAGTACCTAGTTTTATATACAAACGTTAACGTTAACAAGTGCGTACTATTTCAGGCTATTGGTAAATTCTTAGGCTAAGTAGGTAACTGCTTACTTAGGCAATTATAATTTATTTTAAACTGGATCTAAAGCGTTTATTTTTATGTTGACAAAACGGTAACTATTCAATAAAAAAAGAAATCAAATTGTGTTTGTGAACAACACGAAAATCTAAAATATCTAAGTAGGTGGGTACCTAATTATTAGTATTTCACACACCTATTCATTCTTTTATGAACACCAAAATGCTTAAATTTTTATACAAAACTCGTACTCTTTATGCACCTACTACCGATAGTTACAGAGTATTTATGTAATGATTTAAATAGGTACAACAAAATAGCTTACCTTTCAAAATCTTTCGGTACTTTAAAAAAACTTAATATCGACTGTTCTTTGCTTTATTTAAACACCCGTAAACATGACAATATCTTTTAAACGCCTTAGAAGTACGTTTAGAAGTCATTGTTCTTTGCTGCATAAATCATAGAATTAATAACATGGCTAACGTGCGAGCCGAGCGGTAAGCGGCAACCTAATGCGTTAATCCCCCTAGAGGGTACCGCCGGCCGATCGTACCTAAACTGCGGAGTGACACCCCCCTGCCAAATGTTAAATCGGTTTTAATTTGTGTCTTCTTATTTCAGGAACGTAGTAGCAATGGCTGTTACCGAGATGATGTGGGATGAATTTGAGCCCGGTTCTGACGTGCTTCTCACTGGAACTGGGTGTATTGAAGACTCAGCCAAAGTATGGTACCTGGATGCTTCTTATGTGTCTCAAACGGCGCAAAAGAATGGGTAAGTAACTACAGTTAAGCGTTTATCTTTAAGAGATATTAGCTGACCCCCGCGGCTTCGCTCCCGTCAACTGGCAATCTACCTACCTACCTACCAACCTAATCACCTGCCCTACCGATCAACCTTCCTACCTTACCCTATCCTACATACCCTACCCACCTACCCTAACTATCTACCAATTTGTTAAACTATTTATTTGAATAAGAATTAATACTACAATATGAATGTAACCAACTTTTGTTTCTACCGGCGATCTAATTAAATTATAGAATACAAAAGCTGCTATTGTGACTTTACTATGATAGTGACATATACACTATACACTCTTGTAGATCTTTTGTAGGTAATAATGAGTACTTTAATCATGTAGTACATAATTTTTATGTATCATCAATAGTTTTCTCAGCGCACGCCAAATAATGGATATTATAGACAAAATTTTGCTACTTTGGGTTACATTATTGGAGTTTTGATAAGGATCTCTAATTTTTTTTAAATCGCTCCAGTAATTTTGGAGCCTTTTCGGTACAAACAAACAAAAAAATATTTCCTCTTTATAATATTGGTATAGATATTTTCATTATATACTGGCATACAAGGTTACGGTAGTCTTACCGATGGGCATGGTGGAACACAGTAACTGAGTTGTGGAGATCAAATATCCAAATCTCCATGTACAATACTGGTATAGTAGTCACTACTGGTAGAAGTTCTTTGTGTCTCTGAAGTAGGCTCTGCGATTCCATTGCGCAAGAAACAATTTGTCGTCGAGTATACTGCATAGAGTAAGCGAGAAGGACGATGCGACAAACATAAGTGAGTGAAAGAGGCAGTTATACAATGCTATCTTCTACTTCAATATCACAAAAATAGCTACTGCGCAGGGTCTAGCAGCTAACTTCAGAGACACAAAGATCCGCTGTGAGTATTATATTTAACTTCATGTGGCTAGCAGCCACTGGCATCTGACCGCAACATATTTTGGAAATGCCACATGAATATTAATGTCACAAGGGTAGAAAATTTAAATAAATCCCACCTTGGGCGCCGGCAGGACTATTTTCAGGGGGGTGCGTCTTCAGCAGCTCGCCTAGAATAAGATGAGTTTTCTTTCCCCATTTTTACAACTAACTTTATCGACTTATTCAGAGAAATTTGGGATATAAAGAAGGAGAATTGGAATTCAAGAGCGAAAGAAGCGAGCTCGAAACTTTTAGCACCGCGGATCGCCGTTTTAAATTTGTTTTTGAAATTTAAGTGCACTCCTCTCACGGCGCCCATGAATCGCACATTGGAAAAAACTAATATATATATGCGTTTTTGTCTCTTTTGGGACTGACCGTTTAAATGTTACTATGCCGCTTGTCAAAGACTGCACAAAACAAACCTTGTAACAAATCATTGGCCAAACTATTTTCCGTAAGAAAAGTCAAAATATCTTCCGATGAAAAATTTCATTGTGTATGTATAATGATCCACTGGGGGCGAGACGTACGGGACCGGTTAATTTAGCTACGCTTGGGGGAGCCTATGTTCAACAGTGGATGCCTTTCAGCCTATGTTCCAGTGGATATGTATAAGACTATGACCTAAAATAACCCTTTACAATTCTAGGAGAATCCGTCTGACAACTAAATTCGACGTCAGCTTCGTCAACCCATTATCTCCACACACACCAACATCATCAAACAGTGGCACAGAGAGTGCTAACACCACACCAAGGAGGCACCAATCGTTTAACCATAGAGAAGTACCAGTGACAAAAGCAGTGCTCAAGAACTCTATGAGTTTGGACAGGAGCTCATTGAAGCTTTTGAATTTAAAGGGGATTTGCAATAATAACGACAATAGTGTGCTACAACCGTTGATGGCGGTGGTTGATGATAAGAATAATATTCAGGTATGTTTTACAATATATCTAAATAATACTATTAATTTCGTTTATTTTGTTATATTTTAATACCGCCTACGGTTCTCTCCAATCTTCTTTTGAAGTCAGGGCATAGTTGGCTTTCGGATGCGCAAGGCACGGATCGATGCTATTTTTGTACGAGAGTCACTACTGCACAGCCATTGTAGCCAACTTCAGGCCAAAAACTTTGGTGAGAACTATAACGGAAGACGTAGCGTTGGAAAGCATTCCTCTAGGTGGACCGATGACCTGGTCAAAGCTGTGGAAATCCGGTGGATGCGAAACGCACAGGACTGATCAGTATGGCGACGTTTGGGGAGGCTTTTGTCCAGCAGAAGACTGTATTTCGGCTGAAATGCCCAATGCCACTTAAATTTGGTAATTTTTCGGGCTATGTTGGCAACCTTGGTTCTCTTGCGGATGTCTTAAGTTGTGATTCGATCACACAAGGCAACTCCGAGTATAGCCCTCTCCTTTGCCCTTTGGGTGACTTTAAGCCTTCTGATGAGGCCCATTCTGAGCGACCAAGTTTCGGTCCCGTATGTAATCACTGGCAACACACACTGTTCATAGACTTTCGTCTTGAGACACTGTGGCAACTAGGACGAGAAGACAGCGCGCAACTTCCTGAGCGCTGTCCAGCCAAATCGATTTGGACAATTGACCGCTTTCTCGAAGTTAGACCTACCTAACTGGTCCGTTTGTCCCAGGTAGACATAATTGTCTACAACTTTGAGTTTAGAGTCTCCGATCTTGATAGGAGTAGGTGTTACATGGGCGTCTCTGTCTCACACCTCGCAGCAGAAGGATAGGTATTGAAGTCTGATCCTGGAGTTGGACCATCTTGGTGTCGTTTTTGTGCTTCAAATATTTCAACACCTCGATGTACCGGTAGTCGATTTGGCACCATTGGAGAGACTGCAGTACAGCCCAAGTCTCGGATCAAATCGAAGGCTTTCTCGTAGTCCACAAACGCTAAGCAAAGACGCAGGTTATACTCTTCGGTCTTCTGTATAATCTGCCGCAGCGTATGTATGTGGTCTACGGTGCTAAAGCCTTTTCGGAATCCGGCTTGTTCAAGAGACTGAAAATTGTCAAAACTGCGCGCGAGACGATTCGTGATGACTCTTGAAAACAACTTGTAGACATGGCTTTCTCCCTTCTTGAAGAAGAGTACTAAGAGCACCATGCCTGTGGAGTTTTCCCCTCAAGTATGACGGAGTCAAACAGCTTCTAAAGGGCCTTAAGTACTGGTTTTCCACTCGCCTTCAGAAGTTCGGCCGTGATTCCGTCATTACCTTGCCTTGTTGTTTTTTAGCCATCCCAATCTCATACAGGCTGACATCCGTGACGTCTTCGGGATAGTGTCAGGACAGTCTAGCTCGTGGATCGTTTGCTGCCCATAGAATCTCTCAATCTCCCTAAAAAGCTCCGGTTTGGCGGATACGATCCTGCCTTCGTTGGCCTTCTCTTAGTTTCGTGAGCTGGCTCAAACATGTTCGTAACTACTACTAAATACTCCTTTGGCTTTTAATCATATAGTCGTTCGAAGTTCTATATTTAGTACCTAAAGCCATAGTCTGAAAACATTGAACCATATTTTTTATCGGTATTACATGTTCTTTTTTCAAACTTTCCAGGTAATGCGCGGCAGAAAAGTCCTTACAGAAATCATAGAGAAAACAGACGAATATATCACCAAAGTGAAAATCTCTCCGTGCAATCAATACATTATTTACGGGCTCAAATCTGGTGCTGTCAAAAAATACACCCTCCGTACGAAAGAAAATGTTGCCATTATGGATGTATACAGCCCAGTGCAATACTTGAATTTTGTTAATCCCAATTTGTTGATTGTTGCGGGAAAGAATAAGTGTTTGATGGCTTATCGGCTGACGTTTAACGGGGATTGGAAACCAGAGATGATGCAGAGGGGTAACAATAATCTTGGCTCACAGGAGATACTGAATGATATTCAAGGTGAGTTTTATCAGGTCAACTTTACTATACTTGGCAACTTTCAGGCGTTTTAGAAACGACAGTGTAGGATTATTTTACTAGAACAACTGCCATCTCATGATATTAATATCCTAAGACAAAGATTAAAAACTCCCAATAATTAGTACTAAAAAAAACAATATTTTTTGTCCGTTAAATATCGGTAACGTCACGCTGCTAGTACACTTTATACTGCCTTAGTGACGTCATAAGCCCCCACTCCTGAACTTTGATGCGCTTTAACGTACTCTTTGGTCCGCGCATCGTTTGTCTATGGTTTCGAAAAATGATCTACATAGGTCTACCTACATTTAATATGATTTATTTATATACGTACACATATTTTGACCCATTATCTGGGTTTATTATATTTCGTTTGTTATTTATATATTCTATTTTATTTTTTATTATTTAAGTATTTTCCGTTTCCGTAAGTGTGTCCGTGGCATCAACTGTGGACCCTGTAAGAATATCAGCGCAGCGTTATTTCCTTTTTTGGATATCGCTGCACATGCTGAGATAGGAGCCTTTTTGGTCTCGCAAGGGGTTTTTGTTTTTACTATTGTTTAATTTTTATGCTTATTTCTCGTGTCTCCTGTGCGGGTCACAAATAAATATTTTTCTTTCTTTTAAACTTTGTAAATTTATATTGATTTGGTAAAGCAAAAAATACCTTTAATATTATTTGATAATCTCACTGACGGACTAAATAGAATTATCATTTTTCGACCTAGGAAACATCCTTATTACTAAAAATTTCAACATATTTTCATTGGCTTACAAATTGGCACCCAAAGGGCATTTTGACCGCTTCCCAGTGTTGGTTACCAAGTAAAATCATAACTACTCAATGTTACATACAAAACATTATGTAGCCAAGAATCTCCCTCACACCATACGGGACAGCCCTTCGTTGGGAATTTTCAAGAAAAGAACAAAGGAACATATCCTGTCGACATGATGCATAGATTATTATGTATGTATTTATTAAGTTACGATTTTAGTTATATTAGATAGTATGTATTATGTTTATGCATTGTGTGCTGTACACGTATTTGTTTAGTTTATATATAATGTGATTTTTTATTTCGTGGACTAAACTGACATTTGGGGGGTTGTCACTTTATCGTTACATTAAAATAGTGTCGTACCCTAACTATCCTGAGTGATTGAAAGTTAATCGAAAATCGAAGTAGATCGAAAATGAACTATTTCACGGCATACAAAAATAATTTGTTTAGAAACTAGCGGCCCATATTTAGTTTTCACTCATTTATGTCAGGCTTAATTTTATCGATTGCATTTATTTTATTGTTGATTTCATATTTATAACACAATAAAAGTTCATGTACTATGTGTATGAATACTGTTATATTTAAATATATTATGTTTATATTCATAAAACATTTATTTACACCAATTAGTAAAAATAAATTCAGGAGTCATGTCACATCGATTCGATGAAACACTTATGATTGAGCCTTACCTACAACACTATGCTCCGCGCTTGCAACATTTAAAAAAAGTTAGGTCAATAGCAGCTGTCAGTTTAGTCCACGAAATTAAAAATCACGGTATAGTTAGTAAGAATTTAAATGTTAAGTTATATTGTGCACTTGAGTATGCTGTCCTCATGTAATTAAAAATCTCTTTGACACTGAGGTTTGCTGTAAGAGAACCCAATTATGGGTTAAGCTCGCCTTTGTACATAAGCTGTCCTACTATATTTGATAAATGTATGTTTTTGTGTACAATAAAGAATAAGAATGGATCAACCAGCAGGCTATTCTAATTCCTCATTTCTTTTCCCAGGAATCAAGAAAAAGAACGGCCATTTGGAAAGACTGTCAAGCTCAAGCAGTGAAACAAGCATCTGTTCAAGAGACCGAGCCTTCCCTTACGGCGACAACAAGAGTCTTAGTCTTTGCAAAGGCTCCGGTCTCGTCGACTGCTTCTATATAAAAGACTTGGGTATCATCACGGTGGAGTCCAACGCGACCATCAAACTGTGGGATAAGAATTTGAAGCTGCTTACTATACTCAATGGAAGGCAGTCTGATGTTTTCATCAGTTCTGCGGCATTGCAGAATAATGTTCTTGTTATTTGTGAGAAGAAGAATAAGGCGTTTCAGGTATGTGTTTTTTTAAGTATCTGCAATATATAACTAATTCTGGATTGTAAATCTGTGTGAAATGATGATAATTCAAATCTATTATGAATGAATAGTGCGCAATAAATCTATTTTAGCAGTGGTGGCCCAGCGGTAACGGCCGCGACTTACAAGTTGTTGGTCGTGTGTTCAAACCTAAACAGGCGGTTTACTTTGTGTAAATTATTTCATCACCACTGCTCTCAATAACGCTGGGCCCGCTTAGTGGATAACGGCCCATTCCTTCCCACAAATAGGAGGCCTGTGTCCCAGCAGTGGGAACATAAGGCTGATGATGATGATGAAAGTTTGCTCACTTTAAATTCATTCATTTCATTCTTTCAAAGAAAGGATGGATTCATTACTCAAGTAAATATTGGTAACAAATAATTAAAATTGTAAAAATCTAGAGAGTTGTTTTAAATTACTACAACATCAACACATAAAAAAAATGCTGCATTGTATTTTCTTTAGTCATATTATGTTTTGTGTTTCAGACATTCGAGCTGACAGTAAGCGAAGAAATTGAACTCCATACTATTCAAGAGTACAGACTGAACAACGTGATTGTTTCTTGTGATCTCACTGCCGACGGTAATGTCCTAGCGTTGGGACTCGACTCCGGGAATGTTGTGGTGAGTTTTTTAAAGACTGCTTATGTCACATTAATATTATAAAGTCGAAAGTTTGTGAGTGTGTGTGTGTTTGTATGTTTGTTACTTCTTCACCCTCAAACGGCTGGACCGCTGGACGGATCTGGATGAAATTTGGGACAAAGATAGATTATAGTCAGGAATAGCACATATTTTATGATACTTTTAATACCGGGCATATATTCCCTCGGGATAAATTTCGATTTTATGCGGGCGAAGCCGCTGGCAGAATCTAGTAATTTCATAAATGCGATTTGAAACTGTACTAAGCTTAAAAAAAATTGTCACAGCGGATCTTTGTCTCTGAAGTTGGCTTTGTGAACCATTGCGCAAGAAACAGTTTGCCATCGAGTATAATGCATAGAGTAAGCGATATAGGACGATGCGACAAACGTAAGCGAGTGAATCTTCTATTCTATCTTCAACATTGACACAAAAATTTCACTGCGCAGGGTCTTGCAGCCAACTTCAGAGACACAAAGATCCACTGTGACTAGCATACTTGCAATTTTAAAATCATTCTATGTATTCTGACAAGAAAAATTCTTTCTATTTTATTATTGCCTAATTTATAATACCTTTATTTTATCTCTTCTTCAATTTCATCATTAAACATACACAGTTGTTTTTAACCGAGATTAGTTTTGCCTAGTTTTTGGAACTAAAATTATCGCGAAATTAATGTGAAAAATAAAGCGCGTAAACTGCTGTGATTGACAAATCATTCAACCAGTTTTTTTGTCCAGAAACTGGGTAATTTTTTTTATGTTATTTAAAAAATAACCATTGTATAGTTCTCGCCAAACTTCTGGGCCGCCCTGAAGTTGGCTTTCCGATGCACAAGGCACGAATCCGTGCTGTTTTTTTTTTGTATAAGCTTTACTACTGCGCAGCCATTGTAGCCAACTTCAGGGTGGCCAAGAAGTTTGGCGAGAACTATATTTACCGTTACTTTATTTTGTACTAGCTGTCCCACGCGGCTTCGCTCCCGTCAACTTGCTACCTACCTACCCTACATACATGAATGTTGCGTAACTTTAACCGCTTACACAACGCGCGCAACGGAAACTGTCAAAAAGGAATAATTTTGCCCGGTTTTGCAAAATTTTTAATTTATGCTCGGCTCCTATTGGTCGTAACGTGATGTTATATAGCTTATAACCTGCCTCGATAAATTGACTATCCAACACTAAAAGAATTTTTCAATTCCACTCAGTAGTTCCTGAGATTAGCGCGTTCAAACAAACTCTTCAGCTTTATAATATATTAGAATAGATACCACTTAAAAATACATTATCTCCTTTTAGGTCTGGAACGTCAGAGGTCGACGTCAACTATGTCTGCTGAAGCACCACAAGTCCAAAGTCCACTCGTGCTCATTCTCCCCCGTGCCCAGCCGTTCCAACCGCAACTCCATGACGTCATCACCGCATCCGGTGCAGTCGCCGTATCACTTCTCATCGCCGCAAGACGACGACGTAGATACTGAACAACCGCCGCTTGTGCTGGTCACCATGGCAACCGAGATTGTTTGGTGGAATCTCACGCAGGTTATGAAGACGCAGAAGTATAAGATTGGAAAGAGGTTGGTTATGTTTCTTTGAGCAATTTCTGAGAGTTAACAGTTACTAATTTTCTCTAACATTTCAGAACATTTCCTAAGTTATAGTAAGAGTTTGCCCGCTTTCTTTCTCGTATTACTTATTTAAAAGTACTCCAGTAATAAATATGTCAGAGAACCCCCAGAACTTCTCCTTTTTTATCTTTCATCCGCTATTACCAAATCCGAAACTATGAAAAATAGCGAAAACACTTGAGGGCGTCACAGGCTCGATTTTAATGAAAACTAAAACTGCATCTTCTGATTTTAAAAATACATCCACATACTAGCCATGAATCGAACTCGTTGATTGTGGGAAAAAAAACGCTAAATTATTGCACCATTCTATAGTATACAACTATTGTATTTAGTAATACGATTAACTGGTTGAAAGCCGTTATTACCGGAACAATTAAAAAGCCATTGTCTCGCGTGGATCCACGTTTCGAACACTCAAAGGGTTAATTTACGAAGCTGTTTGAGGTGTGGAGGTGGAGCTGAGTCTCAAACTATGCTTCAGCTCCTATCCTGCCCTCCGTGCATCGCTGCTATCAACGATGCCGTGGAAGTGCCTAAGTTTTGGGGCAAAAAATCTGTGTTCACTATACCGTACCATACCATGACCTTGCTATGAACGTATCAAAATCGGAAAGCAACACGATACGCTCTTCTATACTACACGATGCCACTAGAGCGTATCATAACCAAGCGTAACGTATCATAACCAAGCGTAACGGTTTTAGTGACGGGAGCCTCCCCATATCATCTTCGTATCATCCACGTGTCATTCCCGTGCATAATGGTTTTAGTGAAGGGATCGTCCACATATCATCTCCATATCATAGCAAGTATAACTAGCAAGAAAAGAGCGGCAACACGTTTGTAACTATCATCATACGCGGTTATAACCCGTATGATTACCGTTTCGCCGCCTGCGCGCACTGGTTTGGCAACGTCGCGTGCCATCGCGGCGCGTATCGGCACCGGCACCGGCACAATATTCTCGCGACAATTATTAACGCTCCGTGACGGTGTTGGTCGGTGACGGGACGGTCTAGTGGGCATAGCCTCATACTTTTCAATTCAAAGAATATTTTTTTACCCGACACGTTCCTATTACGGTCGTGGTATGATACGTTGAAGTGGGCAGAGTCCGTTACTGACGTTGCCGGCGACATGAAGAAGGAGAAAAACGAAGCTAACTGTGACAAGGTTAGGTAACGCCTTTCTTAAATATAAATGACTAATAATATTATTCGTTTTAGGTCCTACAACGTAATGACGCCGATCGGCAGCCCACTTGAGAGTAGATGTGAGACACCCAACGCTAATAACAACTCAAACGCTGCATCGTCAAGTTGCAACTTGTTCTTCGGTGATAGTTACCTACCACAGCAATGCTGGAAGCTTATCTGGAAAGGGAAATCGTGAGTATTTATTTCACTATATTTTTTTTAGATGCGAGTCGGACTAAGGGTTCCGTACCATTTTCGCAAAAAAATCACTTGTTGTATGGGAGCCCCACTTAAATATTTATTTTATTCTGTTTTTACCCGACTGCCGAAGGAGGGTAATGTGTTTATCAGGCTATGTATGTATGTATGTTTGTTCCTATGTGGCGTTCTAGAGACCAAACGCGTTGGCCGATTTTGATGATTCTTACGTCAATCGATTCGTCTTAATCCTGCGAGTGTCACTGGCTACATTAAAATTAGAAAAAACAAAAATGGCGGATTTTGGGCGCCATTTTGTGAGGGAAAAAAAAATTTTCTGGCGAGGCGATTTCAAAAATATGTAACACTTATATGTTTAAATGTACCTTATTAAAAAAAATTAACTAAAAAGTTGTAAATAAAAAAAGTTTATTAAAAAAATCAAAAAACCCGACTGCTTAGAAAGCAAACTAAAAATACGTAAACAAGAAGAAAATCATGCTGTGCAGTCGGAGGATACATCTGGTTTTGGTCCGCCAGCTCGCAAATATGTATCCTCCGACTACACAGCATGATTTTCTTCTTGTTTACGTCTTTTTAGTATTTGTTGTTATAGCGGCAACAGAAATACATCATCTGTGAAAATTTCAACTGTCTTGCTATCACGGTTCATGTGATACTGCCTGGTGACAGACAGACAGACGGACCGTGGAGTCTTAGTATAGTTCTCGCCAAACTTCTGGGCCGCCCAGAAGTTGGCTTTCCGATGCGCAAGGCACGGATCGGTGCTGTTTTTGTATGAGATTTACTACAGCGCAGCCATTGTAGCTAAGTTCAGGGCGGCCAAGAAGTTTGGCGAGAACTATAATAGGGTCCCGTTTTTAAAAAGCAGCTGGGGCAGATTGAATGCGCAACTTAGGAGAAGCGTTTGTCCAGCAGTGGACTGCGATAGTTCAATTTACTGTTGAAAATTGGTAGTACAGCAAAAGTGGGCTGTCATCAGTATAAAAACTTTAACAGTAGCTAAAGTTTAAAATATGGCTGTTGTGTCCTGATCAGTCAACCCCGCAACCTTCCTATATGATATTTTTTACTACGTTGTCTCGAAAGAAGAAGTATGTATTGACATGGACAGCAAAATTTACAAATCTCATCAGTCATCGTGTATCATGTAATATCTTTTAATAGGGTAGTTTATTGAAAATTTGTTTTTTGTCCGTCAGGTAGATTAATAAAAAATATTGGACACTTACTTTTTTTTTGACATCTAAACATAAAGTGACGACGATAGAATGCGTTGAAATATTGTATGACGTCACGCCGCTAGTACACTTTATAGTGCCTTAGTGACGTCACAAGCCTTAAGTCACAGTAAACTTTGTAAATTTTTATTGATTTGGTAAAGCAAAAAATTCGTGTCCAATATTATTTGATAATCTCACTGACGGACTAAATAGAATTATTATTTTTCTACTCAGGACACATTCCTATTGCATAAATACCAATGAAATACACAAAAAAACTAAAAAAAAAATCCTTTACTTTCACAGGTGCAAACAAGGTTCAAAACGGAAAGAAATCCTAGCCTGCATCAAGCTATCAGGTATGAACGCGAAGAGACTAAGTCACGACGAGAAGTTCTCGTGTTTCGTCACTGTCGACAATCCTGGCCACATCCATATCATGAACGTTATGCGGTCGAACAATACATAGCATAGTGTTGATGCCATTTAATGGTACGTCTTTAAAAAAGGAATAATTCTTCGTATGGAAGTGAAACTGTCGTTCTGTAGGGGAAACTTACTATAGTTTCATCGAGGTAATTGGTCACTTTGGCCCAGCCGGTCTATATTCAGAGGCCTTAGTGCGAGTTTTTACTCACGCTCAATCGCGTTAACGTAAACGACAATTTGTATTGAAACTGTATAAGCGCCGTCTGGTGACGGTAAGGAAAGAACTCTTTTTTTTTTTGTATACACTTTGACGTAAGAGATCGTTTACGTTAACGCGATTGTGCGTGAGTAAAAACTCACACTAAGCCCACTGTGTGCTTATTCCGAGTTTTTTTAACGTACTCACTCGTTTTAACGTAAACGATCTCTTTTGTCAAAATGTATACAAAAAAAAAGGTTTCGCCTTGCCGTCCCCAGATGGCGTTTATCCAATTTCAATACAAATTGACGTTTACGTTAACGCGATTGAGCGTGAGTAAAAACTAGCACTAAGGCCTCAGTAAACATCTCACCGTGAAAACGTAGGTGATGGGGGTTCGAAGTAAAATGCAGTTCCGTCTAGTTCTAAGGATTGACCACTCATTTCACCTAATTTAACAGAATAGGTTTGTTTCTGGAATGAAAATACATACCACAAAAATAATGTTAAAAGTTGTCACAATGGCAGTGCCAATTATTTTGTTAGTTCAACAATAGTCATTGCCTTATGCTGTTGAGCAGGCCTTTTCAAACACTATGAAGCAATGGATTAAAGTCTCCGCCAGATAACAAACAAATAAAAGTCATTGATCCGACTTGTACCAAAATAGTACATTTCGTGTCGAGCATAATAAGTCGAGAATTTTTAGTTTTAAAATAAAGCCCTTTTAATGCGAGACACGAACGATACTATTTCCTTCCACTACCTGATGAGCTTACTTAATTAAATGCAAATAAGTTCCAACAATAATTTATTAGAAACGTTCAGACTAAAAACCACAGATCGCGCGATTTTTCGAGAGGTAACAGGTTCAGTATCATTCTGCCAGTTACATAATGATATCAAAACTCCATACAAAAATCATTTCGTAACTGTTATTATGTAATTTTGTTTATTTTTTATTTCTATTTTATAATCTTGTGTCTAAATGTTCATATTTCGAAACAAATTTCTTAGGCAATGTGTTACATAATAGACAAGGTAGTGGAAAAAGTATAAGAAATATTTTGATAATTATGGTCTCAAATAAAAGGTATAGGCGTAGAATCATTTTATCCGTTTAAATCATGTTAATCGGTCCACACATTTATGAGATATTAACTCATTACTGAATGCGAAGTGAAAGGGTCAAGGACGCCCCTTACCGCGATACGTTTGTTTGATCGTGTTAGCGACACTACCTTTACGTTTTTTTCGTATCGTTTTGAAATATTGGAATACAATGGTAGGTAGGTGTTAACGACTTTTATTTTTTTTGTTATCTTGCGGTGGCTTTAGAAAGAAAAGTTTCTAAAATATAATATTTTTGTGATGTCATGTAAATCATAACAGTTCCCTTTAAAATCCTTCGGGTAGTGATTGAAACTATATTACACAATTATGGTGCCAGTCAGGGCGTTTGATACGCATAGTTTCGCTTCTATATGAAGGATTATTTCTGTCTATGGTTACGTGAAGCAATGCCCGTACTTACACCCTTTTACCGTCACTCGGTGGGCATCGCACATCGTATAAGACTTATTACCTGTTTGATTATTTTGGTGCTATTGTTACTTATTATAATATTTTAATAGCATTTTTTATCAAGATATGGCCTCGCCTGGCCGTTGGTGGTAGCCTAATAATCCACCCTTTGCTACCTGCAATAAGTGGTGACTGTAAAAGGGTATCTTTATGGCATATCAATTTATTAAAACAAATATAGTTACGACTTGCTCAATGAAATACTTAAGGACTAAACACTGCCTTCAATGCATTTATTTTTTAAATAGTATAAACTTTTTTACTCTTAACTTTTATTTGCTTTAAGGTGCTCGCGGTTGTTTGTAGTTTGAATTTTGGTGCTGACAAAAATGTTAGATTTAAAAGTGCCATTTTTTAAAGCCAATCGAACACTATTTTATTTTAGAATGCGGGTTTCTCTCGTAATGCCTCAAAAGCGTAAATGACAAGTACATACTAAAACTAGAATATTATATGAGATTCTCACTTCTCAGTGCTAGTCCAGTGCATTTTCTTACTCACTATTTTAAATGGGCATCGCTTCACATAACCCTGTTATATGAATAATGAACTGTTATTTTAGAATAGTACATATAAGTATGAGTTTATTGTAATGTTGATCCCACCAGTACAGGTATGCTTTATTTGATTTGGGTAAACTTATCTCCATGTTAGACCAAAATTAAATTATTTTATAATATCCAATGGGATACGTAGCTTCAATTAAACAAATACTGGATTTGGGTGGCCTGGATCAAAATAGGTATAATTTGAATGTTTTTGTTCTATAGATAATAATTAAAATCAATTATTTTTATTTTTTATGAATACAGAGGGTTTTATGTATTGTACCCGATCAGTATTCTGAAGTTATTTGCAATAATATTGAGTGTAATAAAAAGAGAAGTGCTGACTGACCAATAGTCAAATTTAGAGATAAATTTTGGTGCAACTCTTTATTGAGTATCATAGTTACGTATGAAACATGTGCCATTTTTCGGCTTTATTAAACATTAATTTTATCAAAAAAAAAAGAAATTGCTTTCGACAACTAAGAAAGAGTACATACGTAATATTTTTGTTTGCTCACTGTGCTAAACAATGCACATTTTAATAAGGTCCACATAAATTCCAAAATAACTCTATGTAGACAATTATTAAATATATAATTATGTTTAATTCCGTAAGATCTCTCTGTTACGTAAATATATTTTTAATTATGAACTAAATAATGTAATGGTGCTTAAATAATAAGACGTAGTATATATCTACCGACAACTAAAAATGTATAGAGTTATCAAAACTCCTTATGAAAATTTTAAACTGTTTTAGTCACAGAGCTCTGGGACGACTCAAAATGTACTACTAGAGACAACATTGTGAAAAGTCTACATACAAACCGAGCGTGTCAATGGGTGTCTCGTTAGTTATAGAAACTGACTACCATTGACAACTACTGCTACCACAGCTGAAACTTGTGCAGTATGGAAACTACCTACAAATGCTCGAAACGGCACACTCACACAAACGTGCGCATCAACGAGACCCCTAAGCGGCAAGCACTACTGACAGCACTGCAGAAGTGCCTCAATGGTCAATACCATAGTGGTAGCAGTAGTTGTCAATGGTAGTCAGTTATGCGGGCACGTTTTATTAGTAATGGCGTCCCTAGTCATTGCCGGACGTACCTTTTCCGTGCTCTGTGATTTTAGTTATAAGAGGATTAATCTATGTAAGGCTCCTAGAACATTTAAACTAGAAACGGCATTATACAAGACTTTTTTTAATTGTAACCACGCACAAATTTTCCATGACCAAAACGTAGCATGTGTTTTAGTTATTTAACACAAGACCAATTTTTATAGATAAATGCCGTATCCAGTTTTTATGTTCTAGGGTTGAGAACAAAGCGACGAAAAAAATTTGTTTTATCTTTCGTGTAGGCATTCGGTGACCGCACTCAAATTGATAAAAACTTAGAACAAATATGAACAACGATTTATACTGTAAATAATTTTATTCGATATCTTATTTTAAAGTTGTCGGCGTTTTGTAGTAAAATATTCTTTTGACTGAAAAGAATTTAATTATGAAATGAGACTTTAATCTTTGTTGCAGTGGTTAGATTCAAAATTTTGTTATTTTTGTAGAAAATTATAGCTTTTATTTTTTTGCCACTGCACAGAAAGGTTAATCCAAAATTACCGCCCAATTGTGTGTGACTTGTACACGCAGGAAATAAGGTTCCGTAGTAACAAATGTGATATACGTAAAAAATAATCGTCATGTATCCAAAATCCGCCTAGTATACAAAATCGATTAAAAACCAAAGGAATATTGTTCAATATGTTTTGGAAATTACTGATATAATACTGTTAAAAAACTATGTCTATTTCATATTGCTCAAAAAGCTCTTGAAAATTCGACTTGAACCAGTCTTTTACATCCAAATTGAACAAGAATCTCCTTTGGACTACGGAACCTTACCAATATAATGCTCAATTCGTATTTTTACAAATAGTATATTATTTTTAATGTAATTATATCAAACTCAGCATAATTTTTAAATGACAATGCAATCTCAAATACCGTCTCAAAGTTTTCAGCTAACATCGAAATTATATTTTATTATAGTAATTGGTTTTGTAATAAGGAAAATATTTTTAAATATATTTTTTGATAATATGTTATTTTATTTTTAATTCATAATGTGAATAAAGACCTTTTCACCAAAAATAAACCACGTAAGCAAAACATCAAAACAGTACAAAAATAATTTTCGTTTCAGAAGTTTTTATCGTTTTTCGACACCTATTTCCGAAATGAAAATTATTTTTGTACCTTTTCCCCGACTGCCGAACTGCTCATATTCCAATTGGGTTGTTGAATTTAAAAAAAAGTCCGATTTTTAAAATTTATTTTGAATCTTTACATATCATAAATTATATTGTCGCTGCAAAAATCTCTTAAATATTTTTTTTCATTTTATTATAAGCAATTGAAAATCGATAAAATTTTAAAAAGAACCACCTGTCTACGAACGGGCCATGATTGGTCGCCATGTTGGTGACGTCATAACGTTCAAGGAATTTCACCATAGTACAGTGTCACGTAAATTGACTAAAAATATCCGAAAATTAGTGCAAAAATATTATTTATAACAGCAAATTTTATTTAGACATGTGTGATAAAGGATTCATAGAGGCAAATTTCGAAAAGATATCCATCTGATGGACGATTTGGAAAAATTGAGCATAAGTAAAGTAGTCGTAATGAATATTACGTGATAGTGGACCGCGACAGGTGTTTGTCATTGTTGTTCATTGTATACATTACATTTAGAAACATAATTGTCATAATGTAATTGTTGTTACATATAGGTAGGTGATATTCGTGTAAAATAAAAAGCTAACAAACACGATTGGCGCGCAACTTCGACTTTAGATATCAAAAAACTTCATAGGTACCACTAAATATTATACAACCCGAAATCTGTGGAGCCTTTATTTTTATTTATTTTTTGCATAACATCCTTAAAATTTTCGGTATTTTTAATTATTTGCATATCCCTTTATAATATTAAACACAAATATCTATATAATATAATTACAAACACTAAACAACTTTGTAGAACAAAAACGTGAAAATATTAATTCGGTACATTTTCAAATATCTCTTAAATGCGTCGACCGATTTTCACAATTCAAACAGAAATATTAGTTTTACGCCTATATCCGTCATTTAAAATTAAAATAATGAATATATCTCCATAAACAAAAAATCATGTTTTCAAGTTACGTAATTATATAAAAATGTCAACTTTGCTCGAAAGTTCCCATAAAAATTTACTTTTCTCAATCTTTAATGATCAAATTAAGAAATTAATCAGAATCTTATACTAAATTAGAACAAGATAACAACATAATTAACATATTCTAATTGGAATCTAGTTAGACATAGAACATTTCTCAAAACTTTAGTACAGTTTGCTAGGTTGGATATTGCGCGAATCACATAATAATGGAGAGTTATTTGTAATATTCGTATATAATGATGCGAAGCAAGCACGATAACTTTTAAGGTTCGATATTTATGATCAATGTATTCGATATTCATCAATATATTGACGATAATAACAAGATGGAATTGGTTATAAGTCAAAACACTGTATAAGCTATGTGCCATAATGAGTAGAAATGAACGTTGTGACGTCACACGGGCTCGGCTTTGTTCGGAAAACTGTCGGGGTGTTTTCGGTACTGGATTCAAAAAAATATTTTCGATTGGATTTTACTTTGTAATTACAATGAAAAAAAAAAAACTAAAATAGTTTTGTATGAAAACTTATATATGATCTTTCCATTTATTACAAAAAAAAAGTTGGTTCAACAAACCAATTGCATTCCCGGGCTTTGAACGTAGAGCCTAGAAATTTCTTGGAGTGTTGCAGACCGGTATTAGACAGCCAATAAGTTCGTTGTCTGTGCAAACTCCCTAAATGCGGCTTTTACGAGACACGTCGAAATGCCAACACATGGTTCTGGACCCACAAAATTATTTGCTGAGCCCTCTCTTGCCAGTTCATCAGCCACTTCGTTACCATGGATTCCTTTGTGCCCAGGGACCCACATCAGTCTCACCCTGTTATGCTTCCCAAGCCAGTTTAGGGCTCGGATAGCATCCAGAATGAGCCCGGAGTCCACTTTATAGGGTGCCATGGCTTTGATTGCAGCCTGACTGTCACTAAGAATATATATGGATTTACCTCGGGTTCCTCTATCTATATTCTCTTGGGCACAGGTTATTATGGCAAATGTTTCCGCTTGGAATACGGTTGCCATCTTCCCTAAGCTTTTGCTACATTTGTAACCTTTTGCGTATATGCCCGCTCCTGTACCTGATTCCATTTTGGATCCATCAGTGTACCACACCAGACTGTCTTGTTCTGGTGGATCGAGTCCCTTCTTCCAGTCCTCTATTGTAGGGATTTGAGACCTTTCAAACACAAATTTAGTTTGCATTTTATCGGATAACATGCTTCTTACCCTATCCAGGCCTTCATTCTCATCGAACTTTGTATGGTTAGTCTTTGGCTTAGAGGCATCCCAAAGTCCAGCAACAGCAAGACGATGTAATGTCTTCCTTGCCTCGAGTTCAACCATCATATGCAGAGGAGAGATATTGAGGTATCTCTCAATCGCTGCCGTAGGTGTTGTCCTGAAAGCACCCGTGATGCCGAGACACACTGTTCTTTGTAACCTGGTGAGTGGCGCTTTGCACGAAGCAAGCTTTGTTCTTGGCCACCACACTATGCTGCCGTATGTGATAATAGGTATTATCATTGTCCGGTACAGCCATCGTATCACTTTGGGCTTTAACCCTCAAGTTTTACTGTAGGTGGAACGACACATGCCGAACGCTCGTAAGGCCTTTGTCGTTATATTTTCCACATGAGTTTTCCACCTGAGTTCTTTATCAAGCGTTACGCCCAGATATTTAACTTCGGTGGACCAGGGCAGCTTTATTCCATTGAGGGAGAGCTCTCCTAGGTGTTCTAGTTGTCTCTTCCTCGTGAATGGAACAATGACTGCTTTGCTTGGGTTGATAGAGAGGTGGTTCTTTGTACACCATTCCTCTGTCATCCTCAATGCCTGTTGTAATAATCCAGACACTATGTTCGGGAATTTACCATTGACCATTATTACTATATCATCTGCATAGCCTACTGTGTAGAATGGTCCGGTATTGAGTTTGGTAAGTAGCGAGTCTACTACCAAGCACCACAATAATGGTGACAGCACCCCGCCTTGCGGGCAACCTCATGTTGTTTTTGCACTAAGTCTGTCTCCCATCAGTTCCGATCTGACTATTCTGCTTCTCAGCATATAGTCAATCCAGTTGCACGTGGTATCGTTGATGCCATGTTCCTTTGCAGCAATGCGTATGGACTCAAATGTTGTCTTGTCCCTCTAGCGCAGCCTCGGCTCGACTCGCAATATGTTGCGAGTCGAGCCGAGGCTGCGCTAGAAAACGGAAATCAAATCAAATCTACGGAAACGGCATTGCACTATGGTGCAATGCCGTTTCCGTAGATTTGCCCGGGCTGTAGGCGCACTGTAGTTTATGTAGAGGGAATACTTTCAGTGGTCCCTCTCTTAGATACCTGTCTACCAGTTTCTCCAGAGCTTTTAAGAGAAAGGATGATAGACTGATGGGCCTGTAAGATTTAGCTTCTTCATAAGTCGGTCTACCCACCTTCGGTATAAAAGTGACTTTGACCTCCCCCATCCTCCCTTGGGTACGTACCCAAAGGCTATGCAAGCTCTGTAGAGTTTACTCAAATGGGGTACCAAAACAGATGCCCCTTCTTGCAATAGTATTGGGTAGATGCCATCCGGACCAGGGGATTTGAGAGGCTGGAAACCCGCTATGGCCAGCTTCAGTTTATTTTCATCTACCACTTTCTTTGCCGTGAGCTAGTTACTTTTGGACGTGTGCCTTGTGAGCTCGTCCCTTGTGACTGGTTCCTCTTCATCGCTATTGCGCAGTATACATTCCGGGCAGTGGGTCCTAAACATCACGCCCAGAGTGTCCTGTCCAGTTTCCGTGAGACACCCATTCTCATCCTTTACAGATGATAGTGGGTTTGTCTTAGTCATGGACATTGCTTTGCACAACCTCATTCCACTTGGCAGAGTTTCGATGGAGGTGCAATGCTGTCGCCAGTTAGTTCTTTTGGCCTTGCGTACCGCCGTGTTATACCTCGTTAACATGCTATGATAGCCAGAAAAATCCTTCCTGGCTTTTGCATCATTAAAGGCCTGTCGTGTTTCCTGACGTATTTTGACTAGTTCAGGAGTCCACCATGGTACCTTTTTGCAAAAGGCCTTTTTCTCTGGGCAGTTATCTTCCCATGCACCGATGGTGCCCGCCTTGATTCTGTCCGCTTCGAATTCTATATCCAGTATGGAATTAAGCTTACCTTTAGGGCTCCCTAGATTTACTTTGAGGTCCCTCCTGTATGAGTCCCAATTTGTATGCCTTGGGTTTCTCCTTCGTCTAGTTTCGGCTTCTCCCGCCGCTCTAAACCTAAAGCATATGTAATTATGGTCAGACAGAGAGATTTCGTCCGATACATGCCAATTTTCAATATGAACGCTGGCCCTGTTTGTAGCCAGTGTCAGGTCAATAACTTCAATTCTCGCAGAGGTCCTGAAAGTAAGTTTATTTCCTGCGTTAAGGATTTGTAAAGAAGAGCTTACCACAAAGTCCAACAAATCCTCCCCTCGTTTGTTGACATCTGAGCTGCCCCAAACGACGTGGTGAGCATTCGCATCGCAGCCAAGTATCATGTCGAGATTTTCTTGGTTGCCGTAGTCAACCAGTCTTCTGATGAAGGTGTTACTGGTGCCAGAAGGGCAGTAGCGGCTCTGCAATGATGCAAATTGATTTGTACACACCTTAGTCCTTCCATCTTGAATAACTTGATGGGTTTGTTCTATTGTTGGAGTGCCTCAGTTTTGAGGCTCCCCCTCCATCGCACCCTCCTCGAGAGCAGTAGGCGACTCAATCCCCAGGGTATCGAGGCCCTCAAGGATGTCATCCTCGAGGTCCGCCTCTGACGCCCCGGTCTGGATCTGTGCCCCCTGCGCTACGTCGTCAGCAGAGGCCTCGTCGATGTCCTCCTCACATTGCGGCGGACCATCATCGGTGGATTCCACTCCTGCTTCCGCAGTGGGTGCCTCTCCCTTGTCCTCTTCCAGGAGCTTGAACGAATAAAGTTCAATTCCTCCTGGAAGAGAGTAGCCCGTGGCCTTGATGACCCCAGCGGACACCCCGTCCATAAGGACGATACGACGGATGCCGGTCTGCTCAGTGAGAGTATTCACGACCTTCCAGTCGTCCGTCCTCAAGGCAGGGTTAAGCCGCTGGAGCAGTTGAATGGCCCGGGCAGAGTCTTTCAAAGCCAAGTTCCTACTCTTCCATGCCATTTTGACTGGCTTTGGAAGGTCCTTGGCGTCGACGACCTTGAGTTTCAGGGAGCCAAGTTCCACATTGTGGCACCCCGAAACCAGTTAGCTGCTTCAGAGTTGTCGCAGGATACATGAACTGCACCTGCGACAACTCCGGAAGCAACCGTGAGAATAGGCAGAGGATCTGACGCCACTTCCAGTTTCACTATTATGAGCTCCTGGATCGGCACCAAGTCCTCCGCCTTCAAGTACTCCTCCGGGTACTTGACTGTGATGACAGCGAGTTTCACAGCCGCCACCGCATCCCTAAAGGATCCGGTTGAGGATGATTGCCCTTGGGTCTTCATCCTCTTGGCCGCCATGTCCCCGCTGTCACCGCTGAGAGCATCACGCGGTCTTTTTGATGGGCCCTCCGTAGGAATCCTCTGGAATGATGAATTGGCGCTTTTTCCTCTGCGCCCTAGATCGTCCAACCGGAAGCCAACCTGGTTTATTCCGGCCACCTGGAGACGACGAGGTGCTGTCTTTGCAGGTCGCGTCCGGGGCCCCAAGGTCTGAGGTCATTCGACCTCTAACGCAAGGGTCCCGTGTCGCGCCAGCTTTGGCAGCACCTTTATGCCCGGTGGGCTGGTTTGCAGTTTCGCCCTTCGGTGGTCCCACAGCAGTGCCGACCCTCGACAGTGCCGCAGCAGTACCGTTATTTGACAGTCCCGCCACAGTGGACCAGTGGACACCGCTGCAGTAGTCTCGCCTCTGGGCGTTCCTGCTAAGGAAAGTGCAGTCCCGGCTTGCGCCGGTCCCGCCTTCTGGTGTGCAGTCCCAGCTTTCGCCGGTCCCGCCTTCTGGTGTGCAGTCCCAGCTTTCGCCGGTCCCGCCTTTTGGAGCGCAGTCCCAGCTTTCGCCGGTCCTTTCGCCTTGTGGTTTTTTTTATTATATATATACTTATCGGGATTTCCGTACAGGTCCCCGCGCACGGCACAAACACGCGGGAGGTCATTACTATCCATCAATTGTCAATCATCTTGCTCAATGGTGGACACCCAGGGGCATGACCTCGCCACCCCTGCGTTGCGTCGCCCGGTGTTTTCAGTTACGTCTATTTCAGAGGGAATTAGACCAAAAACAGGGCGGCAACCACTAGAAGGAAAATCACCGCACTTGCCTTGAGGATCTACACGACCGTTGCGCTCTCCCTCAAGACCACGCCACCTTGCCGGCTCTGAAGGAGCCAGGCAAAGTAGGACTGCATCAACAAGCCAAGCCCACAGGGCTTGTCGCTGACAGCTCAAAGCGTAAGTTTGCTAACACAGACCAGCCCCAAACCTAGCCGACGTAACTAGCGATTTTCATCTGAGTAATCTTATTATTTTTCTAAGAACACCGATCGCGAGTGTCACTGACTACACTAAAAAG
Organism: Anorthoa munda; assembly: GCA_945859665.1. Taxonomy (NCBI): domain Eukaryota; kingdom Metazoa; phylum Arthropoda; class Insecta; order Lepidoptera; family Noctuidae; genus Anorthoa; species Anorthoa munda. The sequence continues at coordinate 11,632,195 of OX243911.1, read as the reverse complement.
AAAAAGAGCTGATTACAAACATGAAAAACATAAATCAAAAAGCCCGACTGCTTAAGAAGCGAACCAAAAAGACATAAACAAATAGAAAATCATGATGTGCAGTCGGAGGATATAATTATCTGGTTTTGGTAAGCCAGCTCGCGAATATGTATCCTCCGAGGCTCCGATTGCACAGCATGATTTTTCTACTTGTTTAGGTCTTTTTAGTTCGCCCGTGTCTTTTGATGATTTTGAATTAACTTTTTTACCAACTTCAAAAAACGGTGGTAATCAATTCGACACGTATGTATGTAATATTGTGGGAATTGCACAATATTCACATATTTATGTTCCTCTGTGTGGGCTAAACACATGTGCCAAATTTCTTATGTGTATATATGTATGTTAGTCCAAACATTGCTCCGAAACTACTTATCGGATCGTCACCATTCTTTTTTATTGGATTAGGTATCTCTCAACTTAGGGAATAGTGTAAGTTTCATCAAAATCGGATCAGCAGAACTCCTAAGCGACAAAAATCACGAATGTTTAAATTATTAAGGGTATTTTGTCAATCCTATATGTACCTTGTTATAGAACTAACTCAGGTTGTTGTGTTAGTGTACTAAAACAAAAAACCGGCCAAGTGCGAGTCGGACTCGCACACGAAGGGTTCCGTACCATTATCGCAAAATACTGCATAAAAATCACGTTTGTTGTATGGGAGCCCCCCTTAATTTATTTTATTTTAATTTAATCATTATTATTTTTTGAAGTGAATATACAACTAAACATTCTGTGAATAATTCAAGCGTCTACCTGTTGCCGTTATCAATATCTAGCAAAAAACGGCCAAAAAATCACGTTTGTTGTATGGGAGCCCCCCTTTCATATTTATTTTACACTGTTTTTAGTATTTGTTGTTATACGGCAACAGAAATACATCATCTGTGAAAATTTCAACTGTCTAGCTATCACGGTTCATGAGATACAGCCTGGAGACAGACGGACAGACAGACAGACAGACGGATCGCGAAGTCTTAGTAATAGGGTCCCGTTTTTACCCTTTGGGTACGGAACCCTAAAAAAGAAATATATAAAAACTTTTTTACAAAAAAAATAAACCGACTTCAAAAGCAAAATACCAAAAGTACAAAACAACTTTCGAAGCTTTCGTTAAAATCACAGAACAGAAAAAACGCCTTCTACAGTAGAAGTCGCAAGTAGGCGGGGCCCGCGTACCCCGGGTTTTGCACAATTCCGCATATGTCTGCTGCCCCGCCCACACAAAAGTAAAAGTTTATTTTATGGTGTTAAATTTAAGGTCTACTTTCTTTTAAATTCAAACATATTGTTCTCGAAGATTCCAACTATGCACATGTCACAGTCAACTACTCAATTAGAGATTGCCGTTATCGATAATGAGTTATCGATATTTTAAACTTACAATGTTCTCGGTGTTCTATGATATTTCTGAAAAAAATTAAATCATTGTGCGGTTTTTTTTGGTGATTCAGTATTAGTAATCAAATACATTTCCATGTTCAAACCCTTTTTTTTCGAGTTCTGCCTTAACCAAGTTTAAAATAAATAAAGCATGGATATGGGTAGTCTATTGGTAGTATTCTAATCGAAAACAGGTTAATCGAATAATTAATATTTTATTTAATTATTTTTTAATTAATATTTTAATGTAACGATAAAGTGGCAACCTCCAAATGTCAGTTTGGTCTACGAAATTAAAAATCAGACTATAGTTTAATATCTATCGCGTTAACGCTACAGGTTGTATTTTTCTATCAATAGAATGATTTTCTAAAACGGATTAGTATTCTAACATAACAATTCTTAATTATATTTTATATAAATCGTAAGTATTAGAATAAATTTATATAAACACTATTTTGAATTCTTTGTTTTTAAATAATATATATGACGGCGGAAGCCTCGATGCGTGACATCGTGAAGCACCTCAGCGACCAATTTGGGCAGGACTCCGAAGAGCTTACAAGTACAGTGATCGCTACTTTAGAAAACAGAGCCGCTCTTGAGTTTCTAGAAAGGAAAGGCTCGCGCTTCTTAAACTGGGCGGCGCGAGAAGTGGGCTGCAGACGTCGCCGCAAACGGCGCAGCTGCATGCGCCAGCGCCGTCATTAATGACATCATACGTCGAGCTCTTGTCACCGCTGGGGTGCCAGCTGTTTTAGAACCCAATGGCTTGGCATGCGACGATGGGAAGAGACCGGATGGGATGGCCATAATGCCTTGGAAGTTAGGTAGGCGTTTGGTGTGGGATGCAACACGTGTCGATACCCTTGCGCCATCCCTTAGAACGGCGGGCTGTGCTGGGGCAGCTGCTGCTGGTGCAGAAAACCTCAAGCGGCGCAAATATAACAACCTTATTGGCAGTTATATGTTTGACCCGTTTGAGGTTGAGACATTGGGTCAATGGAGTGCTCATCGAGTGTTTCGAGACATAAATAAACGGTTAGTTGACTGTTCGCGTGACCAGAGAGCTTGCCTTTTCTTCAGCCAGAGAATCAGCATTGCCATTCAACATAGCAATGCTGCCAGCGTTCTGGGCACGTTTCCCATTGACATCGCCCTTTTCCCTCTCCCCTTTGTATGTAAGTTTGTTTTGTTATTAGTCATAAGATTAGAAATATTCAGTTGTATATAAATACTTGATTTCAAGCATAATAATATTTATCGAATCCATCTGTTGATTTTGTTTTGTTTCAAAATAAAACGAATTGTCGATAAATAAGTCAACAACGGTGGTACATCTCTAGAGGAAAACGAATTGTAATGACCTCATTACGCAAATATAAATCTTATTTATAACGAAATACAGCTTTAAATTGAATGCATTTAGTATAGTGACATCTAGCGGCGGGTAGCGTAACTTGCTTATTAAACTATTCCATGTGCACTTTTAACGGAAAATGTAAATTCTTAAAAAGAGTAGTCAATTAACAACTCTATCATCATAAAAATGTGGTTTATTTTCAAATAAGCGACGACTGTTATATTTCCTACTTTCAAACTACCAATCACACCACAGATTTCTTAGTGTTACGAAATACAATTAATCTGTATATGTGTGAGTTTGGGTACGCTGGTTCCGATACTAATGACAGGGGCATGAAACTTCCGAACAAATCTATGATTCAAAATTGAACAACTAAAGCTAGCGCCATCTGACGGTACAGGTCCTCCTAATTTTAAAGCTTGTTTTATGTAAATCTACCTAGATGGCAGTAAAATCTCAGACCATATTTATTTTTTTAATAAATTGATCAAAATTAAAATTCTATAAATATCAGAAATGTTTTAATATTAGTGTAAATTTATGTTAAGTATAATATTTCGCTTAACTTTCAAAATAGAGGTTTTTTTTTTTTTTTAATAGCAACCCTTGCAATTTGTTGAAGTGCGGCAACAAACTTGTAAACTTGACGAAGTTTGAAAAGTTTGTTGAGTTTCGTTGGTGTCTTTCTGTTGTTTGCGATTTCCCGTGTTTCTTGATATTTTTCTACGATTTGGCGCTTGACATACGGAATTACGAACCCTGAGTATTATCTGAAACCACCTTGGCTTTGAATTTGGACACCGATTACTGCTTTTCTGATCTACTTGGCGATACACCTGGACTACTGAGTTTTGCCTTCCGATTAGGATTAAAGAAGGATTCGAAACCCAAAATGCCTAAGAAATCACGCTTACGTTGCTTTTTTGGGTGCAAAAATGATGGTAAGTTCAAATATATTTCGGCCTTTACAGTGGCAAAACCTTTTCGAAAAGTTTTGTTTGTAGGTATTTTGTAATCCCTAGTTGTCATTAAATCTTTTAATTATTAAAAGATTAAATGAAAACTCAATTAAATAATACGCAAATTCTAGTGGAATTAAGTTATTATCATTTAGTATTTATGCTTCTTGTATTTTCAGGACCACTGCACTTATTTCCAAATCCCAACACTGGCTCATGGGAAGTCTTGGAAAAATTCAATGTTTGGAAAAGTGTACTTCCTGCATCAATACAGGAGAAAGGACATAATTATATTTTTAACACTGTTAGATTATGTAACAACCATTTTCTGGAAGGGTACTGTTTACCAAGTCATAGATTGACAAAAAATGCAGTTCCAACTTTAAACTTAGGTAAATATTATTTCAATATTTTTTATACACCATATTGTTTACAAAAGTCACTGTGTTTTAAATTATTATCGGTATTATATGTAGTTTTAATGAATATTTTAATTCAGTCATACTGTAAAAACAACTATAATATAGTGGAATAGTATTTAAAGAGTTATGGAAAGTAGCGATGTGCCTTTCATACATTGAAAGTTCTGTATAAATACACTAAATGTTGTAAATCACATAGATAATAGGATTACTAAAGCCACATAGCGATAATGGAAAGCACAGTGATGATTGTGATGGTCTATGAATCTCGTGTTTAATTTACAATAACAGGTAATTATATCGTTATGTTATAGAACCACAACCAGCCAACCAACCAATCAACCACCAGTCCAGGGATGAACTTATATTACAACCAACAATCAATCCGGATCGTGACCAACCATCGACATCTGCTGCTATCACCACATCAGGATTTGCTTCTGGTTAGTTTAACAATACTTTAAATACAATTTTATTTGGTCATGAATTGCAGTGGCCTATATGGAAGGCATTGAATCAGCTATATACCCTAGTAGGCCACTGTATATATAATTAGCAAAATGGGCAATTAATGATCTGTTCAACACCCAGTGCGAGTATGATGCACCTGTACAGTCTACGTCCTACTTGCTGAAGTGTCCTGGCTGTCCATTCACTTGCACCCTGGATGATCACTGCCAACTGGGCCTAAACAATTTAATTAAATGTTCCATTGAATCAAAAGAAGTAACTATTTAAATTCAATCATACTGTAAAACAACTATGTTATAAAATGGAATATTTAAAGAGTTACAGAATGTAGCTATGTGCCATTCATACATTGAAAGTTCCCTAAAACACACAAATCACTTACGTATCATAAGATTACTAAAACCACATAGCGATAATAGAAAGCGCAGTGATAGTTACGATAATATACGAATCTCATGTTTCAGTTACAATAACACATAGGTAATTATATAATTATTTTACAGAACCACAACCAGTCAACCAACCAACCAACCACCAGTCCTGGGATGAACTTATTTTACAACCAACAACCCATCCGGATTGTGTACAACCGTTGCCATCTGCTGCGATCATCTCATCAGGATTTGCTTCTGGTTAGTTTAATAATATTTTAGTTACTATACCTATATATATTAATGTCCCTCATCCACAAGGACACAGGCCATGAGGGGGCATGCCAATGTATTTGGACTTGTCCACTGACAGCCATCAGTGGCTAGCGATAGCGTTATAGGAGCAACAGATTTCAGGATTTTAATATTTCTGCTCTGTATGACGAATGTGTTATGAAATACACATAAACCTCAGTGTATAGCATCTGTATACATGAAACAAAGTTGGGTTAGTTACACCATTTATAACTCTAGAATGGCTGGACTAATTTACATAATTTTTTGTTGGTTCGGGTCACAGACTAATAGTTTTATTTAATTTGATAGCTAAGTATTACCATACCAATTTGGTTATGTTTTTACTACTACATGGCCCACTAGTTGACTTTGCTCATTGTGTATTAAAGCAGGTAACAAGGATGGAAGGTTAACATAAATTGGGTGCAGACGGAGCACCCTAATAATTACTTAGAAATATACTACAGTGTCAGAATGTGATTGTGGTTCAATCAAATTATTGTTTTAGATAAATGTCTATAGCAAAGTAAGATAATTATTTGAATGGATAATAAAAACAGAATATATCAATTTCAGGTTCCCGGAAACGTTGGAGGCCAAAAACAAATCCAGAAAACAAGCTTATTATTAAGCTCACAAACAAATTGGAAAAGATATCCAAAAAAATCATCTCCCAAAAAAAGAAAATACGTGCTGCAAAGAATTTGTCACTTTCGAAGTCATTTTTGTCTGTAATAGAAAAATTACCAAAAGAAATTCAAACTTTTACCAAACTGCAGCTCAAAAGCTTGAAAAAACCAAAGGGTAGAAGATTTACTGTAGAAGAGAAAATTCTGTCTCTGACAATTTTGAAGCAAAGTCCAAAAGCTTACAAATTAATGAAGAAATTGTTTGTGCTTCCATCAAAACGTTGTCTTCAAAATATGCTAAGTAATTTCACTGTGCAACCTGGTTTGAATGAAGCCATATTAACAGAGCTGAAAAGCGTTGTTCAAAGTTTGCCTCCAGAAAAAAAGCTTGTCACGCTTTTATTTGACGAAATCTCTTTGGCACCAGCAACAGAGTATAATGTTACAACTGGCCAAATCATAGGATTTGAAGACAAGGGGAATGACAGAAGAAACAAAACTCTGGCTGATCATGCATTGGTCTTGATGATTAAAGGCATAAAAAGCAAAAGCAAACAGGCCATTAGTTTCACATTTTGCAAAAGCTGTACAAAAGCATCCGATTTAAAAGAAATGTTGACAGAAGCTATAAAGCAACTCCATAATATTGGGTTTAGGGTTGTGGCCACCATTTGTGACCAAGCAGCAACCAACGTAAAAGTTATAAAAATGCTCCAAGAAGAAACAAAAAATAAATATAGACAACAGGGGATAATTTTCGAGTCAAATGCGTTTGAAATTGAAAATTTCAAAGTTTTTCCATTATTTGATACACCACATTTGTTGAAGGGAGTTCGGAATAACTTGTTAAGTAAAGATGCTGAATTTGTGCAAAATGGAGAAACGAAATGTGCTAAATGGGAACATTTAAAGCTTTTGCTTGATCTAGATGATGGAGACGATGAAATAAGGTTACTGAATAAGCTTACAGAAATGCATGTCATGAAAGACAAAATACCAAAAATGAAAGTCAAATATGCCGCACAAGTTTTCAGTCAAAGGGTGTCAAGTGCGATGAGATTTCTAGCAAGTAAGTATTTTCATCTGATTATACTGATGAAGAGAGAGCTATGCTCGGAGTTTCTTGCGTGATCGAATCAGAAACGAAGACATCCGCAAGAGAACCAAGTTTACCGACATAGCTCGAAAAATTGCCAAACTTAAGTGGCAGTGGGCAGGGCGGGCACATTGTGTCTGTAACATTGTCTTTCATTAATTTACAATGTAATTGACTGCATCATGTCATCATCATCACTACAGATGTAGCCCGCATGTAGTGTGTTCATAATTCGTACAAAGGAGTTGAAATGATGATGATGTTAAAATAACTATGATAACAGCAATAACGATTTTATAGTCACCACAATTATTAAACATTGTTTCTTTTTTTTTCAGGACATAAAGTGCTTCCAGAAGAATGCCAGGGGACTGCAGATTTTCTATTAATTTTTGATAAATTGTTTGATACGTTCAATGGTCATTCTTACAAATTATCAGAAAAGCCATACAAGCAATGCTTAAAAAATAGCTCCCCTCACTTCAAACTGTGGGATGATTTGATTCCGATTTTAGAATCAATTAAATTCAAATCAGTAGTTAGAAAAAATGGACGTGAATCAATTAAGTATGAATCAATTCCTTCAGTTAAAAATTGGGTCCAAAACATAAAAATATTTAAGGAATTATGGCATTATTTGATTACTGAGCATGATATCAAAAATTTAATAACCCGCAGTTTCAATCAAGATCCTTTAGAAAATTTCTTTAGTGGTATTAGAAGTAATGGAATTAGAAATGTTAATCCTACTTGTAATCAATTTTGTAATGCATTTAAAACACTGATTATTAACAATTTTAACTCATCACATTCTCCGCGAGCCAATTGTGAAAATGATGATAATAATGCATTCAAATCTATGGCGAATCTATTAAATGATAAAAAATGTACTGATTCAAATACTGATGATTTTGCATGTGATATTGATTGTTTATTAAATGTGATGGGTCAAATTAAAAATAATGATAAATTGGTGTATGCCGAGGCAAAAAAGTATGTCATTGGGTATGTGATTAAGAAATGCAAAACAAAGATTTTTAGGAACTGTAAATTTTGCATGCGTGATTTGTGTAGGTCTGAAGTTGATTTACAATCTTTTAATTACGAAATTGATTATACTAAACGATCTCTTTTTCACCCAAGTGCAAAATTCATTAATTTAATGACAGATATTTTTTATGTAACTGTTGCATGTTTACGTGATTGCCCTGAATCAAAATTTATCAAGAAAAAAATAAAGCTGATACTGAATTGTGCATGTGATTATCAAATTATTACATGTAAAAAACATAAAGATGATTTGATTGATTTAATTAATAATCTCGCTGTTAATTTAATTATTCACAGTTGGTGTAAAGGGGTCAATAGAATATTAAACGGGAGGCTATCAAAATTTGATAAGAATGACCAGGTCAAACAACAGGCTTTAGAGTTTTATTTAAAAAGAAGAAAAAAATGAATAAATACCCAAAATTCCTAGAATGCTGATTTCTGTTATTTCTGATTTGCCTATAAACTGACCTTAAAAAGCCCACTCCAGTATCATGTGGCGAAATAGAGTAAGAAAGGGTCAGTCATGAAAATATACATTGTGTATAATTTTTTCGAGACTTAATACATTTTTGTAGATTGAATATTTGAGTCCGGACCCTTCATTCCAAGGGTGCGATTTATTTCTTTTCTTCTTTCTTTAAATCTAATCATAAAACGTTAGAAAGATTTGTATGCATTTTATGTAATAAATGTTTTCAAATAAATATCTCTTTTATTTAACAAATTCCTAAATTTACTATTTTCATAAAATACATAATAGAGAAAAAAGAACACTAGCGCGCCCTGCAGGATCTTTTTGGATCTAAAAGCGCCCTCTGATGGTTAGGGACATCAAACAACGCACCGGTTTTCATACATAGAGATGCGCATCTATCTCTGTATTAAGTGTATAGTCTATGACTAATGAAGCGATATACGATTTCTGTCTTCTCTGTTCTCTGTGGTTAAAATAACGAAAGACCTGACAGTTTCTTTTTCGTCATAAAACAAAGTCTCTGTCTTCCATGTGAGTTGTTGACAGTTAACACTGACAGTTCTAATTTTAGGACATTAGAGACCACAGAACATATATTCCCTTGTTAGAGACCATAGGTTAGAGACAATGTACTCTGTGGTTAGAGACCTCTTGGAGTATTGTTCTGTGCTCACTTGTCAAGATTCTTGTCACCAAACTTGTCACTTCTCAGGAAAAATATTGTGAATCCTCTGTGAATCAAAAAGATTGGAAAATCTGGGAAAACGAGAATTGAAGATGTATTTCTCATTAGTACGGGATGCGCGTCGTGTTAGTTTTAGTTTCACGTTTGAAATGAGTTAACCATAAGAGTGTTTTAATATAGAAAAACTGTAAATATGGTTATTTCCTGTACGGTGTGTATGAACAATTCTAATAACAAAAACATAAAATTTTTTCAATATCCCAAAGACTCAACTAGGTAAGTAGTAACTTGATTTTAATTTATTATAATGTGTTTGATAAATATATCTACCTGGGTGGTGCATTTCCTGGATTGTGTAAACGTTAATGTTTTTATGTGGTACCTACCTATCTCCTGAACAGTGCGTTCAAGAGCAAAAATTACTACTAAAGGGTCTTTCAACAAGGACGGGTCGATGTTAAAATTGAATAAAACAAGATGTGTGTGAGATATTAACGAAATTTATTTTTTATTTAAAAGGCCCATTTATGCCAATTATGGATGGAATATGACATCGTTCAAATGTCCGCCGCGGCTTCGTATGGTGGCACGAATCCGAGAGGTCCAATTTTTAATGACTCTGCTGCATAGCTCCGGCTGAATCCGAGCGATGGCCTGCGTTATGTTGGCTTTCAGGCAACGGTCAATGTGGTTTATTGGCATAGACCCCTTGGCAAGAACCCTTTATTTAAGAATATTTTTTTACAATTAATGTTAGATGATTGATGTATTACCAACCTATTCTGTCTGTATCTTCATTTAAAGTTCAGTTGAAAACCAGCGTGAGGCACTACCTCATAGTTGTCTGACATTTTGCTGAATTGGACTGATTTGGTGCACTCATGAGGCACACAGTGATACTGTCTTTAATTCAACCTTTTTTAACACTCTTTTATTAGCTTGATATGTATGTATCTATGTAACAGAATCTTTAAACGTGATTTTCACCACCTTCAAAACATTGGATTAATTTGTATCTTTGCACACTTATCAAGGAACGATGACAATGCAATAATTTTAATAGTTCGTCCCATTATCCTTACCAGGATCTTCAGGATTAGCGATATTTTTATTGTAAAAAAGCGTGGGTGCTTCATGTTAATTCTTATAATATTTTATTGACAGATATTGATAAAAGTAGAGTCCTTTTGAAAATCCATTTTTTATTATTATTTTTTATTTTTAACCACCCTTTGCTTAACTATAGTTACTTAGACTTATTAAAGTGTTTTATCATCCCAAGGGAATACAAACTATCCTATGTCCTTCCCACGTTCTCAAACTATCTCCATGCAAAATTTAATCTAAATTGGTTCTGTAGATCCAGAGATTAGGCTATAGGGGAACCTCACAAATTTTACCTATTTATAATATAAGTATAGATTTCAATTTATTGAAAATTAATTTCTAGTTATTAGTTTGGTTTTCTATTAATGTCTTTTTTAACTATTATCTTAATATATATAAATCTCGTGTCACAATGTTTGTCCTCAATGGACTCCTAAACCACTTAACCGATTATAATAAAATTCGCACACCATGTGCAGTTCGATCCAACTTGAGAGATAGGGTAGGGTAGGGTAGGGTAGGGTGGGGTAGGGTAGGGTAGGTAGGGTAGGTAGGGTAGGTAGGGTAGGTAGGGTAGGTAGGGTAGGTAGGGTAGGTAGGATAGGTAGGGTAGGTAGGGTAGGGTAGGGTAGGTAGGGTAGGGTAGGTAGGGTAGGGTAGGGTAGGGTAGATGAATGTTTGGTGTTTTTATGGCAAAACAAAGTTTGCCGGGTCAGCTAGTTTATAATATAAGTATAGATTTCAATTTATTGAAAATTAATTTCTAGTTATTAGTTTGGTTTTCTATTAATGTCTTTTTTAACTATTATTTATTTATAATTGTATGTACCTTCATTGTGTGTTGCATTTTGTGTGCCAAATATAAATCTTGACTCTCTTTCTATGAATTATTGAATAATTATGTTTATCATTTTGTAGATTCATGTTTTTTTTTTTCATTATTTCAGACGCCAGGAGTGGTTAATAGCTGTTGGACGAGTAGACCTCCTTTCAAATCTTAAGATATACAGAATCTGTGAGGAACACTTCGAAAAATCATGTCTTATGTTTTCTAAGGACAGAACTGTGAAGTATTTACTTCCCAATGCTTTCCCAACACTAAAGCTGCCGACAAATGACGGTGCATGTTCGGGTACAAAGCAATGTGAGAATGTATCTATACAAAATCAGAGCATGTAAGTAATTTGAACTTTATGCACAATTCTTTGGGTTAGAATTTAGGTGGGCCTTCACCCTATCTTTATTTTGTGCGTGTTTGCACCAATATGGTATGCTCACCTTCTGAGAGAGAGTTCTGGTGAAGTTTATGGAATATATGGAATAAATGTAGGTCTAACGAGAAGATTGTTATGGTTAGCGACTTTAATAATTGGGTTGCTGTGAAGAGGGTTGGTTTCGAAAAAGTATTAGGGGCATTTTGGGATAATAGAGCGAATGAGAATGGGATGAATTTTTTTAAAGTACCTATGTGTAGAGAAGGGTCTATGTGTAATGAACACTATGTTTGATCATAGGAAGATCGAATGGTATACATGGGAAAGGCAAGATCTATGTTCTATGTTAGGGGGGTTTGGTTTCCGCACTTAGTCCTTCAAATGGACCTTTGTACGTGGGCCATGGCGGCCGTTGGGTGGTCATTCCAACCAGCCCACCTCCCTCCAGAAGTCAATTAAAGCTCCTGGTTTCCTCAGAACATCCGTGTAAGATCTGGGTGACCCGAGGGTTTGTGCTCTTATCTGTGTGACACCTGTGCATTCAAAGAGAACGTGCGCAACGGTTTCCTCAGCCTCCATGCATGCCCTGCACAGAGGACTGTCCGTTATGCCTATTGTGTGGAAGTGTTTATTGAGTGAGCAGTGTCCCGTGATGGTCCCCGTCACCAGGCGGAGGCCATTCCTGTCCAGGCGTAAAAGACGCCTGGTAAGCCTACTGTCCAAGAATGGCAGAGCTTCTTTGGATTGCCTACAGCCCGGTGCCGAGGCCCACCAGTTCTCCGCCTGTGTCTGGGTGAATTCCTGTAGCCACCTGCGTATTTGGTTGAAGGGGATGGGTACAACAGGTTCGGGTCCATAGACCGTCGAGCTGGATCCGCGCCTCGCAAGCTCGTCAGCCGCGTCGTTGCCCAGCGATCCACTGTGTCCCTTTATCCATTGTAGTGCCACCGTGTTACGGCTAGATACAGTTATCTGTTCCAGTGCGTTGTGACATTCTAGTATTAGTTTAGATGTAATGTAATTTTTTCGTAAGGATTGGAGGACTGATGCGCTGTCGGAGAGTATCCGTATGTGGGTGTCCGTGACCCTCCTGGCTTCTAGGGCATGGACCGCTTGTATGATGCCCACACACTCCGCCTGATAGACGGTGTTGAACCCTCCTAGCGGTCTGGATATGTTTATGTTGAAATCGTATGAGAAGACTCCGACTCCGGTACCTAAGTCGGTTTTCGATCCGTCGGTGTATATTCTCATCTCTTTCGGGCCAGAGTAGTCACATCTTTCCTCTGTGAGTGTTATGTTGTAGTGCCTGTTAAAGTGGTGTGATTTTGGGGCTTTGTCACATGGGGATGCTAGCATCGGTTTACGCTTAATCGCATCCTCCTTTATGCGTGTGTGCTTAATTCTGGAGTCTTTATTTAGGGAACCTGATAGGTAGAGTCTAAAGGTGGCTAGGGCTGCCTCCTCCCTCACAATTAAGTGCAGAGGTGGGAGTCCCAGCATTGCCTGTAGGGCGGCAGTGGGTGTGGTTCTCATACTACTGGTGATTGCAACACAGGCGAACCTCTGTAGTTTTTCGAGATCTCTTTGGGCTGTGCTGAGGTCTGTCCTGGGCCACCAGACCAGCGAGCCATATGTGATGATTGGTCGGATGACTGTAGTGTATAGCCAGTAGGTGACCATGGGGCTAATACCCCAATTCCTGCCTAGCAGGCGTTTGCACTGCCACAGGGATATGCTGGCTTTTGTGATAATGTGGTTCATGTGATTTGCCCAATTCAACTGTTTGTCCAAATAAATGCCCAGGTACTTGGTTCCAGTTGAAAGGCTTAGTGTTGTTCCGAAGAAACGCGGTAATTGCAGTGTCATCGGTTTTCTCTTTTTAGTGAAGAGAATAAGTTCAGTTTTTGCGGGGTTCACTGAGAGTTGGTGCTCGCTACACCATTCCTCTACTATTTTCAGGGCTTGACGCATGAGATTGCATAGAGTGTTTTCGTGGGATCCGTTTATTATTATTGTTATGTCATCCGCGTAGCCAACGGTGAAATAACCTTTATCGTTGAGTGTTTTGATGAGGCTGTCAGCTACCAGGTTCCACAGAAGTGGCGAAAGAACGCCCCCCTGTGGACAGCCCTTCGCGACGATAGCCCTTGTAGTGTCGTTAACCGTGACTTGGACCGCTCTCAGTTTGAGCATATTGGTGATCCAGCCCCTTAGGGTCGGGACTATGCCATGTCTGTCGAGGGCCGTGTTTATGCTGTTGAACATGGTCTTATCGAAAGCGCCCTCAATGTCAATGAAGACAGCCAATGAAGAGCATTTGTGGTCCACTGCGCATTCAATTTTTGAAACCACGTTGTGCAACGCGGATTCGGTTGATTTGCCTGTGGAGTACGCATGCTGCTGTTTGTGCAATGGTTTTTCTCGCAGAGGCCCATCACGGATGTGCCTATCGCAGAGTCTTTCGAGGGTTTTCAGCAAAAAGGATGTGAGGCTTATAGGTCTATATGCCTTGGGTTGTGTGTAATCAGTTTTTCCAGGTTTGGGTATGAAGATGACTTTCACCTCGCGCCATCCGAGAGGTATGTATCTTAGTGCTATGCAGGCCCGATAGATCTCCAACAGCCATGGCGTTAGATAATCTACCCCCCACTGTAGTAGGGCTGGGAAGATGCCGTCCAGCCCCGCTGACTTGTATGGCTGAAAGGTGTTGATAGCCCATTTTATCCGGTTTACTGTTACTATATTGTGGGCTCTTGACCAGTCTTGTTCCGTCGGGGTCCATTCGGGTTCAGCCTCCCACATCCTGTCCTCCAGGACTTGACAGTCTGGGAAGTGAGTTTCGAGGAGGACCTTGCTGGTTTCATAGTCGGTTTGTGTGTATGAGTTGTCGGGTTTTTTCAGCGCGCCGAGGGATCGGTCCTGATCAGTTGATAGGATCTTCCGTACCCTTGCGGCCTCATTATTTGTTTCAATGGATTCACAGAATTTCCGCCACGCCATCCTCCTGGCGGTTCTAGTCTGTTTTTTGTATGCATATTGGGTCTCTTTGTATATCTCCCAGTCTTCCGGGAGTCTCGTGTTTTTTGCTCTGTTAAATTGCTTACGCAGCGTATCTCTGAGTTTACCAAGTTCAGCGTTCCACCAGGGGTTCCTCTCGTTCCTGCTTTGTGGCGCTCTTGATTTACAGCATGCGTGGTAAGCTTCTGTTATGTGTTTGGATAATTCCGTTACAGTGTGTTCTAATTGTGCTTGGTCCCTTACGGTTGCCAGTGCTAGATGCTCAGCTAAAAGTGAGGCCAGAAGGCTTTTGAACCTTGGAACGTTGGTACGCCTCGGGTTTCGCCTTGGTGCGGGTTTTTTGGTGTTTGTGGTAAGTGTAAAGCGTATCCTTCTATGGTCTGAGCAAGAAGGCTCGTCCGATACGTGCCAGTTTGTGATAAGGTTTGTCGCGTTTTCTGTGGCGAGTGTTAAATCTATGATTGTTTGTCCCCGGGCCGTGACCCAAGTGGGTTCCGTGCCGCGGTTAACAATGTTAAGATTAGTAGAAAATAAAAAGGTGGATAGTACCTCTCCTCTGGAGTTCGGTGTGACACTGCCCCAGAGCGGGTGGTGTGCGTTCGAATCAGTACAGATGATCAGGTCCAAACCGGCGCGCTCACAGTGCTGCACCAGGTCAGCCAGCTCCTTTGGTGGGCAATCTGTGTCCTCACCTGGCATGTATGCCGAGGCCAGTACAACATCCGGAGCGCTAACTTCGGTATGGAGCCTGACAGTTGTCAGGTCTCTGGAACAGAATTGTGTTAGTGTCGTAAAGGGAATTTCTTTGGGTATATAGATGCAGGTTCTTGGCTTTCCTGAGCCATGTGTGTCGAGAATTATCTTACCTCCGATGTTACCGAGGCCACATATTCTATTGTTCCTGATCCACGGCTCTTGGATCAGTGCGATGGTTCGGTGTTTAACCTCCAGTGCCCTGCGTAAGCTAGCCGTGGCAGTCTGGCTATGCTGGAGGTTAGTTTGGATGATGTTGAGGGGGGCTGGTGGAGGGGGAGCGGGGTTAATCGGAGACAGATCCATCGGATAGTCCCTCCGTCTCCACCTCCCGGTAAAGCTCGTCATCGTGCGTGTCCCCCGGTGAGGAGGCAAGAAGTTGCGCATTCCAGCCGGGTGATGCGGGCAGTATGGGTTCGGCGACCTCGGCCATTGTCGTTTGGGCCATGTACTCCTCGAGTTGGACAATGTCCGTGTCGCCCGTCTGTGTCGTCGTCGGTTCTGTCGCGTTAGTGTCTGTGCCGTCGGTCTGGATGTCAGAGGGGCGGGTCTTGGGCCAGAAGCGCACGTATATCGACCCTAGCAGGTACGATATACGTCGCTCCCGCCCCAGGACCTTTTCGGCTTCCTCCGGTGGCAGCCCCAGGGTCAGATACGTCCCGTAGCGGTCGCCACCGACGGCAGTCGCCCTGTATAGTGACCACCGGGCAATGTTGTACCAGGTATTCTGACGAATCAGAATACCGTGGAGCCTGCCCACATCACCTCTATAGCGAGGGACGAAGAGCGAGGCTCGGACCCGGGTGGGCACGTCAGTCTGTCGCAGTACCGTCAGCGTCTGGTCGTTGTCGGGGAGTTTTATAAGTGGGACGTTTTGGGTCAGCCAGGTCCAGTTGAGGCATGAGAGCGCTTTCCCCTAGTGCGTTTCGGTCGTGTCTGGTTGTGGGTTTTGTCGGTGTCTTGGGGTCGGGCGGCGGCCCCGGCAGATGCTCTCGCTTGCGGAGGCTCTTCGCGCTGGGTTGCCCCTTCGCGTACCTTCCCCCGCTCGCTTAGGTCCGCGTCCGGCCGCTTTTCGCACTGGGTTTCCCCTTCGCGTGCAAGCGGCCGATCGCGTGGCCCCGCGTCCGGCCCCTTTCCGCGCTGGGTTGCCCCTGCGGGTACTCGTGGCTGGTCGCGTACCCTCCCTTCAGCGTCCGATCGCGCTTCGCGCTTGCTATTGCCTTCGCGCGTGCTGCGCTTTCGGTCGCCTACTTCCTTCTCCCCGGCTGGGATTTTTCCGCGCTTTTCCAGGCGTACTTCATCGACATCAGCCGGGCGAGTGATAGAGCTGCCAGGCCTGTCGACCTTCCCCGTGTCTGTGTTGTCGTGTCGGTCTGAGTAGTTGGAGCTGTTCCGCACGATGCTCTGTTGCCAGAGGTTCGCGGGGGGCATGCCCCGTGTAGTGGGTGTTGGCGCGTGGGTCGCAGCCGGAGTCGGGTCTAAAGGCGCGTTAGTCGCAGCCAGGGTCGGGTTTGTGGGCGCGTTTATCGCAGCCAGTGGTTTGGGCGCTAGATCAGCAGCCAGCCGCGCAGAAAAGCGCGGCATCAGTACATCATTACTGCAGTTAGATGCTCCCCCCATATTACGATGGGAGCTGACCGCCGAAGCGGTGTGGGATTCCCCGGCTTGGCCGGGACCCACCTGGGTAACTGTCTTGTCTTCCTGCATTGTTCATGATGTGGGGGGTGGGCTTTTTTGGAATCGAGGTAACCCTTCCTCTAGGATCGACGGGCTTTAAGGAGAAGGAAGGAAGGAATTTGATGGATAGGGGAGTGGTCTTGGGGGGTCACCCTAGGCTTGGGAGTTAACCTCGGGATTTAGGGATCGACGGGATGTGTGCGGATAGGGAAAGGATGGAATATTTGGGTGATAGGCTCATGGGAGAGTGGTGTCTGGGTTACCCTAGGCCTGGGGTTTGGCTTTCGGGAACTTCTCTTGTCCGGGATCTTTATCAGATGCCCCGACCGCCGGAAAACCAACAGCGAGCGAAGCCGCCATCGGCTAGTACCGCAGCCGGGGTTGGGCTATCCGCAACCTGCCCACCCGCTCGGTTGCATGAGAAGAAGTGCCTGGCAGTCCGGGTCGCCCCACCACGGATGTACGTATACATTCGCGTTGGGTCGACCCAGCCTCCCCCGAGCAAAGAGCAAGATAGTAGAACAGGGGCCACCAAATGGTGGACCGCGGTCCTGATCCGGACTGTTGTCCTATTTTGTGTTTAATTAAAGAGTAGAATACATTTTTGGTGCAATTTTTCCAATGAATATCTGACAATAGTCTACAACAACTTTAGTGCAAACATTGGATGGATACTTCAAGGCAAATAATGCAATTTTTCACATTTTTTATAATATAAGAAGTCTTGGTAACTACCTACCTAATTTATTATTTCTATTTGAATTCGACTAAGCAAGGGGTTTGAGTGCCTTCAATCGATCAATTATATACGAGATGAAAGACGCGATGTGGATTTCCGTCGATTGATGGCGGTTAAACCCTTTGCCTTGCCAAATTTACGCAATTAGGCTGCCGGTCTTTTGTCATTGTGGCTCACTCTTTGTAAGGATCAAGATCTGACGAGTAGTTTTTAGGTTATCCTTAATATGGATTTCCGTATATGTGATTGGTCGATTGTCGTCTTTGCCTTGCCGAATTCACTTACGCAATTAGGCTGCAGGAGATCAGAATACAGCAGTAAAAAAAATCGTGACTGCAATCTTGAGTGGTGACTCTCAAACTACCCGGAGGAAGTACCTACAAAGAAAAGAAGTACATCCGAGGATGGAATCATGTGTGGTAAAAACTCCCAACCTATCAGAAAATCAGAATCATGAAGAAGTAGAAAATCACAAAATCTAAATTAACCAGATCGCTCTGGGTGAAGTGGGAGTGGGTGTCAGACTTTTACTGACTAAGACCCACCCGTGATCCATCAGTTGCTTGTACCAGGACGCGGTCTCTTTCAAATTTATCCGCTACGGGGAATCGAACTCAGTACCTCATACTCAACAGAAGCGACCACAAGACAGTTCCAGAAATGTCATCCTTTTCTTAATTTTCAGAATTCCAAAAGACACTACATTACGCTCATCATGGCAACATGTCCTGTCCATGACGAATGGGATGCCGCTAAACAGACCAGTGATATGTTCCAGTCAATCCGAATATGACTTTCGTATTTCCGAGCAACGGACCATTGAAGTAAGATTTCTATGACTATACAAATAAATAGTAAATATAAATGTATATCGGAGGAAAGTATATGATTAATAATCATGAACAAAGAAATATCGCTTGTAAACTTAATAATTTAGTTTTGATGCATTGGCAACATTTTGATACTGAGTCAAATTTCAATTCGATTTAATTTAATTGGCAACACTTAATTTTCTCCAATGTCCAATCTTCTTATTCTAATCTTTTATTTTTATGTCTACTCTTAACGAGTTAGTCATTAGTTTTGTCTTGCTGTAATTCATTTTTAGCCCAATTTTCTCGGTTTCCTCGCTCAGCCTTTTTATCATCATTCGAACATATAATCGGCCAAACAATAATTATATTAAATATTTTTTATGCCTTAAAAATATTCGTTTATAGAAGAATATGCCAAATGAGTTATGCCAAATAAATTTCGGAGCATCAAGATTCTGCCAGATAGAGGGACCCCTCTTATAAGCGTACCCATGTACATGATTTAAACAGATAAAATGGTTATTCGCCTATACCTTTCATTTGAGACCAAAATTATCAAAATATCTCAATAAACAAAAAATTATGTTTTCAAATTACGTAATTATACTTTTTGATACAAGTCGGATCAATGACTTTTTATTTTCTATTATCTGGCGGAGACTTTACATTATAATTTTTTTCTAGGTTTGCAAGATATGCCTCTCTATGGACACCAAGATGTATCAATTAAAAAATAATTATAGATTGGCCCAAATGTATCAAGACATTATGGGAATTGAGGTAAGAAAATCATGATACGAGGCATGCCTTTTAAGTTTTGTCGTTTGGAGAAAAAAACACAACTAGAGCCTTATAGTACTTTTTGTTTTTCAAAGTATTCACCACGTAGCTTAATACACTTTTCCATTCGCTCAAACCAGTTATTATAACATTTATTCCACTCTAAAGTGAGGGTGTTTGTGATTTATTAGGCAATAATTGACAGTAAAATCTTTTAAATTAATAATAAGAAAGCAAAACATTACAAATTCTGTTGACTACCCGCAATCTTAATTGATAACCAACTCCGACAAATAAATAACAGCTATATTTTTAATTTTTATTTCCTTAAAATATTATGCTTTAAAAATTTATGCAACTCTAAATTACGCCTAAACAAAGACCAAATGACAGTTATGCTAATCTTAGCATTATGCCAAAGCGACGACGTTATGCCAAACAATATTATGCCTTAAAATTTTATGCCAGGGGAATCTGAAATTTATCAGAAGCAGCCCGGAGTCTATGCCCGGTTGATCACAATAGACTCACCCTCTAATACATGAGACTTAACGGTACACTAGTCTAAAATTCTTCCATACAAACGTAGTCTGGCTTTTACTCCGCTGTTTGGCGATGTACGTTCAAAATAAAAAATGATATCAATTTGTCTCATCATTATCTAGCCCTGAATGGAAGCAAAATATTAAAAAAAATATTTACTTGAAAGTTATGAGCTTCGAAAGTTCCATATTTCAACACTAATTTTAACGCATCTTTGGGCGCAAATAAGTACCATAAGAAGAAGGAAAATTGAAAAACGGCCTCCATACAGGGATAGATTAGTAGTTCAACAATGCAAATATTTTTATTTTGAACAGATACATTCAGTCGTTTTTTCATGATATCCTGACTCCCAAAGTTCTGTTTATAAAATTTCGCGCGCTCGTTTGCGTTCTAAATCATCATCCATTTCGCTACAAATTTGCAAAAGTGTGTATTCGTACGCGAACTAGCTTCTTACTGCTCATAACAGCATCTATCTGTTCCGCACGTGTTGTCGGTTGATATAGCATGCATTTTAACCCCGCGCACAAAATAGTTCATGCCGTCGACTAGTGTACCCTTAAACATAACTGGCATAAATTTGACGGCATGGTTGACGTAATGACTGAGCTATAGGGACGTTTTCTGGGAAGAATATGATTAAAAAGCTAATTCTATTTAGTCCGTCAGTAATATTATCAAATAAAATTAACATATATAGTATGTTTTGCTTTATCAAATAAATAAAAAGTCAGGAGTGGGGGAATATTGTGACGTCACTTTGTCAGTATAAAGTGTAGCACACCATGACGTCACACGATATTTCAACGCACTGTATCGTCACGGTAAAGATATCTAACAGTATTGTGACTCAGCCCTGACCTTGAATTACTTACCTACAGCTGCGCCACGCCGCACGGTACGTAAACACCCGATAGGGCTGCTCGCCTACAGTATTTTAATTTCATCTACCTACTTGAGATTCTTTCTAGTTTTGTGATTGTCAATATTTAATTTTTAATTTAAAAATAATAGGAAGTATTCAATAAAAATACATGTTGTGTTTTTTGATTAGTTGATTTAATAAAAAAACATCCTTATAAATTTGCGACTGAAAAATATTTGCGCCTCGACTGAGAGTACAAAAAGCTTTTTCAATACAGTTGTTAAACATGGCGTACTTTCAGAGGCTATAATTATGATTCGAAAATTGAATCTTATGCATAGGCATCTTTCTATTACGCGGTCGTGACTTTTGTTTACGAGCTCGATCATTAGTTTTGCAGTTTAGTTTTAAATTTATAAGTCAATTTAAAAAGTTTAGTAGCAAAGAGTTTTCATACATAGAATAAAATGGGATAGATTTTATACGAGGAAAAATTAATGATTCCGTACGTTTTAGCATTGAACTCTCAAAAGTCTTTTAAACGGTTGTTTAATATATTTAATTACCAGTTTTAATTTAATTATTTTCACATCAATATTTGTCAAAAATCAAATAGGCTGTATAGACTGTTTTCGTTGTAAAAAATGTCCAGTTGCAAAAACGCGCCTTTAGTTATAAGTCAATTTAAAAAAGCTCGTTTGCAATAACCTACTTTCCACCCTTGTATCACAATGTACTATATTGTTAAATTTAATTGTATAAAAAATCCGCATTCGGATAAAAAGTTTAATTAAAAATAGTTTTGAAAAACGAATGCAACCAACTTTTGTTTCTACCAGCGATCTAGTTCAATTTTAGAACACAAAAGCTGCTATTGAGACTAACTATGATAGTGAGATATATTCTCTCGCAGTCTTTTTTGTAGTTAATAATAATGAGTATTTTAATCATGTAGTACATTTTTATAATAAATGTAAGTAGCTAAGTACATAAGTAAGTAGATAGCCTAACCTAGGAGTAATTACCTACTAGTTTGTTTAACGCGATCTAACATACTTTTTTCACCATATCCACTTAATTATTTATTAATCCAGGTATTTTACTAGGTGGAAAAAACGAAAGAACAAAATATTAAAAAACAAAAACAAATTACATAATAGTAGGTATATAAAAATATTTTATAGTCTTCCCTTTCGGAGTTTCCAGGTAATCTGAAAAATGTTATCTCTGGGTGCGTTATTGAAGAATTCAAGCAACCAAAAACAGCACAATATTTTCTATAATTACTGCTCTTTGCCATAATAATTAAGTACTTGTACTTATTTTAAACAAATATTCACAAATCGCACGCTTACTGCACGGTAAATATTATATGTACTGCTTATAAAACCATCACACCGTTCGTTCGTCACTGCGGTGCGTTCGCGTTCTGAGTGTGTACTGAGCTCGAGTCACGCAGGAATGCCTCGCGTTCCGACCGTTTGTATGAAGATATAATACTGTTAGATATCTTCACCGTGGTATCGTCGTAATTTTTTGTTTACGTGGAAAAAGCAAAAATACGAGTCCAATAAATAATAGGTTTTTTTTGTCAACTACCCTAAAAATTCAATAGTGTGACTAAAATTTTAAAAAGCGTTGGGTGCTTTTTAAGATATTTTCAAAATGACTCTACTTTTACCAATATCTGTCAATAAAATATTATAACAATTAACATATTTAAAAATGTAGTAAATAAGAAAAGAAATCAATAAAGAACATAATAAAATACATTTTTTTGTTAATGACACTATTCTTAAGGGCCTACAACCACTTTAGTGCCGTAAAACGGTAACTTTCTAAAGCATACTCCTTAGTAACGGCCAGGTTAATAGGTTTGAAAAAATGTATGTTTATTATTGTTTCATGTACAATATTTGTGGAATTTCTTCATAACTGAAATAGCATATGTAAATATAAGAATATTTTGAAAACAAAACTGTCCAAAAGGAGGTTCAATATTGATATTCTGGCTCCAAGCAGGCGCATGGCCAGTACTGCGTTAATCTTGGGGAATATATACGCCTTAATTTAAATTTATTGAAAATTATTTTATTCTTTTTAGTTTGGTCTTCTATCAAAGCGTGATTTTTAGTTTTTTTTTTACCTCTATCATTTAATTTTTATTTCATATCAATTCAGCCGAGAACGGACGCAAAAAACAGACTACCTATGGGCATTTGCTGGGAGTGCACTGCAAGGTTGCAGTCCGCCGCTGCATTCAGATCGAAAGCGCTTTTCAGCGATGCATTACTGCAAGGTCATTTGAAGAATAATGCTGATGTGAGTATATTCAACCTTGCCACAGATAATATAATACTAGCATGCAGATACCCCATCCCATACAGAAAACCGTGCCGTGGTAACTAGCGTTTTTCTGACTGATTATACTGATTATTTTTTGTAAATCGATCGCGTTCGGTTTCGTTCCACGACGATAGATAGATCAATCTATATCCATGGAATGGAACCGAACGCGATCGATATACAAACAATAATCAGTACAGTACGTCCGGACAGTTTCTTTGTATGGGATGAGACACCACTTTCTAAAACTAAAATAATTTATTTCAATCAAACCGTTTAAAAGCATATTTGAATTGCCAAGCAAATAATGAAGCTTGTTGCACATTCGCAAGCGTCGGTAGATCTCTATGGAGAAGAAAGTGCAAGCAACTTATCTCATGTTCCAATTCGTATATTTCATTACTGAAGGTCGTGCCCGTCCTGTAAAGCTATGACGGTTTCACTGACGTCTTTCATCCGGGCCACTCTGTCTTTGGTTCTTCTCGGGGCAGTGGTCACAGATGGTTCTTTTATCGCCTTGATCTGATCTGAACAACGTATACGTGAACGGCCGCGCACTGCGCAGTCTTCACCATCCACTTTTTAACCGACTTACCAAAAAGGAGGAGGTTCTATGTTCGACATTATGTTTGTTTGTTTTTTTTTTTTTTTTGTGTATGTTCACGCATATCTCCGTCAATTTTGGACCGATTTTGAATATTCTTTTTTTGTTTGAAAGAGTATGTTTCGAAATTGGTCCCATTTTCATTTGGTGAAGATCTGATCAAGAACTTCGGAGATAAACAACAGAACTCTTCAATAAATAACGGCAAATCTCTCGGGATTGCTGCAATCGCATGTCTGTTTATTGTTTATACCATTTCATAACATAACATCACGCCAGTACTCTCGAAAGGGGTATGCAGATCTCTCATTTCACCGGTTATATTCAAGTTTCATGTTATTCGGGTAATCTATTCTGTCGTTATAGGTACTTACTTAACTACTTCCCTATTAGGTAGGTACAACTAAAAAGTGAAAAATAAAAAACTTTTTTACAAAAAAATACTACCGACTTCCAAATAAGAAAACTAGAAAGTGAAAAATAACTTTATTTTTGGAAGTCGGTGTCCACAACTTAAAAATTTGGTACCTATCAAAGACACCGACTTCCAAAAATAAAGTTATTTTTCACTTTCTAGTTTTCTTATTTGGAAGTCGGTAGTATTTTTGTGTAAAAAAGTATTTTTCTTATTACTACCAATAAACTCAACTCAACCAGTACATAATATGTCATAGACTAAGTGATTAATCAAGGCACTATGTATAATGCCCGACCAATATGAAGCAAGTCAAGTATCGGGCTATGTAATTAATACTGATTTAAACTTCTATATTAATAAGGTTGTATAGTTTGAGGTTATATCACATTGTCTGGTCATTATGAATATTGCTACGTTATTGTTGGACAATTCGATAATGGGTACAATAATATAGTTTTTAGGGTTCCGTACCCAAAGGGTAAAAACGGGACCCTATTACTGAGACTTCGCTGTCCGTCTGTCTGTCTGTCTGTCTGTCTGTCACCATGCAGACTGTATCTCATGAACCGTGATAGTTAGACAGTTGAAATTTTTACAGATGATGTATTCCTGTTGCCGTTATAACAACAAATACTAAAAACAGTATAAAAATAATATTTAAGGGGGCTCCCATACAACGAACGTGATATTTTTTTGCCGTTTTTTGCTCGATATTAATAACGGCAACAGGTAGACGCTTGAAATATTCATAGAATATTTAGTTGTATATTCTCTTCAAAAAATAATTATTTATTTATTATATGCTTTATTGTACACCTTAAAATACAATTATAAAAAGAAACTTAAAATTAATACAAATACAATGGGCGGCCTTATCGCATTCCGCGATCTCTTCCAGGCAACCTGGTATGGACAGTAATTGTCTGGACATGAAGTGGGGTTGTCATTGGTGTGACAATAACATTGTTAAAATACTATATTATAATAGATACACAGATAAATACATATGCTATGTAATATATACATAAATACTAAATATAACGGCAATAAAAATAAATGATGAATGAATCTGATAATCGCAATCACAATATCTGTTCAAAATCAACACGCTAAGACGAAGACAGCGACAGATAATGTTCCTTTACGAGTCTTTTGAACACAGGCAATGATTGAACACGTTTGATTGGATCTGGCAATGCATTCCACAGACGAGTAGCCTGGACAGTAAAGGATTTATCCAAAAAAGTCGTGCAATGTGTTGGAATTTGAAGTCGTAAGTTGTCTGATGACCTAAGAAATTTTATGTGGGAATCGCGAAGAAACTGGAAACGTTTCTTAAGGTAAAAAGGGGTGGAAGGAGTAAAGAGCACATTATATAAAAGGGAAAGAATATGAGCATTCCGGCGAAGGCGAATTGGCAACCACTTGAGCTTCACACGAAATTCGGAAACATGGTCATATTTGCGCAACCCGAATATGAACCTTATACAAACATTTTGAAGCCGCTCAAGTTTATCGAGTTGTTCTTGGGTAAGGTCAAGATAGCTGGCATCAGCATAATCAAGTATGGGTAACAGAAGAGATTGTGCAAGCGCAATCCTGGTGGCAGTCGGAAGAAAATTACGAAGTCTCCTCAAAGACGCAGCAGATGCAAATAGCTTGCGGCTAACCTCCTGCAGTTGGGCAGTCCAGGTGAAATTCCTATCAATTTCATTGATCCCCAAGTTTTTAACTTAAAAAATAATAATTATTATATTAAAATAAAATAAATTAAGGGGGGCTCCCATACAACAAACGTGATTTTTTTGCAGTGTTTTGCGATAATGGTACGGAACCCTTCGTGTGCGAGTCCGACTCGTACTTGGCCGGTTTTTATTTTAAACAAGCTTCTGTCAGCGGCTACGCCCGCGTGAATGTCGGAAAATTATCCCGAGGGAACATATTCACGGGATAATAAGTATCCTATGTGCTATTCCAGACTATAATCTATCTCTGTGCCAAATTTCATCCAGATCCGTCCAGCCGTTTTAGCGTGAAGAAGTAACAAACATACACACTCACGTGTCAATGCCGAATATCACATTGTGTGATATTCGGTCAACAAGAAAAATCTGCGAAAAAATATTTTCACAGCAATATTATATTATTTGGTCAGGATTATACAAACAGCATAAAATAATATTTGTAAACGGTGCCGCTATTTTCAATTAATTAGTCCAAGAGCCAGCGAAGCGAAGTCGGGAGCTTATGGCACTCCGACAAGGATACTTTAGACCCTGCAGACAGAAATAGGAGCCCCGCAGCGGGGCTCTATCGACTATGTTGCTTAAATATTAATAGTACTTATCTGCGCATTATGAATATTACCGTATTAATCACTTGGTCCATAACACATACTCGTAACACGGTTATCTTAACTGTGCACTTCGCTGGAATGGGACCCCAATCCCTCCTATCCGTGCGGCGCCCCGCGTTCGCCTCGTGAGTCAATAGAGAGAGTCGAACAGCACCATCAGTCTTTTAATGTTCCCACTGCTGGGACACAGGCCTCCTCTCTGTGAGAGGGAATGGGCCTTAATCCACCTGGCGGGCCCAGTGAGGTTTGGTGGATGCCGGTTACCTCACAATGTTTTCCTTCACCGTTTTGAGAGCAGTGGTGATAAAATAATTTGCATAAAGTAAAGCACCTTCCTGGGTCCGAACCCACGACCGAACAGCACCAAATGCACAGTTATTTAGACCGAGCGCTACTTACTCAGTTTAATATCTTGTTAATTTCAGCTCACAATCACCGACATAAAACACCTACATCGCCAGCACACCAACTTAAAACCAACGATGGCGGTGCAAGAAGTTTTTAAATTCAACAGCCACAATTCCGACGAACACGCCCCTAACACTTTAATCAAATCCGAAGTCATAGGTATACCGCATAACGAAGAAATAGAAATCGATGTAGGGAATTTAGTAAGCCAGAAAATCACTATCAAGGATGAGAGTAAAAACGAAATTATCGAAGAGATTATTAACCCTAATGCTGATGTGAAAACCGAAATCGATTTGATACCGATAACCGAAATGGAAGTCGATACAGACTTTGATGCAGACTTTGATGATGTCAGCGAAGATGACTGTCGTATAATCAAAGAAAATGTTTATGTAAATGAAATGCAAGTTAGTTTGGATAATATTGTTTTGTTTAAAAGTGAGGGTAGTACAGCTACCTGTAAAAGCAATCCAAAATTGGAACAGAGGGGAAAAGATATCTACAATGATGATGAACGAATAGATTTTATTGATGTCGATGATGATGCAAAGGATGCGAATAAAGCAGTATTGTGCAAAGAGAAGAATAAAACTGAAGTTAAAAAGAATAATCCTGTAAAAAGAAAGGCGAAGACTGATGATGATGGTGTTGTATCGGTTAAAGGGAAGAGGTAAGAAAGCTTGGATATTTTCAGGAATTATTTTAATAGAGAATATGCATGTGGTCAGAGCTGGCCAAATACTTGCTGTGCCTTAATTAAAATACAAATTACAAAATACTATCTCGCATGTTATTTGAAATAAGAAATACAAAATATTTTTAGGTCGCGTATTTGAAATATAAAATACAGTCAGATGTTAGGTTAGTAAAAGAAGAATTTCCTTCCATGAACACTAGATTTCACTTTACTATTACGATTTACGATTTCACACTGCTTACGAAATCTATCGAGCGCTATTTTCCGCAGAACGCACCCATTAATAAGATCGCTAAATGTATGTTCAAATGTATTTTGAAGCCATAAGTATTTGAAATACTAACTACAACATGCCTCATCGTCAGGTATTTAAAATACCAATTACAAATTACAATTTTAAGAAGTAATTGAATTACAAATACCAAATATGTGTTTGTATTTCAAATACGTATTTTAATTAAAAGCAATTCAGATACTGCGCAACCCTGCATGTGGTGTGTTGTAGCGTTAAGGGACACCCTCTAGGTGGGGCGATGACCTGGTCAAAGCTGCGAGAATACGCTGGATGCGAGACGCACAGGACCGGAACCTGGGGGATGTCTATTTCCAGCAGTGGACGTCTTTCCGCTGAAATGATGACGTTTTACTATGAATTTTCTACAATATCAATTTCGTGGACTATAAAACCCATCCACCTTAGGGTCATCTCACAAGGAGACCCGGCGCTGCGCGCACTTTTTAAGACAGCGATACAATATGTTTAAAATTAGATATTTCCTCAAGTTTTCCGAATAACTTAACTTCCCAGAATTTGATCCTTGTTACCGACTATCGGATTGTGTAATAATACAGCGTGTGTATTTTTTCCAAAATCAACGGGTTCTATTCTAGGCCAGGAATAATATTTTTTTCCAAAATGCAACGATTTAGTTTTCATCAAAATCGGTCCCTAAACTTCTTTGAGTGTTTTTTACTATTCCTCATAATTTCTGACTTGGCCTTCCACACCCACTTGAAAAAAACATTCTGTATATTTTGTAAAACTAAATGTTAAATATTAGCCCCGTAATCAAAAACATGGTTTTTATCCGCAGACCAAAATCTTCAGATAAAAACAATCAAACAAAACCAACCAAGAAGAAGAAGAAGCAGCCTTACGTGAAGCCCAGTATACCTATTGACGAGAAAATATTTACCGTCAAGCCGTTGAACCATGAAGAATTGAGAAGAGAGATACTCGCCAGAAGAGATAGTAACCGGTATATAAAGGCGCCGTTCAAATGTAACGTGTGCTTTAGAGGCTTTCCGAGTGAGGATAAACAGGCGAGACATATGCTGAAACATACCGAGGTAAATATTTTAAACTAGTTTCTGCCCGCGGTTTTGCTCCTGTCAACAGGTTCGTGATCCGCCCTACCTAACGTGACCATACGTCCCGTTATGGGCGGGACAGTCCCGCTTTCAGGCTGTCGGTCCCGCTTTCCCTACCGGGAGCAAAAATGTCCCGCTTTCCCTACCGGGAGCAAAAATGTCCCGCTTTCCCTACCGGGAGCAAAAATGTCCCGCTATCGCCAACAGACTTTGGTCTATAATTACGAATAAACATTGCATCCAATTGCGCTTGCTCAAGGCGGGTTATCGATTTCGAACTTATATTAACTACTAGCTTCTGCCAGCGGTTTCGCCCGCGTGAATGTCGAAAATTATCCCGAGGGAACTTATACCCGGGATAAAAATCTATGTGCTATTCCTGACTATAATCTATCTCTGTGCCAAATTTCATCGAGATCCGTCCAGCTGTATGAGCGTGAAGAAGTAACAAACACACACACACACACACTCGCAAACTTTCGCCTTCATAATATTATAAGTGTGCTACGTCCAGATTTCCTCTTGATATTTTCCTTCACCGTTGTCATCGATGTCCAAGATAAACTTGGAAAGTACATATTTATTAATTTATTAACAAAATTTATGTCATAAATATCAGCGCAGCCCTACCAATATATGAATTGAAAAAATCACATGTGTACTTGCTTACTTGAACCTACGACCTCGAGCACGAGAGGCGAGGTGTTAGCCACTGGGCACTTGTTCTTTTAATTTTTATTTTTTTTATTTCAGAAATACGGATCTCTAAATTGTAACATATGCAATGTTCGAATGGCGACATCTCGAGATATGCGCGCGCATATGAAGAAACAACACACTTCAGAGTTTATATGTAAACTTTGTCCTATGATCACGAGGAATAAGTAAGTCTTCAGTAGTTTTTGATTTTTTGCCCCGACGTTGCGGCGGAGGTAGGGAAGCACTCGATGATACCGCAGTGCCTCCCGCACATAACTCCAGGGCAGGGTGTTGAAGGCGTTGGAAATGTCCATGGACATCGTCAACATCACCCTACCCTGGGATACCGCTTCCTCAGCCAGGAGTGTAGGGAACCCAAGTCAACCTCACCTGCACATGGCTTACCCGACTAACGAGGCTCTGACGACCCGCCAACACGCACAAGACCAGCACGGCGGGTCATGGTCCAACCCTCTCCCTTTCCCCTCCCCCCACAAATATGGAAAGCATAATAACGTGTTATGTGTGTAATATAATAGTAGTTTATGCAATGGTCATATAATAGGGGTTATTAAAACACGAGCGTAGGTTTATCAAATGAGGCGAAGCCGAATTTGATAATAATATTTCGCGAGTGTTTTAATACCTAATTATACACTACTTTATCTTCACTCATACAGTTGAAATAAAACAAAAGTAGAAAGGGAAAAATATGTGGTATGGTATGGCGGGCAATTTAGATTCTCATTGCGCAGCGCGCGCATCCACAGACAACTGACAATGACAAGAGCCCATACGCGCCAGAAAATTAAAAAGTAAAAGTGTGCTATAAAAATTAAAATAGTAGTTTATGAAACTGTTGCATAATAAGGGGTATTAAAACATGAGTGTGTGTTTAAAAACCGAGCCGTAGGCGAGGTTTTTAATAGTATTCACACGAATGTTTTAATACCTAGTTATGTGCAGTTTCATACACTACTTTATCTACACTCATACATTGGGATTGAACCTACTAAATACCTTTTTTGCATTTTCCATGCCATAAAGTCGTGATAGCATTTATCATATAATTTTCTCGACTTTGCTGGTAATAAATTATGAGTAATTTCCTTCGCCGCATCCATAATATCGGGTGAAGTCAAATTGTCTTCACATTCACTGATATCAGACGTTTTTAAACAAGAATTCAAAAATCTCATGAAATTCAATACAACTAAACCTGCAAAATATGAATGGCGCCAAAACCCAGCATATCACCGCATTGCGCATGCGCTAAGGTTTAGCACGCACTGCGATTTTTATTCGTGCGAATTTTTTTCGCCTTTTCTGCGACCTATGGAATTGTATGAAGTTGCTCGCATTGCGGTAAAAAATCATGCAGAAATAATACCGCAAGAAATCCGTGTTTTGCCACAGAATCCACCGTACCGCGGCGCAAATTTTATTCGCGCGAATATTTTGAGCTCTATGAACATTTAGAAAGAGACAAAATTCGCGCGAATAAAAATCGCAGTGCGTGCTAAGCCTGAAGCGGGCATTGTCATAGACAAGTAACAATTGGAATCAAATCTTTTTAAATAGGTACTATAAAAATGGCATTACACAAAATAATTGATGAAAACTCCTTGTGATTAACTTCTTGGATTTGTCCTGTATCGTAATAGAAAAAAAATTGTATTATAGCATTATTTTGTTAGAGAAAAAGTGTTATAATAAGATTCTATTTTTAAATTTCGGTATTGTGTTTATAAAGTATGTCAATATAAACTCGTTTTGAATTTTATAATTCGAATATTACGATATGAGAGTAGATAAAGTTATTTTATGATGCAGTTGTTTGAAAATCGAAGGAAAATGTTGAACTATAATGGTTTTTTTTTTTAATTTTACCTATCCACGAATATAAAGTACGTGTTTATACAATATTTATCGAATTCGTATTTGGAACATTACGTTGTGAGTGTAGATAAAAATGTATTTGTTTCAGAAACGTTGCACTAGAACACATAAAGTATCATGAGGGTAACAAGTATGAGTGTCCGCAGTGCTCCGTTGAGTTTGAGTAAGTATTTTCTTTCTCTTTTTACATTTTTGCAGTCGCTCCACGGTCAATGTTCACGGCGAGTGAGCATTTACCTTTAAAATTTGTTTGTACCTTGCGTTAATTAGAGACCACACTCCACGTCACCCGCGCTCGTGCCTTTGCTCGATAAAATGTTACACCAAGACGCTGGTTGATTTTTAAAATCAGGTTGTAACAAAACATTGAGCGTCATGTTCGAAGTGTGGTTTGACAGCGAATGCTCGATGTTCTGTTACAAGTAAATGCTTTAGTCTATACTCACCTTAGGGCTACGCGAATACGCTGAATGGGAGATGCACTGGCCCTGTCAATGTGGCGAATCTTGGGGGAGGCCTAAGTTCAGCAGTGGACGTCTCTTGGCTGTCCCATTGCAGGGCAAAGGCGCCTTTTAATACAGAGAAGGCACGAGCAATTAACATCACAGCCTTAACCAGTTCATCGGTCCACCTAGAAGGAGGCCTTCCAACACGTCTTCTGGTACGCGGTCGCCACTCCAGAACTTTTCGGCACCATCGACCATCCTTTCTGCGAGCAATGTCCACTGCCACTTAAGTTGGTTATAACTGATTTTCTTTATATTATTTTCAGAAAAAAAACGACGTTACTTAGTCATATACGTTTAAAACACATGTCCGCCTGTGTCTGTGAGTTGTGTGGGTACACGTTTGTGAGTAAATTTGGAGTCGAGATACACAAGAGGAAGAGGCATGAGCTGTTTGATAAAAATGTAAGATTTCCTTTTTTTATATCGAATTCTTTTAGGGGTTTTTTTGGAAGGATTTCCGGTATTTCTTAAAGGATTTGGACGATTATTTAATATGTACTTTATTATACACCACATTATAATAATGAGTACAGAACAAATGTTTACAAAAGCAAGTGTACAATGGGCGGTCTTATCGCACTAGGCCAGGGATGGCGAACCTTTATTAGAAAAACGTGTCATTTGAATTATATCTTTTTATGTGACAATGAAGTGCCACCAAAAATTTTTTACTTTGTCTTAATTGTCAAAAAATTAAACTCTAAATGCTATGAATTAATCAATTCTTTATTTGCACTCAGAAGTTCTTACAGCAGTTCTAATATTTATTTACAGTTTTATATTGTATTTAAATAAAAGTAGAAGTTGGTGTCATTTCAGCTGTTGCAAATTACCTAGATTCTAAGTAACCTCATTTTAGCGTGGCCAAAATATTTTGTCGTGTGCCACCACAGGCACGCGTGCCATAGGTTCGCCATCCCTGCACTAGGCAATCTCTTACAGACAACCTTTGGATGAAGTGAGCGAGAAGAAATGAATTAAAGGCTCAAAAATATAACGTAGACATAATAACATTAACATTGTTATATATTTGAGCCGTTTGGGGTTGAAAAATTAGGTCCATGGGGACAGAGTGCTCTTCGAGTATTTCGAGATGTAAGCAAACGGCTAGTCAACTCTTCACGTGACCAGAAGGCTTGGCTTTTCCTTGGCCAGAGAATCAGCATTGCCATCCAACGTGGCAATGCTGCCAGCGTTCTGGGCACTTTTCACGTTGACAGCGAGGTGGACGAATTTTTTGACGCCCTATGACCCTTGCCCTTTTATACGCGTTCGTAGTTTTATTTTTATTTAACTGTATGTATAGGTAGTTATTGTTATTTATTAGTATGTAAATTTTAATTGAAATAAACTAAAGGTTATTTCGACCAAAAAAAAAAAAATAACATTAACAATAAACATAAAATTTTACTTTTTATATTTGCCATCGACACGCTAAGAAGAACATAACATTATCATCATAATTGCATCGCCCTTTCAAAAATGAGTTCTGTGCCGCATCACAGTGTGAGCTGTCCCTTAGATTCGCTTTTGAAGTGAAAACAAAATAGGAAAATCGCTATATGCATGCCTATAATATTTTAGGAGTTTTTGTTCGATTTCCATGACCACATCGGGAGTATATACCTCCCTTTCAAACTCAAAAAGAATATTCAAAATCGGTCCACAATTGACGCAGAAAACGGAAAAAAAAAAAATATATCACACATACAGTCGAACATAGAACCTCCTCCTTTTTGGGAAGTCGGTTAAAAAGAGACAACACATCTATCTATAGGATTTAACGGGTGTCAGAATGAGATATAATCAGCGCTAGGCAAAATACATGCTTTGCTTTAATTAAAATACAAATTACAAAATACTATCTTGCTTGTAGCTGTAGCTTGTATTTAAAAAATACAAATAACAAAATACAGTCAGGTGTATTTTATGTAAACCTAAACGGTTATTTTAAGAATGACAATGACAACTGACAAGATATTTCACAATTTGACGTACAGTACAGGTGCAGTCAGTGTGGCCAACTTTAAAGACTGACATATTTAGCGGTCGCCATTTTGCTTACGAAAGCTATAGAGCGCAATTTCCTGCAGAAAGCACCCATTAATAAGATCGCTAAATGTATTTGTTCAAATGTTTTTGAAGCCCAAATATTTGAAATACTAAGTTTTACAATATACCTTACTGCCGCACTCAGAGACATTTAACGGTTACTTAAAGCGCTCCTTAGTATAGATTTAGTATTAAAAATCTATATTAAGGAGAGCTTTAAGTAATTGTTAACGGCTTATGTTTAACAAACCACCAAATCTAGTAATATACTGCCAAAAATAGTAAATGATCACCAAAATTAAATTTAGAATCGCAACAGAGTCGACGGAGCCCCGCTGGGCGGGGCTCCTATTTCTGAATACAGGGTCTAAAGTAAACTAACACGAAGGTGATGACGGGAGCTGAGTTCGCTCGCTTTGCTCGCTCACTTCAGCTCCCGTCATCTCCTTCGAACCTAACCTGTCCGTGTCGGGGTGCCCTTAGCTCCGAGCTCGCTTCGCTCGGTCTTGGACTGATTCATTGACCAAATCACTAGATTTGACATCTTCCGGTTTTAGCACTCATTAAAATTTGGTGATCCATTTACTAAATTTGGTTTAGGTTTATTTTTTTTGCTGATTAGTATGTATTTTAGGTGATAGAGGTTATC
Source organism: Anorthoa munda (assembly GCA_945859665.1). NCBI lineage: Eukaryota > Metazoa > Arthropoda > Insecta > Lepidoptera > Noctuidae > Anorthoa > Anorthoa munda. The sequence goes on along the minus strand of OX243911.1, from coordinate 11,597,418 downwards.
GTCACAAAGTTCTTTTTGGTGGTCATTATATTTATTCCCATTGTTAACGTCTCTGAGTGTGGTACTTAGTGTCAGATATTTTATTTAAATACCAATTACAAATTACATTTTAAAGAAGTAATTGAATTACAAATACGTAAAATTTCAATGATGATTTTTTTTTTTTTTTTTTTTACGAATTATAAGTAATTCAAATACTGCCCAACCCTGGATAGAATACATTATACAGTGTTTTTTCTTGTTATTTTAATTACCGATTGATGTATATTTTTCAGACGGAATTCCAGGGGCAATTCTGTGATGTTTGCGAAGTGAAGTTCTTGACTCAGAAGGCGTATTGCAGACATCTGCGGCTGTCTTCCAAACATATAAAGGAAGATGACCCGTAAGTAACAACTAGCACTTTTATCTAGAACTAGCGGGCCGGCTTATAAATGAAAGAAAGATAGAAAATACAAAGTGTCTCAAAATAAAACTTATATTTTGCCAGTCGATAAAATAAATAAAAACCGGCCAAGTGCGAGTTGGACTCGCGCACTAAGGGTTCCGTACCATTATCGCAATAAACGGCACAAAAATCACGTTTGTTGTATGGGAGCCCCACTTAAATATTTATTTTATTCTATTTTTAGTATTTGTTGTTATTGCGGCAACAGATATAGATCATCTGTGAAAATTTCAACTGTCTAGCAAACGCGGTTCATAAGATACAGCCTGGTGACAGACAGACATACAGACGGACCGCGGAGCCTCAGTAATAGGGTCCCGTTTTTATCCTTTGGGTACGGAACCCTAAAAATAAGTAGAGTATTTGGGAAATTATAAAAAAAAAATATCGTCTAAATGTAGACCTTCGCGTTCATAGCATTTGTTCGAAGCAATAATTGCGCAACAACAATAATAATACAATGCGGTCGCACCAAAAGCGCCGCGAGCTCAGTGCATTACGGACAGCAAGCGGGTGCTGTCATTTTCATCATTTTCTCATTTTAGCGATAGCTTAGCCTAAAAGTTACCTTGTTAGCTCTCAACAATAAACCTTTAAAAGTTCTTTGAGTGTTTAACTTAGGAGCGTAGCGAACCCCATCAGGTACCACTTAGGTCGCGCCCCTACAGCATTCATTTAGTCGAACGGTAAAATTTCCAAAGACGGCTCGGCAGGTCGACTCCGTGATGGCTGCGATTTCGTAGCGAATATTTTCTTTCAAATGCATGATGACATAAAAAAAAATGCGTGATGACAGAGAAGTCGGTTTTGGTGAATGAAATGGCCTCTCATGCTTTTGTTTCGGATTCTTTGCAGCCCAGTAACGGCAGGTTTGCTTGTGAAATGAGCTTCATCCGAAATCAAGTTGTTGTTAAACTTCGAGAAGCGCTCATTTGCCTGGTTAACAAAGTCAAAGCTATGACTGAAGTTTTTAAAACTATGAAGTTTTTAAATCTTGCACCAATTGAATTTTGTACGGGTGCAGTTTTAGATATTTATGTAAAATGCGGTGTAATGATGATCTATGCACATTTAAAGCACATGCGCGCTGCCGAATTGAAAGACTCGGATCCTGAACAGACTGGTTTAAACTCCCTACATTTTCTGCCGTTCTTGATGGCCTAGTTATCTCAGTTGTTCAAAAAGAGTTCAATAATACTTTTAAGAAGAAAACTAATACAATATGCCCTAAGTTTTTATTCAGTGATTGGGCGACTACAGGACTTAGAAAAAGTAGGGAAAGACTTTACGAGCTATATGGCCTTAAGACTGAAACGTTTAATACGTATGTTGCTACTTACTCAAGATTTTTTTAAATACCTGCAAGGCAGCTAAGGCTTCATTAGCAATAAGGTTAAATTAGCAGAAAATAAAATCAAAACGGTTTGGAAAATTATAAATAATGAAACGAATAGGAATAAAAGAAATAATACTGATTACACGCTAGAGACCAAACACGGACTTATTAAAGATAACAAAAAAGTTGCGCAAGAATTTGTGAATTTCTTTACCAACATCTCAATTAAAACGACTGAAACCTTTAATTCTTCGCCCTCGCTTGCTTTTGGAGTATTAAACGCGAACGTTTCAGCCTGCCCGAATGTATTTAACTTTTCACATATAAACCCATAACAGTAATAAAAGCTTTTAAGCTAATCAAGATCAAACCGACTGAAGATCTGTGGGGAATGTCCATCTAAGCTTGCACCTCCATTATTCAGACTATAGCGCCATACTTGGCTTTAATTTTCAATGTATGTGTGGATCAAGGAGTCTTTCCGGATCTAATGAAATATAGTAAGGTTATACCACTTTTTAAATCTGGGGACAGTAAAGACACAAATAATTATAGAACAGAATCCGTGTTGCCGGTTTTCAGCAAGGTATTTGAGCAGACAATGCTAAGTCAAATGTTGATTCATTTTGATACGAATAACATCTTGCATGATAAACAGTATGGTTTCACCAGAGGACGTTGTACAACTGACGCTGGTGTCACCCTATTAAAACACATCTTTAATGCGTGGGAAGAGTCGCAGGATGCCATAGGTATCTTCAGCGACCTGTCGAAGGCGTTTGATTGCGTTAATCATGAAACATTACTTCTGAAACTTGAGCATTACGGGCTTGGTCAATCAGCGTTAGGTTTGGTTAAATCTTATTTGAATGATAGACAGCAATTAGTTCGTTCAAATAAACGGTGTGAATTCGTCGGGGTTAAACATAAAAATGGGGGTACCCCAGGGCTCAATTTTAGGTCCTTTCTTATTTTTAATATACATAAACGATTTACCCCGTTTATTGGAAAACAAACTAAACATGGTGTTATTTGCTGATGACACATCTTTAATTTTTTAAATAAATAGACGTACTTGTCGGGTTGACGACGTAAATAACGCGCTACGGCAGGTTCAGGATTGGTTCACTGCCAATAATTTAGTTTTAAATGGTAAAAAAACCGAGTGCATAAAATTTTTGTCAGTTTCAATGCAGCCAACACCCAGGCGTGACATTTTTCCGCAAAAAAGAGCCAATTCTACCCGGCTCCATCCTTCCGTGGTGTAACCGTGCCAATAACGGACCATCTCGACATTCTTGGTGTTACGTTGACATCGACCCTCAATTTTGGTCCATTCATTGAGGCAAAGGCTCAATTGGCTGCAAAAAAGTTGGGGATCCATGCGAAGGTGAGACGGTACTTCACGCCTGAACATCTGCTCAACTTGTATAAAGCGCAACTTCGGTCATGCATGGAGTACGGCTCTCACCTCTGGGACGTATCTGCCAGGTACCAACTTGATGCACTTGAGTCGATTGACAGACGGGCCAAGAGACTTATCGGCAACGGTGCGCTGGTCGACTCAAAGCTCTAGAGCCTTGAACTCCGACGACGAGTTGCCAGCCTGTCGGTTTTCTATCGGTTACATTTCGGGGAGAGTGCGATGGAACTGCACAATTTGATTCCGCCTAGCCCTTTCCATCATCGGACTACAAGACGTACGGCAATGCGCCATCGGTACATGGTGGATATCCCACCCATACGTACAAAGCGTTTTGAAAATACTTTCATTGTGCGTACAGCTAAAGAGTGGCATTCCCTGCCGGCGTCTTTGTTTCCTGATAGTTACAACCTAGGGGTCTTCAAGTCAAGAGTGAATAGGTTACTTCAACTCAAGAGTGAATAGGTTACTTCAACTCAAGAGTGAATAGGTTACTTCTAAGCAAGCGTGCTTCACCTTCGACCACATCATCACTTAACATCAGGCGAGATAGTGGTCAAACGCGAGCCTACCCATCACAGAGGACCAAGGGTGCCATACACGGGGTCGGCTGCTGGCGCCCATGTGCTGCTTTAGTCCCTGGGGTGGCCACGGCGTACAATGTGTTTTGGTGCGCTGGTGATGGGGGGTACTCCCCAGAGGAGGGTCCGGTGACGGAGAGCCGCGGTGAGTGACAACGCGTGCCCGTGTGCCCGCCGGTGGCACAGGAGGACATCGTGGAGTTTTAGTGTGTTGGAGTCCCATATAACTACCATTGGCAAAATTGTGTTTGCAGTGACTTTATAGACCCGTCTGAAACCCAGTGTGAGTGTGGTGCCCCTTTGTATTTGTTTTATACTTTACACACATACATACTTTGTGTGTAAATTATAAAACAACTCACCTTCCGTGTTTATACTATTTTATTATTATTTATTTTATTTTTTAAATATTGTATGTTCCGTTTCCGTGAATGTGTCCGTGGCATCAACAGTGGGCCTTATCAGAATACCAGCGCAGCGTAGAACGTCTTTTCTTTTAAATATCGCTGCACATGCTGAGATAGTATATTTTTTGGTCTAGCACGGCGTTCTTATTTTTTATTATGTTTTTTTTTTTGCTTATCTCGTGTCTCCTGTGCCACAAATAAATATTTTTCTCTCGGGTCACAATTGTTTTTTTTTTCAAACTTATCCATGCTGGAAGAATGATTCTCGCCACTGACACCGCAATCCAAATACACGCCGTGGGCCTAAAATATTTAAAGAGTTTTCCATCGACTCAAGAAGAAGAAGAATGTCAAATTTCATAAACTGAAACATTTTCTTTTCTCACCCGACTTCAAAAAAGATGAGGTTCTCAATTCGACTGTATGTTTTTACCCGACTGCCGAAGGAGGGTAATGTGTTTATTGTATGTTTGTTACGTGATTACCCCGCCAATTATGTACCGACTATGACTCTTTACGTATTTGAGAGCTGGTGCTTCTCATGTGGTCCATTTGATCAAGATCTGACGAGTATTTTTTATCCTTAATATTGCGTATTTTTTATTTCAGCAATCGCATGAGCAACGACCCGTCTACCAAAATGCCTCGCCTCGACCCGCGCTCACGTGACCCGGTCACACACCGCAGTGACCCGAACACCGAGGCAGCCCCTAACGGACCCCTCACTTGTGAACAGGTACATATTGATCTTACAGTCCTCATCAACATCATCATTTCAGCTAAAAGACGTCCAATGCTGGACATAGGCCTAACCCAAGTATCGCCTCATCGATTGGTCCTGTCCGTCTCGCATCCAGCGGATTCCCGCAACCTTAGGTCACCGGTCTACCAAGAGGGAGGCCAACGCAGCGTCTTCCGGTTCGCGGCCGCCACTCCAAAACTTTTCGGGCTCTTCGTCATCGACCATCTCTGGCGTTTGACTATCGTAACGACAGACAAATATCTACAAATCACAGCGGCATCCGCCAAATGACAGCCGGTCTCAACAAATTGCAGATGAGTCCAGCAAATGGCAGCCGGGTCCAAAAAATGACAGCCGGGTCCAACAAATGACTGCTGGTCCTAAAATTACAGCCTGGTCCAACAAATGACAGTCGGGCCCAACAAATGACAGTCGGGCCCAACAAATGACTGCTGGGTCCAACAAATGACCGCCTGGTCCAAAAAATTACACCCGGGTCCAACAAATGACATACAGGAGCACAGAGGAGTCTCGGTATTTAATGGATGGCCATCCATCTATGGACCAACTTAAACTTGAAGATCGCTCCGTGCGGCTGTTGTTACTTCGTCACAAGCTCCTCGTCTATAAAACGTCGCATCAACGCGTCCTGGATGAAAGACCCGCGCTCACGCCCCGTCACACACCGCAGAGTCCCGAACACGATCGCAATCGCTACAGCTAAAGGTCCTGGGTTCAGTCGAACCCAGGACGGGCAGAGTGTTATTTGGTTTCTCATTTGAAATTTCTCAGTAGCATCCCGGTGATTGGCTTTGTGCCCGGTTGGTGGTAATAGGCTCGTTCCCTATCCTATCAACTTAATAATAATTATACTCCATTTAAAACAACATTAGAATTTTTTACAACCCTTGTTTTACAGTCCGATTAACCGATTTTGAGTTCTATCCCGTTAATATAAGGATGGCATAAAAAGCATAAACCTGTTACCAAAACTAACTTTTTAATACAGCTGCCATTTGTCATATCATCAACGCAATAGAAGTCAAAATCGGTTGAACAGGATGTAATAAGGGATTATTTAAATGATTGTGTACTTACTTTACCGTTCGGGGAGTACAGTATTATGTTGTTATGTCTTTGTTACAGTGTGGCGAGGTACTAAAAAACTTCCGCGCCTTCTCGGCACACTACAGACACTCGCACCCCGACATCAATAGCATACCGTTCGACAACACCAAGAGGCCGTACATGTGCGAGCACTGTGGCAAGTTCTTCAAAGTAAGTACTGCTGCCATATTGCGTAATGAATTCCAATAGGCAAAGGGCAAAGAGAACACACACATGCGAGATGAACGACCCGATGTAATAGTATAGTTTTAAGTTTTTTGTTACTCAATGGACTGTAGATGATATAAGGCTGGTAAATTGATATAATTTGCTTGTTTTATTAATTATTTACTATAACTCACATGAATACGTATTGGTCATAGACCACAGGAAAATAGGAATGAACGTATGTCAGTTCCTTACAACAGGTAAAACAAATTATCATAGATAATACTAGAAATAAAAATAAACTAATGCTACGCAGACGAAGTCGCGGGAAAAAGCTAGTTGTAGGTATATTAAATTATTCGTTATTTCCCCACAGAACACAAACGTCCTATCTAGCCACATGTGGGTGCACGATGGTCAGAAACTTTTCCAATGCGACCACTGCCACAAGTCGTTCACGATGAAGATTAACCTCGTCGGTCATATGCAGCTACACCAGCCCGTAAGGCGGATGCACGACTGCCCAGTGTGCGGGAAACGCTTCACGTTCAGCCACAACCTCACCCGGCATATGTTTGTGAGTATATCTAGTTTTATTACGCTGGAATAACGCAGCTGTCACGGCGAGATAACGCATCGGTTTCGCCGAGATAATGAAGCCGTCCCATCCATATTACTCAGCTGTCACGTCGAGATTACGCATCATTCACGCCGGGATATAGTATGTTGTCACGCCGATATCACGCAGCTGTCACGTCGAATCTCGCCGGTCATATGCAAAAAAAACCAGGCCGCAAGGCGGACTTACGACTGCCGTGTGTGCGGGAAACACATCATGATCAGCTACAACCTCACCAAGCAGAAGCGAGTTACGCTGGAATAACGCAGGTTTCACGGCGAGATAACGCTGAAATCACGCCGATATAGCGCAGCTTTAACGCAACGCAGCTGTATTTTTATAATAAAGTTGTCAAGCTAATATAGCTTAGGTATCACGCTGACGAAGGCGTCCTTACCGAGGAAGAGTGGAACTTAATCACCAGAAAATTATAGAACTTAGTTATCACGTTTGTGTCACGCTAAAATAACGTTATCCCCCCCCCTCCCGGAAATAACGCAGTAGACATACTTATGTATTTCATTTGTCACGCTTAAATTGTGTAGATATCAATCACGCTGTAATAACAAACGCAGCTAACACCTAAACATTTTCTACTTGTTAAAAATCATATCGATATCCACTCGCTTCTAGACACTTTTAAAAGAGTAAGCGTGGAGTAACAAAATACCTTCGACTAGTTGTCCATTTGCAAAGGTATTTTGTTACTCCACGCTTACTCTTTCCATTCGCCCATTCGATTCTAAATAGAATCGAATGGGCCACCACGTTTGAATTTTCCGCTTGGGTCTCTGGAGTAGATTGAGGTATTCAAAATGTCAAATTGCATAATTGTTTTGCTTACAGCGAGAGTTTATTTAGTCATTTATATTCTTGTAAATATTTGTCAAATATGGCAGAATAAGTGGTCGGGGTTGGGGTGAGATAAAGATAAACTATGATTAAAGATTATAAAGATAGATATATTTCAATAACTCAAATTTCAATAAACAATTAAAACTATTGAGGTGAATGAGATGAGATTGAGTCGCGCCCGATATGCTATCCGAAAGCGTACTGACTGTTTTACCTAAGTAATACATAAAATATTCAAGGCATAGAGCGCGATGTCGCAATTACGCTGACATGTTAATTATTGTTCGGTGATTGACCCGAACAATAAGATAGGTACGGGATTCACCAAACACTGATTTTCATACTCGATTTTATATTTAGTTGCACTTTAGCGGCATTGGAAATGAATTTTAATTCAAACTTTACTTCCGTGCGCGTTACAAGAACGTTTAATAGCTATATTTATTAATCTTAGTCAACAGTGGCGCCAAATGGTGATCATTAAAACCTTGGCCCCCCATTATCATAATTTTTCACTTTAAACTTTGTCATTCAAAAGTGCCGTTTTAGCCTTATTAAAATAATTCAGTTAAGTTTCGTCTTTTCGTTTGTCAGAGGCATTGCCCACTACACCAAAATCCAAGTTCTATACTAACCTCAAATTTTTCACTTGCCTCACAGTTGCACACAGGCCTTCGCCCCTTCAAATGCGACGTGTGTGAGAAGACCGTCAAAACAAGAGGAGAACTACGCTCTCATGTAGACCATGTACACTTGAAGAAACCTCGACCCAAGCGCGTCAGGCGGAAGGTGAAGAAACTCGAGATGCCTAGCTTGGAGTACTGAGTAGTATAGGCGCTGATTGTATGATTAAGTATGTTGAATAGAAAAAAAATAAAAAAAATATTAGGCCGTACGTTGGCTACTAGAGTCCGACGGAAATAGTTATTTATGCTACAAGTGCGGAAGGTAGGTGATTCCCGATGAGTGGCATTTTTATTCACAAGCGAGCGAAGGGAGTAAGTGAATAAACCACCTAACCTCCTAATGTCTGGAAACATTTCGGAAGGCGATGAAAAGACGTATACCATAAAAAAAAAAACAAAAAAAGATCAGGCTAAATCAAAACAATAAAAGTTTGTTTAAATAATCATGACTTTATTCTACTTATAATTTAACACATAGATTTTGTAATAAACACTTATTTATAACAAAAATGATGTACGTATGTTTTAAGTTATTTTGTTTATACCTGGCGAAATGTTTGTGTACTTCAATGTACAGCTCTGTCTACCCTTTTTGGAGAATACAAGCGTGATGTTATTTTATTTGTAAGATAGGCTCTCACTTGGGCACTATCTCATCTATAAAGGCCAAAGTACACTTGGCACAGCTAGCGAACGTTTTTCAATGCCAAACAAATACCAACTATGTTAAATTCATTTGATTTTGAAATTGAGATTTACTATTTTGTTCTTATGTAATCTAATACTTTATCCAATGACTTTAATTACTGAAATTTGAATTTTTGTACGCCACTAAGGCCAAACATGACTGATCTTAATCTATAATGTAATTTAATAACTTGCATGCTCTGTATGTGTACTCATGTTTCCACAAATAAATAATCTTGAATCTTGTTATTGAAACAAAGTCGAAAATAATTAACCCGGGGGGGTAACCATACACTCTTAGAGTAAGGTTATTTTGAGATCGCGTAAGTGACAGATGTATACAAGTCATATACATCTGTCCCTTACACACACTCAAAATAACCTTACTCTAAGAGCTTATGGTCACCCCCCTGGTATGAATCTCTTTCGGTAGGAATCGCCAAGTATGCGCTGGCCTTAAAAATCATCTATTATTTTTATATAATAATCATGATTAATTGGTTATAAATACTACTGTAATGTTAAAATGTAATTTAACAATAAAAATTGTTTGATAATTTATTTATTTTATTTTAAGATCCTTACATTTACATACATACTTCAAGGTTTTAACTTGACATAACTATGACCATCTACACTTTTTTCGCAGACTAAACAGTAAAAAAATATACGTTAGAGTAGAAACTCCAACGTATTTTTTTTTACTCATGCATACAGTCACAACATTATATTTTGTGATACAGTCAAGGAAATTAGGGCCTTTATATATAATAAAAATTCTTTCACCAAAAATAAACCGACTTTTAAAGAGAAACACTAAAAAGTGCAAAAATAACTTTCGTTTCGGAAGTCGGTGTTGAAAAATATAAAAACCAAGAGGTACCAATGACATTTATCATATTTACATATTTCTCTCTTTTTAATTTTTGTACACCTTCACTAAAATGAGCAATTTCTATAGTAAGGTACCTAAAGGATTGGCAAAATACCCATTATAACTAAAACACATTCGTCATGTTTCTTGTTAAGGAGTTTGGTTGTATGTTCCATATCGTGAAACTGCTGAACCGATTTTGAAGAAACTTGCTCTAAGCCTCTCCTAAGCTGAGAGATACGTAATCCAACAAGAATGATCACGATCCGATAAGTAGTTTCGGCGAAATACGTGGACAAACATACATACATAGGTACACTTATGAAATTTGGCACACGTGTTTAGAAGCCCATACAGAGTAACATTATATGAGTATTGTGCAATCCCAGCAATATTACATGCATACGTGTCGAATTGATTACCTCCGTTTTTTTGAAGTCGGTAAAAAGATTGGGGAGGTGACAAGCAGATTCTGAATTTAAATTATCTATAGAAAATTTGAATTCAGAATGTGTTAAACAATCGCGAAACAGTGTGGAGATTTATTTAAATACCCTCTTGCTAATAAACACGAAATAAAGTTAACCAGGAATAACAAAGGAATAACCATACATTTTCATAGGTTAAACTTGGTATAACTATGCTAATAGTATATTATCTGTGGTATAACTTTATTGTGTTTATTAGTGAGACGGTTAAAGTTGAAATTGTTTTTAAACGGTTTTATTCAGCTTGCCCTGTGTTTAGGGTTCCGTTACCGAAGGGTCCAAAAGGAGCCCTATTGCTGTCACTAACGTGTCCGTCTGTCTGTCCGTCGTCTGTCACACGGGTTTTACAGCCAAATTTTTTTGAGATAGATAAAGAGACAGATGTATACACGTCATATACATCTGTCCCTTACACACACTCAAAATAACCTTACTCTAAGGGCTTATGGGCACTCCCCCGGTTACGACTGCCGAAGAGAGGGGGAGGACTATAATCCTCAAATACAGTAACTTGCTCTATTTTCGAGAAGGTGAACGGCAGTCCCAGGTGGAATCGGATTTATCTCCACAAGTCCCTTGGGAATAGCGTGGTGAAGATCAAGAGTGTGTCGACCAGGGTGGTGTAGCTTATACTAAGAATATCCTCAAGATATTCGCTGAAGATCATGTAGGTCTACGCCTCGACCTCGGCACACTCCGACGACGAAGTAGAGCCGATGATGAGCTCCAAGTGCAGAAAATATGCCATTGCCAAGTCATGTGATCGCGATCTTTTTATTTTTTTTTCTTCTCTTTTTTTATGCTTTGTTTACAAAGTGGTGGCGCGGCTGTGGGGTGTGAAAATTTATTTTGCGTCAATAAAGGACATAATGGAGTTTTTCTGTTTTAGTTATATATAAATTGATTCTTTAGTAGATATTTTGATGTAAAATTGGCGTAGTTTTTTGTGCCACAACTCAAAGGTCTACGCAACTGGACATTGGTTAAACGGAATCATTGAACCAGTCGAACCAGGTGTAGTTCGGTGTGTGGAAGTGCGCCGCCTCTACGCGGGTGTCGTGCGATCGATGGTCCTTTACGAGGCGCCTGTTTGATCAAGCTGATTATCAGGTGTCCGACGCTGCAGGACTAAAATTAATAGCCTGCAGCGGAAAATGGCCATTCGTATCGCACGAGGTTACCGAACGGTATCCTTTGAGGCGGCAACTCTCCTGACACACTATCCTCCGCTGGACATTCTGGCGGAAATGGATGCGAGGGTTTATAGCCGAATACGCGCCATCCGCCGGAATGGAGATAGCGTGCCAAAAATAGCTGTAGTAAGGCTGAGGCTAATAGTAATCTTTGGCTGAGGCGGCAGGAACGGCGACACGCGCTCGAGCGGTGGCGCGAGTGGCTACAGCAGCCACAATTGTATGCGTTTCGATGGCGAAGCCACGGAGATTTTTTTTAAAAAGAACTATGCCAAGATTATGTAAAAATTTGTAAAAGTTGATTCCCAAAACCATAAATTTGTCAAAGATAAGGTTAAAAAGTTTTAAGGGTTTGAACGTGGCCGCGCCATTGAAACGCGGCGAACCGCGCGGCCACGGAGATCTTTAAAACTAAGCGTTGCAGAGACCTGAAATTTAGGGCAATGACAGATTGAATTTGTAAAAAATTTGTAAAAATGTAGAAAAAAATCCTAGGTTTATATTTTAGGAGCTGTAAGACTAAAACCCCATGGCCGCGCCATTGAAACGGTGAAAAACACGTTATCACCCATATCTCGCTGAAAAAGCATCGCAGAAGTCTGAAACTTTTTGTAATACCTAGATTTGAATTTGTCGAAATAGGTAAAGATTTTTTTGTGTATTTTTACATACTTTGACAAATTCAAATCTAGGTTTTACAAAAAACTTCAGTCCTCTGCGATGCTTTTTCAGCGAGATATCGGCGATAACGTGTTTACACCGTTTCAATGGCGCGGCCATAGGGTTTTGGTCTTATAGCTCCTGAAATATAAACCTAGGATGTTTTTGTGTATTTTTACCTATTTCGACAAATTCAAATCTAGGTATTACAAAAAGTTTCAGACTTCTGCTATGCTTTTTCAGCGAGATATCGGTTTCAATGGCGCGGCCATGAAGTTTTAGTCTTACAGCTCCTAAAATATAAACCTAGGATTTTTTTGTGTATTTTTACCTATTTCGACAAATTCAAATCTAGGTATTACAAAAAGTTTCAGACTTCTGCGATGCTTTTTCAGCGAGATATCGGTGATAACGTGTTTTTCACTGTTTCAATGGCGTGGCCATGGGGTTTTAGTCTTACAGCTCCTAAAATATAAACCTAGGATTTTTTTGTGTATTTTTACCTATTTCGACAAATTCAAATCTAGGTATTACAAAAAGTTTCAGACTTCTGCGTTCCTTTTTAGCGAGATATCGGTGATAACGTGTTTTTCACTGTTTCAATGGCGTGGCCATGGGGTTTTAGTCTTACAGCTCCTAAAATATAAACCTAGGATTTTTTTGTGTATTTTTACCTATTTCGACAAATTCAAATCTAGGTATTACAAAAAGTTTCAGACTTCTGCGATGCTTTTTCAGCGAGATATCGGTGATAACGTGTTTTTCACCGTTTCAATGGCGCGGCCATGGGGTTTTAGTCTTACAGCTCCTAAAATATAAACCTAGGATTTTTTTCTATATTTTTACAAATTTTTTACAAATTCAATCTGTCATTTCCCTAAATTTCAGGTCTCTGCAACGCTTAGTTTTAAAGATCTCCGTGGCCGCGCGGTTCACCGCGTTTCAATGGCGCGGCCACGTTCAAACCCTTAAAACTTTTTAACCTTATCTTTGACAAATTTATGGTTTTGGGAATCAACTTTTACAAATTTTTACATAATCTTGGCATAGTTCTTTTTAAAAAAAATCTCCGTGGCCGCGCCATCGAAACGCATACGCCGCAATTTACGCGCAAGCGCATTGTCGAAGCCGTCCTGCCGCGCTTCGAAGCCTGGCTAAAGAGAGAGGAGGAGCGCATCTTCTACAGGCTCACTCAGTTACTCACCGGGCACGGTTGCTTCGGTGATTACCTGAATAGAATTGGGCGAGAGACCACGGCAAATTACCACCACTGTGGAGGCGACCTAGACTAAAAATAATAATAAAAAATATGTAGGTTTAATCGCGGCAGAGTAGAGCTGAAAATTTTATTATAGTATTGACTTCGTTACCTCGACGAAGCTGGCCGAGAAGTCTGACTCGATATATTTGCTGCCAAAAACCCCAAAAAATCTTTAGAATGTGTTACATCAGAACAAAGAATTGACTTTCAAAAAACTAATGACTTAAAGACCTTAGTAGCCAGATCACCATATTCCCAAAAACTATTTTTTTGATAGCAACATTTTCAGTGTGTCCTTGAATAAATTGAAAACACCCGTATTTTGTCGAAAAATAAAGTTGCATATTTAAAGTACTGCCGACAATGTTAATTCATAACATGACCCACCACCAAAGAATTTGTATATAAATATTCTAAAACAGTTGGGTTTAATTTTGCTTAAATATGATTATTTCCTTATCAACAAACTTGTTAGGTACCGATTTAATAAAACAGTGACAATCAATTTACCATCTTTCTGTCATTTCAATGACAAGTAGATATTTAAATGGTGGTTAAACCATTTAAAATATCTACTTGACCTTTTATTATTTAGCATTTTTCTTTAAAAATAAAAAGCTTCTGTTATTGAAATAGTTAGTATATGTTTTTGAAATAGAATATTAATCTATACTTCTTTCTCTATCCATACAAAGCTGGACGATAGTTAATTCCAAATTCAAAACATAATTAATAAAATATTTTTTATTTAAATTAAAAATCTATCGCAATGAGCACAAAGCTCAAAATTGCACGACCGACCGACGATTGTTTTACAAATTATAAAGAACTTAAGAGCACAATGAGTGGTATGGCATAGCGAGAAAACTATAGTATTTAAAAAAAAAACTAATTATCGGCCAATGAGTCGTGCATGAATTAACTTGCTTGACTTTACAGTACTCGCCAATCTTTTTCTTGACCGCCCTGAAGTTGGCTTTCCGATGCGCATCACGGTGCGGTGCTGTTTTTATATGATATTTGCTTGTTAGACCAAGCTTAGAGTTTCCAAGCAGATTGGCGGGTAATGTAATGAAAAAGTTTTATATATTTTACGCGTACTGGGCAAGTATGTCCTATATTTGTTGGTTATATTGAATTCGATGTAGTTATACATGATTATTATTTTCTCGTGAGTATAATAAATATATTAATGTCTCTTATACTTGTAATGTTGCAGCACGACTCATGTTATTATCAAATAATTATTAACAGTTTCCCAATCCAATAAATCATATATGATTTTTCTATTGTTTTAAACTATTGTTTTACTAACTGGACAGTGAACTTGTTACGAAAAAATACTCCGCTAATTAATTTCTCGTTTATTCGATTCGTTAAAGAATCACCGTTACCTGTGGAATAATTTACTGGCGTCAAGTTTGACTCTGAAATCCACTTTTTAGTGGTAGTTCCAATAAGTTGGCAACATTACAAATTTGAAATTTCTTTCCAAACATTTCAAACCAACGGATTTTTGGAATCGACTGTCATTAAATTTTGATTCTATTCTTTTGGGGAATAATTAGATTTATCTCTTTTGAGTGTTTCTCGTGCATTTACTAAGGATAAAACTTATGTTTCTATTGACAGTCTTGGATTTCTAAGGATTGCTAGTGTAGCCTGTGATTTAGTGGAAGTATGGCCCAGTTCAATTACCTGAATGAAATAAATAGTTTGGCGACAATGGATGGGCCGATAACCCGAGGTCCTCTGCAGCGTTGGGCGAAGAAGTCCAATAGTGAGAACATAAATCCCTTGAGTACTTCTTTCAAGAACCATTCGAATATCAACTTGAGTGCTTGTAACCAGTCGATGCAGAAGTTGTCTGTATCTGCGAACCAGAGTTGTAACAATAGCGTTCTCTCAAGTAATAAGACACCGACGCGCAATGACCATAAGAAGGGAAAAAAGACGCCGTCTAAGAACAAATCTCCAGGTAAAGTTGTGGTATTAAATACAAATCAAGACAGAACTCCTGTTTCAAAATCAGCATGTGTTATTTATAGAGTCACTTGGGCTCTTTGTGTTCGCTTTCGTAGTCTAGTAAATTCTCTAGTAGATGTAGCAGCTAAAAAGCTTGTAGAGCATCCCTTGTCTTGTCTCAAATAGCTCCCTGCTTTTTCCTGCCTGTTTCATTAGAAAGTAAGCATAAAATCTCGAAGGAAAAGTTATCCGTCTATACCTTGCAGGTCGCTCGACAACGCCGACTCCTAACAAAGCTGCGAAGACTCCGAACAAAGCTGATAGATTCATTCCATCCAGAAGTAATTCTAACTATGACTTGTGCCATTATATGGTAAGTTTTTTTTATTATCTAAGGCGGTTTTATTGCTACAGTAAGTAAACTAGAGATTTGTTGGAACTGGAAATACTTTGTGTACATTTTATTGTTATTTTCAGACCTTGATGGAAGTAAAGTAAGACATATTTATACACAACTTAATTGTTTTATACATACCAAATTGTTTTAACTTGACAGTTTCATTCATATCATAACATACAAAACAAAAAAACAAATTGCACTTTTCATTCTGTTTGCTTGATATAATCTATGCCTTTTTCAAAGCCCATACCGTCTCTGAAAATTTTACAAATAACATCCTCATCATTTTAACACATTACTTATCATCAAACATAGCTCTCATACCTTTGCAAAATAAAAACAAATCCTTGAAGTCTACTCAACAATACTCATACACATTTTAAACAACAGTTGAGCCGTGACGAAGACAAGAATGAAGAAGCAGCGCCCCAAACAGCAGCTGGTGAAGCAATCGGTCGTGCCCTTGCAGACACTGAACCAGGAAGACTTCTTCAATACACATGCAAGGCACCGGCCGCTCCTGAGGGCTACCAGAACAGACTTAGGGTTGTGTATTCACAGGTATATCTGCTTGCTTGTACTTACATTATTCTGTTCACTAATAAGTCTTAAGTACAGTGTAAACTCCCAAAAAAAAAACAGGTTATGAATGTCTACTCTCTATTAACCATGTAGGTTCCCCAAGCCATATTAAAATATTATAATTGTATTTGTTGAGAACTGAGAGTTAATAGAGCAGTATTATCAATGAGAAACTTATGAATAGATGGCAACTTAAGTGGGAGTTTGCATTGTATTTTGATATACTGGGTGTTCATTGGTTTTCATTAAAACTTGTAAATACATTACAAACCCTTCCTACCTACACTGCCTAGGTGATACTAGGCAAACCCTTACAGCTTTTATCTTGCCATTCCACTGGTGCAATAAGCGGTGTATTTCTTATTCTGCCTTCTTTTGCTACATATTTCCCATTATCATCATCATCCACGGCCAAACTTCGCCTACTGCTGGGCTTAGGCCTCTTCTTGTGCCAATCCCCTTTCTCCTAACCTCATCCAGGTTCTACCTGTTCATTATGTGTTTGTTTAATTTAATATATGTATTTTCGAAGATTTTGTAAGTCATAAAGAACTTTGTAGACCTATCCTGTGCCACTGCATAATATTTGTTTTGTATAAATTGCAGCATTTGTACGACTATTAATAGTACTAATATTAAAATAAATATTCCAGGCGAAAGTTCCATCATCAGTAAAGAATACAACAAGATACATTCCACAAGCTCCTGACAGAATTCTTGATGCTCCTGATATTTTGGATGACTACTGTAAGTTTTTATTATTAAATATTTGCATTTGTTTGTGACGTCACACTAACACCCGGGCCCATTACATATAAAGTGTCACGCCTACCGCACCTCTCAGACCCCTCTGCTCTTCTAGATCATTGGTACAGAACGTCCACGCGGCCATGTTAATTTAAGTGCTACATGTCTGTCCACCACTCTCCGTGTCTCATTACAACTACCACACGCCCTTATATCCATTATTTTTTAATATAGTATCAATATTCTTATCATGGTAATTTTATTGTGACAAAGCTAGTTAGAACTTAAAACACTAGTACAAAGTTTTATATCAAGCTCGAAGTTGGGTTTCTGGTAATTCAATAGTTCTCAACCATGCATATGAATTTATGAAGGCACCAGAAGAGGCCATATTAATTTGGTTAGTAGGAGATCTCATTTCTACAATTAACTTTACGCTTACGATTTAGCAAACAACATTTTCTTAATAACCCACCATACTCCTTTCACACAGACCTCAACCTAGTCGACTGGAGCTCATCAAACATCCTCGCAGTCGCTCTCGGAAATTCCGTGTATCTGTGGAACGCTGGTTCTGGTCAGATAGAGCAGCTATGCACTCTGGAAGGTTCCGAGACTGTGTGCTCGGTACAATGGGTGCAGGGAGGCGGCTCGCATCTCGCTGTGGGGACCTCTGCGGCCACCGTTGAACTGTGGGATTGTGAGAAGATTAAGAGGTTGAGGGTAAGTAAACCATGCTGCATTTTTAAAGACAGGTTTACAACCCAATAGATAACCATGTCACTGCGCCGTCTCTCCGGCAGTGTTTGAAGTGGAGACGTCTGCAATGAAGTATTAACAAGATTCGTGGCACCAAAACTAACATTTTCTCTCATCTTTATTGTTCAAAACCAACGGTGGACTTTATGGCTATACGAGATAGCCATAGTCTCTGAAAATAACTAACTACAGTATTTTCAGAGGCTTTCAGATTTGTCTTGTGCGAGCCACAATGTTTTTTCGATCTGTCACCTCAACTACATTAGTAGTTTTTCTTATCAATTTATTCTTTTAGGTAATGGACGGGCACACGGGTCGCGTGGGCTCCCTCGCGTGGAACATGTACGTGGTGAGCAGCGGCGCGCGCGACGGCAACATTGTGCACCACGACGTGCGCCAGCGGGACCACGCGGTCGCTACCATACATGCGCATACGCAGGAGGTACCAATTAATTAACCGGCAGATATAGTGTGAAAGCAATTAATGGTGTTCAATATCATTCAGTTGATGTTACGCGAATTGTTTTTCTTTAGAAACTTTATTTAAATAATTATCTAAAGAATTTCTCATTCATTCATTCTCTATTTTAATTACACAGATTTGCGGATTGAAATGGTCCCCTGATGGTAAATGTCTTGCTTCGGGCGGCAACGACAATTTACTCAATATCTGGCCAATCGCACAAGGACAGCATTACTCGCAAACACAGTACCTGTATTCATTCAAGTAAGTATTTTTAGTTGTTTGAAATAATCTTACAAGCCTCATTTTCACTAAGCAATACAAATTTTAAAACTCTTTGATATGCATAACGTCACGTTGATCGACCTTGCTCAGTGAAAATTGAAAATCTCACTTCAAATCTATATATACAAATATAAATAAATAGCTAAATGGGTTGCTAAGCTCAAAACTCGGTAAAGGCTGGACCGATGGATCCCAGGATGGTTTATATTTACCATTTGATCCGGTAGTTAGCGCTGCAATCGGGATCGGGCCCGGACAGGGCAACGTCTGTTGGTCCGCTAGTCAACATTAAAAACGTAAAAAAGATGTCCTCTAATTTTAATCATCCCACCGTATCTAGAGTACATCATGAATACACCCTTACCAATATTGCCCAAATGTTGCATTACTATTGTTTTATCCACTTTCAGCCAGCATTTAGCAGCAGTGAAAGGCCTCGCGTGGTGCCCGTGGAGCGCGGGCATCCTCGCCAGCGGCGGCGGTACGGCCGACAGAACTATACGCATCTGGAACATCAAGACTGGAGCTAATCTTAATACTGTTGATACTAAGTCACAGGTACGATTCTTTTTTTTATTAAATAAATTTTTATTGCGTCCTTACCGACGTGTCTTATCCTATAGGAACCTTGAATATTTTAAGAAAAAACTATCCTATGGCATTCAGCAATTGCATAGTGCAGATGATAGCAGTAATTTTTCACTCGAAATCTTAAAACAACTTCTGAAAAGAATCTTTTAAGAAATCTTATTTATAGTTGTAAAATCACAGCCCCACAAAATCGCCCTATCGTACGTAACCTTTATTCCTCGCCTACGAGTCGAGCATCAACGACAAAATCTCCTGACGCAAAAGAGTCCTAAAAGTTCGGCAATGTCACTGTATTTTTCTTTCAACGTGAGACTTCGTTTTTCCAGGTGTGCTCAATCGCATGGAGCACCCACTACAAGGAGCTGATCTCCGGCCACGGCTACGCTAACAACCAGCTCGTGATCTGGAAGTACCCGGTCATGACGCGTGTGGCCGAGCTCAACGGTCACATGGCGCGAGTGTTGCATCTGGCGCTGTCGCCCGACGGCACCACGGTGCTGTCCGCCGGCGCTGATGAGACGCTGAGGTAGGTTCAACTGACTACTTTTGTAGTGGACTGTATTTGTTGTTTGTTGGGGTCTTGTTGAGGAATGAAAATGGACCTGGCTGCCGCGGGTTCTTCGTTCTTTATCCGGCTCGAAGGACCAGTGACCTATGATTCACTACAACTTTGGTATGATGGTGTAAGTACCCGGTCATGACAACGGTCACATGGCGCGAGTGTTGCATCTGGCGCTGTCGGCCGACGGCACCACGGTGCTGTCCGCCGGCGCTGATGAGACGCTGAGGTAGGTTCAACTGACTCCCCCCCGGTGGGTTCCCGCATTGTCGAGGCGGGGGGGCTCAGTAACCGTGGCTTGGGCACCCACGGTGAAGCGAAGAGGAACCCGAGGAGGGGCCGCTCGTCAGGGCTTTTGCCTATAAGCCGACGACGTAGCGGCCAACATGTAGGTTGCGGTGCTGCCTGGGCAACATCGCAACTGAGGCGGGCCGTGATGTCGTATGGGGTCTCCCAAACCCATACGATATCACGGCTGAAGGTTGGAGGCCGCGGCGGGAGAGGAGTGCCGGTATTGCGGTGCGCCGCTCTCCCTACCTTCCGCGGCCTGGACGGGGTCGCCACCGTCTGATGGCGGACACGGTGGGGCCGCAGGGGAAGAGGAGTGTCGGTATAGCGTTGGCCGCTCTCCCTATCCCCTGCGGCCGAAACATGGTAGGTGGCGGGGCCATTGACCTTGACCCGTCACAAGGGGACCAAGGGTGCCATACACGGGGTCGTCTGGCACCCATGTACTGGTTTGGTCCCTGGGGAGGTCACGGCGCACAGTGTGTTCTGGTGCGCCGGTGATGGGGGGTAATCCCCAGAGGAGGGTCCGGTGACGGACAGCCGCGGCGGGTTCGCGGTGAGTGCTAACGCGTACCCGTGTTCCCGCCATAAGCGGCACAGGAGGACACCGTGGAGTTTTACTGGGTTAGAGTCCCACATAACTGCGCTATCTCCCCGTGGTAGCGCAGTATGCATGAGCATTTCTCCAAGCTAAAAAAAAAAAAAAAAAAAAGTTTCAACTGACTACTTTGGTATGATGTTGTAAGTATGTCGGATGGTGGCCTCAACCGCGAGTTGAGGCCACCATCCGACATTTTGCGTACGGGTGAATATAAATAGATCATTCGATCCACCTCAGATCCTTAAGGAAAGCCAGCCAGAACTTTGCCTTGTATCCAGCGATCACTGGGCGTCTTAGGAGCAGACCTGCCGATCTAATTCCGTAAAAATCTCACCATCAAATCTTAGGTGTAGTGAGCTTCCACCTGATGCTAGAAAAAACATTAAAAAAAAACAATCTTTGTGAGATGTCTACAGAATAGACGAACTCTCTCCAGTTGGACATCGGAGTATGAGAGTAAGGGAAGAGAGACTGTAGCTGTACCTGTATACATGTATTAGTCTATGCTCAGATTTGGCGCCGTGACCGAAAACGACACTAAAAAACAGCCAAGTGCGAATCGGACTCGCGCACATAGGGTTCCGTACCATTATCGCAAAAAAACGGCAAAAAAAAATACACATTTGTTGTATGAGACCCACTTAAATATTTATTTCATTCTGATTTATTATTTACTTTTTATTATTTGTTGCTATACCGGCAACAGAAATACATCTCTAGCTATCGTCTAGCTATCACGGTTCATGAGATACAGCCTGGTGACAGACAAACAGACGGACCGTGGAGTCTTAGTAATAGGGTCCCGTTTTTACCCTTAGGGTACGGAACCCTAAAAAAATCCCCATTATGGATTGGCTGTAACTTGGAGAACCAAGTGTTGAAGTCTTGTGGACCTAACATAAATTCCATATGGGACGCCCTGTAATCTTCAGTGTTGTGGGTCAGTCAATCATAATATTAATTTAAATTGTTTTGTTTTTTATAGGCTGTGGAAATGCTTCATGTTGGACCCATCAAAGAAGAAAGAGCCAACCGATTCGAAGGCAGCTAAATCCTTACTCAATATGAACTCCTTGATAAGATAACTCGAGTTCACGAGTACAAACTGTATTTAATTCAATTGACTGACATTGTGATCTTACAATAAATTAGTTTAAATACAACTATGTTGTAGGTGTTATGTTGACGTTTTTATAAAAAAATTCGTATCCTAGTGATTTTTTTACTATACTTGCATTACTATGCATTGCATGCTTATTAACTTAAAAATATTGAAAAGTATTTTATAATGAACTTATTCTTGATATTTTAACGAATAACACTTTTAATGACTCGCGGTATTGGGAACTGTACTTTTTAATACAAAGTACAATTTCCAATTTGTACTTTGTTAATCGTATTTGGTTTTTGACTAATCAAGAGAAGTTGAGGTCGTAAAATGCGGTTTCGGCTTTTACTACTTATTTTAACTATCGTTCTAGATTCTTTTTTCTTTTCTCTCTACTCTAATTGCCTTTATCTCATTACTTATATACCATTTCATTGCCTCGGCTTCCTTGTTTTAAAGGACTGTACTAAACTACTTATGGTTTAACTATCAGTACTATTTGTAAGACTTTAAGTATGTGTTAAGATGTTTTGTAATGTTTACACGATAAGAAAATAAAGATTTACATTCCCACACATGTGTTTAATTCAATCAGTACCTGAGCTCTAGGGTTTTTTTTTTTTTCAAATGCCTAGCTAGATCGATTTTTCGCCCCCGAAAACCCATATAATGCAAATTTTAACAAAATCGTTAGAGCCGTTTTCGAAAACGTGATTACAAATACAGCTTCGATCAACATTAACAACTAGAAATCGGGTCGGCGCAAAAAATATGTCTTGGTAAATAACAGCTCACTTGAGACGTGAGCTCTTATTCTGTTTAGTTCGCTTGAAACGGCCGGAGTGTCTTACTTTCGCCAAATTAAATGCATGTAGAGTAAGCTTAAAACTAATATAAAATTTTAAACAACAACAAAATAACAGATTTTATACCACCGCTACAAATGTTTGGCCAAGGTTGGCCAATACAAATAGCTACGGGAATTCTTGATAATGCGCGAAGATTCCCTGGAAGACGCGCTACCTCTTTTTTGGTTCGTATTTAATTTGTACGTTCAATAGACATAGTTATACTATGTACAATTTCGTTCACTGCTTTTCAATCCATTCTGCGGCAATGTAAATTGAGCCTTAGGAGTGGATTATTTGAATTTTAATTAAATTTGACTATGAAAACATTGGTAGCAGACTGAAAGATATGTATCATACTAATAGGTACCAAGTAGTCGGTATTGGTGAATATCAAAGTGAACTTTGGGTTTGGTTGAGTTTGGCTCATTACCTGTGGAGTACCTCAAGGTTCAATATTAGGGCCTCTATTATTCCTTATCTACATCAACAATATTAATGAAATTGGACTTAATGGAGTTATTTCACTGTATGCCGATGATACTAGTCTCTTTTACTTCGGCAGTAATATGGAGGAGATTGTTAAGCAAGCTCAGAGTGATCTTAATAGACTATCTATCTGGTTCCAATGTAATCTGCTTACTATAAATGCTAGCAAAACCAAATACATGATATTTAGTGCCAAAAATAAAAAACTTAATACACATTTTGATTTAAATATAAATGGTCAACCATTATTGAAGACAAATACTGAGAAATACTTAGGTCTTACTCTTGATGATAAACTTACAATGAGACCTCACATCGAGAAAGTAAGAAAAAAGATATCATCACTGACTGGTGCACTTAGAGGAATTGTCCGATGTCTCCCACTACAAGTCAGATATATTATTTATAATTCGATGGTTAAACCACATCTCGATTACTTAATCGAAATATGGGGAAGTGCTGCCAAAACTCACCTTAAAAAGCTACAAACATCTCAAAATAAAATTATTAAAGTCTTATTCAATTATGATTATTTAACATCTTCTCGAAAGGTTTTACAAGAAACAAAATTAATGAATATTGATCAAATTTATAAATATAACACCTTCATACTTGTACGCAAGATAATGAATAGAGATATACATACACAAATAACATTTACAAAAAGAATGCAAATTCAAAAGCGTATGACGAGGCAGGCTAACCACATAATTTTAAGAGCACCGAGAACAAACTACGGTAAAAGGACTATCGTATATGAAGGGGCTGAACTCTATAACTCTATACCTAAAGTAATCAAAGAATCGAAATCACTTCCAATTTTTAAAAGGCTATTAAAGCACCACCTGAATATTGTATAAATTAAGTTTTACAGTTTTTTATAACTTCACCTTTTTTATTACCAAGTGAAACCGTCGCTTATTTGAATTATAATGTATCTTATTTTTCCTCATAGGAGTGAATAATTGTATTCTTTTTGAGTGAAATAAATGTCTTAAACCGTATGTATTTATGTAACTATACCTCCAGTTGTTGCACTTTCCGAGAGTCAAAGGACATTGAACGCAAAATGCTGTCGGTAGTTTTGTGCTAGGCTGTCACAGTACATAACATAAAAGGGACGACCCTCGATAAAGCAGTAACCATAATATGTAAACTAGTCTGCAAATACCCAGAGTCTTACAACACAAGGGAAGACATGCAAACAAATTATTCGTTGCGCCACAAAAACAGACTAGATCTACCCTCTTCCCGCATTAAATTGCACTCTTCTAGTCTATACGCTATGTCGATAAAAATATATTATAAATTGCCCTAAAACATAAAACGAATATAATAAAAAGAAAACTTGCGCTTTATACATATACAAGTTGAGCAGAAGAAGAAAGAAAGTGTTTGCTAAAGGGCAGGCACAGGCATATGTGGAAATTATTAGACTGAAAACACTATAGCATTGCATTGTCAAATTTTTAACCTAATCGAAACAAACCACATGATGAACGAGCGCTGGTTGTAATGTAAAGACAGAGGTCTATATAGTCACTCTACTACCCCAGCAAGGCCTAAAGTGCTCACCAAGGTCACAGATAATATAATACTAGCCAAGGTGCATGCAATGAGCCCAAACACGATATAACTCTAAACTGTTGAGGACCTCTCATGCAACTGCCTTCCATTTCCATTCTCAAATCCTCCTCGTTGAGTGATGACAGTCATTACCAGCTAGGTCAACAGTTCTCATCAAGATGAATGAAATGAGTCCAAACACGACATAGCTGCTGTAAATTGTCGACGACCTCTTGGAACTGACCTCCGTCTCCAGCATGAGATCATCTCCAGATCGCTGTTATGGTGTAGTGTTATCAACTACAACAATTGCTTAATTTTAACAGAATCGGTTAACAATTGAAAACATTAAAATTGGAAAATAGGAAAATGGCGGCTTTTGGGCGCCATATTGTGGGGGGCCAATTTTATTTTTTCTTCCAAATCAAAATCAAAATAAAGGGTTTCAATAGGTGATTTCAAAAATATATAATACTTATATATTTAAATGTACCTAATTCGAAAATAAAAATAACTAAAAAGTGTAATAGATCACTAGATAGACAACAGATCTAGTACAAAGCAGTAGGTCAGTAGATAGAAAAATACTCAAGAATAGATAATACTTACGTGTAGTTGGTAATTCAGCAATAACACACAGTTTGGACTTTGAACTATTATTTATTTACCATTTCACACTAAGTTACCATCAACTCCATATAATATATCCACTTAGGTCAACAGTACAATCTTTCAAGCCCGCCCAGACTAGACTGACGAACTGACTCCACGCGCCTCGTGTCCGAACAATCCCCCTCCAATAGACAACTGTCATTAGATGTGACGACATTTGACATTTGAATATTTTCTAGGATAATCAATTTAACAACTTTTAAGTATTATTTGATGTTAAATATAAATAATTTAATTCTTAACAAATAAAAGATGTATTTATCAAAGAAAACCTAACACTCGACCATCCTGACAACGTGTATGACCCCATACACGTATCCGGTGATAACCTAACACTCGGCCTGTTGAGTCAGTTTTCTAAAATCAAATCCACCATCAAACCATTCAATGGCACTTTTGAATGTAAAAAGTTCAAAGTCACAAAAAAAATGATTCTACTGTCCATTCGCAAAAGTAGTTTGCTATGGAGAAGAATGGACAAGAAACTCCACACTTACTCTTTTCTTTAAAATAAAAAACTTCTTTTAATTCATTAATTATATGTGAGTACCTTATGAAGTATGATTCACCTAGAATAAAACGGCTGTTCTATGTATATATAAAAAGTATTTCAAGCAATAACAATTATATTGATTCGTTTGATAAATATGAACATGGTACTCACATATTTACAAAATCTGCATTTTATTCGTCTGTATAGAAACCCGTGACTTATTCGCATATATATCAGTTCGCGACTTGCTCGCATATAGACTTACAAAAATTAGGAAACAAATCTAATCAATTGTAACGTTTAAATTTGGCTACTTCGTTACATTATACGTGAGTAATTTTTAAAGCATGATTCATCTAGAACAACACGGTTGTACCATGCTTAGGTACAAAGCATTAACAGTTAAATTTATCCATTTGATACATAGGAACATGGTACTCATATACTTACAACATCTGCTATTTATTCGCTAGTTTGCAAACTCGCAACTTATTCGCATATAGATAAGCCCGTGACTTATTCGCATATTGCGATTTATTCACCTGTAGGCAAGTCCCGCGACTTATTCTAAAATTTATATGTACTGAGATGTATTCGCCTGTAGGCAAACCCGCGATTTATTCGCATATAGACAAACCTGCGACTTATTCGCATATAGCGATTTATTCGCCTGTGGGTAAGTCCCGCGATTTATTCGCCAGCAGGTAAACCCGCGACTTATTCTCAAATTTACATGTACTGCGATTTATTCGCCTGTAGGCAAACCCGCGACTTATCCGCATATTGCGATTTATTCGCCTGTAGGCAAGTCCTGCGATTTATTCGCCTATAGGTAAGCCCGCGACTTATTCGCAAATTTAATAATACTTCTATTTATACACCTGTAGGCAAACCCGCGACTTATTCGCATATAGATAAGCCCGTGGCTTATTCGCATATTGCGATTTATTCACCTGTAGGCAAGTCCCGCGACTTATTCTAAAATTTATATGTACTGAGATGTATTCGCCTGTAGGCAAACCCGCGATTTATTCGCATATAGACAAACCTGCGACTTATTCGCATATAGCGATTTATTCGCCTGTGGGTAAGTCCCGCGATTTATTCGCCAGCAGGTAAACCCGCGACTTATTCTCAAATTTACATGTACTGCGATTTATTCGCCTGTAGGCAAACCCGCAACTTGTTCTCAAATTTAATAGTACTGCGATTTTATTCGCCCGAGGGCAATTCTTGCTATTTATTCGCCTATAGGCAATCCCCGCGACTTAATCACAGACATAAAAAAATTGGCAAACATACCAAATCATTTCCAACAACATTTAATTTTTACAATTTCGACCGCACTCTACTACTCTTCAAGCAAGACCTCATTCAGTATAAAGGTTAATATCACAATTCATTCTAATTCCATATATGACCTCTACGGCGTTCTGCCAGCGGAGTATTAGTATTAAACCCTCCAAAGACACTAATACCGAATAGTGATTTAAACATTGCACTTTTAGTGTTAAATGACTATCATCAAAACAAAACATATTGAGCTAAAATAGTGCTACAAATATTACCCATGACATACAGGGATTGACTAAAGTCCATCTACTAAAAGAAACTATTATCGAAGGCTATGATTACACGTATTTCATAGGAAAACCAAAAATATCCCCTTAGTAAAGACAAAAGACAAGTAAAACATTTCAACTTTCATCGAAATATCAGAAAGAGTGTGTTCCACAAATAGTTCTAGAAAACCTGCCCTTTGTAATTATGCAGGCTTATGGAACCTTGGAAACCTCGTCGCTAATTACATTTTTATAAAAACTTGGAAATACTCATTACTTTACGAGTACCTTCATAATAGTACATTGTGATACAAGGGTGGAAAGTAGGCTATTGCAAACGAGCTTTCACTAACAAGCCCGAGCCTAAGGCAAGGGTTTACAACGACACGAGTCCGCAACAACCCACACACCCGTGCATCACACGACGTTTTTCAATACAGTTGTGGGAAATAGTAAAAAAACAATCAAAGAATTACATTTGTTTTTTCATAAAATAAAATTATCGTAAGTCGCCATATATCTTTCTCGAGATTTTGGGGGTATAATTTCATCTTGCGCTATTTCGCCTCATAAAATATCGCGTGGAGTTAATTCGATTTCATCACTTTTACTTGAACTCATATAAACAAAATAAAATAATCAATTTATCAAACAAAAATTAAAATTTTTAGAAATGGCATTTGTTTGCAACTGGATATATATTTTTTTTTTTACAAAGAAAACGGCCTATGCAACCTATTCGTCTTTTGAAAAACAAAAGCCTAAACAACCATTTAATAGACTTTTGGGAATTCAATGCTAAGACGTATGGACTCACTCATTTTTCCTCGTATAAAATCTATCCCAATTTATTCTATGTATGAAAACTCCCAGCTACTAATCTTTTTTAAATTGACTTATACATTTAAAACTCAACTGCGAAAATAATTATCGAGCTCATAAAAAAAAGTTTCGACCGCGTAACAGAATTAATTTGCGTGCCTATGCAAAAGATTTAATTTTAGAATCGTAATTATAGCCTCTGAAAGTACGCAATGTGTAACAACTGTTTTGAAAAATAAATTACCTCTATGGGTGATTTCAATGCACAGATCGGGGTATCGGTAAGAAACATTAGCATTTAGTTGCTGGAAAATATGGTTATGGAACCACCAGAACTCGTGGAGTGAAACTCATTCAATACGCATACGAGTAAAACCTCAAAATCATAAACAAGATGCTCATGTTAACACTTAATCGACCTCTCCAAAATAAACATACGAAAACAGAACCCACAATTACTTTCAAAGTACGAAGTATCGTCGTCAGTTTCGTTTGGATAAGACCACATAATGCAGAGTGCTACAATCCAACAGAATACCATGATAAGAAGCATGCGCACTTTTTTGACACGCCATTAACAATGAAATCGTTGAACGAGCAAGAAGTTACAAAAGGTCCTAAAAATAATCTACCAGGACTTATAGCGTCACGTGAAAAGTATGACACAAAAACCTAATGCATATTACCATAAAAATCGTGCACTCTATACTGGAATGTTTAAAAGTTACTAAAAGAATAATATAGAATTTATCAGAAAAACCGCACAGTTAATGGAAGAAACCAATGACAAAATAAGCCAAAACTGAACAAAAACGATAAAGAAATGTTCACAAAATACCAACACAGAAATAAAGAGGTGCTCCCTATAGAACAACCACATATAGCGTACAAATATATCTATAAAAAATACAAAAATGTATGAGATTGTCAAGTGCTATCGTAGTATCACAAAATTGATCCCCACACTTTAGTATCATCACCGCTGACATCGAATGACCCTCTGTATAGCACCTGTCAAAAAATGTATCCATCTCTAATACACTACCAAAACTGAATGAAGATCATAAATATAGCTACGGTTTATTATGCCAAACTATATAACCAACCAGATGCATTACAACAAACTGGTATGATTAAACAAAGCGGGGAATAAATACTCCCCTGTACCTGTAACCCTACAACAATCAATGAAAATGAAACCAGAGAAAATCTATCAGATAAATCAGGCAGGTACATAAACAATTGTAGGAGAATGGGCTGGAATCCAATTATGGAAATTTGGCCAAAATCTCATCAGCCACACGATATATGCAACCGATCATGAAAAACACTTGCTTCTTACAAGGCCCGTTCTCGTTCAGAGTTATTGACCTAAACGGGTAACTTATATCGAGCAGCGACGTTAAGGATTGGCATCCAATAGCTACGACTATACACTGCCGAAAAGGGCCTCTCAAGAAGAATCTTTACCACAAAACCAATATTGCCAATTAAAAGTCGGTCCAGCGTTAGTGACCCAAACAGGCGACTCATTAGACATCAAAGCCAAGACTTGTGCTCGATGTCCAACTGCCATAAGATATAAAACAGAAAAAACTTTTCAAAAGAACTCAATATTAAACTGCCTTTTGCTAATTCAAAAATATTCATATTCAATTACCTAAATAGGCAAGCAATTGGGCACCAAAATTACTACCTTTTCTTTTGGTACCTAACAGCCACAAGACAAACGCCACCGAAAAAAATCAACTCAAGAACCCTTGCTACAAGACAACTATTGTCAATAGTTAGTCCGTTTAGAGTTCACGACCCCAATAGGAAAACCAGTCGAACACCGAACTCGAAAAGTTTTTAATTAAGGGTACATTCACAGAAACACGGCTAGCGAGTACGTCCAAACCCCAAAAAAAAAAAAATGCCAAGTAAGTCAATTGACGACATACCA
This sequence comes from Anorthoa munda, assembly GCA_945859665.1. Lineage (NCBI taxonomy): Eukaryota > Metazoa > Arthropoda > Insecta > Lepidoptera > Noctuidae > Anorthoa > Anorthoa munda. Next base: position 11,567,138 of record OX243911.1, on the reverse strand, counting down.
GAATTTAAATGATATCTACTTAATGGATCACATTTAGAACTCTATAGCTCCTCACGTGTCAACTATCCAGAGAAGTCGTTATAATAAGGAATATTCAAACTGAAAAGATTCATCAGACACATATCCCAGCGCTACTGGGGCGAAGGACAGGCTTAACGTTTGGTCTAGTCGAGCAGACTCTTAAAACATTGTTCCTAAATCGGCATGTAAGAAGCCAATATTTCAAAGTGAATGCTTATAGATTTATAAAACAATTATTGAAATGCACAGTACTAATGAAAGTAATTAGTTGACAAAATACCGGAATTCAAATGACTCACATTTAAAGCTCTCTAGCTCCTAAAGTACCCATATTCCATGAAATATTCCCCCTGAAGAGATCCATCTAACGACACATCATATCGCTACTGGGATGCGACAAAATTGCCTATTGCCCTTTGCAAGGACTGTACTATTAAGACCCATCATGCTTCTATGGAGCAAAATATTCGAAGAAAAAGTTGTGCCGAAATCAGTAATCATCCTGTTGTACGAAAGGTAATCCAGTGGATATTGGGCATTATCAATAAAGAAGCCATATCAGCAAAATCCCAGCAAAAATTAACTAACTATTACTAACTGACTAAATAATCACCACATGTTATCCACTAGGTAAATGACATCCCTCTCAAGTTTGTAGAGAAGTATACCCATCTAAGCAAATGGTTCTCCCTCAGCAAAGCCAAAAATATGGAATAAGTCTATAGAAAATTTGAGTAGTAGAGTCGGTAAAAGATTAACGATCACTTAGCTATGTACATCCAGGCTGCTGCTGTAATAGCTTCTTGTTGTGATGTCCTGGACTGCTGCGCCTTGGGCTGTGACGTCCTGGACTGATATGCCTTGGGCATCGACGTCCTGAACTGCGTCACCTTGGGCTGTGGCGTCCTGGACTGGTGCGCCTTGGGCTGGCGCCTCAAGAGGCATGATGTACATAAAACAAATAGAAATGGTTTAAGAATAACTAAAGTACACAAAATATATTTGAAAATGTATGCAGGGTATTTTGAAAATATCTCTGAAACGGTGCGTCTGAGCTAAAAAATAACCAAATTTTCACAACCCTTTAAGAAACCCCGCTTAAGGGACAAGATACTTAGTCACAATTTTTTTTTGTTTTTTTTGTTCTACCCTCATATTTTTAAAATACATTAAATATAGTTTTAATAAGACATTTAAAACTAATTTAATAAAATCGTAATCAAAAGCACTTGATTTCGTAATAGGCGTGTACTTCCCGCTTCTGAAATGTAATAGATCACTAGATAGACAACAGATCTAGTACAAAGCAGTAGGTCAGTAGGATAGAAAAATACTCAAGAATAGATAATACTTACGTGTAGTTGGTAATTCAGCAATAACACACAGTTTGGACTTTGAACTATTATTTATTTACCATTTCACACTAAGTTACCATCAACTCCATATAATATATCCACTTAGGTCAACAGTACAATCTTTCAAGCCCGCCCAGACTAGACTGACGAACTGACTCCACGCGCCTCGTGTCCGAACAATCCCCCTCCAATAGACAACTGTCATTAGATGTGACGACATTTGACATTTGAATATTTTCTAGGATAATCAATTTAACAACTTTTAAGTACTATTTGATGTTAAATATAAATAATTTAATTCTTAACAAATAAAAGATGTATTTATCAAAGAAAACCTAACAAAAGTTATAAATAAAAAATCTAATTAAAAAAATCAAAATACCCGACTGCTTAAAAAGCGAACTAAAAAGACGTAAACAAGAAGAAAATCATGCTGTGCAGTCGGAGGATACATCTGGTTTTGGTCAGCCAGCTCGCGAATATGTGTTTACGTCTTTTTACTTCGCTTTTTAAGCAGTCGGGTATTTTGATTTTTTTAATTAGATCGTTTATTTTACTACCGGGTGGATTTTATTTTTCAAATTTTTATGAGACCAACTTCGAAATACACTTATTCCAATAAAAAAAGATTTTTTGAAATCCGACCACTCTTATAAAAAGATTTGCGTAATCATCAATGTATTAAGGGTACACTAGTCGACGGCACGAACTATTTTGTGCACGGGGTTAAAATGCATGCTATATCAAACGACAACACGTGCGGAACAGATAGATGCTGTTATGAGCAGTAAGAAGCTAGTTCGCGTACGAATACACACTTTTGCAAATTTGTAGCGAAATGGATGATGATTTAGAACGAAAACGAGCACGCGAAATTTTATAAACAGACCTTTGGGAGTCTGGATATCATGAAAAAACGACTGAATGTATCTGTTCAAAATAAAATTATTTACATTGTTGAACTACTAATCTATCCCTGTATGAAGGCCGTTTTTCAATTTTCCTTCTTCTTATGGTACTTATTTGCGCCCAAAAATGCGTTAAAATTAGTGTTGAAATATGGTGTTAGTAGTGTTAAATATTTTTTTTACTTTTTTGCTTCCATACAGGGCTAACTACTAACTAATTGATTATTGAATATTTTATTACTTTGAACGTACATCGTCAAACAGTGGAGTAAAAGCCAGACTACGTTTGTATGAAAGAATTTTCGACTGGTGTACCCTTAAAAAAAAAGTTTCCGACGATTTGAGAAACGCCTCCTTTTTTTGAGCTTGTAAAAAGGGATATTAGGTAAAATAAAACGATTTGTTCATGGTAGTGTAAAAATGTTTTATTATCTAATTTATAAACATTGCAACAATGTGGAATGTAAAAGAATGCGCAAAATCAAAATAAAAAGAGTAAAATATAAAAGAAGTGCAATAAAAACGTGCTTAAATAATAAAATATAAAATATGCTTTAGTAAAATGTGATGTTTTACGAAATTGTTTACAACTTAAGGTGGAAGCAATGGTGACTAGAACTAAAAAAATAAAATTTTGAAGAACACAAAATGCTCTGAACCAGCTACGCACTACTTATATTTCAAGTACAACCAAATTAATACTGATTAATATAGCGTCAGTTCACAACACATTAGAGATCGAATTATCTCGACTTGAAGATAATGTATGACACGAAGGCTTGAACATACTTTTTGAGATTTCATTTTCTCTTGGACTAAACTAAGGAATGAAAAATTTAACGATTACTTCTTATATATTTCATGAAGCCTCTTAACAGACGACAGACTTATACAGAGATGTGCGTTTTTGTAAACTTTGCGCGTCATAATATCTTTTCTATACGATTCGACTTATTAGATTTGTTCACGACTTTTATGTATGAAAGAGGCCTTTGCTCTTTGCATTATAACCACAGATATAAATCTAACTAGATGACGCGATTGTATGTACTTCGCGTGTCATTAAACGGAGTAATATTACGATCAATGATCGTAATTTGAGCTTTTCATTTAGCATTATCGGCACCGGAAATACCGAAATCTAGAAAAAATCCTAATTAGCTAATGATATTGAGCTGTAAAAACTGTATATAAAAAATTGGCCGAGGCATTGGAAATGTTTTCTTTCGTTGGTAAGTAAATTTGTTTTTAAATTGTGTGTGAAAAAGTGGCACGCTTGGTTTTCATACAGATGGAGGGGCTTGCGTTATCTAGTTAGATTTATATCTTTGATTAGAACAGTAACAGTTTTATATTAATAGTGTCTAGTATACGGGAGGCCACGCCATTAGTGGGGCATTAATAAAAAGGTTAATAAAAAATAGTTGCACATGTTGAGAGAGAGAGGCTTTAGCCCAGCAGTGGGACATAACTGGCTAATTAGATAGACGAATAGATAGTTGTTTGAAGTGTTGTCTGTCGTCTGTTTTAGCCTTTATAAACTTGAAGAAATGCATAATTTACTATAGTTGCCGGCACGTAACTTCCCAAGAGTCGTTAGATGCGCACAAGGCGTATTTTAGGTCTCTTTGGTTACCCGCGCGGGACGCGGGGGACGTTTAGCACGGTTCCGACTGCGCGATTGGTTGGTCAGTTGACACAAGGATCGACTGACCAATCGCGTCGCGTCCACGTTCTGTTCGCTCTATATGGTGGTTGGTCAGTATCCCACTACGCCAAAACCGCCCCAATTTACATGCCGGGAACTGTACTACCGTTCCCAAAAATAATAGTGAGTAGCCAGGTTCAAATAAATGCATGAAAGGAACTAAAGAAGCCGTTATTACAACCTATATCTATCGAACAACCGGTTCGCTTACTGAACTAAATTCATTGTACTTGACATTCAACACTCATTCACTGATTTATTATATAGATTTGATTCGATTTGTTTCTATCGACATCCTAGCTGCTACTATCGATTCTAAGATTGTGTAAAGGTTTGCTGCCAATTTGTATTATCATTAGATACCATCGAACACTTGATTTCATAATTTATGTAGTACATTTTTTGAGTAACGATTATTTATTTCCATAAAATGGAATTAAGTATATAAAATTGCAACCTTTATCGATATTTATGTATCGAGTTTTAAAATAGACATTCTATTCTATATTAAAATGGGGTTTTCACACAAGTCTATTGTCTAATTATTATTATTAGGCGAGGGGCATCGCTCTTTACAAGTCATCTCACTAACAAAACAGCATTCATTGCCAACATCTCATTCTCATAATTTAGAAAAACACGCTCATAATAATTTAACGAGAACACATTTCTAGTCGGATTCACAATTTTCCATTAAAAAATAACTGTTAACAATCGTCTTCACATTTTCCAAATGTTCAACACATTTCTCTAAGCTCTTGAGATTATTATCAATTTAAGTATACATTGTAAGTACACTTAAGCTATACTTATATATCTAGCTAAATGGCTCATTTATTGTGCTTACACAAAATAAAGGATTAATTAACAATGTTTAAAAAAATATTGGAGTAACTGAGATTCCTCTTCATTATGACTAATTATTATGTTAGGGTCGATTAAGTACTAACAATTACGAATCTAGGCCTAATATCTAACAAGAATTATTAACAAACGACGGTCAGACGTGACAAAAAAATATTAAAAAAAAAACGCTTTGAAAATGGGTCCATTACACATACAATTATTCGGGAATAGGGTAGTTTACTGAAAATTTAATTTTTGTCCGTCAGGTAGATTAATAAATAATATTGGAGACGTATTTTTTCTTAGTGACGACGATATAATACGTTGAAATATCGTGTAACGTCACGCCGCTAGTACACTATACTGCCTTAGTGACGTCACAAGCCCCCACTCCTGAATTTGGATGCGCTTTAACTTTATATTTTTTTATTGCTTTTTGTCCAATATTATTTGATAATCTCACTGACGGACTAAATAGAATTATCATTTTTCTACCCAGGAAACATCCCTATTGTAACGTTATTTATTACGTATACTGCATTAATTAGACACCCTCCTAAGGTAATATTATAAGGAGCACCCAATTAATGCAGGTCTTAACATTAAGTACCTACAGTTACTGTAAAACAAACCTATACACTTAAAAATACATTGTAACGGGTTGAGGCAATCTATAAAAATATTCGTGATGCCATATACAAAGGCGGACTAAGAAAAATCATATGACGGATGCGCGGCTGTGGGTGTCGTGCGGGGTACTGACTGCCGACATAGCAACAGTGCTGGATATAGGCTCAGCCCCGCGCACCAACTGTTCGTGACTACTGGTTAAGGCACCTCCATATCGAAAACTCCTTCGAAGACTCGATCGGATACTCTTTGCTGAATCGCTTTTACGAACGAATGATCTACGGAGGTAATCTCTTGTCAGAGATAAAGAATTCCTTGATGTGGAAGATCTTGGTCGGGTAGTTCTAGAGTCGGTTTCATCTGTGATGGTTATAGAGGGTGTGGTGAAAACGCCGCTGTATTCTGGAGGTTGTGACTCGAGGGAAACAAGGGTGTCTCGTTCTACTGTTTCGCTGACTGAGATTGGGAGCTGTGTTGTGTCGTCGGCCGGCGATTGCTCTGGACGCGTTGTTGTGATTCTGTAATGTAAAGATTAAAAATAAAATAATAAAATTGAAATTATTTATTTTGAAGCACATTGATATGTAAATATAAAATACCGAAGATACACACTGAGTCTCAAAACTGTCCACATAAAATGACCGCAACATTTTAAATTTGTGCGCTCATTTCAAATAGTCTGGCGTCGCTCGCGATACTGCACGTTCATTAAAAATGCCGAAGTTTTCGGTGAGTAATTGTAAAAATATTATATCAAGAACGTTAAAAAAGTATGGGATATCGTAGTTTCGGTAATTAAAAGAGTTTATTGATGCGTTTTTGTTGTTTTTATGACTTATAAAGAAAGCAATACGTGATTTTGATTTAATTTGTCTCAAAAGTTCACTCAACGGTCCAGTATAATACGTAGTAGAAGTATAATACAGCCAATTTCAATGGCTGCTTTGTCAGTGTAAGAACGATGCATTACAGCCTCCTTTCACGTAATACAAATGACCTACATAATCTTATTCAATGAAGTCGATTTTTTTACTGTTTTTTTTATTAATAAATTTATTCACTTTTGAACTTTATTTGTATTAAGTTTTTTAAACACAACGCAATTTAATAAACTATTTAAAAAATTTCGTCTCCACCTTGTCCTACCGGCTAACTTCGGTCGTAATTTTTTTTGTACATTATTTCTTTGTAAAATCAACTTTAAACAATCCGAGTAAGGTTGAATTTGCACAAATATATGTTTATAGCATAACAATGCCATGCCCACGTATAATTGGTGAGTGTTTGGTGACAGTTTCAAGTGCTACTTTTATTCGAGACTGTGCATCTTGGGTTTCTTAATATATCAATGTTGACGGTGAACTAGTCAATCTACACAGCAGATAGTCAGAACTCCATCGCGAGTTCAGTAGTGGGTACAAACTAATTTGCAAAACCCAAGAACTTGCTTATTTATTCTAGTAAAGATTGTCTCGTATAGCTAGAACTGCCTGGTTGGTCTAGTGTCGCAAGCCTGCAGAGCAAGACGTCCTGGGTTAGGGGGTTCTGTCTTAAATATACAGCAATACCTTCTTTGCGTCCTGAAGTTCCTCCGTTCAGTAGCCGTGCCCACATAGCGGTGGAGTATGACGGTTGTGGCGTGTACTTGACCCAGAAGCTCGTTGGGGACTCCCATATAATACTCACAACGGATCTCAATTAGCTGCAAGACCCTGCGCAGTAGCTATTTTTTGTCAATGTTGAAGGTGAAGATAGTATTGTATAACTGTCTCTTTCACTCGCTTAAGTTTGATGCATCGTCCTATCTCGCTTACTCTATGCAGTTTACGCGATGACAAACTGTTTGTTACGCTATGGTTGACCGCGCCAACTTCAGATACACAAAGATCCGCTGTGACTATTATACGTGGCTACGTGTGTAGTGGCTACTGAAGAACATATATTGACATACCTTCTAAGCGTCCTGAAGCTTCTCCGTATAGTGTTCAGCAGCCGCGCCCCCGTAGCTGTGGAGTATGACGGTGGCGGCGTGTACTTGGGCGGCGGGTCGGGCGGCGCGGGCGCAGGGGCGGCGGGGGCCGGCAAGCGACCCAGGGGCTCGTTCTGGACTCCCATACGGGGGCGGTAGAGGTTTTGAATTCGCTGGAAGCATGGAATTGTTGGTATATAGTAACGTGTTAGATATTACAATAACAGACATAGGGCTAACATATATGTAGATTCGACTAAGGCTTGATTCTTTAATAGAAAGATAATTTAAAAAAAACTAATATAAAAATTGTCAAACTGCCATTTTTATTTTTCAGATAAAAAGTTATATGATGTTTTAAAAATCAGCCCTAATAAAAATATAAAAACGATCTTACATCTATTCAAGAATCTTATGGCACGTGGCTAACTCAGAACTTATGCCGCCATCTTGTTTTTCAATACAATTTAGGGGAGGAAAAAAAAAACAATGTTTAAAATTACCGCCTCCCCTTACTATGACATTCAAACACCAACAGATCCTTTTAGCATTGTATATGACTAACCCTCAGTTTCCCACTTTAAAATTATCGCAGAAATAATGTGACAAATTGTCAATCACACACTATCTGCTGTGATTGGTTGAATGAATTTTCAACTGAATATTTTGAATAACTCTAAAGGAGTTAAAGTTTCCGATTTCGGTTAGAATATTATTTTCTATTTTACCCTCTGAAAATCCAATGTTAAACCAGGCATCGTTGAAGTCCGTAATTGCCTGCTTGTTAGTACAGCGAAATGCAATCAAAAACTTTCCAAATCACTCCCTTTTTATGTACTAGAACCCTCAGTTTGTATTTATATTGTTCATGTCTACTGCATTTTAAATACAACACGTAATTTTAACACACGAACACTCATGGTCACATCTAGATCAAAATAAGTCCAAAACTAGAATCTAACTACAATTTTCCAACTCTAGAACCAATCTAAAGCAAATTCTCTAATTTACTCACAAAATTATCAAATACCGTACTCTGTTATCTATTACCGAACTAAGACTAAATCAAATATTCTTCGCGACCTTGTATGTGTTCAGATTTCGTATTGCTATGTCATAGTCGTGAAATCGAACGATTTGATAGTGACATAATCAAATCACGAATATACTAAGTACTTTGTTAGAATGACAACTATTTTAATTTTAATAAGCGTTTTGCCGCGACTTCGCTCGCGTGGTCTATAGCGACTATAGTATTGGACTGGACATTTTCCCAGGATATAAAATAGTTAACGGCCCAAAGTGATAGTGTGGCTCTCAGTGTAATCGAATTAGTATGACGTATTTCCAGGGCTTACCCTTTATAAACATAATAATCTATCTATCTATTATTATTATAAGTTTAGAGTTAACATTGCGTGAAGATTTAATATAAGAAAGTCGTCAATTAATTATTATAAGAGACTTTACTGCACATATGATGTCATATTATTATTTAGATGTCATATTATTAGTCACATTGCAGGGAAAAGGCCTCTTATAATTTTCCATTTCACGAGATTTGATTTTATATTTATTACATAATAAATAATCCGTTTCTGATTCAGGGCTATCATGAAAATAACATTTTTATATCGTCAAGTTAGTTTATCCATTTGTTTTTTTTTTTTTTTTTTTTTTTATAATCTATAGGCTCGCGTTTGACCACTATCTCGCCTGATGTTAAGCGATGATGCGGTCTACGGTGAAGCACGCTTACCTAGAAGAAACCTATTCACTCTTGACTTAAAGACCCCAAGGTTGTAGCTATCAGGGAACAAAGACTCCGGAAGGGAGTTCCACTCCTTAGCTGTGCGTACAATGAAAGTATTAGCAAAACGCTTTGTGCGTATGGGAGGGATGTCCACCATGTACCGATGGCGCATGGCCGTACGTCTTGTAGTCCGATGATGGAAAGGGCTAGGTGGAATCAAATTGTGCAGTTCCGTCGCACACTCCCCGAAATGTAACCGATAAAAAACCGACAGGCTGGCAACTCGGCGTCGATGTTCGAGGCTCTGGAGCTTTGAGGCGACCAGTGCATCGTTGCCAATAAGCCTTTTGGCCCGTCTGTCAATCGACTCAAGTGCATCAAGCTGGTATTTGGCTGATCCATCCCAAAGGTGAGAGCAGTACTCCATGCAAGACCGAACTTGCGCTCTATACAAGTTGAGCAGCTGTGCAGCCGTGAAGTACCGTCTCACCTTTGCAAGAATCCCCAACTTTTTTGCAGCTAACTGAGCTTTCGCCTCAATGAATGGACCGAAGTTGAGGGTCGATGTCAAAGTAACCCCGAGAAGTTCGAGATGGTCCGTCAACGGCACGGTTACACCACGGAAAGATGGAGCCGGGTGGAATCGGCTTTTTTTAGCGGAAAAAAGACACGCCTGGGTCTTAGCAGCATTGAAACTGACCAGATTGGCATCACCCCATTCGGAGACCGCCTTCAAGGACAGATTCAAGCGTTCAACCATGGCCTCCCGGAGAGACCGAATCTGAGGCCCAGTAGCCCGTGCGCTAGACACGTATCTCTCAGCAACAGTGCTGTCGTCTGCGTACCCAAAGGTTCCGGGTTTTAGCAGATCATTAATGTGCAGCAAGAATAATGTTGCCGAGAGCACTGACCCCTGAGGGACTCCGGCGTTGATATCTAACTGACCGGACGAGCAGCCGTCGATAACCACTCGGATGGATCGATCCCTCAGGAAGTCCGCAATCCAATCACACAGACCACTGGGCAGACCGAAGGAAGGAAGTTTACCAATGAGGCTTTCGTGCCAGACCCTGTCGAAAGCCTTCGAGATGTCGAGGGAGACGGCTAGCGCTTCCCCGTGTCTCTCGATGGCCTCACTCCAGATGTGAATGGCATACGCTAGAAGATCCCCAGTGGACCGATTTCGGCGGAAGCCGTATTGTCGGTCACTGAGGATGTCGTTCGCTTCTAGGTATGCCAGGAGCTTACCGTTGAGCACACGTTCCATACTCTTACAGAGGATGGACGTTACAGATATGGGTCTGTAGTTGGCCGGGTCAGCTCGACTGCCCTTCTTGGGCACGGGCTGTACGTTGGCTTGCTTCCAAGCCTTCGGCACTTTTCCAGTCTCTATGGAAAGGCGATACAGGCGTGTCAAGATCGGAGACAATTCAGGCGCACAGGTTTTAAGTACAATTGCTGGTATCCCATCAGGGCCACTCGCTTTGTTCACATCAAGGCTACGCAGCACCCTACGGACGTCCTTTTGATGGATGCGGATGTCCGACATTTTCGTCACACATCCATCAGGAAAAGGAGGAGGCTGCGCGCCATCAGAATTCAGATGCGAAGATTCCGCAAAAAGGGAAGCAAACAAGTTTGCCTTCTCCTCAGCGGAGTGGGCTAATGACCCGTCAGGTTTCAGCAGTGGTGGTAGTGAGGGGCGACAGAAATTTGATTCGACCGATTTAGCCAGGGACCAAAACGCTTTGCTACCCGCTGGGTATGAAGCAAGTTTGTTCCCGATTCTGCTAATGTGGTCAAACCGTGCTCTTCGCATCACCTTTTTGCAGGACTTGGCAGCTGTGTTAAAGGCTCTCTTCTTCTGACACACGTCATTTGCTTTGCGCGTTCGAGCGTCAACCCATGCCTGGTAGGCCTTGTGTTTAACCGCGTTGGCGTGGTTACACTCGGCTCCAAACCATGGTCGGTCGACGTTAGACATTGCTACGTCAGAGAATGGAATATAGTACTCCATCCCCCGACGCAACACATCAGTCACAGCGTCAGCGCATGCCGATGGATCGTCCGAAGAGAAGCAAGTGGGCTGCCAAGGATAGCATGCGAAAAAAGATCGCATCCCATCCCAATCTGCTGACTTGTACCGCCATACCCGCCGGGTGCCTCTTGGGCTGGGATCGGGCGGGGAGTAGACGGATACAGACTTCACCAGACAGTGGTCGGAACTACCTAAAGGTGAAGATATCGACATTGAGTATCTGTCTGGATCTGTTGTCAGCAGAAGGTCCAAGCAATTGGCTGTGTGCGAATCAACATCTGGCACCCTCGTTGCCCCTTGGACCAGCTGGGTGAGATTTAGCGCTAGCGCAAGCTTGCGCATCTCTCGACCAGCATGGTCAGTGCACTGGTATGGGAAGAGCCACTCCTGGTGGTGGGCATTAAAGTCCCCCAGTAGCACTAATTGGGCGGAAGGATACCGCTGCTGTGCCGCATCAGCCGCCTCACTGAGGTACTCTATGAGCCTGGTCGTCTCCTGATCACCGCTGTGCGAGCGGTAGACACAGGCGTAGATAATCTTATCCAGCCCTGTGTCCACCAGAGCCCACAGCACGGAGAACCTGGAGTCTTCAAGGTTACGGAGACGCCGATAGCAAGTGTCGTCACGGGCATACATGCATACACCCGCACGTGGTTTGAAATTGTGCTCCAGGGTAAAGCCTGGGTAGGATAAGTACGACACGTCAGACGGACTTCCTATCTGCGTCTCCGTAAGGAAAAACAGTGCTGGCTTTTCAGTCTCCAGATGATGGTGGACTGAGGTGAGATTGGAGTGCAGACCTCTAATATTAGTGAGGTGCACTTTGTGAGGGAGGGGGTGCAGCCGCTGTTTTACTCCAGTTTTCTTTTTGCTTCTTGCCATTTTTATTTAAGAGTGAAAGGTGAGGAGAAGGAAGTGAGATGAGGTTTCACGCTACTAACCTACAGACACACACTGAAAGGACGCCATCATTGGGGCACTAGTCCGGAGACTGCGGGGACGCCCGAGCCCCCCCGGAGATGTCCATCGGGCCCTCCCAACTGGTCGCCAACCAGCACGATGGTGCATTCCGGGATTTTTCGACAGTTGGCGGGGCAGCCTTTCGTGTGTGGCTGGCACACTACTTGGGCCCCCAACTACCTGCGGTCGGCCAGCGGCGCACCGTGCCTCGGATCCCGCTACCCTCCGCAACTAATCTCCCGATACGCCCAAAACAGTGCGAGTCAGGCTGGTCAGCATGCAGTGGAACAACTATCTCGACCCAACTCCTCTAGTGGCTACACCGAGCATCGTACCGGAACACGGCTAGGCCGCTTGGCGGTACGTCTTTGCCCGGTGGGTGGTCACAAGCCTTCGGCCGAAGCCTACCACCAGTAGTGTCACCTGATTAGCACCACCCGGGGACCACGTGTAGGGTAACAGTAATAAGGGTAACTCTCCTACGGACGCGGGTGACTCAGCCCCCAAAAATTTGTATGTTTCTGAACGAAAAAAGCTTATCTACTGACTTAAACGTGATACCATTTCATCATAAAAATAAGATGTTACAAAACGTTATCTCTACTTGATAAATATGTATTAATTGATTAATATTAATAACCAAAGATGATTGGCAAATTGTGGGTATACCTATTATAGCTACGTGGACTTCTGTTTAAACAATATTAATTTAAAAAAAAGAATTGTAAAAAAATACTACCGACTTCCTTTTTCACTTTTTAGTTGTACCTACCTAATAGGCAAGTAGTTAAGTAAGGTACCTATAATTCCAGAATAGATTACCGGAATATTATGAAACTGAACATAACCGGTGAAATGAGAGTGTACCAAGGTGAACTGTACACATCTGCTTACCCCTTTAGAGCGTACTGGCGTGATGTTATGTTATGAAATGGTATAAACAATATATAGACATGCGATTGCAGCAATCCCGAGAGATTTGCCGTCATTTATTGAAGAGTTCTGTTGTATATCTCCGAAGTTCTTCATCAGATCTTCAAAAAATAAAAATGGGGCCAATTTCGGCACATACTCTATCAAACAAAAAAAATATTTCAAAATCGGTCCACAATTGACGGAGATATCGGAGAAAAAAAAAAATGTCGAACATAGAACTTCCTCCTTTTTGGTAAGTCGGTTAAAAATGGCGTATTACCAGCTTACTCCGTAGTTACTCTTGAACTAGTTAATCCCGGAATAACTAAGGATTAACATAGGTTTAGCAATGTTATTAATAAACATGGGATAACCGCGGACTTTCTTACTCTTGGATTTACGCGTAAGCTATGGCAATATATACATATTACTAATCACACTAATATTATCAAGGCGAAAGTTTGTGAGTGTATGTGTGTATGTTTGTTACTTCTTCAAGCTCAAACGGCGGGACGGATCTGGATGAAATTTGACACAGAGATCGATTGTAGCATATAGGATACTTTTTATCCCGGAAATGTGTTCCCTCGGGTATATTTTCAACTTTCACGCGGCTTCGCCCGCTGGCAGAAGCTAGTAATATAATAATTACGAAAGTATGGATGGATGGATAGATCTGGATGAAATTTGGCACAGGGATAGATTATAGTCTGGAATAACATATACACACATACGCTTTACTTTTCATCCCGGAATAATGTTTCGTTGGGATAAGAAAACACTTATCACGCGCTAGTACATACATAAACTCACGCTATTTTCTTATGGGGTATACAGAGGTGATGTAATGTTAATAAGGGTCGGTTTCTGAATTGAGATCATTTGCAGTTAAGAATCTGTCAAACCCTACATTAATGCCAAAGTCTAACAGGATTTCAGGTTTCTTTTTAGTTTCGTTTCAATGTTACATTTAATCATACTGTTTGGGACTAGTTTATTACAGCGTCTGCGTTACTCAGGTCATCTAGGATGCAGGTAAACCGACATTTGGGGCACTTCAGGCAATGGGACTTAGTCTGAACACCACCCTAATTACGAGTAGATAACCTAAAAATATTGGACACAGCCAATCTCATCTGCCACTTAAACTAAAAATTACGACGATACAGTGCGTTGAAAAATTTTGTGAAGTCACGCCGTGCTACACTTTATACTGACACTAGCTGTTCCCCGCGGCTTCGCTCCCGTGGAGCACCCCACAGGACCCGTTTTCGGGATAAAAAAAAAGTTAATTAAAAATATAAAAAACCCGACTGCTTCAAAAGCGAACTAAAAAGACGTAAACAAGGAGAAAATCATGCTGTGCAGCCGGAGGATACATATTCGCGAGCTGGCTGACCAAAACCACTCGGTGGGCAAAGTGACACTCGCGGGGTTAAGACGAATCGATTGACGTAAGAACCATCAAAATCGGCTCACGCGTTTGGTCTCTAGAACGCCACATATGAACAAACATACATACATACATACATATATAGACTGATAAACTCATTACCCTCCTTCGGCAGTCGGGTAAAAATAGCCAATGTCACTCAGGAATAATGTAGCTTTGTATTGGTGAAAGAATTTTTTAAATCGGTCTAGTAGTTTCGGAGCCTATTCGGTACAAACAAACAAAAAATCTTTCGTCTTTATAATATTAGTATAGATGTGACGTAACAAGCCTCCACTCCTGAACTTAGATGCACTTTATCTTTGTCAATATTAATTTGATAATCTCACTGACGGACTAAATACAATTATCATTTTTCTACTTAGGAAACATCCCTATTGCGTCTGTTATAAAAGAAAAAAAAAACACACTCCTTCCCTCCTCTTTCATTTTGGTAACTCAACAACATTCATTGAGTGTTTTACGCTGCCGAATAGACGGATTTTGAACATATGAAGCAAACAATGCAAGGGAAACAATCCGTACCCTACTCTTTGAACTGACAAAATTAGGGTGCAAGAACACCACATTTGATTGGAAGAGTGATTGGAGGTGGCGCTAGTGTGCAAGTGTTTAAAATCGGCTCCGTAAACATAACAAGAAATTTATATTAAAACTGCATAAAAATACATGAAAATCGCATAGATTACAGCTAGTGGAATGTTTCGAAGGATGTATTGTGGACAGAGAAATACATGAACCGTGAACGTCGTAAACCAGTGATAAACAATCAGTGACAGTAAAACAGTATTAGTGGCGGTAAGTGATTAAAAACAATAAAATAATCAAAACCCTGTGAACATTGCGTAGAACATTATAGTGACAATTTTACTAACAATCTGGAGTGTTTATAGATATCTAATGAATGTCTTAACCTGAAAACTGCAAATCATCGCAACAAAAGAACTCAAACAACCAGGTGGCAACTAGTGACATCTATTGGGATCGATAAGAACTAATTAGTATGCACGATAACTAGGAAGAACATGACCTAACTAGTGACATCTATTGGGATCGATAAGAACTAGTTAGAACGCACGATAACCAGGAGCAACAAGACCGCCAACGCAGAAAATAGTTGCCCATTTCGGTCATAGAGGGAGTAACCTGTACCAAAACAAAAAGATTGATGAGTTGAAAACATTAATTTTAGATATGAAAAATAATATCGACCAAAGGTTTACGTCAATAGAATCGCAAATATTACAAACAGAAGATCAAATTACCAGTAAAATTCAAACGATGATAGACCAGAAGTTTGTAAGTTTGAACGAAGACTTTGAAAAAATGCGTACACAACTAACGGACCAAGAAAAGAGACTATATCAACTGGAAAGGAATAGCGTACAGAGAAATCTTGTATTCTTTGGTGTCACAGAAAATGAAAAGTCCTATTTTGATTTGGAAGAAATAATATTAAATATTATAAATAAAGATATGCGGGTTTCATTGGGGGCATTGGATATACAGTCAATAAGAAGACTCGGTAAAAAAGGGAATAAACCTCGACCTATTTCTGTAGTATTTAGCACACTGGGCATGAAAATCAAATGTTTACAAAACAAAAAGAATTTAAATGGAACTAATACATATATAACAGAAGAATTTCCAGAAAATATTTTGAAAATAAGAAAAGATCTGAAAGCCCAACTACAACAGGAAAAAGGTAATATTGCCTACATAAAATACGATAGACTTATAATTAAAGAGAAAACAAGTTATAACAGCAACAAGAAAAGACCTCTATCGCAATCACCACCACAGCTAACCGCCCCTACCCCAAACCAAATAAATATTGTACATGAAAATACCAATGTTTCTCAAAATACAGATACCTGGCGGAACAATCAGGCAAATAAAAAATACAAGGCGCATAAGAACACAATGGCAGCATATATTACACGCACCAAAGAAGCATGAAAATTAAAGGCCCCCTCCACCAAACAGGATTTTAAATTAGTACAAAATAAAATTAAAACCGCTCTCCCATCACGGGTGGTCGCCGTGGGAGAAAGAGACCAAAACCTTCCATCTACAGCAAGAAACAAAAACAAAACACAAAGCTTATATATACTTACGTACAACGTCCGACCACTTATAGACAGTACTAGAATAATACAATTAGAACACAGTTTAAAAAAGATAAAGTGGGACATCATCGGATTGGCAGAAATTAAAAAACCTGGTCAAAATATAGAAGAAAATGCGGAATACATACTACTCTCTAATGGGGAAAAAAGTGGAAGAAATGGTGTTGGATTCATGGTGAAGAAGCAATTTAAAAATAATATACAAAATTTTATTACCTACACGGATAGAGTTGTAAGATTAGACATTAGATTTAACAACCATCAATTAATAATCATTCAAGCTTACGCTCCTACTGAAAAAGCAGACATACAGGAAATAGAATCATTCTACAGCCACCTAAGACAAGCTATACAAAACACATGCAGAAATACGTTCATTATTGGCGACTTTAACGCTAAAATTGGTATACCTCAAAAACACGAAGATTTAATATTGGGCAAATATGGGTATGGAAAGAGAAACGAAAGAGGGCAAAAATTAATAGATTTTTGTTGTGAAAATAAGCTCGTCATAACTAACACAAAATTTCAAAAACATCCCAGCAATAAATGGACCTGGCAATCTCCCAACGGCAAAACTAAAAACGAAATTGATTTTATTCTGGCAAAAAATATGAGAATTGTTAAAGATGTTACCGTTGTAAATACCACTTACACATCGGATCACCGGCCAGTTAGATGTGAAATAAAATTAGACGGAGTGTCCAAACCCAGTCGGAAAAATCTAACCAAACCCAAAACTACCCTTTTCACACCCATAGAAAAAGTATGTCTAAAAAATACTTTAGAAAAAGAAGAAATTGAAGTCAGTAATAACATAGAAGAATCATACAGCAACTTAGTAACCACAATAAATAAATGTGTTAGAAAACTCCCAAATCGAGATGCAAAAGAGAAAAATGCTTCATACTTGTTCACCGAAGACATATTAGAATTAATTAAAGAACGAGAACATCTTAAGAAATTACCTAATAGAACATTTGAACAAAGAAAGCGACTACGAATACTCTACAAACAAATAAAAAATAAACTGAAGAACAGACAAAAACAATACAGACTAAATATACTACGAGCTGAATTGGAACTGACAGGGTCAAGCAAAAGGGCATATAAAAAATTGAACAACTCGAATAAATGGATTATGGATTTGAAACAACCAAACAATAAATCAGTAACATCAAGACAAGAAATACTGGCAGTAGCTACAAAATTTTATAGAGACCTTTACAAAAATACTGATGTAAAAACTACTTCCGAACCCCTTGATTTGGCGTATGACAAAGACCCTATACCACCCTTTATACAGTCAGAAGTGAGAACTGCCATAAATAAAATGAAAACAAACAAGAGCCCAGGAGAAGACTATATTACAAACGATATTATTAAAGCTTTTGATGATGCAATAGTACCCATTCTCACAAATCTCTTCAATCAAATTATGATACAAAAACACATACCTACGCCATGGAAAACATGTAAAATCTCTCTTATATACAAAAAAGGAGATCCAAAGAACATAAACAACTATAGACCTATAAGCCTTCTCTCAAGCTTATACAAAACATTTACAACAGTACTGTTAAACAGAATATCAAAGCAAATAGATGAAAACCAATCTAGAGAACAAGCGGGCTTCAAGAAGAACTATTCGACTATTGACCATATATTCACACTAACACAAATTATGGAAAAATACGTAGAATACGGAAAAACAATATATATAGCATTCATCGATTATAGCAAAGCCTTCGACTCCATAAAGCATGAATCTCTCTGGACTGCTCTAGCTGAACAAGGAATCAACCAAAACTACCTAACCATCATATATAAAATCTACAAAGAATGCAATGCTCGAGTTAAATTAGAAAAAGAAGGTGAGACTTTCTATATTGAGAAAGGTGTAAGACAAGGTGACACTATATCACCCAAAATATTCATAGCTCTACTGGAACATATATTTAAAAAACTAAGATGGGACAAAATTGGTATCAACATAAATGGCGAATATCTGTCACACTTACGATTTGCAGACGATATAATCATACTTTCAGAAAGCCATTCAGAATTACAACAAATGATCAAAGATCTCAATGTAGAGAGTATGAAATGTGGACTGAAAATGAACTACGAAAAAACGAAAGCAATGACCAACGGAGAAGAAATACCACTTATTGTTGATAACCAACACGTCGAATACGTAGATAGCTATATATATCTGGGACAAAATATATGTTTTACCGATAGGACTGTAAAAGAAATAAAACGAAGGATAACTATTGCATGGAAAAATATTGGTCACTTAAAGAAATATTTAAAGGAAATTTTTCAAACGACATCAAACAGAAACTCTTTGACTCAAATATACTGCCAACTCTTTTATACCGGTGCCAAACTTGGACTACAACAGAAGCCATGAAAATAAAATTAAGATCATTCCAACGAGCGGTAGAAAGAAGCATGCTCGGCTTAAAAATAAGCGATCGTATAAGGAGCAGCGTCATTAGGGCAAAGACCAAAGTCACCGATGTTTTGTATATGGCCGAGAAACTGAAGTGGAACTGGGCGGGCCACATCGCGAGGACCACAGACAATAGGTGGAGCGAGCGCGTCCTGCACTGGTACCCACGAAATGGAAACAGACGCCGCGGCAGACCATTGCAACGATGGCGAGATGACATCGTAGCACTGGCAGGGATAGAATGGACCAGAACGGCCCAGAATAGATTAAGATGGAAACAGATGGAGGAGGCCTTCATCCAGAAATGGGTGACCCCTTAATAGGTTAAATTTAAAAATATATATATATAGAAGGGAAGGCTATTTTTATTTTTATTTATTTTATTTTTAACCTAAAAATATTGGACACAGCCAATCTCATCTGCCACTTAAACTAAAAATTACGACGATACAGTGCGTTGAAAAATTTTGTGAAGTCACGCCGTGCTACACTTTATACTGACACTAGCTGTTCCCCGCGGCTTCGCTCCCGTGGAGCACCCCACAGGACCCGTTTTCGGGATAAAAAAAAAGTTAATTAAAAATATAAAAAAACCCGACTGCTTCAAAAGCGAACTAAAAAGACGTAAACAAGGAGAAAATCATGCTGTGCAGCCGGAGGATACATATTCGCGAGCTGGCTGACCAAAACCACTCGGTGGGCAAAGTGACACTCGCGGGGTTAAGACGAATCGATTGACGTAAGAACCATCAAAATCGGCTCACGCGTTTGGTCTCTAGAACGCCACATATGAACAAACATACATACATACATACATATATAGACTGATAAACTCATTACCCTCCTTCGGCAGTCGGGTAAAAATAGCCAATGTCACTCAGGAATAATGTAGCTTTGTATTGGTGAAAGAATTTTTTAAATCGGTCTAGTAGTTTCGGAGCCTATTCGGTACAAACAAACAAAAAATCTTTCGTCTTTATAATATTAGTATAGATGTGACGTAACAAGCCTCCACTCCTGAACTTAGATGCACTTTATCTTTGTCAATATTAATTTGATAATCTCACTGACGGACTAAATACAATTATCATTTTTCTACTTAGGAAACATCCCTATTGCGTCTGTTATAAAAGAAAAAAAAAACACACTCCTTCCCTCCTCTTTCATTTTGGTAACTCAACAACATTCATTGAGTGTTTTACGCTGCCGAATAGACGGATTTTGAACATATGAAGCAAACAATGCAAGGGAAACAATCCGTACCCTACTCTTTGAACTGACTAAATTAGGGTGCAAGAACACCACATTTGCACTGGGCGTTTGAAAGATCATTAATTCAGACTAGAGTTTGACAAATCGACTACAAATTCTTAATTCAAAAACCGGTGGGAAAAAGTACACACACATAACAAACAAAGAAACAAAATATCTTACCAGTTCTTCAATACAATCGTTCGTCCCATAATCCTTGTAGCATTAACAATAAACATTATGTAACAGTTGAACATCGAGACATAATATATAATGCCTTATTTACTAATCAGCTGCCCTGTATATAAACAGCTTGCTAATTTGTTGAGCTGTCGCTTCTAATCTAATTGTTTAGAGTCGCTAATAAGTTACGTTGTCATGACACTTTTGATTTCTATTGACTCGTGGAGATGGACGCAGTTGAGCATAATCATAAATCAGCCTATTATAGATTAAACACATAATAGGAATAGTACATTGTCATACAAGGGTGGAAAGTAGGTTATTGCAAACGAGCTGTCACTAACAAGCCCGCACACCCGTGTATCACACGACGTTTTTCAATACACTTGTGGGCAATAGTAAATACAAATAATAGAATTACATTTGTTTTTTCAATAAAATAAAATTATCGTAAGTCGCCATATATCTTTCTCGAAATTTTGGAGGCAAAATTTCATTTTGCGCAGTTTTCGCCTCAGATAAAATATCGGGTGGAGTTAATTCCATTTCATCACTTGTACTTGAACTCATATTAACAAAAAAGAAAACAATTTATCACACAAAAATTATTTTTTTCTGAAAATGCCGCGTTTTTGCAACTGGACATTTTGTTTTTACAACGAAAACAGCCTATACAGCCTATTTTACTAGCCGACATTTGACAATTTTTTATGTGAAAATAATTAAATTAAAACTGGTAATTAAATATATTAAACAACCATTTAAAAGACTTTTGAGAATTCAATACTAAGTACGGACTCATTCATTTTTCCTCGTATAAAATCTATCGCATTTTATTCTATGTATGAAAACTCCTTGCTACTAAACTTTTTTTAAATTGACTTATACATTTAAAACTCAACTGCAAAACAAAACCGAGCTCGTAAACAAAAGTCACGACCGCGTAACAGAAAGATGCCTATGCACAAGATTTAATTTTCGAATCATAATGATAGCCTCTGAAAGTACGCCATGTTTAACAACTGTATTGAAAAACACTATTAGGTTCGAAGCCATACAGGCGCATTACTTTGTGTAATTTATTTCATCACCACTGCTCTCAAAACGGTGAATGACCGTGAGGAAACCGGCATGTCCTAGAACCAAACATTCGAAGACATGTGACATCCACCAACCCGAACTGGACCCGCGTGGTGGATTGTGGTCCATTTCCTATCACAGAGAGAAGGAATGTGAAACAATATAGGCTGATTTATCATCATCAGCCTATTAATGGTCCCACTGCTGGGACCCAGGCCTTCCCTCTGTGAGAGGGAATGGATCATAATCCACCACGTGGATAATCTAACCCGCACCAGTGCTGGTTGGTGGATGTCACATGTCTTCGAATTTTTGGTTCGAGGACATGCCGGTTTCCTCACGATATTTTCCTTCACCGTGATGAAATAAATTACACAAAGTAATGCGCCTGTATGGGTTCGAACCCTTTAGTATTTTCCTATTATGTGTGTTATCTCAGATGACGGATACACTCAAAACAAATTAGTTTTCTAGTAAAGAGATGTGACTTACTCATACTATACCAAACTGTTTTATACTGCCCGTCCTTCCGACTTTCTTGAACTTACCAAAGTTTCAGTCTACTAATCTTACAAGCCTACTGTTAGATTAGTAGAGAGCCAGCCTAGCCACTGTTCAGGACAAAGACTTTCCACTCCGGTAGGAGTTAAGCTTACACCGCCATTTTTACCTTGGTCTATAGTGGTTCTATTATCCCTTTGCTCATCTAACATACCAAATCTTATGCGATTTTTTTAAGTCTGATAATTATTGGGATCAGTGAGCCAACTAAGAAACCAAAATAACAACAATGAATCATACAAAAATATGGCCCTTTTAAAAATCAAAGTTTTCTTCTTCCTAGGATCGTATAAAAATGAAGGTAATGTTTGTGGCTTACATCAAGAATATCAGGAGGTCCCTTGTTCATGTAACGCCAAGTTTGTATGAACGCGGCTACAGGCACTAACAGCAACGCTCCTTGCTGTAGAAATACGGCCACTTGACGACACCATACTGGCCAGTAACTGGAAAAAAACACTTTTAGTGTTAGTTTTAAGTAGGTCCATAGAATCCACCGAATCAGTGCTTATGCTGAAAGAAAACTCAACTTTAAATTAAGGCGCAGATACCCCGTCTAAACGGCTAGTCGTATTTTTTTTGGGAAAATATATGTTACATTAGACCATTTTCTTAATAATTTGACCTAAGAAAATTTTAAGTGTGTAATTAATTTTAAAAGTTATTTCTGTAACGGACAAAAACGACAATCGCACCAAAATTGCTGAGCGTATTTTAATGAAATCGACACCATTTCAAAGACAATTTAATTATCTACATTTTGATCAGAAGTTTTTTTTTTTAAGTCATAGAATAATCAGAAAAGTACAAAAAACTAAATTTTGAGTCGCGCGGGTGTTAAACGTGTGCACGTTTCGTTCCCTCAAGGTCGTTAGCGTTAGTCGTCGTCTTAAGCTCGCCTTTGTACATGAATTTATTTTCACTTTTTTATGTTATTGTCGTTGTTCAATAAATAATTAAGAAATATCGAAAAATTGAGCAAACCCACGAGCAAGATAATTTTGGTGAAGTAATATAGACAGTCGGAAATTATTGGTACGTGAAGATAATTTCCGTCCGTTTTATTGTTATGTCTACTAAGTTTTGTGCCAAACATTATAAAATGTTTGAGTAATGTTAAGTTACATGCTAGCTTACCCAGCAGGTTTCCTCCAACTGTACATCTGTTTCTGTTGGCCCACTCGGAAATCCATGACGCAAATTGCCTGAAACATCATTTCATAAAAATTACACTTTAATTCAATAAAGTCGTATGTGATTTCCTGCACGGAATGTGCCATAGTCCTTTCTTTTGTGGTAGTACCGTTTCAAGCACAAATTACGCAAGTAAAACAAATCGATGACAAAGCATCATTCTACTTCGAAGTCCTTGACTTATCTTATCATATAGAGGGGCGAGAAATAACTCGGACACTTCGACCCATTGGGATCTATTGTGGTCCCCTAGATAACCTACTCGTTTTCATGATTCTTACAACGAGACTAGGAGATATGAGCCTATAGTCTTCTGGGTTTGGATATCCAACCCCTAAGGGACTCATTCGCTTACCAGCCAGTGTATCGTATGTGCACAGAAGGTGCTCCATGCGTTCCGTATGTTCCCCACACAACCTGCACATGGGTGTCGCGGTTAGACCCATCTTCATGAGCATGTCGTTGGTTCCAAAGTGCCCAGTAAAGGCCCCCTGCTAGAGTAGCGTGGAATGGTGGTTGGACCTATGTCCTAACCCATAAGTCTAGTCTGATGATCTATTACGCTAATACGAGTTTACTTACACACAACAACACAGCTATCACCACGGTCCAGGTGAAGCTCATCAAAGCTACTAATGTCGCCGACAGCCTGCCTCGCGACGAGAACAACGCTTCCACGACAACGTCAGACGAGTATGTCAGACCCCGGATAACGAACACACCGAAAGCTAGGGCAACTCATCCCTATAATGCTAGTATACTTACACACAACAACACAGGCAGCACCACAGTCCAGGTGAAGCTTAGCATAGCTGCTAAGGTCGCCGACAGCCTACTTCGCGACGAGTACAATGCGGCGACGACAACATCGGGCGAGTATGGCCGACCTCGGACCACGAATACGCCGCATGCAAGGGCTACTTGGATCACGCATTGCCACCAGGATCCCACCCAGACGTAGTCTATGAAGTGGACTATGCGTATGCCAGCCTGTGGAATTGAAATTTTAATGTTATTTATTGGAAAATAATCTGGCGACCCAGCAAATGGTGGTGGCGTCCGTAATAATTCGAATAAAGTTTCGCAATAGTACTAGGTGAGAGTTCCTTGCACGTTCTTCTTCAATGAGACCTACACCTTGGCTACAAGCTTCATCTTTTTGGTTGACCGACCTTGACAATTCAAAAATGCCTGTGAATGGTTTCATTGAAATAAATACTTTCGAGTTTTCAGTTTAACCGACTTTCATCTTTGAAAAAAATATCGAATTGCATCAGCTTTCTAATGCATGTCAATACGCATACTTTTGCATACAAATATTTAAACTTAGCTTAATGAATATGCGCATAGATATATAGATAAAATGTTAATATTGCTGCCGTGTGTGTAAACACATGTATATATTTTAATCTTTTGTGAGGAGTTTTTTATCGTTAGTTTATAATAATTTGTGAGAAGTTTTTAATAGTTAGTTTATAATCATTTATGAGAATCTTTTATGACAAATCATATTTGTATATTACATAAAATATTATAAAGAGGAAAGATTTTTTTTTGTTTGTACCGAATAGGCTCCGAAACTACAGGACCGATTTGAAAAATTCTTTCACCAATAGAAACCTACATTATTCCTGAGTGACATAGGCTATTTTTTATCCCGAAAACGGGTCCTGTGGGGTGGTCCACGGGAGCGTTACATAAAAAAAATAGTGCTTGTTATATCAACTAACCAAAATCTCATAAGTAACAGTTACATAAATATGAAAAAAATAATCAATAAGTGAAAATAAAATAGGTTGAAGTATACTAGAAAGTAATTGACGAAATGGATTAATAGGTGCTGTTATTATTTTTTTTTTACATTTTTGTGTCCCGGACATTTGAATGGCGTACCAGGGGCCGAAACCAACTGGCAGATGCCTTGTTAGACATGTAGCTTGAAATATGGCACCAACAGACAATTATCCCTGAATGGACTACGCAAGTGCACCCAAGGATAATCCAAAAACACGAAACAAAACTTATTTGCGAGGTTTTGTGGATTGGTTACTTAAAAGTATAGAAGGATTATTAGCCCCTGCCTGACCACTGTTGATCTACACGCAGCACTATAAAATGGCAGGGTAAGACTTGAACACTCAATTAATGGGCCCCCCATAAATAGGCGCTAGCACTTATTAATTCAATTATTGTAGATCGGTAAAGGCAGCCAGCCTACCAGTACCATTTTATTCACTAAGTTCGCGAGTCAAACAGATTGAACCACTGGTATAATTTCGTTTACTTACGCGATACTGCAGTGTAACTGATATTAGCACAGCTAAACAACTTATTTTGCTGTTTTGTATATAATCAAGAAAATAGCACATGACTCTGTAATAAAATATATTCCTAACGCTAAGTGCTATCGCATATTTTGTATTTACCAACGCCATAAGAGATCAAAGTTTTTGAAACTTACATAGAAGGTAGGATATTTTAATATGTATTTTTTTTTAATAGTCCAAATTAGATTTTGGATTGTTTTTACAGTTTCCGTGTAAAGAGTTGTCCTCTCTGGACAACAACAGATATAAATCAGTTTTTATAACTTTCACAGAAAGAATACTATGATATGTATTTCAATAATTAACATAATTATCAAAATGAAAGTCCGAAAACCGACTTCAGTTTCCATAAACAATCGCTATCCACCATATCCCTTCCTAAATTTAATAAAACCGGCCAAGTGCGAGTCGGACTCGCACACGAAGGGTTCCGTACCATTATCGCAAAACACTGCATAAAAATCACGTTTGTTGTATGGGAGCCCCCCTTAATTTATTTTATTTTAATTTATTAATTATTATTTTTTGAAGTAAATATATAACTAAACATTCTGTGAATATTTCAAGCGTCTACCTGTTGCCGTTATTAATATCGAGCAAAAAACGGCAAAAATATCACGTTTGTTGTATGGGAGCCCCCCTTTAATATTTACTTTATACTGTTTTTAGTATGTGTTGTTATAGCGGCAACAGAAATACATCATCTGTGAAAATTTCAACTGTCTAGCTATCACGGTTCATGAGATACAGCCTGGAGACAGACGGACAGACAGACAGACAGACAGACAGACAGACAGACAGACAGACGGATCGTGAAGTCTTAGTAATAGGGTCCCGTTTTTACCCTTTGGGTACGGAACCCTAAAAATGGAACATGATGATGGTCTCAAAAGATCTTTCGGACAAGTTACACCAGAAGCGTTGCAACAGGTCATTATAATTTTATTATAGGTACTAGCTGTCCCCTGCCCTTACGGTCCCTTAAGGCCCTTAGGTTTGCTATTGGTGAAAAAATGGTTAAAATCGGTCTAGTACTTTCGGAGCCTATTCAGTACAAACAAACAAACAAAAACATCTTTCCTCTTTATAATATTAATTAGAGTATAGATAACCTAGTTAGGTCACTCCCATTTCATTCATCACTCACCAGTGCGTACCTAATGTACCTATAGTGTATTTAGGCACGCAATCACGATATACGACAATAATACGGTTATTTTCCGGCACTGGGCTAGAGTTTACCTAAACACGCAAACTTTACTATTTATAGTTAGTAGAGGATTTTCGAGGTCACCATTTGAGCTATATTTTTTTTATAAGCCTTATGAATGAGATATTTGATTGCTCTAGAGCAGTGTTTTTCAATATTTTTGAATATGCGACCCCTTTTTACCCGACTGCCGAAGGAGGGTAATGTGTTTATCAGTCTATGTATGTATGTATGTAAGTATGTATGTATGTATGTTTGTTCCTATGTGGCGTTCTAGAGACCAAACGCGTTGGCCGATTTTGATGATTCTTACGTGAATCGATTCGTCTTAATCTTGCGAGTGTCACTGGCTACATTAAAATTTGAAAAAACAAAAATGGCGGATTTTGGGCGCCATTTTGTGGGGAAAAAAAATTGTTTTTTCTTCCAAACCCATCGTGTGGGGTATCAGTATCGTTAAAGGATTTTAAGAGGCGATTTCAAAAATATATAACACTTATATGTTTAACTGTACCTAATTCTAAAAAAAATTTACTAAAAAGTTGTAAATAAAAAAAGTTAATTAAAAAAATCAAAAAATCCGACTGCTTAAAAATCAAACTAAAAAGACGTAAACAAGAAGAAAATCATGCTGTGCAGTCGGAGGATACATCTGGTTTTGGTCCGCCAGCTCGCGAATATGTATCCTCCGACTGCACAGCATGATTTTCTTCTTGTTTACGTCTTTTTAGTTTGCTTTTTAAGCAGTCGGGTTTTTTGATTTTTTTAATTAACTTTTTTTAAGTAAAAATTATGTCGACCTCCTAGGATCGTCATAATTTCATAATGCGGTGAGTGGGTGAGCACACTGCACTCTTGAGATACATTTTTGGATATACTCTTCCTGTTGATAATGGACGCTCTGACGTCGGACATACAGGAAGAGACACCCTGGTGTATGCTGTTTGCCGATGACATTGTGCTGGTTTCCGAGAATAGCCTAGAGCAGTGTTTTTCAACCTTTTTCATGACACGACCGCCCTAGTATCAAAAAATATTTCGCGAACCCCGAACCTCGCTTTTTTTCAACCGACTTCAAAAATGACGATTTTCTCAATTCGACTGTATGTTTTCTTTATTTTTTGTATGTTTTTTCTACAATTACTCTGCCGATTGTGGACCGATTTTGAAAATTCTAGAAAGTGTGTGAAAGTATATACTCCCGAGGTGGTCTCATTGACACTAAGTCAGAATCTGATGAGATCCCAAGGAAATCAAGGGAACTTCTCAAATATTATAGGCATACATATAGCAATTTTGGTATTATATATTTTTCATCAACAATGCAATCATTTGCACTCAGAATGTATCATTTTGTGAAGTGGAACTGATGAAGAAGACCACAGCTGGCCACTGGAACTGCTTAATGATAAGGGTGTCACTAGTATAAGATATCTCGAATGATGAAGCATATTCCTCCTCATAAATAAATGGTACTGATAAAATGGTACCATTGAACTGATCAGATGATGAAACCGGAAGGTAGGCACTGGAACTCCGAAATAAAACAATATATCCTAGTCGTGTTTGGGCTTATTGGAATTTTCATGAGATGTTCTTTGAAATAAGAATTGTGTATTACTTCTCAGTGCAAGAGATATCGGAGACCACTGGGAAAGGTGGACCTAAAATCTGAATTTAAATGAGGCAAATTTGGCAACCAAGCTCAAATTCTGGTCTCTGCTGGCTTTATCTGCCGATGAGATGTTGCACTTGGAATTCAAGTCTGCCAATTTGGATTCCTTTTGGTTAAAAAGAAAAACATAATACCCAGAATTAATAACACAGGGTTTGAAGTGTTTGATTGTTTGATGTTTATATCCTTTAGTTAACATTTTCTTAATAAATCTTATTATAAATATATATTTAAACTTGGGGTCGCGACCCACAGGTTGAAAAACACTGGCCTAGAGGTCCAGAACAAATTGGAGGTGTGGTGGTACAGACTGGAGAGTGTTGGCCTGAAATTGAGCAGAAGCAAAACTGAATACTTGTTTTGCGATTTTGGCGGCCTCTCCAGTTCCGTGCCCATAGCTCTCGCTGGAACGCTCATATCAACTTGCTCCGATTTCCGGTACCTAGGGTCGCTTGTCCAAGGGGATGGCGAGGTAGACCGAGACGTAACGCACCGGATCAACTCAGAATGGATGAAATGGCGACAGGTCACTGGGACAATTTGCGACCCACGGATGCCCCTCAAGTTAGAGAGTAAAATCAACAAGTCCGTGATAAGCCTGTCATACTGTATGGATCAGAATTTTGGACTGTGAAAAAGATGGATGAAAGGAGATTACATGTAGTAGAGATGAGAATGTAGAGATGGATGTGCGGCGTGACAAGATTGGATAAAGTGAGAAATGAGTATATTAGAGGCAGTTTGAAAGTGGCGCCAGTGGCAGAAAAGTTGAAGGTAAACCGTTTGTCCTGGTATGGTCATGTGATGAGGAGGGAAGAAACGCATGTTACTAAAAGAGTTATGAATATAAATGTGGACGGATGGAGAGGAAGAGGAAGGCCAAAGAAAAGATGGATGGACTGTGTGAGGAGTGACGTGAAAGAAAAGGGAGTCAGTAATAGCGTAACAGGAGACAGAACGGTATGGAAGAAGAAAACGTGTTGCGCCGACCCCAAAAGTAACATGGGATAAGGGCAGGAAGATGATAATGATAAGTACGTCTATGTTGAATATGTTTCTAATCATACAAATAATGTCAAAGACATAACCAAGGTAATGAAATATAAGAATGAACAGGCACAGCCTTCTATTTATGAAAGGGGATTGCCCATACACAGGCCCCTTATGAGATATCGTGTCTGCGATTTCAATATTATCCTAAAATAGGATTTATAATTTGTGTTTTTTTTTCATCTGTGTTCTTTATTTTATATGTACAGACAACAACAGATCAGGTTACATCACTTGGACATTTGTAAGCACCTTATTGCTTTGTAATAAGGGTTCATTTCAAGAACAGAAACATCCTTGTATCTCGTGAACCCCGCAAAATAAATAAAAAATGATTTAATTATGAATATAACGTGTTTTTTCTACTATATACAACCAAATTCATCAACATACAACCAATTTTTCAAAGAGGCCCAAGTTCCCTTACAAAATGGGCATTCTCCTTTGTAGTGTATGCTCTACCTATAACCCTCACTTTTAACTGTTACATGGCTTGCGACTGCGACCAAAAAATCTTCGAAACCCCCATAGGGGTCGCGACCCACAGTTTGAAAAACACTGCTCCAGAGTACCTACAACCACAAAGGCTTTACAACCATATTCATTTTGTCTCAATTCAGCCTCCCTCAAGCAAATGGCATGTTATAGCTTGTTAATTTCGCCCTCGACTTGAGAGTTGCTTTCCGTTGTTATAGCGACTAAGTCGAATGGAGTGGAGGAAAATTCCTTCATATGGACTTAGAATTTGAGTGTTTGGTTGTCAGAACATTTTCAGGTCAGGAAATTAGATTTGGCAATTGGGAATGCCAGTATTTGCAAGGATGCAAGTTAATTTCTTGCAGATTGCTTATACTGAAAACAAGTCAGTCCGGTCTGGATAAACTTAATTATAAATAAGGCAAATAATTCAGCCAAAGTAGGACATGCCTCATTAATTCAGTCAAGAATCAAGGTTAAGTACAAAACTCATTTGAATATGTTGGAATAATTCAACATTATTTAACTAGTTCTAGGAAATCTGGAATAACCAAATGATCTAGTTTAGGGTACATGGCTCGGACAAATACTTGTAAATGCAAAGTCGATGTCGCGACAAGTTGACGATTATCAAAATACCAAAATATAAACATCACAATTTTTTTAGGAAAAGGTACTGAAGGCAGTACAAGATAGAAGTATAGTAAATGTACAAGTATAGTACATTTCGTGTCGAGCATAAAAAGTAGAGATTTTAACACGAGCGATGTAGCTTTTTTTATGCGAAGCACGAACGATTCTTTTTCCACTACCTGATGAGCTTACTTAATAAAATGCAAATAAGTTCCAACAACAATTTATTAGAAACGATCAGACTATATACACACAATCAACGCGCGTTTTTTCGAGAGGTATCAGGTGCTTTTTCACGAAATATGGGCTATGTATAGTGCACGCCAAACTTCTGGGCAGCCCTGAAATTGGCTATCCGGTGCGCACGGCACGAAACGGTGCTGTTTTTGTATGAGATTTACTACTACGCAGCCATTTTAGCCGACTTCAGGGCGACCAGAAGTTTGGCGAGGCGGTGCGCGAGGAAAATATCAAGTTCGTAATAGACCATTTTAAATTAAATTTTAATAAGTGCTACTTAATATTTATTCATTGGTGACTCCTTGACCTTCGTTATCATAAGGTGGCGTAATCGATCGATATGGGAACAATAACACCTGGCATATTGCCTACTACCATTCTACTACGAAACCTATCTTTCGAATAAATCTATCATCATCATCATCAGCCCACTGCTGGGACAAAGGCCTCCTCTCTGTGAGAGGGAATGGGCCGTAATCCACCACGCGGACCCAGTGCAGGTTGGTGGATGTCACATTTCTTCGAATATTTGGTTCTAGGTCATGCCGGTTTCCTCACGATGTTTTGCTTCAGCGTTTTGAGAGCAGTGGTGATGAAATAATTTACACAAAGTAAAGCGACTGCCTGGACTCGAACCCACGACCTACAACTTGTAAGTCGCGGCCGATAACCCTGGGCACTCGAATATCGAATATAACTACTTACTTACTAAATAGAAATAAGCGAATAATACGTTCGAATATCTATCTACTACATTTCTACCGCCAACTAAATTAATAGTTAGATAGTATCTAATATCATATTTGATTTTGGTAAGTTTTACTAACTTATTTGGTTGCTTGCCAGGCTAAGTTTGATAATACTTTCAAGGTACTTTTACAATCAACGATGTCTCGTGTCCGCGAAACCTACATTTCTTTTTCTCTCGTGCCTCAACATTAATTTACACAATAAAACTATGTTTTGACCTCTTTTTACCCGACTGCCTAATGTGTTTATCAGTCTATGTATGTATGTTTGTTCCTATGTGGCGTTCTAGAGACTTGTAAACGCGTTGGCCGATTTTGATGATTCAAACGTCAATCGATTCGTCTTAACCTTGCTAGTGGCACTGGCTTCATAAAAATAGGAAACTAGAAAAAAAATTGAGCGCTATATTGTAGGGGCCCAATTTTTCTTCCAATCCCATCGTATGAGGTATCAAAATAAAGGGTTTTAAGAGGTAATTCAAAAATATAACACTTATATGTTTAATAGTACCTAATCCGAAAGAAAAAATTTTAACTAAAAAGTTAAAAATAAAAAAAGTTAAATAAAAATATCAAAAAACCCGATTAAATTAGTTTTTACTTTTTTAAACTGGTCCCAAAAGAAAGTAATTGGTGAGGGGCATAGTATATATCTTACTTTTTCAGTTTATGGGATATCTTTTTAATTGGTCCAATATCGGAGGAGGAAATAGATGAGAGCCAAACATTGAATTATGACTTTTAAGGCAATTCAGTCGGCGCTCTCTGCCCATATTTCCTCTTAACCTTGAAGATTGATCCACGCATCTTGTATTTTTACCCGACTGCCGAAGGAGGGTAATGTGTTTATCAGTCTATGTATGTATGTATGTATGTTTGTTCCTATGTGGCGTTCCAGAGACCAAACGCGTTGACCGATTTTGATGATTCATACGTCAATCGATTCGTCTTAACCTTGCGAGTGTCATAGGCTACATTAAAATTGGAAAATAGAAAAATGGCGGCTTTTGGGCGCCATATTGTGGGGGGGCAATTTTATTTTTCTTCCAAACCCATCGTGTGGGCTAATTCGAAAAAAATGTTAACTAAAAAGTTATAAATAAAAAAGTTAATTAAAAAAATCAAAATACCCGACTGCTTAAAAATCGGACTAAAAAGACGTAAACAAGAAGAAAATCATGCTGTGCAGTCGGAGGATACATCTGGTTTTGGTCAGCCAGCTCGCGAATATGTATCCTCCGACTGCACAGCATGATTTTCTTCTTGTTTACGTCTTTTTAGTTCGATTTTTAAGCAGTCGGGTATTTTGATTTTTTTAATTAACTTTTTTTTGGTCATGAACCCCCCGCCTCGAGCAACAACAAAGGTACAATAATTATACTCACATCAGTACTTAGCAGCAATCCCATAGCCAATCCAAAAACGCAGCTCAGGAACGTAATTGTCGTCTCCCATACTTTGAGAGCTTCAGCGTTGATAGCCATGATCCCGGTGATAACGCAGTGCCATATCGCCAGCTGTTGTGCGATGCCGAACATTATGATGATGAAGTAGAATATCACTGCCCATGCTGGAGAGAGCTGGAAAGATATTAAAACGTTAGATCTTAGATAAAGTACCTATAGATTAAGCCTTAAAATGAGCTTGATTGATAGAGCGAGATGGCTAATTGGCTGCTCCATGTAAATAATAAGGACAAAAGATTATTTTTTGTCTTTGTCACCATGGCCGGTTTCTGTTGTTTGTCAAACTAATACAATGGCAGATTTGACAAACAAACTCGGTTTTGTTTGATTTTCTGTGATTTCGTAGTATTGTTTTAATTGAGATAAGGAATTTGGGTTATTTATAGATAACTAGCTGTTCCACGCGGCTTAGCTCCCGTGGGCCACCCCACAGGACCCGTTTTCGGGATTAAAAAATAGCCTATGTCACTCAGGAATAATGCAGCTTTCTATTGGTGAAAGAATTTTTTAAATCGGTCTAGTAGTTTCGGAGCCTATTCGGTACAAACAAACAAACAAACAAACAAAAAAATCTTTCCTCTTTATAATATTAGTATAGAAGTATAGATAAGTGTCAGTGCGATGGTGGGTTGTAGTGTTCTTGTTCTTGTTGTAACACCAGAACTAACTATTGCTGTCTCATGTGCGGCCACGCCAGGGCTTAATCTATAGGTACTTTATCTAAGCGTTAGATGGTAGGTCTGAAGAAAAAGTGGTACATATTAGAGTTGTATTACAAGCAAGGATGTTATGGAGCTCCGTAACAGTAACCGAAACTATCGGATATCCTAAATAAAAATATAACCGTAACCATCATCTGCCTAGCCTTTTTCCCAATTATTGTTGGGGTCGGCTTCCAGTCTTACCGGATTCAGCTGAGTACCAGTGTTTTACATGGAGCGACTGCCTATCAGACCTCCACAACCCAGTAACTGGGTAACACGGTACCCCTTGGTAAGACTGGTGTCAGATCTCAGGCTTCTGACTACCCGTAACGACTGTCAATGATCTTGAAATGACAGCCGGGACCAACGGCTTAACGTGCTTTCCGAGGCACGCAGGAAACTCGGTATGTTGAAATGGTCACCCATCCACGGACCGACCTCGTCAAGCGTTGCTTAACCTTGAAGATCGACCCGTGCGGCTGTTATTATTTAGCCACGAGCTCCTCAAAAATATAACCGTAACCGAAGCCGATATAAAAGATTCGGATAATATCGGATAGGGGCAGCGTCTAAATGAGACACTATGACAGGTTTTGGTGCACGGCCGAGCCGACACAATAGCCGCGCGCTTCACGCTTGCATGTTTGTTATAATAAAAATCTAATATCCGTAACCGAAACTAGCCGAAACTAATGGATAATCCGAAATAATATCAATTAAGCAGTACCTTTGTGCTCTTCTATCTGTATTGTTTATTTTCTCTGATAAATAAATCATATCTTTAACCGACTCCGAAACCGTTATAATATTATTTCTATTCCGTATCCAGATCCGAAATATAACATCCATAACATCCCTGATTACAAGTATTGAGACAAGAATGCACAATTTTCTATTCTATTCTCGATTCTATTTTAATCTAACGACATTCACTATTACCTTGCAAACGTTTACCAAAGAATAGGGATGTTTTCTGGGTAGGAAAATGATAATTCTATTTAGTCCGTCATGTCAATGAGATTATCAAATAATATTAGACCCGTATTTTCTGTTTTTTATGAATAAATAAATATTGACAAAATTAAAGCGCATCAAAGTTCAGGAGTGGGGACTTGTGACGTCACTTTGTCAGTAAAAAGTGTAGCACACCGCGCCGTCACACGATATTTCAACGTACAGTACGTTGAAATATCGTGTGACGTCATAATTTTTTGTTTACGTGGCAAAAGAAAAATAAATGTCCAACATTTTTAGTTTATCTAACTGACGAACTAAATAGATATTTTTGTCAACATCCCTATTGTATTGTGTATAAGTTGTTAGTTTAGTTAACTGTAGACGAGTGCGCTTTCTGATTAATAGAAGACACATTTTCATCTTAAATAAACAGTTGCATCTCACAACACATCACATCACATGATCAGCCTATTAATGTTCCCACTGCTGGGACACAGGCCTCCTCTCTGTAAGAGGGAATGGGCCGTAATCCACCACGCGGGCCCAGTGCGGGTGGTGGATGTCACATGTCTTCGAATTTTTGGTTCTAGGTCATGCCGATTTCCTCACGATGTTTTCCTTCACCGTTTTGAGAGCAGTGGTGATGAAATAATTTACACAAAGTAAAGCGCCTGCCTGGGCTCGAACCCACGGCCTACAACTTGTAGGTCGCGGCCGATACCACTAGGCCACCACTGCTCCACCAGGCAGTTGCACCTATTTGTCGTTAATGCTGCGAAAAAGTAATAGTGCCCTGTATAACCCCATCCCTATTACACGTCACAGTAGATTTTACTAGAACATCTTATGGATGGAACTGTAATGCAGTTCCAGACAAGTTTCAATTCTTTTGGAGCTAATCAACGATTCGTAAAAAAATGATAGCAAAAAAGATTGCACAACGATTACGAATATTTATTTGGTCATAAATTTTATTGACACACATTAAATGATTAAAGGATTTCTCAGTTTGACACGTGCATAATTTTCTTTAATCAACGATTCGTAAAAAATCCAAGCGAAAAAGATTGCACATCGATTAAGAGTATTTGGTCATAAATTTTATTGATAAATATTAAAGGATTTCTCAGTTTGACACGTGCATAATTTTCTTTATATTGAATGCAATTTTATGAAGCAAACAATAGCTGATAAGGATGACACATACTTTCGCGAACCTCTTGAAAACCATTACTAACGTTATCTGAGGGACAATTTCCGTTAATATGGAACATTCGCATTCTAATATCAGTTTCAAAGTTGGTTTCAGAATTGCGTATTCGGCGCGTGTCAAATCCTAATTTAATTACAATGTTTGAAAGCTTTACAGGATAAGTAATTTGACAAATACTCAACTTCAAATTCTTAATTCAAAAATTGGGGGTAAATCTGAGCCAAAAACATGTCTAATGATAATAATTGCTGCTTTCTGAAATATTTTTGACATTGATTCCGAAAAGATGAAATTGCGACTTTAATTTAAAGATTTTATAGTTAGGAGAATGGTTTGTGATAACTTGTGGATTTGAACACTGGTTAAATAGTGTCATTTCATTGCTTACGGAAAGAACTGAGAAGGTCTAGATAATATTCTATTACAGCTATTGTCAAAATGCAAAAAAAATAGAATAGAATAGCGCAAGTCTATTCTATTCTATATTTTATATGGCAAGCAAAGCTAATGTCGACTATTCTGCTAATGTAAAAAAAATAATGGAAGAACAAGTATGTTCAGTCCATACTAATATTAATTTATAAATGTGAAAGTAACTCTGTCTGTCTGTTACCTTTTCACGCGTAAACAGCTGAACCGATTCTGAAGAAATTTGGTATGGAGATAGTTTGAGAACCTGGGAAGGACATAGGATAGTTTTTATCCCGGAAATCATCCTTTAGGGGGTGGACAGGGTGGTAGAAGTTTGTTTGGTGAAGGTCCGTTTCTTCAGCGAGAAATTAGTCGATATCTAATCGCTTCCTCGTCGGCGGTGGGACAATTGCCTTAAGGGTACACTAGTCGACGGCACGAACTATTTTGTGCGCGGGGTTAAAATGCATGCTATATAAACCGACAACACGTGCGGAACAGATAGATGCTGTTATGAGCAGTAAGAAGCTAATTCGCGTACGAATACACACTTTTGCAAATTTGTAGCGAAATGGATGATGATTTAGAACAAAAACGAGCGCGCGAAATTTTATAAACAGACCGTTGGGAGTCTGGATATCATAAAAAACTACTGAATGTATCTGTTCAAAATAAAATTATTTTCATTGTTGAACTACTAATCTATCCCTGTATGGAGGCCGTTTTTCAATTTTCCTTCTTCTTATGGTACTTATTTGCGCCCAAAGATGCGTTAAAATTAGTGTTGAAATATGGAACTTTCGAAGCTCATAACTATCAAGTAAATTTGTTTTTAACTTTTTTCCTTCCATACAGGGCTAGATAATAATGACACAAATTGATATAATTTTTTATTTTAAACGTAAATCGACAAACAGTGGAGTAAAAGCCAGACTACGTTTGTATGGAAGAATTTTCGACTAGTGTACCCTTAAGACTTTTTGACAATACTTACCGCTGACAGAATTTCACACTGCGGTCCCTCTATAGATTCAAACATTTTCTTCCTTCTAACACTAAAACCATTCTGGTTCAAGCTCTTGTGTTGCCTATAATCGACTATGCTGATGTTTGTTACTCTGATCTATCCCAAGAACTTCTTAACAAAATGGATCGACTTCTCAACAACTGCATTCGCTTTATTTTCGGCCTTCGTAAATATGATCACATTTCCTCCTTCCGCTCTCAGCTTAAATGGCTGCCTATCCGTCAGAGGAGATCCATCAGATCCCTCTGCATGCTCTTCAGCATCATGAACGATCCTTGTACTCCCGATTATTTAAAACAATATTTTAAAGTGTTGGGTAGTTCTCACGATCTTAACCTTCGAGCTTCCAAAAACTTACTTCTCCAAATTCCTTCTCACCGCACTGGGTTTCTATCTAATTCTTACACTGTCTCAACTATAAAACTCTGGAACGTGCTTCCCCTTGACATCAAAAAAGCTGAGAGTAAATTATCATTTAAGCGTAGAATCCGGAACTATTATTTGTCCTCTCATTTGTCTTCGTCATAGTTATTATATTTAAATTTGAGTCTCATTTAGAATTTGGTATTTATTATTATATTTATTAGTCTATTGTTTTAGAAATTATTTATGTATTTTATTAGTTATGTAGTTTTTTAATATTCGAATTTAATTATTCCTTTATTTTTATTTTGTACACCTATCACTGTTGTGTCCTTTTTGAACCCAAAGGTTGACTGGTAGAGAATGCCTTGCTGCATTAAGTCCGCCTATGTATAACCATTGTACATGAAGTTTAAATAAATAAATAAATAAATAAAATTTCAAAGTGGCATTCAGGACGTCTAGAGCCCAAGAACCTAATCTTATTTAAAACCCATGCACAAATCCTCAATTACCACGATTATCCAAAACAAGGCTAGTCCAACAAACAATTACACTAATTTCATACGCACAGTCGTAAAGCAAATTGTAGGCCACAAAGAATCAAGGTCATATTCCATATTTCAAAGTCTTGGTAATAAAAAAATATATAACAGTGGTGTGCTAAGTATTATAGAAGTTTGTAAGGAAATAATTGGAGTGTCGAGTTAGATAATACCATTGTTATTTGTTGGTTAATACTGGCACGTATGCCTGTTTGAAGAAACAATATGAAATTATGAAAAAAGTTGTTATGTAAATTTTGTCATTGGGTAATTGTTATTTTTACATTGTATTATCAATTATGTACAATACAGTCGAGCACAGGTTAGTAGTAAAATTGTTGTCGTAATCTCACCACTGAAGTGCGATACAATAAATAATAATAATAAATAACAATGTATTTGCATCTGCCCGCGGCTTCGCCTGCGTAAAAAGTGTTTTTCATCCCAAGGGATAAAATGCCGGCCAAGTGCGTGTCGGACTTCGCACATTTAGGGTTCCGTACCAAACTGCAAAATCAAGTTGGTTGTAATAGAAAAAATTAGGGAATTTCAAAGATAAAATGTGATTTTTCAATATATTGGTATTTTTTTGCAAAATATCTGGACCTGAGACGCATAAGGTCTGATGTCGAGGTTGCAGCCATACAAATTCTTTCCAATATTTTGGCGGCTTCTCATTCCTTTGTTTTCCAATATTTTTTTAAAATAGAATATTTATCTACTCAACGACAATTTTCTTTTGCTGTATGGGAAAACTTTAAAACCATATAAAAATGGGTCAACAAGATGCTTATAGTGTGAAAATTTGAAGACTGTAGCTCCAACCGTTTGGCTGTAAAACCTGACAGACACGTGAGTGACAACAATAGGGCTCCGTTTGGACCCTTCGGGTACGGAAACCTAAATACCACGACAGGGATAAAAACTATCATAATTATTCAAATGTCTCAAATTATTTCCATACCAAATTTCATCTTAATCGGTTCAGCCATTTAGTCGTGAAAAGGTAAAAAAACAAACAAACAGAGTTACTTCCGCATTTATAATATTAAGTATGGATTAGTAGGAATAAGTTTATGATCTGATATTAATATTAGTCTGATATATTCTTTTTTGATTTTTCGATTAGTATAAGTAAATGTAAATCTTTATGGTACAATTTATTATCACTATCATAATATAATAAATACTGTGATTATGTAGATAAAAAAATTAAGCTACTGATAACTTTTTTAACCGATTAAAAACGTGTCACTAAAGCTACCGCCAGATAACAAAAAAATAAAAGTTGTTAACACCTGTCTACCAATGTATTCCAATATTTCAAAACGATACGAAATAAATGTAAAGGCAGTGTCGCTAACACGATCGAAACAAACGCATCGCGGTAAGGGGCGTCCTTGACCCTTTCACTTCGCATTCAGTAATGAATTAATATCTCATAAACGCGTGGACCGATTTACATGATTTAAACGGATAAAACGGTTCTACGCCTACACCTTTCATTTGAGACTACAAAATTATCAAAATATCTCAATAAACAAAAAATAATGTTTTCAAGTTACGTATCTGGCGTAGACCTTATACGCTTTAGTGAAATTTTTATATGAAACTTACCAAATTAGCAGGCAACACAGCAAGCGTAGCCGGCACGATCTGTGTTGCCAGCTGCAAGGGTTGCCAGCCGCTGAGAGTGCGCGCGGTGTTGCCACTCTTCCATACCGTGACTCCTACTAAACTGCCGTAGTGTCCCATGTAGCGGACTGGTGTGGAGACCACATTCCCCGGCATGGGCTCCGAAATGGGCCATAGGAATTGTGTGGATTTTACCGTTTCTGTAACCAATAGGATTTTTGTATTAGAACCTGCTCATAAAGCATACTAACACTGCCCTCCGTTTCCTACTCCTCCGTTATTCTTTTCTGATAAATTTCGTTGCGGTATCCAAGACAGTTAAATTCTTTCTCCGGAACTTCGTCGAGCTTCATTGCCTCGGCACTTTTCTGGTGGTCGCCACTGTTGATTCTGGCTTTCAGGAGTTGCAGTGGTTTGGGAATAGTGCGGTGGGATTGTCCCAAAAAGAACAAAAATACTAACACTTTCGGGACAGGGGTTTAAATCCTCAGTTTTATTATTCTATAGAACTTGTGTAAATATTTAAAAACAAAATGTAAGCAATCTTTTCGAAGTGACACTTAGGCGGCGAATCGCTAATTTCAAGGGCGCTTCACGATTAGGCACATTTCGTTACAAGAGAGAGAAGAAAGATCTTCTTCTTGCTCTAACACTAAATGTCCCTTAATTTTTAAGAAGTTCCGTTACCCTATCACGTGTACGATGCTGCACGTGCAATTTATTCTCTCATTCCTTACTTAACTT
Source organism: Anorthoa munda (assembly GCA_945859665.1). Taxonomy (NCBI): domain Eukaryota; kingdom Metazoa; phylum Arthropoda; class Insecta; order Lepidoptera; family Noctuidae; genus Anorthoa; species Anorthoa munda. Next base: position 11,526,300 of record OX243911.1, on the reverse strand, counting down.
TGTCTAGAAAGGCCCGATCTGAAGAGCAATTCCCATATTTTTAAGAACGTTCGCATTATAATCTAAGTCTCAATCAACCAAAAACACATCTAATTTCATTTTCCATTTTGACAAAGCATTGATTGTCGCCGAGATGTAGTTACGACTTAAATTTGAACGCTTTTCTCGTAGCGGCCATTAACTTAAATAAAATTAGCCATGTTTTTTTTTAAAACTGTCTTTTTTGGGTTCCGTACCCAAAGGGTAAAAACGGGACCCTATTACTAAGACTTCGCGATCCGTCTATCTGTCTGTCTCTCTGTCCGTCTGTCACCAGGCTCTCATCTCATCTCATGAACCGTGATAGCTAGACAATTGAATTTTTCACAGATGATGTATTTCTGTTGCCGCTATAACAACAAATACTAAAAACAGTATAAAATAAATATTTAAGGGGGCTCCCATACAACAAACGTGGTTTTTTTGCAGTGTTTTGCGATAATGGTACGGAAACCTTTGTGTGCGAGTCCGACTCGCACTTGGCCGGTTTTTTCTTATTCTTCTCAGTAAACCCTTTCATTTGATACCCATATCATGGCAATGTACAAAAAATAACTAGTCCGCCATCTTGGACCGTTCGCCATATTGTATTTTGAATGACGTCACTTAGCTAACCATGCATTGTCATCTAAACTAAACGTGTACGCAAAATTTAAAAAAATCAGTTGCAAGATTTGACCCGAACACACTTACATACATACAATCAATCTGCCTAGTCTATAACCTTTGTGTATTCTTTTCCCAACTATGTTGGGGTCAGCTTCCAGTCTTACCGGATTCAGCTAAGTACCAGAGTTTTACATGAAGCGACTGCCTAGATGACCTCCACAAACCAGTAACTGGGTAACACGGTACCCCTTGGCAAGACTGGTGATCTCAAGCTTCTGACTACCCGTAACGACTGTCAAAGATCGTCAAATGACAGCCGGGACCAACGGCTTAACGTGCTTTCCGAGGCACGGAGGCAACTCGGTATGTTGAAATGGTTACCCATCCACAGACCGACCTCGTCAAGCGTTGCTTAACCTTGATAATCGGCCAGTGCAGCTGTTATAATTTAGCCACGAGCTCCTCCGAACACACTTACATACATTGCAAGATAAATAAAAGCTTGTACAAAAAAAAAACAATGCCTTGAAAATTCAAGAACGAAGATGAGACGGGACGTGTGGTTACAGACAAAGCCTCAGATGACGTTTGTGGTTGTAAATGAAGCCAAAACAAAATACTAGATACAATGGTTTACAAATCATCGTACGTCATCAACAAGCCAATTAGCGCATCGAGCATTATTTTCATCTATCTATATATATAAAAGAAAGTCGTGTTAGTTACACTTTTTATAACTCAAGAACGGCTGAACCGATTTGGCTGAAAATTGGTAGGGAGGTAGCTAAGAACCAGGAGAAGGACATAGGACTTTTTATCCCTTTTAGGATAGGGTAGGGTAAGAAGGGTAGGTAGGGTAGGGTAGGTATGTAGGTAGGGTAGGGTAGGTAGGGTAGGTAGTGTAGGGTAGTTAGGGTAGAATAGGTAGGGTAGGGTAGGTAGGGTAGGGTAGGTAGGGTAGGTAGTGTAGGGTAGTTAGGGTAGAATAGGTAGGGTAGGGTAGGTAGTGTAGGGTTGTTAGGGTAGGGTAGGTAGTGTAGGGTAGTTAGGGTAGAATAGGTAGGGTAGGGTAGGTAGTGTAGGGTTGTTAGGGTAGGGTAGGTAGGGTAGATTAATGTTTGGTGTTATTATGGCAAAACAAAGTTTGCCGGGTCAGCTAGTAGTAAAAAGTTTTAACCAATTATATGTAAGGATACAACTATAAAACCTACGTACTTATTATAATTATAATATCTAGTGAAACATTTGTGTATACTAGTGGAGACAATACATAATTACGCGAATTATGAATGGCTGCATGTGGAAAGCATAATATTATAATATGCTAATGTATATTGCTCATATTCTATCTCTAAGTAAAAGCCGAGAGTGATTTAAGGTGCCGACTCCCTTGAGTAGCTGATTTTAAAATGAGAATCACGTCTAAACGGCTAATTATAAAATATTGGAAAAAATATATGTTACATTAGACCATTTTCTTAATAATTTGATCTAAGAAAATTTAGAGTTTTATTCGTATAACATAGTGTAATTAATTTGTAAAGTTATGTCTGAAATGGACAAAAACACAACAATCGCACCAAAACCGCTGGGCGTATTTTAATTAAATGGACACCATCTCAAAGACAATTTAATTATCTACATTTTGATCAGAGGGTTTTTTTTTTAAGGTCATAGATTAATAAGGAAAGTAGAAAAAACTACTAAATTTGGGGCCGCGCGGGTGTGAAATGGGTGGGGTGCGCGTTTTGTTCCCTCAAGGTCGTTGGCGTTAGTCGTCGTCTTAATTTGCAAACTATAAGTGAATAAACAATGTAAATGTTTAATATTCATATAAATAAATACTCATTTCAAACAAACTTTCATTTTTATAATATTCGTATTTATTTCACTAAGCGTTTGTATATTACACCAAGCATACCATTATTATTTAGCGTAGGTTTAATGGGCACCAAATGCAGCTGAAGTGATAAACTAAAACCGGTTTCTAAATGGTTTCATCAAGCCACTGGTGAGTAAACATGATTAGACTATGCATTATAATTACATCGCAAACGGAAAACCAGAATTGTCAGACTATTATTTTTGGATATTTTCCATGTTCATTTAGAATATTCTCCATTATCTAGATTCTAGACTAATTTGTTCAAATTGGCATAAAATATTATACAAATACGTGTAAACTCACCGAAACTGCCCGGTATATAAACGTAGCCATAATTCTTCAGTATTTGCACGCAAGTGTTGGCCAAAAACGATCCCAGTAGCAGAACTGCGAAAGTAAATGCCACTATACACGCACTCTCCTTCTGTAGGATTACATTAGTTTTGTTCTTAGAGTTTTTATGTGATGTTAGCTGCATTATACAAGCCCCAAGGAGGCCCCATGTTAGAAACGTTTCTTGAGCCGCCGCTGCCCAACTCTGAAAAAATAAAAAGAATTTGAAATAAGAACGAACTGTCTGTGACCATGGATTGAATAGAGGTGCACTTATTGTTGAGTTATTCTTTTGTTTGCGCAATTAGAGGTTAGTAACGTCAAAGAGATAAGATCTTGAAATTATTCTGAGGTGAAAAATATATTCATACATTACTATTAATGAAGAATTCGCTCCATTCAGTCTCGGAGAATATATTGACAACGGTGTCGTAGGGTATTAGTGTGAGCAATTTGGTACATAGCACTAATGTGCCACAGATCGGTAGGAATATCAGCATGTAGACAGCCTGAAATAACAATTATAATGAGTTACACTTTCGTGGGAAGCCACCTTTACGTTACAATGCGGTAGACAATGTTTATTACCTTTCCGTAAGACCTCAATCCTTTACTCAGCGCGACGAACACTATCATCCATACTACAGCTAAGTTGAACGCTACTTGAAACTTTATTGTGCCAAAATATGAACTATTGGACCCCAAATTCCTTTGTAACACCTCGCCGTGAAAATATTGCGGCAAAGTCTCCTCTATTTTATAAGTACCATTCTTCGCATCTGTAATATAAAAAAAAAACTTTCTCAGTCTGACCCTATTTCCTTGTTCCACTAACGGAAAAAGTAATTGTTTAAATTGACGACCTTCATTCAAACTTCCTGCTTCATTTGCTGATTGATATCACCGTATTTGTTGATACTGTCCAAACAATAAACGAATTAATTATGTCATGCTTGACTCACCTTCAAAATTGAATTCGTGTGGTAGTGCCCATTTGTATTTGTCATTGGACGTTATAAAAGAGTCTCTAAAGTAAACAAATATCCAAGACAGGCCTATTATACTGTACATGCCAATCACGGCTTGAGTGATGAGCAACGAGACGCCTACGCCTTGGAATATCGGCGATATACGCCACATGTCCACCGGGCCAGACTCCAACACTTGGCCCAAGCACAAATGTAACGTAAACAACGGTATTCCAATTAAAAAGGACAGTATAAAAAACTGTATTATGAAGCTTGCTGCAACAATAAAAAAAGATCCATTATATAGATACCAGGAAATTAGGTGAATCCAATTAATTACGTAAAAGCCCATTCATTACCTCCAAAATGAACACTGAATATGGCAAATCTAGATATATTAAATATTCCCACGGTACAGCTGAGGCACGCCAGCATGGCACTCATACGATGTGGCCAGACTCCAAAAGGAGGTTCTTCAGTCTCTTCATTTCTGCAAAAAATCGTTAAATTGATTCAAAAGAATTTTGGAGAAATGATAATACATTTGTGAATCATCAAATCACATCCTCTGACCTCATTACGAGAATGAAATGAGTAATGTATTAGCGAAATCACGAAGGTTGCTCAATGCATGAGTTAACTTTAACTGCAAAGTGTAACACAATTAAGTTTGAATGAATATTATAATTACCTCTCCTCAGTGGCACTTGAAGCGTTTTGGTTGATGGGAGCGACGTCTAACGACTCAGAGGACGAACTAGACGTACTAGTGCTCCTTGCGGTACTCCTGGCAGTACTCCGTCCAGTCCACTCCCCCGTCGTGACGTCACTGTCTCCCGGAGACGGGAGTGAAAGCGTGCGATTCATGAGCAAAGCACGCCGCCCCACAATCAAAGGTCCCGAAGCACCGTCACTACTGAGATTCGCCGCCGTCACTTGCAACTGTATCGGAGCACTTGTCGGCCGCATGTTAATGTTATGCTCCAGAAAAAGTATCACCGGCAACGTTAGAGGCTCGCAAGATGAATCCGCAGTTATCGCCGGCAGAACAATAGGGTCTAATCTCCTCATTGAGTTTCGCAATGTGTCATTCGTCGTACTTGCTCTCTCTAATGATGTAACTAAAGCCTGCCGATCATTGTCAGTGAGCTCCGAAAAACTTTTCGAACGCCCAAGGCTCGTGAGATTTGGCCTTTCAGATATACTTGGTGTGATGTCCATTTCCTCCATAGGCGGCGCTGACGCATGTACGTTAGAACATGTTATTACTTGAGTGTTGTCGTCCACAGAACTTTGCGCTTCCGAACGATCTGATTCTCCTTGAGCCTCACCAATGACTTCCTTAATCTTACAAATGAGATCCTCTTCGTCGCTGTCGAAGTTTTTCGTTCCATCGTCAAGGCATGCAAGTAAAGACTTATCTAAAACTTCGTCTAAATCATTCAATATATCCATAAACTGGCACAACGCCGTAGCCTGAAACTCTTCGTCATTTGTGATGCTTGCTGTATGTGATGAAAAGTTTGAGTCGGATTTGTAGCATTCTGGTATTGTCTTTTGCAGATCCTCTTTCAAGTCACCATCTTCCGATTTGTCCAGGTCTTCGCTGAAGTGATCGCTATCGTTGCTCTCGAAGGCGCTGCTGGAGGCGTCACTATCGATACTGCTTCCCGGCACATTTTCACTTTGTTCGTACCGACCTTCCCCTATATTAACTACTTCCATTTTTATTGCATGGCCTAAGTCATAGCCTGCGCGCTTTGTTGACCCTGTAACAAGGACTTCACTCATTATCATGGTCTAAACTCTTAAAAATATATTAAATTAACATAAAAAGGCACATTTTGTAGTGATGATTTTCCACAGCTTGTACATGGTTAGCTGGTGAATGCAGAATGTTGTTCGTATTTACATATGAATTAACTTGCTAAGAAGCCTAATTATTGTATGTAGCAGCGCGTCAAATGTGGCTAAACGTTAACACAGTAATGCCAAGAGTGCCAGATAAGTAGTTACAACATGGTACACATGTATGAATCACTTGGGATTATTTCTTGTTACACATTGATAATAGTGTTTTTCTACACTTGTCAGAATTTTAATTTAGCAAATGAAAACAGGACCGTTGACAAACAAAAATTTTACAACCTTATTCTACTTGTTTCATTATGATTTCAAACATGTCAGTAGGTGTATGTAACCTTGACTACAAATATGATGTACAAAACTGATTGAAATAACAAGAGAATGTGTTTAAAAACATTTTCATTAACTCACTTATATTTCCCTAGGTATCATAATAATGTTAAAACACAAAAGACAAATAGCCACAAAGTATGTTTATACAGTACCTTAAGACCTGTTTCGTGGAACAATGGAGAAAACAATTAATGATGACTTTATACAACTTAATCACTTTTCATTTGCCATTGAATGTTTATGAAGCAATTAGTTTCCAATGACCGACTATAATCACTTAAATAATTAAAACACACAGCAAAATTTTAATTAATGTAACAGTACCACTGTTGTTAAATCACTATCTGTAATATGAGATAACATAAGAAATAACAAATGCTAAGTAAACTGCTGTAGGTACTTTCTCAATGCACTGATAGTGTTAAAGATAAACTATAAAGTAACAGATGTTATTTCTCAACTGAATTACAGATAAGGTTAGACAATATCTGATCTCATACTTGTAGCGATTATACAATTCATGATGTCATAATAACTTGTTAGATGAATGGGCTTTATGAAACTAAGAATTGAATTAGTTGGTTGTTCTAATATTTTAGTTTTACACATAATGCGCTTTCTACTGCTCATGATGGGCAATTCAGATGTCTTATTCATTTATTTCACATCACACACATCACATCATCAGCCTATTAATGTTCCCACTGCAGGGACACAGGCCTCCTCTCTGTGAGAGGGAATGGGCCGTAATCCACCACGCGGGCCCAGTGCGGGTTGGTGGATGTCACATGTCTTCGAATTTTTGGTTCTAGGACATGCCGGTTTCCTCACGATGTTTTCCTTCACCGTTTTGAGAGCAGTGGTGATGAAATAATTTACACAAAGTAAAGCGCCTGCCTGGGCTCGAACCCACGACCAACGACTTGTAAGTCGCGGCCAATACCACTGGGCCACCACTGCTCTCATTCTCTCTTCTCTTCATTTATTTATATATTCTTAATTGTACACCATGATAAAACAATAAAAAGGAAACATTAAAATTAAAAACAAACATACAACAGGCGGCCTTATCGCATTCTGCTATCTCTTCCAGGCAACCTTGAATGGATAGAGATAGCCTGGACACAACATGGGGTTGCACTTGGTGCAAATTACAAATCATACAATTAGTATTACTAAGTACAATTAGGTACTAAAAACAAACTACTAAAATAGATACATAAATACATACATGCATCTAAAAATAAAACACAAACAAGAAAACAATACAGCTTAAAAAAGGACAAGATCACAGAAACAGGTAATGTTCCTTTAAAAGTATTTTAAAGACAGGCAACGACTGAGTATGTATTATTGGGTCAGGCAATGCATTCCTCAAACAAGCAGCCTGGACAGTAAAAGATTAATCCAAGAATGTCTATGTCTTTCATATTATGAATAGAAACTGGATGCTTTTTCTCTATGCAATCGGTTTCACAAGCCCTTAACAGATTGGTTGTAGCAGTTTCCTGTCAGATAAGAACTGTTCCTTCAGTGAGGAAGCTATCTCGTATTAAATTAGGATTTGTTAGTGAACAAAGTCCCATATGTGTTGTCTTTTCAGCCTTCTGTCACTTATAGCTTCACATAATGCTGTTGCTAGGGTGTTGGTATGAGCTTTTATACAGTCTTTGTGTGCTTTTGATAAATGTTACTTAGCAAATACTATGGCTAAGACACATGTCGGCTACAAAACAATACCAGTTCAATTCTTAGTTTCCTAAAGACCATTCACACATGTTGTATGACAGTTGTGCCAACACAACAGCAGCCAGAATAAAGCTTAGTAAAAGAAATGTACATAAGTATCAACCCTATCTATCTCAACCTTACCCTTACTATTTGTATAACTATTACTGTTTTTTTTTTATTATTATAACTACTCTGTTCTATCCCACTGCTGTGCAAAGGCCTCTCTCCAGTAGGTCCTGTATTAGTTATGAGCCATAGTTCAGTATTAGGGGCACAACACAAGAGCATATGACCAAAATATGGCCAGACTGAATTCACTTTAATAAACAGACAAGGGATAGATTCAGATTTGTCTGAATAAATAGAAAGAAAGGAAATGTAGTGAACCAAATTGTTTGTTTTAAACTACTATTTAATAATACTAGCTTCCGCCAGTAGCTTCGAAAATCTATCCTAGAAAAGTGCATAGTTCCTGTACCCACCATTCCTTTCATAAATATACAAAATTACTCTGTGATCCACAGGAACTATGCACCAAGCGAGGGTAGATCTGAGATTATAAATTATTATACCTACCCTAAATACTAACATTTTGTAACACAATAATTTCGCACATCAAGTTATGGTAAAGATTTTACGAAAAATACATTCAAAATCAACAACATAGAATTAATAACATAGCAAATTAAATAATTATACAAGTTAAACTAGTAAAATACCTGACCAAAACTACTGCTGCTATAAGTATATATATTTTATTTATTTTATACTTTAGTTATTTAGACATAGGCAAAACAGCAAACCCTAAACCTAATTTGTAGGCTACCCAAGGTAGCAATCGACCACAGTGCTGGGTAGGGCAGTAGAACCCCATCAAAAAGAAAACAGCAAATGTTTATTTAAAGAATATCGTTACGGGACTAAATAAAACAAGAAGTTTTTGATAGTTTGATACAATTACCGTTCTAGTAAATATAAAACACTAACCTGATTTCCTGATTTTTTGTAGACACTTCAGCCCATCAGTTGTCAGCTGTCTTACAAAACATTATAACAGATGACACTCATTTGTTTCACTAACTTGTTCTTAATTAGCTACTAATTGAATGATGAAACCGAATAAATATATATTTGTGATGATTTTTATAGTAAACGAGAAAACTGCGATAGTGTTTCACACTCAGCTTGTACCAGCAGGTACGCACTAGAGAGGTGAAGGTGAGCGTGTGCGATTTTAAATTTTATCAAAGTCGATTGCAAGAATCGAATCGATTTTCATAACATTGAATTTGAATACAGATTGAATACAAAATATCGATGAAAAACACAGTAAAAATCGTATTGTTTATATATTATTTTGTATTATTGCTGTACAGACCAGGCATCACTAGTAATCTTTTGATCAGCATAGACAAATCGTTTTAGCTTTAAACTTAATACGGGGGGGGCTTTAAGCTTAACCCCCCCCGGGTATCAAATTCAATAGAATTTGGTCACCTCAAATAGATTACGTTACCAAGTTAAACAGAAAAGCTTCAGAATCAAACGAATTTAAATTGCGAGTGCTTTTGAAAATTTAAGTAATATTTTCTTATAAGACAGAAACTAGTTTCTCTTTAGACGGGCTGTGCCACTCCTCTGCCATGAATTCCATGATTGGTGCTTTAAGGCTTAGCACGCACTGTGATTTATATTCGCGTGATTTTTTTCCGGCCATTCTGCGACCTATGGAATTGTATAAATGCACGCATTGCGGTAAAAAAATCGCACGAATAAAAATCGCGCGAATAAAAATCGCAATGCGTGTCAAACCTTATGTCAAACTCAAATCGCAGAATCGAGTCGAATTATTTCTTTCATAGAGATGGGCGTTTTCGATTTTTTGCGCAAACGGTTACGTAACCGATATACAGTTTTCATATACATATCGGAAACGGTTTTTAGATATCGATATCAGTAGTACAGTTTGCAAAAGTTAACATGTTATTTAGATGAGCAAACTAAAAACGAACGCGAAGTAATGCAGACGAAAACTCACACTTTTACAGTTATAGACAAATGACAACTGTATAACAGTTAGTTTTGGTAATCAGGTTTATGCTTTTGATGCCATCCTTATGTTTATGGGATAGAACTCAAAATCGGTTGAACGGACTGTAAAAAGGGGATGAAAAAATTTCTAATGTTATTTCAAATACGTGGTAACTCCCCACGTATTTGCTGCATCTCTTTTATACCAATAAAAGAATATATAATACTTAGAAAGAGAGGTAGCGGTAGCGCCTAAGGTTCCTATCGTTTGTGATATTTGCGTTTTGTTCGTATTTCGTACGTTTTCGCATTGTTACAGTTTTAAGTATTGACTTATTCGTTCTCGCATGCAAGTAGAGGTTTTGATTCGATACAGTTTTTGTGTTATCGGTTATTTTGATATAGATGTCGATATGATATGATATCCAACATAATCCGATATAAGTTACGTTTTGACAGAGAGTTTCGTTTTGATATATAATGCACGATATGGCATATATTGTGGCAAGGCAACAGCGCTTGTTCGTTTTAAAGTACATTTAAACAACAATATAAGTCTGAATATTTTACATATTATTATTAATATAAACCAAAAAAAGGAACACAAAAGTTTTATTAATATACGGCCTGTAAATGGTGTAATTTATTTGCATTCTATCTAAGTTAGATTATACGCTTTCAATTTTTCACCCAGCCTTACAACTTTCTCAAATAAGCGCAAGTGGAATGTTGCTAAATATTGAACACATGAAATGAACAAGCTATGGTTCAAAGTATCTTTCTCGTAAAATCTTAAATGAACAGTTAAATTACGATAATGAACCTTAATCTCTGAAGAATAAGCGTTTAAATTAAAATTGAAAAGTTCGTGGGGTATCTCGAATAGATAAGTTTATGTAAATGTTTTTTTATAATTTGCGAGCGATAAGTATTATCAATTGTTAACAGTGCGTCAGTAGCCTTTCTTGGTTAATACTTACAATAGTTTTTAAAAGAATAAATTATGTTCTTTATAAAAGGAAGTAGAATTATTACCATCAAAATGCGCCAAACAAATAAGGTTCGTCTTCCTCCAACCAAAGTTTATTATTCAACTCAGCAGTGAAGCAGTCGTGGAGTGATTGCCTGCCTAGTCACTGGTCCCAGAGAAAACTTATATTTTAAATTTCCATAATTGTCACGACTCACGAGTGATTTGGATACGTTTTAGTAATTTAACTATTTGATCTACAGCTTTTTAAAGCGATGGCAGCGTATTCTTCAAAAGTTTCCCTCAACGATGTGGTTATCGTGTCTGCGGTGAGAACTCCCATAGGCTCCTTCAGGGGTAGCCTGTCGACCGTTTCAGCCACGGAACTTGGTGCTGTCGCCGTCAAAGCAGCAGTGGAAAGAGCCGGCATTCCTGCAGAGGAAATTAAAGAGGTTAATTGATTCACCCTACTTTCTCTCATCTTTTCCATTGATTTACAGTTATCATTTGACTATGAACAGTTACATTTTATAGAAATTTCTTAGCTATCTAAATAATTTTTAATTACAGCAATATTCTAAGTGTGTAGTTATTTGTCATGTTTTTGACAAGATTAGAATTAGCTGATGAGGTTTCTTATCACAAATAGCTAAACATGAAAGATAACAAAAAGATATAATTTTTTTAACAGATTAATTACAATTTTCTAATAAGTATTCAAATATTGATGACTGCTAATTGTAAGCTGTGTATTGACTGCTTGTAATTTTGTAAAGGTACCAAATTAATTTTAAATCAAAGATTATAAAATAAAGTATCATTTAAAAAAATATTCAATTTTAACAAAATTCACATTACAACATTTACCTATTTAAATTTTATTACCTACACAATTTGTTTTTAATTTTTTACTTTAATATAACTTAATAATTCGTCTTGAATAATATTCTGTAATAATTTGTGTTAAAAATACAAGTATTCTTGAATAGACTTTCAAAAATTTTCTACGTCCAGAAGCTGTTACTAGATGATGATGCCAGTCAATGAGTGTATGTTCTTTAAAAAGTTTAAAAATCTTTATCCAAAATTTTTATTCTAGGTCTACATTGGCAATGTTTGCTCAGCTGCTGCAGGACAGGCTCCAGCGAGGCAAGCTGCAATTTTCGGTGGTCTGCCTAAAAGCACTATTTGCACAACTGTCAACAAAGTTTGTTCATCTGGCATGAAGTCCATCATGCTGGCTACTCAAGGTTTACAAACTGGTACACAAGATGTAATATTAGCTGGAGGAATGGAATCTATGTCAAATGTGCCTTTCTATTTGAAGAGAGGTGACACTCCATATGGAGGCACACAGTTACTCGATGGTATTGTGTTTGATGGTCTCACTGATGTTTATAACAAATTCCACATGGGCAACTGTGCTGAAAACTCAGCTAAAAAATTAAACATCAACAGGCAACAGCAGGATGAATATGCCATTTCTAGTTACAAGAGAAGTGCAGCAGCATATGAATCTAAAAGTTTTGCTGCTGAACTTGTACCAGTTCCTGTGCCTCAGAAGAGAGGAGCGGCGCCTATTATGTTCTCAGAAGATGAGGAGTACAAAAAGGTCAACTTTGAAAAGTTCAACAAACTGGGAACTGTGTTCCAGAAGGAGAATGGCACAGTAACAGCTGGAAATGCCTCAACGTTGAATGATGGAGCTGCAGCATTAGTTCTCATGACTGCCGAGGCCGCTCAAAGACTGAATGTTAAGCCCCTTGCACGTGTTGTTGGTTATGCTGATGGAGAGTGTGACCCAATTGACTTCCCAATTGCACCAGCAGTTGCCATTCCCAAACTTCTAGCAAAAACTGGAGTTAAGAAAGAAGATGTTGCTATGTGGGAGATTAATGAAGCCTTCAGTGTTGTTGCTCTTGCTAACCAAAAACTGCTGGAACTTGACCCCTCTAAGCTCAACATTCATGGAGGTGCTGTCAGTATTGGTCATCCTATTGGCATGTCTGGAGCTAGACTTGTAGTACATTTGTGCCATGCTCTTAAGAAGGGAGAAAAGGGAGTAGCCTCTATCTGTAACGGTGGTGGTGGTGCATCATCTATCATGATTGAGAAATTGTAAGTTTCACCATATTCTGACCAGTTTGTTTTCATTATCTACTGTGCCTTTTAGGAATTATTTGCTGTTAATGAATGATTTGTGTGTTTGTTAGGGACAGCTTTAAGAGTTAAAAGATTTTATTATATTGTTGAAATAGTATCTAATTTTTATATCCATATCTCTTGTAAAAAAAACTTCAATATGGAAAAGTGTTAATGGTTGTATGATTGAAAATCAATAAAATATATTTTTTAAATGATTTTTTTATTGATACTTTCGTTTACTATTGCAGAACCCACACTACAGATGGACCACCAGTTTTGACCTTTTACACTAAAGACCCATGTGGACTATGTGATATAGTAATGGAAGAGTTAGAGCCTTATAAAAATAGAATAGTCATTCAAAAAGTAGATATTACTGAAAAGGAGAATTTAAGGTGGTTGAGATTGTACAGACTTGATATTCCAGTATTATTTCTCAATGGTCAGTTTTTGTGCAAGCACAAGTTGGACAAGCATTTATTAGACAAAAGACTGCAAATGATTGAGGATGAAAAATCACATTAAGGGCCTTCCACCTCTTTAGTGCCGTAAAATAGTCACTTTCTGAAGCATACTCCTTAGTAACGGCTAGGTTAAAAGGTTTGAAAAAAAAAAAAATTTTTGATTCATGTATGTACATTATTTGTGTAACTAATAGCTTTGCTTTAGAAAAATAATTAATAACACGATATTTTTTCGCTACTTTTGGATACTCCTCCAAAACGACTTGGATGTTTAAAAATATTTTTACATAGAAAAATTGTTGACTGGAATTTCTTCATACCTGAAATAGCAGTAAATCAAAGAATATTTTGCAAACGAAACTGTCCAAAAGGAGGTTCAATATTGATATTCTGGCTCCGAGTGGGCGCACGGCCAGTAACGCGCGTTAACCATGCGTTAACATTGGGGAATATATACCCCCGGACAAACTCCATCTCAAAAAGCTCAATATGTCTGTATTTTAGCTATATATTGCTCATTTTGTGCTGTACACGTATGTGGTAAGCAAATGAATTCGGAAAACTTAATCTCTTATTAAACATTCATGACATTTTTTTGCCGAGAAAATATTTTAGATTTCCTCAATTCGTCATTGGTACAGTCAAATGCACGTCGCGTGCCTTTGATTCGTAGTTTACTGACAGTTTTCGTAGTAAAACTGATGCACGGTTGACTGTAGGTACTGGCTGGTAGTAGGTAGATATTTATGTGCATACATGAATATGATTATAATATTTAATGAAGTGAATAACAACATCAGTATGGTTGAGATACATAATCTCAAGACATGAGATACCAGTTTTATTACAAGCTTTTATTTCCTTTGCCTTGGTAGGCCCAGTGGTTGGTTGATGTCACATGTCTTCGAATTTTCCTCAAGATGTTTTCCTTCACCGTTTTTAGAGCAGTGGTGATGAAATAATTTATAAAAGAATGAAATAATTTATAAATGTGTCGCTAGTTCGAACTCACTACCTACGACACGTAAGTCGGGGCCGTTACCACTGGGCCACCACAAGTTTTTTTTATTATACTATTATTTTATAACGGTTTTTTTTTTACATTTTTAACTAACATTTACTACATAAATCAGAAGATTGAATGAAATGAAAGTAAGGCATTTTCTTTATTTGCTTGCTGAGTCTGCTTTGTAGTTTTTTGGCTGTGTCGTAATTTTGGTGGTGATTGTTGACATAACGTACCAATGTTTGGTCAAACTTTGTGTATTCACAAAATGAACCAACCAACATAAACTAGACAAATTGTTGAGAATTGAAAACAACATTAATGTGCAAAACCCCAAGGTCAAGAATCTGGAAAATCAAGTTTTTTATTTATTCAGTACCTACCTACTGCTTTCTAGTTGGTAAGGCATTATGGATAATATGCCATGCATATAATGAATATGATTGTTATATGTAATGGACTGTAATAAAACATCAACTTGCCATGAAGGACAACTGAAATCAATAATTTTATAATGCATGTTTAGGTATGGACAGCATAAAAATAACTAAGTATTATGAAACATTGTAAAACTTTGTGTTTATGTATAAATCTTGAGGATACCTAATCCTTTATCCGTAAACCCTCTAGCAGGGGTAAAGCAATAATGACGGAAATAAATGTGGGTACCTAAGTATGTGCCTTTCTTTATTTCCATGGTAGGTATGTACCTAATCTACTTCGTGATTTTGCATTCAGAGGACCATTGATGCAGATTTGTTGTGCACTCTGTGTAATTATTGTAATTAATTACCTTTTTCATTCCAAATTGACGGAATTCAAATAACTACATATTTATTGAAATTATTGCAAATCAATTATCCCGACTTTTTTTTCGAATTAAGTACTTACGTTTAAACTAGTGTTATATATTTTTTAAATCACCTCTTGAAGCCCTTTATTTTAGCCCGCACGATATGGCGCCCAAAAGCCGTCCTTTTTCTATTTACCCGACTGCCGAAGGAGAGTAATGTGTTTATCAGTATATGTATGTATGTATGTTGTCCCTTTACGGCGTTATAGAGATCGAACGCGTTGGCCGATTTTGATTTTTCTTACGTCAATCGATTCGTCTGAACTCTGCGAGTGTTAACTTAATTAAAATTAGAAAATATGAAAATGGCGGCTTTTGGGCGCCATATTGTGGGGGCCCAAATTTTTTTTCTTCTACACCCATCGTGTGGGCTATCAAAATAAAGGGTTTAAGAGGTGATTTCAAAAAAAAATAACTAAAATGTTTAAATAAAAAAGTTAATTAAAAAAAAACAAAAAACCCGACTGCTTAAAAAGCGAACTAAAAAGATGTAAACAAGAAGAAAATCATGCTGTGCAGTCGGAGGGTACATCTGGTTTTGGTCAGCCAGCTCGCGAACATGTATCCTCCGACAGCACAGCATGATTTTCTTCTTGTTTACGTCTTTTTAAGCAGTCGGGATTTTTGATTTTTTTAATTTACTTTTTTCCCATTTTAATGTAGCCATGTAACGAGGTTAAGACGAATCAATAGATGTAAGAATCATCAAAATCGGCCAACATGTTTGGTCTCTAGAACGCCACATGGGAACAAACATACTTATACAGACTGATAAACACATTACACTCCTTCGGCAGTCGGGTAAAAAAGGAATCTGAGGCCGTCGACCTTTTTGTTGCGAACCGTAGGTACTTTTCAGCTATAGTAATAGCGGGCGAGCATATTGCCATCAAACGGCGAAAACCAGACTCCGGGCTGTAGGTACCTGAGAGTCCTGAGACATTCTGCATGGAAAAACCCAATTTCACGTTGCTCGAATCCAAGAACAACGTGAAATTGGACAAGTGCGACGCATGGTGTTGTAAATGCGTTTTGGAATGATACAGCTTACAAGATGTTTGCTTCGAGATAAGATAGAATTACTTCTTGCGTCCATGCAAGATATCCTGATGTTAGAAACCAACTCTTTCTTCTCTCTCTTTTACTTTTCACCAACAACCACTCGGCGTGGTGGGGGCCGAGTCTCTTCACCGAGCTTCGCCTCTGAAAGTACTAAACTTACTTTAGGCTGTTGGTACCGGCAATCGTTAAGTACCTTCTCACTCTAGTCTGGCCAAGGATTATCTACTTATTGTTTTGACCAGTTACTGGGTTGCGGGAGGTCAGATAGCCAGTCGCTCCATGTAAAATACTGGTAGGTATTGAGCTTTATCCCGTTAAACTGGAACCACAGCGTAGTTGTTAATTTTTAGGGTTCCGTACACGAAGGGTCCAAACGGACGGCTTAAGTTCTACATTTGTTATGGAACCCTTAAAAAACCCTAACCCTACGTGTTGCGCCGAACCCAAGTAGCATGGGATAAAGACAGGAAGATGATGGTACGGAACCCTACATCGCGAGTTTGTTCTCGCTAGCGGGCTGTTGATATTCCAGAGGTTACCAACAATTGACGAAGTTTTTCCGATGATAATACAACTTAATATTACAAGAGATGTCTCTTTCTAGAGATGTTAAATACTTACTTGAGACAGTAATTAAACAAATAGAGAAGGCGAGGGGATTTTTTTAAATTGACCTATGCTGAGATCGCAATCGAATACGAGAACGTAATCTTTGAACTTATCCTTAAATAGTCATGGAGGCGTTTTTACTATAGATACCCTAAATCACCAAACCAAATACAAAGTTTCGCAAAAGTGTAATTAGATATTTTGCATGCGATGAATATTGCTCTAGTTTGTTATTTCGCGCCCGATGCTCCGCCACCATGCAATCTCCTGACACCCAGGTACGGAACCCTTTTTAGACGACTTCGACTCGCTCCTGGCCGGTTCTTGATTATCTCAAGTATGGAACTTATTTGGGCTTTGGAGAGATTACATTTAGAAGTAAGCTTGTTTTCTGATAGACGAATTGATTAACACAAAGTATATTGGGTCTATCGCATACGCAGGTTGATTACAGAATAAGAGTGTGATGCGCAACACCTAACAAACTCATCTTTAAATTCATGGGGAGGTTTTACAACAGCTGATGGCTAACAAGACATTTTATCATTCGTTTTTAATAAATCTGTGATTTTTGCGACAAGAACATCAGTGTAAAACAATATTGCTTTTGGCAACCCAAACCCATTAACGTCACCATACAGATGTCGGTTTTAAAATTTTTACATATGAATTTCACCCCTAACTCCTAGGGTTAAAGCTCAAATTACATGAAAGCTTTCTTCTTTGTCCAAAATGTTGATAGATCGCCACTGTGTATAATCTGTGGTGTGGTTGTCATTGTAATGGTTGACATGTAATAAAATTTACGAATAAATTCGTAATATTTTGACTGTTGTTCTCAATAATTATGTGACTTCTCAGCTATTTTTCATAATAGCACGTGTCCTAAGTGTTTCAGGTATTGTCTCTCATTCATCTTTTCTCATAATTTGATAATAAAAAACAAGTGTTATAATGGATGATGCAGCCTTAGATTCAGCTGTACAAACATTGGAGGCGGCTGCTCGGATGCTTATGGTAAGTAAATATTACTTTTTATGAAAAAAATATAAACAAAAATCGAAGTAAAAATATTCGACGACAGCTTTTATTTAGCCTAATTGCCATGACTATAAACAAAATTCCCACATGTATAAAGTTGGCGAAAAATTAAATACATCATCAGCTTCTTACCCTTGTCCCATGTTATTTGGGGTCGGCGCAAAACGTTTTCTTCTTCCCGAAGAATGTAATTCAAGAAGGTCAATTCCAAGGTAACAACCCAATAGGGAAAGTAAATAAGTACCTACTGTTTTACACTTACCCAGTGTAGGAAGTCAGTTACACTTAATTTTTAGGGTTCCGTACCCAAAGGGTAAAAACGGGACCCTATTACTGAGACTTCGCTGTCCGTCTGTCTGTCTGTCTGTCTGTCTGTCTGTCTGTCACCAGGCTGTAACTCATGAACCGTGATAGTTAGACAGTTGAAATTTTCACAGATGATGTATTCCTGTTGCCGCTATAACAACAAATACTAAAAACAGTATAAAATTAATATTTAAGGGGGGCTCCCATACAAAAAACGTGATATTTTTGCCGTTTTTTGCTCGATATTAATAACGGCAACAGGTAGACGCTTGAAATATTCACAGAATATTTAGTTGTATATTCTCTTCAAAAAATAATAATTATTAAATTAAAATAAAATAAATTAAGGGGGGCTCCCATACAACAAACGTGTTTTTTTTGCAGTGTTTTGTGATAATGGTACGGAACCCTTCGTGTGCGAGTCCGACTCGCACTTCGCCGGTTTTTTTAATACCATGCCAGTTAATATCAGAGACGTTAAATTAAATCCAACATTTCTCACACTTGCTTTATTTAGTGAATACCGTGTGTGAAAAGAGTTAGCAATAGGCTGCAAAAGATCCCTCCCCGGACAAACTGCGCCAAAAATACACCAAACGCACTTGTATTTTAATTTTATTTATAAGTGACATGTTACATCTATTTAACCAATGAAATAAAGTTACATTCTATTCTATTCTATCAGAGACGTAGTTACCGCTGTATAAGCTGTAAAAATGATATGGTGCTCCAAAGCTAATGGGGCCACGATGTCTAAGGCAAAAAAACTGGCAACAACTTTAAATTCTTATATTCTTACAGCCGTAAGGGCTATAAGTATATAAGAATTTGAATTAATAAAATAAATAAAAACTTTGTAACAATGACAGCTTGACCTATCTGAGTATGCCACTCCAATTTTGTAGCATACTTTGCTAACTTAACAATCTTTTAAATAAATCTCAATTAACCTATCCCAGTTCTGAGAGAATTTTCGTAATCACAAGATTTCGCCTCTCTCATTCAGGATGCTTCAATTTACTAGCTTGGTTAATTCACTCTATAAAGAATACTTAACATATTCGAGCCAAGACTCGGATAGCCAAAAGCTTTAGATAATGATGTATGACATTAAATTTATTTGTAAAACTGACTGACTGGTAAAATGGCCTTCAGTAAATGTTGATACAGAGCATCTTTAGGACTAGCTATGCAGCTAGTCCTAAAGATTGTCCTGGTTAATATATTCAAATCCAAACATTGAATAGTGTCCTCTCCAAAGAGGATACACATCTGAGGTACTCCTGGTATTGCATAATATGTTCATTGTTGACAGTGACTGCTTACCTTAAGAAGGAGGCACACGGTTATGTGCCACTATATTTCTTAAAAAATACTTTCTTCTCTAAATGAAGTAATGTTTTGGGCCCAAAAAACCTGAATAACCAGTTGTGCCAGAGACATAATTAAGAAGAAGACCAGAGCCGTTAACGGTTACATAAGGCGATCCTTAATATTGAATTTTAGTATAAAAACCAATACTAAGGAGCCGTTTAAGTAACCGTTAAATGTTTCTGAGTGCGGCAGTAAGATTTAAACATATTGTTACTTGCACATACTGCCTCTCTGCTGGAAAAAAGCGTTCCTCTATTTCTGGCATTGCTCATTATTTTGGTCTACCACCTTTCTTAGTTATCATCTTCTTAGTGGTGTCACTATTTTAGGAAACTTATGCTTACTTACTTATACATACTTATGGTTCGTTCAGCAAATAAATGTGGTGCATATTTTTCCTGTTTAGTTCAATTATTAATTTTGTTTTTTGCTCGTTTTTTATGTTATGTGTCATATTTGCAATCATGAAGAAGAAGACCAAAGTTGTCAAAAAATGATGAAAAAGGCCCGTTTTGACAGCTATAAAAATACTTAATAATAATTAAACATGATGCTTGTGGCGACGCCTGGGGGAGGCCTATGTCCAGCAGTGGACGTCTTTCGGCTGAAATGATGATGATGATGATGATGATGCTTGCGAATGATACTCGTTGTCATAGTGTATCGGTAACATAGTGTTTAATTAGGATTATAGTTAAGTAAGTTCTGCAAGCGGGTTCTGCGTCGGGCACGTTTTGACCATATTGGACGTATTGGGGCCAGGCTGGCATCGCACCCTCCGGGTAGTAAACAGTTTTTGTCCCTGTCTAAAGCGGTTGAAACGAATTTCTGTCGGCCCAATTTACCTCCAATGCTGAAACCTGATGGGTCGCTGGCTCACTCTGCTAGTGAGAAAGCAAATTTATTTGCATCTCTCTTTGCTAGCAATTCACGTCTGGACGCTGGCTCCAAGCAACCACCTACTGTACCTCATTGTGACTCTTCGATGCCGGAGATCGCTGTGCACATTAAAGAGGTCCGGAGAGTACTGTGCAGTCTAGACGTGAACAAGGCCAGCGGGCCTGACGGCATTCCAGCGAGAGTGCTGAGGCAGTGTGCGCCTGAACTGTCTCCTGTGTTGACACGCTTGTTCCGCCTCTCTCTTGTAAAAAGAACGGTGCCAAAATCCTGGAAGCTTGCAAATGTGCAACCAGTGCCCAAAAAAGGCAACCGTGCAGACCCTGCCCATTACCGTCTAATCGCCATTACCTCCATTTTGTCCAAAGTTATGGAAAGGGTACTGAACAGTAAGTTGCTGACCTACCTTGAAGACAATAATCTCCTCAGTGACCGTCAATATGGCTTTCGCCGGGGACGGTCAACTGGCGATCTTCTTGTGTATGTCACGCACTGCTGGGGCGAAGCCATCGAGAGGCACGGCGAAGCACTTGCTGTACCGCTTGATATCTCGAAGGCTTTCGACAGGGTCTGGCACGCGAGTCTACTCAGTAAGCTTCCTGCTTAAGGCATCCCCGCTGGTTTTTGTAGCTGGATATCAGACTTCCTCAGTGAACGGTCAATCCGAGTAGTCATTGACGGCTGCTCCTCTGACCTTATGGTTATTGATGCCGGAGTTCCTCAGGGGTCTGTTCTCTCTGCAACTCTTTTCCTGCTGCACATCAATGACCTACTTCAGCCTGGTATTGTTGGGTACGCAGATGACAGTACTGTTTCAGAGAGATACCTGTCCAGCGCAAAAACCAGCGTGGATGAAGTTCGTTTCTTGAGAGAGGCTATGTTGGAGCGGACAGATTTGACCTTAAGCCTTGTCTCCCAGTGGGGTGATGACAATCTGGTCTCCTTTAACGCCACCAAAACACAGGCGTGTCTTTTTACCGCTAAAAGGAGTCTTTTTGATCATACTCCTACTTTCCGGGGTGCGTCTGTTCCTGTGACTGATCGGCTCGAGCTCCTAGGCATGGAGTTGACATCCAGTCTCAACTTCGGCGCCTCCATTGAGTACAAAGCCCAAATTGCGGCCAAAAAACTGGGCATCCTAAATAGAGTGAAGCGATACTTTACGCCTGGACAGCTTTTAACTCTATACAAAGCGCAAGTCCGATCCTGCATGGAGTATTGCAGCCACCTTTGGGATGGCTCAGCTAAGTATCAGCTTGCCGCGCTTGACTCGGTGGAACGCAGAGCCAAGAGGCTCATTGGCGACGTTGAACTGGCGGATGCCAAGCTTCACAGCTTGGCTCATCGCCGCAAGGTTGCCTGCTTGTCGGTCTTCTACAGACTGTACTCAAGAACTCCACGACCTCATCCCACCAGCCCCCTTCTATCATCGGACATCTAGACGCACTGCAAGTTACCATCCTTACCTTGTTGCCATTCCACCAATTCGCACCAAGCGCTTCCAAACATCCTTCATAATGCGCACAGCGAATGAATGGAACTCACTACCTGCGTCTGTGTTTCCGAACGCCTTTAACCCGAATCTCTTCAAAGTTAGAGTGAACAGGCAAGAAGCCTGTTCACTCTAACTTTGAAGAGATTCGGGTGACGACTATATTATAATAAATTTAAATATTTGAACTGAATTTTACATGTCGTCCCTCAGCTGGACAATGGCCTCCATTTGGGGTCTTTATTACTCGCATTCATCATGGTTTTGGGCTACTTCCTTTCCAATTTGCCATCTCCTTAGTGGTGTCACTGTTTCTGGGTAACAGTCCTGTGTTTTACGTTACGGGCCCACAGTTCATCAGCAAATAAATTTGATGCATATTTTTGACATTCAGTTTATTTACATACTTGGTACAAATAAATTATTGCTCTTTCTTTTCTTGTTTCTTTCTGGTCATAATGAAGGTGATGCGGCTGGCAGAAGCTAGTTAAACATATTTATTAAATTCCATAAATTTTTAGGCACCACCGCAAATGGTGACATCTGAGCAACGTCACCAAGCTGAGAGTGTATTTCTAGAATTTCGGAGCGCCAAGAAACCTTTTCAGTTGTGTAGAGACATTCTAGAAAAAACTTCATCAGAATACGTACTATTTGAAGCAGCTGGTTTATTGAAAGCTGCTCTCATAAGAGAATGGAGCTTATTATCCGAACAAGACATTTCTGCTCTACGAGATTATTTACTCAATTATATATTGAGGAAGGAGGCCCC
Source organism: Anorthoa munda (assembly GCA_945859665.1). Lineage (NCBI taxonomy): Eukaryota > Metazoa > Arthropoda > Insecta > Lepidoptera > Noctuidae > Anorthoa > Anorthoa munda. Next base: position 11,503,514 of record OX243911.1, on the reverse strand, counting down.
TCCGTTTTTAAGGGAAAAGCTTTTGCAGGTAATTTCAGATTTTGTATATTTTTAAATACTTATATTTTCTACCCATGAATAGTCCAATAAGAAAAAATATACCGTCTCTCTCATCTAATGAAGAATGTTACATACTAAGTAATAATAATTATAGATTCTCTTGTTATTTATTTATTTATTTCTAGTTTTTATTTGTTCTACTGGAAGTGGCATCAAATTGAATTGCATTATTATTATTAATCATGAAATTGTGTTTCAGACTATTGCTATTATTGTCAAAAGAGGCAGCATCGACGATGGAGGAAGAGAAAGGAAGAATTTGATTGCCGATTTAGAAAAGATAATCCTCTGTGCGCCGATAAACCAACAAAAGTTGTGCTGCTCACTTCTTCTGGCTATCATGCAAGAATTTGCTATAACAGTCAAATCTGCTGACGTTGGCTTGATATGGGAGGTCCACTTTCGACTGAAGAAATCCTTCGAAGCTCTAGATTTGAAGAGAATATTTAGGTTTACTGTAGGAGTTCTAGAACAGATTGTGCGTTCTGGACATCGGCCGCAAGGTGACCAAGCTTTAATGACAAAGCAGCTATTGACTATAGTCGAGACAGTATTATGTTGGAGCCATGTATCTCCATTATTGTCAAAGAGGTTGATTGGGGCTTTCGAAGCTATTTATGAGAGCGATACTGCCCCGGCTTTGCGATTAAGCCTAAGTTGGAGGGATACTATAATGCAACCTGAGCTTTTGGCATTGTTCTTTGAGATACACATGCATGTGAGGTCCAATCCTGACTTGGCTAGTCCATCTCTCACATGTCTGGTGCAATTGGCTAGTCTGAGTGGTGTGGTTGTCTCTGCAAGTAACCTGAAACAACAGTATTTGGAGAACTATGTGAATAGTTTCTTGAATATGATGTCGTACATTCAGCCGGTGGAAAGGGAGATGCTTGGTATCTCCGATATATACCGCAGATTGATCCAGTTCTTTTCGCCGGCTATGATAGCTGCGACGCCACCGGCTTTTCTGCAGAACCTTACTTCGTTGACTTGTCATTGCATCAGGGGATCTGTTGTTGAGGAAGGAGTGAGTATAATTTCTACTAATATTTTAAAATGTAAAAGTTTGTTAGTACAGATAGAAATAGTAAATTTCGTGTCGAGTATAAAAAGTCGAGATCTTAACGCGAGTGATGTAGCTAATTTCGACGTGAGCCGAAGGCGGACGTCGAAAGCTACATGCGAGTGTTAAAAAAAAGCTTTTTAATGCCAGACACGAATGATTCTTTTTCCACTACCGGATAAGCTTACTTAATTAAATGCAAATAAGTTCCAACAACAATTTTTATTAGAAACGTTCAGACTAAAAACCACAAACTATAAACACACAATCAACGCGCGCTTTTTCGAGAGGTAACAGGTTCAGTATCATTCTGCCAGTTACATAATGATAACAAAAATACATACAAAAGTCATTTTGTAACTGTTATTACGTAATTTTGTTTTTTTTTTATTTTTATTTTATAATCTTGTGTCTAAATGATTATATTTCGAAACGAATTTCTTAGACAATGTGTTACATAATAGACAAGGTAGTGGAAAAAGTTTTTTTTTTAAATTATATTTGTAGATGGATGTTTGTTAATCTTTCACAAACAATCTTCTGAACGGATTTTGATTGAGAAGACATAGAATTTACTGGTTAGCTTGTTGTTAGCTTATTTTTCCATAGAGATCAGCCAGATTATAATATTTATACATTATTAAATGTTGATTTTGATTGCAGGTCAACGATGACACAGTGTGGAGAGAATCCTTGAACAAATTCCTTCATAGTTGGAGTTCATTAGTGCATGAGACCGATGGATACACCAATGAAACGCTGTTGAACCCGTGCATAGAAATATTTAACACCTACCTGCAGTGCAGACTGGCTCCTCCTGACGGAACGAGGTAAGAATCATCGTCTATTTATCCTTATAGTTAAGTCGTTTTTTAGGTCTCTTTGGTTACCAAGCGGGACGCGGGTGACGTTTAGCACGATTCCGAGCGCGCGATTGGTTGGTCAGTTGACACAAAGATCGACTGACCAATCGCGTATCCTCGTTCCGTTCGCGCCGTATGTTGGTTGGTTAGTTCAGCACTATGCGCGAACTTACCCCCACTACGCCAAAGCCTTGCCAAGTTACATGCCGGCGAATATACTACTGCAATTTATTTGGATTCGGCTAGTTTGATGTAGTGTTTAAGGCAGTGACGTTATGGGATAATATCATCTCTATATATTAAATTTATTAATTATTAAAGGTTGTCTGGTAGATATCGCTGTCAGCGATAAGACCGCCTTTGTACCCGTATGAATAAGTTTTTCTTGTAAATGTGTATAATTTTATGGTGTACAATAAAGTATATTCTTTTATTTTCTATATAAAACAAAGTCGTGTTAGTTACACCATTTATTACTCGATAACGGTTTGATCGATTTTCATGATCTTTAATTCGTTGGATTTATCCCCGCCCCAAATTACAGAATAACTATTAAAATATAATAATTTATATCGGAAATATTAACGAAAAACAAAATCATGGAGTAAATTAATTTATCCATACGTTTTGCAACACAGCGCCATCAAAACAAGGAACAAAATGAACATAGCGTTGTATACTGGTTACAGTAATGCCAGTAGATGGCGTTGTCGATTATTCTGAAATCAAAACAAAGTCGGGTACGAAGTTCGCCAGGGCAGCTTGTTTAGAATAATTTAGATGTACCATCGACATGAAGAAGAAGTACAAAATAAATATGAAATATGTCAATGATACACAATGCAGGAAGAAAAACACAGTCTCCAATAAATTTCGCAATATTTATACCGGCAGTACTTATCTCTTTTGTTAACTGTACAATTGAGACTGATTTAAAATTGGGACTCATACAACGACTTTGACCATGACAACTTTTACAGCCTAAACTTTGCACATCTAGGTTATGTTGTCTTCTAGGTAAAGACCTCCTTATCCGTTTTCCACACACGCTTTTGTGTGCCAGTTCTTTCCATAAAAGGTGTTCCGTGATCTCGTCTTGCATGTGGGGGAATTTCTCAGTGGCATTCCGAAGTTTGAAAGTTGGTGCTGTGGCACACCCGTGCCTGGGAAAGCACGTAAAGCCGTTGGTCCTGCTCCTGATCTCTCCCCGGTCGTGTTGGATTACCTTCTCATCGGATTATGAGAGTTAAAGAACAGATTGCACCTATGTTTGTGCAAACACTTTTAGACATATTTCAAGCGTACTTGTCTAATCTCCGTTGTGATTGGCCGCCATGGTCGAAATTTGGTAGGGAAGATTATATTATTCTTAATGGACTACATATTTTTTATAATTATTTTTCTGCTACATCACTAGAGCCGTTTCTTATAATTATTTTGTCTGCTACACTACCAGAGTCGTTTCTTATAATTATTTTGTCTGCTACATTACCAGAACCGTTTCTTATAATTATTTTGTCTGCTACATTACCAGTGCCATTTCTTATAATTATTTTGTCAACTACATTACCAGTGCCATTTCTTATAATTATTTTGTCTGCTACATTACCAGTGCCATTTCTTATAATTATTTTGTCAACTACAGTGCCATTTCTTATAATTATTTTGTCTGCTACATTACCAGTGCCATTTCTTATAATTATTTTGTCAACTACATTACCAGTGCTATTTCTTATAATTATTTTGTCTGCTATTTACCAGAGCCATTTCTTATAATTATTTTGTCTGCTACATAACCAGAGCCGACAACCAAGAAGAGGTTATAAAGGATGAACTGGAAGAGGATGAACGTAAGCTGCACAGCAATATACTGCTCACGATTGGTGCCATCGCGAGGAAGGCACCCGTTCACAGTTCCCATGTGCTCTACACTTTACTAAAGGACCGAAGTAGCCGGTAAGTTGGTTTGGAACTTTAAAGGTATACAAGGCCAAATTAAAATTAGATAAAATCCTCGCATATATGATTGATATCTCTCGTCTCTTAACTAAGGCCCACTTGCACGAAAAACTTAAGTAACTCACGAGTTATTTGGCTAACACCAGGTTGACAATATTATATGACAAACTGACATTTTAACCTTGTGGTAACAACTAACACTAAGTTAAATTTTTCGTGCTAGTGGACCTAAATAGTTTATAACACACTGTCTGCCTCTGCTTGTTTTTCGCTTACTTCTTCAGTTTAATTTACCCCGAAAAACATACTTTTTGGCCTTCTGAAATTACATTAAATGTGCATCAAAATTATCTGATCGAATAAATACGAAATAATATTTGCGAAAATACATATTATTATATTGAAAAGCGATGCAAAGCGAATTTGTGTTTTGATATTATGTCTTTTTTGTTTTTGCAAAATCGCTTCGTGTAGGTTTGATATCATTTTTTTATTTGCTAAATAAGGCTTTAGAAATATAAGGCTTTTTTAAGTACTTTACATAAAAAAGCCTTATATTGCCTGCTTAAATATTAAATAGATAGGTAAGTAATATTTTTTTTTAATTACACTAATCCAAGTCCTATCATTTGGTTCGGTTTTGGGCTACTTCTAGCCATTTTGGCAGTAATAGTTTTTATATCATCCTCCCATCTTGATATTTGGCGACCCGTTTTTCTTTGCGCTTGTGGCCCTTTCCATGAAGTTATTGAACTGTAATGTAGTGTGTAAATATGAATGAACATTTAAAACATCTTATCCACCAACGAAGTTACAAACCTTCTTTGTTTAAAATTGTTATATCTTGTTCGTTTTCCGGTTTATTTTCATTCTGTTTTCATTGTTTGTAGGTTGTATTTTTGTATTTTAATTGATAAAATGGTTAGATTAATATTTTTTTGCATGCATATTCGTTATTCGTTCACTAACTTCTTGTTTTGTTGCCCTGCAGGTTGGAGAGTCAGCTGCAGTTGATGCACATGGGCAAACTGCCAATTAGTGGAGGAGGGCACATGATCACTCTGTTTGAAGACCTGCATTGGATTCTCATGATTACTGGTATGTTTATAATATTCGTACAAGTAATATGTTATATATATCTACCAAATCATATTTTAAGTAATAGACGAAAAATAATAATAAAAATCAATGCTGTTTATCAACTATAAATCATATGCGAGAATTTACGATGTCAAAAAAAGTTAATTAAAAAATTCAAAAAACCCGACTGCTTAAAAAGCGAACTAAAAAGATGTAAACAAGAAGAAAATCATGCTGTGCAATCGGGGGATACATGTTCCGTACCCAAAGGGTAAAAACGGGACCCTATTACTGAGATTTCGCGGTCCGTCTGTCTGCCTGTCTGTCTGTCTGTCACCAGGCTGTATCTCATGAACCGTGATAGCTACACAGTTGAAATTTTCAGAGATGATGTATTTCTGTTGCCGCTATAACAACAAATACTAAAATTAGAATAAAATACATATTTAAGTAGGGTTCCCCATACAACAAACGTGTTTTTTTTGCCGTTTTTTGCGATAATGGTACGGAACCCTTCGTGCGCGAGTCCGACTCGCACTTGGCCGGTTTTTATTTATAACTTTTTAGTTATCGTTTTTTAGAATTAGTTACATTTAAACATATAATTGTTATATATTTATGAAATCACCTCTTAAAGCCCTCTTGATACCCACCTCGATAAGTTTAGGAAAATTTTGGGCTCCCACAATATGGCGCCCAAAATCCGCCATTTTTCTATTTTTCAATTTTAATGTAGCCAGTGGCACTCGCAGGGTTAAGACAAATCGATTGACGTAAGAACCATCAAAATCGGCCAACGCGTTTGGTCTCTAGAACGCCACATAGGAACAAACATACATACATACATAGACTGATAAACACATTACCCTCCTTCGGCAGTCGGGTAAAAATATACCTAATTGCGCTCTTTTGAATATGTACTGTAATGCTAATCTTTGATTTATAATTTCGTAGACTAAACTGACATTTGGGGTATTGCCACTTTATCGTTTCATAAAAATAGTGACATATCCTGAGTGATCGAAAGTTAATCGAAAATCAAAAGAGATCGAAAACTCTTTCACGGCAAACTAATTACATTTGTTAAGTAACTGGCGGCCCTTATTTAATTTCTACTTATTTATGGCAGACTTCAATCTATAGATCGCATTAATTTATTGTTGATTTGTTATTTTATTACAATAAAAGTGTATGAACTATGTGTATTATTAATACTGTTATATTTAAGTATATTACGTTCATATTGTAAAAACATTTATTTTCACCAATCAATCTGCTTAGCCTTTTCAATTTGTAAAATTAAATTGAGGAGTCATGTCACATCGATTTAATGAATCTGTTATGAATGAGCCTTACCTCAACACTACGCTCCGAAGTTGCAACATTAAAAAAAAATAAGATCATTGGCAGCTGTCATTTTAGTCTACGAAATTAAAAAACATAATATAGTTAAAATTAATGGCTAATCTTATCGCAAATAGGTTTGTAAACATAGCAACTTGGGGCGTTTTCATTTTGTTTCCGGAATCTATTGATAGTGCAAAAATACTGCTTAGACAGGTCGATAAAGAATTGAATCTGATTGCATCAAAAAACTTCATGCGGTGGGATGAAACGCATGTTATTAAAAGAGTTTTAAATGTGGATGGATGGAGAGGGAGGGGACGGCCAAAGAAAAGATGGATGAACTGTGTGAGGAGTGTTATGAAAGAAAAGGGAATCAGTGATTCCGTGACAGGAGACAGGACGGCATGGAAGAAGAAAACGTGCTGCGTCGACCCCTTAGTAAAAAAAAAACTTTTTTTTAAACAAGCTTTTTAGCTTACCGTACATAATCATCCAAACCAAACGTGTCTGTACAATTTCATCTTAATCGGTTGAGGATAACTGCTTTAAAATTCAGTTACAAGATTTGACTCGAACATCATACATACATACATTGCAAGTTAATAAAAAGATTGTAAAAACTTGTTGTAATGAATTATTGTGGACGTCTTTCGCTTATATTATGATTTCTGTCTAGTTGATCTAGTCGTCACAATCTCCACCTTTAGATCTTTGTTCAATCCCCAGGTTGTCTTAAAAACTTTAGTACCATAATATTTCTTTTACCAGGTCATTTCTTAGCTGTGGACTGCACAGAAGGCGAGACCGTGATGATTCCCTCAGAGATCATCACCTTCAGCTTGCAGCAGAACGCCAATATTGAAGTCTCTCTTCGATACTTGGTCGGCGAGAGTCAGGACACTGAAAATGTCGATCCTGTGCTCAAGTAAGTTTTATTATTTCTCATTTTTTTATTATTTTAATCTTAACTATAATATTATAAAAAATACTTTTTAACAAAAAAGCGACTACTCATTATATCACATAAAGCCGGCTCCACACGCTTGGCGAACAATGGGAAACAGCAAACACAAAACAAAAAACACGAACATGTGGATGGGTGTTTGTTTGTGTTTGCCTATTTTTGTTTGTGTTCACCCGTGTTCGGCATCGGTGTCGGTTTTTGTGCACAAATCAAAGGGTGTTTGACAAACGTGTTTGCGATGTATCCAGACGCTTGTTCAGTTCAGTAGAACGCGCGAGCTTGCGGGTGGCGGACGGAGTTAATAGTGGTGGTCAAATTTACGAATCGTGACATTTTGTGTATCCTAAGCTAAATTGTAAGGAAAAATGTCTGATTGGTCTAAGGAGGTTAACCCGAAAGTAATCGCTGCCACAACAAGCTCGTCGTCTGCCATGTTTGCCAATCCGGAATACAGGGTGTTTGGAAGGGAGCTGTTGTATACTAGAACGTTCGCCAAGCCTGTGGATGACGTATTTGTGTTGGATGATTATGGTCAGTGTTTGGCACGTGTTTGGTGTTTGCCACTGTTTGTGGCAAGCATGTGGAGGCGGCTTTAGCTTTCTTACAAACATCGCGTTATCACTTAGTACATCGAATAACCCATTATTAACGAATGATTGCTTGGTAAAGAACCCATCATTCTGTACACTATCTACAGAGGGAGGTCCGTAAATTCGCGGGATATCTTCTATAAAAATAAGATGTTTTTTATTTAAGGAAAATATACCACGAACTTTTGGACCTCTCCTCGTATAATGCATGGTATTCAACTAGGAACTTTGATTTGTGCTAATATTGTCATATTGCCTGTATTGTGATGTTTTGTTGGTCCTATTATCTATTACAACACATATTTTCTTTTCACATGTTAAATATTGATCTAACAATGTTAGGAATATCATTGTTGATCTCTGTCAAAACATTGTTCAATAGAACTTTACATAATTTAAATCGTCTTAAGTTATTTTTCCGTCTAGTTTTGTATGCCGAGCAGTTTTTTCAAATGACCTGTTTCAACTTTACGTCTTGTGGTTTTAAGATCACCTCATGATCTATCTTTTGTGGTACCTATTGTGATCGTTTCTAAGGGGAGTAACTTAATTTAAATAAATTTCAATAATAAAATGTGCGACGTTATGTTCTATATTTAGCTTGCACCGATTAAAAAAAATAAGAAGGAAGACGCAGCGTTGGAAGTCCTCCCTCTAGGCCTCTAGGTCAAGGCTGCGGGCGTCCAGTGGATGCGAAACAGTGTTTCGACGCTTGGTGGCCTATGTTCAGCAGTGGACGTCTTTCGGCTGAAATGATGATGATTAAAAAAAATATCATTTTCTCTATTCGTCAACGATCGTGCTATTTGTTTATGTGACCACTAAATAGAGAAAATTCATTATACAGATAGAATAGCACAAAGTTGCTTATGTCAAAGGAAATTTGTTCCAGCAGACCTGCAACAGGAGAGTTGAAATATTACTGATTATTCAAAAAAACATTCAACTTCGGTTGATTGGTTTTTTTGCCTATGCCCTTCTTTTATAACCCACCAAATTCATCCTTCAAAACCATCCTCCCGATATCCTCATTCGGTTACATCGCATGTCCAGTTCAGATAAAGACAACCGACTTACTACTTGGTCAAAATAACTGTGCACCTCGCTGGAATGCGACCCCACTCCCGCGATTATTCCGAACCTGAACCGAAATCATAACCCGGTCGCGCGGGTTAGATTAGGTTATATTTTTTTCTCAAATATGCTTGGAAATGTGAGCATTATTTTGAGAACCTTCTTTGTGATAAATCGAAATTGCAGTACTGGCCAAATACATGCGCGCAGCAGCCGGCAAAAGTTGTATGAAAATCCATATCTGTCGTGTCTAGCGGCCAAATAAATTACATAGTAAACTCATATCTGTCGTGTTATTTAAAATTGGAACGATCTTTTACTCCGAAACATGTAAACCAAGGACGTAACTTATCAAAGGTTTTATTTAAATTTCGAACTGGATTGCAAATAGAAAGCTGTTTATTGAAAAAAAAAAACAAATAAACATTTTAACGCGGGCAAAATTATTGTTACTCGTTGTTCGTCATTGATTTTGAAAAGTGATAATTGTATTTGACAAAATGAGTTCTAGGTAATACTAAGTTTTGATTTCCGCGCATTATTTGAGAAAAGTACTATACAAGCCTTGGCCACAACTAGGCATTGATGGACTTACGTACGTGTGCCTCGGCTTCGCCTCGGCCCACATTTACACGTTCGTCCATCAATGCCTATTTTACTGGCCGCCGCAGTAATGTACTATTTATTTCACTACGATTACTATTTAAGCAACAATGTCGCCACTTCGACAGAACCCCGCTGCGCGGGGCTCCTATTTCTGTCTGTATGGTCTAAAGTAACCTAACATGAAGGAGATGAGTTCACTCGCTCACTTTAGCTTCCGTCATCCCCTTCGAACCTAACCTAGCCGTGTCGGGGAGCCCTAAGCTCTCGAGCTCGCTTTGCTCGCTCTTGGACTAATTCGTTTATTAGGTTAGGTCCGGAATAAACCCCCCACTCCCGCCTACCCGCGCGACGCCCCGCTTTATCCTCGTGTGCCAATAGCGAAGCTCGAACGTCAGACATATGTCACAACGGCAGGCGCAGGCGCACAGTTTTTTACCGATTAGTACACACAATTTCTTTTTGTAGTTTTAAGTTTTAAATTTGTAGTTTTAATATTTAATTTATTCTTTTCCATCAGGTTGGTTGGTCTCATTCTGCGCATAAATGCATGGGAATGCGCGGCTTTGGAAGCCGGGCTCGGCACCGTATTTAGTCCAGAACTGTCTGCCACCATCTCCTGGCTGCTCAAGATATGGGCCAACTCGTACCTGATGCCACAACCGTCTGTTTATTCCGAGGTAAGACACAATGTCAATCTTAGGGCTCTTTCTCGCCGTGACGGTGCGTTTTCTTTTCGGTACCGAATCTGTACAGAATACAGATGTGCTGTTCGTGTGTGCGCTAGGTAAAGAATCTGTACGTGGAGGCCTTTCCGTTGAGGAAGGCTTTAGTTCTTACGAATGCCTGACATAGTCTGCAGTATACCGGTGACAATTAAAAGTTTTGTTTGCGTTAAAGTTACGCTGGCTTATCGGCCCGGTATTGTCGTCCATTTGCGGTCGCCCCTAGGCCTAGAATAGGATGGTCGCGGATAAATTTGGAAGAGAGTTACGGCTTTGTCTCAATTAACTCAAGGAACACGGGTGGATTTTAGCCAGTAAAAGTCTGCCCCGCTTCGGAAAGCGGGAGAAGTCATTAAAAGCCAGTAAAAGTCTTTTAAATAGTATTAATAGATCGATTGAAACACTTCTCAGTTCGCACAGCAAAATTACGAGAATATTTCTGCCTTCAGTATCGCCGTTCTGCATCAAGTGAAATATAACAATAGAATAATGTTATGCATTCAATTGTTCGTGTTCATCATCCGTATCCTTTCGTGAAGGACTGCATAGTATGAATGTTGCATAAGTATCAAACTGGTTTTGTTAAGTGTTATTGTATTGTATGTGGCCTTCATTCATATCCTTCTTGAACTATTAAACCACTTTCGTTAGGATGCGATAAACAACTATTATGGGTAATACATTGTGTAAATTCGTGTAGCAAATTCAACGACAACAAGCAACTAGGCAGGAGCAAATTTGTTAATGTAGGAGTTGAATATCTCTGTCGGGGATCTAGCTATCAGAAGAGATTAGTATTAAAATGCCTGTTGAATAAATTATCTTTCGGAGCAAGTGAACGAGTTTGTATATTTGGGAAGTATGTTCAAAAGGGATGGAAGAGGATGTGGAAAGGAGAGTGAGTGCAGGGAATAAAGTGAATGGTGCTATACATGCGGTTGTGACCAGCCAGTCAATGTATCAGGAGGCTCGACTTGCCGTTCACAGCAGCGTGCTGGTGCCTACAATTATTTATGGAAGTGAAGGTTGGGTATGGCAAAAAAAAGTTAATTAAAAAAGTCAAAAAACCTGACTGCTTGGAAAGCGAACTAAAAAGACGTAAACAAGGAGAAAAAAAATCATGCTGTGCAGTCGGAGGATACATATTCGCGAGCTGGCTGACCAAAACCAGACGTATCCTTCGACTGCACAGCATGATTTTTTTTCTCCTTGTTTACGTCTTTTTAGTTCGCTTTTCAAGCAGTCGGGTTTTTTGATTTTTTTAATTAACTTTTTTATTTATTTATTTATTTAAACTTCATGCACAAAGGTACAATGGCCGACTATATGCCTTAGGCATTCTCTACCAGTCAACGTATTTATATTTTTTTTTTTTCGAGTCAGATACATTTAAACATATAAGAGTTATATATTTTTGAAATCACCTATTAAAGCCCTTTATTTTAATACCCCACACTACAGGTTTGGAAGAAAAAAAAAATTTGGGCCCCCACATTATGGCGCCCAAAAACCGCCATTTTCCGATTTTCCAATTTTAATGTAGCCAGTGACACTCGCAGGGTTAGCTAGCCAGTGACAAATCGATTGACGTAAGAATCATCAAAATCGGCCCACGCGTATGGTCTCTAGAACGCCACATAGGAACAAACATACATACATACATAGACTGATAAACACATTACCCTCCTTCGGCAGTTGGGTAAAAATACATTAAAGTAGGATTAATGCAGTAGAAATACGTTTCTTGCGAAGTAAGTGTGGTGTAACTTTAAGTAATAGATTGAGGAATGATGTAATAAGACAACGTTGTGGTTTAAAAGAAGCTGTAGTGACTAAAATTGAAAACAGTATGTTAAGATGGTTTGGCCATGTTGAGAGGATGAATGAAAGGCGACTAACGAAAGGTATTTACATGGCAGACGTGAATGGAAACACCGGGAGGGGACGCCCTAGATAGACATACATAGACCTTATTGGTTATGTTCTTTAGAAAGGCCAGGTGCGCAGTACTCATAACCGGCGTGCATGTTTGACTAGATATATGAACGTGAGTGAAGCAAAAGAAGTGTGTAAGGATCGTAGCAGGTGGCGTTCTGTAGTTTCTGCCTACCACCATGTGAAAAAGTCGTGAGTGTATGTATGTGTTTCGGCTGCCCCGACTCAGCATATGTGACCTAAAAAATAAAGTGTCATAGTACAGCTTGGAATCTGGAAGAACTTTGTTTGACCCTGACATCCATGTATAGAGTAATAGACCCTAACTGTACCCTTTGGTAATATTACTTGAATTACCGTGCTATCGCCCTGTAGTAATTGCGATCTGCAGTTTGTTCTTAAAGTTATAGGGAGAGTCAAACATAATGACGTCTGTGAAGTTCGCTTTTCACTGCGCAGTACTCCACCCCTCATCTCTCTCCTTCAGCCCAGCGACTCGCGAATTGTTCTGAGCTTCCGTTTTGTTGTACCTGTGAAAAAAAACCATAAATAAGCAAATCTGACGAATAAATTGTGGCAATCTCTAAATCAGACGATTCGGTTAATTTTACAAGCTTTTAATTAACTTGCAATGTATGTATGTACGTTTGTATGTATGTATGTAAAAACATTCAGTTTCAATCAAATTTCAATTCAAACTGAATTTTAAAGCAGTCACCGATTAAGATGAAATTTTACATAGACGTTTAGTTTGGATGACAATGCATGGTTAGCTAAGTGACATCATTCTAAATCCAATATGGCGGACGGCACAAGTTGGCGGACTAGTTATTTTTTGTGCACTGCCATGATATTGGGTATCAAATGAAAGGGTTTACTGAGAAGAATACGAAAAAGATAGTATTTAAAAAAAAAAAATGTTGCTTAAATTATTTTAAATATTGCTAACGTGTTTCTTCGCATGATGTTAGATGTCGCCGATCCTGGCGGCAGCGTTCGGTCGGGGCTCTCGCGGGGTATCATGGGTGGTGTCGCAGCTGGCGGCGCGTGCAGGCGCCTGCCTGCGCCACCAGGCGGCCCAGCCCGCCGCCGCCTCACACGCCACGGCGCTACTCACCACCCTGGCGCACTCGCAGCACAAGTACGTATTTACTAGGATAAGATATCCGTTTATTGGCACATTAAGACGATATAAACGCCCCAATGTTAAAGCAGTACTGGCCGTGCGCCCGCTCGATGCCAAAATATCAATATTGAACCTCCTTTTGAACAGTTTTGTTTGCAAAATATTATTTCAACCATCAATTTTTCTGTGTAAAAATATTTTTAAACATCCAAGTCGTTTTGGAGGAGTTTCCAAAAGTTGTCAATAAATATCGTGTTGGTAATGATTTTTTTAAGGGTCTAGCCACAAAATTATTTATTGGACACGTGATTAAACTTCTAATTTTATAACTAAGCAACGGGAAAATGGCATAGCCTCTAATAAACTAATTCGTCTTTTTTGCAACGCCAACTAAATATTCTACAGAAAGCATCAAGTAAAGATCATCAATTATTGTGACTTGTCCTTCTTATTTATACATTGCCACGTAATTTACTAACTCGGCCACGGATTTTACATCTTGTCACCATTTTACGTTTTACAGCTTCAACGCTCTTCTCCTCAAAAAAATATAATTCAAGCTTCTACAGAAAGCATCATTTATTATAACTTAGCATGTAAAACAATACATCATATTCTTTTATCGTGAAAATAGCCACTGCATGATTTGACTGCGAGACGACAGCGACCGGCCATTTGCACCAATCAGAGAGCGCCTTTCGATTCAAGTGACGACGAGTTCGTATTGCAATTGTTTTCGCTGTAATTAAATTAAAGTTTTCGATGAGTAATAATTAGTTATGACATCTAAAAGTGAAAATGAAGTACCACTGTACTGTTCTGACGAGGAATTTTAAATAATATATTATGTTTAAAATAATAAATGACGGTCAATGAATAAGTCCAAGAGCGAGAGTAGCGAGCTCGGGAGCTTAGGGCACCCCGACACGGACAGGTTAGGTTCGAAGGAGATGACGGGAGCTGAAGTGAGCGAGCAAAGCGAGCGAACTCAGCTCCCGTCATCTCCTTCGTGTTAGGTTACTTTAAACCCTGCATACAGAAATAGGAGACCCGCGCAGCGGGGCTCCGTCGACTCTCAAATCGATTTTTCGTCGATTTTTCAAAAATAAAGTCTTTTATTTTGTCTCTCCTCAATAGCTTCTGGTAATATTAGTGGCCAATATACTATTTGATGAAATTTTTAGCAATTTTTTTACGTTCAATTAATATGGGAAGAGTTACATTTTAAACGTACTGAGTTAAAAAATTAGAAGCTAAATAAATATATTTTTTGATGTCATTTAATAGTATTTTAGAAATTTACTGTTAGAATGCATGTTAAAAATTTAGATGCTAAAAAATAACCATCATGCTGAGTTGTATTTAGAGTGGTTTACATAGAATATAACTAGTGGCTAACATAGTATTATTTAGATGCTCGTTAATTGTGGCTGACTTAGTAATTTAGAAGGCAACATACATTTTTGGGGGCGAATAATGATATTAAAAAGAAGCCTGTTTAATTAGCACCCTTTTTTTAAAGCAAAACTATTTTTTACAGGAAAAAACCTTGTGTTAAAAATAATGTACATGAATCAAACATTTGTTTTTAAACCTTTTAGCACAGAATAAATAATAGTACAAGTACAGAAGACTCACTTCGTGCAACAATTCATTGAAATAGAGACTCCTGCTAGTTAGCAACAAAGTGCAATTCAGCTCGCATAAGCGCTCAGTGCCTAACGTGATATTCACCTAAACGTTGCCGCTCTCTTCTAACGCGTATCTCCGTCGCTGTCTGGCGCGGTTTGACTCGGTTCGTAAGGGTTGTCGACTTGCCGCTTTCGCTTACATCCACTACCTACCTACTTGACCACGTAATCTTTCGTAGGTTTGATGCCTATGATTACACGGTCAAGTAGGTAGATAGACAATGAATATTATAGACCGTCATTTTGTTTGGTACTTAACAAATGAAAACTAGGTTACCTAAACTTCATTTACTATAACATTAGACATTTAAATAAGCCCATTTTACAGCCCGGTCAATCGATTTTTACTTCTATTGCGTTGGTGATACGACAAATGGAAGCTGTAGTAAACAGTTGGTTTTGGTAACAGATTTGTGCTTTTTATATCATCCTTATGTGTACGAGATAGAACAAAAAATCAGTGGAACGGGCTGTAAAACGAGTTGTAACCTCTTTGTTTACTCTTTAGTGATATTTTTGTTAGTTTATTTAAAGTTGGCTTGAAAAAATCTTACGAAATATTTTTTGTTTGTTCGTTAGGTATAAGTAAGTACCTAGTTTTATATACAAACGTTAACTTTAACAAGTGCGTACACTTACTCAGGCTATTGGTAAATTCATAGGTAACTACTTAGGCAATTATAATTTATTTTAAACTGGATCTAAAGCGTTTATTTTTATGTTAACAAAACGGTAACCATTCAATAAAAAAAGAAATCAAATTATATTTGTGAGCAACACGAAAATCTAAAATATCTAAGTAGGTGGGTACCTATTTAGGTATTTCACACACCTATTCATTCTTTTAGGAACACCAAAATGCTTAAATTTTTATACAAAACTCGTACTCATTATGCACCTACTACCGATAGTTACAGATTATTTATGTAATGATTTAAATAGGTACAACAAAATAGCTTACCTTTCAAAATCTTTCGGTACTTTAAAAAAAACTTAATATCGATTCATTGTTCTTTGCTTTATTTAAACACCCGTAAACACAACAATATCTTTTAAAGGCCTTAGAAGTACGTTTAGAAGTCATCGTTATTTGCTGCATAATATAAATAACGTGGCTAACGTGCGAGCCGAGCGGTAAGCGGCAACCTAATGCGTTATTCCTTCTGCAAGGTACCGCCGGCCGATCGTACCTAAACTGCGGAGTGACACCCCCCTGCTTTTAGTCTAGCCGTTACTAAGGAGTATGCTTTAGAAAGTTACCGTTTTACGGCACTAAAGCGGATGTGGGCCTTAAGAGAGCTTCCCTAGCTTGGTAATAAAATGTCCAGAAAATCATAATGAAATGCACTTGCATAAAAACATTATAATTAGGAAATATTCTAATCTTTATTTTAAGAGTTGTTTCAGTGAATTAGTAATTATCTATACTAATATTATAAAAAGGAAAGATTTTTTTGTTTGTTTGTTTGTTTGTACAGAATAGGCTCCAAAACTACTGGACCGATTTAAAAAATACTTTCACCAATAGAAAGCTACGTTATTCCTGAGTAACATAGGCTATTTTTTAATCCCGAAAACGGGTCTTGTGGGGTGCACGAAGCAGCTAGTATATAATATTTTCACTAAATTATAAAAAAATATTATCTAAAAGCCTATTACTGGCATAGAAATTTTAACATTGCGTAATCTATGGTTTTCTTATTTTTAATCATAAACTCAGAAATGCCAATAACTGGAGGTGTCAGCGATAGGTTGGTTTACCCTACTTGATCATAATAACTGTGACATCCACCAATCCGCACTGGGCTCGCTTCGTGGATTAAGGCCCATTCCCTCTCTCACAGATATGAGGCCTGTATTCCAGCAGTGGGAACAATAAAAGACTGGCAATTATGATGATGATCACTGTGCACCTAGCGCGGTCACGTCCCCCTGACGTTCGAGTTGTCGTCACACACGGCGCACGAGGCGAGCGCGGGGCGCGGGGCGGGTAGGCGAGAGTGGGGTCGAAGTGCACAGTTATTTTGATAACCACCAAAACCGCCACTGCAAAATCATCCTTCTTCTGTTGGTTCCCAAATGGTATAGCATAATGCTGAGTCTTCTTGTCACCGTCACGACATGCGTCTGCCTAGTTCCTGTTTCTTTGGCTTTAATAACATAATTTTAGTACTACTAATACTATTGTTAAGGGTTTAATATAAGCATAATTATTAATGTATGTCACAATCTGTGACAGTAAAAAAAAAATATTTCTTTCTTCTTCAGAATTATTTTAGGCATCGCACTAATACAAAATGATTAAATGATCATCGCGCGCATAATACGATCATCGCGTTTATTTGTACGATAAAGGCTATCGCGCCCGAGGCGCCTGCCGGTTTTGCCGAACGCGACAATCAACGCGACATAATCGCGTACTCGCGCGATGATCGCTTTGTATTAGTAGGATGGTGCCTTAGCATTAACACGGGGTCCCATCGCTAACAAAGAAAATTTGGTTCAAATAAATGTCACTAGATGGCGCGATATGCATCGATTCGTTATTGAATTGTGTGTAAAATTAACATTTTCTTTGATTGAGTAAAATAATTGTATGTT
This sequence comes from Anorthoa munda, assembly GCA_945859665.1. NCBI lineage: Eukaryota > Metazoa > Arthropoda > Insecta > Lepidoptera > Noctuidae > Anorthoa > Anorthoa munda. Next base: position 11,485,833 of record OX243911.1, on the reverse strand, counting down.
CTTTTTAATCAACAAAATGGAATATTGTGCCCTTAATTAACATTCCAAAGATTATTTCAACGGATCATTAAAACGTGATTCCAATAGATGGCGCGGTTTTAAATTTCTTGAGGCATGCCACTCGATTTTTTTAATTTGTTTTGTAACACATTTTGGTACAATGAAACTGTAAAAACTTGCAAAAAATACTATGAAACAAATCGTCACTGTATTTAAAGAAAAATATAGTCACGAACCAAGGAAAGCCTTTTACTTGCAATTCGCTGCTAACACCATTTATAGCCGTGGAACTACTTATAAAAATAATTATCATAATCAGACGAAAAACGCTAGTTACGTCGGCACGGTTTCTTTGTATGGGATGAGGCATCTGTGTGCTAGTATTATAATTATCTGTGCCATTAATAATTTATTTATTTGGTGTCGTGGTAACATTGTTTTCTTCAGACAGACCGCTTTGGAACATTCAAATATCAGACGAAAATGACAAAAAAAAAAAATAACTTGCAATGTATGTATGTTAGTATGTTCGGGTCAAATCTTGCAACTGAATTTTAAAGCATTTTATTCTCCACTGATTAAGATGAAATTTTTGCACAAACGTTTAGTTTAGATGACAATGCATGGTTAGCTAAGTGAAGTAATTCTAAATCCAATATGGCGGACGGCCCCAGATGGCGGACTAGTTATTTTTTCTGCACTGCCATGATATGGGTAACAAATGAAAGGGTTTGCTGAGAAGAATACGAAAAAAGCTTATTTTAATGAATTATTATTAATAAATTAATAAATATAATATTATTCATATTCTTACTTTTTTCCTAAGGCAAAATCCCCTGGCAAGCTGTGAAGAGTTCCTTGCGCTGCTGCAATGGGAAGCGGCTGGCTGTAACCTACCGGGGAGTCTCAGGAAGGAGCTGCACAGGGCTTTCGCTATAGCTGCTACTTATGCTGAAGGTATGTTAATATAGAGGGCGCTAGTATCGCTTGTCCCATTTGGTGTGTTCTGTATTTGAAAAGATGCTTATGAAATGGGCCATCTTGAGTGCACGTTTATTTAAAACAGCACTGTGAGCCTACTCTGCATTTGATGACAATTTTTTTGTCGTCAGAAAAGTATTTTTTCTCAGCTAACCTTAATTAAATTACTTATTATTTGGATTGATTGATTACTGCTACGTAACATGATCGAGACGGCAGGCTTCCACAAAATAGGCCTGGGGAGTGACCATACGCTCTTCATCATCATATCAGCTGAAAGACGTCCACTGCTGGACATAGGTCTCCCCCAAGCGTCGCTACATTGATTGGTCCCGTGCGACTCGCATCCAACGGATCCCCGCAACCTTCCAACGCAACGTCTTCCGGTTCGCGGTCGCCACTCCAGAACCTTTCTGCCCCATCGGCCATCCGTTCGGCGAGTAATGTGCCCTGCTCACTGCCACTTAAGTTTGGCAATTCTTCGTGCTATGTCGGTAACCCTGGTTCTCTTGCGGACACTCCGAGCATAGCCCTCTTCATTTTCCTTTGGGTGATTGTAAGCTTTCTGATGAGGCCCATTGTGAGCGACCATTGGTTATCACTGTCAACACATACGCTCTTAGAGTAAGGATATTTTGAGTGTGTGTAAGGGACAGGTGTATATGACATTTGTCCCTTACGCACACTTAAAATAACCTTACTCTAAGAGCTTATGGTCACCCCCCTGGTGATAGTAGCTCTAGCCTGGTATTGTATCTACTGAATACGAGAATTAAGACCGATGGACAGGATGGCCTGCGTCCAGCTGTGGACTTCATTGAATTAGGACGGAGTATTTTCCGACTTCTATACTAAAACCATCTCTCCATTTCATAAATTTTTCATGATGCACGCTGTAACGCGACTTCTCACCTGTTCGGGGTTGGGGTGAGATAAATATAAACTAGGATTAAAGATTATAAAGATAGGTATAATTCAGTAACTTAACTGGGATAACTATTAAAACTAATGAGGTGAATGAGATGAGGTTGAGTCGCGCCCGATATGCTGGCCGAAAGCGTACTGACTATTTTACTTAGGTAATACATAAAATATTCAGGGCATAGCGCGCGATGTCGCAATTATGCTGACATGTTTATTATTGTTCGGTGATTATCCCGAACATGCTCCCGAGGGAGAAAAGGATGAGGTTAGTAGGTAGGTATAGTTACATGGGTAATGAAATTAATACTAACAAGGTGAAAACAATGTTCAACTAATACTAAAATAGTTATGTAGGGTGAGTTATGTTAGTAGGTGAGATTAAGGTAACCTTACAAATTAAACAGAGTCGCTACAGTGTAAATCAGGAAGAGAGAACACGCGAAAGATCGGTGAAGAACCTCTATCTTCCTTTTTTTGTAAGCACTCACTAGATAGCGCTAGTCGCTTAGGATCACTTTTCACTGGTTTACTACTAGATTGCCCATTTTCCCTAATTTCACTACACTCAATCACAACACTATCAGCAACGGTGTGTGGAGATGGCACCGCAGTTGCCGCAGGGGCTGTAGACCGCTCTGCTGCAGAAGTGGAGCGATTTCCTTTACGTTGCCTTTGACGCCAACGTTTAAAACAGTAAGCTGCCACCAATAACAAGATGCCCAATATGATGAGATATATAGCGGTATACTGGTGGACGTCGTGGTAGGAGATATTAGTGCTCAAAGGTTCACTCTGCTTCATGATCTCAAGACTTCTCTTAATGGCTTCAAATTGCCTGAGGTCATCTGAGTTATTGGGATTATGCTCATATGAGATTTCTGGCATAGTGATATTTATTATGTGATTAATTGGTGATATTTCAGGTGAGATAATATTTCTCGTCGTACTAATTTTACTAGACAATCTTTTGTTTGAGTACACCATAAAATTTTCTGTTTTTACTAGACAGCCTTCCCCAACACGCAACAGACCAGCATCTGATAACCTAACTGCCTCAACTTGATTTTCACATAGAAGTTTGACGTTACATTCATTGCAGCATAAATAATAATACTTGTTTTCTGATGTTAACTCTCTCCAGTCATCCTTGCACGGGGTAGTTTTAGTTTTACAAGTTCTTGTGCCTGGGATCGTCTCGCATAGACTATGATCATCTTTCATGTGGTGAATAGGCTTTCTGATATGACACAGAATAGTCACAGGGTTTTGTAATACGCATGACTGCAGATCCGTGTCTGTGATAGTTAAATAAGAATCCTTTCTCATGTTGATGGCTGCTAATTCAGAGATAGTTTCGACCTTCATCATCCTGTTATCTTTCACAATGCGTGGAACCGGGATAAGATTAAATACCTCGTAAATATCTCTTTCAATCAGGGGTATTTTTATTTCTATTATTAGGTATTTGCCAGAGTATTTGGCTCTTACTTTGAGCAAGCTGTACAGATCTTTAAGATTAAAGTTGTCGACAGGAACTACCAAGTCTCCAGATATTTGTGCTGATATTATGTTTAGCTCAGATCTGAGTTGTTTCGGCGATATCAAGTGAAAATCTAATTTTCCACTATAAATATCAGTTACTGTATCTAAAATTGAGTCCTGGATTCGTCGAAGGGTATACAACAAGTTGTTGGCAGTGAAAGTCGAGGTTATGAAGTCAGTGACGATGGTTATGTTTTGCACTTGCTGAGCGAGATTTTTATAAGAATCTTGGAGAGAATTAAGCCTTTGATTTATTATTTTGTGATGTTTGTTTATAGTATTCTCAATCCTTTTCATTAAATTAAATTCAGCTTCTACGACCGACGTTTGGTTTTTCCAGAGGTTGTATAAGTGGTTTTCATTATGCTTTAAAAGGTCAATATCCTTCTCATATTTTTCTGCAAATCGTTGGTCCAACACTCCGAATAAACTATTTGCAACGTAGCCTACCCCGTCTAGCAAGCCGCGTCGCCGACGTTTCTTATTAGTCATAAGCGAGTCATTTATCATGACAATATTATCATAATGTTTGATTTCTTCGAACTCGTGCTCGAGTTGTAACATGACGCCGTCGCAAGGTGTTTGTGTTCTAATCGTTGAGCATAAGGTTTCAAGGTACTTGATATACTTTGTTAGTGCCGCCATTCCTTCTTGATATGGATTTGTGTCATAATAGACTATTAAATGCCAATCATCTCTAATTAAGTGCATATTAGATACTTTGTCAAAGTATACACTATTGTTTGTCAGCGGGGTGAAGTTATAGGATGCTTGAGTGGTGTTTATTAGTGTCAGCATAAATAATGTCAAAGATAAAACCATTGCTGAAAATGAGATAGGACGTTTTTTCTTCGCCGCTGGCAGTTTATTATCAACCTTTGGGCCATTTGGATCTTGATCATTTTTATTTGTTGGCAGTAAGGACAGTTTTACAACTGGGCGTTTTAAGACCCCATTTTTGGTTTTAAGTGTGACGACCCTTATGTGTCCGTCACTTCCAGGATGCAGCGCTATTACGCGACCTAGACTCCATTTTCCTGGTGGAAGGTTGTCGTCCTTTATAATGACGATGTCATTAAGATTGAGATTCCTTTGTTGCTGTCGCCATTTGACTCTCGTAGAAAGCTGCGAGAGGTAGTCAGTCTTCCACTTATCCCATATATCTTGATAGATTTTTTGCGTCAAGTGCCACCGTGTTCTGAGGTCATGCTCTGTTTCGAAAATCGTTAAGTTGGGGCCACTTGCTAAGAAGTGCGCCGGGGTCAAAAAATCCAAATCCTCAGGGTCTTCTGTCAGAGGGCACAGTGGTCTGGAGTTCAAACAAGCCTCGAGTTGGGTTAGTAGGGTAATTTATTCCTCGTAGGTTAATTTTTGCTCACCCACGACCCGCTTGAGATGATGTTTTAGGCTCTTCACTGCAGCTTCCCAGAGTCCGCCAGCAGATGGCCATGATGGAGCGTTAAAGTGCCACTCAATATTCATTTCAGCGATTGTCGAGGTTACTTCTTGGTCCGACAAGATATAGGAGATTTCGGCAAGCTCTTGTTTTAAAATTTTGTTGGCTCCTATGAAGTTGGTTCCTTGATCACTATAGATGTGCCCTGGAACTCCCCTTCTAGCCGACATTCGACGAAGCGCGGCAATAAATGCTGACGCTGTGAGATCTGAGACAATTTCTAAATGTATGTCTTTGGTCACCATACAAACAAAAACTGCGACATATCCTTTACTGGTTTTAATGCCACGGCCTTTGTTGGCCTTAATAAGGATGTGTCCGGTGTAATCTATTCCTGTGTGGTAAAAAGGTCTGTTAGGAATCAATCGTGCTGGAGGTAGGTCACCCATGATTTGATGTTGTAGTGTTGGTTTGTTTCTTTTACATTTGACACACATTCTTATTCGTTTCTTTGTGGCTCTATTTCCACCAAGAATCCAGTATTTGTGTCTTATAAATCCAGTAGTCATTTTTACTCCACCATGAAATACAAGTTCGTGGGATTCATCTATGATTAGATCTGCTAGTTTCGATTGATTCGGGATTATGATAGGATGCTTCATTTCTGGATCAAGATTCGAATGTTTAAGTCTGCCACCGACACGGAGCATTTGATTATTGTCTAGTATGGGATTGAGATTAAGAATCTGGCTTTTCTTATTTAGTGGTTCATTCCTTTTCAGCCGTGATATTTCTTCGTAGAAATATTCGTTTTGGACGTGCTTAATTACCATTTCTCTTGCTGTCTTTATATTTTGCAGAGTAAGAAAACTTGTGCGTTTTTTCTTGTAAGCAACAATGTCGATGAACTTGTTGATGTAAGCTAATACTCGGGTAACTTTCCTTAAAGTGCTATATTTTGGTAATAGTTGATTGATTATTGAATTTTCGGGGTTAAAAATGACCGTATTTACTGCCTCTTTCTTTCTGAGTTCTGCGTTTGTAATGCTCGTATAAATCGGCATATTATGAGATTCTGTAGGCTTATATTGTGGTAACCAGTCGGGCCCTTGCCACCACAGTGAATAATAGGCTAATTGAGCAGCAGGTAAACCGCGGCTTGCGCAATCTGCGGGGTTTTCTTTGGATTTTACGTAACTCCAGTTATCTTTAGGGATTATTTCAGTAATTAGCCTCACTCGATTCGCAACAAAGGGTTTCCATTTCTCCGGTTCACCACTTAACCAACCTAGAACAGCCGTTGAATCAATCCAACCATAAACATGCACCTTGTAGCTCGATAGGGATGAGATGATTTTTCTCATAAGTTTTGACAACAAGAGAGCGCCGCTGAGTTCCAGACGCGGTATCGATTGTGGTTTTTTCAGCGGTATTACTTTTGATTTCCCTGCAATAAGGGTCACATGAGTTTCATTTTCTCTCTGTATTTTGCAATACACGACGCATGCGTATGCTTTTGTGCTAGCGTCGCAAAAGCCATGGAGTTCGATGATATCCTTTGCCTGGGTTTGAATCCAACGTGGTATTTTAAATCGAGATATATGAGATAGATCGGCTTTAATAGTATTCCACTCTGACGCGATTTCTTGAGGGACAGGGTTGTCCCAACCCAGGTCAGATTTCCATAATTCTTGGAACAAGATCTTAAGTTTTATTGTGACTGGTACTAACCAGCCCAAGGGGTCAAAAATTTTAGATATTTGAGATAGGAATTGTCTTTTTGTAAGGATGTTTCTGGAGATAAATTCTATAGGATGAAAAATGAATTGATCATTTTTGGGTTCCCACCGAAGACCTAATGTTTTGGTTGATTCCGGTTGCTTAAAGTCAAAGTCTTCCTTTTGAAGTGCATCTGAACTATCTATTAATTCCGGCAAGTTTGATCGCCATTTTCTGAGATTAAATCCGCCTGATTTGAGGAGGCTGATCATCTCTGCTTTGAGCTGTTTAGCTGCTGTCGCTGAGTGTTCACCATGCATGAGATCATCCATGTAAAACGAGTGTTCTAAGATGTCAGGAGCGCAACTTTGTGGATAGTTTGGCCTTTCATCGATGGCCAGTTGCTTCAGTGTCATCATGGCCAAAAATGGTGCGGCTTTAGTGCCATAGGTAACTGTCGCTAACTGGTATTCTTTTAAAGGTTGAGATTGATGGTTTCGCCAGATAATTTTCTGATATTTCTGGTCATCGGGATGTAGCCAGATTTTGCGAAACATTTTTTCTATATCTGCTGTAAAAGCGTATCTAAATTGTCTCCATTTTAAGATAAGGCTCTGAAGGTCTTGTTGTAAATTGGGTCCTCGGCACATGAGATCATTGAGGCTGTATCCGCTCGAGGTTTTTGCCGAGGCATTAAAGACAACACGCAATTTGGTAGTTGATGACTCAGATCGTTGGACGCAATGGTGCGACAAGTAGCAGTCCGGCTGTACGTGTGGCGCAACGGGTGTCATATGTCCGAGCTCTAAGTATTCAGAAATAAACATTTTATAGTCACATGCCAGAGCTGGTTGCTTACTTAATTTCCGCTCTATTTGGAAAAATTGAGCAATCGATTTTGTTTTCGACTCGCCTAAATTGTTCTCAAAATCTTCTTTGAAGGGTATTTTAACGACGTAGCTTCCATCTGCCCGTCTGGAGGTCGAAGTTTGGTAAAATTCGATGCAATTTTGATCTTCTTCTGATATTGCTAGAGGTTCATGTATGTCCTCCACTTCCCAAAATTGCTGCATATCTTCGATATTATTTAGGGTCACATTGCAATGGTACGTTTTGTAGTTGCCGCTTAAGATCCATCCCAACTGGGTTTGTTGGGCAATGGGCAACACACCTTCTGATCGACAGATACCGTCCATAAGGATAGTGGAATAGATATCTGCCCCAAATAAGATATCAATAGGCCTACTTTTGTAAAATTCGGGATCTGCAAGAGTTATTTGGTTCAGAGTAGGCCAGTCTGGCTTAGGCAAGGTACAGCTGGGTAAGTTATTTATGAGTCTATTCATTATATAAACGTCCGTTTCAAAGGTGAAATCGCTAACCAGCGACGAACATTTGATGGTAATCATGCCCTTGCAGTTGTTTTCCTTATTGCCTATTCCAGAGATATAGCCGTTACATTTCCGTCGCGGTAGTCTTAACAACTGAGCTGCGCTTTCCCTAATAATGGATGTCTGTGACCCTTGATCTAAAAGAACTCTCATTTTATGGTAAGATCCGTCCACTGCTTGTACGTTAATTATTGCTGTGGCAAGCAATATTTCTGAGGGTTCTCTACGAAGCGATGCAACTGTGTTAGTTTCTTGCTGCTGAGAAGGCGATTTCGTAATCGTGGCTGCATTTGACCCTGATCGATGTGACGTAAAAGATTCATGCAAAATGGTATTGTGTTCCTTATTGCATTCTTTGCACCTTATTTCGGAAAGGCATTTTTTGCCTTCGTGATAATGTAAACAATTGATGCAAAGTTTCAAGTTATCAATAGCATTTTTTCGTTCATTAGGTTGCAATTCCAATAACTTTAGACATGCATGAATTCGATGATCATTGGAGTCGCAAATAGGGCATTGCTTGCGATAGTTAATTTTGCGTTTGGACTTTGACGATTGCGAAACTTGGTTTGTTGAGTAATTCTTTATAGGATTATTATAATTTCGTTTGTAATTGGACCCCTTTGAAAATGATGGTTTATTATTGTTGTTGGATTGCGATGGGGGTGATTTCTGCGTGGAATTCTCAATCTTCTTACGTGAAGTTTCCAGCATCATAAATTTAGTTTCCAAAAAATTAAGGAAATCTTCCAAGACGGGCAACTCTCGCGGGGCTTTTAAGGCTTGTAGGTAATCCTCGTATGTATCTGCATCCAATTTTTGAGACAATAAACATACCAGGAATGGGTCCCAGGAAGACACATCGACTCCCAGATTCCTGATAGCATTCACGCTCTCATATGTAGTGTCGTGAATGCGTTTTATATGATTTGATGATTGATGCTGGTTTGCGGGGATATTCATGAGATTGTTAAGATAAGATGTAAAGATCAGTCGTTTATTATTATAACGATGATTGAGGATATTCCAGCATACGGGATAATTGTTGGAGCTTATTTGGAGATGTTGGATCAATTTTTCGGGCTCACCTTTGATCTTACTCTTTAGAAACTGCATCTTTTGTGCATTTGACAAAGAGGGGTTGTTGTGCACTGCTTCGGTAAAAAGGTCTTTGAACGAAATCCACTTATTGTAGTTTCCATCAAAGGTGACTATCTCCATTTTGGGAGTAGATTTTTCAATATGCGCAACGGACCACATTTTCTTATTGATGTCTTTCTTTATTTTGTTATAATACTCCTCGTAATGGGTGAATTGCTCTTCGTATTTGGGGTTTGATCCGCCATACTCGTTGTCCAGCTCCCAATGAAGCGAGTCAATAGCCGCCCAACGGGATTGTATAGTCTTCAGGATATCTTCAAATTCCCATTTTTCCGTGACGAGATCAAGGTTGATATTGGAAGAAGTTCTCAAGAAAGCCTTAAAATTGGTAGCTTGCTTTTTGAAGAGAGTTTCAGCTTTACTCTCTTCAAGAGCAGGGGTTTTAGAAGCAGCGTGGGATGCGAGGTTCGAGGTTTGAGATTCCGCAGTAGGTTGGAACGAAGGAGGTTTCAATTCCGGGGTTTGCGGTCTGTTTGCGAGAGGGTTATAGCTTTGTATAATAGTCTTAATGTTGTTATATTTCTCCTTCATTTGATCGTATTGGTCAGTACTGAAATATGTATGAGATTGATCACCAAAAGATATCAAAGTCATGTGATTATTATGGAACTCTGTAAAGGATTGTTCCAATACAGCTAATCGACGACGTAAGTATTCTGCGGTCTTGCGCTCTGCACCATCCTTCTTGAAATTGGTGAAGAGCTTATCTACGGCTTCGATTAGTTGTTGTTGGGTTGCTAAAATGTCATCCATTTCCGACATTTTAAAGATATAAAAGAGACCTTACTTGTGCTGATGGCTTCTTTGGAGATCAAATGTCCTTGCGATGGCTGCAAGAACAAACCTGGAGTAGCAGCGCAATGAGATGACGCGATGCTTTCGTATAAACCAGGTTCAATCAGGATCAGCAGGATGATGAACTTTTCGGAAAGTAAATCCGATCAGTTCTGTTTACCAGGGTCTGGTAATAAATTCCAAGCGAGACACTCACACAGCACAGTTAGTAGATGCGCGCGTAATGATCCCGCTCCGACGGCTCGAAGGACCAATGTTCGGGGTTGGGGTGAGATAAATATAAACTAGGATTAAAGATTATAAAGATAGGTATAATTCAGTAACTTAACTGGGATAACTATTAAAACTAATGAGGTGAATGAGATGAGGTTGAGTCGCGCCCGATATGCTGGCCGAAAGCGTACTGACTATTTTACTTAGGTAATACATAAAATATTCAGGGCATAGCGCGCGATGTCGCAATTATGCTGACATGTTTATTATTGTTCGGTGATTATCCCGAACATCACCATTTCTGAAAGCAAATTGTAATTTACCAATTTTAATTCTATATTTTTTTACAGGGGACGTCCGAAACCGTTTGCTATCAAGTACGGTGTCATTACAAGAGAAGCTGATTAATTTGATAAACATGGAGGCGGATACGGAACCCGTACGCAACATGCTTGCTGATACACTCGACTGTTTCATTGGAGTCACTGAAGGCGTTCTTGAGGTAATACTGTAACTAAATTGTCTAAGGTTTCTTGTCTTAGAGATAATACTGATATCGCTTAGTTATGCCAAAACGTTGGTATGTTTTCGCATAACTGAACCAGCCTACATTAGCCTAAGAGCTCACTGCTTTTGTTTTTGATTAAACTTATTTTTAGGATTCCGTACCCAAAGGGTAAAAACGGGACCCTATTACTAAGACTCCGCGATCCGTCTGTCTGTCTGTCACCAGGCTGTATCTCAAGAACCGTGATAGCTAAACAGTTGAAATTTTAACAGATGATGTATTTATGTTGCCGCTATAACAACAAATACTAAAAACTAAATAAACTAATATTTAAGTGGGGCTCCCATACAACAAACATTGTTTTTAGGGTTCCGTACCCAAAGGGTAAAAACGGGACCCTATTACTGAGACTTCGCTGTCCGTCTGTCTGTCTGTCACCAGGCTGTATCTCATGAACCGCGATAGTTAGACAGTTGAAATTTTCACAGATGATGTATTTCTGTTGCCGCTATAACAACAAAGACTAAAAACAGTATAAAATTAATATTTAAGGGGGGCTCCGATACAACAAACGCGATATTTTTGCCGTTTTTTGCTCGATATTAATAACGGCAACAGGTAGACGCTTGAAATATTCACAGAATATTTAGTTGTATATTCTCTTCAAAAAATAATTATTATTAAATTAAAATAAAATAAATTAAGGGGGGCTCCCATACAACAAACGTGATTTTTTTGCAGTGTTTTGCGATAATGGTACGGAACCCTTCGTGTGCGAGTCCGACTCGCACTTGGCCGGTTTTTTTTATCGTTTTTTTTTTTCTATAATGGTACGGAACCTTTCGTGCGCGAGTTCGTCTCGCACTTGTTAGCATATTTTATGAATGATACTTGATAGTAGAATAGATTCCTGCAGGGCTACCTGGAAATAACCAGCCGCAATTACCTTAATTAAATAATTGAAGTTTATGTTTGATAGTTAAAACCCAAATATATAAGAAACAGAATTAAGAAAACAGAATCCAACAACCAACATCATTTGAAAAAATAATGTTGCCAGCTCTCAGTTAGCTTCAATCTATGCCAATTTACCTGATAAACCTGGCAACCCATAAATGGCGGCTAACAGAGAGCTGGCTGATGTCGCATACGCATCCACGATACTCAAGATCTCTTGTGAAGGAAAAAAAATCGCGATTAGCTAGTTGCGTTATCTATTCTACTATTAAGAATAATTAATAAAAATCGAGTTTGATCACAAACAAAAACTTGCATTTTTGCAATGGGATCTCATACTACATCTAATGATATCCAATTTTCTGAATTAATTCAATCTATTTCGGATGCTGTTTTTGTATCCTTTAAGAAAACGCATGATGGACTCGTCCAAACAAAACATGGGTAGTCCGCAAGTAAAGTATTAAATACATTTTCAGCGATTGATGGAGTCACTGCCGATTAAATGCGCTTGACCTAGGTTTAAATCTCAGTTATTAGTATCAGGAAAAAGATAATCACTCCTGAACCCAAGTAATTTCACACTTGCTATAAACAATAGTAATTAAATTATTCATTAAAAAATCTTTTTTTACCTCTTTTCTCTTATTCTTCTCATTTGATAGCCATATCATGGCAGTGCACAATAAATAACTAATCCGCCATCTTGGGCCGTCCGCCATATTGGATTTAGAATGACGTCACTTATTTAACCATGGATTATCATCCAAACTATACGTGTATGTAAAATTCCATCTTTATCGGTTGAGGATAACTGCTTTAAAATTCAGTTGGAAGATATGACCCGAACATAGTTACATACATACATTGCAAGTTTAATAAAAGCTTGTAAATATAACTATATTCTCTTTTTACAGGAAATAATATAAATCTAAGGAAAATAAATTGGTGTGGAATAAATACGCTAAAATATTTAAAAAATGTATTAACTTGTCCAAAAGGCAATCTTCCAACAAATTTATTTCGAGAGCAAAAAACAAATGTAGCGCAACATGGAGATTAATTAAAAACAAACCGAAATGTAGAAATTCACAATATATAGAGGCCATTAAACTGAATGGCGCTATGTTAGAAAAACCTGAAGAAATAGCGGAAGCTTTTAATAATCACTTCATTGATACAATAAATATAAACATAACCAATAGTAAATACAATATCACAAAGAACACTAGTAATGGAAGTAACAGTTTATATCTTGAACCCTGCACGCCCAGTGAAATCCAGCAAATAATTGCATCACTAAATAATACCAATGCAGTGGGATATGATGACATTTCCACCCACATAATAAAATCATGTGCAGACATATTGTCACCTATTATAGCTCACCTAGTTAATTTAAGTTTCTATGAGGAAAAGTACCCGGACAAATTAAAGTTCTCAGTTGTAAAACCATTATATAAAACAAATAATAAACAGGATTTGAACAATTATCGTCCAGTGACCTTAATATCTATATTTTCAAAAATATACGAAAAAGCAATGCATAATAGGATTGTCTCATTTATATCCAAATACAATATAATAAGTCCGGAACAAAATGGTTTTCAAAGAGGAAAGTCAACCGCTCTAGCTTGTTATCAACTAATAAAATCGATTACAGAGAATATAGATAAGAAAATACCGGTAACCGCAATATTTTTTGACATGAGCAAAGCATTTGACTTTGTAAAACATGATATACTTTTAGAAAAATGTGAGGGTTACGGGATAAGAGGTAAAGCGTTGAACTGGCTAAAAGATTACCTAACTAATAGAAAACAACGGGTTGAAATCTTAGGCGTTAATAAAGACAGGGAAGTAATAAACTATAAATCGCAATACAGGACTAATTCATATGGCGTGCCTCAAGGTAGTATTTTGGAACCATTGCTCTTTCTTCTATACATAAATGATCTGCCGACAGTGACGAAGTATAAGTGCGTGTTGTTTGCAGACGACATCTCATTGATAATAAATAATGATAATAAAAATGAACAATTTGAGGATAAAATAAATGCTGCCGTAGAAGCTATTATAGAATGGCTTGAACAAAATAATTTATGTGTTAATGTTTCCAAAACGAAATACATTAATTTCTCCAATTACAAAATGACAAATGAAGCAATTAAAATTATTGGACGTGATAACAAAATTGAAGAAGTTGACCATACGAAATTTTTAGGCATAGTAATTGATAAAAATTGTAATTGGAAAAAACATATTGAAAATGTATGTAATAGGCTAAACAGCTTTGCATTTGCACTGAGAAATCTCAGGAAAACTGTGGGACATAATGCAGCTCTATTGGCTTATCATGGATATGTCTCATCGGTGCTGAGATACGGTTTAATCATATGGGGTAATTCCACTGATATCAAAAAGGCATTCATTGTGCAAAAAAAGTGCTTACGAGCGGTGTTTGGTGTAGACCCATTGGATTCGTGCAGACCTATTTTTAAAAAACATAAATTATTAACATTAGCATGCTTATATATAATGGAAATGGGAGTATTTGTAAAAAAACATCCTCACCTATTCAATACAGCCGATAGCGAAAATGTTTATAAGGTGGGTAAAATGTCAAGGGATCCAACAAAATTGGCAATGCCAAGATGCAGAACAGCGTACTGCCAGAAAAACACTAGTCGAATGGCAATAAAGATATTTAATAATATACCGAAGGTTATTAGAGAACTACGAACAAGCTTATTTCAAAAGCAACTGAGAGCATGGCTCATTGAAGGTTGTTTTTATACTATTGACGAATTTATGAACTCTAGGAAAAATGGCAAAATTGCATTTCATGAAAATTAAATTTGACATATTTGTTTTGATCGATTAATTTATTTAGTCTCATGTTAAAGTTGACATTTATACAATTTGTAATATTTCTTTTTTTTTTTGACATTTGTAATTTGAATTTTACTGTATTGTAGATAAATTTGATTTAGCATTTCTTTATAATTTGACATTGGAATTTAATAGTATTTCTTTATTTATTGATTAAATTAGAATGTATTAATTTATTTGGTTCTCATGTTTGACATCTATGCAATTTGTAATTTAATAATTTTTCTTTGACATTTGTAATTTGATTTTTATTGTATTGTGGATAATTTTTGATTCAGTATTTTTTGACATTGAGTTTATTGTTCTGTTTAAATAGAGTGTATTAGAATCATTATGATAACAAAATTTGCATGCCGAATTTAGTAGGCGGAATATGAAGAACAATTGTGTGTTTATTTTAAGATCTGTACAATACCATATTTCAGGCAAATAAATGAATCTATCTATCTATCTATCTATCAGGTCGGAACAATGGACGAACAATTCATGATGCTGATCGGTGCCTTAGACAAGATACCTGGTATCATATTCAAATATCATAACTATCCTGGAGTAGTGTTGCCAGCATTGAATTTACTCGCTAAAAGCGCTAAGAGGATGCTGCATTCAGTACAGCCGCAAAATGTGAACAAGTACGTACGATTTCCTTTTGTATCGCATTAAGTTTTATTAAAAAAAAAACTCTTGTTTCTTTGTAGTACGGGGAGGCTTATACGCCCCAAAGTTATTGGCGCGGATTTTAAATTATAATAAATTGATATTCACAGATTCCTGGAAATATGTAATAATACATTTGAAGTATACATGAGGTGGAATTCCGGTAAAATCTCAAGTATTCCGCAAGATGCTGAAGAAGAGGTGTATGAGGTAAGTTCGCATTGTTTTTGCATCACACAATGCTTTATTAATTGCTTAAAGAAAGAAATAAAATAAGTTTATTTAGCACAAACCATAGGCACATAACAATTTTTTTGACAAAAAAACAAAAATAAAAAATAAATAAATAAAACATGAGAGAATCCTCTCGGCTGCGCCAAATAGGGCCAACGTAAATGAACTTTTATTACAAAACCGATAGGGTTTTTTTTGTATGTCCCAATTCCCAAGCAAAACAATTATAGAAACAAGTAAATCAAAATAAATCTGCCTAGGCTTTTCCCAACTGTATTGGGTTCCAGTCTAACCGGATTCAGCTGAGTACCAGAGTTTTACATGGAGTGACTGCCTATCTGACCACCACAACTCAGTAACAGGGTAACACGGTATCCCTTGGCAAGACTGGTGTCAGATCTCAAGCTTCTGACTACTCGTAACGATTGTCAAAGCTCTTATAATGACAGCCGGGACCAACGGCTTATCGTGCTTGCCGAGGCACGGAGGAAACTCGTTATGTTGAAATGGTCACCCATTCACGGACCGACCTCGTCAAGCGTTGCTTAACCTTGAAGATCGACTCGTGCGGCTGTTATTATTTATCCAGCCAGCATAATTTATCAAGAACACATAAATTCCAGGACATCTGCGCCCTCATGGAAGTGATCTGCAGCATCGCGCGCTCGGGCGCCGACCGCGGCGTGGGCGACACGTGCGCGCGCGGCTTGCGGCTGCTGCTGCCGCTCATCACTCCGCCGCTACTGGCGCTGCCCACACTGGCCCAGCATGCCTACAGAATGCTGCGGGACTTGGATAATGCTGATCAAGTAAGTACTATAGATCTGCAGCATCGCGCGCTCGGGCGCCGACCGCGGCGTGGGCGACACGTGCGCGCGCGGCTTGCGGCTGCTGCTGCCGCTCATCACTCCGCCGCTACTGGCGCTGCCCACACTGGCCCAGCATGCCTACAGAATGCTGCGGGACTTGGATAATGCTGATCAAGTAAGTACTATAGATCTGCAGCATCGCGCGCTCGGGCGCCGACCGCGGCGTGGGCGACACGTGCGCGCGCGGCTTGCGGCTGCTGCTGCCGCTCATCACTCCGCCGCTACTGGCGCTGCCCACACTGGCCCAGCATGCCTACAGAATGCTGCGGGACTTGGATAATGCTGATCAAGTAAGTACTATAGATCTGCAGCATCGCGCGCTCGGGCGCCGACCGCGGCGTGGGCGACACGTGCGCGCGCGGCTTGCGGCTGCTGCTGCCGCTCATCACTCCGCCGCTACTGGCGCTGCCCACACTGGCCCAGCATGCCTACAGAATGCTGCGGGACTTGGATAATGCTGATCAAGTAAGTACTATAGATCTGCAGCATCGCGCGCTCGGGCGCCGACCGCGGCGTGGGCGACACGTGCGCGCGCGGCTTGCGGCTGCTGCTGCCGCTCATCACTCCGCCGCTACTGGCGCTGCCCACACTGGCCCAGCATGCCTACAGAATGCTGCGGGACTTGGATAATGCTGATCAAGTAAGTACTATAGATCTGCAGCATCGCGCGCTCGGGCGCCGACCGCGGCGTGGGCGACACGTGCGCGCGCGGCTTGCGGCTGCTGCTGCCGCTCATCACTCCGCCGCTACTGGCGCTGCCCACACTGGCCCAGCATGCCTACAGAATGCTGCGGGACTTGGATAATGCTGATCAAGTAAGTACTATAGATCTGCAGCATCGCGCGCTCGGGCGCCGACCGCGGCGTGGGCGACACGTGCGCGCGCGGCTTGCGGCTGCTGCTGCCGCTCATCACTCCGCCGCTACTGGCGCTGCCCACACTGGCCCAGCATGCCTACAGAATGCTGCGGGACTTGGATAATGCTGATCAAGTAAGTACTATAGATCTGCAGCATCGCGCGCTCGGGCGCCGACCGCGGCGTGGGCGACACGTGCGCGCGCGGCTTGCGGCTGCTGCTGCCGCTCATCACTCCGCCGCTACTGGCGCTGCCCACACTGGCCCAGCATGCCTACAGAATGCTGCGGGACTTGGATAATGCTGATCAAGTAAGTACTATAGATCTGCAGCATCGCGCGCTCGGGCGCCGACCGCGGCGTGGGCGACACGTGCGCGCGCGGCTTGCGGCTGCTGCTGCCGCTCATCACTCCGCCGCTACTGGCGCTGCCCACACTGGCCCAGCATGCCTACAGAATGCTGCGGGACTTGGATAATGCTGATCAAGTAAGTACTATAGATCTGCAGCATCGCGCGCTCGGGCGCCGACCGCGGCGTGGGCGACACGTGCGCGCGCGGCTTGCGGCTGCTGCTGCCGCTCATCACTCCGCCGCTACTGGCGCTGCCCACACTGGCCCAGCATGCCTACAGAATGCTGCGGGACTTGGATAATGCTGGTCAAGTAAGTACTATAGATCTGCAGCATCGCGCGCTCGGGCGCCGACCGCGGCGTGGGCGACACGTGCGCGCGCGGCTTGCGGCTGCTGCTGCCGCTCATCACTCCGCCGCTACTGGCGCTGCCCACACTGGCCCAGCATGCCTACAGAATGCTGCGGGACTTGGATAATGCTGATCAAGTAAGTACTATAGATCTGCAGCATCGCGCGCTCGGGCGCCGACCGCGGCGTGGGCGACACGTGCGCGCGCGGCTTGCGGCTGCTGCTGCCGCTCATCACTCCGCCGCTACTGGCGCTGCCCACACTGGCCCAGCATGCCTACAGAATGCTGCGGGACTTGGATAATGCTGATCAAGTAAGTACTATAGATCTGCAGCATCGCGCGCTCGGGCGCCGACCGCGGCGTGGGCGACACGTGCGCGCGCGGCTTGCGGCTGCTGCTGCCGCTCATCACTCCGCCGCTACTGGCGCTGCCCACACTGGCCCAGCATGCCTACAGAATGCTGCGGGACTTGGATAATGCTGATCAAGTAAGTACTATAGATCTGCATACCATACATTTATTTTTACTTAAGCAATTTTTAAACAAGCTTTTTAGCTTACCGTGCATTGTCATCCAAACCAAATGTGTAGACGAAATTTCATCTTTATCGGTTGAGAATAACTGCTATAAAATTCAGTGGCAAGATTTGACCCGAACATACAGTACGACTATTTTCTTAATGTCCCTCGGCTATCATCGCATTTCCGAATACAAACGAATGCTAATTTCCATGTTCATCAATTATTAGATTTATCGTGTATAATAATTTGAATTCAGAAGTAAGTACTTTATTGTTGTTTTGTTTTGATTCCCGTGTGAAATATATAGAGCTGTACAAATAGCAGCTTTAGCAGCTATCCTCCCATTTTTGAAATAAATTACATTATGTTAAAAGAGTATTAACAACTCTATATACTTCCAAGTTGATTAAGAGTGTCCAGTCTGTACAAAGTGCAAAGGCCTGACGAAACACGAAGTTTGGCAAGGGACATTAAGAAAATTTTTGTACTGTACATACATACATTGCAAGTTAATAAAAAGTTTGTAAAAAAACATGTGTGCAGTTCACACGCGGTAGAAGTGAATCCTTCAGAAAATGTTACTTAAACAGAAAGAAGTAAAACAAAAGAAACACTGAGTAATGTATTCTATCTCATTCTTTCACACGTTAAATCCTATAGATGTCTATTTTATTTTCGCTTTTTCGTTTCACCGAATTTTAAATTATAACGGGGCTAAAGAAGTGTCGTACCTATCATAATCTGCCATTTTTGGAAAATATTCACAGCAATAAAAAAATAGTTAATATACTAGCACTAAAAGCTAAAAAAACAATGAAAGAACAATGGCAAAATCTTAGCTGACTTAAATTTGAGCGTCTGAAAGTGAGTTATATACGAAAGACATTCTATTAATTGTCTACGTTTTTTAAAGTATAATTGGACTGGTTCAAAATGGATAAAAAAGACATGATAATTAAAAAGTGATTTGATTTTTTAGTTCATTTCTTTACCTTAGTGTTGCCATTATATATTTTATCTGCTAAGTGACAAGTATAAGAATCACATCAACACTACAATATAAGAATATTGTAGTATAGTAGAAATAAATGAACTACTTTCAATTAATGATTGGCAAAAAGACTAGTACCCAAGTCTAAAAAAAATATAGCTTGGTTGTTGACGACAACCTTTTGATACACGTCAAAGTCGCTTAGTTTAAATAAATATACTCTTTCCAAAGAGTATACTACACATTTCATGCTAAAATTACTAGGTAATGGAAATACTAATGCGATATTCCCCTTTTACTTCCACGAAATTGAATAATATTACCTATTAAACACACTATTAAAAGTTACCCTGACATAACCTACAAAAGTTTATGTCTGAATATCTATTATTCTCTACATTCTCGAACAAAAAATCTTGCACATAGTTTGTTCAGAACATCACCCTGAGTTAAACCAGATATTTTTCATTTAATGATGTAGGAATTTAATCCCAGCTAAAACAATGTATGGGCCACCTGCCATTGTTCTTTAACATTTTGGAGACCTTACGCTACACCAGCGCCCTTAGCGGCAAATTCAAATATGGTAGGCCTCATGGCCTCACGTGTACGTGGTATAATTTGATACACTAGGATGGTGAAGATAAACTCTGCGTGTAACAGTGACTGGGATAATATTCATCATCATCATCAGCCATTTAAAGTTCCCACTGCTGGAACACAGGCCTCCTCTCTGTGAAGAGAGGGAATGGGCCATAATCCACCATGTGCGGGTTGGTGGATGTCACATGTCTTCGAATTTTTCGTTCTAGGACATGCTGGTTTCCTCACGATATTTTCCTTCACCGTTTTTAGAGCAGTGGTGATAAAATAATTTACACAAAGTAAATGCGTCTGTATGGGTACGAACCCACAACCTACGACACGTAAGTCGGAGCCTTAACCACTGTGCCACCACTGGCTCCTGCACTAATAATAATATTTTCATATATAACTTTGTTTCTTTTTCTAGCTTACCAACTTGCCGATGGACGATTACAACATGGTAGTGACGGCGTTACGCGTGGGACTCACCGCCGTATCCTGCGACGTATCCACTCTATGCTGCGACACCATTGTCGGATTGTCCAACAAAGTGCGTACACTCGGCGACGACAATCCCTATGCACTGTCTCTACTCACTCTTGCCGAGTTATTACTCATGCTGATCATAAAGATGGAAATACCACCGGATTCCATTCCAGCAGCTGGCGCGGCCATTTATGCCCTCACTTGTGTGAAACCAGCCTTATTGGAAGGCTTAGCCAGACAGCTCATTGAAGCTTACGCCGTCAACGATCCCGCAAACGTACCCCGACTAGAAGAAGCATTTGGCGTTCTCACAAATGGGGTCCTCTTCGACGGCATGAGGACCCACAAGCTCCGCTTCCAGGATAACTTCGACAAGTTCCTAGCGAGTGTACACGGTTTTCTTATCGTGAAATAAATTTATCACGGTTTCCATACCGGGAATTTATTAAAAATCATAGCTTTGCTGGCGGATTAACGCCTTTCGCAACTCCTGTCTCAAGGATTTAACGCAGAAATGCGGTTTTGACGATTCTATATTATCGTTACGTACTGAACGTGAACCAAATTGGTGCATATGTGGTCTTCGGTTTTGTTTTGCATGCGCGATTGATGCGTCTCGAATGTTTGATATATTTATTAGTTAAGTTTATTGTTTTCAAGTCCTTCCCTGGGCTGTGTCAAATGAAATGAAACACTATTGTGTTTAGAATAGTTTGTTATGTCATTATCTTTAGGTGCCATTAGGAAAGTATGCAATATTGATTTTATATTGTTTGAGAAAATTTATTATGGCCTAATATAATATTTCACAGGGTGCTGTGACTTTAATTGACTGTATTATCCATAATGATATCTTATTTTGAGAATAAATTGTTTAATTTTATTATTTCAACGCTTATATTTCTGCAATATTATGTTCACAACGAAGTTGGTTCGGATTTTTATAAATGAGGTTGTGAATGTATAAAAATGCAGAAGATTTACTGTGGTATTATATATTTCTTAGGTGTAAAATGAAGAGGTACACTTTTGGTACTTATTGCTAGTTAGAGAAATTGTGATTTCTACCGAGCTAAGCACTCGTAAACCGCAATGAGTTTACGTTGTTGTAAGATGAAGGTCCTTAGCACTTTTACGTATATATTGCAGGTTTTACTCCGTCTTATTAAATTAGTCAAAATATTGTCAACTTGTCAACTTATTCTTATAAAGTGTAGATAATATTGAACTTTGTCGTATAAACTTGAATGCTTACAATTTTTAATACGATGGTTATGAGGATTACAATTTGAGTTAAGACTTTTGGTAAGAGTAAAAGTATATTATTTTTTTATAGTACTTTAGATTAAATACGTAGTTTTTACTTTTAGACATAATTCAAGATGACGTGTTATTATTTTTGTATTAGTTACTAAAGTCACCGCCAGATAATAAAAAATAAAAGTCGTGAACACCTGTCTACCAATGTATTTAAATATTTCAAAACTATTTCGTGTCGCTAACACGATCAAAACAAACGTATCGAGGTACGGGACGGCTTCGACCCTTTCAATTGGCATTCAGTAATGAGTTAATATCTCATAAACGTGTTGACCGATTTACATGATTTAAACGGATAAAATAGTTTTACGCCTATACCTTTAATTTGAGACAAAAATTATCAAAATATCGCCATAAACAAAAAATAATATAAATACGTTTTGGTACAAGTCGGATAATGACCTTTATTTTTTTGTTATCTGGCAGAGACTTAACCTCTGTCATTCAAACCTTACGTGCGCCGAAGCGTTAAAGCATGTGTACTTAAAAAATTGTATTGCTATTGTATCACTTATGATGTGATTCAAATTTATGTAACTATGTCATTTTTTATTTTGAACGTACATCGTCAAACAGTGGAGTAATCGCCAGACTACGTTGTATGGAAGAATGATCGACTAGTGTAACCTTAATATAAAATCCCTACCCGTTTAAATGACAGCGTTTCTTTTGCCGACGATCTTTGTATTATGGCACTCGTTCCACCGCCGACGATCAGCGAGTAGAGCTAGAACCTAAATACGAGTTGGCGAGCAGCGAGAAATGAGTGTGTAGTTCAGATATTTTTACCGCTCGGCTATGTGCGACGGGCGATTGCTCGCGCCACTCGCTCGGGCGGTCAGTCCTGCACGCGTTGGTTGGTCTCTCGGCGTAAGTTCTGACCGCCGAGCGAGTATTATCTTTGATACCTCTTGCCGCTGCGACAAACTTGTGTCGAGAGAGTACTCCCGCGGCGGCAGTGTGAATCAAGTATTAATATGATCAAGTATTAATATATATGTGTCTCTTTTATTGGCACGGGATCTGTATCTTTTGTTCGTTTCTTCAGCGAGAATATAGTTGATAGCTCATCGCTTCGTCGCCGGCGGTGGGAAGTGCCTATAGCTTAGTTAGAGAGAAGTATTTTTTTAGTTTTCTGACGCGATACCGATTGAACATGTTTTGTTCCTGTATATCTGTTGATATAGGTAGGTTAATATAATTGAAATCCACCTATTTATTTTTCTAATAGAGTATGCTTCTACATTTCAGTAAATAATATTAAAACTTGTGCTTATATGATGCTAGTACCTTATATTGTTATTTAATTAATAGTGTCCGGCCGAAACACGATTTTCGCCGAATCCGAAACCGTCACAAAATATTCGGCTCCACATTCGGCCAAAACCGAAAAAGGACTAACAAAAAATATGACAAAATATCAAAATAATGTGTGGAATAAAGTTTTTTCGCCGAATCCCAAACCGTCACAAAATATTCGGCTCCACATCCAGTTTCGGCCAAAACCGAAAAAGGAATAACAAAAAAAAAATACAAAATATCAAAATTATGTCTGGAATACAGTTATTAAGCTTAAGTTTCTAAGACTTTTAATTAAATAATAAATCGCTTCATTATCTACAGGATAATATATTCAAAAAAAAAACGACCTCAAAGTGAATAATAACTTGGGCCAGTTATTTTGAAATCTAACAAGCCTGTTACTATTAATCGAGTACAATATTTTTCTCCAGACTGCGAGTCTCCAGATCGGTCAACAACCTGAATCGCACCCACAATTGATATGATTACATTGAAAGACAAACGATGCAGTAATTTAATAATTATCTGCAACACAGGTCTATATCATCTATCATCAAAAAGCTCAAAAACGCGAGTTTCGGTCAAGCCGAATATATTGATACTTTGGCCGAAACCGAATCTCCGGCCGATACTAGTTTTAATGCCGAAACCGAACCATCGGTCGGACACTTATTAGTTACGTTATTTTTAATTTTCCTCAAATAGATTACGTTATTTGTGTAATAGAGCTTATTTTTCTGTACAGAATACTTACAATTCTGACGTATCCTAGAAAATCTATATCTATATGTATAGAAAATATTTGAAATACATATTTTCTTAATGTAGATAAATGTCCATACAAAAAAATATTAAGTGCCCTAAAGTCTATTGGAACAGACTTTTTGTTTTCAATAAGAAAGTTATGTTAAAATTATTCGGCAAGCTTGTTGCATTTTAAATTAAAAGACTAACTTAACTTCTAAAGAAGAATATATTGAATTATTTTATGTAGTGTTCCGAGTCGATGTTTAGAGAAATATGGATTTTGATGAGTAAACATATTATAGTTTGTCTGAATAACTAAATAATAGTTAGAGGAGACATTTTGTAAATACTCAGAAGTCAAAACATATTTTAATACCTAATAAAAAGGTAATGTCTTCTTTAAAATTTATGTCGGTATCAATTTAATTAAATTGTACAAATTTTATAAAATTATGCCTTGTTTTATTTCTAGCATCTTTTCCTATACATATTCAATACTTGTACGTCCTTTCCATTCTGCCATTTCCTATTTGATCGCCAAAACACCCCTCGTAAGATATCCTACCTTATTTTCATCCTCAATGCAACCCTTTATAGTAAAACACTGAAGCATTTTTGCATTAAAATAAACTTGTCCACCAAAGATTACTATTATATACTGTTGTCCACGACAGGGACACAGGATAGTTTTTTTTCTACCTAGTTCAATTGGAATAATTTCCGAACGAATCCATTTATGTCTGGAATCATTATTTCGAGTTGACACAAAACAAATATCTTACAATTGTTTTAGATATCATCGTATAATATACGAAAACAATGTAGAACACATCCTAATGGAATAGGACTTAATTTTTTTACTGTACTTGTGAAAGAATGAAAACAATAATTTAGGTAAATAGTGGAACACATCCACAGGATCATTCGTTGTGGCTGTGACCGTGGCAAAGCTAAAAGGGTAAATAGGAACGTACATGTCATTATGATTTGATAGTCTTGCTTGACATTAAACGTCAATTTTGTCAAGTCAAGCTTGAGAAGAGTTGTGAAGCCTTTGTTTTGTCATGTTTTGATATTCTATTAATCTATTTTATATAATTTATTTTAATCAATTCATAAGAACCTAAAATGAGTGTTGCGCGGCCGAGTTCATCATTTAATTCATCAGTAGCTTCTCAATTCGACAGCCAAGATGATACCGAACCGACAAAAGTTAAAAATTATCTCAAAGAAAGATTGAAGTCACGGATCTTCTTGGGACGTTACGTAGAAAGAAGACTTGCGGACAAACGTACCGGATACCGTGACATAGTTATAATTAGTGCCGCTGAAGTGTCATTAAAGAAGGACTTGTTGGAAGTACAGCATAAATTGCATACGATTTGTCCTAATACGCACTGGATAGGTATTACAGATACAGAATCCTTGGGATATACGCCCGGCGTCTGCTTGTGGACAGAGATAGACAACCAACCATTCGGCCCCTTTTGGTTTCAAATCAAGAGTTTGAAATTCAGGGATGATGAAGTTATGGTGACACTGAAATGCTTGAGGCACATTTCTGATGAATTTTTAGAATTAGAACCAATTTTAACTGGCTCAGCAAAGAAAACGAAATCTACTGAAAACACTGATAAGAAACTTGAAAGCAGTGTGGCAGCTCTCAACGAAACCTATACTGACTTTGTTGAGACTCTAAAAAGTGTTTTATCTATAAGCAATGTGAAAGAATTCATAACATTTTTGCTCGCATTTGTTATTGCGATCTTCACTGGAAGTACTTCCTTTGTAAATTTTCTTGGAAACTTCATATTAGCACTAATAAGAGAATTCTCTATATTAGTCAAAAACTCTACACCAATGTTCCTTGGGTTACTAGATTTCTTTAGTAAAATTGTTGGAGGGTTTTATATTTTGTTGGCTATGCTGTTTAGACAGAGTGCTCCAGCTCCATCTAATAAAAGAACAGTAGGGGTTTATGATAGATCTCGCAGAAGCTATAATGAACAATATGATGATAGTCACTTTGACTGACTTGATTTTTGATCTGGTGTTTTATTTATTGACATCTTTTTTTATTTATTAAAAAGTAATTAGACGCTTTGTAGCCTTTGAGAACACAAGTTTATGGTGATTTTTTAAAACTTTTTTTATTTAGATCTTATCTAAAAGGTCTCTATTTATTAATTGCTTATTTGTATTCAAGCAATTTATTTTCATAATCAATAACATTGCCAGTGTACTGTACGCAAATATGCGCTTAGACATGGAGTTGCTGTTGACTTAACGCAGTCAGTTTACCAAAAATTGAGTTTTATCTAATAAAATAATCATTCCAAATGCATTTACTGAAAGTATATTTCCATTTTGAGTGTTTATAACAAATTGTATTAAAAAGAAAACTATAGAAAATATTATGTTTATTGCTACTTATAATATTTATACACAGTACTGTTATATCTTCTTTGTTATTGTAGGTTTATGTATGGGATGGTTCATAATTATTGTTATATTATTAAATTACAGAATTTTGGCACTAATACCACGGTTTTGGTTTCTTCTTTTCTACCGGTACAATTATGATGTTTTTGCCAGCTGTAAAAAAAAAAAATCTTTTTGAAAGATAATTTGTCTCTGATATTATAAAATATTTGTGAGAGCAGTGGTGGCCCAGTGGAATCGGCCGCAACTTACAAGATGTAGGTCGTGGGTTCGAACCTAGGCAGGTGCCTAACTTTGTATAAATTATTACAACACCACCGCTCCCATAACGGTGAAGGAAAACATCGTGAGGCATGTTCTAGAACCAAAAATTCGAAGACATGTGACATCCACCAACACGCACTGGGCCTGCGTGATGGATTACGGTCCATCACCTCTCACAGAGAGGAGGCCTGTGTCCCAGCAAATTTATAGGATGATGATGATGATTAAAAAATATTTGTATAAGCTGATGCATTAAAGAAACGAATCAAAAATGGCGGCTTGTATAATGCGTTGACAGATAGCTAAAATTTCAGGTAATCTTTTTTTCAAATTATTAATAACATAAACAGAAAAAAAATCAGCTTCAAAAGGTGACTAAAGTCGTACACACATTCATTATATACAACATCTATCTACACCTACCTCAGTTACCTGTTTCGAAGACTTCCTACGTACCTACCTGCTTATACAAGGTGTTTTTTTAGAGTTAGGTTCCGTACCCAAAGGGTAAAAACGGGACCCTATTACTAAGACTCCACGATCTGTCTGTCTGTCACCGTGATAGCTAGACAGTTGAAATTTTCACAGATGATGTATTTCTGTTGCCGCTATAACACAACAAATACTAAAAACAAAAATAAATATTTAAGTGGGGCTCCCATACAACAAACGATATTTTTTGCCGTTTTGTGATATTGGTACGGAACCCGTGCGCAAGTACGACTCGCACTTGGCCAGTTTTTTTGATATCCCATAACTCTAGGGTATGAATGAGAGCATGTTATTATTATCAAAGAATCAACTGGCATATGTTTTTTTTTTCTATATCGTATATTTTTTTTGCATGTTTTACACATTGGAGAGCGTTACTCCAGCCAGATAATGTCGAAAATCGTCATCTAAGTGCAATAGATATTAGATATACAGCTTCTGTAATTGGTAAGCATATTTATTAATTTGGTAAGCTGATAGTTTTATAATCTAAAAAATAAAAATGAATCGCTAAATGTGTTGCTAAGCGCAAAACTCGAGAACAGCTGAACCGATTTCGCTAATTCTTTTTTTGTTGTGTTTGTTATTGTTAGGAGAAGGTTCTTATAAAAAAATACAAAAGAATCTACAATAATGCACCGTTTTGAAGTTATTATATTAAATAGAAATATGCTTTAACAAGGGCGTCGCCAGCCGATGGCCCAGGGGTGGGCAAGTTGATATGGATATTGAGAAAAGTATGAATTGTAGGTGGTACAGTCGAGAACACATGAAGCTTTTCACTTGTAGAACGAGCCTTAAATCTCCAGCGATTGTAATAATAAACGGTACAGAGTCAACAACGTGTAAAACTTCACGAGTTCTTGACTGTACAATAAATAAGTTATTAGATTTATTAGAAAAAAGAAAAAAATATATTTGGGAGTTTGAATTTGAATATAGGTACAGTGTATTTTTTTTTTTTACCAGAATTTAACATTATAGTGCTCGCAGAAGATTCTTTTTTTGATTAGGTTAATTAAAACATAATCTGCGGGGGTTTTTTGAAAACTTTTCCGCAACTTTATTATGAAAATCTTGTAAGTTTCCATGAATAAGTTTTTATAGTGCTCGCAGAAGATTCTTTTTTTGATTAGGTTAATTAAAACATAATCTGCGGGGGTTTTTTGAAAACTTTTCGACCACTT
Organism: Anorthoa munda; assembly: GCA_945859665.1. NCBI lineage: Eukaryota > Metazoa > Arthropoda > Insecta > Lepidoptera > Noctuidae > Anorthoa > Anorthoa munda. Next base: position 11,457,704 of record OX243911.1, on the reverse strand, counting down.
TATTATGAAAATCCTACCTTAAGTCAAAGATTTAGGACTTTGGTTGCTTTACATTGGGCAACATTTTTAGAATCTCTAGGGGGGGCAGCTGCCCCTCCCTGCCCCCCCTTGGCGACGCCCTTGTGCTTTAATAGGTCCTACCACTTCCAATAAGCGGTCCAAAGACTAACTTGAAACGTTAGTATACAGGTAATTACTGCTTATAAATGGAACTAAAGTTTCATTGGTATCCTTGTGATTAAAAATTTATGATGAAACTTGAATTTGTGCCGGCCACGGCGCGCAGCTGAGTTATTTGAAGACTGATTAACCAAATTTCCTATAGTTGTGGTAACTGAATCTTATATCAATAATTAGATATATAGTTCAATTATATTCCTGTGAAATATCAGACTTGTACACTAATTAATTAACGAGATAATCGAAAAACAATACTTATGCGCGGTATGGTAACGCGACCAAATCTAGAATGTTACAAAAAAGCGGCCACGCAATGCATAATGTATTGCGCGGCCGCTTTTTTCAACCAACCTTCTAAAGTTACAGGATAATACTAGTTGGAACTAGTTTTTACTATAACTAACCAATGTAATCTTTGTAACTAACGCTCAAAATTGAATATCAGATAAATGCCTATAATGAGTAGACAATTTATAATTATTTACCTATTTCACTCGACGTTGTCAAAGTCGGGTGAAATAGGTAATAAATAAATAATCTAAATCATCGCAAATTTTTTTAGTTTTATTTTTTATTAGCAATAGGCTTGCGCTTGACCACTATCTCACCTGATGGTAAGCGATGATGTGGTCGACGATGAAGCACGCTTGCCTAGAAGAAACCTATTCACTCTTGACTTAAAGACTCCCAGATTGTAGCTATCGGGAAATACAGACTCCAGCAGGTGCGCATAATAAAAGTATTCCCAAAACGTTTGGTGCGTATGGGTGGGACGACCACCGTGTATCGATGACGCATCGCCGTACGTCTTGTAGTCCGATGATGGAACGGGCTAGGAGAAATCAGTTCATGCAATTCCAACGCACACTCCTCGAAATGTAACCGGTAAAATACCGACAGGCTGGCAAGTCGGCGCCGATGTTCAAGGCTCTAGAGCCCAGACTCGACCAGTATCTCATTGCCGATAAGCCTCTTGGCTCGTTTTTGATCGACTCGAGTGCATCCAGCTGGTATTTGGCAGATCCATCACAGAGATGAGAGCAGTACTCCATGCGTGATCTAACTTGCGCTTGATACAAGTTGAGCAACTGCTCTGGGGTGAAGTATCGTCTCACCTTCGCAAGGATCCCCAACTTTTTGGCAGCCAGCAGAGCTTTTGCCTCAATGAATGGACCAAAATTGAGGGTCGATGTCAACGTAACGCCAAGAAGCTCAAGTCGGTCCGTTATCGGCACGGTCACACCTCGGAAAGAAGGAGCCGGGTGGAACTGGCTCCTTTTAGCGGAAAAAGACACGCCTGGGTCTTTGCAGCATTGAACCTGACCAAATTAGTATCGCCCCATTCGGAGACTGCCTTCAAGGACAGATTCAAGCTTCCAACCATGGCCTCACGGAGAGACCGGATCTGAGGCCCAGTAGCGCGCGCGTCGGAGACGTATCTCTCAGCAACAGTGCTGTCGTCCGCACCCATAGGTTTTAGCAGATCGTTTATGTGAAGCAAGAACAATGTTGCTGAGAGCACCGACCCCTGAGGAACCCCAGCATTAATATCCAGTTGGTCAGACGAGCGGCCATCAATAACCACTCGGATGGACCGGTCCCTCAGGAAGTCTGCAATCCAATAGCACAGACCACTGGGCAGACTGAATGAAGGAAGCTTACCAATAAGGCTTTCATGCCAGACCCTGTCAAAAGCCTTCGAGATGTCCAGGGACACGGTAAGCGCTTCCCCGTGCTTCTCAAGGGCCTCACTCCAGATGTGAATGGCATACGCTAGAAGATCCCCAGTTGATCGATTTTAGCGGAAGCCATATTGGCGATCACTGAGAATGTCATTAGGTTCTAGGTATGCCAGGAGCTTAGAGTTGAGTACCCGTTCCATACTCTTGCAGAGGATGGACGTTATCGAAACGGGTCTGTAGTTGTAAATTCCCGTGATATATTGTTTTTCAGTAGACAATGTGATATTAACTATTATAATGTTATATTTTAATGTTGACGTTGGTTTTAATATAGAATAGGTACTAATTTAATCTTCGAGGGTGATAATTTTCTATGTAGGTTTGAGGAAATCGACAAGCTCCTCAAACTTGGAATCAACATTCAAAGTCGTGGTCCTGCTGAACGAGCGAGCGGAAGTTGTCATCGTTGATTTCTCGGTAAATACAAATGTTTCAGCTGTGTTTTTTTCACGAAATGAATCACATTTATGGGTAGTAATTATTTGTATACTTAGAATAACTGTAGCATGCCCCCCTTTTTCGGCGCTCATGATGATCCTGCTGAATGGAGCGTGACTACCGCAGGACCACCTTCGAAGTCGATTTTCTCGAAAACTACTAAGGTACCAATTTTGTTGTTCGAGTACTAATTGGTAACAATTGAGTAGTAATTTTTTCCCAATAATGGAGGCGATAAGCGTCGGGGTCGGCGATAGGCACGAACATGGGGACATAATATGCACCGCCATTTTAGATTCGTTTCTATAATGAAACACGGTGGAAGATAATTCTACTTACCACTAGGCTTTTTAAATGACTGCACAGTGTTATCAAATTCTGAAAGTTAAAAACAGAACAGGTACTTAATTCTTATTATATCTATCAAGTTTTAGTTTTAAATTATGTTAACACTAGCTGTTCCCCGCGGGTTCGCTCCCGTGGGCCACCCCACAGGACCCGTTATCGGGACAAAAAATAGCCTATGTCACTCAGGAATGATGGTCTAGTAGTTTCGGAGCCTATTCTGTACAAACAAACAAACAAATCTTTCCTCTTTATAATATTATTATATATAGTATAGATTATAATGTTATATTTTAATGTTGACGTTGGTTTTAATATAGAATAGGTAAGTACGATTAGTATATAAGTAACAAAGTTGACGAAATTTAACACCGTGACTACCGCCACCCCACCAATGGCATGGTATATCTCGTAAACTACTGGAGTACTAGTTGTGAATTTTGGGTACTAATTTTATCTTCCAGGGCGATAATTTTCTATGTAGGTTTGAGGAAAGCGACAAGCTCCTCAAACTTGGAATCAACATTCAAAGTCGTGGTCCTGCTGAACGAGCGAGCGGAAGTTGTCATCGTTGATTTCTCGGTAAATACAAATGTTTCAGCAGTGTTTTTTCACGATATGTATCACATTTATGTGTAGTAATTATTTGTATACTTAGAATAGTTGTAGCATGCCCCCCTTTTTCGGCGCTCATGGTGGTCCTGCTGAATGGAGCGTGACTACCGCAGGACCACCTTCAAAGTCGATTTTCTCGAAAACTACTAAGGTACCAATTTTGTTGTACGAGTACTAATTGGTACCACGGCACGGCACGAACATGGGAACATGTTCGTTTCTATAATGAACCGCGGTGGAAGATAATTCTACTTACCACTAGGCTTTTTAAATGACTGCACAGTGTTGTCAAATTCTGAAACTTTAAAACAGAACAGGTACTTAATTCTTATTATATCTATCAAGTTTTAGTTTTAAATTATTTTAACACTAGCTGTTCCCCGCGGCTTCGCTCCCGTGGGCCACCCCACATGACCCGTTTTCGGGATAAAAAATAGACTATGTTACTCAGGAATAATGTAGCTTTCTATTGGTGGCAGAATTTTTTAAATAGGTCCCCAGTAGTTTCGGAGCCTATTCGGTACAAACAAACAAACAAACAAAAAAATCTTAATATTAGTATAGATACCTTTGGCTTTCGATGCTAGACGAAACTTATTAGATCTCAAGTGTTGTCTCGATTTGAGAAATGCTTTCCTTGTAATATTTGGCTTTTGGGGCATTTGAATGGTTTGATTTTTCATCTCAACAGCAACAGGCTAAAAGAACAATGGGAATTTAAGTATGGGTTATGTGCCCAGTGCTGTATCAAAATTTGAAAGGTGATAACAATATAAATTTTATTTTTAACTAGTTTCTGCCCGCGGTTTCGCCCGCGTAATAAGTGTTTGATCATCCCAAGGAAATACAAACTATCCTATGTTGTCCTTCCCAGGGTATCAAACTATCTCCATGCCAAATTTCATCCAAATCGGTTCAGTAGATCCAGAGATTATCCCTTTATAATATTAGTAAAGATAATACTATGATTAATTCCATTTTAGTTTACCGAGACTATATTTTTGATACAAACAGATTTCGATTTTGTTATTACAACGCCTATGGCAAGGGTCCGTTTCTTAAAAATAATATGAATGTCGCAGTCCGTAAGGTTTAAAGCCAACTAACTAACTAGTATTTTTTTTCCTGCACATATCTGAGTGTCGATGTATCACAGTAAAATGAAACCCTTAAAATTACATTATGGGTACCACAAGTCCCAGCTTGATATAGTACTGGGCCCAAATCGCCCAATATCTATTTTTTTATAGGCTCGTTCTTGACCACTATATCACCTGATGGTGAGCGATGATCTAGGTGACTAAACAGGGCAAAAGTAACGAATTAAAAACTGAGTGCAGTACCTCTGTAGCTGTGTCTGTCAGTACCGTTTGTTTAGGTGCTTCCAATTCTTCCTCTTCTTGTTGTTTTAACAGGTTCTCCGAGACAATATTGTTGATAATGTTTGTTATTATTATATTCATTTCACTGTTATCATACTCTCTCAGCATGTGTTTAAAAAGAAGTAGCAAAGTAGGCAAGTGCGGTGTTAAACCTGCTTTGCCCTCTATATAACTGAAGTTGGTTAGTAAGTCTAAATACGTAAAAACTTCTGCTAAGGTCATATACTTTCTACTCTTTTGTAGAGAATTAATAATTTCGTTTACGGCATCTGGAAATCGCAATAACGTAGTAGAAATTCTACACTATTATTCAAAAAATATTCTGAGGATTTTACATACATAGGTATCCGAATTCCCTAAATCCTGTACAAAAGTCGGAATTGATTGGAGCAATCTTTTGTCTCTGTGAAACCATCTCTGCTTACTGCAATACAGGCACTAAAGTCCTCTCGACTGGGACATGGATTTTCCAACGATTTACTACTTTCGGTACAGTTGGTCGCTGTAGTAATTTTCTTTATTTTACCTTCGTCATTTTGTTTGCAGTAGTATGCAAAATTAATATGTTGTGTCATTTGTGGATGAATCAGATTTAATGTGGCTTTTAAACAATCTGTAGTTCCATCGTCTAATTTAGACCCTTTTTTCCTTAAAACTTTTTTAATGTCATTCGTTATCTTTGATGTGTATTTCAAGTATCGTCGCCCCTCTTCCAGTTGGGCCAGTTTATACAAAAATGATGCCGCTAAGTCCTGAAATTTTAAATGATAAAATTAAATATTGTACTACCGTACCTATAAGTACCTACCTACTGGATGATTCTTTCAAATGGGAGTGGATGGCCTTGGCTTTTTTAAAATCCAATGATGCAGATTTAGTTTTCATCAAAATTGGCTCCGCGATTCCTTTGATTACTTTTCCCTATTCCTCATTAGTTTCTGATATTATATAGGTACTTGGAAAACTCACCTTTATACCAATAAGAAACTAAACAAACATATGGGTACCTGAGTGAAGTTATCGCCATAGTTTGGATACTTAGAAGGCCAAGATATGCACATAGTCACTAAGGACTGATTTTCAAAAACATTGCACAGGTCTGAGTGCGTGAATCCTTGCGTTATTTCTACTTTCTCTGCATATGCTGATTTTGCTAAACCCTGCATCAGACAAGAAGATAGGATCAAGTGACCAAGTGATCAAGACATCGAATATCGCTTGCTTGATGAGCTAGCATTTTCGAGATTTTGTTATTCGAGCAATTTATTGAAAATTTGCACTGCTTGGTATTGCGGACTGTGTTTCACAATGTTGAAATGGGGACTCATCTTATTACTCAGATCCATTCTACGTGATCCTTCTCTAACTAATCTCTCTTCATTTGTTTCGTATTCATGTAGATACTTTTTAAGGTTAGATACATTATGGTAGATAAACCAAAATCAACTTAATTTTATAGGGCTATGCCATGAGGTAAATAAAATCTAGTCTCAGAATAGAGCCTTGAGGGACACCGATGTAAAAATTTAACTAACAAGAGTTTTGAAGAAAAAAAACCAACTAGTTTTTTTTGTCAACTCAATTACTAAGTCCTTGATTCTTTGGAAACGTACGTCATTGCCGCATAAGTTATTAATTTCACGATCACCAATTATTAAAAGTTCACCATCCCTACCCTAGGCCGACAAAATCTTCGCTTTTCCTAAAGTTATGCTACATGCTAGTATTGGATTATCTGTGGCTACATACAGATTTTATCTGGTCTAGGGTCGGCTTCCCCCATATGACGTAGGCTTTGAATCTTCTTTTGTAGATAGATAGTCATTAGATAGTAGTATTTCCGTTAGATTCAAAGTCACGATGATTGTTTTGACACCAAAACATAAGTAGGAAATCACCTCATTTAAAAATATCAATGCGTTTTTCGTATATGTGCCACCCATATACAAAAATTTCTTCAGAATGCGTATATTTTTTATAATTTCACCAATAGTGCTTGTGTCATATTTAGTTTCCTCGTTGAAGTGAATCATAAAATCGTTGTATTCCTGCTGGTTTAAACAATTGCATTTTCTTGTTAGCCTTTTGAATACTGAGCAATCATCGTCATCGTCCTAAAACAGAAGAGAATTCCTATATAATTATGTAAATTATGTTTCAGCAATCACATATTTTAAAACTACCCTTTATGTTACTCAGAAAACATGAATCAATTTATTAGTACATTGATAGTTTACCTCTATATAAATACTGTTTATCGCTTGAGCTGTGCATTCTAGATCTTTAAGTGACGGATCAGCTACGTCGTAAGTTGAAGAGAACTTGGTCTGGAATGGTGGAAACATTAGCAGCGGTATTATTTAGTAGGTCCTAAACGATAATATTTTATTTCATTCAATTTAGATTGTATATCCACCTATTATTTTATGACTATGCGACCTTTCAGATCGCTCGACGCAATTCGATTAAGGTATGTAGGTATATCACACTAATGCAGTTACGTTTTCCAGTGAAAGACTTTTATCAGGAATAATATATAATATGTATGAAAGTCGTAAAGAGAGTTATTTTTAAATTAACACACAAATTGATAAACACCACACTGACACAATCACTTAACATATTAATGTCACTGCAGCTGTAACATGCTAGACAGCTACCAGTATTAAATAGTGCTCTGTCCAAAGAGGCTTTAACACTTTCCCTTAGCTGTATGGCATTGTATACCCAGGGCATCTCGGATTTCTACAAGTCTTGGCCTAGGAACTGCCTTGGTCATAATATCTGCCAATTGAGTAGTAGTGCCGGTCTTTTGTACATCCACAAGTCCTTCTTGTACAGTTTCTCTTACGAAGAAATGTCTCAGTCGGATGTGTTTGGTACGCTTATGGAACTCTGGATTATATGCAAGACGTATGGCGGCTTCATTGTCTACTTTTAATGTGGGTACTCCGTCCATGTTAGTAAGTGAGCTGAATACTCTCTGGAGCCACACGAGTTCACGAGCGCCTTCGCTAGCTGCTACTATTTCAGCTTCAGTAGTTGAAATCGCGACTGAAGATTGTCGTTGGCTTAACCATGATACTATTCCTCCAGCAAAGAGACATGCAACTCCCGTTGTAGAGCGACCTGTTTGCTGGTCTCCTCCATGATCCGCATCACTATAGCCTTGTATTAGGTTGGAATCATGTTCTACTTTATATGTTATACCAAAAGAACAAGTCCCTTTTATGTAGCGCATAATGCGCTTAACACGTAGCCAATCTTCATGTGTCGGGTTTTCCAGATTTCTTGAAACTAGTCCGACTGCATACGCTATATCAGGTCGCGACCCTGTCATTAAGTACGCTAACGTACCTACTGCCTCTCTGTATTGAAAGTTCTTCTCTTCCTTTACATTTTTAACTTTCCCTGCTTGAGAAGTCGTTTCAATTGGCGTTGAAACTGGATTACATTCTGACATCCTAAAACGTTCCAGTATCTTTCTGGTGTACGACTCTTGTTTTATTGTAATGGAGCCATCTTTCGACTGTGCTATCTCAAGTCCAAGGTAATGAGACGCTGGCTTGCTTGTGATTTTCAGAGTATCCCCTAATTCTTTAAGGAATTGGTTTGCCAAATTTTTATCTGTTGTGGCTACAAGCCCATCATCCACATACAGCGTTATCAGGATTTTCTTATCACCTATTTTCTTCGTGAATAGGCAACAATCAGCTATATTTTGCTGAAAACCTTTGTCTAATAAAATCTCCTCAAAGCATGAGTTCCAGCATCTAGGAGCCTGCTTGAGTCCGTATAAACTCCTTTTAAGTCGACATACATTTGAAGTGCCGTCATTGAATCCATCCGGCTGCTGCATGTAAATTTCTTCTTGTAGCTTGCCGTTGAGGAATGCCGTTGATACGTCAAACTGCATCAAGTATAATTTTTCTTTGGCTGCGACACTTAATAAGGCTCTGATGGTGGCCATTCTAGCAACTGGACTATAAGTCTGTTCGTAATCGATTCCTTTCCGTTGCTTGAAACCTTTCACTACTACCCTAGCCTTATATTTGTCGATACTGCTGTCTGGATTTCGCTTGATGCGAAAGATCCACTTGCAAGGAAGTGCCTTTTTATCTTTAGGTAGCTTACAGAGGGTCCATACATCATTTTGCTTCAGAGAATTCATTTCACTCGTCATTGCCTTGACCCACTCTGCGCTGTCATCCCTTTCAATGGCTTCTTTATATGTTTCGGGAAAACATTCTGTATCTATGAAGCATACATAGTCTTCGAATTTCTTAGGACGTGAGAGGCAAGTTCGATCGCGTAAGTTGTATCGAGATCTCGCATCCAACAACGGTGGTTCGACTATCTCTAACTCCTCGTCAGCGTCAACGAACTCTTCGTTAGCACTCTCATCCTCTCTGGTTTCGTTGCTATCTCCCAAAACTTCAATATGTACATGTTCATCGTTTTCTCTATTAGCTTGTTGCGGAAAATCATCTTCCGGAAAGATCACTCCCTCTGTCTCCTGTCCTATCAAATCAGAATCTCCCTCTATCTCACCGCTTACTGGTAAATGATCATCTTCCTGAGGACCAGGTCCCAAGGCCATTGGGATTCTCAATTCCATGGTTGGACAAAAGGTGACATCTCTAGATCTTTCGGTCTGTTTTCCATTCCAGATGCGATATCCGTCATCGTTATCGTATCCAATGAGTCTGCCTTTTACAGCCTTCTTATTTAGTTTTTTCCTTTTTTGTTTAGGAATGTGAAAGAAACATTCACTCCCTATAACACGCAAGTGTGAAATCTTAGGCTTCTTCTTATGCCACAGCTCATACGGTACTTTCCCTTCTTCTCTTGTGGGTCCCGTGCGATTGAGGACGTATGCAGCTGTATTGATAAGCTCTGCCCACAGGGCCTGTGGAAATTCTTCTCCTGCGTGCATGTATGAACGAGCTGTTTCCACAAGAGTCCTGTTCTCTCTTTCTGCGCACCCATTTTGTTCGGGTGTGTACGGCATCGTGAGCCGCTGGATTATTCCCTGCCTGTTCAGTACTGTTCGAACTGCTTTATTATTAAACTCCCCGCCATTGTCGCTCAATAGCGTTTTGACTGTATGTCCAGCATTTTTGGCTTCTTTAAGGAATTGAATAATCTTGTCTTTTACTTCACTTTTGTTTCGAATGAAATAAACATGACGAAACGCGGAGAAATCATCCTTTAAAAGAACAAAGTACCGACATTTCGAGTAACTTTCAGGGAATGGTCCACATACATCGGCGTGAATCAGCTCTCCAGGCATACTGGCTCTTTCTCTTTTGCCGAATTTAAGACGCTGTGCCTTTCCATAAATGCAGCCTTCGCACTGTATATCATTTTTATCATTTAGATTAATCCCCAGTTCCCTCTTGACAAGATCTTTGATGTATTTCTTGTTCTGGTGACCAAATCTCTCATGATATAACTGGAGTAAGCTCGATGGGTTTACAGCGTTAATCTCTACAGGTTTGCTTGGCAGAACTGTCTTCATTTGTAACTTATACAGTCCTCCACTCTGGTTCCTGTTTCCAACTACTAAAATCTGACCGTTTAATTCCAGCCTGCACTCTTTCATGGTGGAAATAAATGTACTATTTTGCAGTTTATCTTGTGCAGCCAATATAGATATCAAATTCTTGGTAAGCTTCGGTACATACCAGACATCACTCAGAGTTAAATTCATAGTTTTGCCGTTAACTTTGGTTTCAACTACCACAGACCCTTTCCCTTTTGCAGGAACTACAGTCCCATCTGCCGTTGTAACGGTGTGGTTCGATCCAAAGTCCTCAAAATATGTGAATATATCTCCTCTATTGGTGACGTGAGTCGTAGCACCATTATCTACATACCAATTTTCTGTGTCACTTTCTTCAGAGCAAGTGTAAATCATCAGCGTTATATTCTGCACTTGCTGCTGCTTGGACGAGGACTGTGTAGGTTTCTTCGGTCTGCCATCATTAATCCACTGCTTGCAATTTTTAATGCGGTGGCCTATTTTTGAGCAGTACCTGCATCTTATGTTCTCGTCTCGTGACTGCGATTTATGCTGCACTTTTGAGGTAGAGACAAGCACTTCCTGAGTCTCTTCAATATGACCACCTAGCGCCCTCTCATACCCGCACAGTTGTGCTGTCAGTGAATCAATTGTCCTCTCTTGTTTGTTTAGCAACATCCAACTTGATTTGAAACTGAAAAATTTTTCATTGAGGGAATCTAAAATTTTACAGATCAAGAACATTTCCGGCAACTTCATGTTAGGATCGGTCTTCAAAATTTCAGCATTCAAATTATTCCAAATGTTTTTAAGTTTCGACATCATAGTTGATGCGTCATCCACAGAATTGTTTTTGAAGCTAAAGAATTGCATGCATAATGTGTATGCTCTGTCTTCTGACTGACCGTCAAACAAGCGATGAAGTTCCTGCCATACTTCGTTTGCTGTTTCAAATCGCATGACTTTCATTAAATTCTCTTCGGTCATATTGCTTGTTATGATAAGTAGAGCGTTGCTGTCTGCCTTCCTATATTTTAATAATTCTGCATTATAGGCCATCAGTGCACCATCGCCGGTTCCTAAAATTGGCTTTCTAAGTTTTCCTTCAGCCGCCTCCATGGCACCTTCTGTGCCCCGCAGCATGATGGAGATCTTGTACTTCCATGTAGCCCAATTCTGGCTACCTATGAGCTGACTGATCTGAATCTTGGTGGTGGTAAAATTTTCCATTTTGACAGCACCGAAAAACTTTTGTTTTATTTTTCGAGATTTATCTTGGGTATCCTGGTTATGATGGGTCCATAACCTAATGCAGTTACGTTTTCCAGTGAAAGACTTTTATCAGGAATAATATATAATATGTATGAAAGTCGTAAAGAGAGTTATTTTTAAATTAACACACAAATTGATAAACACCACACTGACACAATCACTTAACATATTAATGTCACTGCAGCTGTAACATGCTAGACAGCTACCAGTATTAAATAGTGCTCTGTCCAAAGAGGCTTTAACACACACGACGAAATCGCATTGCGTCCATGTAAACGGAGGCATATCACATGGACGCAATGCGATGCACTTGAAATATTCTCATAAATAACGTGCGGGTTATCGCCTATAGATTTAATTTAAATTGCTTCGTTCCATCAGGAAGGTACCAAATTTGTTGTTCGTGTACTAATTGGTACCAACTACCATTTGAGTAGTAATTATTTACCAAATATGGAAGCGATTGGCATTGGTGGTCCGGCGGTAGTCACGGACATATTATTATTACAATTTCAGTTAACGTACCTAATTGAAAAAAAAAAATTAAAAAGGAAAAAAAAAAAAATTCATACACCGGCAAATTCTGCTCCCGGTGAGATAATATTGACTTCATTTGTGTTAGGAGGAGGCAGTTCTTTTGAAATTGTTTTCGATTGAATGTTGTCTAGTAGATACAACAATTTCCTTGTGCTGTCTTTGAGTTGGTTTATCGCCTCCTGAAATAAAAAGCAACAAGTTACAAATATTAGGTACGGTGTCCGACTGCCCAGCGCAGGTTTCGAACTCCCTTTCCGCGCGCGCGAACTGACGAACTCTAGTTATATTGCAATAAATTTTGATTTAAAAATGAGTTCTGTCGAAGAAAACGTTACAGGATTACGCACTGGATCTAGGAACTGTTGGTTTAAATATTTCAAGGAAATAAAAGAAACTGACCTCATGTCGCAGCTGGGCCACCTGACCCAAACACTAAAGGTGAAGTCACCAGTCTCTCTCTGCAGATAATTATAAGAATTAAGAATGTAATTATCTTAAACTTACCGCTTTAACCTCATAGTAAGGTTCAAGGTAGACTCTAATTGGATTAGCAATCTGAGGGACGGTTGCTTGTTCTGCTGACACAGCGGGTTTATTTAGCAGAGGTGACATCGGCGATAGTGTAACATTCATCAGTTCAACCTCTCTCGCTTGGACATTTCCGTTGAATGGATGACTCCTGAACGGATCTGTTTTTCCTCCAGTTCTTTCACTCGAGTTCTTACTTGCACAAATTACATAGCTTGTAGAATTAATCAATCCATTATTGTGTTGTTTATTTCCGTCATCCATTAGTGACTCACTAGTAAAATGCCTAACTAGTAACTGTAAAATATTAATTTTGATTTGGGAACCACTAAAAAATTACATTAATGTGAGTTTGTGTATTCTAGTAATACTATTGTTTTTTGTCCCTTGTATTTATACTAGCATGCTGTGAATATTGATGTTTGCCATTTTATGGTTTTTATAAATTTATGCACTTAATTTATGCTGCTTCGCCATTTTTGAATTTTGGAGCATTTTTTGTTGTTTGTAGAAATAGACAATCACAGAGAAAAATAATATTTAAGTAGACAATTCTGTATTTTACAGAGCAATAGACAGTAGACCGTTTTTTTGGTTTAGAAATTGGTTGGTAGATTGGCTGGGTTTCGCGGCGACAATAAAGAGGCCTGTAAACGGGCTACAGAAATTGCTTCATATTGGCAATTTTGTTGAGCAATATAGCTCAGAGTATTTGCAACTTATACCCTTGCTGCAATTTCATTGTGCAATACATTGCCGGATGTTGTCCAGCAAGATAGTTCAAATGGGTTGCTGAGGAATTTTGCTCTTAAGGTCAGACCGCACTAGGCGTAACTGCGCATCAGCGGAACGACTCGACGCGACACGACCAAATATACTTTGTATGAGATAAACCGCACTACGCGTCAGCGGAACTACGCGACGCGACAGTTTATCTCATACAATTTCATATAAAATATATTTTGTCGCGTCGCGTAGTTACGCCTAGTGCGGTCTGACCTTTAAGGTGCATGTAAACGGGCTAGTTTTTTGACAATTTCTTGCTGCAATTGTATAGCCGACAAGTTGCCAAATATATCGCTCAATACAGTGCAACTATTGCGGCAATCTTGCAGTGTAGCCCGGCGATATTTCAAGATATTTCATAGTAGCCATGTATTCAATGTCTAGCCGGCAATCTGCAAATGATTTACCCCGCTTTGACTTTACTGCAATATCGCCGAATATCGGTTTTGCTCTGATGTATAGGTGCATCTCTTTTCCCTCACGTTCCCCCCGCCTCGTCCTGTCGCTGCCTGATTAGTGAAGTTGTTTTGTACCCGTTGTTGATTTTATTCTGTTCGTCATGACCAAGGGCGTATCCAGGATTTGTTTCTGGGAGGGGCACAAGGGGCGGATAGGCCAAAAAATCAACAATAACTGTCAGAAATAAACTTGAAGTATCATAATTCATGTTTATTTCTACAAGTTCAAGTATGTACAGGAAGGGTTATGACAGACAAGAGTTTCACTCATGTTCTTTCTGTTCATGATCATCATATCAGCCGAAAGATTTCCACTGCTGGACATAGACCTCCCCCAAGCGTCGCCACATTGATCGTGCGTCCCACATCCAACGGATGCCCGCAACCTTCACCAGGTTTTTGGTCCACCTGGTGGGAGGCCTTCCAACGCAACGTCTTCCGGTTCGCGGTCGCCACTCCAAAACTTTTCTGCCCCATCGGCCATCTGTTCTGCGAGCAATGTGCCCTGCCCACTGCCACGTAAGTGTGGCAATTCTTCGGGCTATGTCGGTGACCCTGGTTCTCTTGCAGATCTCTACATTTTTGATTCAATCACGCAAGGACGGTTACCTATCATAAGTTCGAACATCATTTGACCGAATTTCATTTCACCTAAAACTTTTCAACTATTATCGTTTCGTTTTTTTTTTACTGCATCGAAGTCACGTCTGCCACTGTCTTAGTTCCTATTATCAATTTGATTTTTTTCGTTACTCCAACGTTTTACTTGGTCGTAAAACTTTTTACCGAAGTTACACTTAGCCGAAATAACATATGTCCGAAATATTTATATTTAAACGCATATCAAAATAATAAGTGAGAGAGAAACAGTGGGCGAATACAAATGTGTAAAACAGCGACCTGAAAAAAAAAATGTCGACGGAGCCCCGCTCCGCGGGGCTCCCATTTCTGTCTGCAGGGTCTAAAGTAACCTAACACGAAGGAGATAACGGGAGCTAAGTTCGCTCGCTTTGCTCGCTCACTTCACCTCCCGGCATCCCCTTCGAACCTAACCTATCCGAGTCGGGGTGCCCTAAATTCCCGATACTCGCTTCGTTCGCTCTTGGACAAATTCTTTGAAATAAAAATGTCTAATGCATGACAGCTTTTAATAAATCATTTGCATGAAAATACGTAAACACAGACAAGACTGCGTGAAGTCGATTTTGCAGCTATTCGTGTTTGTCACTAAATTTTGTAGCACAACATATTGACTTTTATGACACTACTTCAATTTTAAATTGAAAATGCTACCACTAGTAACCGGCTATATATTTGTGACTTAATAATATTCCCTAACATGTTGTTTCGTTTTGGTGAAAATATGGCAAATGAAAAAAGTTCAAAAGACGCTTCGGCCAAAAGCAAAAAGTTATTTTCTAAATCGGCGAAATGTATTTCGGTAAATAATACATATGCCACATGATACTTCGATGATCTGAAAATATGTCAAATAATGCATATAGCAAAAAAGACTTCAGTAGTTTTCGGTAAAATTAAATTCGACCAAAAAATATGCGGAAAAGTGATCGGTTCCCCGCAAGGACACCTCGAGCCTGGCCCTCTCCATTGCCCGTTGGGTGACTGTAAGCTTTCTGATGAGGCCCATTGTGAGCGACCACGTCTCAGAGCCATAAGTTCGTCTTGGGACACTGTGGTAAGTTAGACGATAAGAAACCGCGCAGCTTCCCGAATGCTGCCCCGCCGAGTAGGATTCGACGGTTGACCTCTTTCTCGAGATTGGACCTACCTAACTGGACCGTTTGTCCCAGGTAGACATGGTCGTCCACGGCTTCGGCTGTGGAGCCACCGATCTTGATAGGAGTGGGTGCGACATGACCGCTTAACATCACCTTGGTTTGTCCATGTTCATTTTTGGACCCATTCTTTCGGAAGCTCTAAGTCATCGAGCGTTGTACTGGTCCTCCATTACAGCTTTATCATCGGCGAATCGGCCTCTCCAGTCAAGAACCTTGAAGACATCCTCCAGTGCAGTGGTGAATAGTTTCTTTCTGTTATTTTATTCATATATTTTAACAACTCTGTAATTTGATTTGCTTCTAAGTATGCACTGTGATGGAATCTCCACAGTACACAAAATACCGTCTGGTCCGAAATCCGCCCTTGGTCATGACCGAGTGCTCAAACGAAAAGATTTTGAACTTTATCAACGAAATCCATGTGCGTACTGAATTATGGGATGTAAAAGCTAGTGCGTATAAAGATTGTTACCTTAAGAAGGATGCTTGGGCCGTAATTGCTGCGAAGTTTCATGTAACGACCGAATATATACGTCGTTAAGACGTAAAATCATCATTAACTGCTGAGATCTAGCCGCAATTATTGCTCCGTATACATTAAGGTGGCGGCGATTCTAAAGTTGGCTTCTCACGGCGCTTTAAAATCACGAGTCGAGCCGCCACGCGCTGAGTCGATTTTTAGTACGTGCAACTTGCACGCGCCAAGGGCGTACCCGCATCACCCGCAGCCGTATTGCGTAAGTGCGCAAAGAAGTTAAACTCTATCCAACCGACCAAATCGACCAATCACATGCGAGATGAATGACGCGACCGTTTTGTGTGATTGGGCGATTTGGTCGGTTGGATAGAGTTTAACTTCTTTGCGCACTTACGCAATAAGGCTGCCGTTCTCACGGACGCGGCGCGGCGCGGCGCGCATTGAATTTTTTGAGCCGCATATACTAGACAGAGTGAGGCAAGCAATGCACCTGTAAAATTTATGTGGTCAATAGAGCGTGAGTCCGCGCCGCCCCACGCGCTCCTTCGCCTCCACGAGTGCGCTCGCGCCGCGCTGTAGTTACTGACATTAAGCGGATCGGACGCGCCATAACGGTTAACAGCACGATTGCTGGTGCACTTTTCTTTTTTTTCTTTCTTTGATTGATTTTCACACAAGCTCGAGTGTCGTCGAGCCACTGCCGTCACACGGCGCGAAGCGCAAGCGGGTGCGGCACGACTAGTGATATCATACGCCGTGAGAATCTCGCTTTATAGGGTCAACGGAACTGTGGCACTTGGGCTCTTCTACAGTGCCGCAGATGCATCCATCTGCTGCACAACTCTGCACTGCACTGTGTGAACGAACCCTCAGCAACCGCGTCTTAGTGAGAATGTCATTGAAGAGCCCATCTTTGTAGGCATTGTTTGTAGCAGTAACACAAAGTACGTAAGCGGCGGCGTTTGTGGCAGTACCCTGGACTGGATGGTCTCTTTCTTTCATGCCTGCAGTAGCTCGTTGCACGGCACTCTAAAATTCAATGTCAAACATAATAGTATTTTCACTAAAGTAAAGTAATCGTGCGTGTTAGGTTTTGGCGGGCTTTTTTCGACTGAATTTCCGCGGCTCTGTTATTATTCGCAAATATTTGATTCTCAGTATCCATTGTCACTGTCTGGCTGTACATCGCACCTCTTACGGTTTTCGCCAGCTACTTGAAAGACCGACAGCAGTACGTTGACTACAACGGGTTTGAAACCGAGCCATACTACACCAGATCCGGCCAGGCGAGCAGTGAGCCTGGCAGCAATTTGGGTCCTCTCGAATAAAAATAAACACTATTTCAACGCAGTGAAATGCTCAGTGATGTTATTTACGCACGCGAAGACTGTCTTTTGCAGCGAGTGTCTCTGGTACGAGAACTAGGAGTACCTACTGCCACAGATCATATAATACTACAGTACTACTGCTTACCCCTATCTCACTTTCCGGGATCATATAGTTAAGATTTGCAAGAAAGCGTACAGAAACCTGGGTTTCGTGGCTGAGACAGTCGCAAGGTTATACAGATATTACCACGCTCAGGGTGCTGTATGACGCTTTGGTAAGGAGTCACTTGGAGCACAGTGTGGTGATTTGGGCTCCTCATGAAGCGAAATACAATGTCATACTGGAGCGAGTACAAAATAAAGAACAATGGCGAAATTTTAGCTGACTTAAATTTGAGCGTCTGAAAGTGAGTTATATACGAAAGACATTCCATTAATTGTCTATGTTTTTTAAAGTATAATTAGGCCTGGTCCAAATTAGATAAAAAAAAACATAATAAATAAAAAGTTATTTGATTTTTTGGTTCATTTCTTTAGCATAGTGTTGTCATTATATATTTAATCTGATACGTGACAAGTAGTAACTATATTAAGTAATAATATCATTATTGTGTTTATTGCAGTAAATGAGTTAACAATACAGTTTATGTCTAAGTGTAGATGTTCCTTGCAGGTAGGTAAGAATATTGTAGTGTAGTAGAAATAAATGAATTACTTTCAATTCATGATTGGCAAAAAGACTAGTACCCAAGTCCTAAAAATAATATAGCTTGGTTGTTGACGACAACCTTTTGATACACGTCAAAGTCACTTAGTTTAAATAAATATACTCTTTTCAAACAGTATACTACACATTTCATGCTAAAATAACTAGGTAAGGGCGAAATTCCCCTTTTACTACCACGAAATTGAATAATATTACCTATTAAACACATTATTAAAAGTTACCCAGACATAACCTACAAAAGTTTATGACTGAATATCTATTATTATCTACATTCTCGAACAATAATTCTTGCACAAACTAATTCAGAACATCACCCTGAGTTAAACCAGATATTTATCATTTAAAGACTTTCGAATTTTATCTCAGCTAAAACAAAATATGTGCACCTGCCATTGTTCTTTACAAGCCACTTGTATTTCAAACTTTATGGAGTAAGGAGCGCCGGGAATTTACACTCACGGCGTATGCACTAAAGCTCCTGCGTGGAGTAGCACATAACCCGGGTGTGCTGCGGCACCTGAAGCTGTGCGTGCCAGATCGGTACGTGTGGAGGTGGAGGCGGCGGCCGCCATTGTTGGCCGTGCCTGCTGCTAGAACCAATCTATTGGCAAAAACACCTCTCACCCGCACCATCTGTGTTTTCAACGAATTGCATGAGAGGCTAGACATATTTTCGTGCAATTGGAGTAAATTCGCAAGAGTTTTGTTGAATTTTCTTAGTTTTAATTAAAAGTTAGTTATGTAAAGTTTTTAATTTTATAATAGCTTAGAAGATTTTAATAATGTTAAAAGTTTATGTTTATGTAAATATTATACATTTATGTAAAGTCTGTTTTAGATTAAGATTTTAACCACTGTATTGTATTGGGTTCAACCTGTAAGATAGTGTGTGAAGTTAAACTTTTTTTTTCTTAAATGCTAATGAAGCTTTTGTATATAGTGCATGTATCGGAAAGTTACTACTAGCTAGAATTAAAAGCCTCAGCAGCCTGGTCATTAATTTCCAAAAAAAAAAAAGTGATTGTGTGTCATAGTCTTAGATTAAGTACCTATAGATTAAGCCTTAAAATAAGCTTGATTGATAGAGCGAGATGGCTAATTGGCAGCTCCATGTAAATAATAAGGGCAAAAGATTATTTTTTGTCTTTGTCACCATGGCCGGTTTCTGTTGTTTGTCAAACTCTAATACAATGGCAGGTTTGACAAACAAACTCGGTTTTGTTAGATTTTCTGTGATTTCGTGGTATTATGTGATAATTGAGACAAGGAATTTGGGTTATTTATAGATAATAAGTGTCAGTGCGATGGTGGGTTGTAGTGTTCTTGTTCTTGTTGTAACACCAGAACTAACTATTGTTGTCTCATGTGCGACCACGCCAGGGCTTCATCTATAGGTACTTTATCTAAGGTCCAAAACCACTGTCAAATCAGTCAAACTCAAATCAAATGTCAATAATTGTCAATCAAACAGCAGAACGGAAAATAAAACAATAAACACTAAGTAAAAAGTAAATAACGCCCGCACTCAGGCAGTGCCTCGCAATCCCGGAATTTAGCGAAATATTAATATTTCAACACGTTATGAATACTTATAAAAGTAAAATGAGTTATGATAGTCCCTGCGATTCAGATAATGATTGGACAAACTCATCAGATGATTCAAAATATTCAGATTCAGAAAGGTAAAGTTTACCTAAACAAAATTAAGTTATCGAGAACAATACAGATTGCATGGGTCACTTTTAGCAAATAATATGGCTTTCTGAAATCGACCAAGATTCCCTAACTAAAGTCCCTATAGGTGCAGCCATGGAGCGTTCTTGATTCATGCTTGCAAAAGAAGTGTTAGTTGTCTGGCGGTGACATAGCAGGCAAGATTGTTGCCACTGCGGGTAGAACCTGGATGACTTTCGCTAAGGAACTCAGAGATTGGCACAAGAAAAGAGAGGGCTATGTTCTGCTGTGGGCGAAGTTGGGCAGCTTGGGTTGATGCTGATGAATTTAAAACCAACATTTTATTTTAGCTCTGTGCCAGAGTGGGATTCTGATGTTGGTGAAGATGGCGAATTGGTGTTCATAAAAACAAAAACCAACAACAATACTACGGACATCAAAACACCTCTTTTAGAAAACTGTGAAACATTTAAACTCAGAAACAACTTCAAACGATCTTCTACTCGGCGTTCTACGAAAGGTAAGATAGATTAAATATCTCAAAAAAAAACTCATATCTTGGTATCATGTAAAAATTACTGTGTCACTGTCACAAATCTGGATTTTTTCCAGGTAGAATATTTAAAGTTTTAAAGGCACATAAATCAAAAAATACAGAGGGAGGCTTAAGAAAAGATGTTGATGGGGTATTGGCCTCAGGTGCCAATAGAAATATGCCTACAGATGAAAAATTTATTATTATTCAGGTATGTAGAACTGAAAACTTGTTTTTTTTACTAAGATTGATTTAATTATTTTGTAACTGTGCATACAACTCCAGTAGTAAAGTAAAAAGACAAACAAGAAGAAAATCATGCTGTGCAGTCGGAGGATACATATTCCTGAGCTGGCTGACCAAAACCAGATGTATCCTCCGACTGCACAGCATGATTTTCTCCTTGATTACGTCTTTTTAGTTCATAATGGAAAACAATATATCACGGGCATTAAATGTGATGATTTAGATTATTTATTTACCTATTTAACCCGACGTTTCGACCGTCTTGCAATGATCATGGTCCCAGGTAGATCTAAATCATCGCGTTAAATTCCCGTGATATATTGTTTTTCAGACAGGATTTGATTTTTAGGGTTCCGTACCCAAAGGGTAAAAACGGAACCCTATTACTGAGACTCTGCGGTCCGTCTGTCTGTCTGTCACCAGGCTGTATCTCTTGAACTGTGATAGCTAGACAGTTGAAATTTTCACAGATGATGTATTTCTGTTGCCGCTATAACAACAAATACTAAAAGCAGAATAAAATAAATATTTAAGTGGGGCTCCCATACAAAAAACATGTCTTTTTTTGCCGTTTTTTGCGTTAATGGTACGGAACCCTTCGTGCGCGAGTCCGACTCGCACTTGGCCAGTTTTTTTTTAAATTAACTTTTTTATTTATAACTTTATAAAAAACATTTTTTTTTCGAATTAGCTACATTTAAACACATAAGTTGACGCCTGGGGGAGGCATATGTCCAGCAGTGGACATCTTTCGGCTGAAATGATGATGAAACATATAAGTGTTATATATTTTTGAAATCACCTCTTAAAACTCTTTATTTTGATACCCCACATGAAGGGATAGAAAAGAAAAAAAAATTGGCCCACACCAAATATGGCGCCTAAAATCCTCCATTTTTCTATTTTCCAATTTGAATGTAACCAGTGACACTCGAGATCCTCAAGAGAACCAGAGTTACCGCCGTAGGTCGAAGAATTGCCAAACTTAAGTGGCAGTGGGCAGGGCACATTGCTCACAGAACGGATGGCCGATGGGGCAGAAAAGTTCTGGAGTCGACCACGAACCGGAAGACGTTGCGTTGGAAGGCCTCCCACCAAGTGGACCGATGACCTGGTGAAGGTTGCGGGGATCCGCTAGTTGCGAGACGCACGGGAACGGTCAATGTGGCGACGCTTCGGGGAGGCCTATATCCAGCAGTGGACGTCATTCGGCTGGTATGAGTGACACTCGCAAGGTTAAGACGAATCGATTGACGTAAGAATCATCAAAATCGGCCAACGCGTGTTTGGTCTCTAGAACGCCACATAGGAACAAACATACATACATAGACTGATGAACACATTACCCTCCTTCGGCAGTAGGGTAAAAATAAGACATATATGATTGGTCTTTTTTGTCCTGACCGTTTTTTTTTGCGTGTAGGAATGCACATGCATACCCACGGGGAGATAGTGTAATTATGTGGGATTCCAACCCACTAAAAAAACTCCACGGTGTCCTCCTATGCCGGTTAGTGCGGGAACCCGGGCACTCGACGGCACTCACCGCGAACCCACCGCGGCTGTCCGACACCGGACTCCTCTGGGGAGTAACCCCCATACCAGAACACATGTGTTCTGGTGCGCCTGTTATGGGTATACAGTGCACTGTACGCCGTGAGCACCCCAGGGACCAAACTAGCACATGGGTGCCAGACGACCCCGTGTAAGGCACCCTTGGTCCCCCTGTGACGGGTCAAGGCCAATGGTCCCGCCACCTACCACTTTTCAGCTGCAGGGTATAGGGAGAGCGGCCAATGCTATACCGACATTCCTCCTTCACTGCGGACATACCGTGTCCGCCATCAGGCGGTGGCGACCCCGTCCAGGCCGCGGAAGGTAGGGAGAGCGGCGCACCTCACTCACCGGCACTCCTCTCCCGCCGCGGCCTCCAACCCTCAGCTGCGATATCGTATGGAACCTGAGACGCTCCATAAGACATCGCGGCCCGCTTCAGTTGCGATATCACCTGTTACCAAGTGGCACCGCAACCTACTAGTTGGTCGCTACGTCGTCGGCTTAATCGGCAAAAGCCCTGACGAGAGGCCCCACCTCGGTTTCCTCTTTGCTTCCTCGTGGGTGACTAAGCCATGGCTACTGAGCCCCCCCGCCTCCACAATGCGGGAACCCACCGGGGGATTTTGTCTAGACATGATGGTAAAAATTGGCAGTGAAATTATACTTTTCTGTTGGTGTAAATTTTGCTATTAGCTTATTCTACTAAAATAATTTTCTATTTTCGTTTTCAGGTCAGTAGAAGCATGATATTCAGCAGTGAAAAAAATTGCCAGATAGAAAAACTTTTTGGCTTAAGCCTGGAGACCCATGCAGATGGCAAGACATTAACAGTTGCAGACTTTCTAACAGAAGCCAGAGCAATATACACACCCAAAATTAAAAAGGGCTATTATTTAGCAAAAATAAATGGAGCAGAAGTGAACTCTTATAACATAAATAATATTCTGCAAAGAGTTGTGGAGGACCATAACAGTCCAAAGTTAACTTTCCAAGTGCCAACTGAAGGACACAATGTAGACATGGAAAGGTTACTGAAGTCCAAAAATGCTCCTGAAAATTCTTTGACCCACTTATTGAAAGAGTCATTGTGCTCTGTTCTGTACATATGCTGCAATGACACAGAGTTTAACAGCAATGATGATAAAGGAGTTCTCTATTGCTACCCAAGACCTTTCAACCAGAACTTTTTGTATAACACCAGAGGGGCTTACGTCACTTTGAATCATTTAGCTCCAAAGTCTTTGGGGACTAGTGAACCAACAAACTCAACTGTTCTTCATAATAATACTCTCATTAATGTTACATATACATCACACTACAATGATCTGCTTTTAGTAGCTTTTCCAAATAAAGAAGTAGATTTGTTTGCTGCAAAAAAAGTGATAGCTGATATAGTAAGACTGTTAGAATTTTTGTATGGTTCTCTTAAATCTAGCTTTACTAAGCCTAATAATGTTGATAAGTTGGACAGTTTATTTGTGCGTATGTTTGTTACTTTGATCATAAATAATAAGGGGAATAAAAACGATGGTATTAGGAATGTAGGATTGTATTTTGAGGATATGTTGGCTGCACATTCTGTTACATTGCCTTTGGAGGTGAAGGTGCAAGTTGACGATGCTATAACTGAGTTGGAAGCGGCTGATTATCGCGAATGGGTAAATACTTTTTACTCTTAAAATACACGCAAATTGAAATAAGAGTAATATTCTGAGTATTGAGACAAGGGAGTGATAACTACGTTTTTTTTTTTCAGACAGATGATGTTGAAAATTTTCAAAGACTGTACACAGTAATTGGATCCTGTCTATATTATTCTGGTCATTTATTAAGTTCCCACCTGCAAGATGAAGATTTGAAAGAAATCAATGCATATTTGCGTTTAAATGGCATTCTAAAACTGAGCACAGAAAAAGAATTGGAGAAGCTTGTGATGTGGAGAGAAGTGTTTATAAATGAACATAGAAAACAAAATAGTAATGATGGGAATGAATACAGGTAAACATTAATCTTTATAAAACACAATACCTACATACCTTTGTCCTTTTACTCAGGGGCGGCCTTAACCGCTGCGAGGCTCCGGGCGGGCGGCAGGTACGCGAGGCCCTTGCCCTTTTTAGGGTTCCGTACCCAAAGGGTAAAAACGGGACCCTATTACTAAGAATCCGCTTTCCGTATGTCTGTCTGTCACCAGGCTGTATCTCATGAACCGTGATAGCTAGGCAGTTGAAATTTTTGCACAGAAGATATATTTCTGTTGCCGCTATAGCAACAAATACTAAAAACAGAATAAAATAAATATTTAAGTGGGGCTCTTATACAAAGACGTGATATTTTTGCCTTTGTTTGCGAGTATGGTACGGAACCCTTCGTGCGCGAATCCGACTCGCACTTGGCCGGTTTTTACAATGTATGAGATATAGAAATGGAAATATTATTTTTTTTTGTTATTAACTAGCTTCTGCCAGCGACTTCGCCCGCGGGAATTTCAAAAATAAGCCCAAGGGAACATATTTCTGTAATAAAAAGTCTCTTAAGTACTATTCCAGACTGAAATCTATATCTGTGCTAAATTTCATCCAGATCCCTCCAGCCTTTTGAGCGTGAAGAAGTAACAAACATTCAAACACACTCACACACACTCACACACACTCACAAACTTTCGCCTTTATAATATTAGTACTTTACTATGAAATAATTAATCGACCAACTTTATTGTTTGCGTAGCGTGAGGCCCCTGCAAAAGCGAGGCCACGGGCGATTGCCCTGTTCGCCACCCCCTAAGGCCGCCACTGCTTTTACCATATTCATATTTGATATTCTTTATTGTACACTAAACAAACATATACAAATACAGAAGGACAACTTATGTACATACAGCTGTAGAGAAACAATGCGCTATTAAATATCTTTTCAATACAGTTGTTAAACATGGCGTACTTTCAGAGGTTATCACATAAAAAATAATCACCAAATTTCAAGTTCATAGGTCAACGGAAAGCGAAAAAATTATTCGGTACAAAATTTTGTAAAAAAGCTGACTTGTTGGCTTCTCATTCCTTTGTTTTACAATATTTTTTAAAACAAAAAATACAGTATTTATCTATTTAACGAGCTCTAAACAACGATATATGTCATTTTATTTTTAACCGACTTCAAAAAAAGGAGGAGGTTCTCAATTCGTCGGAATCTTTTTACTCATACACGCCCTCCTTTAGCTGTAAGTATCATATATTTTTAAGGGGAGTCCCCCTTATAGATTACCTATACTGTGAAAATTTGAAGACTGTAGCTCCAACCGTTTGGCCGTCAAATCCATGTGACAGACAACGGACAGACGGACACGTGAGTGACAGCAATTTTCCGTTTAGACCCTTCGGGTACGGTACGGTAGCCTAGAAAGAAAACAAAATATATATAGGCTAACTATAATTCTGTATGGCACAGGCCGGATTGCTACCAGACGCGGGCAGGTCCGTATTTCAAACAATTCAAAAAAAAATATAAATATAAATATTAAATATTTGTATGACCTACATATATTTGTTCCGGCTCTGGGTGTTTGTGTATGTGAGTTTATATGTTTGTAAACGCACCCACGATACAGGAAGAAATTTCTAGTGTGGAGCAAAGTTTAAAAAAAATTACAAATTACAATTACACAATTGCTGTATGTTTGGGGCATATGGCATGCTCCTTACATATAGAACAGTACTTCTTATACATAACGCTAAAAGGCTCTGTAGTAGAAAATTATTGTTTTTACTATGTATGTCTAAATTGGAAAGTAATTATCACTATACATGTTTTGTAGAATTTCAGATGGTCGGTGGTTCCTGCTTACCGTCGGTAAGGGCCACTTCATATTGACAACTTTAATGGAAGCTGGTGGCTGTACTGAAGACGTAAGTATTTTTTTATACCTATTATATTAATGTGTAGTAATAATTCATGTAGGTAAGCTCACGCAGCCGTCGGACTCAAGTCATGATTTCCGAAACTCCGACTTCCGAAACGAAAGTTATTTTGCACTTTTTAGTGTTTTGCTTTTGAAGTCTGTTTATTTTTTGTGAAAAAGTTTTAATCTGTATAAGAATTTGCAAACATTTACGTAAACGTGACCGAGAGAGTAAAAAAACTCGCACTCAGCCGTGCTGGAAGCCGCAGGAATACGCTGGATGCGAGACTCGCAGAACCCGTAGATGTGGCGATGGTTTAGGAGGTCATTGTTCAGCAGTGGACGTCTATCAGTCAGTGGTTGAGTTGATGATGATAAGAAATAAAAAGATCCCAAAAAATCCCTTTTTACCCGACTGCCGAAGGAGGGTAATGTGTTTATCAGTCTATGTATGTATGTTTGTTCCTAAGTGGCGTGCTAGAGACCATACGCGTTGGCCGATTTTTATGATTCGTACGTCAATCGATTCGTCTTAATCTTGCGAGTGTCACTGGCTACATTGAAATTGGAAAATAGAAAAATTTTGGAGGCAATATTGTGGGGGCCCAAAGAAGAAAATTATGCTGTGCAGTCGGAGGATACATCTGGTTTTGGTCAGCCAGATGCATGCCAGCGAAATTTTCTTCCTGTTTACGACTTTTTAGTTCGCTTCTTAAGCAGTCGGGTTTTATGATTTTGTTAATGAACTTATTTTTAATAGATTTTCTTTATTATTGTTCTATCTTCGATTTCTAGGCTGTCGGAGTTACACCACCGTCTCCATTTTACGTGGAAGAGTGTGAAAGTTGTCTGGAGTTACTTTACGATGTTGGCCTCAACAAATATCTCGCGTCGTGGTACTGTTCGAACTCACAGCCGGAGGTCGAAACTTCGCCGGAGTATCTGACAAAGTACGGAAGAAAAATAAGGGATGTTAATAGTAAGTAGTGCTTAAGAATATATCCTTACCTCATAGCAAAGATAATATAATACTAGCAAACAGATGCCTCGTCCCAAACAATGAAACCGTGCCGACGTAACTAGGGTTTTTCGTAGTAGTACTTCGATCGCGGTTGGTTCCGTTCCACGGCTACAGATAGTGTTAACAGCGACTTGCAAGTAAAAGGGTTTTCTCGGTTCGTGACTATTTTTTTTTTTAAATACAATGACGATTTGTTTTATAGTATTTTTTGCGCGTTTTTACAGTTTTATTGCACCAAAATGTGTAACAAAACAAATTTAAAACGCGAGTGGCTTGTCTCATATATTTAAAACAGCGCCATCTATTGCAATCAATTTTAAATGATCCGTTCAAATAATCTATGAAATATAAATTATGGAATATTGTGCTTAGGAGAGTTGATTAAATCAGAATTTTTTTGATTAATGCTAAATAAATATAGTTTTACACGCAATTAAATACCAAATCGATGCATATTGCGCCATCTAGTGACATTTATTTGAACCAAATTTTCTTTGCTAGCCCTGGGAGCCATAGTATCTAGAGTAATATTTCGTCGTTAGCCCACCGGTTTGGCCTACGGCTGGCACAGTCCTCTCATTTCTTGTGCTAGACCCTACGCTCCTGTGCCAGCCTCTTCCAGTTTTTCCCTGCGACGGCAACACTGCTGCCTGCCCGCTTCGCCGCCGGATTGCCAACACTTCTTATTCCAATCCTTGTGCTGCCTTACTCCAGATGCTCACAGATAAACTCAATCAAGCCTTGTTTTCACAAGTAGAGTCTACAGGCAAGAATGTAGAAACGAGACTCGTATAGTCGTATTCGATAAACGCCAGGTTTGTCGTCCACGTGTGTTTAAGCATAAGCAAGGCCCCGTGTTTTTATCCGAAGTTAACTCAGCCAATGGTTAAATTTAACTATTGGTTAGCATATAAATGCTAACCAATAGTTTCAAATTTCGGTAAAACCCGTGTATTCATCACCATTGGTTGAGTAAACTACGGATAAAACGTGTTGTCCACGAGCGAGCGAAGCGAGCTCGGGACCTTAGAGAAACTCGTTACTTTAGACCCTGCAGACAGAAAAAGGAGCCCTGCGCTCCGTCGACAAACTTTTATTTTCAAGTCGCTGTTTTAAACATTTGTATTCCCCCACTGTTTGTCACCCACTTAGTATTTCAGTAAGCCATATTCAGTATTTTTTACACCTTTAATTTGAATTTATTTTTGTTCGTTTAAATACTATCCATAAGTAAATATTTGTTCTTACAGCACTAAGACCAGACTCTACGCTCAAAACCTCAACCCTAAAGCTTTCAAAGCTACAATCGGACAAGCGACGTCACAACTCCTCAGAACAAATCAACGTGGGATCTAGTACCAGTGACATGAATTCTATGAACTCTCTGACAAACTATGGTAGCCACCATAGTTTGTATACCCAGTCTTATAATACGGCGCAGAAGTATAGGCACTCGAGCTTAGATGTTAGTGGGTACTCTGAGGATTCTAATAGCCTGAAAAGTAATAGGTAAGGTATTTATTGTTTTTTCTGAATATCAGTATTTCCACAGGATGTGTTATAAATTTGACGTGTGTGTCTGTGTGTTTGTGGCGTCATAGCTCCTAAACGGATGAATCCATATTGATATTGTTTGTTTGAATTTTACTTGTTACATGATAACAGTTATACTGGTATAAGATACCTATCAATGCATTTGCATACCGTGTCTATTATTTCGGCAGAGATCGGAATAGGTAGAGTATCATGCCACGGTGGACTAGTCCAGTATTAAATGACCTTATAAACGTTCTCGTTTTTTCTTCGTTCCGTATATTTCTTCTTATAACTAAACTAATGTTACCTAAAGTTTGAGGAAGTAAGTAACACAGAGTTCATAATACCTCCTCTAAAATCCTGGCATCACAAACATGACGATTAAATCTCGGGATTTAAGAAATTGCAAATTACTTATTGCCATAGATATATAAACAAGAGGAGATATGCCCGGTAGGCGAAAATATATCGGAACCCTGTGTCTGCAGTTTGCCCCTACCACACGGCAACTACTACACACGCAGTTCAGTAAAGGCAATAGATACGCAGTCGCGCACACACCCGCATTTCTTAAATCAGAACGTACTACACAATCAATTATAAACCTTATCGCATCAAACACAGCGTTTATTTACCATGCACCGTACAACTTACCCACACAACAACATTGAGCGCTTTCGTTGTGCTGTGCAAAAGCAATTTATTTTACATATACGCTAGTGATTGACTAAATCGGAATTTTATCGATATTTCCATTTATTATTAAGCAATTTTTTTTTTGGTGTCCTGAAAATAAAATAAATAAAAAACAGCATGTTCAGAAAATATTATAATAAAAATAAAAATAAACAATATGAAGCAATAAAAATTGTATTAAGTAAATCAAATAATTCAAAAAATCAAAAATCCAGTTACGTTGGTTTATGACTGTTAGTTATCTGCTATGCTAGCTGCTATGGCGTTTACTCACTGACCTGTAAAGTGTAGGTATTTGTGCAGCACTTGACGTTTTGAAACTACTGGGGTGGCATTTTTAGTCAAAAAGTGTAATCTTAAATTTATATATTTTTCCATGACTGCTTTGGTAAGAAATATTATGTGATTATTAATCGGGGATTGCTCAAATTGGTGAAACTTAATATTATCAAAGAGATCTAATCCTATGAAATGTGGCAAAGCCTTTGCCATGAGTTCCTGTTTGATATTTTTAGTTTTAACTCTTAATTTATCGTCGGTGAGACAAGCTGTTTTTATGATAATTTCCATTCTCTTACAAATCATGACGACATCAGGAGATGGGTACATAAGTCCGCCTTTGTCCTTATATTTTATAAAATTATGTGCTTCTTCATATTTATCGGCAAGTAGCGCACCAGTGCATGTCTCACATTTTATAGTTTTTATTAAAGCATGCACAACAAATCCCGCAATGTAAGAAATGGCCTGCGAGCCAAAATCCGACAAGTCTTGGACAAGCGTACTAACTTCTTCGTCAAATTGTGCCTGCTCGTACAGCTGATCAATATTGTCGTTAACATTTTCATCGGTATAACGTGGTTCCATTGTTACATTTATATGTTGCACAGCGGATGAGCATGTTAAAAAAGATATTTCTTCAAGAGACGTGCAATTGCCTTTGTCTATATCTCTCAGTTCAGATTTAACCAACAATTTTTTGTAAATAGCCTGAAATTGTCGGGCCGTGGTGTTTGTGTTACACCCACCATGAGCGCGAATGTGGCCAAACATTAGCTCTATGTGGTCTTGGCTTATTTTATAGGCTGGTAGGTACTGTAGTCTATTTTCATTTTCAATAAGATGGATATAAATATCTTTTATGCTTTTTATACACACCAAAAATCCTATAAACCCAGTTTTTCTACTTGATTGCACTAATTTCGAACCATCTGTTAACCGTAAAAAATTTAAATAAGATTCTGTTCTGTCAAGAAATTCAAATGTTTGCATTTTATTACCTGGAAAAAGTGGTTTTTTGAATTTAATTTGCATCAAATTTCTAGAATTTAAAATGTCAAAAAGATTATTTATAATTTTCAAAAAGTTAACAGTTCCATCAACGGATTTAAATTTGGGCATGTTACGTTCAGCACAAAACATCAGGGCATCGGCAACACTCTCACTAAATAATTGTGACGCTAATCGCACTTTCATTTTTTGGTTTTTGTAAAATATATGTCCTCGCCTTAATTTATTTGCTAAGTGCAATTTTTCCTTTTCTTGGATTTCATTAAGATGTTCTAAATGACACCATTTTATATGTCTGCCTAGATCGTCCACAATAATGCCATAAGCTTCAAACGCATTTCTTAATAACTTAAGCATATGACAAGGATCGGGAAATATAAATATTGGTTTATTTGTAAGGGGATGATAAAAAAAGGATTTCATATTTTCTGTATTTAGTGAACATCCGAGTTCCTTTGCCATGGAAATGTTAGCTGGACAACCGTCAAAAGTCAGTGAAGTTACTTCAATGCCAGTTTCTGCCAGCAACTCTAAACATTGCTTTACTAAGCTACATCGCTGTTCTCCTGTAACGCCGGCTACAAGAAAATACCCTACTGGTATCTTGAATGCTCCGTTAATAGCTGTAACCAAAAACACAAGCGCCTCTTTAGCTTCTGCCAAGTAATCGCCCGATGTTCCCTTATTACCTATATCAACATATCCATGCATTTTTTTACCGTCCCACTCAATTCGCTGCCTGATCGCCATTTCGTCCATTACTAAGTTACATAACAATCTATAGTCGGTATTACGAACCTTATACTTCAATGCTTTAAAAGATTCCTGTGTAAAACCCGGCTGCGCATCGACTGATTCGTACCATTTTTTGATAGTGCGTGAGTGAGGTAAACAAGTCTGGAATTTTTTTCATACATATTCGTATGCCTTCGGCGAATAAAAATGAAGGGTACAAGCAAACGTTCTAAGAGCTGGCGAATACTTGGTTTTTAAGGTTTTATTACTTAATGTAGTGCTTTCGTAACGAGCTATTAAATCATTTACACCGAGATTCTCTAAATGTGCGGATTGGTCTGAATTCACAAACTTTTGTTCATGAATATCTGTCAAAACATCTTTTAAATTTGCAATTTTTTTACGATACCGGCATTCTTTCTTTTGTAGTCGTTTAATTTGTGATCTTTGCTTTTTTATCATGTTTTCTTTCTGAGTAATTTCGATGCGCATTTTCCGTTTTCGGGGTGTTTCTATTATTTGGATGTTATCGGAAGCCTCTGCTGGTTTCTGAAAACATAGAAGAACATAAAAGTATAGTGTTACCACATAGATTATTTTAAAGTGAAACTCTAGTTCTAAAAACTTTTTACCAAATCCTGATGCTGGGGTTTCTGACTTTCTTGATCCTTTTGGTGAATATTAAGGCATATGCGTTTTAGATATGGCTCATCGGATTGTTCGTTAGGCGATTTTAAGTGGTCAGATAACTCCAAAACATTCAAATCTTGTAATGGCTAAAAGAACAAAACGCACAATGTTAAGTAATACAATGTAAATATTTTTCTGATGTTTGATTTAAAATCAAGCATGGTCAGAATTATTTAAAGTTAAGAGGGATGAGCTAAGGCAGCACGCGAAATTCAAATTTTCTTGAGTTTTTTTGCAATTTGCAAGCTAGTGTAAGGTTGTATGTTGATAACGACCGTAAAAAATTGTATTTACAGAATTAATCATTAGAATCATCAATTAAACTCTCTAAGTTAGAATTGGCCTCAAATGTCATGATTGCATGAAATTTTCATGCAATACGGTATTGATTGAAATGATTATTATTCTCTAAATACATATTTATTACGATCGCCAATCATATTTAAATCAACTATAATCTAATACTGATCTGCAAATTGCAACAAAATTTAAGAAAATGAATTTCGTGGGCGCTTTTAACTTAAGTCTTAATATTTAATTATCATAGTGATAGGTCAAATAGAAGTTGATGTTTACTTACTTTACACTTTTGATCGGAACATCCCGGCCGCATAGGTTGTATAGAATCCTGAAATGATTGTGTGATGATGAATGACTGATTTTATGAATTCCCTAAACTTGAGAATGGCTTTCAGTAATAAAATAAAATTTAACCCACTTCTGCAAAAATCAGGCGAACTCTTAATGTTGGGATTGCCCATTCAAAAAGCCTGCGACTTTTTTTTAGAGGCTGGAACATTTCTGCCTCAAAGTGAACCGAGCATATGGTGCTATTTATTGTAGGGAACCAGTTAGATGGCATGCCTGTGGCATCAATCCATTCCTTTTTTAAATTCGCATCTTTTGGGAAGCTGAAAAGGTTCAAAAACAACAAATTTTACATTTACATATATCCTAAGCTACTTCTAAACCTCACCATGTAGTAAGCAGCACCCTAATTGCGTAACACACTATCAATCAAAATCGAATGATTTTGAAGCATATTTCTAATCCATTACTTCATATGATCGACAAATTGGTCTGCTCATCAAAGTAAATAATGCAATCAATGTTGTTGAACTGTCATAATGAAATCGATTCCTACTGTAAATGTGTAACGCAATCACCCCGCAGGTTTTTGTTATAAAAAACCCTAGTTAGTAAATAAATTCTTAAATATATGAAAACAAACACACACCCATGCATAACAAATAAATAGCATGAATATGTTGACTTATTTTAAGCAATAGTCACTAATATATTATGTGAACCATGCCGATTACTATAATGCATTCGAAGCTTTTGACAGAAGTAACATAAAAAGACCATAAATAAGTAAGGAAATAGCACGAGGATAAAGCATAATATAGGTACAATAATTCAAAACACAATCCACCGATTATATTATTATAACCTAAAATTTTATTAACTTACGTTACGAAAGTTGGTTACGCATTTCTCTACTACGCTGTAAAATAATCAAAATAAGTAATAAACATTATTTCACATCGATCTTCCAACCGGGTTAAAACGGTTGACAAATTGAAAAATAAACTATAGTAGCAATATATCATTCGTCAATCGACATTGTTGTCGGTAGCCTACGTTAGTGGATCTGCACAAGCACATCACTAACTCATCGCAAGAAGCAGCGGCCGTACTACGCGATGCGTCCGCTTAATAAAGTATCGTTTTGTGATTTTTACATTGCTTGTCCAGTCACTTAGCGACAAACTTAGGTAGTGTTTAAGAAGCAATGTATTTAACGCAAAAATTGTACAGTCGTTGTGATATTTGAAAACAAAATAACATAGTACAAGCAAGAAATATTTTACGATTTGTTGTTTTTTATGATTTTAAAGGCAAATATAGAAAAATACTTGTACTTACATATGGTAAGTGATTCCATGATTTTTAAAGTTTTGGTTTAGGCTTCGGTTTTTACAAGAAACCACTGAACAACACGGCATTCTTATAATTTGTCACGATCACGGTCGAAAGCGCACTAGTTCGCAGAGACGGCCATTTGTGTATGATATGGTCAGTCAGTCCATATCGCGCGGACACGGACACGCCCCCTTGCCACTTCTCCTGTATTTAATATTTCTATGCTTATTGCGCTTTGAATACATTTGAACTAAATTATTATATTGAAGAAACTTATTATCCTTTTTTAATTTTTTTAATCCCGGGTGTTAATCGTCATATTTATAGTTCCGGGCTTTTAGAGGGGGTATTATCAACTCTGTGTTACCTACTTCCTCGAACTTTAGGTAAATATTGTACTCTACATATTCCGTTCTTTAATTAT
This sequence comes from Anorthoa munda, assembly GCA_945859665.1. Taxonomy (NCBI): domain Eukaryota; kingdom Metazoa; phylum Arthropoda; class Insecta; order Lepidoptera; family Noctuidae; genus Anorthoa; species Anorthoa munda. Next base: position 11,423,337 of record OX243911.1, on the reverse strand, counting down.
TTGTCATTGGAAAAGCTTTTCTAGTACCTACTTGTTAAAGTATAAAATAACGAAGCATGGTTCATCTGTTTTTAGTGAAGTGAGTGAAGAACGCGTACAAGGCCGAAGAGCGGACAGAGAACAAAAGAATCGTCGAGACTCGTCTGGATCAGACTCAGATTGGGACAGGCTGGTAAGAGATACAAAGTAACCTTATTTCTCACACTGGCCGTTTTCTTTTTACAAACTTTTATTTACTTGCAACGTATGTAAGTGTGTTCTTGTCAAATCTTGCAACTGAATTTTAAAGCAGTTATCCTCCACCGATTAAGATAAATTTTGCATAAACGTTTAATTTGGATGACAATGCACGGTTAGCTAAGTGACGTCATTCTAAATCCAATATGGCGGACGGCCCAAGATGGCGGGCTAGTTATTTGTTATGCACTGCCATGATATATGGGTATCAAATGAAAAGGTTTGCTGAGAAGAATACGAAAAAAAGCATGTTTAAAGAAAAGATTGTTGAATGAATAATTTTATTACAATCTTTTTATTAACTTACAATGTATGTATGATGTTCGAGTAAAATCTTACAACTGAATTTTAAAGCAGTTATCCTCCACCGATTAAGATGAAATTTTGCATACACGTTTGGTTTGGATGACAATGCACGGTAAGCTAAAAAGCTTATTTAAAAAAGTTTTATTAATTGAAAAAATAAAACTAAATAATTTCATGAAAGTAAAAGAAGGAATAGGAATATATATAAGGATTGTAGCAGTTGGGACTCTGTAGTTTCTTCTTACCCCGAGAGAAAAGGGTGTGAATTTACTCAGTTATGTAAATGTAAAATTCAGTTATAAAATGTATAATTAAAAAAAAAAAAAAAAAAAAAAAAAAAAGTTCATAGGGAATGCTACATTCTTTATTAATAGTGTTCTAGAAGTTAATAGGGAATCATTCATTCTTTTTAGGGTTCCGTACCCAAAGGGTAAAAACGGGACCCTATTACTAAGACTCCGCAATTCGTCTGTCTGTCTGTCTGTCACCAGGCTATATCTCATGAACCGTGGTAGCTAGACAGTTGAAATTTTCAAAGATGATGTATTTATGTTGCCACTATAACAACAAATACTAAAAATATAATGAAATAAATATTTAAGTGGGGCTCCCATACAACAAACGTGATTTTTTCTGCCGTTTTTTGCTATAATGGTACGGAACCCTTCGTGCGCGAGTCCGACTCGCACTTGGCCGGTTTTTTAATAGTGTTCAAGAAGTTAATAGGGAATCATACATTCTTTTTTAATAGTGTTCAAGAAGTTAATAGGGAATCATTCATTCTTTTTTAATAGTGTTCAAGAAGTTAATAGGGAATCATTCATTCTTTTTTAATAGTGTTCAAGAAGTTAATAGGGAATCATACATTCTTTTTAGGGTACAGGGTAAAAACGGGACCCTATTACTAAGACTCCGCGATCCGTCTGTCTGTCTGTCTGTCTGTCCGTCTGTCCGTCTGTCACCAGGCTGTATCTCATGAACCGTGATAGCTAGACAGATGATGTATTTCTGTTGCCGCTATAACAACAAATACTAAAAACAGTATAAAATAAATATTTAAGGGGGTCTCCCATACAACAAACGTGATTTTTTTGCCGTTTTTTGCTCACGCTTAAAATATTCACAGAATATTTAGTTGTATATTCACTTCAAAAAATAATAATTATTAAATTAAAATAAAATAAATTAAGGGGGGCTCCCATACAACAAACGTGATTTATTGGCCGTTTTTTTGCGATAGTGGTACGGAACCCTTCGTGCGCGAGTCCGACTCGCACTTGGCCGGTTTTATTTAATAGTGTTCAAGAAGTTAATAGGGAATCATTCATTCTTTTTTAATAGTGTTCAAGAAGTTAATAGGGAATCATACATTCTTTTTTAATAGTGTTCAAGAAGTTAATAGGGCATCATACATTCTTTTTTAATAGTGTTCAAGAAGTTAATAGGGAATCATACATTCTTTTTTAATAGTGTTCAAGAAGTTAATAGGGAATCATACATTCTTTTTTAATAGTGTTCAAGAAGTTAATAGGGAATCATACATTCTTTTTTAATAGTGTTCAAGAAGTTAATAGGGAATCATACATTCTTTTTTAATAGTGTTCAAGAAGTTAATAGGGAATCATACATTCTTTTTTAATAGTGTTCAAGAAGTTAATAGGGAATCATACATTCTTTTTTAATAGTGTTCAAGAAGTTAATAGGGAATCATACATTCTTTTTTAATAGTGTTCAAGAAGTTAATAGGGAATCATTCATTCTTTTTTAATAGTGTTCAAGAAGTTATTAGAGAATCATAAATTATTTATAGGCACTATTCGGCGCTTTAAATTTTCTATGGTATTTTTATTCATGTTAATAATTTTTAATTATTGATTTCAGGATGGGAGCAGAGCAAGCGGTAGTATCGACATGTCTGATATCAGAAAATCTCTGCTGAATGAAATCAATCACGTTACTGCACAAAGGTGGGTTGAATAGTGTTCCTACTAAAAACAAAAGGAAGGCCCCTATCTGTTGAAGGAGATACAAAATAGACATCATAAATATTTTTTGTCTTTTATGATTTTTTAGGGTTCCGTACCCGATGGGTCCAAACGGAGCCCTATTGCTGTCACTCACGTGTTCGTCTGTCACACAATTTTGTTCCGAAGAATTATTTAACTTCCCATTGACCTACGAACTTGAAATTTGGTTATAATGTTTATTATTACGTATACTTTACTAACAAATACCAATCAAAATCAAATAGTTTATCCATATATATAAAAGGCAAAAGTGATTGACTGATGTATCAACGCACAGGCCAAACCCTTAGGGCTAGAAACTTAAAATTTCGCACACGTATTCCTCTTATGACGTAAGCATCAACTAAGGAAGGATTATTCAAAATTCAACCCCTAAGGAGGTGAAATAGCGGATAAAAGTTTGTATGAAACTTTTTATTAAAAAGTCATCTGTAGGGTAAAACACGGATCACGCAAACGAAGTCGCGGGTGAAGTGCTAGTTTCAATAAACCTTATAGGTACTTTTGAATTGTCAAACAAAAAAAGAAGATGACTCTAGTTGCAAATTCGCAAGCGACAGTAGGTCTCAATGAAGAAGAATTTGCAAGAAACTCCACGGACACTCTTTTCCATCAGTTTTAATTAATTTTATTGGTTACATCATTCTTGTTGAAAAATACATACATATATGTGAGAACAATGTAAAAAGACGTGCACGTAAAAGCTTCTAGAGTAACAAACAGTTAAAAAAAAATACAATAACAGGCTGAGGCAGCAAAGTTATAATCCCAACTGATGGCGCCCGGTTCACGAACATGACGCATGGATCGGCACCGCTCAGCTGAACCATCATGAACGGAACCGAATGATCCTACACATGTGCCACCATCAGAGAGAAATTAGAGAGAGCATGACACACTCGACTGCCAGGTCACAAATATATTGATAAATCTGATATTTTCTTTGGAATCCTAAATGTGCGAATTCCGACTATGCTGGATTTTTTAATTTCTTTCTAACGAATTTTTCAGAATAACAGCAGGCGAAGAAAACGTTTTATTTCATTTCGTGCAGTTGGAAGCCGAGAAAGGGATACTGATTGCTCCAGTGAAAAATATTGAGATGCAAGCCAACAATGTTCTGTATTCATACATCATGAAGACATTCAGATCAGCTTGCAAACGAATACATGAGCTGTTGCAGCATAGTATACGGTAAAATCACGGCACAGTACTTTAAGTCCGGGAGTAAACGTCTGGAATGAACAGTAGGTACATGAATGATCTGGAAATTCGGAACCACCTTGGCTACAAAACTAGTCTCGTCAATCGCCAGCTTTCAGATTGATCACAAATATTCAATACCGCAAAAAAAAACCGTCAAGCTGTTCCACCTCAAATATCATGCAGTTCTGTAAGTTTAGGTTTCAGTTTCTGAATTTACGGATCTATCATTTGCCGAGCTTTCCTCTGGCCTAAAAAAAATGTAAATGAAAGACTGCTTTAAGAAAAAGTATGTATATTTGCCGATACTTATTTATTTAATTTATTTATGTATATATACTTTATTGTACATCAAGATAAAACAATACATAAAAAACCTTAAAACAAAACAAATATACAACAGGCGGCCTTATCGCGTGCCGCGATCTCTACCAGGCAGCCAAGAATGGAAAGAGATAGCCTGGACATGACATGGGGTTGCACTTGGTGCAAATTTTAACTTCTAGAGCGAAGGGTAATAATGAGGTTGTACATGTATGCGTTTATTTTCAGGTTCAAGAAAAACCACGCGCCATCGAATCCACTGAACAAAATTCTCGTGGCTGTCAAAGAGCATGGAATGTTATTTCAAGCGCCTCTTGAAATCTTGAGTCAATGCGGCGTCAATAAGAAAAATACTGAGCCGTACTTGTTTTGGGTTGTCGGGTAAATATATTATTATTTCAAATATTACTTTTATTAGGCAAACGCAACGTAAGAAATAGAAGAGGTGGCGATTGCTTGACCGACAAAATTATGATAGCGATAGGAAAATAGGGTCAAAGCACATTCAGAGTCGAAGCGAAACGACGACGCGTCGGTTTAAAAATGCACTTATCATATTGAACCCTATCTCCAAGACATAAAGTCGAGTAGAAGCGACGCGTCAAATTCTGTAGAATGTTCGTGAATTCGTCTTTTGTTTATGTTGATAGCAATGTGTGCATTACGTTGTGGAAATAGAGCTTAATTAAGTATGTACTATTTTTGGACTGTCGCGTCACTTCACTTCGACTCTGAGTGTGCTTTGACACAAGAAAATCCTTGGTTTAATGCCATCGCGTTCCTCTCGTCAAATGCCTAATGTCGAGACAGTGTGATTATCGATATATAGCGTGGTTACCTTTTTACCCGACTGCCGAAGGAGGGTAATGTGTTTATCAGTCTATGTATGTATGTATGTATGTATGTATGTATGTATGTATGTATGTATGTATGTATGTATGTATGTTTGTTCCTATATGGCGTTCCAGAGATCAAACGCGTTGACCGATTTTGATGATTCATACGTCAATCGATTCGTCTTAACCTTGCGAGTGTCATAGACTACATTAAAATTGGAAAATAGAAAAATGGCGGCTTTTGGGCGCCATATTGTGGGGGGCCAATTTTATTTTTTCTTCCAAACCCATCGTGTGGGGTATCAAAATAAAGGGTTTTTAGAGGCGATTTCAAAAATATATAACATTTATATATTTAAATGTACCTAATTCGAAAAAAATGTTAACTAAAAAGTTATAAATAAAAAAGTTAATTAAAAAAATCAAAATACCCGACTGCTTAAAAAGCGAACTAAAAATACGTAAACAAGAAGAAAATCATGCTGTGCAGTCGGAGGATACATCTGGTTTTGGTCAGCCAGCTCGCGAATATGTATCCTCCGACTGCACAGCATGATTTTCTTCTTGTTTACGTATTTTTAGTTCGCTTTTTAAGCAGTCGGGTATTTTGATTTTTTTAATTAACTTTTTTATTGACTAAATATTCATTTTATTTCAGCCGAGTATTCAGCGAACCAGAGCCAAGAGAATTATATTTATGCTACCATGAATCCGTACCTCAAGACCTTACTGAAGTAGCTTATTTGCTGTCGTATTTAGAATAAGTTTCGTGTATAATACATACAATAAGCAAAAAGACTGTATTTTTATGCATTTATAGAAACTTAATCCGTCCAATGTACCCAATAAGTACCTATTTTATTATTTTAAGGAATGTTCTTTTCTAAATATGTATGTGATATTGAATAAAGAAAAATACATTTTGTTACTCCACAACTGCCTGTCTTATTTTGATTCTACCAACTTGAGAGTAAAACAGTTGCCGTTTTGTTGCTTTTAAATAATAAAAGTAACAAAACGGCAACTGTATTACGCTATTCTCTGATTTTTTATTGAAACTTTGAAAATAAAGACACTGTCAGTCACGGCCTCCGATGTGGCGAAATAAATAAAAATAAAGCCCTTGCTCCTTTCACCTTCACTCCGATAGCTATTGAACTTCCCGCTTTTGGCATTTATCTGAAATTCCCGCCCGTCTGGCATTGAACCTACCCCGGTTCCGCCGTAGATATTTGAACTTCCCGCTTTGCCATTTGAAATTTCCGCCAAGATTACACCGGAAATATGATTTTCAAATGTTATAACATTTTAAAATCAAGTTGAAAGGTAATGCAGTGGCTACGACTATAATTGTATCATAAAAGAAGTCGGTTAGATACACTAAAACATTTGCTATCTTGGTAGATATTCATTTGAAACCTTCTAATGAATGTTTGAGTGAATTAAATTCATTACCATAGATGGAAAAATCAGCAAGCGTTGTTGTGAACATCCGTCACAATCAACCAGGCTATTATACCCAGTGTCACGTTGCTATAAGGACGACAATAGCACATCAAAAATTATAGTCAATGTAATGTCCATTAAAAGTATTAGGATACATTTGTTAAAAAAATTGAGTTGTTTCCGTTAGCCGTCGCGTCGTGTGCGAAATTGCAGATTGTGAGAAGCGTTGCAGCAGTGGTTTTTAATTAATTCCTCATGGCAAATAGAAAATAAAGACAACTGTTTTATGGATTTCTGTGTTTTTGTGTTGTGTGAAGATTTGTATTTGATTAATGTCAACGATGATAACCAAAATGCAATCACAAGCGAACGTCGCTGTAGTGCCACAATCTGTCACGACGCAACCACAGTCTCAGCAAATTGTTGGAGTAGGAGTTCCAGCAAATGCGGTGATATTAAAGATGTCAGATATTCAGCAGATATCTACAGTCGGTACGTAATATGTGATGTTTTGATTGTGAACATTAACGTCGTACGAGCAACCTGAAACTTTCCATGAACTTTGGAATTTTCCTAAGAATATCAATAGGCCTTCAGGAAGCTTTGTCATCGTTAGCATAACATTAATTTAGATCAGCTTCTATATTTTAACAAGTTTCTTATATGACATGTGGATGTCCTATACATATTTTGGGTTCTTTGGGTGGGAGTTCTATTTATGTTATTTTTTTTGTTAGGTTATGCAGCTGCAGCTGACTTTTTTTTTTTGTATGGCATCTGTATTTAAGTGAACTCTAGTGGAACAAAAATAAGTATTGTAGTTGGATTAGTTCTTTTATCACAATGAATCTTTTTATAACCTTCAATGAATGAACTTGAACCCTTTCCATTCGTAATAATTTAATTCTATGAATAGTTTTATTATTCTTCACTTTACTTTCAAAATTTCATAATAGCCCTGCAGTTTCACTGGTACAAAGGAAAACCTTTCCAGAGCCATTAATTTTCTATAATTACTCAGGTAACCTAACAGTATTATTAGTTCAGAGAATCATCTTGGCTGTTAGTTAGTTCTTACATGCTCACCTGCAATTTAGTAATAATCAGAAAAAAAACTCTTCTACAATATTTCTTTGTTGTTGTCAGGACTATTAGAACTTGCTCACCGAGAGTATCAGGCAGGAGACTATGAGAGTGCTGAGCTGCACTGCATGCAGTTATGGAGACAAGATGGCACGAACACTGGTGTACTCCTTCTACTGTCTTCCATACACTTCCAGTGTCGGAGGCTGGACAAATCTGCCCATTTCTCCACTTTAGCTATCAAACAGAATCCGCTGTTGGCTGAGGCTTACAGGTAATTTTCTTTGTATATTTTTTATTTCAAAAAAACTTGCTATCTGTTAGAAAGATAACATGGCTTTAATATTAGGTATGAATACACACTAAATACTGTATACTTCTTAAAATTGACTACTGACACTATAGTTACCTCATTATAATATTTCTTTGTTTCAATGTTAAATTTTTTAGTCCAATGAACAATTTCGTTTTATTACGGTTGCATACCCAAAGGGTAAAAACAGGACCCTATTACTAAGACTTGACTGTCCGTCTGTCTGTCTGTCACCAGGCTGTATCTCATGAACCGTGATAACTAGACAGTTGGAATTTTCACAGATGATGTATTTCTGTTGCCGCAACAACATAAATATTAAAATCTGAATAAAATAAATATGTAAGGGAGGCTCCCAAGTTTTTTGCGATAGTGGTATGGGGCCCTCGTGCGCGAATTCGACTTGCACTTGGCCTGTTTTTATTTACAAACAAAACCAATTCAGGGACTCTTAACATAATGCTCCTTTGTTTAATAAAATCCAAGTGCCAAAGAACTCATAGTCCCTTCTAAAGTTTCAAAACAAAGTTAATTAAAAAAATCAAAAAACCCGACTGCTTAAAAAGCAAACTAAAAAGACGTAAACAAGAAGAAAATCATGCTGTGCAGTCGGAGGATACATCTGGTTTTGGTTGGCCAGCTCGCGAATATGTATCCTCCGACTGCACAGTATGATTTTCTTCTTGTTTACGTCTTTTTAGTTTGCTTTTTAAGCAGTCGGGTTTTTTGATTTTTTTAATTAAATTTTTTATTTATAACTTTTTAGTTATTTTCGAATTAGGTACATTTAAATATATAAGTGTTATATATTTTTGAAATCGCCTCTAAAATCCCTTTATTTTGATACCCCACACGATGGGTTTGGAAGAAAAAATTAAATTGGCCCCCCACAATATGGCGCCCAAAAGCCGCCATTTTTCTATTTTCCAATTTTAATGTAGCCTATGACACTCGCAAGGTTAAGACGAATCGATTGACGTATGAATCATCAAAATCGGTCAACGCGTTTGGTCTCTGGAACGCCATATAGGAACAAACATACATACATACATACATACATACATACATACATACATACATAGACTGATAAACACATTACCCTCCTTCGGCAGTCGGGTAAAAACAGTGATAAGCTATCTACATAACAACTGTTTTTTTTTTGTTCATCCTACTGGAAACAGTGAAGGAAAACATCATGAGGAAACCATCATGCCTTAGCTTAGTACCAAAAATTCGAAGACATTTGACATCCACAAAAACGTCCTGGGCCCGCATGGGCATTACGGCTCATTCCCTCTCACAGAGAGGAGGCCTGCATGCACAACGGATCAAATGGGAGTCTAAGTGTGATAAAGGGTGTCCATCTATCCTATCCATCCAACTGGTACTATGCATTTTTTCAGGATATAAAGTAACCAATGGATCTCAGCGATAGTACAAAGTTTTTCTCAGAGATAAATTTTTTGTGCTCATATCAGTAATCTCAGAGATTACCCCCTACCAATAAAGACTTGATCAAATCTTTAGTCATGTTCGTCACCTTGGTATATGCTTGTATGTAATACACACCTGAACAATCAACTCGGTTAACAATGCTATGACATATCTTGTTCCGAACAAAAGGAATAGTTCAAATGCCAGGCCTTGGTCTGCATTCACATAAGCAGAAGTAGATTATAAACATGTTATTATTTTATATTCAGAAGTTGAATGTAAGGAATCATTGCAGTTCACTGAGCTTTTCATTAGTGTCACAAAAAGTAATCAAAAGAAGATTTATACAAAGGTAATATTATGGTCTTGAATTAGAATGAAAGTTTTACAAAAAAAAAACTTGTAAAATGTTTTCAAAAAACAAGAAATTTTTTAATGATCAAGAATCTCTTTGGTTTTTGTTCAGCAAGTCAGAAGCAATGACCACATCAGTATATAAGATCTCCCAGCTAATATTATTTTGATGTGTCATTGACAAAACATTTTGGCACCAACAACCCATTAAAAATTAGGCCATTTTAAAGTTGTTGAAGTGTTATCACACTCAATTTGATTTGAAACTGATGTGCGTATATTGAGAAGTGCAATTTTGTATGAAATTATATATACTTGAGGTAGGTAAAATCTTTATGAAGAACTAGCTTCTGCTAGCGGCTTCGACTATATGAAAGTCGGAAATTATCCCAAAAATTATCTGGTCCCGGAAATTGTCGGGTCCTGGGATAAAAAGTATCGTCATCATCGTTTCAGCCAGAAGACGTCCACTTCTGGACATAGGCCTCCCCCAAGGGCCGCCACAATGATCGGTCCTCTGCGTCTCACATCCCCCGGACTCCCGCAGCCTTGACCAGATCATCGCTCCACATAGTGGAAGGCCTTTCAAAGCAACGTCTTCCGGTTCGCGGTCGCCTCTTCAGCGAGTGCGCAATGTGCCCTGCCCACTGCCACTTAAGTTTGGCAATTCTTCGGGCTATGATCGGTAACCTTGGTTCTCTTACAGATGTCTTCATTTCTGATTCGTACACGCAAGGAAACTCCGAACATAGCTCGCACATGGGCATTCAACATCACCTTGGTTTTGTCCATGTTCATTTTAAGACCCGCTCCACAGTGTTTTATAGACCCAAAAAAAGTGACATCGGCTTTTTATTGGCTATTTCTACTTAATAGTTTATGGGTGCTAATTAAACAGGCTTCTTTTTAATATCATTATTCGCCCCCAAAAATGTATGTTGCCTTCTAAATTACTAAGTCAGCCACAATTAACGAGCATCTAAATAATACTATGTTAGCCACTAGTTATCTTCTATGTAAACCACTCTAAATACAACTCAGCATGATGGTTATTTTTTAGCATCAAAATTTTTAACATGCATTCTAACAGTAAATTTCTAAAATACTATTAAATGACATCAAAAAATATATTTATTTAGCTTCTAATTTTTTAACTCAGTACGTTTAAAATGTAACTTACGTGTAAAATTTTTAACATGCATTCTAACAGTAAATTTCTAAAATACTATTAAATGACATCAAAAAATATATTTATTTAGCTTCTAATTTTTTAACTCAGTACGTTTAAAATGTAACTCATCCCATATTAATTGATCGTAAAAAAATTGCAAAAACATTTCATCAAATAGTATATTGGCCACTAATATTACCAGAAGCTATTGAGGAGAGACAAAATAAAAGACTATATTTTTTGGTTTTAATATAGAATAGGTGCAAGTTGGATTAGTATTTATGCGACAGAGTCGACGGAGCCCCGCTGCGCGGGGCTCCTATTTCTGTATGCAGGGTTTAAAGTAACCTAACACGAAGGAGATGACGGGAGCTGAGTTCGCTCGCTTTGCTCGCTCACTTCAGCTCCCGTCATCTCCTTCGAACCTAACCTGTCCGTGTCGGGGTGCCCTAAGCTCCCGAGCTCGCTACGCTCGCTCTTGGACAACTCAACTCGTCGTCACATGAATCGAATGGCGCTCTCTGATTGGTGCAAATGGCCGGTCGCTGTCGTCTCGCGTACTCGCGCCAAATCATGCAGTGGCTATTTTCACGATAAAAGAATATGATGTATTGTTTTACATGCTAAGTTATAATAAATTATGCTTTCTTTCTTTCTTCGATAGAAGCTTGAATTATATTTTTTTGAGGATATTGCGTTGAAGCTGTAAAACGTAAAATGGTGACAAGATATAAAATCCGTGGCCGAGTTAGTAAATTACGTGGCAATGTATAAATAAGAAGGACAAGTCACAATAATTGATGATCTTTACTTGACGCTTTCTGTAGAATATTTAGTTGGCGTTGCAAAAAAGACGAATTAGTTTATTAGAGGCTATGTCATTTTCCCGTTGCTTAGTTATAAAATTAGAAGTTTAATCACGTGTCCAATAAATAATTTTGTGGCTAGACTTATTATTTCCCATAGTTTATTACAAATGCACGAGTAGAACTCCCATGTGTCAATTTTGTGTGGTTGATTTTTAAAAAAATCGTAAAGTTTTTGTAACTTTAAAGCCCAAAAGACTAAAAAAAATTCGTAAAAAATAAACTGTACATAATTGAGCTTTATTCATATTGCAGGTTTATTAGGCAATTTAAGGAAAAAATTATCCCGTATTTATGTAATCAAAAACGATAATAGAACACACGAAAAAAAATGTTTTACCGAAATCACTATTTATTTTTTTATTCATATTCTAGCTCGAAGTAGAACCTCTGTCTGGTACAAATAGATTGCTTTTACTAAGGTTTATCACCCATAAAAATATTACTTTCAACTTGGGCCTAGGTTTCGAGAAATTGATTTTTATGTACCGAGGTCAAAATTCCAAATTTAGGGGTGTCACAAAGGTCAATTAATATTGGCGTTTTATAATCAACTAAAGTTAATTATAATTTAGTTTAAAAGTATTTATGACTTATCGATCAAAGTGCACGTTGCAGATATAGTCTATTGAATCGTAAACAACAACACCCATGATAACACAGATAGGTTAAGTAGAAGGTAATCGCGGGGACTCCTGTGTATATAGACAGACAGGGATCGATTTTACTAGAGTGAATTTTTTCAAAGTGTGAAAATGTTAATGCAGTTTTTAGTGTTTCTCGTCGCAGAGAACGTCATTATACGAGTCGGTAACATGTCTTCCACAAGCCTACAGCCTAGGTACATCAAAGTTGGTTCGATCCTACATCGCTGAAGCAACTTTTGTACGAGTCAAAATCAAAAACTCAAAATATTTTTATTACAACTTGGATAAGTTGAAATAAAAATATTTATACATTTTTATTTTGACTCGTATAAAAGTTACTTTTGAATTGTCAGCAAAAATGAAGCTAGAGTCACGGGACTATAGGGACAGTTGTCAAAAGAGAAATCTCCATCATTTGATTAAATAAAATAATTGCGTGTATTAAATGGAATAAAATAAAAATAAAATAAGCCTTTATTAATACTATATAACTATAATTAGTTTTAGTGAGATTTATATCGTGTTCCCATCGGAAAAAATGGGAATTAGAATTACTTGATTATTATTAAATTAAATTTACTTCGTTGGTTATATAATTATTTTGTGTACAATTTCACGTGAAAAGTGTTTTAAAATCAATTGTTAGAATTATACCATTATAGAAGATAAAAGACCTGCTGATTTTATGTGATAAAAACTAATCGTCACAAATGGTCAAAATAGAGACAACCCTAACACATATTTTTGAAAATCATTTTCTCAAAACCTAGGCCCAAGTTGCAAGTAATATTTTTATGGATGATAAACCTTAGTATAAGGAATCTGTTTGTACCAGACAGAGGTTCTACTTCGAGCTAGAATATGAATAAAAAAATAAATACTGATTTCGGTAAAATATTTTTTTTTGCGAGTTCTATTATCGTTTTTGATTACTTAAACACGGCATAATTTTCTCCTTGACTTGCTTAATAAAACTGCAATACGAACAAAATTCAATTGTGTACAGTTTTTTTTAAACGATTTTTTTTTGTTCTTCTGACCTTAAAGGTCACGAAAACTTTGCGATTTTTAAAAAAAATCAGGTATTCAAAATTGGCACATGGGAGTTCTACTCGTGCATTTGTAATGAACTATTCAGTAGAAATAGCCAATAAAAAGCCGATGTCACTTTTTTTGGGTCTATAAAACACTGCGCTCTTTCGGAGGCTCCACTGAGGTCATGAGGCATTGTACTGAGGTCCTTCATGGTTTCAGCCATGATCACTATATCGTCTGCAAACAGAACGTGAGTGATGAACTCGCCATGGACGTTGATGCCGAGCCCTCTTCAGTCCAGAACCTTGAAGACATCCTCCAGTGCAGCGGTTAACAGTTTCGGAGATATGACGTCTCCCTATCTCATACCTCGCTGCAGAAGGATTGTTTCCGAGGATAAAAAGTATATTATGTCCTTATCCAGAACATGGTCTTCCTGTGTGCCAAGTTTCATTTATATCCATGATGAGATGTGAAAAGTTGCAAACAGACAGACAGAGCTACTTTTGGATTTATAATGTTAGTATGGCTCTCCCTAATATATAAGTACATCAGAGTTCTGTCTTTATCAAAGTCATTATCTTGATGACTGTAATCCAGTAAAAAAACACCTTTTTGCATTAAAAAGTTATCAGTTTGCAAATACCTCAGCATTGGCCTGTCCATTCGACATGTCGCATTTGTAACACCTATATTAAATGTGGGTATAATATGACACACGGTGGAAATTCTGACCTATAAACCATTTTACATTTCACCTTACCCAAAGGGTAAAAACGTGACCCTATTACTAAGACTCCACTGTCTGTCTGTCTTTCACCAGGCTGTATCTCATGAACCGTGATAGCTAGATAATTTGATGAAATTTTCACATATGTATTTCTGTTGCATAAAACAAATCTAAAACAGATATTAAAGTGGGGTTCCCATACAACAAACGTAATTCTTTTGCCGTTTTTTGCGATAATGGTACGGAACCCTTCGTGCGCGCGTGCGGTTTTAATTTGAGTCTTTTTAGCGTGCGGCGATTTTCTAACCGAATTCAAAATCCATTCTCATATTGTTATACAAATAACGTAATTCGATTCGGCAAGTTTACGTACTGTAGTCACGCTTTCGACAGAATTTTAGTACCTACTAGGGCATGTAATATCAGAAGTTTTTCAATTCTGACATTGATTTCCGATATTAGATCTCAATATCGGAATTCCGATATAAATATCGGAATTGGGTACTTTGGTTAAATATCGCATTTTTTTTTGTTAATTTCCCAAATTCGGTATAATGCTGGATTGAGTACAATAAAAAAACACGTTTATGCCGCGAGATAATAGGGTTTTCTATTGTGTCTCTCTCTTATCACTAGTGACTGTGTAATCGGGCGTTTTTTTTTTAACTAAACTGCACATTTGTTTCCAAGAAGGAATATAAGTAATGTCTCTCTGAAAAAGGATAATGCAAAAAAAAATACAGATAATGTTTGTCGATCAATCTGAAAGTAGTCCCGATAAGTGTAGTAAGTAATACTGATTTATAATTCCAGTATAAGTATCAGTCACTGTGGCAAGGCCTCCTGGGGCCTATGTTCAGCAGTGGACGTATTTTGGCTGAAATGATAATGATGATGAGAGAAAATGAAGTCAAGTAGTGGAAGTTTATTTATCCAACATATTAATGATCATATAGACTAATTTGTTGTATTCAATACAAGCAGAAGCCAGAAAACTATTAAGCTTTAATTTTAGATTTCCAAGCAAGTAACACACTATTTTTGTTTTGTTAACACATTTTCATGAAGTGAAGTTTAAGAAAATAAGCGCCCGATTAGTAAACAGACTATCTGACCACTGCTAATCACCGTAGTCAAAGGGCTTAACTGCGCTTTCTCGCTCGACGCTTCACAAGGAGCTAAAATATAGTACATTACTGCAGCGGCCAGCAAAATAGGCATTGATGGACGAACTTCGCCTCGGCCCACATACGTAAGTCCATCAATGCCTAGTTGTGGCCAAGGCTTGTATAGTACTTTTCTCAAATAATGCGCGGAAATTAAAACTAAGTAGTATCTAGAACTCATTTTGTCAAAATCAATGACGAACAACAATAATTGTTCCCGCGTTAAAGTGTTCCTTTGTTTTTTTTTTTCAATAAACAGCGTTCTATTTGCAAGCCAGTTCGAAATTTAAATAAAACCTTTGATAAGTTACCTCCTTGGTTGCCATGTCTCGGAGTAAAACATCGTTCCATTTTTAAACTACGCGACAGATATGAGTTTACTATGGAATTTATTTGGCCGCTAGACACGACGTAGTATTCCCATTTGAGCACCTATTTTTAGAGCACCTATGCTAAGAGCACCAAAGGTATTCCCATTTGAGCACCAATCAATATAATAGCTTGGTGCTCAAAGGCGACCAAAAAATTAATTATGACTTTATTCCCAATTGAGCACCTACGGTAGCTTCTAGTGATAGAATGTAAAATAAAACATATCGATAAAAATTGACAGTACTTTATTACATTAATTTTAGAAAATAAACTAATTATTATTAATATAACAATCAGCCATAGGTTTTTTTTTGGTTAAATAATATTTCATAATAATACTTACATATATAATACAAGTAAAGATTTTGTATGTTTTAGAAACAAATATGATCTCTATATCAGTTATAGAAACTTTTGGTTGTAGTAATATGGTAAAAAATAAATAAATATTTTTCTAAAATTTAAATTATCACCATTTAACACGAAAATAGATTAACGCTACGCTTAGGCCCAGTTTCTCAGCCGCCTGTTACATTTCAAATACAGCCATAGGTTTTTTTTGGTTAAATAATATTTCATAATAATACTTACATATATAATACAAGTAAAGATTTTGTATGTTTTAGAAACAAATATGATCTCTATATCAGTTATAGAAACTTTTGGTTGTAGTAATATGGTAAAAAATAAATAAATATTTTTCTAAAATTTAAATTATCACCATTTAACACGAAAATAGATTAACGCTACGCTTAGGCCCAGTTTCTCAGCCGCCTGTTACATTTCAAATAAGCTGACAATTTGTCACAAATTATCCAACCGTCAGTTGTCAACTTCGGAACCCTTCGTGCGCGAGTCCGACTCGCACTTAGCCGGTTTTTTGTATTTTATTAACATACAAAAAAACTATTTTTGATAATTGTGTCAAGTTTTTCAGTCTTCCTTTAAAAATACCGCGGGAAAGTGTAAAAAAATACACACCTAATGCAACATTGCTCATCGTCCATTAAAAATAGCCTGACAATTTTTTATAAGTGTTGTTCTGACCTCTTAGGATTATTTATGTACAATTTTAACAGGATCTGTCCAGTAGTTTTGGGGCCAATTGAATGCATTGCATTGCAGCAGACAAACAGATAAACATTATAAAAAAAAATGATTCAGTGACCTTCATATACCCCGTATATCTTACTCTGCTTTTACTTTTTTTCAAAAATATTTAATGTACGGTTTTGACGTCTCTACGATTTTATTATATACTAGCTGACCCGACAAACTTTGTTTTGTCATAAAAACACCAAACATTCATCGGTTCAGCTGTTCTCGAGATTTGCACTTAGCAACACATTTAGCGATTAATTTTTATATTATAGATATAGATTTGCAAAGAATACGAGAGACGTAAAAAAGTGCCGAAACAGTTTGGTTTCATTCGTCATATTTCGGGCTATTCGAGATATTCCGACTAACGGTAAAGGTGGCGCGCGCACCGCCTATATACGGCCCTCTCAACTTAACTACTCTTCATAATAATATGAAAATACCGATTTCTATTGTTAGTGTTTCATCCAGCCTACAATTGGTTCGGGGATAGATAAAATTAAAGTTGAGAAAACTTATTGTGCTATCACTACATATTATAAGTCCCTCGCCGCGTCTGTTCGCGATAAACTCAAAAACTACTGAACGGATATTCATTGGGTTTTCATCAAAAGACATTGTGAATCATGGGGAAGGTTTAAGTGTTTAATTTGTTAAGTTTTTGTGTCTTACCGACACCCAAGTGGGCGAAGCCGCTGGCAAAAGTTAGTTAACAATAACCCTCTTACAAATAAACGCGGAATAAAGTTATACCAAGTATAAACCTATGAAAATGTATGGTTATTCCTTAGTTATACCTGGTATAACTTTATTCCGCGTTTATTTGTAAGACGGTAAATGATTAAGTAAACTTTTATGGTTATGATGATAATTATGTAGGTAATTATCAAATGATAACATTCTGCAATAAAACTGCTGATTTTTATCGATATGATATAGGTATTATTAGCTACCGCACCGTAGGTGCTCAATTGGGAATAAAGTCATAATAAATTTTTTGGTCGCCTTTGAGCACCAAGCTATTATATTGATTGGTGCTCAAATGGGAATACCTTTGGTGCTCTTAGCATAGGTGCTCTAAAAATAGGTGCTCAAATGGGAATACTTCGACACGACAGATATGGATTTTCATACAACTTTTGCCGGCCGCTGCGCGCATTTATTTGACCAGTACAGCAATTTCGATTTATCTCGAAGAAGGTTGTCAAAATAATGATCACATTTCCAAGCATGTTTGAGAAAAGTATTTTTTTCTGATTCCGATATTGGATCACTCAGTATCGGCATTGAAATATCGTTACGAGATTCCGATATTACGAGATTCCGAGATGCCGATATTCATGCCCTAGTACCTACATGGCTACATGTTATCAATAATTAGGTACAACTGTTATTTATAATGTGTGACGCGAAAATACAAGTGTTTGTTTGTTTTTCGTAGTGCTCTAAACGCGCGAAACCTTATCATAATGTAAAAGATGTGGTTCCCTATAATTGAGTGTGCATTACAGGATAATGATACTGTGTACAAATTTTTGTATCTTGTGTAAGTTTTATCGTTCTCGTATAAGTTCAATCATAACCCATTTTTAACCCCCGAGGCAAAAGTGACGGGGTGTTATAAGTTTGACGTGTCTGTGTGTGTGTGTCTGTCTGTGGTATCGTAGCTTCCGAACGGATGAACCGATTATGATTTTGTTCTTTTTTTGTTTGAAAGATGACTTTGTCGAGAGTGCTCTTAGCTATGATTGATTAAAATCGGTTGACCTGTTCAAAAGTTATCCGCATTTTACTCTTTGAATGTGGGGTTTTTCGCAAGTTAACATTTCATAATTACGATTGTTGATTGAAGCGTGTCAACCACTAGGTATATTATATGTAGTTTAAAAAGCATGAAATAAAAATTAACTTTTAAATTAAAAAAACTCCGACACAAAAACCTCTAAAAAGCATAAATAAGCCTCGTACTCGCGTCGGGGAACCGCCAACGTTTACAGCAGTTTATTTTATTTACTTGTTTTTAAAATTTTCAATGAACTGATCCTAATTTCTATTGCTTGCTCTACTTCCCGACCAGTTATACCGAGCCGGCAATTCAATAGTGTTGTACAATTGACTGCCCTACTTTAATCCCCGTAAAGTTTCTACACACGAATTTAAGAACGAATCTCCTGATGATCAGAGATCGTCAAGATATCATTGTTTCGACGAAATATGGCAGTACCAAGGCTACATTGTTAAAAAGAAACCGTTTATTACCCGGCTGCAAGGAAAGGGTTATGTTTTTCGCGCGTATCTTGTATGTATGTTTGTATATATGTTACATACATTTATAATATTCTTTATTACCTCATATCTTTCAAACTACTTGACGGACTATAATTAAGACATCGTTAGATAGATCTTGACCACCCTAGTTTTCTTAGAAAAGTGCGGTTGAGAAAAAAGGAACATGGGGGATTTTGGGCGCCATATTGTAGGGGTTGCAATTTTTTTTTTCTTCCAAACCCGAGTGGGGTCTCAAAATGAAGGATTTTTAGGTGATTACAAAAATATAAACCACTTATATGTTTAACACTTTGACAGCCGAAGATTTTAAAACGCGGATTCCATGGTTCGCCGGCGATTTTCGCCGATATTGCAACATTTATAAAATGAGAACTATCAATGATAAATCTATAATTATTTTTTTATTTATACTATTGACTTGTTTATTTCTAGGATAAAAATAAAAAACAGACGTAAATTAGTTTTTTTTTATTTAAAAATGTAGAATAAAAAAGAGGTTTTATGGGAAAAAAAAAAGTCGAACATGGACTTGTACGTGCACTCGCAATAGCGGCGCGGGAACACTGGCGCAGCGCGACACTCGATAGCTTGTTCCGCTCACACCAAGCGCCCCACCACGGTTATTCTTACATGTGTGCGTAGCTAAAGCACTACACTATTATATCAATGCACGCCAAACACGGACTACGGACGTCGTTTTAAAACAAACACTAAGAAAGTCAGTCACGTGTCTGTGTGTGTGTGTCTGTCTGTGGTATCGTAGCTTCCGAACGGATGAACCGATTATGATTTTGTTCTTTTTTTGTTTGAAAGATGACTTTGTCGAGAGTGCTCTTAGCTATGATTGATTAAAATCGGTTGACCTGTTCAAAAGTTATCCGCATTTTACTCTTTGAATGTGGGGTTTTTCGCAAGTTAACATTTCATAATTACGATTGTTGATTGAAGCGTGTCAACCAC
This sequence comes from Anorthoa munda, assembly GCA_945859665.1. Taxonomy (NCBI): domain Eukaryota; kingdom Metazoa; phylum Arthropoda; class Insecta; order Lepidoptera; family Noctuidae; genus Anorthoa; species Anorthoa munda. The sequence goes on along the minus strand of OX243911.1, from coordinate 11,403,437 downwards.
TAGGTATATTATATGTAGTTTAAAAAGCATGAAATAAAAATTAACTTTTAAATTAAAAAAACTCCGACACAAAAACCTCTAAAAAGCATAAATAAGCCTCGTACTCGCGTCGGGGAACCGCCAACGTTTACAGCAGTTTATTTTATTTACTTGTTTTTAAAATTTTCAATGAACTGATCCTAATTTCTATTGCTTGCTCTACTTCCCGACCAGTTATACCGAGCCGGCAATTCAATAGTGTTGTACAATTGACTGCCCTACTTTAATCCCCGTAAAGTTTCTACACACGAATTTAAGAACGAATCTCCTGATGATCAGAGATCGTCAAGATATCATTGTTTCGACGAAATATGGCAGTACCAAGGCTACATTGTTAAAAAGAAACCGTTTATTACCCGGCTGCAAGGAAAGGGTTATGTTTTTCGCGCGTATCTTGTATGTATGTTTGTATATATGTTACATACATTTATAATATTCTTTATTACCTCATATCTTTCAAACTACTTGACGGACTATAATTAAGACATCGTTAGATAGATCTTGACCACCCTAGTTTTCTTAGAAAAGTGCGGTTGAGAAAAAAGGAACATGGGGGATTTTGGGCGCCATATTGTAGGGGTTGCAATTTTTTTTTTCTTCCAAACCCGAGTGGGGTCTCAAAATGAAGGATTTTTAGGTGATTACAAAAATATAAACCACTTATATGTTTAAAAGTTATTCGAAAAAAAAAAGTAACTAAAAAGATGTAAATAAAAAAAGTTAATTAATAAATAAAAAAAATAAAAATAAAATAAATAAAATAAAAAGTTTGCGAATATGTATACTCCAATGGCAGTACCAAGGCCACATTACAAAAAAAGAAACCGTTTATTGTTCGTCTCTCTCAAGTGTTACGGTAGAAGACGTTACTGTCATTTCCAGTAAAGCCGACACGCTTGTAATTCGCGGCCGTTGAGTAAGCAGGGGTGTAATAGTACCTGCATTCAGGTAGAGAAATATTATGAGTCATTGACCCAGCATTCGATGACGACGATGTTTAGGAAATAGGGGAGTGCATTGGGTCGTGCGAATGTTAAAATTAAAGTGTATGGGGGTGTTTTTATGAACCCCATAATTCGCATCGCATGACCCTTTTAATATAAATCGTCGTACTCGTTAGCAACAAGAAAGTCGTCGTGTTTTTATACGACGTCATCGTCAGTACAGCGAATTATTCCTTATAATTATGCTTAATTTGGTAAACATACACGGTACGAAAAACACGAGTTATCAAATTAATCAACACGTTTTAAGCAAACAATGATATTAATAACATAAAAATCAAATGCTTCGGACCACTCCGAATTTAACACTACAATTATAGTCGTTTTCTTGCGTGATCGAATCAGAAATGTAGAGAACCGTAAGAAAACCGACTTAAGTGGCAGTGGGCAGGGCACATTGCTCGCAGAGCAGATGGCCGATGGGGCAGAAAAGTTTTGGAGTGGCGACCGCTAACCGGAAGACGTTGCGTTGGAACGTTGGAAGGCCTCCCACCAGGTGGACCAAAAACCTGGTGAAGGTTGCGGGCATCCGCTGGATGCGGGACGCACGGGACCGGTCAAAGTGGCGACGCTTGGGGGAGGCCTATGTCCAGCAGTGGACGTCTTTCGGCTGATATGATGATGATGATGCACATAGGCACATAAATTTTAGTTACAATCGAAATCTCTCTTAACTTACTGATGAATTTTCTTGAACTGAGTCTGTTTATCAAACATGTAAACATAAACACACTGTAAAAAGCACACATTGTCTCTCATGAATCCCAAGGAAAAATCCTAGTTCAAATTCTTCCAAAGACAGCCCACTAACTTTATTTTTCTCCCACCAGCAACCTAGGTAACGTGTACAAAGAGCGGGGTCAGCTCCAAGAGGCGTTGGAGAACTACAGGCACGCTGTCAGACTGAAGCCGGACTTCATCGATGGCTACATCAACCTTGCTGCGGCTCTCGTGGCCGCGGGAGACATGGAACAGGCGGTACAGGCTTATGTTACCGCCCTACAGTATAATCCTGTAAGTATTCAAGACCTTTCGTAGTTTGAAATTTTCCAGCATCGATTGGGGAGCCTCATTGGAACGGATGCTTTTTAGGGTTCCGTAAAGGATAAAAACGGTCACCAGGCTGTATCTCATGAACCTTGATACCTAGGCAGTTGATTTTTGCATGATTTATGTCTGTTGCCGCTATAAAAACAAATACTACAAACAGAATAAAATAAATATTTAAGCGGGGCTCCCATTCAACAAACGTATTTTTATTGACGTTTTTTGCGATAGTGGTACGGAACCCTTCGTGCGCAAGTCCGACTCACACTTGGCCGGTTTTTTCATCCCGCGTTAGATAACTGCTAAAGGCATTAAATAATAAGGGATAAATACTCGCCTTTGAAAACATTCAGAAACCCTCCTTTTGGGGGGCCGTCGTATTAACCTCTTGACTGCCGGAAACGCAGATCTAAGCTACAATGAATTGAAATTTTCTATTGCTTCGCTAATTAGTGGCACACGGACACGAGGGATTAAAAGACCCTTTCATGCACGCGAATTAATATGCCGTTTCCCATTTGTTTCGCTTTTTTAACGCGCGTTCGTAAAGCACTAGTGCGAATATAGCGATTTACGCCCTTACTCATAATTTGCGCAACCAAATTCGAGCTTAGCCAAGTTTTTGGGTAACTTTATTTACTTCATTTCCACTCGTTTCGGGTACAGAATCTTGAGCGCCTTGCGAAGAGGCTTCTACGCTAGACATCGCGGAAACTGATTATGTAATGTAGAATAAAAGTTGCTGTTCCGAATGTTAATATGGCGGGTATGAATATTTTGGTATAAAAAACACTCGTAAAATTCCATCCGTTTTACGACAAAGGGACTGAACGAAGAGCTCTGTACATTCTGTCTACTCAGGGCTCACCCTATTTTTTAATGTGAAACTGGTGAAAGCGACTGCATTTTTATAGTACGAGCATATCCGTTGGGCAAACGGTCTTCGATCGCCTTTTGTTTTCTCGAAAGGTTCATTCAAGCATTCGATTATATAGTTTTATGCCGATTTTAATGCCAAGATGGGGAATGAAGTCTTCAACTTTTATACATTCAATCAATCAATCTATTTACACGCTTATCACACCTCTATGCTAATAAGGCTCTTTATAAACGTGTATATTCTGAGTCATCCATCTACTCGTTGCTATCGGTGACAAGTTATGTGATATTGCCTTATATGCAAAGACAAAGCAATTCAGGCGATAATAAATTTATTGTGTACACACATCAGAAAAACACGCCAAAATTACGTCATATCAATTTTAGGTTACTCAAACTTTTGTGTTTGTAACATTAATAAAATCTAGTAAATCATGCAGTAATACTAGTCGGCCTGTCTCACTACATTGTTGGACTTATGCCAGGAAAACAGGTATTGGTCGGAGTTGCCACGCTAGGTATCGTATTTGGTAACTGCATAGTCAGTGCGTTTCAATGTCGCTGCCCTTCACCGGCCTAGAAAATTAGGACTGACAAGTTGGGCAATTGTGCTATATGTCATTCTGTATTGCAGTATATCGCCGTGTGTTTCTCGGCAAAACAAGTATCGTATATGGTGACTACGCGTTTTAGCCATACCTAATATTGGAATCAAATATAACAGCTCACAATGTTAGGAGCCATTAATCAAAATCAAATGTTTTATTATTCACATAGGCCTACATGGGCACTTATAAAACGTCGACAAAAGGTGCACAAGGTTCGGGTTGGTCGTTTCCTGTGGAGAAGAACCGAAGAAACACCACGGTTACTCTTTTAAAAAAATTGGTTTGTTTTTACAATATTTCCATGTTACAGCATTAGTGCTTAGATTTGGGGGGACAACGTAGGCCCGACAATAAGACGTAAGAAACAAAAAAAAAAAGTTGTTTAAACGAGATAAGAGTTAACAAATGTTAACAACCATATAGAAATCTAGAAGGCCTATTTTAATGATAATTTTTAACCGTGGTGTTAGGCAACTGGGCTTCTCCCAGTTGTAAACGATCCTTTGTGCCTATTGGCCTTGTTTTTTCTGTCTCCTGCTTGGTAGGGAAGTGGAAATTTGTATTTTTGCCTACTCCTCCGTTATTCTTTTCTTATTAATTTCGTTGCGGGATCCAAGACAGTTAAATTCTGAGAGCTTCATTGCCTCGGCGCTTTTCTGGTGGTCGCCACTGTTGATTCTGGCTTTCAGGAGTTGCAGTGGTTTGGGAATAGTGCGGAGGGATTGTCCCAAAAAAAAAGGTGACTACGCGAGACATAATGTCTAGAAACCACCAGGGCTTCAGACACAGGAAACGTGAACTGAACACATGTGCGTTTGCGAAACGTGGTTATAATGGCAACGTCACTCTTTCGCTATTTACTTCAATTGTAATTGGCCCACGTTTAGCTGTAGACTTACTCGAGCACGACAATAAATAGATACAATACTTACGTCAGTGGTGTCTGTACTGATTAATTTTTGAACATCGGTCGCGTTCGGTTCCGTCCCACGGATATAGATGGCGATCTATCTATCGCCGTGGAACGGACTCGAACGCGATCGATTTACAAAAAAATAACAGTATAGTCAGATGAAAAACGCTAGTTACATTGGCACGGTTTCTTTGTATGGGATGAGGCATCTGTATGCTAGTATTATATTATCTGTGCCTATATTAATATTTCTAGAGTGCAAAAGTTAGTATTTCTGCAGTAAGTGATAATGCCGCAATGCGGCTGAATTTGTCGTGAATGCGATGCAGTTAACCTTTACCACACGTAGACTAGAATAGGACAGGCATCGATATTAAAGCTATACACTAGTATACGTTCAATACTATATCTACTGTCTAGACTTTCACAGACTATATCGAGTCAAACTAGATTCAGCTCCTGTAATAGAATCGCTCTCTCCAAGCAAGACTTTCGGTTTAGTCACTATTCTTAAAGTATTTATGTAGGAAACATATATTAGTACTTGTGAGACAACGTCCTCCCGGGCGAAAACGGCCTACTGTGACAGGCTTGAGTCACATATTTTTATAACAGTTTGGAAGCAAAAAGTTACCTAATAATAAATAAAACAAAAATCCCGACTGCTTCAAAAGCGATCTAAAAAGACGTAAACAAGAATGAAATGCTGTGCAGTCGGAGGATACATCTATATTCTCCGACTGCACAGCATGATTTTCTTCTTGTTTACGTCTTTTTAGTTCGCTTTTTAAGCAGTCGGGATTTAAATGTTTTTAATTAACTTTTTTTATTTATAACTTTTTAGTTATTATTACATTTAAACATATAAGTGTTATATATTTTTGAAATCACCTCTTAAAATCCTTTACTTTGATACCCCACACGATGAGTTCGGAAGAAAAAAATAAATTAAATAAATTGGGCCCACACAATATGGCGCCCTAAATCCGCCATTTTCCAATTTTAATGTAGCCAGTGACACTCGCAGGGTTAAGACGAATCGAATGACGTAAGAATCATCAGAATGGGACAACGCGTTATGTCTCTGGAACGCCACATAGGAACAAACATACATACATACATAGACTGATAAACACAATACCCTTCTTCGGCAGTCGGGTAAAAACCGTGATAAAATGCGTGACTCAAGCCTAACACAGAGGCCGTGCTCGCCTGGCAGTTCGGATGTTTTATATAAATGTTTTGTCAATTGAAACGAAGTCTTTGGGCATTATTCCAATCTGAATTTTACCTTTATTTGATTTTAAGAAAGGTAATGATATCTCTTCATTGTTCAATTTGAACAGAGGCTTACGAAATACAAAAATAAAAGGATTTCAGTGTCACGCATCTGCATCTGCATCGATGCAGATCATTCTAAAAAGTTGATGACACTTAAAATAAGTCAAGAGCAGTGGTGGCCCAGTGGTATCGGCCGCGACTTACAAGTTGCAGGTCGTGGGTTTGAGCCCAGGTAGGCGCTTTACTTTGTGAATTATTTCATCACCACTGCTCTCAAAACGGTGAAGGAAAACATCGTGAGGAAACCGGCATGTCCTAGAACCAAAAATTCGAAGACATGTGACATTCACCAACCCGCACTGGGCCCGCGTGGTGGACTACGGCCCATTCCCTCTCACAGAGAGGAGGCCTGTGTCCCAGCAGTGGGAACATTAATAGGCTGATGATGTGATGTGATGTGAAAATAAGTCCGTCGGTAGAGGCATTAGATGAACCAGTCATACAATCTTGCGTTGTCACGATACTCATAAACAACTTTAATTAGTTTCTATATTTTTTTTTCAGCCATATTTAAATGTACTAGTAGGTTGGTTATACGGAAGACATGTTGCTGATTATCTTGTTTTTATTAATAACTTGTTTGTCATGGCATGCCATTGATAATGAATTTGACTGTATAATTTTTAGACTAGGAACAAATGTGTTAATAAGTCAGTCAATGGTTTATTTACATATAATTTCGTACATATATTAAGGAAACGACGAGCATAGTTTTCGGCCAAACGTCTTGGCCGCCCTGAAGTTGACTACAATGGCTGCGCAGCAGTAGTGCTTAAATCTCATACAAAAAAAAAGTTAATTCAAAAAACCTGACTGCTTGAAAAGCGAACTAAAAAGACGTAAACAAGGAGAAAATCATGCTGTGCAAGCGGAGGATACATCTGGTTTTGGTCAACCAGCTCGCGAATATGTACCCTCCGATTGCACAGCATGATTTTCTCCTTGTTTACGTCTTTTTATTTCGCTTTTTAAGCAGTCGGGATTTTTGATTTTTTGAATTAACTTTTGTTATTTATAACTTTTAAGTATTTTTTTTTTCGAATTTGGTACATTTAAGCATATAAGTGTTATATATATATTATAACCCTTTATTTTAATACCCCACACGATGGGTTTGGAAGAAAATAAATAATTGGCCCCCCACAATAGTGCGCCCAAAATCCGCCATTTTACTATTTTCCAATTTTAGTGACACTCGCAGGGTTAAGACGAATCGATTGACGTAAGAACCATCAAAATCGGCCAACGCGTTCGGTCTCTAGAACGCCACATAGGAACAAACATACATACATACATAGACTGATAAACACGTTACCGTCCTTCGGCAGTCGGGTAAAAACAGCACCGTTTCGTGTCATGAGCATGGGAAAGCCAACTTCTTGGCGAGCAAGAAACTGCTAGGGACGGCTAATATAGTTAACAATTTGAAAGCCATCGCACAGCGCGATTGCGAAGTTATGTCCCAAACTATGTCTCACCTCTTGTCGTTCTCTCTGTGCAACAACACCTGCATCCTGAAAGATCTTTGTGAGGCAAATGATAACGCCGTCGACGTGGTTGAATTCTGCCGGGCGAGCACGGCCTCTGTGATAGGTTTGAGACACGCATTTTTTTTTAAGATTTTTCTCCCAAAATATTATGATAAAAATGTGTAACTCAAGCCTGTCACAGTAGGCGGTACTCGCTCGGCTGGTCTAAACGTATTTAATTTTGGAATTATCGATACGAGGAAGAAAAATATGAAAAGCTTTTAATTTAATCATGTTAATAAAAGCAATTGATTTTATCATGGCTTCGTGACACAGTTTACCCGCCGCGGTGGCAACCGCATTCAGCATTACTATAGTCATGCATAAAGTGTACTTATTTCTTCGTATGAGTCACATGATCACATCACATCATGTCACATTAAGGTTGCCCTATTCGATCATTATTCCATACAGCCGTAGTATGGCGATTACTCCACTGTTTGACGGTGTAAGTTCAAAATAAAAAAAATATATCATTATCATTATATAAAAAACAAAAAAAAATATTTGGAAGTTTTGATCGGCTAAAGTGCAAATCATTTTATTTTGAACAGATACATTTAGTCGTTTTATTAGGATATGGTCAAAGGTCTGTTTATAAAATTTCGCGCGCTCGTTTTCGTTCTAAATCATCATCCATTTCGCAAGTGTGTATTCGTATAGTCATCGGCACGTAACTTGGCAAGAGTCGTTAGATGCGCACAAGTAATTTTTTAGATCTCTTTGGTTACCAAGCGGGACGCGGGGTACGTTTAGCACCGTTCCGAGCACGCGATTGGTTGGTCAGTTGACACAAGGATCGACTGACCAATCAAGTCGCGTCCACGTCCCGTTCGCTCTATTTGGTGATTGGTCAGTTCGCGCACTATGCGCAAGTTTACCCCCACTACGCCAAAACCTTGCCAAGTTACGTGCCGATGACTATACGCGATCTAGCTTTTAACTGCTAATCACAGCATCTATTTTTTTAGCACGTTTTGTCGGATGAGATAGCATGCATTTTGACCCCGCCCACAAAATAGTTCGTGCCGTCGACAATGGCAACCTTAAATTTAATATATGCGGGCGACTAATCTAGACTAGTAAGATAACTGATGTAGGTGTTCATTAGTTTCAGATAATTAAAATGTATGCTAATAAAATGCTGTTTTCTAATCTATAAAGATTAAGATGAATGACTAAAATACTTTCCACCAAACTAATTACTTCACGGTTGATGTTTATGCCATGTGTGCAAATTACAAAAAGAGTATAACATATTTCGTTATCATTATAGTCTGTCTATCAATCAAAGGATGAAGCTTATCTAAGTGTGTTTATCTTCATAATGAAATGAACAAGATTCAATAAATAACTTGTTGAGGTATCTATTTCTAATCAAGGAGTAGGAGATAACTAAATAATAGAAAAAAAATCTTCCCTCGCATACTATTGTTCTAGTTTTCTAACACCATTGCATTTCAAAACCTATGTCAGGTTAGTAGAAGTTCAAAATTCATTAAACTTAATTTTCGTTACTATCAATATGTGTGAAGGATATCACACTATATAATATTATAAAGGCGAAAGTCCGTGGGTGTGTTTGTATGTTTGTTACTTCTTCACGCTCAAACGGCTGGACGGATCTGGATGAAATTTGGCACATAGATAGATTATAGTCTGGAATAGCACATAGGATACTTTTTATCCCGGGAATATGTTCCCTTGGGATAATTTTCGACATTCACGAGGGCGAAGCCGTTGGCAGAAGCTACTTGGACATAATTTGTAAACAATAAACGTATCAATCATTACATGAGTTAAAATTAAGGAATGCAGAACTGGTTCTGATTTACAGAACTGGGATTTTTGGGACCATCTGGCTAAAGAACCGGGATTACCCGGTGCTTTCGGTTCCGGGATTCCCTGGGACTATTCACTAGTTAAAATAACCCAAAAATTCCGCGCTTAAAATAAACTTTGTTTGCACACCAAGATCTAGATATAAACTTTTGTAATATGTGACCTTCAGTGTCAATTATGATTATGTCACGACTGATTTCCTTGTTCTCAACAATTATCTATTGTTACGCTTATGCGGTACTCATACAGTGTAATATTCCACGACGTTTTCTTCACTACCTTATGATGAACGAGTTGCCCACTTGAGTGAGAAGGATGACCTCACTCCTTGACTGGAAAAATACATTTTCATGTCGGATCACTTCCTATTTAAAATATTCCCAGTTGATCTAGCAATATTTTCTAGTTTGAACACCCTGTATAATGTGTTAGATATCCAAACCGCCGGCGAAACGGTGTTTGAGGCCGTAAATCAAATTTATTACCAAGGAGATTAAACGGCGAGCCCAGAATTAAAACGTTCGTTATTAATCGCTGTACAAACTGGCATTTTACCTCGGTGTAATGTAATGAGTATTTTTTATTCAATTAAGTTGATTGTTTTCCTTGTGGAAATTTTGCACACCGATTAATCAAAGCTAATGCGTTAGTTTAGTAATTATCTGCGTAGTTTTTCCCAACTATATTGGGGTCGACTTCCAGTCAGTCTTACCGGATTCAGCAGAGTACCAGTGTTTTACATGGAGCGATTGCCTATCTGACCTCCGCAACCCAGTAACTGGGTAACGGTACCCCTTGGCTAGACTGGTGTCAGATCTCAAGCTTTGACTACCCGTAACGACTGTCAAAATTATTTTTTTAAATGACACCCGGGACCAACGGCTTAACGTGCTTGCCGAGGCACGGAGGAAACTCGGTATGTTTAAATGGTCACTCATCCACGGACCGACCTCGTCAAGCGTTGCTTAACCTTGATGATCGACCAGTGCGGCTGTTATTATTTAGCTACGAGCTCCAAGCGTTAGTGTAGTAATAAATAACCATAATGACCATTCGCTTGAAACAATTTTAATAATACATATATACAATTTTAATTTTACAAAATAAATGATTGATTGATTGATATCCATGAATCGGAACGGATTATAATACCTTGTACAGTAGCAGAAAAGTTAGCCCATAACATTTTCAGAGGAAATATTTTAAATTAAATACACGTCTCGGATGTCTGACGCATTTGCGAGTTTATGTTAATTTACTTTCGTTTCGTTGATGACTTCAAGAGGAAAATCCTTTGTTCTTTTGTATTGTTAAAATCAGTACCTACTCCCAACTCGTAGGAATCGAGTAAATTAGTTGAAATGCCTGTAATAAATGGTATCGGGCATTATTATATTTCATGTGTGGGCTTTAGTGCGGTATATATGTTATGGACAAAGTGATTAAAACGGCATTATTTATAATGCCCGGGGTATTTAAAAAATGCCCAATAGTAGGCAATATGACAAAAACTATTGAAATAATTAAATTTGCCGGGCTTTCTGAATAATGCCCATCACCTATTGGGCCGGGTAATAAAATGATGTGTTCTTTCAAACAACCTATCCGTGTCGGGGTGCCCTAAGCTCCCGAGCTCGTTTCGCTCGCTCTTGGATTCATTGACCATAATTAGCGAATTGCCCAACCACTACGTAGCAATATTCATGATGACCAGACAATGTGATAAATATAGAAGTTTAAATCAGTATTCATTACATTGCCCGATTTGACTTGACTAGATTCAAAATGCCCGGGCATTATATATAGTGCCCTGATTAATCACTTGGTCCATGACATATATACAAACATACATAAATTCACGCCTTTTTATCCCATGGGGTAGGCAGTCATAAACTACAGAACGCGACCTGTTACGATCCATCCAAACTACTTTTGATTTATTTACATTTATACATCTATTCATACGTACAACCACGCCGGTTATACATACATACATATATAAAGTCACGCCTTTTCCCATGGGGGTAGGCAGAAACTAAAGAATGCCACCTGCTACGATCCTTAGTAATCCTTACATACTTCTTTTGCTTCACTCACATTCATACATCTAGTCATACACACACGCCGGTTATGAGAACTGCGCACCTGGCTTTCCTGAAAAACTTCGTCAATAAAATCCGTGTATGTCCGTCCTCCCTGCAGCCTTATTGCGTAAGTGAATTCAGCAAAGCGAAGGGTTTGACACCATCAACCGACCAATCACATACACGGTAAATACACATCGCGTCTTTCATCTCGCATGTGATTGGTCGATAGATGGGGTCAAAATCGTTTACCTTCCCACTTACGTAATAAGGCTGCTGGGCGTCTCCGCTGGTGTTTCCACTCACGCCTGCCTTGTAAATACCTTTTGTTAGTCGCCTTTTATTCATAAATGTTTGGATAATTAAATCCGTTGTTTCACCGCATTTTCGGACAATGTTTATTGTAAGTAGATCAACTATTCATCAAATGAGGTGAGCAAATTGTCACTCAATTGGAGTATAATAATAACGGTGCGTAAGTAGCCATTAAACGACTCTATCGGTAATATTGCTGCGTGATTATCGAGAAATAATCCTATGTTTATAAACTGCGTTTCCGGCAAAGGCAAGGCTTTGTGTGCCTTCACGTGGATGCTATAAATGCTGACTAGAAGATTACGTCGAAAGGATGTGTATTCTTGTTTTTCTATGACCTTATAACGCTTATGCAAAACGTTAAAGGGGAGACTTTAGCATCCGTGACGATGAACCGAAACAAAAGGGATGATGACTAAAAAAATATTTTTAATTTAGATGGATTTCCAAAAAAATATTGGACACGTATTTTTTCTTTTGTCACGTTAACTAAAAATGATGAAGATACAGTGCGTTAAAATATCGCATGACGTCACGCCTTGGTACACTTTTTACATAGAAGTGACGTCACAAGCCCCCACTCCCGAACTTTGACGCTCTGTATCTTGGTAATTTTTTATTGATTTGAATAAGAAAAAAATACGTGTCCAATATTTTTTTTTAAATTTAACCGGCGGACTAAATAGAATTTGCTGTTTCGTACCCCGTCATCATCCATATTTTGCCAGTTTTACGAGCAGACGCTTCATTTTTGGGTGGATGTGTCTAACAATAATAGTTGGTGTCCGTATTGACACCCTGCTAAGAGGACTTTCTTCCTATCGCAAATTAGCATTACATTATGTTTTTAGGGTTCCGTACCCAAAGGGTAAAAACGGGACCCTATTACTAAGACTCCGCGATCCGTCTGTCTGTCTGTCCGTCTGTCACAAGGCTGTATCTCATGAACCGTGATAGCTAGACTGTTGACATTTTCACAGATTATGTATTTCTGTTGCCGCTATAACAACAAATACTAAAAACAGAATAAAATTAATATTCAAGTGGGGCTCCCATACAACAAACGTAATATATTTTCCGTTTTTTGCGATAATGGTACGGAACCCTTCGTGCGCGAGTCCGACTCGCATTTGGCCGGTTTTTTGGTTTGGAATTCATCCAATGATTTCTCCCGCTCTGGGTGAGGCGGGAGGGCGTGTCAGACTTTTACTGACTAAAACCCACCCCTGTTCCTTCAGTTCAGGGCCAAGGTAACTCTCTTTCAAATTTATCCGCGACCCAAATTAGCATTTCCTGGATTCGTCTTGGGCGACAGCTAATATGATCAATTTTTATTTTACTAAACCTGATCCATCTGCTCAGACTCGCGAATTTATTTTCGAATCCATTTTAACTCTATTTATTTTGTTCACAGGACCTTTACTGCGTTAGGAGTGACTTGGGCAATTTGCTCAAAGCTCTTGGTCGTTTGGACGAGGCAAAGGTAAATATAATTTCCTCCTCGACTTTCTGGTTTGCTCCGAAGTTAACAGGATTCTCTAAAAGTTTCCTTTGTACAATATCAAATTAGCGTACTCTCTGCTCTGTAAGCGTACACTGCCCTTGCGTATAAATATCAGAATAATTTGCAACTTGCGTCAGCTTCCCTTATAATGGTTTCGACTACTAGTTCTCATTGTCTATGTTTTACCCTCAAAATGCGCCATTGAAGAGTCCTAGTCGGTTGAAACTATTATTAACTCTGTGCAACAGGATGGGAATCGAATGCTTTGTTTGGCCACACAACTTCCGTTTCCAATCTTGTTGCACCACACAATATATACAGTCACAAAATATTAAACATCTTATGTGTATCGTTATCTGATAATAAAATTACGTTTGATAAGTTTGTTCCACTGTTTATAATTTATATCAATGGATGACATTGACTGAGTACAAGGACGTTTCTGCGTAGAATATTTTTTACACGTACATTTTTTATTGAAGCTTGCCGTACACATGGGTCTTATATTGAATTTAAATAATGTACACAATCAAGTACATGCAATAATACAAAACCTTTCCGGGGGAAAGACGGGAGCGTAATATTTTGTGACAGCGTTTTGCGTTTAAATATCAATTTTCTACACAACATTTGTCCAAGGAATCATTGATTAACAATTGCTTCTTAAGTTTTGTGCTAAAATTCAAACCGGTTGTTGTTCCAAACAATGTTGTGTGGAGTATTGAACAGTAAAGGAGAGTAAACTAATTCTCGTAGTTACACTAAACGTTTGAGACAGCATTCAATCCTGTTTCCTTCAAGACCTAGTTAACATTATAATCCTTGTGCTTGTAGTGATTTCTTATAACAATGGAGGATCAAAGGAGTCTGTAGTGATTATTTTCATTAGTGGTATGACGTAGTGGTTTATTTGTATTATATGATTTGGTCATGCCTGTCGCAATACTCTGCTCGATGACAGCGTGAGCTGGACAATGATCCTCTCAAATCATAAACATTTGATTTGCAATTATAATTTTGATTATGAAGACGATCGGGTGAGACAAATTGACTCAAAATCAACTAATTTTCTATTATATTTTCACAAGGTGTTGTCTGGTAAGGCAAGTGTAGGTGTGACCGCTGCTGTATGTAGCTGGGTTATGGTTCGTACGACACTCGCTATCCCGCCGCGATGCCGCCGTGCCTGCTGCAGGTAAAGTGGAAAAGGTTTGCCAGATAAAGTAAGAACAGGAATCCGATCGGATACAAGTCTTGCTCTTGACTTACCATTGTCGTGACCATCCTCTCTCATCGGCTAGGAAGTGGAAGCGTTTCACTTGTGGTTGGCTCGTTTGTTTCGTGACGTATGATTTATTTATTATTTTGTGTTTTACAAGACGTATGGATGTGCGGTTTGCACTTGGTTCGCACTGGTTTTCGTTTGCATTTCCTACTGATGTGTGTGGCAGTCGGCGTAGTCTCGTTCTCTAGGGTGCTGTTTGCGTAAAGTTTTCTGTATGCGATTGATGTTTGCTGATCGAAGCTTTTGGTGTACACGTCGATCAGCCAGCATCGCTCGTAGCGAACGTGTAATTACTAGACATTGGCGTAACATACATTTCAGAACATCAATACAACAAAACATAGTTTTCGTATAGTTATTAACATGTAACCTTTTCGTGTGTGTAGGCTTGTTACTTGAAGGCAATAGAAACGAGGCCAGACTTTGCAGTGGCATGGAGTAACTTGGGATGCGTGTTTAACGCACAAAGTGAAATCTGGCTGGCTATTCATCACTTTGAAAAGGCCGTTGCGCTAGATCCGAATTTCTTGGACGCCTACATTAATTTGGGGAATGTTCTCAAAGAAGCGAGAATTTTTGACAGGTGAGTTTAATTAAATTTATTGGATTTTCCAAACAGACAGGCAGAGCAGTGGTGGCCTAGTGGTATTGGCCGCGACTTACAATTTGTAGGTCGTGGGTTCGAACCCAGGCAGGCGCTTCACTTTGTGTAAAGTATTTCATCACCACTACTCTCAAAAACGGTGACGGAAAACATCGTGAGGAAACAGAGTCCTAGAACCAAAAATTCGAAGACATGTGACATCCACCAACCAGCACTGGGCCCGCGTGGTGGATTACGGCCCATCCCCTCTCACAGAGAGGAGGCCTGTGTCCCAGTAGTGGGAACATTAATAGGCTGATGATGTGATGTGATCCAAACAGACAACAATAGATCAGAAACTTTAATATTCATAGCACATTTTACACCGTGTATCAGCGAGTTAAATTACGCAATTACATATTAATGTATTGTCATTACCATTTCAATATCGTAAACTCACATTTATATGACACAGCACGTTTATTAACAATAATTTCCATGTTCTATAGGGCTGTGGCTGCGTATCTTCGCGCGCTGAATTTGTCGCCAAACAATGCCGTGGTTCACGGCAATTTGGCGTGTGTTTACTACGAACAAGGATTAATTGACTTGGCGATAGACACGTACAGACGAGCCATAGAGTTACAACCGAACTTCCCTGACGCGTATTGTAATCTAGCGAATGCACTGAAGGAGAAAGGACAAGTTGTTGATGCCGAAGAATGTTACAACACAGCATTAAGACTATGCCCATCGCACGCCGACTCACTCAACAACCTAGCGAATATCAAACGTGAACAAGGATACATTGAGGAAGCAACACGTTTATACTTGAAAGCTTTGGAGGTGTTCCCTGAATTTGCCGCAGCTCACAGTAATTTAGCCTCAGTACTACAACAACAAGGCAAACTGACTGAAGCCCTCATGCATTACAAAGAGGCGATACGCATTCAGCCAACCTTCGCTGATGCGTACAGTAATATGGGCAACACTCTCAAAGAGATGACGGACGTAGCGGGCGCGTTGCAATGCTACACTAGAGCTATACAAATAAACCCCGCTTTCGCTGATGCTCACAGCAATCTTGCTAGCATTCACAAAGACTCTGGAAACATTCCCGAAGCTATACAGTCGTACAGAACGGCGTTGAAATTGAAACCTGACTTCCCCGATGCGTATTGCAACTTGGCTCATTGTTTGCAAATTGTGTGCGATTGGACCGATTATGAGTCGCGTATGAAGAAGCTTGTCAGCATTGTGGCTGAGCAGCTTGAAAAGAATAGACTGCCTTCAGTACATCCTCATCATTCCATGTTATACCCACTAACACACGATTACAGAAAGGCTATCGCGGCGCGACATGCTAATCTATGTCTCGAAAAAGTGCAAGTTCTGCACAAGCCTCCATTTAAAATCCCGCGAGAGTTGCAAGGACGTCTACGTATCGGTTACGTTAGCAGCGACTTTGGTAACCACCCTACCTCACATTTGATGCAGTCTGTACCAGGCTTGCACGATAGAGCCAAAGTAGAGATCTTCTGCTACGCTCTGAGCCCAGATGATGGCACAACATTCCGATCCAAGATCGCGCGAGAGGCGGAACACTTTATTGACTTATCTCAGGTCCAATGTAACGGTAAAGCGGCCGATAAAATCTACGGTGACGGTATTCACATCCTCGTCAATATGAACGGTTACACAAAGGGGGCGCGGAACGAGATATTTGCGTTGCGCCCGGCCCCCGTGCAGGTGATGTGGCTCGGGTATCCTGGCACCAGTGGAGCCAGCTACATGGACTATTTAGTGACGGATGGAGTTACGTCACCCATCGAATTAGCGAGTCAGTACAGCGAGAAAATGGCGTACATGCCGCAAACATACTTTGTTGGCGATCACAAGCAAATGTTCCCGCATTTGCAGGAGCGACTCATTCTCAGTGACAAATTAAAGTCTCATAATAATTTGGGCAGTGTAGCCGACAATGTAGCAGTCATCAATGCTACGGACTTATCGCCTCTTGTGGAGACCACTGATATTAAAGAGATTAAAGAAATTGTAAGAGCCGCTCGACCTCTTGAAATATCCTTGAAAGTAGCTGAATTACCGACCACCACGCCTATTGAGACCATGATTGCTTCAGGACAAGTACAGGTAAAAATCCATATTAACTAATCTATACCGCTATTTATTTATTTATATATTTCAGACATAATTCCAGTCCATAGTTATACATACATTAAATTATAAACAGATAAAAACCCAAAATAAAATTAATAACTAATTAAATTTAAATGTCAAAAATTTATTAAAAGTAATAATGGACCGTTTTAGTCCAAAAATTATAAAAATGTCAGAAATGTATAAAACAATGTCAAATGTAAAATTGCCAATTGTAGAATGTTATAAAAATATCAAAAAATAAAAATTATATAAATGGTAAAATAAAAAAAATAAGGTAATTATTTTACATTTTTACCTGCCCCAACCCCGGTATATGGGTGCATGTAAGGCCTGCCACTGCCGCATGAAAAGCCCGTCCAACCAGTTGGCAACAACGCTAAGAATACTGTTGCCGCTGACCCGAACTCTACTCGCTATTGAGATTGCCCTCTTGAGCTTGCTGCCATAAAAACAATAAAAAAATATGGTGTTCTAACATACAGTTCTTTTTCAGACTTCAGTAAATGGAGTAATTCTACAAAACGGACTAGCGACGACACAGACGAACAACAAAGCCGCTACAGGCGAGGAAGTGCCACAGTCTATCGTAATAACAACTCGCCAACAATACGGACTCCCAGACGACGCAGTGGTCTACTGCAATTTCAACCAGCTGTACAAAATTGACCCGTTAACGTTGCATATGTGGGTGTACATATTGAAGAATGTACCGAACAGTGTTTTATGGCTGTTGAGGTTCCCTGCTGTTGGGGAGCCTAATCTACAGAATACAGCACAACAATTAGGTAAGAAATGATAATCTTTTTATCCTTCTTCAAGCAATTTATTTCTTTATCTTATCAAATCGGATCGCGTCACCGTCGACGTTTTCATTCTTTGTTGTGATATTTATGGCCCACTAGAAATCGACACTAAAAAAAGGCAAAAATTGTATAGCTTGTAGTAGTTTTGCAGTATAGTATGCAGTTTGAAATCCAAATTTGCAACTTCAAAAAACTTACGAAAATCTACGAAATTTTGGGGACTTTTTTTAGTTTTTTTCTATAAAGGTCATAAACTATGCGTTTTTCGACAAATAAAATTCCGTCCTTTTTTAGGGTTCCTTAGTTAACAAGGAAACCTTAGCTCAGAGACTCTTACCACGGTAAAGATATCTAACAGTATTCTATCTTCATACAAACGGTCGGAACTCGAGTCATACCTACGTGTCTCGAGTTCAGCCAACACACGATACACTACAGTCGCAAACAGTCACGAACGGTGTGATGGTTTTGTAACCAGTAAGCGTGCGATTTGTGAATATTTGATTGAAATACGCACAAATACTTAATATGGCAGAGAGCAATTGTCCATACTAATATTATAAATGCGAAAGTAACTCTGTCTGTCTGTCTGTTACCTTTCACGCTTAAACCGTTGACCCGATTTAGATGAAAGTTAGTATGGAGGAGACCCGGGAAAGGACATGGCTACTTTTTTCATAAAACACGAAGGAGGAGAAATGGGGGGTGGGGTAGTTTTTGCATGGAATTACTTATTATGGCTTAAGCCGCTGAACCGATTTAGATGAAATTTGGTATGGTGGTAGTTTTAGATCCTAGGAAGGACAAATACTACTTTTCTTTTTCATAAAATACGAAGGTGGAGAAATGGGGGATGGGGCGTTAGTTTTGTATGAGTCTTCTTAAATAGGGGGGCTTAAACCGATGAATCGATTTAGATGAAATTTGGTATGAAGATAGTTTGAGACCTTGGAAAGGACATGAACTACTTTGTTTGCATAAAACATGAAGGGGAGAAATGGGGGGGGGGGGATATTAATTTTGTATGTAACTTCTTATCATGCAACTTTTTCTTATTATTAACCGATTTAGATGAAATTTAGTATGGCGATAGTTTGAGACCCTGAGAAGGACATAGGCTACTTGCACAAAACACGAAGGGGGACAAATGGCGGAAGGCTTAATTTTGTACGTAACTTCTTATTACGGATCGATTTAAATGAAATTTGGTATAAGAATAATTTATTAAAAAGTAAGTACTTTCACAATAATGTACATTAGTTGCAGTAGTATTATTTCTCAAACAATGGTATAAATAGTGCTTATATGTAAACTACAAGTAAAATCTCGTATGGAGATAGTTTGAGACCCTGAGAAGGACTTAGGCTACTTCATTGTGCATTAAAACCGAAGGGAAAGAAATTGGAAGGAGTTTTGTATGAAACAATTATTATTATGGGGATCGATTCGCTTCAAACTTTACGGAAATACTTCCGTAAAAAATAATTAAATCGTATTGTTTTTTTTAATTACCCCTAAAAGAAGGGACTTTGGGGTTGTAAAGATAAGATGTACAAATTTTCTTCATGAAGCTGAATTTTGGCAGTATAAAGATAATAAAGTTGGTTAAGAAAGGATTATTGAAAATTAGAATTTTTAGGGGGTAAATGGGGAAAGCTGAACTTTGTATGCAACTTTGTTAACCAATAATTTTACACTAATAATTTGGCAATAAATTGGTTGAAACTTTGCACGTGTGTTTTTGATAACAAATGATTGAGATCTGAATATTTATTTAGATAATGTAATAGCTTGAGGATTCGTTTTACACAATAAGGGCTAAATAAATATAATAGGTGTCAATGTATTAACAGGTTTGTGAAAAGGGGAAAGCGTGTTCATACGTCGAATCCCAATAATCCCCACTGACCTATCATTTCAATTCAAAAGACTGCAGTTACCAGTCAAACTTAGTTTTGCTATAACTATTAACAAAGCTCAAGGGTAGAGGCATGCTTTACCCGCGGCCAGCAGTGGCGTAACTATAGGGTGGCAGGGCTGGCAAAATGCCACGGGCCCCCGGCCAGAGATGTTGCGAGCTCAGGCGTGAGCTAACATTTTTAACAAAATGTACTTAAAATCAATTTAAGTTACACACAACTAAAGACCATATACAAATTCAAATAAAATATAAAGATTTAAACGCATTCATAACAAAAGCATTGATTGCTTAATTTTTTCAGCGGTACTTTCTTCGAGTCGAGTCTGTCGAAACGTCAACATCGAAAACATTAAAAACATTGAACCCTACTAAACGGGCAGGATAATGATGCTATTTTAGTTATGATGTTAAAGTTCGGTTTGTTGAAATCCAAAAAGTGCTAACTAAATCTATTCTGTTAAATTGCAAATCAGTGATAGAAATTAAGTTGAAATATAATCTATTTGTTATGTTGAAATAGAAGCAGATCGAGAACTACGATTTTATTATGCTACTGGTTTACCATTGCAAAATTCTACAAACTATTGATTCTGCCTCTAAAGCACTTCAGTCTAAAGCCACCGATCTTTCAAATCACTCAAAACGTTTGAAAAGTTGTCAGAAGATTTAATTTATTTAAGTAATTCGAAAATTAAAAAAGGAAGCAAATAGTATAGCAGAAAAAAGGCCCAACAACCCTGAATTTTCTGAAACTTGTCAGAGGAAGTTGAAACGCCATCTTTGCGATGATGAGCGAGCGTTTTCAAGTTTCGGAAAGTTTGTTCAAAGTGAACATATATTCTTATCGAGTATTATATTTTATCATTATTAATCAACTGTATTCGCATTTCCTTCCAATGAATGAAATTGATTCAAATTTAAGTGTTTTGCAACCTGCCACTTTGCTAAATTTATTTATGATATATTTAAAAAAAGCTAGGATTTATTGAAATATATAAAAAAAGACATACCTGAATCATTTGCTAGGTAAAATCACAGTTTTTGAACCACCTTCAGAGGCGAAATAGAGAATCTTCGTGTAACTTGCTAATTTATTTATGATTATGAATCATTTTATATGACATGCAGATTTCCTGATGTAAGTACTGCATTAATGTAATTTGTTACTATTTCTGTGACAGCAGCTAGTGCTCAAAGACTATATTTGAAACTAAAATTAGTAAACATCTAAGTATTTAAAGATATTTATGGGAGAAGACAGGCTACGTAACATGGCTATTCTGTCTATTGCAAGTTCTATGTCCAATCTTTAAACTTTGATGATGTTATTGATACACGGAACTGAAAACTATCCGCAGCTCTATATTATTATAAATGTGTAATACCTATGCTTTTGCAAACTTTATTTACTAGATATTTAACTAAATGCACAACATATTACTGTTGGGTAACTACTAACTACTTCAGATAGTTAGTTAAAATTAAATTTACTGGGGCCCCATCCAATGAATTTGCCACGGGCCTCAGACGGTATTGTTACGCCACTGACGGTCAGCTACATGTAGATGCTGATGTTCGCGTATGTCCAGGGCCCAGAATGTGTATGTATTAGCACCACGTGGACGGACATACAACATATTATATAGCAGCGTCCTAAAATGTTGTACCCATGATTAACGGCATAATTATAGAATGTCAATTAACTGTAGATAAAATTGATGATAGAGTGGTATCTTCAATTCGCAGTAAAGCAGAACCTATGACACTGTAGTTTATTTGTTGCCTTTTGTAACTATTTAACCTATACCTGTATTGACCAATGTCTTCAATTAAATAAGTTAATCCAGGCACGCGGCAGCGTGTCAAGCCAAGTTCAAGCAAAAACGGAACTGGCGACGCAGCAGCTGTGTGTAATTTTACACGAACCATTTGCAGCCACTTTTGTCATCTTAATAACTCAAAATCTATTTAACATAAACTCATGAAATTTGGTTTCTGTATTTAAATCCTTAAGATGAACTATAAACCTAAAATATTTTTATCACTGACTGACCTATAGATCAAAACTCTAACCCAGTTCCAGATGACCTAGAAAGTTCAAATTTGTTATCCAGATAGGTAGTTGGGTGAATAACAAGGAATAAATCAGAAACTAGTAAATTTTTATCATTTTATTATAATTTTTCAATTAATTGATTCTATTAGGAACACTCACCTAAAGTACCTGTAATGTAAGAATCAGCAATCAAAATTGATGACAGCCCGTCTTTATGTGGATTTTAAGATCTTCACGTAAATATAATTATAACGAGTAGAATACCACTCTTAATTCTAAAACGAGTCAAGACCAAGTTTCAGATATTAAGTAATGTACCTATATTTTCACAGGGAACAATTCCCTATTTGCTTAGCATATGCTATTACTATCCACAAATCACAAGGCCTTAGCCTTGACAGCGCTCTTCTCGACATAGGCTCCTCTATATTTAGTAAAGGGCAAGCTTACGTTGGACTCTGAGAGAGTCAAAACCTTAGATGGAGTACATCTTATCAATTTAGATCCAAGTCAAATCAAGGCACAAGAGACCTCTATTGTAGAGTACAACCGCCTGCGCACGTTATACCGCCCGACTTGGCCAAATCTATATATATAAAAGAAAGTCGTGTTAGTTACACAATTTATAACTCAAGAACGGCTGAACCGATTTGGCTGAAAATTGGTAGGGAGGTAGCTAAGAACCAGGAGAAGGATACAGGATATGGATTTTTATCCCGTCTAGGGTAGGGTAGGGTAGGTAGGGTAGGTATGTAGGTAGGGTATCGTAGGTAGGGTAAGGCAGGTAGGGTAGGGTAAGGCAGGTAGGGTAGGTAGGTAGGGTAGGGTAGATAGGGTAAGTAGGGTAGGTAGGGTAAGTAGGGTAGGTAGGGTAGGGTAGGGTAGTTAGGGTAGGGTAGGCGAAACAGAGTTTGCCGGGTCAGCTAGTTAAGTATAAAGAAAACGCGTAAAAAAAACCGAATACTGAATGGGCAATTCACTCGAAAGTTTCAAAAGTACAAGAAAATATTTAAAACAATGCTAAAAAAACATCAAGTGATTAATGGACGGCCCCAAAGTAGCATACGACCACGTTTTGAACTTATTTTTTATTTTAAGTATTTTGGAGTTTTTGCAATAATCAGACAAAAAATGTGATGTGGTTCTTCACATTTTTTGTCTGATTATTGTTTTGGATTTGTGAAAAAATAAATGTACAGTGTTAGCAAACTGAAAGCTCAAGTACCACGAAAGTGACAGATGTAAAAGCATACCACATAGAAAACTTTTTGGTGTTATCTTTTAAGAGTTCTGCAGAGTTATAATAGCCAGAGTCTATTCACAAAAGGACAGGTATAGGTATGTGCTATGTGTGTGTAGTTATGTTAGCTAACGAAAAATACACATAGGTTAATGATTGGCAAGAACAAATAAACATAAATGTATTCATGCACACACTGGCCCATACAACATACTAAAAATGCAGAACTACATCAAGCTTTGTGATATTAATGTCGATTTCTATAGGGCTTATTATGTTTGGGATTTCAGTCAGCCAGTTAAGAGAAACAGTCCATTGTCTGGTAAAAAAAACATGCTTCTATTCGCTACCTGTTGAAAAAATAGAAGTATTTGTTTTACAAACAGTTGATCTAGTAGAGTAGAATGAAAACATCAGGGTATGTTTTGAAAAGCAGTGTTGGCCCAGTGGTAACGTCCGCGACTTACAAGTTGTAGGTCGTGGGTTCGAATCCAGGCAGCCGATTTGTATAAATTATTTCATCACCACTGCTCTCAAAACGGTGAAGGAAAACATCGTGAGGAAACCGGCATTTCCTAGAACCAAAAATTTGAAGACATGTGACAACATCCCGCTCAGGGCCTGCGTGGTGGATTACGGCCGATTCCTTCTCACAGAGAGGAGGCCTATGCCCCAGCAGTGGGAACATTAAAAAGACTTATTATGATGATGATTTTATGATGGCGAAATAATTTAATTAAATATTTCCTTTGTTCTTTCCCAGGTCTGCCACCCGGCCGCATAATCTTCTCGAACGTGGCTGCTAAGGAGGAGCATGTGCGCCGAGGACAGTTGGCGGACGTATGTCTGGACACGCCATTGTGTAACGGACACACGACCAGCATGGACATCTTGTGGACTGGCACGCCGGTCGTCACGCTGCCTGGGGAGACATTAGCTTCCAGGTAAACTAAGATGGAACTGTTTCTGAATCAAGGAATATCATAGCAAGTTATTGTAATCCGACAAAGGTCCAACGTCATGCAAATAAGTGCTGAAATGCATGTGTTATTCCAAAAGCTGTATCATCATGACCACTCTATCCACGGTTTAGTCCGTTCATTGATTCAAACAGTACTGAAAGTCCCTTTGAAGTTACAATTTATCTGTATACGGTATTTATTACTGCTATAAATTTACACATGGCAAATTAATTATATAACTAGCTGACCGCCGCGGCTTCGCTCCTGTCAACTGCTATCTACTTACCTACCCATCTATCTAACTTATCTAACTACCAACCTACTCACCTGCCCTATCGACCAACCTACCTAACCTACCCTATCCTACTTACCTACCTACCCTACCCTACATACCTACCCTATCCTACACCCTACTTACCCTACCCTACATACCTACCCTATCCTACACCCTACTTACCCTACCCTACATACCTACTTACCCTACCCTACATACCTACCCTATCCTACGTACCTACCCTATCCTACACCCTACTTACCCTACCCTACATACCTACCCTATCCTACACCCTACTTACCCTACCCTATCCTACACCCTACTTACCCTACCTACCTATCAATTTGTTAATAATTTATTTGAATAAGAATTAATCTATACTAATATTATACAGAGGAAAGATTTTTTTGTTTGTTTGTACCGAATAGGTTCTGAAACTACTGGACCGATTTGCAAAATTCTTTCACCAATAGAAAGCTACCTTATTCTTGAGTGACAGGCTATTTTTTTTATCCCGAAAACGGGTGCTGTATGGTGGTCCACGGGAGCGAAGCCGCGGGCAACAGCTAGTACTACAATACGAATGTAACCAACTTTGATTCTATCGCGATCTAATTAAATTTTAGATCACCTACTATTGTGACTTAACTATGATAGTAAGATATATCCTCCCGCAGCCTTTTTGTAGGTAATAATGAGTACTTTTATCATATAGTACATAATTTTTATGTATCATTAATAGTTTTCTCGCACGCCAAATAATGAATTTTATCTACACTCACAACGTAATGTTCCAAATACGAATTCAAAAAATATTGTATAAACACGTACTTTATATTCGTGGATAGGTAAAATTAAAAAAAAACATTAAAGTTCAACATTTTCCTTCGATTTTAAAATAACTTTTTAATTTTTATAGCACACTTTTACTTTTTAATTTTCTGACGCGTATGGGCTGTAGTAAAGAAGTTTCATTGTCTGTGGATGCGCGCGCTGCGCAATGAGAATCTAAATTGCCCGCCATGCCAAATATTTTTCCTTATCCACTTTTGTTTTATTTCAACTGTATGAGTGAAGATAAAGTAGTGTATGCAACGGCATATAATTAGGTATTAAAACACTCGCGTAATATTATTATCAAATTCGGCTTCGCCTCATTTGGTAAACCTACGCTCGTGTTTTAATAACCCCTATTATATGGTCATTGCATAAACTACTATTATTGGCAACATTTTGCTACTTTGGGTAACATTATTGCAATTTTCATAAGGATCTCTATTTTTTTTTATATAAATTATAGCCTATGTTACTCGGGAATAATGTAACTTTCCATGGGTGAAAGAATTTTTAAAATCGGTGCAGTAGTTTCGGAGCTTATTCGGTACAAACAAACAAACAAACAACAAAATATTTTCTCTTTATAATATCGGTACAGATTATAAATATTGCCTATCTGAGTGCATTGACTATTTGAAGAGTTCATTACAGAATTAATACTTGGATACTTTGGTCAAGATGTTTTTTAATTTCAATTATTTTTGTTACAGAGTGGCAGCATCTCAGTTGAACACGCTCGGCTGTCCCGAGCTGATCGCGAGAACGAGGATAGAATATCAAGACATAGCTGTAAGACTAGGAACCGATAGGGAATAGTAAGTGCTTCATAATTATTTCATAGAAACAATACAATGAAATCATATGTTGGTCCGTAAGAGGAGTTTCCTTATTCATATTTTGACGGTAAAAGACCGGTACCGGCCTGAGACTTACTACATCCCACAAGAGTCTTTGGAGTCATATAGTAATGTTTTTCCTTCTTTCTTTGCAGTTTAAAAGGCATCCGCGCTAAAGTATGGGCAGCGCGCACCGAGAGTCCGCTCTTCGACTGCAAAGCGTATGCCAACGGCTTGGAGTTGTTGTACAACAAGATGTGGCAGAGGCACGCGCGCGGAGACCGTCCGGATCACATAAAGGCGGACAAATAGACTGAGGTTCGCACCGGCACAAACAAAGACGGGACTTCTAAAAAACGCCGATGGTGCTAAGTGATAGTGAACCAGTAAGTGAAAGTTTGAACGGTTTCAAAATATCGTCTTAATCAGTGAGTGACGACGAAAGCCGAATGCGGACTGCGTGTGATATTAATTGTATGAGCTGGAAGCTCTGTTTAGTTCCGATTGTCAGCCGGTGTCGATCAACATGATCAATGTAGTAGTACTTTAATGAAATTGTACTTTAAGAGACATTGATCTGTCCTTTATCGCCTGTTAGTTGACCAATCAAATTCTGTATGTTATATAATTTGGTTGGTTGAAAACTAAGTCGGTATCCAAAGATTCCTTTGCGGATTTGATACGACAATTTGCTAGGGCGATGATGACCTGACAACGTGTAACTTATGGTAAGTTACTATACAAACGGCTCTCGGATATTAAACCATGGCATTTTCGCGGTTTCATGTATCTCGATATCTTCCTTATCTGTAGTTGTGCGCTAAAAGGTTCCTAGCTATAATCGAATGCAATACTGATTAAGTTCAAGCTGAACTGTGAAAAATAAATCTTGAGCAATAATATTATGTAAAATCTAGTTATAATGTGACCTTGACAACTGTAAAATATTGCAGAGGACTGTAGTATGTTACAGGTGTAAGATATAATATGTTATTTTGCTTCTAGTTGTTTTGCCGAAGTTTTTGCATAGCTTGTATTCAAGTTCAATGTTATAAAACAACTAGTTATTCAGTATGTTCGAATTCAGAATTACATCTAGAGAAAATCAATAAACTGTTTCATTGTATAACAAATAAAAGACAAGTAGATAAAGTTCTTCAAACTTCAATTGATTCATATCAATAAATAGACTTATGTGTTACATCTATATAGGGAGAGGACAAGGTTACGTAACATAGAATCGTTTTTAATGAGGCCTTATAACTATTGTGTTTTTATTGCATTTGCCAAAGTTATGAGTAATAATTAATTGTTATTTAAACTGTACTGTGAAGAAAGTAACGTTAAATCTCTGTGTTATACCAATCAGCAGTGTATATTGAGACCGGAGCCTACGTAAGACTGAATTTCCGGAACACTAACAGTGCAGACAGTTATAAATTAGTTCAATTATAGTTATTGTCGCTGCAAGCCGTTGGCGACTCGTTTATAGTGTTAAGAGACTCGTGTTATTCTAAGTAATCATTTGTGATACCAACATACTATTGTGAAATGGCCATGCTTGACGAATATAGTTTTAGACAATTTTTACCCAGCGATTGTAATACTTTAGACACAGATATGCAGTGAAGCACCTAATTTAGTTACAATAAAAAGTTATTTTTCGTATTATTTGTTTGTTATTTTGGAACTTGTTAGTATTCTTTTGTATTCTGACTTTAAATTTGCTTATAATGAGTTTATAAAATGTATTTTGTGTTGCATGATTGTTTTTGTATCACATTTATTCAATTTGAAAAATAATTATAACTATTCAAATAATATGAAGTAGTTTCCGATTCTACATTTAAGGTGTTTTAGCCTTCACAATTGTACTACTTTATCGTAATGTCTAAAGTAATTGGAGAAGTTTGAGAGAAAGATAGCATTATAGTGAGGTTAGTATAAACTCTGCTATTTATTTATTTATTGCACATGAATTTCTTTGCTATGATGTCAGGACACAGGCTATAATGTTGTCTTCTCGCAATAAACGAGCATAAAGTAATGTAAGATGTTATGGCTATAAATGTGACTTATCCAATTGTTTTATCATTGTCTGCCGATTTGTTGTAAATAGTAATTAAGCCTAGACTATGATGGAATAAAAGAAAAATATATGTATTGTGGTTTTATTTTTCTTTATCATTCCAAATTTTAATAGATTACTTATTTTGATCGAGTATCAAATATTGTAAGTATTAACACAAACATCTGGTGAAACTGCCGAAGGAGATACATAGACTGATAAAAACAGTAGGTACCCTTTTTTTTTCAGTCTTAAGTATGTATGTTTGTTCTTTTGTGGCTTTCTAGAGAACAAACGCGTTGGCCGATATTGATGATTCTTACATCAATTGATTCGTCTTAACCTTGAGTGTCACTGGCTACATCAAAATTGGAAAATAGAAAAATGGCGGATTTAGGGCGCCATATTGTGTGGGCCCAATTTGTTTTTTTCTTCCAAACACATCGTGTGGGATATGAAAATAAAGGGTTTTAAGGTGTGGCTGACTCTGGCTTGGCCACCATCAGGGATTTTTATTTTGATAACACAAATATTTAGTCGGTAATTAGTCGAAATTAGTCGACAAATATTAGATTTAGTCGATCTCTGGTTCAAAAGGTAGAAGGGTTGTTAGGTGGCCGATCTGGAGAGACCAGCTTGGCCAAATTTATATCTCAAAAACTAGGGCACCTAGCGAAGATCTGTTTTCTCCCAGATTTAATCGGTAATTAGTTGAAATTAGTCGCCAAATATCAGAATTAGTCGATCACTGGTTTAAAAGTTAGAAGGTTTTATAGGTGGCCGATCTGGAGAGACTGACCCCAGCTTGGCCACATTTATATCTCAAAAACTAGGGCACCTAACGAAGATCTGTTTTCTCATAGATTTAGTCGCTAATTAGTCGAAATTAGTCGCCAAGTCACAGATTTAGTCGGGTCTTAGTTTCGAAGATAAAATGAGTTCAACTTTTAAGGTATAGTCCAAGAGCTAGATCATAAGTTTACGAAAGATAGCCAAGAAAAAAATATTTCTATTAATATGTGTAATAAACTTCTTGTTTTTAACCGATTTACCAAAAAAGAGGAGGTTCTATGTTTGACTTTATGTATGTTCATCCATATCTCCGTCAATTGTGGATCGATTTTGAAAATTCATTTCTTTTTCGAAGAGTATGTTTAGAAATTGGTCCCTTTTTACTTTGGTGAAGATCTGATGAAGAACTTTGGAGATATACAACAGAATTCTTCAATAAATAACGGCAGATCTCTCGGGATTGCTGCAATCGCATGTCTATTTATTGTTTATATCATTTCATAACATAACATAAAATCACGCCAGTTTGCTCTAAAGGGGTACGCAGATCTCTTATTTCACCGGTTGTGTTCAAGTTTCACGTTATTCGGCGTTTATCTTTTTTGGCGTTATAAATACCTTACTAAACAACTTGACTATTAGGTAAGTAAAACTAAAAAGGGAAAAAAACTTTTTTAAAAAATACTACCGACTTCCAAATAAAAAAATGTGAATGACCTCCTTCGGCAGTCGGGTAAAAATAAAAAGAACTTTTTTACAAAAAAATACTACCGACTTCCAAAGAAGAAACTACAAAGTGAAAAATAACTTTATTTTTGGAAGTCGGTGTCCATATCGAATAAAAATGGTAAATAGTCATTTTTCACTTTGCAGTTTCTTCTTTGGAAGTCGGTAGTATTTTTTTTTGTAAAAAGTTTATTTTTATCGGTCTAAAGTCCTTAGAAATGTCAGAGAGATATAAATTCTAAATTAAATATATATTTTTATGTTACTATTATAGGTTATTATACTCTTATTATTATTATTATACTATTATAGGTTAGAGTAGCTTAATTTTCTTTGAAAACATTAAACCTTGCTCTTGGTCTATTTGGTGTCAAGATGTACAGTCGCATACAACTGTTTTACCAAATTATAATGTTAGGGTCTAAATTACGTTAGAATAATAAAACTTCTGTTGCCCAATAAGAATATATGATGTATCTACATATTACTATGCTTGCACGGGGGTGAACGTTACCCCAACAGGAAAGTGACTCCTAGAGTGATATGAGTGGTACGTATACTTAGTGCGTAATCTGCTATGTGTGTGCGCTACATAAAAAATAAGTGCGCGTCGTAGTTTTTGAAAAAAACGGAAAAAACTATTCCTGCTAGGGTAACGTTGTTCCAGCAGGAAAATTCTAAACGAATGATCGGAATGAGAAATATTGTCCATGGGCAGAGAGCTTATAGTTGTGCAAAAATGTGCGCCGAAAATATAAATGGTGCGTCATCAGGTTTTCGAGATATTGCATTTCCTGCTGGAGTAACGTTTTGAAGAATCGTGTATCTCTAAAACCATTGTACGTGCGCCTGTAGAATAAACATACACGAATAGCTCTTGATATGTGCGTATTTGTGCCGGAATTAGATTTAAGGAAATATTTATAATTTTCAAGTAAATGCGCTTTTTAAAAAACCCGAAAATAGTTCGCAGCGCCTAAATGAGAAAACGTATAAGCTCGCTGAAAACTGTATTCAGTCCATCTTGACGCTTGTAATAACCATAAAAAGTTTCAAAAGCATACATGCTTGCGTTATCGAATAATATTGCTAAAAGTCAAAACGAGGTTGTCATAACTTTGATGGCAAAATACAAGAAACTGACTCAACCCAAGATAGGTAGGTGTAAACCACAAGTATGTGCGTTTAGTCAAAAATATATAGTGAAAATATTCAGCTTGGAATGTTTCTTATTTAGTAGATTTAATGAAAAAGCTAAACATGTAAACAAAGGCTGGTTATCCGACCAAATTCGAATGACTACGAAAAAGCGACGGATTCATACATATCGATGACCTTCTTAATTGGACGTATTAAACCTAAGCTGTTGTCCGTACAGTCGCGTTCAAACGTTTGTTGGTAGAGTCTGGCAAATGAAAGGAGACACTCGAATTATTTGCAAACTTGTTATGTGACAATGCTATACCAATGTCAACATCAATTTTTGGTGATTTGTTGTGGTCTTGATAATAGCATTTATTTAAGTGAAAAATGAATAAAACAGTTCAAAGTGGATTACGGGAGATGTCGTTTCGCGTGATGTCTAAATATCAAGAAAAACATCAGGAGCAAGACGTCGAATTAAAAAATAACCAAGATTTTTTACGTGTGGTGTTAGATTTCATAAGTTAATACGACGCAAATAAGTTGAATATACCAAAATTATTACAGAATACTGTTGTTTTTTTATTGAGATTGATACATAATATCTAAAATATTACCTACCTCAATTACCTATTGTATTTTTATTCAGACGAAATAAAATAAATATTTCTAAAGTATCAAATTAGGTTATTCCAGATATTTCATACTAGTTTTGGGGTTACTATGCTGATCCTTTTTTAAATTTTCCGCCCTTTTTCAGTCTCTACTTTCGTTTGCCAGACTCTATGACCTAATTTTGGGGACTAATTTAAAAAATACATTAAATGCACCTTGTGACCATAACAAATGAAAGAGCTTGTTGATGTAGAAATTATTATTTTTATTCTCTTTATTATGTTTCTTAAAGTAATTATGGCATCAAATCACAGATCAAATTACAAACCTATTAATATTAGAAAACAGTTCAATCAAATTATTTGTACCTTGTGAGTCATTATTATTTAAAATCACATATTTGTTTTTCATTTACTTAAGTACTAAAATACAAACAGTAAAATTGGCTTTTTATTTATAAACTGTATCTGTAGGTTTTTTGTTGTAGTCGGTATTCATCCCACATATCTCGAACGTTTTTTTTTAAAACAGCCGCCATCTATTTTTTGGTCTCTAAAGTACTTTTTTCTATTAATATTATAAAGGCAAATGTCTGGATGTGTCCACAAAATACCGAATATATTTTAATGAAATTTGGAATAAAGAAGATGGGTTATAACTTGGCACTACTTTTTCTAATGTACTTACCTAATCAAGTGCAAAGTCACGGAAACAGCTAGTAGAAAATAATCCAATAACAAGTAAATTTTCTATAACTTTTCTACCTCAGTGTACTCAGGCACAACACGCTACAACCGGTTCGTGAGTAAAGTTAAGAAGGTCATCGATATGTATGAATCCGTCGCTTTTTCGTAGTCATTCGAATTTGGTCGGATAACCAGCCTTTGTTTACATGTTTAGCTTTTTCATTAAATCTACTAAATAAGAAACATTCCAAGCTGAATATTTCCACTATATATTTTTGACTAAACGCACATACTTGTGGTTTACACCTACCTATCTTGGGTTGAGTCAGATTCTTGTATTTTGCCATCAAAGTTATGACAACCTCGTTTTGACTTTTAGCAATATTATTCGATAACGCAAGCATGTATGCTTTTGAAACTTTTTATGGTTATTACAAGCGTCAAGATGGACTGAATACAGTTTTCAGCGAGCTTATACGTTTTCTCATTTAGGCGCTGCGAACTTTTTTCGGGTTTTCTAAAAAGCGCATTTACTTGAAAATTATAAATATTTCCTTAAATCTAATGCCGGCACAAATACGCACATATCAAGAGCTATTCGTGTATGTTTATTCTACAGGCGCACGTACAATGGTTTTAGAGATACACGATTCTTCAAAACGTTACTCCAGCAGGAAATGCAATATCTCGAAAACCTGATGACGCACCATTTATATTTTCGGCGCACATTTTTGCACAACTATAAGCTCTCTGCCCATGGACAATATTTCTCATTCCGATCATTCGTTTAGAATTTTCCTGCTGGAACAACGTTACCCTAGCAGGAATCGTTTTTTCCGTTTTTTTCAAAAACTACGACGCGCACTTATTTTTTATGTAGCGCACACACATAGCAGATTACGCACTAAGTATACGTACCACTCATATCACTCTAGGAGTCACTTTCCTGTTGGGGTAACGTTCACTGCACGGGGACCCAGCGCTAAGAAAGAAAATTTGGTTCAAATAAATATTACTAGATGGCGAGATATGCACCGATTTGTTATTGAATTGTGTGTCAAATTAACATTCTTTTATGTTCTTGTTCAACCAACTCTCCTCAGCACAAAATTATGTATATTATTTTGCTCATAATCCACATTTCAAAGATTATTTGAACAGATCATTTAACGGATACTCTTTCAAAAAAAAAAAGAATTTTCCTAATCGTTCCAGGCGTCTTTGAGAAATCGGGTAACACACATAAAAAAGAAGTTTACGATGAATTGAGAACCTCCTCCTTTTTTTGAAGTCGGTTAAAAATACATAAACTAATAATCTTAAATCAAAGATGTATATACCTACTTAGATAGGTACCTAATATGACACCATTGGCTCTAATTATGATAAGAATAATAAAAATTCTGTTGTCGAAATATATAATTAAAAAAAAAAAAAAAAAAAATTAAATTGTTTAATTTATTTTTTTATTATTTTAAATAATAAAATATTGAACTAACAAGTTCAATATTTTTTAAGTAATAAATAATACCACTGAATAAAACACTGTACCACTGTATAATAATACTGTTGTAAATAGATAAAAATACCTAAAGCTCGTCCGCAGCGTCCGCTGCCGGGAGAGCTCGCAGCAGCGGACGCGGCCTGCATCTCAAGCAAAAATTTGTAAAATTCTCATACAACGCCATAGAATATTCTATGTTTGAATTTTGGTGCGAGCCGCCACGCTCGACGCGCCGCTTATCCAGAAACGAGGACTTAATCAAACATATAGGTACTAGGTACCTAAAAAATCAAATTTTAATCACAGTAGACATTTTAATTACAGTATTAATTTTATTCGCTGGAGCGCAGTGATCTATTTGCCAGCGACTGCCACATTATGTTCGATAAATAATTACATTATATTTATTGTAGATCTGTTTCTAGGTAATACATACTGCTTTCCTTTTTTGGTATAAAATAACATAGAATAACTTCATATTTAGGTTTATATTTTGAAACAAACATTCCACCTTAAGACATCATGTATTGTCTAGAAACTACTTATAGTATTTTGTACTTGCTTGTACCAATGTATGGAGAAATTTATTACTTTAATATCTTTTTAATTACACACCGACTAAATCTGTGACTTGGCGACTAATTTCGACTAATTAGCGACTAAATCTATGAGAAAACAGATCTTCGTTAGGTGCCCTAGTTTTTGAGATATAAATGTGGCCAAGCTGGGGTCAGTCTCTCCAGATCGGCCACCTATAAAACCTTCTAACTTTTGAACCAGTGATCGACTAATTCTGATATTTGGCGACTAATTTCGACTAATTACCGACTAAATCTGGGAGAAAACAGATCTTCGCTAGGTGCCCTAGTTTTTGAGATATAAATTTGGCCAAGCTGGGGAGAGTCTCTCCAGATCGGCCACCTAACAACCCTTCTAACTTTTGAACCAGTGACCGACTAAATCTAATATTTGACGACTAATTTCGACTAATTACCGACTAAATATTTGTGTTATCAAAATTAAAATTCCAGATGGTGGCCAAGCCAGAGTCAGCCACACGGTTTTAAGAGGTGATTTAAAATATATAACACTTTTATGTTTAAATGAGGTGGTTATTTTAAGAGAGCAGTGGTGGCCCAGTGGTAACGGCCGCGATTTACGTGTCGTAGGTCGTGGGTTGGAACCCAGCTTTGTGTAAATTATTTCATCACCACTGCTGTCAAAACGATGAAGGAAAACATCGTGAGGAAACCGGCATGTCCTAGATCCAAAAATTCGAAGATATGTGACATCCACCAATCCGCAGTGGGCCCGTGTGTTGGATTATAAACATCAATCTAAAAAAAAAAAATCATATACTCAAACAACCCGACTGCTTAAGAAGCGGACTAAAAAGACGTAAACAAGAATGAACTGAAACTGCACAGCATGAATTTCTTCTTGTTTACCTCTTTTTAGTTCGCTTCTTAAGCAGTCGGGTTGTTTGAGTTTATGAATTAACTTTTATAGATTGAAGCTTCGACTCTGCGTCAGTATACCTTAACCTATAAACGCCCTTTATTTTGGTACCCCTCAAGATGGGTTTAGAAAAAAAAATTGGGCCCCCACAATAAGGTGCCCAAAATCCGCCATTTTCTAAGTGACACTCCCAAGCTTAAGACGAAATTCGTCTTAAGCTTTAACGAATCGATTGACTTAAGAATCATCAAAATCGGCCAACGCGTTTGGCCTCTAGAACGCCACATAGAAACATACATTCATAGACTGATAAACACATTACCCTCCTTCGGCAGTCCGGTAAAACATAGTTTTCCGACCTCCACACACAGGATCGGACCTCGGCACCTATCCTGCAGCGAGGTGTGAGACAGGGAGACGTCATATCTCCGACACTGTTCACCGCTGCACTGGAGGATGTCTTCAAGGTTCTGGTCTGAAGAGGGCTAGGCATCAATTTCAATGGCGAATACATCACATTCAGTTCTTTAGTTTATAAGTGTTGTTGGCTTGCTGTACGCTTTGATGCAAACAGTACAGAAAGCAATACTTCTTTGTCCTGGCTATTATCCCAATTTATTTGGGGTCAGCCCTCCTAGTGTTTCCGCGCCACACCGTACGGTTGTGAGTTGTCTGTTCTGTTGTGTTGCTCGCTATCAAGTCATTTATAATGGTTCGTAACCAGCCCATTGGTGGTCGTCCATGTCCCCTTTTTCCGTATAACTCTTTTAGTCGTATGGTCATCCTCTCTCGCCTCATCGCATGTTCGTTACTGAGTTTTCCGTGTATCTTAGCGACTTTAAAAGTACCACGAATATACTCGTTTCTAATTTTCTCGGCTTTTGAAACTTCACCAGACCAGCGTAGCATCTTCATCTTGATGGTGTGAATTTTCTGCTCATCCATCTTCCTCATCGGCCATCACTCAGATCCATATAACAAGGCTGGTCTTACTGCCCTTTAGAATGCAATGGTGACAGCTGTACTAATCCTTTACCCCTTTACGGGCATCGCATAGGATGTCGGACAACTATCGCCATTTCAGCCAGGCTGCCTTGGTTCTATTCTTTATGTCCCTCTACACAGGCTTTTGGTGCTACAATTGATCCGAAATACAGGTATCGGCGCGGTTTAAGAGCGCTGACCTTGAATGCGCAGAAGTCGATTTTTGGGTCTGTTTGGCGTGGGGAGTGAGGTGCAACGGTGATGCGGCCGGCGCCGACGACTTATTGGTCAATCAGTTTCGCTTTCCCCCGTCTCGCCGCGCTAATACGTCTCGTGTCCCTTAAGTACAGTCGCGCATAAGAAATTCCGTTGCATAGTATTTAATAATTTCGTTCGTTTCGTTGCAGATGAAAATGGCGAAAAGAAAGTGTTAACAAGGCAAGCACGAAAAATTTATTAAAAAGGGATTTTCTTTCTTTCTAAATTTAATCTAGTTATCAAAGAATATTAATATAATGGTAGGCTAATGTGCCTAAACCACACTGTTAAAATTAGCTATTTAGATATCAATTCACAAAATTTTAAGGTCATTAGTTCAAAGCACACTTAGTGATTTTATGCGTGAATGTACACTTAATCAAATCACCCCACCACTTTCGACGAGCTCTTTAAAATCGTGCCGGTATCTGTACTTGAACTCTTCAACTCAAGAGGTCTGTTTTCGATGGATGGAGATGGAATGACACCCAAATTAGCTCCGGAAAAGTCGCAATACATTTTCGGTCTTCTGTCTACTGACTCTCAACAATCTCCTCTCCAAGGACTCCTGCCATACCGTCAGACCTGTTTGCATTTCTGTCAACGATTCGGCTATACGGACTACATCATCAGCATATAGTAGTGACCACGGTGCTGGTACAGCTAGTACAGCAAGCAATTGTTATTAAATAAATCACTCACCTTCGATTTGATGACGATCACTATGATCATGGCTGAGATTATGGAGGACGTCGGTGCTCGATAACCTTAGTCGAGCTGCCGAAAGAGTTGGTCTAAAAATTAACATGGAAAAAGCCAATGTCATGTTGAATGCCCATATAACACCCACTCCAATCAAGATTGGAGGTTCTATTCTCGAAGTTGTAGACTATTATGTCTACTTAGGACAAAAGGTTCAATTAGGTGAGCTGTTTTTGTTTTGTTTTCTGGAATTACTGAATTTCAACGACTTCACCTGCTCTGGGTGAAGCGGCGGGAGGGCATGTCAGACTTTTACTGACTAAAACCCACCCGTATTCCTTCAGGCGCTTGAGCCAGGGACGCGGTAACTCTTTTTCAAATTTATCCGCGACACAGGTAGGTCTAACTTTGAGAAAGAGATTAACTGTCGAATACGACTCGGTTGGGCAGCGTTCAGGAAGTTGCGCGGTATTTATTTATATAGTTACCTATACTTTATTGTACACCAAGACAAATACAATATAGTTCTCGCCAAACTTTTTGGCCGCCCTGAAGTTGGCTACAATGGCTGCGCAATATTAAATCTCATACAAAAACAGCACCGATCCGTGCCTTGCGCATCGGAAAGCCAACTTCAGGGCGGCCAAGAAGTTTGGCGATAGCTATACATAAATAAATCTTAATACAAAACAAACATACAACAAGCGTCCGTGTCGCGTGCCGCGATCTCTTCGAGGCAACCAATCATTGTATTATCTTTTTTTTTATCTTGGTGAAATGCTCATGCATACTACGCTACCACGGGGAGATAGCGCAGTTATGTGGGACTCTAACCCACTAAAACTCCACGGTGTCCTACTTTGCCGCTTATGGCGGGAACACGGGAACGCGGAAGCATACATCCTCGAACCCGCCGCGGCTGTCCGTCACCGGACCCTCCTTTGGGGAGTAACCCCCGTCACCGGCGTACGAGAACACGTTGTACGCCGTGACCACCCCAGGAACCAAACCGGCACATGGGCGCCAGACGACCCCGTGTGTGGCACCCTTGGTTCCCCTGTGACGGGTCAGGACAGTGGCCCCGCCTCCTACCACTTTTCGGCCGCAGGAGATAGGGAGAGCGGCCAACGCTATACCGACACTCCTCCTCCCTTGCGGCCCCACCGCGTCCGCCATCAGACGGTGGCGACCCCGTGCAGGCCGCGGAGGGTAGGGCGAGCGGCGCACCGTAATACCGGCACTCCTCTCCCGCCGCGGCCTCCAACCCTCAGCCGCGATGCCTACCATACCACATCGCGGCCCACCTCAGTTGCGATGCCGCCCATACGGCACCGCAACCTACTTATTGGCCGCTACGTCGTCGGCTTGTCGGCAAAAGCCCTGACGAGCGGCCCGTCCTCGGGTTCCTCTTCGCTTCACCGTGGTTGTCCAAGCCACGGCTACTGAGCCCCCCCGCCTCGACAATGCGGGAACCCACCGGGAGGGGTCACTGTATTATCTAGTCCAACTAAAGTGTCTCATGACCAGTGAGTGTTGCCAGTGATGTTCTATGGCTTTGAGACGTGTTCGCTCACAATGGGCCTCATCAGAAAGCTGTACAGTCACTCAAAGGGCAATGGAGAGGGCTATGCTCGGCGTTTCCTTGCGTGATCGAATCAGAAATATAGAGATCCGGAACCGACACAGAGAAACTTATAGCCAGCAGAATTGCCAACTTAAGTGGCGGTGGGCAGTGCACATTACTTGCAGAACGGATGGTCGATGGGGCCGAAAATTTCTGGAGTGACGACCGCGAACCAGAAGAAGCTGCGTTGGAAGGCCTCCCACCAGGTGGTCAGATGAACTGGTGAGGGTGGCCTGGTGGGTGGGGTCCGCTTGATGCACGGGACTGGTCAATGTGGCGACGCTTGGGGGAGGCCTATGCCCAGCAGTGGACGTCTTTCGGCTGGATGATGACACATAACACAAACATACACACATATTTCTGAAGATGAATAAAATCGTGAACGATGTCTCCGATTCTTTCGTTTACGCGAATCAAAGGAAACAAAAGCCACTCGTAACTCTTATTCGCTTCACTTACTAGGTAGTACATAGAGTGCATACAGCGCGAAGACGAGCGATTGCGCGCACATCCTAGAGAATTTTACTCTTCGCTTCGAATCGACTCTATGTCAGGGTGCTTTGACCCTGATGCCGAAAACCCAATGCAACCGGCTGCACTGCATGCAGCTTGGCGTATTTGCGAATCACCTAGAGTGTATCAGCGAGGACGCTTGCTAACATTTTAGACAGATCGTTTCTCTTTGCCACTCGCTAGATGGCACGCTATAGGCTCTATAGGCCAGTGATGGGCAAAGTAAGGCCCGCAGGCCAGCTCCGGCCCGCGAAAGCATGTAATACGGCTCGCCGACGGTCCTTCGACATGAATAGTATGATTATGGCCCGCGATATTATATTTTGACGGTCCAGAAGT
This sequence comes from Anorthoa munda, assembly GCA_945859665.1. Classification (NCBI taxonomy): domain Eukaryota; kingdom Metazoa; phylum Arthropoda; class Insecta; order Lepidoptera; family Noctuidae; genus Anorthoa; species Anorthoa munda. Next base: position 11,363,942 of record OX243911.1, on the reverse strand, counting down.
ATAAAGTAGATTCTAATCAGTAGAATAATAGACGCTTAGGTAAAGATAGCGCAGAATACAACGGTAAGCCACAGCCAGTATGTCTTATATGTAATGAAGAAGCAGTGGTATTCAAAAGGTTTTAAACTTTTAACCTCGCTCGCCATTTTCAACACCAAGCATGCTAAAACCAAATATGCTTGATGCAGAAAAAAAGGTGAATGCGGAAAATAAAAAAAAACAATATTTGGTCAAAGAAATATGTTTAAAAAGCAAATTCTGGCCCTCCTCTGAAATTTCTTAAACTTTCTGGCCCTCCCATTAAGAAAGTTTGCCCACCACTGCTCTAGCCGCAGGTATTTTTCGGCCTAAGGGCCGGCACAGATCTGGCAAAGCGAAGCGCATCGCATATTTGCCTGCCAAACAAATATCAACGTTGCCGTTCTTAGAATAAATATGAAAGTAAATTTTAATCCATAAAAGGATTAGCACTCTGACTAATGAAGTTTATATCGAATTTTATTTTAGCTTCCACGAAGTTGATTTTTGTTTGCCAGCAAAAGAAAGTGCCGCCCGATGTTAATACGTAATATATAAGTAAGTTATTACATTACAATAGACGGTAACAGATGGCGTGGTTCATAGATGAAGTTCTGGAGGAAGGGAAAACAAGAGTGCATGAAATTAATTAGGTAGGTATTCATAGTCTAACATCACCGATTATTTTATTAGCTTATCTAATTTATTTATTTATTTAAATAAATAAATTGTCTGGTTTGAGAATGAATTTTGGTGCCTTCATTATTCTCATAGCAATTTATAACGAAAGCAACTTGTTGCGTCTCGAACTCTCGAATAATACGAACTAGGAGATATTTTTTTAAGTAATTATGACAGTTAAAATCCTACGATACCTAGTTTCCATAGCTTTATTGCTTAGACGGTTAGTCCTACGCAAAAAAACACAACATCCTATAGAAAAAATCATTCGCGTAACAAAGAGTGATTCCGCAGCCGAATTGCGCAAGTGAATTCGGCAAGGCGAGGGGACGCTATCAATCAGCCAATAACATGCGAGATGAATGACGCGATGTGGATTTCCGTCTGTGTGATTGGTCGATTGATAGCGGTCAAGCCCTTTGCGTTGCCGTATTCAATTACGCAATAAGGCTACCGGCCTACCTCTAAAGATGCTTCATCTCAAGACTTCCGTTTAGAGACACTGTAACACACTGAAATAAAAATAAACAAAGAATTATTAGAGTTATTATTACATATGTAATTAATTAAAATAAAATCATATTAATTGTAGATACCTATTTGTATAAATGTTACCTATTCAATTTCAACTCATTTTTACCCGACCGACTGCAAGTAAAGAGTTATGTTTTTCACTGTAAATTTGTTTGTTTGTATTTATGTAATATTCTATATTAACTCATTTCTTTCAAACGACTAAACGGATTTATATAATTGAGAAATCGATAGATAAGTCTTGACCGCCCAAGTGTTTTTAGTTAAGTGACGTTAAAAAAACAAATATGGCGGCTTTTGGGCGCCATGTTGTGGGCATCCTAATTTTTTTTCTTCCAAACTCATCTGTATCAAAATGAATGGTTTTTAGAGGTGATAACAAATATATACACCACTTATATTTTAAAAGAAATTAGAAAAAAAAATTAAACATTAAAATTGTAAATTAAAAATGTTAATAAAATCAAAAAACCCGACTGCTTATGAAGCGAACAAAAAAAAATATACAAGAAGAAAATCAGTCGAAAGATAAAAATATGGTGTTGGTCAGTCAGCTTGTGATTATGTATCCTCGGACCTATTTATTTTTATTTTTATTGTAGATAGGTTTGCGCTTGAACACTAGCTCACCTGATGGTAAGTGATGATGTGGTCGAAGATGTAGCACGCTTGCCTAGAAGTAACCTATTCACTCTTGACTTAAAGACCCCGAGATTGTAGCTATCGGGAAACAATGATTTTCTTCTTGTTTACATCTTTTTAGTTAGTTTTTTTTATTTTATTAGTTATTTTTTCTCTTCAATGATATTTGTGCACCATTATGGTAGAATGTAAAGAACTTTTCAAACGCCATATTAAAAATTATGTCAAAAAAAGAAACAAAATTTTAACAGAAAACACGTAACTTTGATTTAAAAATATAGGTACTTAGAAACGGTCCGAGGTTATTTATAAAGCTCTAGAAATCTTAATAGACTCTAGTACCTAATCCAGTTAGCTGCCGTCAGTTCTAACTTCCAACAAAACTGAACAATCGAAATAGCCTTCTCTTAAATATCGCATCATGCTTCGCAGCGTATTTCAGGAATCTGGATCGCACTCGCTACCTCGCGCTTACCAGACTGAAAATAAATATAAAACCTTATATTTCAGACGTACTTAGTTGGTTAGGTATACTAACATAACTTAGAAACTAGTGTTAGTACTTATAACTACCAAAAATCGACTTGAAACTATTATATTATACACCACGGTGGCATGTAGTGCCATTCAATGGAGCTGACTCACCTGTTGTCTAATAATTAATTAATTTTCAAGATAATAGATTAGGCTGACGTCAAACTGAACCTACGGAACTACGAGTATATTTGACCGTACTGACTTTGTTAATGTTTTTCAAAAATTGTGATTTGGGAAGTTATCCTTATGAAGGCCTTAAAAAGTTCCAGATGATTCACCAACTTCTCTGCCTTTTCTTCTCAGACTTTTATTGACTAAAGCGTAGAAACTAAACCTGTTCCTTCAGTTCCTTATTGTGCCAATTAAGGCCGCGGTAACTCTCTTTCAAATTTATCCGCGACCCAGAGAGGCATCGGCCCTAGCGGACCCCGTAGAACATTACGCGTCATCGACTTGGGCCTGATCCTTTTAGGACGGTGAGCTACCCATTACTCGCCGTCCGTAATCCCGCGCCTACGCTGGCCGGGAATGGCGGCTAGGGGCGTGAGGGCGTCTCCGTTACGTCTCCCTCACGCGTTCCGCTTCCTGCTTTGTGAGCATACTGCTTTGCAGAAGGAGGAGACAGCTTCCCAAGCCCTCGCGCTCCGTACCATGGCCTGGACCAGACCTGAATGAGAGAGGTCGCTAACGCCGAACGCCTCCACGAGGACACGGTGGTACTCCGCCCATGCGGGGCAGACCTCCACCGAAAGCTCTACCATGTCCTCCAGGCGATCCACACAATGGTGACACCCAGGCGTTTCCTGCAGCCTTATTCTTAACAGGAACCTCCCGAAACAGCCGTGTCCGGTGAGGATCTGCGTCACGTGGAAGTTGAGGACGCCACCATGGCGCCTCTCAAACCCAGTCAAGTCCCATGTTACCTGGAGTCGGTGCAACTCGTTTTCTTCTTCTATTCCATCCTGTCAACAATCACGCTACCAAATATTGATTCTCTTTGCTTTCATATCACATCTTACACAATTCTTCGGCCTTCCTCTAAAACGTCCAGATGTTTATTCCTGCCCTTGTCCCATCTTACTTCAGGTCGGCGACACATGTTTTCTCCTATACCGTCCTGTTCATCACGCTATCAATGCATCTCTTTTCTTTCGTATCACTCCTCACACAATGCATCCCTAATTCTTTGACCTTCCTCTAAAATGTACAGTTGGTTAACTTTCTGAATTTCTATTGGTACAATTCGCCCACATTTGTCCCAAGTTGAAGCTGTTTCTACGCCAGTGTTGTCAACAACCGACAAACCAGCTGCAAACACAATGTGTATGTGTCCCGTGCCCGCGGCTACCTGTACCCACCTATACGGGAAGTTTTGACAAAAGGCAACCAGAGAGCAACCGCAGTCCGCGCTTTCTATATTATGGTTTATATCGATTTAAATATTTGATGAGCAAATAATGACTGGTTTTCGATTTGAGAATTTGAAATTAAGAATGTTTTAAACTCTAGTTTACTTAATGCCAAAGTTTGACGGGTTTTCAAACTAGAGTTTGATTAATACTCAAATTAAAATTCTTAATTCAGAAAATTTAATAATCAAGGGCACTTACCTAATTGACTTGCCAAGCAACCCACCAAAGCAGATTTAAAACATATCAGCGCAAGCATTCCTCTGTAAAAAAATGTTATCGTATTAAATTACAATTACAAAAATCGACAATCAATTGGAAACACTAATAGCAATGTATTTCTCTCTTACTTTGTCGAAATGATGAAATCGAATCTGGGACTTACGATTAGCACCTGCCTGCGCACTGAGCTATAAGAATAAGTATAGCACATCATTGTAAAACGTATAACGAAAAAGTTTCCAAAGTTGGATGAAGTTTCAAAAATATGAGTATCTCTAAGTAAATAAATAAGTTTTAATTAACGTAAATTGTTAAAACAATACTAAACCGACAACATATCATAATAGTTAACTCATACAACTTTAAATGCAGATAGTTCTACTCCAAGCAGAGCTAGAGCATTTGTTTTTGTTCATTTAAATTCGAATTTTAAAAGGGTTATTCCCAAATAAAATTTATGGAAACAACTTCACGTAACGGTTTCCGTTTCGTACAAAAGTCAAAACTACGAGGGTTACTTATTATGCGGCAATAGAAATGTTGGTGCGGTCCGTTCCCTCCATGCCGCCGCGCATTCATGGCATTCATCGCACGCGGCAGTAGCGGCCGCGCCACCGCGGGGGGATCGCGTGCTTGCCTCGTCGCCTGCCATGCTGTGCCGCACGCACACTGCTCTATTTACTACGATCATAACCCTCCTGATCCAAGTGTTTCCGTGTACTACACGCGTAGACAACAGCTGAACATGACCGTGCGCGACTTACGAACTCAACTTTCATTCATCAAAACTCTATTCTGACAAGTGACGAAAATGATATGGACACAGTGCCGTTTAAAATGATAATTAACGCGATATTCTTTTGTTTAGTGATGGGCGCGGCGCTTACGGAAGCGCCTGACGATTCAGATGTTTGTTTCCGTGTGTCCGGTGATACTGGTGTGGTGGAGTGCAATGTACGGACACTGTCGTCGGACAGGGACGTCGCCGGTTCGATGCACTCGGATGGCGCGGAGCGGCTCGCGATCCGCTGCAGCCCGGTGCTCCTGGAGAGCTCCCTGCGAGACCACCACTTCGGAAGAATGCAAGGTTTGGCAGAGATAACCATAGATAACTGTAAAATACTACGGCTGCCTGGCAATGTGTTCGAGGGGTTACGAGGGCTGAAGACATTGAAGATTCGCTCTATGAACAACGAGTGGAGCAACAACAAAGAGTTGGAACTATCTCTGGGAGCTTTCAACGGACTGAGAGAGCTGCACACGTTGGACTTGGGTCACAACAACATAAGAAAGATACCTTCGGACCTGTTTTGCGCGCTGGAAAACATAATTTCACTTAATTTAACCCACAACAAAATCAAGTTTGTCGATGAATTGGGTTTCGGCCATAAATGCGGGTCCACATTGCAGACTATAGATTTAAGTTATAACGACATCATGTCGCTGCCAGCTGACTCCGAAATTTTACATTTGCGCCGATTGACCCAGTTGTTCCTTCAAAATAATAAAATTAACGAGCTTCCAGGCGAAGTTTTCAGTGACTTACTGTCGTTGAAAGTTGTAAACCTTTCGGATAACGCTATTAGTTATTTACCAGATGGTTTATTTTATAATACTAGAGAAATTCGAGAAATTTATATACAAAATAATGAACTGGAAACTTTGCCTAAGAGAGTATTCAATCGGTTGGAACAATTGCTCGTTTTAGATCTTTCGGCGAATAAATTGAGGAGCGACCACATAGAAGATGAAACGTTCGGTGGTCTAATAAGATTAATCGTGCTCGACCTGTCCCATAACACGGTGGCCCGGGTCACACGCAACATGTTCAAAGACTTGTTCTTTTTACAAATTTTGAATCTGTACAACAACTCCATAGCGTTCATAGAGGATAACGCATTTTCACCGCTTTTTAATCTACACACTTTGAACTTAGGACAGAATAAGTTACAAGCTATTGAAGATCATATATTTAATGGGTTATTCATATTAAATAAACTAAATTTAAATAATAACATGCTGTCTTATATCAGTGAGAACGCATTTGGAAATTGTTCAGATTTGAAAGAATTAGATCTAAGCTCTAATAAGATTGCGAAAGTCCCTGATGCAATAATGCAATTACCGTTCTTGAAATCGCTAGACTTAGGTGAAAATTTATTAACAGAAATAGCAAACAGTTCATTCCAGAACCTATCGCAACTGACCGGGTTACGTTTAATCGACAATCAAATTGGAAACCTTACCGCGGGAATGTTCTGGGGCTTGCCAAGCCTGCAAGTACTCAATTTGGCTAAAAATAAAATACAGTCAATCGAGACGGAAACCTTTCAAAAGAATACCCAATTGGAAGCCGTGCGTTTGGACGGTAACTTCATTTCTGACATTAACGGAGTGTTTGTGGCGCTCACTAAACTGTTATGGCTTAATTTATCCGAGAACCATTTGGTATGGTTTGATTACGCTTTCATTCCGGGAAGCTTGAAATGGCTGGACATCCACGCGAATTTCATCGAGATTCTTGGTAATTACTATAAAATTCAGAACGAGCTTCACGTCAAAACGTTAGACGCCAGTCATAATCGTTTAGTGACCTTGTCACCGATGTCTATCCCTAACAGCGTCGAGCTTTTATTTATCAACAACAATTTCATTACAAGTATAGAGACGGATACATTCCTTGAGAAGAGAAACTTAACTCGAGTTGATATGTATGCCAATGAGATTGAAAGTTTGGACATAAATAGTTTACGTGTTTCGAGAGTGGCAGATGAACGAATACTGCCCGAGTTTTACATTAGCGGCAATCCCTTTCGATGCGATTGCACAATGAAATGGCTTTTGCTCATCAATTCCATTACGTCTCGCGAATACCCGCGCGTGATGGACTTGGAGAATGTAATCTGCAAGGAATCCTACGTACGCGGCATGAAATATCTCCCGGTCAGTGCTCTCCATATCAAAGACTTTTTGTGCAAATACGATAGTTACTGCCCTGATGGCTGTCATTGTTGCGATTTCAATAACTGTAACTGCAAGACACTGTGCCCAATTAATTGTTCGTGTTATCACGATTCGTCGAAAAGCACTAGCGTTGTTGATTGTTCTGTTAAACAATTGAAAGCAATACCTCAGAATTTTCCTGTAGATGCAACTCATATATACTTAGATGGTAATATTTATAGTGAACTTAACGAATCTGTTTTCGATTCTATGCGTAAGGCCGTGGTTGTTTATCTTAATGCAAGTAATATTATAAGCGTACATAACAATACATTCAACCATCTAAGAGATCTAAGAATCCTACACTTGGACAACAACAAACTGAAACAATTACTGGGTCTCGAGTTTTCAAAGCTAAGCAACTTAAAAGAACTATATCTTCAAAGTAATTTAATTGAGTACATTTCTAATGAAACTTTTTCCCTTTTGGGAGCTCTAGAAGTTTTGCGCCTGGATGGAAACAGACTCGTGAATTACGGTCTGTGGCATTTAGACAATAACAAGAAGTTACAAACATTGTACATTGGCAGTAACAACTGGTCTTGTGATTGTAAATATTTGCAAGGTTTTTTAACTTATGTGTCACAGAACGTCGAGAAAACTATCGACATTTCCAAACTGTGGTGCGTGAATGAGAACATGAACCCGGCAAAGAAGCCATTGAATTTAAATGTGACGGTTTGCAGTGAAATAAGCGATAGCTCGATGATAAGCGCGTTCTTCGTCTCTCACAATTTGCCATTATTGGCCTCGGCTTTGACTGGGTTCATGCTTATTTTATTAATATTAGCTTTAGTATTCACATTTAGATACGCTTGTAGGATGTGGTTGTATTCGAATTGCGGAATTAAGCTCTCCCCTCTAGCGGGCGCTTTTAAGGACGCTGATAAGCTTTACGACGCATATATTTGTTATAGCCCTAAAGACGAGGAGTTTGTCGTGGAATCGCTCGCTCGTGAATTAGAGACCGGTTATCCGTCGTACCATCTCTGCCTACACTACCGAGACGTTCCGCAGTTCGAAGCGACGTACGCTCAGTTCCCCGACTTGGTGGTCGAGGCCACCGAGGCGTCGAGGCGTATCATAGTAGTTTTAACAAAGAATTTTATCTTAACCGAGTGGTCACAGATAGAGTTCCGACAAGCTTTACAGAAAGCGCTACAAAAGAATCCACATAAATTAATAATAGTGAGCGTAGGGCTCATCCCACGAGATCCGGAGTTGAAGTCATATTTCAAAACGGGTTTGGAGATAACGTGGAAAGAGAAACGGTTTTGGGAGAGGTTACGTTATGCCATGCCGTCATCGAAGCGCCACGGACAGAAATTAAAAAGACTAAATTATGGAAGAAATTCTAATACTTATACCATGGATGCGTCTGTGCTGAACAGTACGTGCCAGACGCTTTGCGGCAAGTCTGCCAACTCAGCGGAACGCTCGCCGTGCGACCGGCCGCTGTCCGAGCACATCTACTCCACCATAGACTCGGATTATTCCTCCACCGACTTCCAAGGTCGGCACCACCAGCCGCAGTCCGTGGTGTTCCAGCACACTGTTCAAACGTACCTGGTATGAAGGACCTCACTAAACATTAACCCAAACGATCTCTTAAATATTGATCTGTAGGCCTTAGTTTTAGCCTTAGGCGAACGCTAAAGAACTTGTTTTGTTATAGACGAAAATCGTCCCAAGTTGTAAATATTTATAGAACTTTATAATCTACGAGTATCTTTAATAGCATATGTGTAACTTTTGTACAATAACGATACCAAATTTTCGCATTTGAAAAGGTTTGCTTCTTCGTATTTATTACTTTTTTAAATGAAAAAAAATGTTTTAAGTATTATTCGGAAAGACTGTAAATTATTGTGTAGTTGTAATTCAATTGGCTGATGTTTGTATAGATATGTAATTAAAGAAGTTTATAAACGAACTTGATGATTTTAATTCTGTCCCTAACTTTCTTAATGTTGCCATTATATTATGAAGATGTAGTAAAATTGCGAGAGTACTGACATTAAAAATACATGTTTTATTCTGTTTCCAATTCAGTTTTTACGAGCGGAGCCAGAAATGGAGCAGCTGGTCCATGTAAACAGAATAAAAATGAGAGGCAAACATGGCCGACATCTATGCCTTCAATAGGCAGCTATATAATAAGCCCCACTTGCTTGCATTCGCATTGAAATGCTCATTTCCATTAAAAGTTTTTCTCAATTTTCTCTGTCGGTGTGCGAGGTGAGCACGGGATATTACCGGCGGCGACAGTAACGATTAAGCACAAAACGCCACTGTTAAAAAAGAAAGTAGTTTTTCGTAATCACGACTTTTTGTGCATTAAAGTGATGATGACTTTTGAAACTATTATTATTATAGCTCCCATTATCACTTTATTCTTTAAATTAACCTGAATACCATTGTGTTAAAGCTTTTCGTTTCGTGCTTGTCATAAATATGAACAATGGAAAATCTGTAGGCGACGTGCTAACAATTTGTCTCAATTTGAATACTTGTCATTTTAGGTCTTTAGAGGTCGTCCGTCCGTATCGATTCCTTAAATGTTTGTTGTCCCAGATGGCACGCTATACAAATAACAGTTTATAACAAAAACACAGCGAAAATACATCAACCACAAAAAAGGCAGACGATAAATAAACTTTGGAAACATGTTGAACAGGAAAACTGCGTTATATAATGTGCGTAATCTGGCGGTCAATAAATAACAGCACATCTCGATGAGACAGTGACAGCAAAAACTATATCGATTTTATATTTTTTGCAGTCCCCAACGGTTCGTGGCGTTTGTATACAGTTACATAACAATGATACAAGTATACGAAGCGTCGTGAGCTGAGTACAAAAGTGTAGGATGACGCAGGTTACATGATTGAATTTGGCTCACTTCGGCAGTTACAATGAGACAATAAGACTTGTCTGTACTCTGTTAATAGATTTCTTTTTTATTATTTGGGGATCTCGAACACCCAAATGTGTTTATAACAATGTTATTTGCGGTACAGGCGCTCAAATATATGGCGCATGGAATGTACAGGGAGGGCTATAACGAGTTTTTAAACCATTAATTAACGTTAATCAGGAAGGGCGTTAACTTAATGACTAGAATATGAGGTCAAAGAGCTTCCGAGCTTTTTAAAACGATGTCTGTGGGGCAGAATGTTTGTCGCCCGTTGCAGTTTAGAAGAGGATTCAACGTAAGGAGCCTTCTTCAATGTGGCAAAGGAGGTCGCAATTTTCTCGGGTGGGGCAAGATGCCACGTCTAAAAATAAGTGATTTGTTGGGATTTTAAAACTATCCCTCTTTGATATTATCTTCAGATCGAATGATTGGAGTTGGAATTGGGTTTACATGGATTAAGAAGTAACAGAAATTTGATTTTGTTACAGACAAGCAAAAATGTTAGGCTAAAAATCAACAGGTTTTACAATGAGCAGCCCTTTTTGACTTAGACGCTACCATTACTCTTTATTAATTGTTTAAGCAAAAGGTTAAGTATTCGTTACAACAAACAGAAGAGAAGTAGGTAAAGTTGAAAGGTTATGAGTTCAACACCTTTAGGTACACCTACAAATATAACTGTCAATATTCTTTAATTTTTAGGGTTCCGTAATCAAATGGCAAAAAACGGAACCCTTATGGATTCGTCATGTCTGTCTGTCTGTCTGTCCGTCCGTATGCCACAGCCACTTTTTTTCCGAAACTATAAGAACTATGCTGTTGAAACTTGGTAAGTAGATGTATTCTGTGAACCGCATTAAGATTTTCACACAAAAATAGAAAAAACAATAAATTTTGGGGGTTCCCCATACTTAGAACTGAAACTCAATTTTTTTTCATCCATTCCCATACGTGTGGGGTATCTATGGATAGGTCTTCAAAAATTACATTGAGGTTTATAATATATTTTTTTTCTAAACTGAATAGTTTGCGCGAGAGACACTTCCAAAGTGGTAAAATGTGTCCCCCCCTGTACCTTCTAAAATAAGAGAATGATAAAACTAAAAAAAATATATGATGTACATTACCATGTAAACTTCCACTGAAAATTGGTTTTAACGAGATCTAGTAAGTAGTTTTTTTTAATACGTCATAAATCGTAAACCGAAATTTACCAAGTACGGAACCCTTCATGCGCGAGTCCGACTCGCACTTGGCCGGTTTTTTTTTCAATTGTTTTGTATTGAATAGACCTCATAAAGCCAAAGAGATAATCCTTTCCCAATTTGCAGTAAATAATATATTTTCCTTTTTGCCTTATCAAATAAGATTATTTAGGAATACTCTTAATGGTAAAGCGGGCAGGGAATTTATTTTACTAAGTAAATAGTATAGAAAGCTCTGATAATCCGAATCAATGTAGGAACAGTTGAGAAGGCTCAAAAGTGTGGGTTGATTTCAATTCTAAGATTTAAAGTATTTTCCTTGTCTTTGTAGGTCAAGTAAGATTTGTAGGTGGGTGCTAATCTCCGTGGGTGTATGTAAACGGATCAAGGTAACACCATACTCACTTGCTTCAACTTGGTTGAAGTTTTCGAAGACGCCTGTTAATTCGATATGCATTGCAAAAGAGATATACATATTTGGATACTTAACTAATTGACATGTACTGTAGAATTTAATTGTTGAAATTATGGATATGCTTTTAATTGTTGATTTAATATGATGTTAATTCGGAAAAGTGTATGTGTGTATTCTGGCTCCTTTCCTATTATTATTGGTAATTATGTTTAACCGACTTCTATTGTAACAGTTATCAATTATGTTGGATACTAGCTGTCCCACGCGGCTTCGCTCCCGTCAACTGGCTACCTACCTACCCTACATACATGAATGTTGCGTAACTTTAACCGCTTACACAACGCGCGCAACGGAAACTGTCAAAAAGGAATATTTTTGCCCGTTTTTGCAACATTGTTCATCTATGCTCCGCTCCTATTGGTCGTAGCGTGATGTTATTTAGCCTATAACCTTCCCCGATAAATGGACTATCCAACACAAAAAAAAACAATTTCAATCAGTAGTTCCTGAGAGTAGCGCGTTCAAACAAATAAACAAACTCTTGAGCTTTATAATATTAGTACAGATTGCAAATCATATTTGTACGCCTCATGGCAAAACATAGATAGTCTATTTAATGTTGTAACACCCCACACACTGCTGTGTAACCTATGTTTTACAAATAAACTTCTGATTCTGATTCTGTAGAGATGAATATGGAGCGATGGGTGGATATGGCGGTGAACGATGACAATGATCATGAAAAACTATGGCTGGGTTATATTTTAGCACTGTATACATATGATATGTATACATATAATATGTTACATATGATATGTGGTTACAGGCTTAAGGCAGAATTATTGAAGACAGAGATGAAACAAGAGTTAGAGTTAGATTGCTAGATCCAATATGTGATTAAGGGCCTAGATGGAAGGATTTCACCAATGATTATTGTTATTATTATTATTAAACCATTTTATTTCCTTAACATACATAGAGTTTCTTAACATTAGGTACACAAATTTACATACATTTTATTTTTATAGTTAAGGCCCCTGGCGGGTATAGGCCTCACCAATGATACTAATCGCGATTAGTTCAACTTAACTCAGTTTACGCAAATAGGTCTCAACCAATCAGAACGCTAGTATTTGTGTAAACTCAGTTTAGTTGAACTAATCGCGATTAATATAATTGGTGCCCTAAGGCAATTACGAGGGCCTAGCTACTTAAAAATTACTAATTTTGGTGACGAATGACAAATGTTAGATTTTTTTTTTATTACATCAAAATGGCTGTAGAACCTTTCCCAAACATTAAATGTTGAGACATTTATTTTACTTCAAAAACATATCAATCCCGATTTTATCAATATTTCCACTGATTGGTTTCATTCATCTTTACCCCACCTACGCCGACAGGGAAATACGAAAGTTGTGTACCTATGTACTTGTACCCATCTATTCTGCCGACCGTACGAAAATAGAATTTGATTATTCCGTTCGCTTACTGGGCCGTGATGCCTCGTTCAGTCGCGATCTATTGTTTTACCCAAAGGTTGGGAAGTGATTGTACTAAAAGCGTTTGTTTACTTTACTACTGGTTTTTGTGAATCAAGGTTTAGGTTGGGCGCTTTGATAGACAAATTGCTATTGTCAATATTGTTGTTTGGAATTAAGGAAATCTGGGAATGTTTTTGGTTGTTGCGTAGCGGGATAACCTTTTTTGTTCAGTTGGTTTTACTAAGGTGGGATTTTATTTAGGTGTCTATGGTTAGCCAAAGGTATCGGTTGATTGGCAAATAATTTGTTGGTTGGTTGTTCGTTGTTGCGTAGTGGAAATACTATTTTTGTTCTGTCGGTTTAAGTTGAGATTCTATGTAGGTGCCTAATATGGACATTCAAAGATTAAGTGCTTGGTATTTAATAATAAGCGGGTACCTACACAGCTATCTACTATTAAATCCAGCAAAGCTGTTTTTGTTTTTGATAGTAAAATGTAAGGTGATTGTACTCCGGAAAAGCATCTATTTATAGGTACCTGCAAAAGCAATCCGCTTTTGTTGCAGCTGCGCCGATTTGAAGAAGCATGCACTGACTCAGTAGATTCTGATCCGTTAGTGTCACTGACTAAACACGAATTGGGTATAAGACTCATGCAGACAGGCCAGACAAACCGACACAGGAGGGTAATGTGTTTATTAGTCTATGTATGTATGTTTGTTCCTATGTGGCGTTCTAGAGACCATTAAACGCGTTGGCCGATTTTTATGATTCTTACGTCAATCGATTAATTTTAACCTTGCGAGTGTCACTGGCTACATTAAAATTGGAAAATAGATAAATGGCGGAAATTGAGCGCTATATTGTAGGGGCCCATCGCACTGACAGTGCGACAACACGTTTTCATATAGCACCCGTGTGCGGGAGTCTAAACATGACATGCGCATGCCATTATAAAAAAAAAAAACTATCTAACAGAGTGTATTTCAAAGCGTGTCACTGAAACAAATTGGCCGATTTTATCAGAACATGACCTAATTTGTGTTGAACATAAATATGTCAATCTAAACTTGTAACTACCCACAGCTTTATAATTTGATAGAGCTCGATATAATTCGACACGTGTCAGGCCTGGGAGAACACTAATCATTGTGTTGTTGTTTGTTGATAATATATTATCTACTTCCATTAGTAGTTGCTAATTAGGTTAAAACCTGGGCTATTGATTGATACTCTGGTATCACTTTGATGGTCTGTTCAATCAATAGGTAAGACGCATTTACGTGCACTTCCTTCAGTTCGTTCTCACATAATATATGCAATTTTGCGATTTTTAAGAATGTGCAACTCCACGGACAATATTTTCCATCAATAAGTTTTAATTACAAGTATTTGGTTACATAATTTTTGTTGAAAAATTTCATACACGAGTATTATGTAGGAAAGAACTAAAGGTAGTGCACGTAAAAGCGTCTTAGAGTAAAATAAACAACCTCAAAATATAATAATTAATTAAAAACAGGCTGAGGCAACCAATTTATGACCCATCCCAACTGATGGCGCCCGTTCACGAACATGACGCATGGATTGGCACCACTCAGCTCAATCATCATGAAGGGAACCGATTGATCGAACACATCTGCCACCATCAGAGAGATATTTGAGAGAGCTTGACACACTCTTAAATGCCAGGGCACATTCAAAACATAAAAAAGAAAAAGTACATAACTACCCAACCCGACTTGCAAAGAAAAATAAGCTACAGGTGCCAAAGGTAAATAATTATTATGGTAAGCGTACGAGACGATGGATTACACCTACATTAATTAATGAATTACCTGAGGGAATGATCGATTGTGTAAAAAGTAAAAACTACCTTAAAAATGTCCTAAGGAAACATTACATGTCAATGTGTCCATAGTTGCTGCGGTCCTCGGCGGCCTCGGTCAGCCAATGTCACTTGTACCTACTAACTTTGATAAACAAATACGGAATAGGTATTATGGGGTGGTATCGTGACGTTCGGCTAATGCCGCTGAGTGTAGTAGCTGTGCTTGTGGAATCTATGGTTGTGTGGGTAACTACTCTGTATACACATATGGAGTGTGTGCCAGCAGAGCCATGGTTTTAGTCATAGTTTTAACTCTAGTTTTTTTTTTGTCTTTTGTTTAACTTTAGTTTAACTCTGTTTTTTTTTTTGTTTAACCAAACGAAGATTAGTCATCCACGAGAACTTACTGCCGACAAATTGCTTTGCAGTTTGGCAGGTGAATATGTGTTAATAAAAGTGTAACATATTGGATTAAATAAATAAATAAAAAAAAAAAAAAAACACAACCCAGTAACTGGATAATACGATATCCCTAAGTAAGATTGGTGCATTGCTAGTTTTACAGAGGCTTAGGAGCTCAGTGGACAGCAGTGGTGGCTTAGTGGTATCGGCCACGATTTATAACTTATAGGTCGTGGGTTCAAACCCAGGCAGGCGCTTTACTTTGTATAAATTATTTCACCGACACTGCTCTAAAAACGGTGAAGGAAAACATCGTGAGGAAACCGACACGTCCTTGAAACAAAAATTCGTATAACACAATACATGTAACATCCACCAACCCGCATTGGGCCCGCGTGGTGGATTATGACCCACTCCCTCTTACAGAGAGGAGGCCTGTTTCCCAGCAGTGGGAACATTAAAAAGGCTGATAATGATGATGATGATGAGGAGCTCGTGGCTAAGTAAATAACAGCTGCACGAGTCGATTTTCAAGGTGCTTTCTGTTAGACTATACGAGTATGTCGACCCCAAAACACATGGGAAAAAGTTAGATCTTCGAATGATGGTAGTTTTACAGAGATTCTTGGGTGCAATCAAAGAGTCTCAAGTTGTGACGAAATTAAGCTTAAAATTTTTGTCTTACCGACTTTTGGGCTGGCAATTTTATTGTTTTACTACTGCATAAAGTATCAACTAATGCATTATCTCTTATAAATTGTGCCAACATGAGGGAAGAAGAATGAGGTCTTTGTTTCAGTGTTATCATTATAATGGCAAAGGTCAATGGCATCATCCCGTCGTCATACTGGTGACCTACATTTAATATGATCTTAAATGTAATATATTTGAACTCATGATGTCATTCATCAGTCCAGTCTAGCCTTAATTAAGGATGGCTCCTAGCCAGTTATCAGATTCGGCTGAATTTCAGTAGGTAGAATATAAAGTGTTCCAACAATTAGGATTGATGTGTTCTTAACCTAGTCTGAGTTTCTTAATGGTGTTCTTCTTAATAAAGCAGATCTTGCGTTTTAGTTGGTATGATTTATTGGCAAATTTCTGATACCGACCTATCAAGCTAATTTAAAAACCACAGAGTTTGGATACTAGTGCTAGTGATACTAAAATGTCTAATCATGTAGTCGGATACTACATGATTAAACATTTTCTTCGACTCTGCGTCAATATGCTTTAACCCTAAGGGCTTTAATAATAAATATCTTGATGGTGTTTGTAGCTACTGATCAAAAGATTCAAAATTCGAGTTTTTCAATGATATTCTAATAAACAGATATGATATGAGAATACGCCCTAATTGGGACGTATAGTCGTTAGTCTATGTCACGCATGGCGAAGAGCGATACGCTTTGTTGACACAAAAACAAAATAAAAAAAATGCCATCGTGTGTATTTACAAAGTGTACCAATTATGATACCAAAGTACATAAAACAGAAGGGATCTCAACGCAATACACATCAATTCCCTTTTTTTTCAATTTTTTGTTCTTTTTATTCTGATATTTGGAGGTTAGAAAAAGAAAAAAAAACATTGGTGGTCAGAATGTGCACTAACTGTCTCTTTTTTTCTTGTAGGTTTTATCAAGCCATCCCTTTCGACTTGTAGTCAAATGTCAGATGAATGAAAAGTGTGTATGTGTGCTGCCGCTACTGTGCGGAACACTTTTTTCGGTTGTTTTGTGAGTGTATAACGTATCTGTTTACTAGAATATCATTGAAGATTTCTATCTAAATTCTAAAAACCATCGATATTTTTTATAAATAATGTCTTGTCTCTAGCTGTAAAAGGATGTTCGAATGACTAAAGTAACGGTAAGTAATTAAACCTGACCTGATTGACTTGTTAGGCTAGGTCGTTAGTGCCCAAACTTGATTATTTTAAGGCATCCTAGATACCTTTCTGATATTTATGTTGATGTTTTGTATATGAATAGAATATAAACGGCCTCTTTGATTACCGTGAAATTGAGTTTACGAAAATGGACGTTTTGAATTACAGATTTTCTACTTCAGAATTCTAAGAAGCTAGGGTCCGCAAACAGTCTTCTATTATCTTTTCATTTACGAAGAAATGTTAGCCAGCATATAGACTACTTAATAAGTAACCTAGTAAGTAAATATATGTCACCGAATAAAACCGGTAAAAAAAGTTAAATTATGAATTAATATCTCGAGAAACTATAAACTATCGATAAATTATCGCTTAATCAATGAACCAGTCTACAATCTATCTGATTTGATGTAACCGTTAAATTGTAAACACTTTCCTCATTGGTCGGGTTGGTGCCAGTACATACACAGGTCACCACCATGCCATGCCAGGACAGGACTTCCAGTTGTTCCATATTGGTGATATTTTTTTAGGTCCTGGCCTAAAACCGATCTTGGCATGTGCTGCTTAACCTGTTGAGCAGCACTTGCCAAGCTCGGATTTTGGATGGGTCGGTGTTTTAACTTGAGAGGTGAAGCCGCCAGGTTAAGCAATACTTACGAGCGGTGGGGTGTTACGTGATGATGATGATGTTTGTGATGATGATCATCACGGGACGTCAAGAATAACTGCAACTTCAGCTACGTGCATAGATAATGTATTCACTAATTGTAAAGTTAAAGATTCGTTTTTAATTAGTGGCGTTAGGTCAGACCATACTGGTCAACTAGTATCTTTTGAGTCAGATAAAAAAATTAACCTAGCTAAATCAATTCGGTTAAGACGTCTCACTAAAAATAAATTAAATTCTTTTAATAATAATGTTTTTAGCAACCTTTGTAATGCCAGTTTTAATTCAAAAGACCCCAATATAAATTACGGCACGTTGTTTTCTACAGTTTGCCAAGAATTCAATAAAACGTGTCCTTTAAAAACAGTTAAAGTCAACAATTCCAAATCGAAATTTAGTGAATGGGCCACTGTGGGCATAAGAAAAAGCCGAGATATCTTATATAATTTATATTACGAAAAATCTTTATATACTTATGTTAGAAACTATTCCAAAATATTCAAAAGAGTCTGCGCTCAAGCAAAATCTCAAATAATAATTAACAAAATTGGTGATTCTAATAATAAAATAAAAACTGTGTGGCAAATAATTAATAGAGAAACTGGAAAGACACAACAAAGCGATCAGAATGAGTTGTCTTTGAAAATATCTAATCAAACCATTTCTGGTAAGCAAGAAGTCGCTGAGACATTAGAAAATTTCTTTACCAACATTCCGTTAGAGGTTACGAAGTCTCTTCCCTCCTCATCTAAATTAGCTGAAGCTCTTCTTAAAGAAAACTTTACTAAAGACATACCAACCTTTAAATTTAAATCAATATGTATTGATACAATTAAAAACGCGTTCAAAAGTCTCAACGTAAAAAATACTGAAGACTTGTGGGGGATATCCGTTAGGGTTCTTGGAGATATTATTGACTCAATTGCTCCTGTCCTAACAGGCATATTTAATCAATTTTTGGACAGCGGCACTTTTCCTGACTTAATGAAACACAGTAAAGTATTACCAATTTTCAAATCAGGCTGTAAGAGTGATCCCTCAAATTATAGGCCTAAATCCGTGCTTCCAGCATTGAGTAAAATCTATGAAAAAATCATGCTGGAACAGATGTTGTCTCACTTCAATTCAAATAAGATCCTGCATAGTCAACAGTTTGGTTTCACGAAAGGTAGGTCAACAACGGACGCGGGAGTAAAACTCATCAGCCACATCTTGGAATCTTGGGAGAAGTCCCAGGATGCCATTGGTATTTTCTGTGATCTCTCGAAAGCGTTCGACTGCGTCGACCACAACACACTGATCTGTAAATTACACCACTATGGAATTCGAGGAAAATCTGCTGATCTTGTGCTTTCCTATTTATCAAACAGACAGCAAAAAGTAAATGTTAATGGGGCGACGTCCTCCGGGTCTCTAGTCAAGATGGGCGTGCCCCAAGGTTCAATTCTCGGCCCTTTCCTTTTTCTTGTTTACATTAATGATCTCCCTTTTATGATGGCCAAATTATCGGATATAATTCTATTTGCTGATGATACTTCGCTAATTTTTAAAATAGATAGGAAAGATACGGATGTCTTACATGTCAACGAAAGTCTGATTGTTCTCTCTAAATGGTTCGCAGCTAACAATCTTTTACAAAATGCGAAAAAAACAAAATGTCTGAAGTTTTCCTTACCAAATGTACCACAACGTGACCTAAATTTAAATCTTGACGGCAAAAATCTTGAAGTTATAAAGGAAACTGTATTCTTAGGGATTACTATCGATTCAAAATTGCAGTGGGGCGCCCACATTAGAACTCTTTCGGGTCGGTTAAGTTCGGCTGCATATGCAGTAAGGAAAATAAGGCAGTTAACCGATGTAGCCACAGCAAGGTTAGTATACTATGCTTATTTCCACAGTATTATGTCTTATGGCATTCTGCTGTGGGGATCAGCTGCAGACGTTGACTCAATTTTCATCTTACAAAAGAGGGCAGTCCGCGCAATCTATAAAATGAGTCCACGAGAGTCCCTCAGAGAAAAATTTAAAGAGATCGATATACTGACTCTACCTTCTCTTTATATATTGGAATGTATTTTGTATGTCCGCAAAAATCGAGGGCTTTTCAAAACTAGAAGCGATTTCAAATTCAAATTCAAATTAAATTTATTGCATCCATAATGTACATACAGGTGGTAAAATATTAGTTACAGAAACAATTATGGACCCTGTCGGGCACAGCAACATTCTAGATACAGTTAAGTGTCTAGGAGAGAGGAATAGCGCTTAATATTTTCCTTTATAATTAAAATTTCAGTCATTCGTTTCCTATCTATCTGCATTTATTTGGTTAAATCTACCAATATGTTTGTGCCTTTCTATGTTCATGTTAAATTATGAATAATTATTGATTAATAATTTATTTGCTTAAATTTTTGTATTACAGTTAGTTTATTTATAGTTTATATTTAATACAATTAATATTCAATATGTCCATGTTATATTTTAAGTAAGTATTTCCATAATTTAAATACACGCAGTAAGCATGAAATTGTAATACCCAAATTCAGATTAACGAAAACTAGCAAGTCTTTTCTTATAAACAGTATACGCTTTTATAATAAGTTGCCAAAGCCAGTTATAGAATTGACCGATGGAAAGTTCAAAAACTACATCAAACGTGTCCTTATTAAAAAAGCATATTACAAAATCAAGGACTACGTTGAAGATAAAAATTTTAGCTCCTTCTGCGCATGCGGCTTCCCTGGTAACTCATAAACGGCACAAATATGTGGATGTCTCTAACTATTCTCAATCTCATTTTTACTTTTTTTCGTTCTTTTAATTAGACTTTTTACAATGATTTCAATGATCTTTATAGCCCTTTGCTATGAATAGTTACAGCACTGATAACAAAATTTATGCCACATGTTAAATTTAGTCTTGTTATATATTTTTATTTATTTTTTCCTTTGTATAGATTCTTTTACTGATTGTTTTGTGAATGTGTGAACATTGTAGGCCTTCTAGATTTCTAGACGCTTGTTAACATTTGTTAACTCTCTCGTATATACAATTTTTTTTTAGTTTCTTACGACTTATTGTCGGGCCTACGTTGTCCCCCCATATCTAAGCACTAATACTGTAACGTGGAAATATTGTAAAAACAAACCATTTTTTTTAAAAGAGTAACCGTGGAGTTTCTTGCCGGTTCTTCTCCACAGGAAACGACTTACCCGAACCGTGCACCTTTTGTCGACGTTTTATAAGTGCCCATGTAGGCCTATGTGAAATAAAAAACATTTGATTTGATTTGATTTGATTTGTCAGGCCTGTTTTGGGATGACGACTTTATTAGGCCGATGATTTAACAGACGATGTTCGTCATGAACATCGTCTGTTTTATGGGCCTAAAAAAGTACCATAAACATGGAACAACCTGCAGTCCTGGCATGGCATGACCATGAGCCGTGTATGTACTTGCACCAACCCGACCAATGAGGGATGTGTTCACAATTTAATGGTTACATCAAAACAGTGAGATTGTAGAATGATGCATTGATTGGTCGTAATACTCTGTTCAAAATGTTCAGTTCACAATTTATCGATAGTTTATAGATTCTCGAGATGTACAATTATCCGGTGACACATATTATATAATATAGATTTACTAGAATTTTAATGTAATAGTACCTATACATATAGTTAGCTAGCTACATCGCCTACATCACAGGTAAAACTCATCTCTAAAACTAATTTATCTCCACTCCATATTACCCATTCCTGAACCCTCTCCATAATATTTCCAATAAGTGCCTCTCCCGGATTCCTCTCAACCGTTTCCATACAAGCGGCCTCCATCCCTTCAAGTACTTTACCTTCATCGCGACAATAACTATCGGAAAGACATTGTTGTTCAAAGGTTTTCTAATAACGTTACCTAAAAGTTACCCGTCGAGTCTTCGCAAGCGGTAGGATATAAAGCTTGGCGCATGGAGGACGTAGGTACGGGTATCTACGGAACGAAATTGTCGATGTACCTTTTTAGTTCCTAGAAAAGTGAATTGGGAGGAAAAGTCACGGATTTTCTTCGTTGCAGCCTGAGAAACGAAACTGTCGGTACCTATATTTTTGGCAGGGATGTTATGGATATGAAATTTCGGATCTGGATACGGATATAGAAATAATATTATACCATTTTGATTACGGATATGGTATTATTTCGGATTATCCGAACGTTTCGGATAGTTTCAGTAAAAAATAAAAATAAAAAAATAATAATAGATAATAAAAAATTTTTTGGATATAAAAATTTTATGTATTTTTTTCAATTAACCATCTTTTAAGTTTTTATTTCAATTAAAATTAACATACTATAAAATACTTAATTTAACAATGACTACCTATATATACAGTTAAATAAAAATAAAATAAAACTACGAACACGTATAAAAAAAAGGGCAGAGGTCATAGGGCGTCAAAAAATTCGTCCACATCGCTGTCAACGTGAAAAGTGCCCAGAACGCTGGCAGCATTGCCACGTTGGTTGGCAATGCTGGTTCTCTGGTCAATGAAAAGCCCAGCCCTCAGGTCACCTGAAGAGTCGACTAGACGAAATGAAATTTATGAAATTGTGAAAGTAAAATACAAATATTATAAACTAGCTGTTCTCCGCGGCTTCACTCCCGTGGGCCACCCCACAGGACCCGTTTTCGACATAACAAAATTGCTAATGTCACTCAGGAATAATGTAGCTTTCTATTGGTGAAATATTTTTTTAAATCGATCCAGTAGTTTCGGACCCTTTTCGGTACAAACAAACAAACAAATCTTTCCTCTTTATAATATTATTACTAGTTGTTCCCCGCGGGTTCGTTCCCGTGGACCAGCCCACAGGACCCATTATCGGGATTAAAAATAGCCTATGTCACTCAGGAGTAATGTAGCTTTCTAATGGTGAAAGATTTTTTTAAATCGGTCCAGTATTTTCGGAGCCTATTCGGTACAAACAAACAAACAAAAAAATCTTTCCTCTTTATAATATTATATAGATATAGATTAGTATATTAGTATAGAGTATAGAAGTATAGATGTGAAAGTTTGGATAGATGTGTGTCGATATGTGGATATATGTTTGTTACTTAATCACGCTAGAACGGCTGCATGAAATTTGGCACAGACATAGATTATAGTCTAGAATAGCACATAAGCTACTTTTCATCCTGGTATAATGTTTCCTTGAGATAAGAAAACACTTTTCACGCGGGTGAAGCCGCTGGCAGAAGCTAGTAAGTAATAATTTGACTTTATTTTAAGAAATTAAATTATTACCATCATCTAATTATTTAGTTATCACGTGGTACTTGCAATGCAAGTGTCGCGCGCGACTTGTGTGTCGGCTCGGCTACGGTAACATCCCAGATTTTTAGTTCCTTCTGGCTTTATTCTGTGATTTAGCTCCCGTTGCCAAACCCGCAGAAACCGTGCCAAACGTAGGTAGCGTGCGGCATTCTGCATTAGTGTATTTTTTTATCAGTGAAATATATTTTGTAATATAAGTCGGATAAATAAGTCTAGAAATTACACTTTAAAAGTATACAAAAAAACATACAATTATACTTCTTTATTTTATTAGTTTAGACAAGATAAAAGAAAATTTAGAAAAATTATCGAGAATTTTACCGTAGGTTTTACCCAGAAAAAACTTAAACACGATACAGTAAATAGTACACACACACACAAATACACACACACAATTCACACCTTAGTAAATAGTCGCCGACTTGCTAAGTCATGAATGAAAACTGACTCAAGGCAGACATTAACTTAAACTCAAAGAAACGTTGTATAACTAACAGTAACATAGTCTCATGTGTGAACGTATCAACGTACAAACTACAAAGAATGAATGAAAATGTTCAACGTACGAGTACCATCTGTTCTCCTTTGTTTAAAGTTGTAAACGTCAACCTAACGCAACAAGTTCACGTTATTTTTGTGTTCATTCACTAGTTTTCTCATTTCTATTTTGAACTGAAACTACATGACTTCGTAGAATTTTCACACAATAGGACTTTAGCAGGCGATAAATGGATCAAAACTCCAGGTTCAAACAATGCCTTGTCATCTTCGACTCTTATAATTTCAGAGAACTTACATTATCGTTTCACTAAACGAGAACCTAATGACTTACAGTATAACAAAGAAATATTTAGAAACAGAGCAGCATTCTGTCAAATTCTCCGTCATATTCAATTTACTTCATAGTTTCTCGGGTTGTCTAATAATAATAATAAATCTAACTAATATATGACATTCCTTATAAACTAACTAATCTATTTTATGCCATACGAAATCACCTTAAACAAGTTTACAATTGATATTTCACATTTAAATGTATATAAATCCAAATAATACATGATATAAAACATAATATTTTTTTTCAGTAGTTATTTATAAATTTTGTATTTTTAATTCATACATTTAATTATGTATATACATTTAATAATTCCTGATACTTACGAATTTATATTTATATTTCATTATAAATTAAAATAAACCATGTCATTCATCATTATAAATTACAATTATGATAAACGGGAATGTGATATTATTTAATTAATTAAAATAAAATTGAATTAAAATAAAATATAACTAATTAAAATATAATAAAATTAATTATAACAAAAGAATTAAACTTTAATAAACAACATGAAGACCAGAAAAGATAATAAGTTTAGTTTTTGGGTACCCAAGATTGGGCATAGGCCTCCTCCATGCATTTCCATAATTTTCTATTTTTCGCACTTGTCCAAGTGTGTCCCGCGACTCGCACCACGTCGTCGGGGTTATCTGGTTGTCTAGTACAACCCGATAAACTACTTTGATACAATGATAACCAAACATTACATACATACTCGGTTTC
Source organism: Anorthoa munda (assembly GCA_945859665.1). Classification (NCBI taxonomy): domain Eukaryota; kingdom Metazoa; phylum Arthropoda; class Insecta; order Lepidoptera; family Noctuidae; genus Anorthoa; species Anorthoa munda. The sequence continues at coordinate 11,339,174 of OX243911.1, read as the reverse complement.
TTGGGCTGTTCATAAAATACAACTTCAGGAGACAGTAAATGGTTAGTGAAAAATCACTGGATCAAAACTCAAGATTCAAACAATGCCTTGTCTTCTTCTATTCTTACATTTTCAGAGAACTTACATAATCGTTTCATAAAAAAACAAGAACCTAATGACTAACAAATAAATATTTAGAAACAGGGCAGCATTTTATCAAATTCTCTGTTTACTTCATAGTTTATCGGGTTGGCGATTACAACCCGATAAACTACCTTGACACGATGATAACCAAATATAGAATAGAATAGAATATACTTTATTGTACACCATAAAAGTTACACATCTATTTTATAAGAAAACTTAATTGTCGGGTACAAAGGCGGTCTTATAGCTGACAGCGATATCTACCAGACAACCTTTGGATGGACTTAGAGAGCTTAGAATGAAAAAAGAGGGGGTAGTCTGTGGTGTACTGCTATTAAATTAAAACATAAATATATACAATACTATATTGTTATAATAAATACTATCCATAAACTTAAATACTCATATACTTACATACATATATACTTAAATATATACATACATACACATGTTAACAAATTCAAAGAAAAAATCGACAACAGAATATATATTTTGAATAATGATGAAAGAAATTAGATCCAAATATAAAAGCGTTAGAGAGAAAGGAAAAAAAATATACACGATTTCTTAAGATTTTCACAAAATACATCTTCTGGAGACAGTAAATGGTTACTGAAAAATTGCTGGACTGATACTCAAGATTCAAACAATGCCTTGTCTTAGTCTACTCTTACCTTTTCACAGAACTTATATTATATTCGTTTAATAAAACAAGCACCTACTGATTTCCAAGGTAACAAAGAAAATAAAGTCCACAATATTTTCATTACATTCTAATTCTCCATCATACACAACAACCTAACAAGATAACCTGATAAACTACCTTGACACAATAATCAAACATTATTATAACACAATGTTTTCACTCAAAAACTTGACAATGAGTCGCGGGTTCGTCCATAATGCAGATGTAATTTAGGTGGCCCCAACATCCGGGCTGTTTAATTCAATATAAGTACATGTAAATAAAAAAAGAGTATTTATAGTAAATGGACTATAATGGATTGTCAGCGAAGCGTGAATAGAATTGTATAATGTGGTAGGAAATCGTTGAGTTTGAGGACATGGGAAGTGCTGTGTCAACTGTGAGAATATTGCTGACGTGTGGTTGAGAGGTTGCTAAGTTAATCTTAGATCAATGACTCAGCAGGGAGGAAAATTCCGTGACAAATTTAGATCTGAAATAGTTTTATTCGCAAAGTTACTTGTTTTTCTAAACCTGTTTGAAAAAATACAAAATAGATACTACAAGAAGAAGAATATTCCCAACGACTTTGCCTATGTGAAAGGCGAAGATTAATATCCCACAGGAACCGGTAACTTAAGGTATGGAAAGTATCCTACTCCCTAATCTAGGCTATGGTCTACCCGTGTTCTAAATTTCATTCAAATCTGTTTAGCCGTTTAGGGATGATTGACTATCAAACATACAGATTTTCACAATTCCAGTATTAGTAGGACTGTCATTAGCGGTTGTAGTAGGCCACATAAACCATGCCTGCACCATAAGCAGGCGGGAATCCGGGGTCATGGGCGGTCAGATTGGAGAATCTGTTGGTCCACCAAGTGACTCCAGGATAGCCGGTGCCACAGTGATCACGTGCCGTGCACATCGAGGCTCTGGGGAGGTGCTTTATTAATCTCCACAGGGATGAGCCCTAACATGCGTTTCACAGAGGAGGTTCCGAGGTGGTCTTTTGAGAGATCACGGGGTCCCTTCTACGTAATCACCGGGGTGGTTTTAGTGATGTAAAAATCCCACACTACCTGGTCTTTTCCCCAAACTTCCAGGCGCCTCGCCTTTTGAAGGTTACCCTCCCCCCCCTTAAACATAAAAGAGTAAGTAATACGCCGAAGAATATGAGCCCTAACATGCGTTGCACAGAGGAGGTTCCGAGGTATTCTTTTGAGAGATCACGGGGTCCCTTCTACGTGATAACCGGGGTGGTTTTAGTGATGTAAAGATCCCACACTACCTGGTATTTTCCCCAAAATTCCAGGCGCCTTTTGAAGGTTACCCCCCCCCCTATAAACATAAAAGAGTAAGTAATATGCCGAAGAATGCGAAGTATTGCATGAAGAAAACCATTTAAGGTGAAAAAGGCTTAAACTTTCAAACTTTGTAAGGTACGTAGGTAAGCTTCAAGTTTCAAAAACTTGTATAGGCGTGAAGCTTTCACATTTCTACGACCTTCGACCCGGAGTACCCAGACCCACCAAGATGTGAAAATCCGATAATACTGTCACCATTTCAATTCCGTTATTCCATACTATAGCCTCGTCACAATGTCACGCTGTTGCCCTTTAGGGCTAGATATATATGTGTATGTATTCTACCGGCTCTCACCTACGGCTGCCAAACATGGACGTATAACACAAAAATAAAAACAAAACTAACTAACTGTCAGAAAGCGATGGAAAGAAGTATTTTAGAAATAAGAAAAATACAAAAGATAAGAAGCAAAGACATAAGAGCAAAAACCAACTTAGTAGACATACTTCATCATGCTCGCACACAAAAATGGCGATGGGCTGGGTATATAGCGAGATACACAGACAATAGATGGACATTAGAAACCACAACATGGAATGGACCGGCGGGAAAAAGAAAAAAGGTCATCCAAGGAACAGGTGGATCGGCGAAATAATTCTAGTAGCAGGAAAAAATAGGAGAGACAAAGCAAAAAATATTTTTTTTTGGACTAAGCTAGAGGAAGCCTTTACCCAGCGTGGGGTTCCAATAATAGAGTAGTAATAGTCATTTAGTATTAAGAGAAAATGTTAATTAATGTTGTTGGAAATAAATGGGCTTTATTATTATTATTTATATATATGTACCTATACCTATACTTCTAAGAACCTACTCAATATTGTATATGCTAAAACGCATAGCAAATCAATCCACAGTCACACAGGGACAGTCATCGTAACCGAAATTGGCATGGGGTACTTAAATATGTCACCGTATTATTGCAAACCGTAAGTTTATAATAAATCGTATTATTATATAAAATCTTTCTTCTCATTATGGAACGGGTATATTTCAAACTATCGAATAATCTGTTCACAATATATCGAGAATTAATAATTTCGCAAGATTAATTACAAACGGTGTATGCAATAATCCGGTGACTTAAGTATTGTTTCAGAAGGCCATTAAGGTTCCCCTAGTTGACGGTACGAACTATTCTGTGCGCGGGATTAATATGCATGCTATCTCATCCGACAACACGTGCGAAAGATATAGATGCTGTGATGAACAGTAAGAAGCTAGTTCGCGTACGAATTAGTACTTTTGCAAGTTTCTAGCGAAATGGATGATGATTTAGGAAGAAAACGAGCGCGCGAAATTTTATAAACAGACCTTTGGGAGTCTAGATATCATGAAAATCGACTAAATTTATATTTACAAAATAAGATTATTTGCACTGTTGAACTACTAATCTATCCCTGGCTGGTGGCTGTTTTGCAATTTTCCTTCTTCTTATGGTATTTATTTCCACCCAAAGATGCGTTAAAATTAGTGTTGAAATATGGAACTTTCGACGCTCATAACTTCTAAATATATTTTTTTTACTTTTTGTTTCCATACAGGGCTAGATAAAGATGAGACAAATTGATATCGTTTTTTTTTTGAACGTACATCGTGAAACAGTGGAGTAATCGACAGACTAAGTTTGAAGTATGGAAGAATGATCGACTAGTGTAACCTTTAGTACATGAATCCCGTTCTAAACAAAATCAATCGAAAAATGAGAAGCCCTTTAAAAATAAAAGCATTTCATGCCAGTACAAACTTAAGGTTTGGGCTTAATGCAAACTCAATCGTTACAGTATACAGCGTATTTATTGTTTCAAGATTATTAAAATTTAATTGCATTGACTAATTTGCAACTCAAATATTATGCACCTCATGGGTATGTTACAGAGGTCCTTATATGAACTGACATTCAAACTGTGATAAATAAAAATGAATATATTAAAATCGGTTTTATTGTGACTATAGATCTTGATTCGGATCTTGGATATCCTTGGATATAACTGACAGATTAAGCGCTTGACTTAAATGGTTTGTTTTAATTGTGACCGTATTTATAGAATACCTACCTATTATAGTGTTTAGGATCTAAAGATACATTCTTTGGAAAGTTGTACTAAAAAAATAATCTTAACAAAGTGTAAAACCGCCTCCTTACGTAAAATACGTTTTGATTTTTTCTAAGGTCGTGCCTGTCCTGTCCGTGCTTTGACGGGTTCGGATTCAAATTGAGTTACCGATAAACTAAAAAGTGTCTTCAATAACGAACTCAATAAAACCTAGGCTCTGTCGGTACTTTGGTATTATAATATTACGTTACGTAGTACTAAAACGAATTCAATATTTATATCCTTTCCAAGAAATAATGTTTTTCATATTGATGTATTCTATTACTTTCATGTCAATAGAAATGCTATTAAAAGTTTTTATTGATATCGCGCCAGACTTCAAGGAATTAATAACATTTACGGCCATAGACTTGATACGGACAAGCAGTCTTTAGTTTATCTGTGTGCCTGTTTTGCCGCTATTAAAAAGCATTTTTAAAGAAAATGGTAGATGAGGATGCAAGAATACGTAGATAACACCGTTCAGTTTCGTCATTTGTCAAAAATTACTTTAGCCTGTATGATTTGATACTTCAACTTCTCAATCACCGCACTTCACGATTTTTAAATAATATGAAGATGATAAATTGTGAAGACAAAAGGCAATGTAATCACATCATTGTTTGCATGTAAAGAATTTGCCACAATTCATATCAAATCAAATCAAATTGTTTATTTGTGATACATGGGTTACATTATTACATACAGGTGTTCATTACATAATTATATACTAATAATGTTCATGCCATGATCAGCCACTTAGGCATACAAATGATTAAATAACATAATGAAAATATGAGTGTAAAATTCTAATTCCATTTCATATAATTACTATTAGTCATAAATAACAGACAACACAAGCAACAAAAACAAATTACTCGTATCGTCAAGTGGAACGAAATATTTAAAAGTTCTCGTCGATAAGAATTTATATACGGAGTAAAAACACTTTTCCATAAGAAATTGGAACAATTTATTTTTAACGATGATGTTAAAAATAAATTCATAATTAATTTCATCATTAATTTTTCATTAATATTCAATAATTTCATAAACGGACACTAAAGACAGAAGCGTGTCCGATCCTCTATCTATAATCTATTGTATACAAAACACCTCATGGGTTGCCATATAAACAAATCAACTACCAAACAGATGCTGACAACCGTCCGTCGATGCATATGACATCCTTGTGTTGACACAGTTCTGTTTACTAAAGGGAAGTCTACACTTTAATCTTCATTCATCAATACAAATTGAGCCACTCATGGCAAAGTGGCCCCCTGTGACGTTTATCCCTCATCCCCCGGGCTCTAAGCCAATATATGCAGTAAAAGTTGATTATTCGACATGATTTTTGACTAGCCCCTATGCGTTAAAGAAATTACATCAGCAAATATAATATTTTTATGAAGACATTTTTCATGCTTGTACTATTTTGGGGGGAAAACGAACGTAGACATAGCGACTAGTTTATTTTTCATTACAAAAGTTTTTGCTTTCTTGAAACGTTACAGTTCTATCCAAAAAGTTCTGAGACTAATATAGACTCTTTCAAGCATCAGGCAGTTAGCTAAAAAAATTAAAAATAGAATCGCATATTGATTCCGATTGTTAGAGGTCTTTCAACTGCACAATCAAAAACTGGCCGAATGACATAACAGGATTGAATGGTGTGCATACAAAGTGCTATAGCTTTCAATCCGTTAGATGTCTGGATGACAGACGAACCGTACGCTTCGGGCATTGCTAATGAGAAGCGCGTGCGGTGTCGTCACATGTGCGAAATATGCCATTCAGCGTTTATTTAAATGAAGGTGTCCATTGCAGTGGGGCGCAGGTGCAATGATTGCAAATACTGCTATATCTTTGGGATTTTTTTGAAGAGCTATTAGCAGATTCCGGCAGGGAATTCCACTCCTTAGCTGTACACACAATTAAAGTTTTTTCAAAAAGTTTTATGCTTATGGGTGGGATGTCCACTATATCAACAACAATCATTTAATGTTACAATGATTGCAGAACAGTCCCAAAATCTTGCAGTCTTTGCGAAAAGGAATTTTCGTTTGGTAGAATTTACCGTTTGTAATTAAGAGAGCACCCTGATAAGTTGTAGCCGTTTGGGTACTTGAGAGAAGTATATATTTGGTACTTTTACTTTATTGTACGTACTTCAACAGTAAAAGTCAAAGTCGATTACAAAGCGTAACTTGACGTAACTTTTAATCTTGTGTCAACTTCGTGCGTCTATAAACGAATTGTCGCCGAGTTAAAATTTTAAGCGTGACTTACTTACCCCTCGCAGGGGTCTATTAAATTTATTGCTTGTAAAACGAGCAGCTAATTTAGAGTTACATTTTATTGTGTTAACTTAACTAGTTTATGTAACAGCTCCGCGGGTGTTCGCTCCAAACGCATCAGTTGAAAAGTACCTTTATTGCCACTGTAGTAAGGACAGGGGAACAAACAATAAATATACATAAAAACAACTATATATACTTTTTATTAGTCATATGTAATGCGTAATAAAGCAGTGGGGTGTGTTTCTGTTTTTACGATCACTAAAGGGGATGGAAGAAGGTTTGGAACCATAGATGAATAATATTTTTACCCGACTGCCGAAAGAGGGTAATGTGTTTATCAGTCTATGTATGTATGTATGTATGTATGTATGTATATATGTGTGTATGTATGTATTTTTGTTCCTATGTGGCGTTCCAGAGAACAAACGCGTTGACCGATTTTGATAATTCTTACGTCAATCGATTCGTCTTAATTCTGCGAGTGTCACTGGCTACATTAAAATTGAAAAAAACAAAATGGCGGATTTTGGGCGCCATTTTGTGGGGAAAAAAAAATTATTTTATTTTAAGTTGTAAATAAAAAAAGTTAATTAAAAAAATCAAAAAACCCGACTGCTTAAAAGCAAACTAAAAAGACGTAAACAAGAAGAAAATCATGCTTTGCAGTCGGAGGATACATCTGGTTTTGGTCCGCCAGCTCGCGAATAAGTATCCTCCGACTGCACAGCATGATTTTCTTCTTGTTTACGTCTTTTTTATGACACATGTTGTTGGTTAGAAAAAGTGTTTTAGTTTTCGCTGAAGACGAAGTCTGAAACAAAAGTACGAGGCTTGTTTTTCAGTCTACAATAAAAATGTGGAAAAAATATGAGGCTTGTTTTTCAGACACTATAAAAAGGTTGTAAGATTTTCTTATTACGAACATTTTTCAGATTTGGAAGTCGAATTTTTGCGTCGTCTAAATTTCAGGAGGTAGATAATTGACTTTGTTTACAAGGAACAAGTAATATAATAAAGGAATCTCGTTTACAGCCGCTGAGCAAGGAACAAAGGAACTCAGAAATGTCATCGCTCATTTCTTTTCATTTGCACGTTTCTTCCTGTTACACACGGCTGCCCTCACATATTGTTCGTAGGCCTCTTTACACAGTGGCCTATATTGGACCATCGTGTACTTATGTCGCATTTCAACGCAAATAAATCATTTTAATGTAGAAAAGGGGCCGGAGCCATATCTGATCACCCTATCAAAAGTTTCATAGACACCAAGATAAGCAGGCGGGATTGGACCCCATGGAATATTTATTACTTTGCTTCTAGCTAGATGTTAACTGTTGTTTTAGGGTTTTGATACTTGCATACTACAGGAATCAAGTCATGTCTCTAGATTAAATATTGTTTGTAATCTATACTTAATATTATAAAGAGGAAAGATTTGTTTGTTTGTTTGTACCGAATAGGCTCCGAAACTATTGGACCGATCTGAAAAATTCTTTCATCAATAGAAAGCTACATTATTCCTGAGTGACATAGGTTATTTTTTTATCCCGAAAACGGGTCATGTGGGGTGGCCCACGGGAGCGAAGCCGCGGGGAACAGCTAGTGCTAAGATATAATGTGTGCAAAATTTCATCAAAACAAAAGCCAATTCCGTTGATATCCAAGAAACAACTTCGAAAACTATAATCTTATGTTATACACTAACGAGCAATGAAAATGTTCCAGTGACATAGCACCAAATTACTCCTAAACGGGAATGGCTAGCTTAATGACGCCGTCTGCAATATTGAAGTAAATTTAACAGAGCATCAGAATATTACCAACTAAAAACGTAAATATTGTGTTCAAATTTTAAATTAAATGTGAAAAAATTTAAATTAAGGTGTTTGTCGGCATTTTGTGGGTGGAACTTTTTCTTTGCTCGGCAGTTTATATTAGCGGGACTATAATTAAACTATTTGTAATTGCAACTTTATTACGAATATTTGATTAGATAGGCATTTGCTTCTAAATTGACCTATTACCACGTCTATTACTAATACAATAATATTATCATTCCAATTCTCATAACGTCTATATTAAACTGATCTACAGACAGAACAATACCTTGAATAACTGATATTTAGAGATGTGTCGACTACTGTCGACCAGACGCCGACTAGTCGGAAAAGGCAACTATCCGACAACATTTATAGTAGACGCAAGATCAGCACCTACTAGTCGTCTCTTAATGATTTAGAGAAAACAGGAAATAAAATAAATAAACATCACGTCTTAAATTTTTAAGAATTAAAACAGCCTTAGAACAGAGCGTACTGTCAAGCTATGTCAAGTAATTTAGTCAAAAATGTTTTAAGACTTACAACAGAAAATTATTATTATAGAGATTTCTCACACTATTTTCAACAATCGGCGACTAGTTGGCCGACAGCCGGCCTAAGTGGCGACTAGTCGTACAACCGTAGTCGGCTAGTCGACCAAGTTCATAGTCGGCGCATCTCTACTGATGATAATTGTGATCTTGCACTTCCAATTACTGACTGCATACTCGGGCCTTGCAACTGATACGCTTTGTGAGATTATTAACTGTTGCTGTAGTAGTAATAACAATATATAGCAAATTTCATATTGTAAATTAGTTCCGAGAAAGTTATTGTTCATTATTGCTCTGCAGTCAGAACTGTTGTGGCTGGCATGGCATATGCTGTAAAGGTTCGTAAATAAACTTGGAACTATGAAGTTGAATACCAAGTTTTGTACTTGCAGTTGTTATAATTATATCTATTAGTTAATTGGTGCCTGGTAAAACCAGATTAAGACTAAAAGATAAAGCAAATTATTGTAAAAATTTGGTAGTTAAGTAGCTCACAAAATTGTATTTCATTCAAGACTCCATATTTTTCCGGTGACCTTGCTATATCTCTAGAATTCTTATAAGCATAAGAAGTCCACTTTCTTTTTTGTCTAGCTATTGCTGTCCTTCTGATGGACAAAGGCCTCTACGTAAATTAAAATTAATTTAAACGTAAATTGGTGTTTTGCTACTACTGCTATTAAATCAAAGAAATCTCTCGAAAACAGAATATTTGGCGTAGTATCCGTAGCAAATTCGTAGCACTGCGTGGCCAACGCCTTCTTTTTTGTAGAATTGGTGATGTGCTCATGCATACTGCGCTACCACGGGGAGATAGCGCAGGTATGTGGGACTCCAACCCACCAAAACTCCACGGTGTCTTACAGTGGCGCTAATGGCGGGAACACGGGCACGCGTTAGCACTCATCCGCGAACATGCCGCGGCTGTCCGTCACTGGACCCTCCTCTGGGGAGTACCCGCCATCACCGGCGCACCAGAACCCATTGCACGCCGTGACCACTCCAGCGACCAAACCAGCACATGGGCGCCAAACGACCCCGTGTATGGCACTATTGGCATGCCTGTGGACCACAATACCGGTGACTACCGGCACGGTTTCTCACCGGTTACTACTGCCGGATTACAAGGCTAGTGTATTTGGTAAGTAGGCCAATATAAAATTATTTTATAAAGAGGTTTTTTGTTTGTTTGATTGTACCAGGTAATCTCTGTATGGCTGATCCGATTTCGAAAATTCATTCAAAGACATCTAAAAAAATAAAAAAATAAAATGAACCGTTCTAGTGGGAAATGCCACGGGAAAAACTATATATCTTGTGGATGCTGCTAAATAGTAGTCAAAAGCGTATAGTCATTGGAGTTGGGATGTATTACAGCAATGAGAAATTCGTCGTTTTTATCCACTAGTTTGTGGGAGAAATAACTAATTCCTATTTTTTATATTATTTGAGTATCTTTTGAGTTACTTCCTGTTTAATAAGTTGGTGTATTGACTACGCGCTCCCTGCCACTGGCAAGCAAGCCGCATTATAAAAGAGTGCGCAAGAGGCTTGATCGTTCAATTTTGGTTTGACTTCGGACTTTGAACGTCAGGTACGTTTTGATTGCTCTTGATTTATTATTAATGTTATAAATGTGATTATGTTGTGTACTGATGATTTTCATTATTAGTGTGCGTGTAGTTTTACGCAATAATATTGTTGCAAGTATGTTACTGATGTAATTATGCTGCTTTGAATATAATAATTATGGTCTAATTCATGCATTGGTTTTATTCCATTTCTTTTACCCTCATATCTGCTTATAACCTCACATTTTGTTGTTTACACTTTCACAAGTTTATAAACGTCGACTCGTAATATGAACCTCCCTATTAGTGGCAATAGAAGCCTATTGATTCCTATTACTTTGTTCTGCGTCATTGCCAATTCATCTTTGAATTGAATTCGCCTACGGTTGCCAAATCTAATGACTCACAATTCAGAAATTAGATATTTAACACACACTTCAAACAATCAGTGATTCTTACCACTATCACTATACATCAGGTATTAAAATTTAACACGAACGTTTATTCAAATTGGCCGGGTATTTCGGTAAATCACATATTTGGCTATTGTTTTCAATACGGTTCGCATATTGAGCAGGTCACGTGGTCGCCACGAGCCAACAATCCTTCTTTCCTTTTATCCTTATCGAATACAAACTATAGCCGGCTATTCTCGGAAATTATGGCTTGCATTCCGCTCATTTGAATAAAATTCATACTGTATGGCAGAGGTGCAAACCTGTTCTTTTAAATTCGGCCCGCTCGGCAGGATTGTTTCATGCGCTGTATTTTGATTTTTTCGAAGAATTTTGTACTACATAAATATTCCTCAAATGATATGAAATCGTGGGTTAAATTTTATTAACATTACGACCATTCTCTTTCGCTTATAAAGGGTCTTTCAACAAGGACGGGTCGCTCGGTCGTCGTTCAGCCGGATCTATGCAGCAGAGTCATTCAAAATTGGACCTCTCGGATTCGTGCCACCATACGAAGCCGCGGCGGACATTTGAACGATGTCATATTCCATCCATAATGGCATAAATGGGCCTTTTAAATAAAAAATAAATTTCGTTAATATCTCACACACATCTTGTTTTATTCAATTTTAACGTCGACCCGTCCTTGTTGAAAGACCCTTTATAATATTAGGCTTTGGAAAATTGATGTTGTGGTCTTCCTACATCCACCCACAGAGGAAAACTGTTTTTATTAAGGATTTTAAGTTGCATTTTCAAAGAAGAACATGAACACAGAACACGCCTCTGTACATGAACTATTACCTGTGTATGTAGGTACTATTTTGTCTTAGGTGTACCATAAAGAATTAAGATGAATAATCATTTGAGGAAGAGCGAGAGGAAGTTGGTACCTGTACCTATCCAGTGTTGAGTAACAGCCTTCTTCTTTTGTAAAAACTTATAATTGATTGCTCTCATTGTCTGTTGCGTTGCGTCACAGCAATCAAACCGAGAAGACATTCGTGCTTATAATACGTAACTCGTGTTACACTTATATATTCACATGTAAGCGTAAAAAATGCTGTCTGGAATTTTTGCGTATTAGGCTGGTACAGGTTGTTCTAAAAGTAGAAATAGTCTTGCTTGTTCAGAGGTAGAGCACCCTTCAGTGCTTTGAATGTGGTACCTAACACATTATACGAGTATTTCGGTATTTTTTTTGTTATTTAGTTCGTTTTAGAATTTACTTCAGAAACTCGGATACGTTTTTTTTAATAAGGCTTTGTTGTCAATAAATTTTACAAACTGTATCTGTGTTCACTGTGTAGTATGTTTGGTGTATAATAAAGAATTAGTAACACAGCAGTGGTGGCCCAGTGGTATCGGCCGCGACTTACAAGTTGTAGGTCGTGGGTTCGAGCCCAGGCAGGCGCTTTACTTTGTGTAAATTATTTCATCACCACTGCTCTCAAAACGGTGAAGGAAAACATCGTGAGGAAACTGGCATGTCCTAGAACCAAAAATTCGAAGACATGTGACATCCACCAACCCGCACTGGGCCCGCGTGGTGGATTACGGCCCATTCCCTCTCACAGAGAGGAGGCCTATGTCCCAGAGTGGGAACATTAATAGGCTGATGATGTGATGTGAAGTACGATTGGGTCAGCCATATTAGCCGTAGAAGCGATGATCGTTGGGGTAGACGTGTTCTTGAGTGGAGACCACGATTGGTAAACGTAAGCTCACACTAGGTGGAGTGACGATCTTCGCAGGGTGGCTGATAGGAGCTGGATAAGAGTGGCCGAGAACAGACAAAAATGGCGTGCGATTGGATAGGTCTGTGAGCAGCTGTGGATTGCTGTACGCTGTTGATAATGAAGTAAGTATAATCAATTGAATATACGTACAGTACGACCGATGAGTCGTGGCTCGTCTGGACATAGGCTTTGCGAACTTTCGCGTATGTACAATCGTGAAGAAAACAGCCATTTGGTTCGTAAAGTAAAGTACAATTGTATATTCTACGACTCATCGGTCGTACTGTATATATGAGTAAAGAAAATATAAAAATAACACTATAAAGTTCCTTTTTGCAATAAAAATAGTTGTCAGCAAGCTAGCTACACATAAATTGCTGGTTCTAGTACCTAGTTAGGTGTCGTGTTTCAGCACATTAGTATACTCGTAAATTGTGTCTATGTTTGACCTAGTTTATTTCCTTTTTATAAAACTGTAGCCTTGCACTTTCCAGTTGCATTATCTTTCATTTGAAAGTATAACAGGCACAGGTAACTTGTAATGTTTTCTATTTATTCAGTCATTATAATAATGGCCTGCCTTGACAATAAGTAAGGTATATCCAGCATTTTAAGTATGTAATATATCTAATAGTGTGTTTTTCTGTATAGTATATACAGAACAATAATAGTTTATATGAGAAATAATATCTAACTAAGAAGATAACTAATCAGCCCATGATAATCATACTGCTGGGACACAGGCCTCCTCCACGGTGCGGATGTGAAAAAAAGAAAGTAAATATATTTATTTGTGACCCGCACAGGAGACACGAGAGATAAACAAAATAAATCCCCGTGCGAGACCAAAAAGGTTTCTTACCTCAGCATGTGCAGCGATATTTAAAAAGAATAAATAACATTGAACAAATTTATTCAATTTATAATTGCCATTTTAATTTTAATTAATAACATATTATTTTCATTTTGTACGCCGAGTGAGGCAAAACATATTGGTCCGGTAAAATTATGTTCCATCTATATGTGCATATTCATGTATCATGTTACACATGTTTAAATAAATTTTATCTTTATCTCTTTAACGCCGCGCTGGTATTCTGTTAAGGCCCACTGTTGATGCCACGGACACACTCACGGAAACTGAAAATAATAATATAATAAATAAACAGGAGAACACCCACATAAGGAGTAATAAAGTATATATATCTAACTAATATAAAAATAAAACATGGGAAATAATGTACGACCAACGGCCCGACGCTCAAGAACATTTGTCGAACCCATAGACATTGAAAGAGCGCGCGGCAGAAATCTATGGTCGGCTGTCAAAAGAAATATATATGTAAGTAAACAAGCGAATAGAATATTATTTTGCTTCATAAGTAAGAATATTCGCGCGAAACGGCGGAGGAAGGTCATGGGCTACAATCCGCCACGCAGACCCAGTGCGTGGTAGATGTCATATCTTCGAATTTTTTATTCTAGGACGTGCCGATTTCCAATGATGTTACCCTTCACCATTTTGAGAGCAGTAATTATAAAATTTATTACACAAAATAAAGCACCCACGATCTTCAACTGATTAGTTTGGGATCATAACCACTGAGCCAGCACTGCTCATCTGCTACAATCCAATGAATCTTTATGAACCATTGGCAAATCCTTTTAGATACATAGTCTAGTAGATTTTCATTAAGTTTTACGTTATACACTAAAAGCAGTCCTAGTTTTATTCTATATTGTAAGTTAACAGCTAAAATAAACAACGTCCCACTTAATCCAATGAAATAAAATCATACACTACAAATTGTAAATACGGCCATAGGTAGGCCAACGTACTGTAGGAACCGAAGCCAAAGACATCCGAAATTCAACCTTATTTTTTAAGTACTAAGGATTATGAATCGGTGATTGGAAAGTACAGTTGTGTGGTAAAGTATTTTGGCACGTGCTCTTACCATAGTGAATGATTATTCGCGCGAAGAGTTTTTGTTAGGCCACCGGGCGTGCCAACGATCGCTGCCTGCGATTGTACCAGTACTTGGATCATAATAATCGATTTGCAATGTGATATGAATTCGTTCGATGTTGTTAGTAGTCGAATCGAGTAGAAACGGTACGAGATTGGGTTGGAATACGGTCATAAATGGAAATAGGTACGCTAAGGGGTTCGGTGTATTGTATACTAAATATAAAAAAAAACGGTAAGCTTGTCTATAGTTTTTAGGAAAAGAACTTTATTCAATTATATTCGAATTTCGAAGTAAAGGTGCTACCTACAGTTTTCAGACAATTTATTACATTAGTGGACTTAGTGAAATTGTAGAAGAAAGTGTGTTGCACTGACTCTAAGTAATAAGAACCAGGGTAGGAAAACGATGGATTCGTGGCCCTAGCAGGTATACGTTTCTTTAGTTAATAAAACAAGTGATTTAAAAATCAAAAACTGGACTGCTTAAGAAGCGAAATAAAACATGAAAACAAGAAGAAAATCATGCTGTGCAGTCGGAGGATACATATTCGCGAGCTGGCCGACCTCCTGATTTTTAAACGGTTATTTATTTTTCCCTCTCACAGAAAGGAGGCCTGTGTCCTAGCAGTGGGAACATTAATAGGCTGATGATGTGATTTATTTTTTACTTTTTAGTTTAATCGCTAATCCCGAAGATCCTGGTAAGGATAATGGTTCTTTATAAGTGTGCAAAGCTTCAAATTAATCCGACGTTTTGAAGGGGTTGAAAATCACGTTCAAAGATTTCGTTACATATATTCATAGATACATACATACCAAGCTAATAAAAGCGTGTTAAAAAGATACGAGCCCTTCACTTTATTCCCAACCACTGGAACTCCAGAAAGTCAGACTCAACACTGATGACCAGGAGAAAAGCGCTAAGGCAATGAAGCTCGATGAGTCCTGGAGAAACGAATCAAAAGTCTTGGAACACACAATGAAATTAAACAGAAAAGAACATTGAAAGAGCAAGAAGAACATAAACACTTAAAAGATACGAATACGATAGTATCAGGTACAGAACAACCATCTCACGAAGGCAAACATCGTTACAAAATGACTCTTATTTCGACGTCATAAAAGTCACGTAAGTCGTCTTCGTGAGATAGAATTAATATAGTTCTAATAAATGACCATGACTTGTCGACAGGTCAGGCTAACACCTGCATAGTATTGAGCTAAGTCCTAAGTAGGGCAGCAGTCACTGTTCAAAGTTTTATTACCAGACCAGTTGTGAACGCCATTTTATTTTTCTTACCGACTGAAATTGCTTGTAGTGAAAATTTACTACGAAATATTTTAGTAGACGAGAACTTTATGAAAACTAAGTCTTATGTTGGATGAAAATAAGTCTGAGAAACAGTAACTTTTAAAACTTTTGGATAACCTTGGATCTTATCAATTGTCCAGAAGTCCAGAGGATATAGGCTGGCAAATTGGTTAATTTTACTGAATTTTCTCCATCGTCATATTTTTATCTTACTAATATTATAAAAGCGATGCTTTGGATGGATTGTTGATGTTTGTTACTCAATCACACCAGAACGGCTTAACAAATCTGGATGAAATTTAGTACAGAGATAGATTATAGCCTGGCATAGCACAAAGGCTACGCGGTTTACCCCGGTATAATGTTCCTTGGATGATAAAACACTTTTCACGCGGGCGAAGCAGCTGGTAGAAGCTAGTGCATCATATATAACAGCAGTTATGGAAGGTGCACCTACCGCTGATGAATGGCTAGTAGTATTAGCTAAGCTAAATAAGCTTTCCTCACATATTTAATTGTTAATACCAGCTGAAGATAACTATAATCTAGTGGTCTTTAAGACAAGAGTGAATAGGTTTTTCTAGGCAAGTGTGCTTCACCATCGACCACGTCATCGCTTATCATCATGCAAGTCGAACTCGTGCGCCAAGGGTTCCGTACCTACCCATTATACCGCCATAAAAAAATCTAAATTTGCTTATATCTTTTTATCGTGTTGACTCAGGACCTTGATTTTTATACATCTAATAGGGACTACAAACTTCAATATCTGGTATAAATTTCAACTTGCTAGGACCACCCGTTCCTGAGAAAATCGGTGGTGATACACGGATAGACGGACAAGAAAGTGGTCTTATAAGGGTTTCTTGTTTTTGCCTTCAGCTGAAATGACGAACTCTCTCTAAAATCTGCGCCAAATGGTATGATGTAATCTGCAAAAAATGTTACCATGTTTAGAAATATTAATTTCAAATCTAACAACTAAATCAGCTTATAACAATCCAAACTAAACAAACAACTTATCAAAGACCTACCATATTGTTCGTATCAAGCTTAAATCGATTCAAACACTAGTAAACACCCTATATCACCCAAGCATTCAAGTTCCCGATCTATTGCGATGTCCGACGCCAACAATTACGTATTGCATCATAGAACAGAGCATATCGATATAATCTTCAATACTCCTGTATTGAGAACAATAATGCTCGAAGCATAACAGATATAATCGATTAAGATTATGATGCAGTAAACACTGCATCAATGTTGCATGGATTAAGTGAAGTGTGCATTCTAGTTGGTATATGTGTAGATCTTGATAAGCCGGAAGATATCTGTACAGTTATGGAATCGTTTAAGTGAATCAAAGATGCTGTCAGATGTATTGTGCAGCAAATTCCTTTAGTAGACGGTCTTAGAGGGTAAGGCGTATCATAAATCATAATATTGAATATGGTTTTTCATTTATGTTTCCAGCTTAAAGACGTGCTTCTTATTATCTTCATGTAAAATTTTAAAGTATGCAAAAGCGGGTGTTGTATGAAGAGTCAAAACTACTTATACAGTAGCGTTTCAATTTCCAGTGTTGATAAAACGTTGCCCACTAATGCTGCTATACACACAGGCATAGAAAAGTTTGAAGACATCAATGAAAACTTTTTTAGGGTTTATTTCTTCGTGGAAAAGACCACCAAAATTACTTCTACGAAAGAACCACGCTCTGAATAAGTAATCGTGAGGAATAGAATCAGATTACCAGGTCATATGTAGGTGGAAAGCTACTTAAACTGCACTTCCAAAACCCAACACGTCTTTCTGTAGGTGTTACCGTTTCGTGACCATACATCTACAGAGGAATATTAGTAACAGAAATAGAAGCATATTTATCATACATAATGTTAACAAGTTAGTTGCAACTGAACTGGTACAGTTGTAGTAGTGTAATGAAGATAAGTGCAGGAGGTAAACTTTGGACGAAGTGTGAAAACAAGGCCATGTATGGTCAAGTGAAATAGAACACTTGAATGGCGACCAGTAATGCGGCTGCAGTAGATTATTTTCCCAAGAGTGTTATTAGCATGGCATGACTATAAAACTCTGTATACTTATAGGGGTCAGTTTCTAGGCAATAAAAACAATACAGAATAGATAGATGGAATCAGCAGTGATCTGGTTGTAACTTTACAGCCTTTTAATGTTCCCACTGCTGAGACACAGGCCTCCTCTCATAGAGGGAGTGGCTATAATCCACCACGCAGTACCAGTGCGGATTGGTAGATGTTACATGTCTTTGAATTTTTGGTTCTAGGACATGCACGTTTCCTCACGATGTTTTCCTTCATCATTTTGAGAGCAGTGGTGATGAAATAAATGACACTAAGTAAAGCGTAAGTCGGAGTCATAACCACTGGGCCACCACTGCTTTATTTAATATAGGAAACTATAATTGCAGGATCTTATATTAAAGTTCTTCATGGAACGGCACACAAGACTTCAGATCTGCTTTCTAATATATCTCTGTCCCTATAACTTTACCACTTCGTGCATCGATCGATTTATCTGACAGCTATTCAGCGAGAACCCCTCGAACAAATTGGCTTTCTGTACCTTCTTGTTTCACTGCACTGGTTACTTGTACTTGTGTGGGGCTGCGCACTGGGCGTTGCTTCCTGCTCCTCCCACGTCTGCGGCCGACGGAATACATTGTTAATTATTTATGTTAATGTTATTGATAACTATTACTACAGCTTCTGATTCTCTGCTTTTGACACAAATGCTGAGGGAAATTAATGGTTGATTAGACGCCGCTACTCTTGCTCGAATGAGTCGCTTAGGGAGTGACCCTGTAAGGGTTATGAGATTGGTCCCACAACGGGATAAATATTATTATGACCTTTAAATACTAACGGTTAACAACGGTATTTACTTATACTTTTCTTTTTCTTGCTCAAGTATAATAATTGTGTGTTCTAATTCCAACTTGTCTTGTTTCTGAGAATTTCTTATTTTCCTTCCATAAGGCAACTCACCGCCGACGATCAGTGTGACGAGTAGCGAGTAAAGTTGTTAACTAAAAACGAGTTGGCGAGCAGAGAGAAGCGAGTGTGTAGTACCACAGATTTGTCGCTCGGCTATAAGCGAGTGTTCTTGTGTGACGGGCGATTACTGCCACCACTAGGAAAGGTACTAGGTAGGAAGAAATGACCGGTGGTTGATCTCTCGGCGTGAGTTCTGACTAGGGCATGTAATATCGGTTTTTCAATTCCGATATTGATTTCCGATATTAGATTTCAATATCGGAATTCGATATTAATATCGGAATTGCGCACTTTTGTTAAATATCGCACATTTTTTTTGTTAATTACACAAATTCGGTAGTTATGATGTTGGATTGAGTACAATATAAAAACATATTTATGCCGCGACATAATAGGATTTACTATTGTGTCTCTCTCTAATCACCAGTGACTGGGTAATCGGGCGATTGTTTACCTAAATTGGACATTTGTTCCCAAGAAAGAATATAAATCATGTCTTTCTAAAAAGGATAATGCTTAAAAAACCATATAATACATGTTTATTGATAATTGTAAAAGTAGTACCGATAAGTGTAGTGAGCAATAATGAATTATATAAGTAATTAATAAAAAATATATAAGTATCGATCAATGTGGCAAGGCTTACTGGGGGAGGCCTATGTTCAGCAGTGGACGTCTTTTGGCTGAAATGACTAAAAATATTAAGCTTTGATTTATTGAGGTTTCCAATTAAAGTAAGACATTATGAATTTGAAATAAAGTTTAACAAGGGTAGGTACTCGTTCCGAAATAGCCCTCTCAATATTATGAAAAACTATCTAAGCATTTTTCATGATCATCATCGTCATGCTGAACATAAGCTCCCCCAAGTGTCGTCATATTGGCCAATCCGATCCCGATCCGGTCTCAACTCAAAACCAGCGAATTCCCGTAACCCATGCATTATTCAATGAAATTATCATTGTTACAACGGGTTATATGAAACTGTATATTCACTTGTTCTCTTAAAGATAACATTATTAGCAATCTCATGACTGTAAATCCGACATTCATAAAGGCACTTATTATTTTTTCATGAATTGAAGTTTAAGTAAATAAGCCCCCGGTTAGTAAACAGATTATCTAACCACTTCTATTTACCATAGTCAACGGGCTTAACCGCGCTTACTCGCTCGACGCTTCATAAGGAGCTAAAATAAGTTCTTTTTCTGATTCCGAGATTCCGATATTGGATCACTCAGTATCGGAATTGAAATATCTGTAATTTCGTTACGAGATGCCGAGATTCCGATATTCATGCCCTAGTTCTGACCGCCAAGCGAGAAAGCAAGCATCGCTGAGCAAGTATAACTTTGATTCTTCTGCGACAAACTTGTGGTGAGAGAGTACTCTCCGGCAGAGTGAACAGCCAGCGATCAACTATTACTATAATGATGTGTCTCTTTTATTGACACAGGATCGTATATCTTTTGTAGCGAGAAAATAGTCGATAGCTAATCGCTTACTCGTCGGCGGTGAGACAGGTGCCTTAATTAAATATATATCATTATTATTTATATCATTGCCTGAAACGAAGTTGACATGTTTTTGAGTACAACGGAAGATTTCAAGAATAATATCAGGACGGTACCAGGCCAACATGACGACTCGGAAATATTTAAAAAGAAGGGATGTGTAAGCCCCCAGGATGTTGTCCGCATATAGTCTAAAACAATGTTGAGCACACAATTGTTTCCGCGCTTCCGTACATACGGCCAGCATTCTTCACAGTGAAATGTATGGCGCGGAGGACAAATTGCCTGCACGGACTGTTATGTACACGCTATGTTATATGTTTTTCTTAATTGAAATAATACATTCTTAAGAACTCTTGTTGTAACATGAAAATTGATGTGAGTAGAACGAAATGCAGTTTGAAAAGTTATATTGTCTATGGATACCTGATATTTCCACCTCACATGAATGACATGATTGGTTTTTGACTTTTTGAGCACAAGATGAGTGAATTGAAACTGAAGTTTATTTATCTCTCTAAGAGGTGTTAGACAGATTTTGGTTAAGTACAAATCGCAGAGCTTAACTCATAGAATGTTACAGGCGTGTAGTTTTCTTCTACTTCAGGACAAAAGTCTCTTCTCGAACAGAGAAGCATTAATCACCATGCTTGCTTAAGTCGAGTTGGGCGATTTCAAACTTATATTAACTTACATAACTTGCTCGAAAAGTATTTCCTACAAAAAAGATTAATAAAAAGATACCCAGTCTCATAACGAAATTGATAGCCAGGTAAAACGGAAATCTAAATACCAGGATGCCATACATACTCAGCAGATTGCAAATTTGTTCCAACACATTTCTCGCTCGGGTCGGTAGCGTGGTTTCATAACCGAGAATCGTCAATGACTGACGTGGCACATTCCGGGAACAAGTGACGTCACGGGGCTCTGTGGTCATATTCCCCGTAATGTTCCGTCACGGGAATACTTACAACTTTGCCAATCTCGGTTGCAGGATAGAGTGAGAATGGCGCTTGATGTCTTATGAGTATGTGTTTAACAGTAAAGTAACTCGTAAGTTATCGTAGTATGCTTACATTTGTTCTCTTATGCTTTTGGATGTTGTTGTTTAAAGAACTACAAAAGATTTTAATTATTTGACTATTATTACTTTCTTTATTCTTATCGGTACAATATCCCTCTTTTTTGCAGTGAAGAGACAGATTCAGTTACATTTAATTCTCTTAGCAACAATATTTTATCAAGAAAAGTAAGCATACCTAGCGAACCTTTATTCGTTGAATCTTGTCAACCGACAATCGTAATTTGCGTCCCGAGAATGACAAACCCGGAGCGAGTTCCTTGCTCCTGACGTAACTCCTCGACGACCTTGGAACAAAAACAGCGTGGTTTATCTCAAGCACAAAATAGAGAGGTATAGGCAGTAGGCCAGTTCCATACAACGAGCGAAAACAAGCGCACACAGACATAGACCGTAGACGAGTTTAGTACGGGCGGCGGGGTACCTATCAAAAACAAATGACAGTCGTGTGCACGCTTGCATTGTGCTTCGACTCGTGTAGTGTCGGCGCGCCACCGCTTATGTACTTTGTGCTCGTTCCTATGCGGCCTTCCTGCTGTCGAGGGATCGTCTCTTGTTTGACCCCAATAATACAAATCTAGCCTCTACTGCCTGCTATAACAACTTGCGATGCACTGTGACTACCAAATCGCTTTCGCCACCGGCTCACCAGCCGGTCGATTCTGTAGACATTTGCTTGTGATGACTTAGGTGAACTGAGCTCAAAATGAGCTGACATTACAACCGGTAAGCGTTATGATATCCCTAGTCACCGCGCGCTCTCTATGGTGTATGCCTGCATAATTATCCACCCTTTGTATGTACCTTCTGTACATGTCTTTTCGATGTCTCCAGCGTCAATTCAAAGAGCCAGCTGTAAGGAATGGGGTACTTAATGATGGTCACAAACGACGGGCTCAGTCCTGTAGCCACTGAGTTATAGTTAGGACGATATCTCATAAGACTATGTTTAATTTTAGACTGGCACACCAATTGTCTCTAGAGGCGAAAGTAGTTCAATTGTGTGAGTTACGTTTCAGCTGGAATATGATCTGTGGTGCTGGCATTTAGATGAATGTCTGCAGATGTCTTCGTGTTTGTGGCAGATGGAATTCATCGAGTGTATTTTATACGAGTAGTGTGTGGTTGAAGAGTTAAGGATGCTGAAAACATTTGCTTTGAAGTAATTATTTTGTAGTTTTTACTATTTGGGCTGTAGAGAGGTAAGACGAAAGTTTGAAAATATTGATATTCCTACAGTCCAATAAGTAGAAATATACACTGATCAAGAAAATACAATTTCTTGGTCAGTGGATACTAATCGGTAGTATCATCATCTTCCTGCCCTTATCCCGTGTTACTTGGGGTCGGCGCAACACGTTTGCTTCTTCCATACCGTCCTATCCCCCGTCATGTTATTACTGACTCCCTTTTCTTTCATATCACTCCTCACACAGTCCATCCATCTTTTCTTTGGCCTTCCTCTCCCTCTCCATCCATCATCCATCCACATTTATATTCATAACTCTTTTAGTAATATGCGTTTCATCCCTCCTCATCACATGACCATACCAGGACAAACGGTTACTAATCGGTAGTATCTAGGGTGAATATTTCTCATGTCACCGACCGTACATCTTCAGCTAGTAATTGTTTTTGTTCATTCTTATGTTTTCAAGCTACAGATTTTTGTAGCTTTTGTGAAATTAACTAATCTCTTTGCTTTTAATTTTTTCTTCGTTTCTTCTTCCGATCCCATCACATGAATAATGGCTGAAATGATAATAAATTCCTCCACTGTTTATTTATCCTCTACATTTTACATTCAAGACGTCATATCGATGCTGAAAAGATCATACCATACTCCTTTAAAAACAAAGGCGTGTTTTGAACAGCAAGCACATATACGATGTTTGTCCTAAAACTCCTTAGTCGTAAGTAAACAGATAAAAGGGTAATATTCCTTCAATACGAACGTTTTTCGTAGACAGGTGCGGCCTAACCGTTATTTATGAGGACCCTTCATAACGTCCGTACGCCAGATGACTGTGTTTCATTTTTATAGGATTTATGTAACATCGATATTTGCAATATCCTAGGTAGGGCTAGATGTAGAAGTGTCTTTTGAAATATTGATGTGTGTGAAATAAATACGGGTTCATGTAGAGTGGATATAATAATTTTATCGTCTTCAACCAGCAGGGCGAGCACGGCATCTGTGATAGGCTTGTGTCACGCATTTTATCAGGGTTTTTGCTCCCAAACTGTGATAAAAATGTGTGACTCAAGCCACACATCGGCCGTGCTCGCCGGTTAGGTCTGATAATACTGTTATATATTTTTGTTGGACACGATAAGTTCATGTTCATTTGAAGACCGCCAGAAAACTTCTGCAGCTAGATGGTCCTGAAGAAGTTAACTGAAGATAGATGCAGAAATATTCATTAGAGAAATAGAACACTTTGAAGAAGTCTATGCTTACCGGAGACCTGTAACAGGTATGATTGTCTCAAATTTGGTTAACTCTTGTAACTTTGACATCGAAATAATTGGATGATCCAAATAATTCAATTTACGATTGGGATTATATCTAGGGATATATTTCAATAAATAGGACAGTGAAAATCTAAATATAGCAGACTGTGAACTGTAGGTATTCCACATATCAAATCTCGGAAATGTCGAATAACATTTTCAACAGTAGGTATCTTGGGTTTCTGATGTAGGATGTTTCAACAAGCTTTCAGCATAATATCTTGCAAAACTTTGAATACGTTCATGTAGGTATGGATACAATGTAATGAACATCTGCCATGAATCTTTCGGCGCTTTTACATTATAATAAATGAAGTATGGAAGTAAATATTCATGCGGTTAATTCGGCCTCAATTTCGGTTATATAATAATATGTCTATAGTGCCGATAAAGCATATTTCAGTATGAATATTGGCACTGTATATAACGTCCGTACAGACAATCCTCCCATTTGTGAAAAAAGCAAAAAGCGCTGTCGAATTCACAGAGAGTGATGAATACCTATTCGTGTCACGGCACGGCTTTTTATGTCAGCATTTATTTTTCTGAACATATTACACGAAATCAAACCGGTGGTTTAGAAAAAATACTGGCATACGGAATTTTAGGCAAAACTGTTGCGATCGTTTACTGTCAAAACGTGAAACGTATATCACATTCTTAAACGAAATTGTGGAAGACATTAGACCGTCTCCCTTTGCGCAAGTCGCAGCTAGAATATATGCCGCTTAAATGAAAAAATATAACTTCCTCGGCGATGCTCGCTTGTTCTCCTACTCGTAGTGAGACATAGTTTAGAGAACACCTAGACAAGGCATTATGTTGTTCAATTTAATAATAAAGGTCCCAGCCAATTTGGCACGGAGCTCGCTCCTACTGGAGTCGAGGGCCATCGCTCTGTGAGAGTAGTGCAATTTGCCTGCAGCGCGCACCCGGCCCTTGAGCAAGCCACCAAGAGCACACCAATTAGACGAGACAAATTCGGATTTATTATTCAGCGTGGGCGCAACTCAATTGGATAATAGATCGGGTTGTTTGTTTCCATCGACCACTTACCTAGACGTAAATAAGCAGCAGTGGTTATCGATCTGTCTCCACACGCGACTGTTACGGTTAACTAAACATGCTTATAGCAACCGCTTCGGAAAGTCCTATTCTAGCAGTCTAAGTAGTTTTCTACGAACCATGTATTGGAGGATGCTATCGACTACAGACGACGGTATACTTGTAATTTGCTTCGGTTAATGTGCCGGCTTTCTTATACGTGTGTCATCGTTAGTGTATCGAGTATAGGTTAGTCTCGTTATGGGCGCCTGCTTCTTCCCACTCTAGGCCATAATCACAATCAGGTTTTTGCGCTCCACCTTGTCGTTTTATATAATCTACGCGTAAGTGAATCGTGCAATGTCAATCGGGGAAGTATTACCGTCGTATTATTTAGTGGGTACAGTTATATCTCATAAATAACGATGCGCAAAACGCCTATGATTGCTGTAATCTTTATCCATATTTTATCTACCGCTGTCAGCGGTTAGCCAGTTAACCCGCCGTGATTATACAGTGTTGGGAATCAACGAGTCATCTACTCGATCTTTTGTAAACATTATGCAAAATACTGTTACTATTTAAGCTTTGTGAGCGTGGAACGGTGTTTTGACAAATGATAAAGCTGGCTCTGATATAATCTCAGTACGATCTCTGCAACGTGTAATTAGACCGACTGACTAAGCGGAATCTATGGGAGCGTTGCCCGTCTGACCCCGCACAAGATTTAAGATCCCATTGTGGAGACTTCTTTATTGCACACTACGGCTTAAAGTAATGGCTGGCATTCGTTTTCAAGTTATCGAAACACACATTCAGCTCGATAGCTTTGAAAATTTATCAGTCAGAAAATTGAATGTCAAGACTTCGACGGTAAATTATATTACTCAATACCTCGGAGTGTTAAAGTTATTCGCTCGAATGAATCATGGTCCCAGAATGAATCTCGTTTTACATATGAGAAATGTGTGATGAAAAATATCTGATCCCTCTTCACGTTATGACATAAAGTGGTTACAGAGGGTCGTGTTTACCATATTTTTTGTTCTGTTCTGTACGCGTCGCCGTTACCAATTAGTTATCTGATGTGAGATCAAATTACGTCTCGTTGGAGGTCGATGGGAGATGCTGTTGAATTGCATCACAATAGTGTTGTGGCTGAAAAGCTGCGAGTCACCATCGAGTGGACGAGAACTATTCAGAGAATCGATATGGTCGTACGTGAGGGAGCACAGTGTCGATGTGGCAATAGCGACCTCCTTTATCACCTGTGCAACTAATACGAAACCGATTTTTTGTTCCAATTGGAATTACGGATCGTGTATCCAATCAAATGTTTTAATAGGTTCCGTGTAATTATTGGAACACTCTACTTTAGGTTCGAGTTCATCAAATATTTCACACTGAGCCTACGGAAAATATCACAAGTATTTTTGTAAATTGGATATGATCATAATTAAAGCGATGTTAAAGGTTTAATTAAAGCTGACAGTCCCGCCGAGCCGGTATCGAGGCAAAAAGGGTCTCACTTCCAAACTACGTCCAAATCAATAGTGTCGTAATTAAGAATTTTGGATAATTATACCGATCGTTCGAGCGGAACGTTGCGATTGCTATTTTGTGCCTCGAATTCGCGATTATTTTGCAAAACTCTCGACTTTTCGTTTTTTATTCGGATATCATGGCAGGCTTAATTAACACTCGGATTTTGTGAACTCTTTTGTTGACCTTTGATAACCTTTCCATTACGCGTTTTATATAGAGATTGGTTTAATCAAACCGGAGGAGGATTATGAAGTCATCAATTTATTATTCGTGGTGTTAATTGAAATGCGCGCGTTTTGTAGGTGCCTCCTACAGGCGAGACGGTTTGTGTTCGTAGAAATAATTAATTATTGTCACTTGGCAATCTCACTACTGCTTCGGTTTAAATGTCATCGTCCTAATAGATGCCCTGGGTTAGATAGCACTTATTTCAAAACATGCGGCAAATTGGAATGTGAGTACGAAACACTTGAATCAATACTTTCCCACAATTATTCACCGCGCTTAATAGCAGTCCCCATCTGGATACAGCCTTTGTAATAAAGAAAGAGGTAATAAATCCACAAATTCCTGTTGCGTAACACTGGCTGCCTTAAAAAACTTCACTTCGAACTTGGAACTCTAAATTCAATTTAAAAATGGTAATTACAATTGGTAGTCATCGAAAGTACGGACATATTTCTAACACGCGGGCTGCCCTTTATTTTGAAAAAAAAGTTAATTAAAAAAATCAAAATACCCGACTGCTTAAAAAGCGAACTAAAAAGACGTAAACAAGAAGAAAATCATGCTGTGCAGTCGGAGGACACATATTCGCGAGCTGGCTGACCAAAACCAGATGTATCCTCCGACTGCACAGCATGATTTTCTTCTTGTTTACGTCTTTTTAGTTCGCTTTTTAAGCAGTCGGGTATTTTGATTTTTTTAATTAACTTTTTTATTTATAACTTTTTAGTTAACATTTTTTTCGAATTAGGTACATTTAAATATATAAGTGTTATATATTTTTGAAATCGCCTCTAAAAACCCTTTATTTTGATACCCCACACGATGGGTTTGGAAGAAAAAATAAAATTGGCCCCCCACAATATGGCGCCCAAAAGCCGCCATTTTTCTATTTTCCAATTTTAATGTAGCCTATGACACTCGCAAGGTTAAGACGAATCGATTGACGTATGAATCATCAAAATCGGTCAACGCGTTTGGTCTCTGGAACGCCATATAGGAACAAACATACATACATACATACATACATACATACATACATACATACATACATACATACATAGACTGATAAACACATTACCCTCCTTCGGCAGTCGGGTAAAAAAGAATTAAGAGCTAAATAATGACATGTTATTACGTTTTCAACTGGCGCGCGTTGAAATAATAGATAAGTGAACCGAATTTTTATGACTAACTTTGTTCGTTAAAAAATAAGCACAAATTGTCTTCGAGAAGAAAGTGTTTCCTTGGTAATTTTCTATCACTTATCCCAATTATTCGCATCTGTCGTTCGTTGGGCCGTTTGTTCCAGAAGGTTCTTTGGGTCACTTTCGTTAGCGTAACTTATATTCTGTTGAAAAATATTTTGATAGGTAGAAATAAACATATTATGAACGTTTATTTGTGGGCATTCAAAGTGTACCTACATACTCATGTACTCACAAAGAGGACTAAAAGCTCTATTGACATTAAAACCAGTAAAAGGACAAACAAAAATATATTTTCATTTAAATTTAAATATTACCCAGCTAAGTATGCCTCCAGTTAAAGGCTTTGTAAAACCTGTCCCAAATAGATGTTATTTTAATAACAGCCCAGACTAATTAGATTTTAATTTCACACATAAAACTCTTTACGACACCCTTAAAAATAAGTGGAATAAGATAGATGTTACGGCCGGCTTTGCCCTTAATCAGGAGGGGCTGGGTTGCAATAATCCTGAGACATTGAGATAAGATCTTGAAGGGAAGGTCCCTTTAATAAATCCGATAGGTCAGGCCACTCGAGGCGCGAAGGTTACCCTCATTTCGTTTATTATGTACTCGTGTTACTTGTGGCTTGCGGCCAGGATGATAATATCGAGTTAGAAATTAAGAGGTTCGGATAGTGTTGTTGTTAATATTCGTTAATTACATGTTTTTGTGATGTTTTGGTAGTGGTGTGGCGTGTAAATAGCCAACACCTTTTCTGTACTTGCGTACTAAGTTAATTTTTGGAAATGCCTATAAAAATGGCTACCCCCCATGTGAACTTATAGGTAGGATCCAACAAGAAACATCAGCATTTCCATAGTGCAGTATTAAATGCGCTCACTCACCTTGTCATCGAACCAGTGTCGCTTCCAATACTCCTCGAGAGAAGACCACGAAGATGAGCAGGACTCAGGAGTTGCGTGAAATCACCGGCGAACTGTCCAAATGACGAGTATCAGAGAAAGTTCACGACCACCAGCAGTTTCCACTAAATTAAACTCACAAGGCACGGCCGCGCTATCAATATGAGCAACAGAAATAGTTTATAATGTCTCTTGTAGATAGGATTATTGGATTTTTCACACCAAGTTCACGTCCATTCAAATCGTACGAGACTTGACTCGTCTCAGATTTTGCTGACACCAAAACAGCGCGAATATGCCGCATACGCGACCAATCACATCGCAGTTAAATCTATCAACGCGCGACTGTTAACGCCATCTCTGAGCTCGATGGTTACAACTCTTGGACGAATCCATTGGCAGTGAGCGTTGCACAGTACTAGTATTCTTGTTGGATACGTATTTATAGATGTAAATCAATAAACACCATCTGATATAAATATGAATAAGTAAATTTCTATTTTAATTTTAAAGAAGCCATGGTGCTTCTCCAGGTAGGTTATAATTATGTTTCGTAATCAATGGAAGGAGGAAACTGAAGATGTTGTCCTGTCGTGGGACACTAATTGTAATATCATTATGCTTATCAGTCGAATTTCTCGACTCAGATCTTTTGTCACCATTAATGCAAAAGTCAATATCATATTTTCTTTCTACGAAATTTTATAGTGAGTAGTTGAGTATTAGATATTATATTTTTATTTCTATATTTTTAGGGTTCCGTACCCAAAGGGTAAAAACGGGACCCTATTACTAAGACTTCGCGGTCCGTCTTTCTGTCTGTCACCAGGCTGTATCTCATGAACCGTGATAGCTAGACAGCTGAAATTTTCACAGATGATGTATTTTCGTTGCCGCTAAAACAACAAATACTAAAAACAGAATAATATAAATATTCAAGTGGGACTCCCATACAACAAACGCCATTTTTAGGGTTCCGTACCCAAAGGGTAAAAACGGGACCCTATTACTGAGACTTCGCTGTCCGTCTGTATGTCTGTCTGTCTGTCTGTCTGTCACCAGGCTGTATCTCATGAACCGTGATAGTTTCACAGATGATGTATTCCTGTTGCCGCTATAATAACAAATACTAAAAACAGTATAAAATTAATATTTAAGGGGGGCTCCCATACAACAAACGTGATATTTTTGCCGTTTTTTGCTCGATATTAATAACGGCAACAGTTAGACGCTTGAAATATTCACAGAATATTTAGTTGTATATTCTCTTCAAAAAATAATAATTAATAAATTAAAATTAAATAAATTAAGGGGGGCTCCCATACAACAAACGTGATTTTTTTGCAGTGTTTTGCGATAATGGTACGGAACCCTTCGTGTGCGAGTCCGACTCGCACTTGGCCGGTTTTTATGATAATGGTACGGAACCCTTCGTGCGCGAGTCCGACTCGTACGGCCGGTTTTTTTCTTCGTTCTGGCATATAAGTTTAGAAACTTATATGCCAGAACTTTGCATTTACATATTTCATTTCAGAACTTAGTTTTTCCAACTCTTGAATTTACGTCCATGTTATTAATAGTTTTTATTCAAACATATTTTTGTAATTTATATAAGAAAACGTTCCCAAGGGAACTCAATACCCTTGTAACTGTGTGAAGTGATACATTAGCGAGAGCGACGATGTCTAATGAAGCGACTAACGAAGATAAATGAATTTGCATTGCCATCGAAAGTTTAATTAAGGCAGGTATGAAACTACTCCATGATATTTATAAAATATCACAGAATTTTGCTACAAGTACTTGTTGTAAAATATAATAGTAGGTAATTAAAGAAGCCACTACAAAATTAACCAAGGTTAACACCAAAAAGTAGAAAACGACGAGTGAATATACAAAAGCACAGCACCTAAATTATGGACTCATAAACAACATTGATATATGCCGTTTCGAAACTCATAAAGAAAACGAAAGTAAAACAAGAAAGTATAATATATGAAAAGCTACAATGAACAGTGACAGACTATAGTAGCGTTATGATGAAGAACATTAACATTCACTTAAAACACAAGACATGCGTGTAAGTGGATGAATGAGGATAAAAAGGAACACCACGGATAAAGGCGTTAATTTGTTGCTTCGTGTGTGTGGGTTTGTTTCACTTGCTTCAGGCCACGCTAACGTTTTCCAACTAGTGCCACTGTGTTTTGTTTTGATGCGAATGTGATTAATGATGTTCGTTTTGATGGTTACGTCATATGGTTTGATGAAGATTGCTCGTTCCGTTAGTTTTACGTCAATGCGGTCAGGTTGACTGAGGCCGAAATGAGCAAATGCCAGTTATTTTGGTTTTTAGTGATTTTTACTATAGTACATTACTACAGCGGCCAGCAAAAGAGGCATTGATGGACGAACGTGTAAATTCATACAACTTTTGCCGGCCGCTGCTCGTATGTATATGGCCAGTACAGCAATTTCGATTTATCTCGAAGAAAGTTGTCAAAATAATGCTCAAATTTCCAAGCATGTTTGAGAAAAGTTTATATTATAAATTGTTAGTACAAGCTACTGCCTCGTTTTATTTTGAAAGGGGCTAAAATACATCACCTCTTTCTAACGTGCACCTGCTGTAAATTCCGTAGAGCGCACCGCAGTTCGTAAAGTCAACCATTCTTTATGGCTGGTTTACTTGCAAAGGTCTTGCTGCGGAACAAATATTAGTATTGAAGGCGTTTACCCGTATCGATATGTTTGGCCCCGTTCCACTTGAGACTTTGAGAGAATAGAATAGAATAGAATAATTATTTATTTGCTCAGAAAGTAGGTACAAGATTCAGAAGTTATTATAATATTAAGTGATCCTTATACTTTCTACCTTAACTAAGGCATGCAAAATAGTTTTATAAAACAAATCAAACTTAATTAAAACAATACAGGCATAACACAAGCATAGTACAAGCACAATGTCAAAATAAATTTAAATTAAATTTATAAATATACATTATTAATGATAAATTTTTAGGATGAATTCCAGTCGATAGCCATATCATTATTATTCTAGTCAGTCATCATCTTAGTTTGTTTAATTAGTCTGTCATTATTGAATTAATACATAGAAATTGGTACAGATGTCAGGATTAATCTAAATATTCATCGTTTAAAAATTCGCAAATCGAGTAATAACATTTCTTAGTCAACAAATCTGACAATTTCTTTTTAAAGACTGGAATAGCCTGTGTTTTTATGTTATCAGGTATTTTATTAAATATGATCGGGCCCATACATAAAATACTTTTCTTTAATAAGGCCGTGTCATAACTACCAACATGTAGCATGTTTCTATATTGTTTCCTTATTGGCCTGTTCAGAGTTCAGACTATTATTAAAAATTCCATTAGTTTGCGTCGAAGTTGCAGTCCGGGTGTTAATTTGTGACCGAGACATATCACTCGTGTTTATAATACCCACTGTGTCCCATTGACAAATTGTCCGCTCGTAACGCGGTTCGTCTCGCCTCGTACCGTTTGTATACGTCACGCTCTTTTTCTTTATTGGGTGAGCAGAAAGGTAATATGAGCTTCAAACGGTATTCTTGCCTCGTTTCAGCTGCGTGGCGCTGGGAGACGTGGTGGATTTTTAAATACGGAAAGGCTCGTATTGTTGTATCGGCTTCTTTATCCATGATTGTTCTTTATTTATCTCTTGAGAGATGATCGCCACTGTCCCTATTATTATATTTTTTTATCATCAACAGGACCATGTGTTGTTTTGTAAACACAACTATATTTATCCATGCGTGTGGTCAGTTGGTTCAGTCTTCAGTAAAGAACGTCACTCGCTAATTAAAGGACTCTGGTTTGTCTTTTCTTCGTTTTTGTAACGCGACACTCCTGACATTTGCGGGTTGAAGCCACCTACATCATCGTTAATAAGATCAGTAACGTCTGCTATTATTGTAAGTACATCTGCTCTTTAATGTGGCACTTGTTTTGCGTAGGAGTGTGAAAAATTACCATCATTAATGTCTTCGATGTTACAAATACTTTATGTGGGTAATTGGCATTTGTCCGTATGTGGGAGGAAATAATAATATGTCTAGTGTTCTTTCAGCTCGAATTTCATGATATTCAGTAAAATCTCGCTTAAAATAAATGTTTAGAAATAAATATCTTTATGATTAGATATTTTATGAACGTAGGCAGAAATATACACCCACATGTCTGAATAATATACCTGGATTTTATTGAATTTCCCAGAATTTCGCTATGACCTAGTTGAGAAAGCAGCTTCCGTGGGTACGGTACCAACCAAACTAGTGGTTCTCAAATATCACATCAATTCAAGGCAATTTGTCTAAAAATATTCCTTTTCTATACTAATACTATAGAGGAAAGATTTGTATTTTTGTATGTAACGAATAAACTTAAACACTACTGGAACGATTTAAAGAATTCTTTCACCGTTATGAAGCAACACTATCCCCGGTTGACACAGGCTACTTTTTATCCCTGTATTCCCACGGGAACGGGAACTACGCGGGTGAAACCGCGAGGCGTCCGCTAGTCATAATATACAATTAAAGCAAATCTGACATGATTGGGGTCGATAGATCGATAGCTAAAGTGGAAAAACAATAATTTCAATTAACTACACTACCAAAATGGCCGTTGACCCGTAGTTAGCTGTTATTACTTAAAATTTAAAGTGTAGGTAGTTGTTATTTTATCGTCGTTATATATCGATAACCCTCACTCATACCTTTAGATACAAACACTACATTAGCTTAAATTTGATCCTGTGTAAAGAAAAAAACTACTATAAAAAATTAAAACTTTATAAAGTTTAAGATCATAAACCTCTAAACAGAATTCTAAGAACCACGTCAGCACAAGTAACTAGATACTCCAAGGTAGGTCACTCTCACAAGCCCTTTAGCAAATGGCCTGCTAAAATGGCCGTGTACTATAAGGGTCAAAAGTGCAGTCACACTCTACCAAAACAGAAAAGGCAATTTTTTTGTGGGCAGCATAATTTCATCTTATCGCGGTTAGTAGGAAAAATCTATACTTTAGTTTCTATACAAAATATTAAATCATTTGTGGATAAATTAACTTTTTCTACAAAAACTAGCCATTTGAGTTTTGGGAGAGTATGACTGCACTTTTGACCCTTGACTGTACTTCCTACTCAAATGACAGGCTCGTGCCGGCTAGATAGCTGCGGGTTAAGAAAGTATACTAAGTGCTTATGGGCTTTTTTACATACTTAAGACCACAGACATAAATCTAACTAGATAATGCAAGTCCCTCCATCTGTATGAAGACCAAGCGTGCCACTTTATCACAAACAATTTGATAACAAATTTACTTACCAATGAAAGAAAACATTTCCAATGCTTTGGCCAACTTTTTCTATACATTATTTACAGCTCAATATGGCACTAAAGAAATTTTTCTAGATTTCGGTGGATTTCCGGTGCCGATAATGCTAAATGAAAAGCTTAGATTACGAATATTGATCATAACTTTACTTCGTTTTTTGTCACGCGAAGTACATACAATCGCGTCATCTAGTTAGATTTATGTCTGTGCTTAAGACCTTATTCGTATGGTTATGTCTTGTTGAGTGAACTTTAAAGATTATGGTTGGTTCAGGTAATTTTGTGGCTGTTCAAAATTAATTATGTTTGCCTAATCTTAGTTTATGATAACCTCTTTTTAACCGACTGCCCAAAAAGGAGGAGGTTTCTCAATTCGACCGTATATATATATGTCTTTTTATGTGTGTTCGCGGATAACTTCGTCATTTATGAACCGATTTTGATGATTCTTTTTTGTTGGAAAGGAGGTATCCCAAGGGTGGTACCATGATAAGGAAACCAGGATCTGATGATGGGATCCTAGAGAAATCGAGGGAACTCCTCAAATATTATAGGCATATAGACATATAGTGATCTTGGTATTTTCATCAATAATGCAATAATTTGCACTCGGAAAGTATCATTTTGTGAAGTAGAACTGATGAAGAAGACCGCAACGGCTACTGGAACAAAAATAATGTATCCTAGTCGTGTTTAGGCTTATTGGAATCGCTATGGATATGCTTTGGTTATAAATGATTTTCATGTTGATGGGAGGTACCTACCAAAACTAAAAAGAGGAAAATAAAAACTTTTTTCTTAGTCGGTGTCTTTTGTACCTATTCCGTTATTCGACACCGACTTCGGAAAAGAAAGTTATTTTTCGCTTTGTTGTGTTTTGTTTTGGAAGTCGGTTTGATTTCTTGTTAAAAAGTTTTTTGGATGTAAAAATCTATGAAGTTTAGAAACTTAACTCAGGGTCTACTAACCCCTTTTTCCAGTAAATTAAAAACTAGTCACAACAAAGGATCATCATCACGTTTTAGTCTTTAAAAACGACGATAACACAGACCGCGACCAAACAATGACTCATAAAACACTTCTTGGTAAAAGTCAAGAAGCTCGATTGAACCATTCTGTTTATTGTTTTAGTTCCGATCAGATGAACGAACCTTTGTTCTAACTTCCAGCTTAGTTTCTAATACATCCTGTATTTAGCTGTATCGACAAATTGCAACAGTTTATGTCTCGAATTCTCGATTTGCAGCGCATTTTGGTTTCAACGGTCGATTGGCACGGAAGAAACGTTATTTTAGTCTACAACAATAACCAAATAGCGTCGTAAATAAATGCAGTTTCTTTTTCTTTTTCATCAATGTTTAGGCGACAGTATATTGGCTTTCAGCCAGAAGGCCGGTCACGAAATGTTATTTATTATCTGTGCTAATGGCGCGGACATTATTAAATTATGATAGTTCGTTTGTTACGATAGCAGTTAACATTTTGATGACAACAACGATAAAAAAATATAAATTGGTGGTTATTATGAATTGTGTCGTTAAAGTTTGATGAAAGATATGACGGGTTTTGTTATTGTTAGCCGTGGTGACTAGTTAGAGCAGTC
Source organism: Anorthoa munda (assembly GCA_945859665.1). Classification (NCBI taxonomy): domain Eukaryota; kingdom Metazoa; phylum Arthropoda; class Insecta; order Lepidoptera; family Noctuidae; genus Anorthoa; species Anorthoa munda. The sequence continues at coordinate 11,303,110 of OX243911.1, read as the reverse complement.
GGATTACAGCTTGTACCAAAAAGTTACATCATAAAAAGAGGCTACAAAGTACGAAGGCTGTACTGACAGTTTTTGGTTTCTTGCCCATCAATATTAACTCAGCTGATAGAAATACTAGATATTTATAATTGTCATCCTCTGCCTTAAGTAGTCCACTACAGGCTGAACAAGGCCCCTCCAAAAGCACGCCATTCATCTCTTTTCTCATCCAGGTGTTAGCTACTACAGTCACTCTGATCATTCCTCCATCTAGTATGAGGACTGAGGACATCCAATCCAATGTTTATCGATTAGTGATCTACACTACTCTACACTCAAGAATCCTCATTTTGCCCCTGGAACCTTTATCTATTCGCCGAGTAATATGGCCAACCCTTTGCTATTATATACAGAATGAGTTTTTCAAGTGGGCGTGGATGGCCAAAGCCGAAGCTAAGAGGAATAGCGGCAAATCCTCAAAAGGGTCATGAGCCCAATTTCGATTAAAACTAAAATTGCATCATTGGATTTTTGAAAAATCAATATTCTTAGCTAGGAATCGAACCGGTAAAAAACACGCTGTATTAATTCACCATCCGGTAGTGTCACTTATAAGGACCAAATCCAGGATATTTTTCTGGGAGGGGCACAAGGGGTGGACGGGCAAAAAAATCAACAATAACTGTCAGAAATAAACTTGAAGTATCATACTTCATGTTTATTTCGACAAGTTCAAGTATGTATAGGAAGGTTTATGAAAGACAAGAATTTCACTCATGTTCTTTCTGTTCATCATCGTCATCATCATATCAGCCAAAAGACGTCCACTGCTAGACATAGGCCATAGGCCTTCCCCAAGCGTCGCCACATTGATCGGTACTGTGCCGAGCCCCCGTGCCCCCCCTTGAATCCGCCCTTGTTTCAAATTCTGGGAACTAATGTCATACGGTAAATTTTATTTCACCTACCTATTAAATCAGTGATTAATTGTTCAAAATGATAGTCATTATTTTCAATATATAGCCGAATTCACGACTTTAGCATTGTACTCCCCGGTATCATACAGCGTTTATTTTTTTTTTCCGAAACCAACGGGTTCGATTCCTGGCTAGGAATTATGATTTTTCAGAAATCCAATGATGCAGTTTTAGTTTTCATCAAAAACGGGCTCGTGACTCCTTTGAGTGCTTTTCGCTATTCCTCATAGTTTCAGATTTCGGCCATCCACGCCCACTTAAAAAGCTCAACCTCTATAGGTTGTTCTTAGATTTCTTTTAACCCTTGAATTCATTCCAGTTCAATAAAATTTGTTCTGAAGATCTCTCTAAACAAAATGCAGACATAACTTCCTAATGCAATGTCCGATTTATATGTAACATTGATCGTAAAATCGCAGAAGCTGCTAAGTGCATAAATAAGTCTGTGCAGCTGCTGTGTATCAGCTTAGAGCTGCACCATGTGGTCAATTCACTTGTATCCATACTGAACAGTTTTATGAATGAATTGGTTTACATTTTACGAGTATTCGCTCAGTTTATGTATCTGAGTGATTCATGATTATTTTAAGGGTTTAATTCAACGCTTAATGAAAGTTTTAAAGGCTAACAATTAATGTAGGTATAATAAATAATAACATACGGGACCGAAACGTGGTTGTGCACAATGGGCCTCATCAGAAGGCTTCAAGTCAGCCAAAGGCCAATGGAGAGGGCTATGCTCGGCGTTTCCTTGCGTGATCGAATCAGAAATGAAGACATCCGCAAGAGAACCAGGGTTAACGGCATAGCCCAAAGAATTACCAAACTTAAGTGGTAGTGCTCATTGCTTGTAGAACGGATGGACGATGGGACCTCAAAGTTCGAGAGTGGCGACAGCGTACCGGAAGAAGGCCTTTCTCTAGATGGAGTGACGACCTGCGGGGCGAGCGCGGACTACTGTGACAGGCTTGAGTCACACATTTTTATCACAGCTTGGGTGCAAAAATAAAATGCGTGACTCAAGCCTACCACAGAGGCCGTGCTCGCCCGGCTGGTTTAGGCTGCGGGAATCCGGTGGACGCACAGGACCGATCATTGTGCCGACGCTTAGAGGAGGCCTATGTCCAGCAGTGGACGCCTTTCGGCTGAAATTATGATAATGATGATAAATGTAACAATTGAGTTTAGGGACAAAAACTGTTTGTTCTTTCAGTTTGTCCCCATTTTTTATAACCGTCTCGAGATCAGTTCGTCGACTTCGTACGTTATAGATTAGGTAGGTTTTACTAACGGAACTAATGTTCAGAAATCAACAAAATGGTTATTTTGATTTTAGCTGGTGGTGGTCAAAAAATACTTATTTTACACCTTTTTATTAAAAAAATGTAAAATAACCATTTGCTTCCAGACCTCTTAATCTATTAAAGCTATGTGGGACTGACTGATTTCAGGGTGAAGGTCCGCATCAATAATCCTGAAAACCGCCGAATTTTCTAAGAATTTCTTTAATTTTCGTCTATTAAATTATTTCTCCAAGATAATGATAACAATCTTTTCTTTACTGGTATAAAAAATGTGGTCAGAAATAAGTGTCTACTCCCAAAACTTAGATAGGTTTAGGATTCCTGCAATAGAATTTTCATTTAATAATTTGTATCTTTTTTGGTAGACACAACAAAAATCTTCAACAGTACGTACTAAAAGGAAAGATATCATTCTGTTAGCAAGAATACTTGAGTGGATCGAAGTGGTCTGTCGAGTTGACGCCGCTGCCGGAAAAGTCGGAATCAGACGCCGCTCCGCCGAGAGAACTTGTTGGTTGAAGAAGTTTCTTTGGCTACGCGGCATAAAACTTGTGTTCAATTTTGTTGTCTAGTTTTTTTTAAAGTGGTGTAAATAATGTTGTTTTTACGTTATTCAGGATGGAATTATGGAAATTCCATTGATGTGATAGGTATTGATATAAAATGGTTTTAAACAAACAATAAGAAACGAACTATAAAGATGTAAACAAAAAGAAAATCATGCTGTGCAGTCGGAGGATACATATTCGCGAGCTGGCTGAACACCTTTCGAATTACTTTTAAACATATAAGTAGTATTTATTTTTGTAATCACCTCTTAAAACCCTTCATTTTGATACCCCACTCGATGGGTTTGGAAGAAAAATAATTGTGACCCGCACAATATGTTGCCTAAAAGCAGCCATATTTGTTTTTTTTTGCGTCAACCATCTAAGAACACTTGGGCGGTCAAGACGTATCTAACGATGTCTTAATTATATGGTCCATCTAGTGGTTTGAAAGATATGAGGTAATAAAAAATATTACATACATACAAGATACGCGTAAATACGAGCGACAAAAGAATTCTAAACTTTTCATTTTGCGTGGTTAACAACTGTGGTAGTGTAGTTTATCTTCTTGTTTGTTGTTTTATCGTCATAAGATATTCTATATCTATCACATCTGTAGAATTTTCAAACTTATTATTTTTAACTCTGTGTAAGGTGACGAGAGTGGTACAAAAATATCTTATTACTTATGTCGAAAGAATATTTGTGTAGAATTATTGTAGAAATATTTTCTATAGAAAAGCTATGTACAATTATTGCACATTTCCATTTCTTTTGTGAATAAATAAAAGTGGAATAATAGAGCTGTTTGCAGTGACGGGACCTATTGTACTATTCCGTATTCAAACGAACCCTAGCATTTTCCGTACGTATTGTGCAACAAATTGCATTTTCTTTTCATTCCATGCTTAACTTTAATAAAAGTCTACAACAGTGTATTCGTAAATTTTTCTAGAAGGCAGGCGGCATCTTAATATTCGTACGAATTTACGAAACCGCACCTGAGTTTTAATTAAAGAAAATGTACGGAGCTGATGTAAAGCTTGACGGTATTTTCGTACAGTACCGCAACAAAGTTACGCTTTTAGAAGCACCTCGGTACATAACATACATATGTGCCTTTTAACGTCAGTCTTTACATCACAAACCTAATGTTTCTCGCCCGCTGTTTACATGGGAATCAATAAAACAAGGGACTCGCCAAAATGTAAACACGAACACTATCCCCCTCTCTATCCACACAACTATAAAAGACGAGGACAACAAATGAAATGTAGCGGCGAAATTCATTTGATTATCATTAGGTTAAAACAGGGACTGGCGCCGTTGATCGCGTGACGTTTTACTAAAGAACATGCATCCCTAGAGGATTGTTTCCTGTTCTTTTATGCTGTTAACATTGTCTTTATTGCTGTTGAAATAAAGTTCAAAATAGATTGTTTATAATCTTGTCTCTAGGGTTGTATCGCTATCATTATTAAGGTAATGAGTCATTGCATTAAGTGGATCTATAAAATGAGTCATCATGGTACTAGGTTAGTATTTTTGAACGGAGAAAGGCAAACTGCAGTGCATGTTGACACAGTGTGGCTTAATATGCGTGGGTGGACAAAGTTCGCCGACCCCGGAAAGGTATCTCTGATATTGTGTTGCCAGCTATTGAGAAAGCCGTATTTGGGAGAGAACCTGAGGAAACTCTAAAGAGGAACGTTTTACGGGAATGTGTCCCATGGTGCACGTTTTAAAAGAATGGCTTGTGTCCCTTTTGTCAGCATAGTGAACATTTTACGTGAAGACATCCCTTATTCGTTTTTCGATGTAGGCATTTGTTTTTGTTGCTTTTACAAGTAAGCGTAAAACTTCCGACACGACTAGGTATAGAATAATAAAGATAGAAATGCGGAAGAAAACCCAATTTGGAATTTCTTTGATCTCTCAAACCATAATGCACCTTGCAATATGTTCACAAAGTTATTAACAAATACTGTTAACAATGCATCGTAAACAGTATTAATATTTACGAGGTATTACATTTAACGGGAAACCTGTAACACCTGCAACAATGTTCTAATAATATCGCCGATACTAATAAGGCGCTGCATAAATTGCGGCGCTATCGTGGACTATTGGGCAATAGTCTGAGAGCTGGTGACTTATTTTGGAAAGGTAATTCAAGCCCGGTCTGCCTTCGTAGGATTCTGGAGCTTTTTGGTCGCATTGCCAGGAAGGACGGACACAACCACGAACAGCTGATGTTTACTGGCAAGATCGAAGGGAAACGTCCGAGAGGTCGAAGTTCAATCAGATGGTCAGACCAAGTCCGTACATCGTTAAATACCAAGCTGCACGATGCTCTTCACAACGCCAAAGACAGAAGCAGATGACGCAAATTGGTGAAGGAGAAGTTGTTTCCACGAAGACCGGGAATTCACCAACCTCAGTAATGAAGAACACGATGCGAGGAGGAGGAATTTAAGCCCGCAGTTTTGCATAGCTGAACTTTTACACTTGACTAATAAGGAATGGAAAGTTGGAATAGAAAGTCTGATTAGGCGTTTACGATAAACTATATCAAACAAATTGTCCAAAACTATTTTCTTTGCCTAAGGTAAAAAAGGGTCGCCTTTAATCTGATAGAACTGCTTCATTCTCAGACATTTCTACCGTTTCTATACCAATGTCCAGCTAGGCAATTCTTATACAAATATGCAAGAGTAAAATTCATCGCCAGCTCCTCGACTATACGCGAGACTTTCACGGTCAATTTACTCCAAAGAACTGTTATGATTAAGTCAAGAATACATTAAAACAACCACGACCATTAAAGCGAGAACTTGATTATTTAAACAGAATATTACACAAACCAATGAATGTCTTAGGGTCAGTCCACATGGAGAAGCGGTGCGACGTGAAACTGCGCAGACTTTAGATAGTGATGCAATGTGGAACTTTATTTACTACACAAAAAAGTACACATTTCACCTAAAAATATTGGATGTTTATTTTTTCTTTTCTCACGTAAACAAAAAATGACGACGATACAGTGCGTTGAAATTTTTTATAACGTCACGCCCGAGTGCAAATTTAATATAGAAGTCACGTCACAAGCCCCTTGAACTTTGATGTGCATTATTTTTGTATTTTTTTATGGTTGCGTATCCGAAGGATCAAAACATGGCCCTATTGCTGTCACTCACGTATCCGTTTGTCTGTCCGTATGTCCGTCTGGCCGTCTGCCGTCTGTCCATCGTCTATCACACGGGTTTTACGACCAAACGGTTGGAGCTTAGTCTTCAAATTTTTATTAAATCGTCAAAATTTTATTTTTGAGTTTTTAAGAGCATACAGCTAAAGGGGGGGGGGGGCGTGAAAACAAATGCAAAACAAAATAATGAGAAGCCACCAAAGTCGGCTTCTTTATTACAAAATTTTGTTTCAAGATTTTTTTAACTTTCCGTTGACCTATAAACTTGAAATTTGGTGATAATGTTCATTATTACGTATATTTCACTAATAAATACCAGTATATTGAAATACCAGTCTGTTTTTTTCTTTGAAATTCCGTAATTTTTCTATTACAACCAACTTAATTTTGCGGTTTGGTACGAAACGTCTGATAAACGAACCAAATAGAATTATTATTTTTTACCCAGAAAACATCCCTATTAAAACCAAAGAAAACACTCCCAAATACGTCACGCTGCACCTCGAGGCGTGCTCTGTGTCCTTTTTGTGTGCATTGCTTCTCTTGTGAGTTCGAGATTATTTTCGCGGCTAACAATTTAAGTGACCTCTTGAAGCATCTCGCTTCGCGTCGCTTTCTGTGTGAGTTGACCCTATAGAATCTTTTAAATGTCTTTCCCTACTTTCAGAAATGGCTTAATTATATACGTTGTTAAAACGTACGTTATTGGATTTGACGCCTACGATCACACGTTTTCTTAATTGATGTGTCTTGTCTATGCTTCAATGCAAATGTGATATATACGAATATTTGGAACGAAGATAAATATTGAATAATGTAACTGGGTTTTATGTATTTCTTAATCTATACTAATATAATAAACGAGCTCAAATTGTTAGTTGACCAAGCGAGCGCGAACGAACGAAGCGTTTACGTTTCAGCTTGGACAAAAATGCTTTCGTATGTCCGGTAGATGTCCAGCTGTTCTCCACTACAGGTCGCATTCCACCGATTCAGACCGATTCTCGTAAAATTTTGTAAGCAGGTTCAATAATTATATGGAAAATCAAAAAGACTCTACAGTCTACAGCTCACAGAGCCACTAGTTTTTAGGAGGTAATCCCTTGAATTCAATAAATGCAAGCGTGCTTCACCGTCGGCCACAACATCGCTTATCATCAGGTGAGATAGTAGTCAAGGGTGAACATTCAGAAAAAAAACTGCTTCGCCTTTTTCCAACTATTGGCGTCGTCTGCCAAATAACCGGATGTAACTGAATATCAGTATTCACAACCCAATAACTGGGTAACACGATAATTACGATAAGTACCTAATATCAAAAAGCTTACAGTCACACAAAGGGCAATGGAGAGGGCTCGAGGTATCCTTGCGTGATCGAATCAGAAATATAGAGATCCGCAAGAGAACCATGGTTTCCGACACAGCTCGAAGAATTGCCAAACTTAAGTGGACTGTCACCTAGTTAGTGGGCAGGGCACATTGCTCACAGAACGGATGGCCAATGGAGCAGAAAAGTTCTGGAGTGGCGACCGCGAACCGGAAGACGTTGCTTTGGAAAGCCTTCCACCTGGTGGACCGATGACTTGCTGAAGATTGCGGCGATCCGCTGGATGCGGAGCGCATGGGACCGGTGATCAATGTGGCGACGCTTGTGGAATGTTGTCGCTTGATGCCTATGTCCAGCAGTAGACGTCTTTCGGGTGATATGATGACGATGACCTAATTATCTGGAAGAAAGATTACTTTTCAAATCTTGCAGTATTGCTGAGGGATTGGGTATTTTTTATACCCGGAAAATTTACGGTTCCCGTGGAATAGAAAACGGGAGCGAAGCCACGGGAATAAGCTAGTTCCTTATATGGTAAAATACAAAATATACCGATCGTTTTTCTCAAAGATATGTCATATATGCCTATTACATAAAGTTCAAAGAAATTTCCTGTATCAGACTGTTTCCGTGTCTCTGAAGGTAATATTTAATTTTCCGGTATGAAAAGTTCCTTTTCAAGTTTGAGTTCCTTTCCTGCCAATTTATTCAATTTCAATTCTTCTGTACCTATCAAATGGGTACGAGTGAATTATTTCAGAATTTCGGTATCTATAAGGTATTATGATAGAATTATCTGTTCTATCGGAATCTCAGCTTCTTGGAACTTGAATTTTTTTGAATTAGATCATTTACTTCTGAAGGCCTTCTACAATCGGTGACCCGGTGAAGGTCACGGGCGTCTGTGAGAATGTGACAAGCTCAGGACCGCATGATCAGGCGATGTGGAAGCCTATTTCCAGCAGTAAAACAGCAAACAGGACTGGCTGTCATGATGAGGGGACGTAATTTGTGCCACAATTGCACAAATGACGTATGAATGCATGAATCCATACTAATATTCTGTCTGTCTGTCTGTTACCTTTTCACGCTTAAACCGCTGAACCGATTTAGATAAAATTTGGTATGGAGATAGTTTGAGAACCTGGGAAGGACATGGAATAGTTTTTATCCCGTAAATCATCCTTAAGTTGGTGGAAAGGAGGCTGGCAGTTTGTATGATGAACGAATAATTTATCAAGTAAGTCGGCCCACACACCTACAACATTATTCAACATCATCAGCCTTTTTAATGTTCCCACTGCTGGGACACAAGCGTCCTCTCTGTGAGAGGGAATGGGCAGAAACCCACCACGCGGGCACAGTGCGGGTTGGTGGATGTCACATGTCTTCGAATTTTTGCAATACATTATTGCGCGATATAAAAAAACCGGCCAAGTGCGAGTCGGACTCGCGCACGAGGGGTTCCGTACTATTATCGCAAATAAATCAGGTTTGTTGTATTGGAACCCCACTTAAATATTTATTTTATTCTGATTTTACTATTTGTTGTTATAGTGGCAACAGAAATACATCATCTGTGAAAATTTCAACTGTCTAGCTATCACGGTTCATGAGATACAGCCTGGTGACAGACGGACAGACAGACAGACAGATTGTATTCTAAATTCTTAAAGGAGGCTTTTGTCCACAATGGCATGTCAGCCAGACAGACAGATCTTGGAGTCTAAATAATAGGGTCCCGTTTTTACCCTTTGGGTGCGGAACCCTAAAAAAGAGGGTATATGAAGTACTAATGCTACGCAGACAAAGTCGCGGGCAACAGCTAGTAAATAAATAATTAATTATTTCTTTCTAACGATAACTTCAGGAAGTACGACGAAATAAGAACCTCCACTTTTTAAAAGCCGATACCACCAACAACTGTTGTACCTACTATATTGTTAACTATTTGGTATAATCAACTCGATTTAGTACGTCCAACAAGTGATACATAATTCAATTTTGACCGCATTCAAATGTAAGAGCCTTGATATAACAATACAATTTAGATTTAATACAAATGTATTGTCAAACGAAGGTTAGCATTGAATCATACAATCACAAATGTAAGGTTAGAATTGTGCAACCAAATAAAGGCTTACGCAGACAGGCGCGACACAATGCGACAACGTTACGATCTAAACCGATTGACATAAATTAAACGTCGTTTGCTATGAATAGTTACAGCACTGATAACAACATTTGTGCCACATGTTAAATTTTGTCGTGTTATATATTTTTATTTATTTTTTCCTTTGTATAGATACTTTTACTGATTGTTTTGTGAATGTGTGAACATTGTAGGTCTTCTTGATTTCTAGACGCTGTTAACATTTGTTAACTCTCTCGTTTATACATTTTTTTTTTAGTTTCTTACGACTTATTGTCGGGCCTACGTTGTCCCCCCATATCTAAGCACTAATACTGTAACATGGAAATATTGTAAAAACAAACCAATTTTTTTTAAAAGAGTAACCGTGGAGTTTCTTGCCGGTTCTTCTCCACAGGAAACGACTAACCCGAACCGTGCACCTTTTGTCGACGTTTTATAAGTGCCCATGTAGGCATATGTGAAATAAAAAACATTTGATTTGATTTGATTTGATTTGTCGAAAACTGAAATGCATTTCACAGAAATTGATCAAAAATTGATCTACAGATGAAACAATAAAAAAAAAGTCACGTCGTTGTTGAATTGTCGCGTCACCGCTTATCTGCGGCTGCCTTAAGGCCTCGGTCAGGCATGAGATCTGAATGTTCAGAAGTAGCAAAGAACTTCTCAGTTAGGTTCCAACTTTGCTAGAACCTGATTATATGCAGAATTGTAGTCTAAGAGTCAGTTAGGATAGTACTGGAGCGTGGCAAATGATATTCTACCTAGTATGGTTAGCAAAAAAGTAAAAAACTCAGGCGTTAAGTTGCTTTAGTGTTCAGGAGGCACAGCATACCTGTGAGTAATCAAGAAATGCGCAGAAATTTCATAATGAATATTAAGTACGCCTACATAAGTGACTTTAAAACGATTTAAAAGAATTAAAAAATACCTTCATCCATAATCGTATCTTATCTTACTAATCTCATTCTACTCATTTATGTAATGTGTATGTCTGTTTCATTTATGTAATGTTTGGATATTTGTTATCAAGCCTCAACGCTTGTACGAAATCAGATGAGGATCACAGGTGCCTTAGATTTGATCATAGGGTCAAATTTACACTCAGTAATACGTAATAATAATACGGGATAATTTCGAATTACAAGCGGGCTACGCCACTGGCAAGAACTAGTAAATGAATAAAATTCATAGTAGTAGCCATGTAGAAGCATACGACTTTTTAACCAACTTCAAAAAAAAAGGAGGAGGTTCTCAATCCGTCGAAATCTTTTTTATATATTACCCGATTACTCAAAGATGCGTGGACTGATTTGGAAAATTCTTCTTTTGTTTAAAAGGGTATACTTTCCAGGTATTCCAATGGTCATCAGGTCAGGATCTGATGATGGGAACCTATGGAAATCGAGGGGACTCCGCAAATATTATAGGCATACATATAGCGATTTTGGAATTCTCATCAGAAATGCAAACATTTGCACTCAGTAAATATCATTTGAAGAAATGGAACTGTTGAAGAAGAACACAGATGGCCACTGGAACTCCTTAGTGATAAGCATGTCACGGGTATAAGATAATATCTCAAATGGTTAACCGACAATGATGCAGCAAATACTTATAAATAAATGATATTGATGAAAATGTTACCATCGAACTGATCTGATGATGAAGCCGGAGGGTAGGCACTGGCACGCCGAATTAAAACAATATATCCTATTCGTGTTTGGGCTTATTGGTATCTTCATGAGATGTTCTTTGTCTATAAATGATTTTAATGATAATTTGTGGTAATAAAACTAAAAAGTGAAAAATAAAAAACTTTTTAACGAAAAAACCAGACAAACAAAAAAAAAACTGTTAATATGTTGTAGGCTATATGATCTTTCGTTGTGAACAATGTATTTTCTCGCAAATAAATATTTTGATTTAATTTGAATAGTAACCGAATCATAATGTTAATTTGCCGACTCTACATGTGAGAAAGAAAAGTTACAAAGATAAAGTAAGTTGAAATGTTAACGTTTGGAATACTAATGTTAGTTCATAGGTGTTCTGGTAGAACATTCGATAACAGTTCCAGTAACTACATATATAAGTTTTGGACATGTGGCAGGTCCCCAGCCTTCTAACTTGTTCTTCTGTTATGAATTTACTTAGAATGAGGAAACGAGTTTTGATAGATTGCAATAGTTTCCTAATAAAAAAAGTAAGGATATTTTCGCTTTAAAACATAAACTGTCGAGCAATGCAAAAGTTCCACCCACAAAATGCCGACAAACACCTTAATTTAATTTTTTCATATTTAATTTAAAATTTGAACACAATATTTACGTTTTTAGTTGGTAATATTCTGATGCGCTGTTAAATGTACTTCAATATTGCAGACGGCGTCATTAAGCTAGCCTTTCCCGTTTAGGAGTAATTTGATGCTATGTCACTGGAACTTTTTCATTGCTCGCGAGTGTAGTTGCTATTTCATTCTGAAATTCTTCCTTAATCTGACTGTCACATATTTATGTATCACGGACGTACGGGTCGTCAGCCACGGACTGACCTCGGCAGTCGAACCGTGAGGTTATTATTATTTAGCCACGAGTTTCTGCCTTTGACATTGATAGCTAGTACCTAAATATTTGTAGTTGCATGATTCTGCGATTTTCCAGGCCATCACTAAAATCAGTTATATCAAGGTCAATTATATTGACCGCAATCATAGACTTCGATCAATTACATAGACGTCTCGAACAAACTATTATTTGCTAGTTTCAGGAATATGTTGACTTCAATTTAAAATAATGCATTTGCGAAATTAATATCGGTTTATCCATTAAAAATTTATATCCCCTTTTCAAAAGGAACTAATTGAATTGAAGTATTATTGACTGCTGTGCGACAAACGTAATGAAATGTGCAATCGGAAGTTTTGCAATAACGCATTCGCTGTAGGTATGTGCAATAATAGGTTATGAATAACAACGCAATGAAGTGGCAAATGAGCACGTGCTTTCAAGCTAAGGTAAATGGTGGGTACTTAAATATGAATTACCAGCTTCTCCCTGTGGCCTCACCCACTTGAAAAGTTTTGGTAAAAGCTGGATAGTTGCCACACTTTTTGAAATCACTGTATATATCAGTAGAAAAAAGCAAATGACTTTATTTGTAAAACTGGCCCGTATTTTGTTTTTATGTAAAGTAAAAAATATTATCTTTAATATTTCTAGAGCATTAGCGATTCATGCGGACCTCTATATTTTGGGACATATATCCCAATTTGGGGATAGTTGCTTAATCCATATAAAGTACGTTTAGGATAGATGCCCCACCGAGAAACACCAGCCTAATTGCGTACCTACGTGAATTCGGCATTGGAAAGAGTTTTGACCTCATCAATCGAACAATCACATGTGAGATGAAAGACGCGATGTGGAATAACGTCTATGTGATTGGTCGATTGACGGCGGTCAAATCCTTTGCCTTGCCGAATTCACTTACGCAATTAGGCTGCAGGACATCCATCCCGCAAAAACTTTGATCGCATTTTGTCTTCCCGTGCAATGGCACAGACATGAGATACAGTCCACTTAGTGGTAGTTGGGGCATCTTTCGATAGATTAATAAAATATCATGCAGTTCATCCGCGAAACTAGACTAATTACAATCGGGGCAACTATACCACATTTGGTCTTTTTTATTGCTTGGCGTAGTGCTCATGCATACTGCGCGACCACGGGGAGATAGCGCAGTTATGTGGGACTCCAACCCACTAAAACTCCACGGTGTCCTCCTGTGCCGCTAATGGCGGGAACACAGGCACGTGTTAGCACTCACCACGAACCCGCCGCGGCTGTCTGTCACCGGAGCCTCCTCTGGAGAGCACCCCCATCACCGGTGCACCAGAACACATCAGTGCATCAGACCACGCCAGGGACAAAACCAGCAATAGGCGCCAGATGACCCCGAGTATGGCACCCTTGGTCCCCCTATGACGGGTCAGGTCAGTGGCCCCACCGCGTTCGCCATCAGACTGTGATGACCCCGTCCAGGCCGCAGAAGGTAGTGAGAGCGGCGCACCGCAATACCGGCACTCCTCTCCCGCCGCCGCCGCGGCCTTCAACTCTCAGCCGCGATATCGTATGAGACCAGTGCATCTATCCCGGTTTTACCCTATTATCCCGAGCGAACATACTACCGAGATAAAAAGTATCTTATGTCCTATAATCCAGGCAATGGTCTACCATTAAACCTGTCTCCCAAACACCCAAATGCGTTTATCCGCTAAGGCCTGATTGATTGATAAAAAATCTAACAGACTTTTATAATATTATTGCAAGGTATTAGGAGAGGAAGGTCTCCCACTAGGTGGACCGATGAGAATCTGCAGGATGCGAGACGCACAGGACCGGTCGATGGGTGAGACTTAGCTGAGGCCTATGTTCAGCAGTGGACGTCTTTTGGCTAGAATGATGATGATTATGATGATGAGGAGAGGAAGTGCAAATGCGATTTATAGCCACCCAAAGACTAGGTACTTGTATGCACCTATTTTTCATAATTTTCCTCCTACAAAGTCATAATGAAGTGTACATAAGCTCAATTAATTATATTGTCCAATATCCATTCGCAAACATTAATCAAGGTTGAAGCTACAAATTCTAGAAACTGCCTGATCTGATAATTATTTCTACGAACACTGTACGATTAATTTACGTTTACAGCAATAAATATGCCTGCCTGTGATATTTAACTCAAGCTAAACCTTTTCAGCTTATATTTTCAACCTGTTTACAAACCAAAAGCTTGTACAAAAAATAATATTTTTATTTTTAAAGGTCGGGTCAAAAATAAAATAAATGTCGCCTTTCACAAACAGTTAAGGCTTATTTTACATGTTTATTTTAGGGATGCGTGTACCAGTGTATGTTTGTGTAATATCTGGGCCACAGTCTGTCTGCCAATTAATTAGGATTATACTTAGCTCCGTTGTGGGTCAGATAAAACTTTGTGGGCTGTAGGGCTGGCAAAGTTAAGGGTTTTGGTAATAAGCTTGGGTGTTTGAAACAATAAAGATGTTTAAGTTATTAGGAGAACCTTAGATTAGGGGTTAGTAATATGTTGCGAATACACACATATGTTTAAGTGTTAGACTCTAACAGTTAGAGAGTAGTATTCAGATTGAGGTTGACCTAGTCGACGGCACGAACTATTTTGTGCGCGGTGTTAAAATGCATGCTATATAAACCGACAACACGTGCGAAAGAGAGAGGGTCTGTGATGAGCAGTAAGAAGCTGGTTCGCGTAAGAATACACACTTTTGCAAATTTGTAGCGAAATGGATGATGATTTAGGACGAAACCGAGCGCGCGAAATTTTATAAACGGATCTTTTGGAGTATGGATATCATAAAAAAACTACTAAATTTATAATAATAATAAAGACTGCAACAGCTCGTAGGAAATGGACTAATGAAATGAACAAATTTATCCTACACACTTACCTTCATCTTACTAATATGGATACAGACAAAAATGCATACCTTCCATCGCTTCACACTAAGTTTTTAGAAAAATATCCAACTATGCAAGTTAGCCGACAGAGAATAGGTGACCAGCGCAGAGCAATAGTACAAAAGAAGTTATTACCACAAGACACAATAGATCAGATATATCAGGAAGTTAGAGCTGAACTACAAACGGTTCACACTCAAATACAGCAACACTCCACACAATCTAAAACGCAAACGAGTCACCGCATGAGATGGACGAACGAATACAATGAAACACTAATTAGAATATATTACAAAGTTACACAATTAGAATCAAATAAAACAGCCTATAGAAAATATTTACATGAAGAATTCACAAATATATATCCAGAATTAACAAATATAACAGAGCAAAGATTATCTGACCAAGTGAGAGCGATAACAAATAACGGATATATAGACAGCAACAGATTAGAAGAAATTAAAAACCAGGTAGCTGCAGAATTCAGGAATAAAAATAGCAACATTCAGAATATTGAATATAACGATTTAGTTAATATACAATCGCAAAATGACTCCGAACCTGCTGAAAACATTACTAACTTTACTGACACGCCCAGAAATACCCTTACAACGGATGTATTTACAAATACCAGCGTAGATTCTAACCTTGTTTCTCAAATACTCGTAAATACAGACGATGACAATTTCTTGAACAACATAGAAATTGGTTACTTTGAACCTGCGCAAACAAATGGTAACACTGTCAACCCTGAAATCGAAGCCATATTTCAAGAAGCTCAACAAAATTTTACTGGCACAGATCCCACTACTAGGCCTTACATTCCCAAACAGAAGACATCTAGGAAGTTTTCTGCCATAGTCACATATATAAATAATGTCATACTGCCTAAGCACGTAAATGTCGAAACCGAATTCATCGAACTGCAGACAATAATTTATTGTGCAGCATGGACGGCAGCTAAATACAACGGAGCCAAAATATCAGTATCTACACAAAATGAACGCGGCACATATAAACCGAGACAACCAAAGTGGCAAATTAGATTAGAAAAGAAAATCAAAAGTTTAAGAGCAAACATAGGTAGACTGACGCAATACATTAATGGCAGCAGAAGCCAAAAGTTAATAGCTGCAGTAGAACAAATAAAAATAAAATACCAACTACACGCGCAACACGAGAATACCAATACACTGTTAGAACACTTTTTGGACACCTTAAAACAAAAGTTAAGCGCAGCATCTAGTAGACTTCAAAGATACATTACTTGCACGAACCGCAAAGTTCAAAACACAAAATTTATTAACAACGAAAGAATATTTTATAGAAATCTTACATCTAATAATAGAGACACCACCAGCCAATCGCTAGAAACACCTTCCCCCGAAGCATTACGGGAATTTTGGGCAAACATATGGGCAAACCCAGTATTCCACAATAATCATGCTAACTGGATCAATGACGCAACACCAGAAATCCCTGAAATGGACTTTGAACTCATTCCAATAAACACATTTATAGACGTCATCAGACGCTCTCACAACTGGAAATCGCCAGGCACAGACAATATTCACAACTACTGGTATAAGAAATTCACTAGCATACATCCATTCATATTTAATCACCTAAACACCTTCATTAAATCACCAAATTTGGTCCCAACATACATAACACAGGGAGTCACATACATGTTACCTAAGGACATGAATGATACCACAAATCCAGCCAAATACCGACCAATCACCTGCTTACAAACGCTCTATAAAATACTTACAGCCTGTGTAAGTGAAGTAATTTACGAACACTTAAATAAAAATGACATACTTGCAGAGCAACAAAAGGGATGTCGTAAAAACAGCCAAGGATGTAAGGAACAGCTCACGATTGATGCGATTGCTATGAACAGCGCAGTTAAAAACAAACAAGATATTCATACTATGTTCATCGATTACCAGAAGGCATTTGATTCAGTCCCGCATAGCTGGTTGTTGCATGTCCTATATATCTACAAAATCCACCCCACACTCAGATCGTTCTTAGAATCTACCATGCAAAATTGGCAAACTGTACTCAAAATAAATCAAGCCTCCATGGCTTTAGCAACTGAACCTATTCAAATAAAACGTGGAATCTTTCAGGGCGATGCCCTAAGTCCTTTATGGTTTTGCATGGCTCTCAATCCTCTCTCACACCTTTTAGATAAAGCAAACACAGGATTTACCTTGACAAGCGGTAACACCCAATTCACCTTAACACACCTTATGTATATGGATGACATAAAACTGTACGCAGCAGATAAAAACTCCCTTTTTCATTTAGCAGATACAACACAAAAATTTTCAAACGATATTAGTATGCAATTCGGGGTAGATAAATGCAAAATTTTGTCAATAGTTAAAGGAAAAACTCAAAATAACAGCTACACACTCGAGTCAGGTAAAATTATTGAGCCTATGGATGAACAAACTACATACAAATATCTAGGTTTCAAACAATCCAGACAGATAGAACAAAATATTACAAAACAAGAACTGCTCAAAAAGTTTACACATCGTCTTAACCTAATCTTAAAAAGTAATCTAAACTCCAGAAACACAATTAAAGCTATCAACACATTCGCAATACCCATCCTTACATACTCTTTCGGAATTATACGATGGTCAAAAACCGATATAAAAAAACTACAACGAACAATCAATACTCTCCTTACCAAACATAGAAAACACCACCCGAAATCATGCATACAGCGACTTACTCTACCACGCCAAGAAGGAGGAAGAGGATTGATTGACATACACAATTTACACAACAAACAGATACTTTCACTCAGGTCTTACTTCCATAACAAATCAGAACATTCACCACTACATAAAAATGTAACAGAAGCAGATAAAAAACTTACACCACTCAACTTGCAAAATAAAAACACTCAAATTAATGAAACTATTATAAGCATACAGCAAAAAATTGCAGCATGGGCTGGAAAAGCTTTACACGGAAGACACCGAGCTACCCTGAGCCAGCCACACGTCGATAAATTAAAGTCGAACGAATGGCTCAAACGAGGTGAATTGTTTCCCGAAACTGAAGGTTTCATGCTTGCAATCCAGGATCAAATAATTGCAACACGTAATTACAGAAAGTACATAATGAAAGATTCTAATCAACCGACTGACACATGCAGACATTGCTACAGTGCCTCTGAGACCATACAACACATAACAGGGGCCTGTAAATCTCTCGCACAGACAGATTATAAACATCGGCATGACCAAGTTGCCGCCATTATACACCAACACCTAGCACACAAATATAATTTTATAGGCGAGATGATTCCATATTATAAATATAAACCTGAAATAATTTTAGAAAACAGAAATCAGAAAATTTATTGGGACAGAACAATAATTACAGACAAAACTATTCATTATAATAGACCTGACATCACTGTACACGACAAAGTAAATAAAACAGTGTACCTAATCGATATTGCTATACCTAATTCACACAACATCCAATCAACAATATCCGAAAAACTCAGTAAGTACCAAGAACTCGCCATTGAAATTAAAACCCAATGGAAAGTACAAACCGTCCACATAGTCCCTATAGTACTTTCATCTACCGGTGTAATACCAAAAGCTCTCACGCAAAGTCTTGACACTCTACACATGCCTTCTCACACACTATATATGCTCCAAAAAGCCACCATTCTCAATACTTGTCGCATAACCCGGAAGTTCCTGACTTCCTCTACATTATCATCCACCTTTTCAATTTAATTTTCCCCTCACACACTTGGTCCTGGCCCGTGTGTAAGGTCGTATACTCTCTTAAAAGAGAAGAAAAGTAAAGAACTCTATATAATAATAATAATAATAATAATTATTTATTTCCAAAAAACTTAATACTACTTTACAATGGCAAAATAAATATATGGCTTTTTATATGGCTTTATCTGTTCAAAATAAAATTATTTGCATTGTTGAACTACTAATCTATAGTATGGTGAATGTTTTTGAATTTTGCTTCTTCTTATGGTATTTATTTGCGCCCAAAGATGCGTTAAAATTAGTGTTGAAATGTGGAAATTTCGACGCTCATTACTTTCAAATATATGTTTTTTCACTTTTTGTTTCCATACAGGGCTAGATAATGAGGAGAAAAATTGATATCATTTTAAGGGTTCCGTATCCAAAGGGTAAAAACGGGACCCTATTACTAAGACTCGTCTGTCTGTCTGTCACCAGACTGTATCTCATGAACCGTGATAGCTAGACAGTTGAAATTTTCACAGATGATGTACTACTGTTGCCGCTATAAAAACAAATAGTAAAAACAAAATAAAATAAATATTTAAGTGGGGCTCCCATACAACAAACGTGATTTTTTTTCCCGTTTTTTGCGATAATGGTACGGAACCCTTCGTGCGCGAGTCCGACTCGCACTTGGCCAGTTTTTTATTTTGTACGTACACCGTCAAACAGTGGAGTAATTGCTAGAGTAGTCTAGCAATTACTCCACTGTTTGACGGTGGCGGTTTGTATGGAAGAATGATCGACTAGGGTAACCTTAAAACTTTCTTATTAGATTGTAACTATCGTGTGTAGAATAATTTTCGTACGTAAACTCGCATTCGATTACAGCTTACAGATTAGCAACGTCCAGAAGTACAGGCTGGGCAGGCTGGTGGCTTCACAGGTTTCCCAGAGGGACCTCATAGCTCCGAGAATTTGTGCGCGTTGGGAGACCTTAGGGCGGTTACGCACTACGTGTCCGTGAATTCAGTTCCGAGTTCAAAATGTTCTGAATCATGACAGATTATGATGGACAGAGTTCGGATGTAGTGCGTAAGCTTCCCTACAAGAAGTACTACGCTACTTCGGAACCGAAATTTCACACAAACAGAACGGATGTAGTGCGTAACCGCCCTTACATTCCAGGATGACGTAACTGGCTAATTTAGATTTTCTTGTAAGCATGGAAGTTTCCTTTCTGTTCTAATCAAACCAGTACATTCAGTACATTTAGGTATGCGCCTTAGTTTAAAATCCATGAAGCAAAAATTCCATATTAATCAGGCAAACTAATCCGTTTTTTACTCAATGTGTAACACTAATGCTTATATCATGAGTCAAGCTTTCGATTCCACTTAATTAAGTATCCAAAATACTAATATATCCGCCCCAAGTTGAGTCAACACACCGAACAGCTCTATGAAAAGGTGAATCATACCAATTCCCCTAGTTTGTGGAGAAATACATCGTTAACACCAATAAAATGACATTAGCATAATTAATAACCTGCACTTTGTTAAAGATGTGTCACAAGCACCGTAACTTAATACCGGTAATACACACGGACTCACACGGTTCAACCAAATTGATTCACTTTGATTGAAAACGTGAAACTTGTGATGCATTCCAAAGCAACCACTAGGAACAGTCAGTTTCTCTACCCTCCAGGTTCAATCCTTAGGTTTTGTTTATCTCTTACTCTGCTATAGCAGTGCGTCTATGGAACTGTCTCCCACACTCTCTACGCGACAGCCCTTCTCTGGAGGTCTTCAAGAGGAAGATTAAAGATCATTTCCTTGCGCAGTGATATAATATTAGTATGTATATATACATATATATTTATGTTTTATTTTAATTTGTCTTATGTCATTTTAATATTGTAGTGGATGCTTGCCCTCTATAATTATCATCTTTCTCTGTCACTCTAGGTTTGTTGTAAGAGAAGTCAGCATTGAGTTCAGCTCGCCTTTGTACATGTACTTTATCATCATTTGTATGTAATGTTGTGTTTTTGGTGTTCAATAAAAAATTAAGAATTAAGAAGGATGGTAATCAGGTCTTCTTCATTCTAATGTCTCTATCAACCGTAAGCTGAATAGTCAACCCTTTACTATTCATATCATCATTAGCTAAGGCTTTAACACTAAACATAGACCTTAGACTGGTCAAGTAAATTTATTTTCAATACAGTTGTTAAACATGGCGTACTTTCAGAGGCTATAATTATGATTCGAAAATTAAATCTTATGCATAGGCATCTTTCTGTTACGCGGTCGTGACTTTTGTTTACGAGCTCGATCATTAGTTTTGCAGTTAAGTTTTAAATTTATAAGTCAATTTAAAAAGTTTAGTAGCAAAGAGTTTTCATACATAGAATAAAATGGGATAGATTTCATACGAGGAAAAATTAATGATTCCGTACGTTTTAGCATTGAACTCTCAAAAGTCTTTTAAATGGTTGTTTAATATATTTAATTACCAGTTTTAATTTAATTATTTTCACATCAACATTTGTCTAAAATCCAATAGGCTGTATAGACTGCTTTCGTTGTAAAAAATGTCCAGTTGCAAAAACACGCCTTTAGTTATAAGTCAATTTAAAAAAGTTTAGTAGCAAGGAGTTTTCATACATAGAATAAAATGGAATAGATTATATATGAGGAAAAATGAATGATTCCGTACGTTTTAGCATTTAATTCTCAAAAGTCTTTTAAATGGTTGTTTGATATATTTAATTACCAGTTTCAATTGAATTATTTTCACATCAACATTTGTCAAAAATCGAATAGGCTATGTAGGCGGTTTTCGTTGTAATAAAAATATGTCCAGTTGCAAAAACGCGCGAAAATTTTATTTTTTTGTGAATTAACAAATCTAATTATTTGATTTGTTTTAACTATTTCCCACAACTGTATTGAAAAATATCGCGTGATACACGGGCGTGTAGGATATTGCAAACTCGTGTCATTAAAAACCCTCGCTTTCGGCTCGTTTGCAATAACCTACTTTCCACCCTTGTATCACAATGTACTATTATTGCGACCTATTTCTAGCTTTACTTACTTATTTATATTAATACCACATAAAGGTACATAGGCGGATATAATACCTTAGGCGTTCTTTACCAGTCCACTAAGGGTGGTGTAGAGATAACATGGCAGGTGTACAAAAAAACAATTAAACGGTATCTAGTCAGAATTTAATTAAGTATCATCTTTCTTTCTTTCCAATTAAGGGTGTGGAGCCAGCCCTAGACGTGCCGTGTAGCGCCTTAGCCCTTAAATCATTCCGGTACTTAAATTTTACCTAATCCTTCCCGCGGCTCGACCTACTTTTGTCTGATTGCGGTTGTGTTGATATTACAGATAAAATGCTTGAGGAACACCAATTTTAATAACACAGATAGCTCATAAAACGTCGGAAATGTTAGACGTGCCTGATGAGATTATTTTAATGAGATATTTCACCTCATGATTTGCGAAATGATGTACCAACTAAATAATGTCGAAAAGCGAAAGTTTTTGAATCTAGTTTGGTGCCTAATTGACTCATGGTTGGTAATTTACGTTAATTTTCAAAATAATGACCTCATTAGAAAGAAAACAGGTAAGTACAATATAATGAATGATTAATTTTCTTCACAACCCGTTCCACAAATAACCAAGATACCATAAAATTACTCGGCTGACAAATTGCATAATTTTCCGTTCTTAAAAAGCTTATTTTACTCTTACGTGGGTATCTCCGTAACTCGATATTTCACACTCAAGTGAAACATCACAATATGTTAGAGAAATGCGGTCCTATGTTTCGAGAAAATGAACTCGGAACGAAACGAGGTCGATTATTGAACTGCCGAAGCCCCAAAGTCCCGAATTCCCGAAAATGACTGACAACGCGGCACAAATGAGTCTGTGTCGTAAAATTTAACGTGATACCCGACACCCGCTGATAGTGACAATGGCAGAAGAAAGTGGCCATAAAGAGAATTGATGAACGCCCCCCGGCGTAATGTTGTGCTGATGTCGCCAGCCATGTCGCCCTGTGTGTAGAGAGCCTTATATCGATTCCGAATCGACTATTAGATGGCCTGTCTGCTTCGTAAGTAATGGAGATACGATTGTTGTTGATAAGACTCGTAATGAGATGTTGTATTTTCTACGACTGAGAATTGGAAAAGGCGACAAAAAATAGAAGCTTTCGCTGTCTGAATGTGACGTAGTGGTTTTCGTTTGTAGTTCCTTGGCAATTAGGGCTTGTTGTGGCTTTTTAATAAATAGTTTTTTTAGAGTATATAAATGAGTAATGAATTTTACGAGGAATACGTAATAAAATAACAAGTCTTTCTGTTTGACAAATTATCACAGAGTTGTAATTGTTCGTTTCTAATTAGCAATTAGGTTTTGAGTCTTTGTTATTTATAACGCGGACTGAAAAGTCTAGACGTTTAAGCCTTGAAAGTTGAATTTGCCTTAAACAGCTTTTGAAAGATAACCCGAGTAGTTTTACCCAGAATTTCGCAATTTAATAAGACAGTTTGACTGAAAACTGAAGCATTACCAACTTCTTCCGAAACAACTTAACTAATCCATTACAAATTACAGCTTACAATAAAACTAGAGTACCGAAGTACCTACATGTTTTTAGTACTAAGCTGGTACATTACAACGGAGAGGCAAATATACCGTGTGGAAAATAATTTATTCATAACTATATAGCAGTGAAACGTTAGCTTAAAGCAAGTTTGTTCTATGTTGAGTTCTAGAACATTATTATAAACGCTTATCATAACAACACAGTTACTTTGAAGACGGCAATGTGGCAGAATGAAGAGCTACTTTAAAAAAAAATTTAATGGTTAGTGTAAGCACTGGTTAGTAGATTCTAAATTCAATTTTTTTAGGCTGTTTGATGTAATTTTTTGTTGACATTGTAATGACAAAGTTTTGTTAACTAATTAGCCAATTTAGAGCTAAAAAGGAGTCTTTACGAATAATGATTAAGATCGGCACCCTAGGCCGTTAAATTCGATGCTAAACTTGTTAAATGTTTCGGATGATATTTTATCATTTATAAATTTTTCATTTAATATTTAGATTCTTATGGAAAAATCATTTTTATACTATCTTTTTTTATATATTATTTTTTACATTTTCTGAATCAGTCATAAAGTGATTATAACGGTATTGTTTTGCCTAATTTTATTGAACTTTAAAGTTGCTTCTGCATCGTCACCGGCGCTGCAGGAAATGCAATCTCCGCAGCTTCGGCTTGCGGCTTGCTTCGACCAGCATCAGACGCTACTGCTCGCACAGTTGCCTATGCTTTGCTACAGCGGGCGGGGGTTGCTCTCGAAGTCGGGGGGCACTCCGACTTCACGTAGTCTTTTGGCTGCACTGCTTTTGACTTCGCTGGTGATCCAAATAACAATAAAAACACAGTTTATTTTTTGATTAACAGGCATTAATTATTTCGCTAACACTTGGGGGCAAAGGCATACAATAGGTCGATATATTGGTGTTGCCACACGAATATATCGATCGCCAATCGATGTTTGATCAACCAAAGATCACTAATACAGTGGACTGTGATGACAGGCAGGCAGCGTTGGCGCTGGCGAAGGTCTAACAATCAAACAGATTGATTTTGTCTAGTTGGAACTTTCATTCGACGTCCACTGAACACACATTCACACACACACACACACACATGCACATTCTTCCATTGAATAATTGATTGGTTTGTTGAAACCCTTAAAGTGCCATTGAAGTCTTATAATGTAGTGTCTTCACAAGTCGTGTATCGGTCTCTGGACGTTTTTCACTCGATTCTAGAGGCTACGAGTAATAAGAATATAATTTTCAATGCATACCCAACAGGAATTGAATACCCTAAAGAGATTTCTCACTGCGTTGGCCGATCAAGTGCGGTTGGAAGATTGATGTTTATAGAATCCAGATAGGACAATACTTATTGATTGAAAGTTGGGATGAACTGACAGACAGAAAAAAATCAGTAAACGATCTACTGCAGTAGTAACCTGCTAAAACTAAAACTGCTTTAAAGTAACCATTATTCATTATACAATTATAAATAATCGACGTAATTTTAACGGGGATAAATATAATGACCACCTAAAATTACTTTGTGACCATAACCTCTATTACCTAAAATTGTACTATGAAACCCAAATTTAGTAAATTGATCACCAAATTTAGTAAATTGATCACCAAATTTTAATAGCAAATTATTGCGCTATTTAATGTTGTAAAATAGGTTAGGTTAGGTTAGAACTGTGACCAACCGCGCGCGAGCCGAGCGAGCAAAGCGAGCGGTGCCGCGGCAGCGGCCGGCGAGCGCTACTTCCAAGTTGCTCCCAGAAATTTTATAATCTTTTTGGTCATTGGTTTAATTTTGGTGATCATTTACTACTTTTGGTGATCATTTACTACTTTTGGGTTAACAATGATTTATTTGGAGTCATTTTGCCTAAACAGGATAGCGAGATGTTAAAACTTTGGTTATAATTTTACAATAAGATGCGGGTTTAATTTTGGTGATCATTTACTATTTTTGTCTGTTATATGTTACTATATCTGGTGGTAAGTTAAACATAAGCCAATTTTAACGACTTTAAACTTTGTTATAAAGGCGCTCTTCCTACGTTAAACTTCGGTATGCACATTTAATTCGCTTCATTTGACCCGACATTAATTTCGGAAAATGTAATTACACACACCGAGTGAACAAGCGTAAAACAAGATAACGCGTGACTGATGACCATCGTAATTATAAATCATTATTAAACATCTATGGCCTAATAACACGCACGCATAATGTTAAAGCGGCGACTAATCTATATCATCGGTGTATTTCTGTAGCAGGCATTAATTAACCTCTTACAAGAGCGGATATGTTGTATGGAGCATGTATCGACACGGGACGTTGGCCCAGATGGTGCATAATCAGAATCCGAATCTGTATAGAACAGGGTACTGGGCAACAGAGCACGCCGCGCCGTCCTGTGCCCGTAACAGACCCGCTTTCCATCTGAGACATTTGCATAGAAATTAGCCAACCAACCGACCGACCAACCGACATTTCACACAGAATAAATAACCCAGCCACGCCACGCTACATCTTTACAGACTCCGCTAATGAAACGTTTGAGCAAATCCTACTTTGTTTCAAAGCTCGTTTCAGTTTCGCTTTTCTCTAAATTTTTTACCAGCGCCGACGAAAAAGTAAGTACTATACATAAATGGGCGAAAACTGAGAAAAAAAATGTTGTTACGCGAAAATGTATGCCTATCTTGATAGAAAGACGAAAAAAACTTTTTATGTGTTAACGTAAGGCTTGTGTTTCTTGTCGGTTTTACATAGTTTTAAAAGAAAACAACAAAGTAATGCCGCTTTGTTTTTGAAAAAGAAATTTTCCTTAGTTTCTTTCAGTAAGTATTGTTTTACGTCGTCGTTAAACGGGGTGGACTGGCAGTCAGTTAATTTATTGATGCCCGATCGATGCTACCGCTCAATCCATGTGCATTGTAGACGAGACGAAGAACAGGCACAAGGCAATTACTATAGCAAGCTTTACGGTATCAATAATGACTGATGGAAAATACTGAAGGAGGTAACTGCACAGGTGAACTGATGAGTTGAGTAAGTGGATATGGAGCAGAATGGCCTCAGTTATACAATATGCAGCTGTTCGACGGTGGATTTTGCCACACATTTTCGAAACGAATTTTCTTTTTGTCCGTTGTTGACTTGTTCACCGGCTAACATGAAAGGTTTATGCGTTCTTTCTGCTATGAACGAAATAATGTATATTCTTTATTGTTTGCTATTATTTTTTGGTGAATTTAAAAGCTATGTAAGGTCGATCAGCAATAAATATTTTCGGTTATCGTTGCTGTAAAAAATGTATCCCAGAGCTATACATTCAAATATTTTATACATTTCATGATTTTATCGTAAAGTAATGTGGTACGAGATTATGCAATAAGGTATCCGCTCTCACACAAAGGTTATAAAACATTATTGTTGCATTACCGTGAGTGCGAACGACAATATATGGATGTAATAATGAAATATGTATGTTGCAGAAAATCATTGTTCGCTCGTATAGGGTTTTCATGCTGTGTTATTCTGGGAAATGCTGTAAAATATAATGTGTCTTTGAAAGACAACGCTATCAGAATAACATAGCCGGCTTGAAGCGATATACTCGTATAATCATATTATTCTTATTCTTCTCTCATGATAGTGAACAAAAACCTGAATATATCTTTATTTAACATCTAAAGGAAATATAATAAAGTTCGCGGAAAAGATAAATTAAATCTTTAGTAGGTAGGAGCCGTAAAAGAGATAATAGAATAAAGTGTAGGTATCTAGATATTAACTTAATCAAAAAGCTCTCTGTAAAAGGTGCCGATCTCGGTTTTTATTTTATCATTTTCTGTTTGAAAATATAAAAAAACCGAGCAAGTACGCACCTTAAAGGTATTATAGACAATTAATATAGTATTTGATATGAATTTCAATTTAATACCTTTACGCGTTCATGAGGAAAAGGGTAGTAAGTTTAAAATTATTAAACATATTTTTATTATATGATGTAACAAAAAATTTACGGTTTTCGCAATTTTTCCTTTATCTGTGCTATAAGACGTTGCTTCGTACCAAATTTTAAGATTCTGAGTTTACGGGCAGTACCCTGTAGGTTTTGATTCCCTTGCGAGTGTCAAAAATTTGCAGAAATTTGCGGAATAAACGGCTGTATCTTTTGATTGCGTTGGCTTAGAAGTTTGATTTTTTCACAGCTTTAAGGGACAGTAGACCAATATTTGATATAAATTTCAGCTTGATACCTCTACGCGTTCCTGAGAAAAAGGTTCTTGACAGACAGACAGACGGACGGAAGGACTACAAAGTGATCCTATAAGGGTTCCGTTTTTGCCTTTCGAGCTACTGACGAAACCCTAAAAATGACACTCCCGCGGCGTCTCTACAGGACTCGTGATATACAGCCAAACATACAATTTTACCCGTTTATATCACCAAAATTAGCCTTTTAGAGAGAGGGCCTGTGTCTCAGCAATGAGAACGTCATTGCTGAGACAGAGGCCTCCTCTCTGTGAGAGACCCCGTTTATATATAAGGTGTTAATAAATTAACTTTAAGAAGAATTTTAAGTAGTTGTGTGAATATAAAAAAAAAAACACGAAGAAAAATTTACAAGAATCCAAAGATCCGTTCCAAAGATATGCAAGTATTTGTATTACGCGTAAATGATTGAATTTGCGCACCATTCAACGCACAGGCAGTCAGCCGATCTGGCGGTTAGCGACCCGCGCCACAGAGCGCAGTAGGTACTGAAATACGTAGGTAGTGTTTGTAGGTAGGTTATTTTTGTGAAGTATTAAAATCGTTTTTTTTTTGTAATCGTTTTGTTTATCGATACTGAGTACCCTCACGAAATTCTTAGAGTTAATTTTTTAACACCTTATACAACGTGTCCCAAAATTCAACGATAAGCGGGCACCTGAGGGTGGAGCTGCTCACGACTGCTCGAGAAAAAAAAATATAACTCAATCTTTTTTGAAATTCAACAACAAAAATCCTGGTTTGGTCACATAGTAAAAGTGATTACTAACAACATTAAAAAAAAATCGATTCTTATTTAGAAATAATTGGCATTTTTTTGTGGCTAGTTTTCCTAGAGTATTATACCATTTTAAAATCTTGGTTAGTTGCGTCAACTTTTTAAAAAGCTTACTATATTTGTGTTACTACTATTTTTATACACCATTTTGAGTAAAAGTAGAATGAAAGTAAAAATTTTTCAAAATTTTATGGGAAAAATGATTTTGATTAATTTCTGTGTAAAAGCTATATGTATTCTGGAATATTTAAGGGTTGTGGTGGATAGCAGTGCTACTTAGGTTGTCGATACAAAAAAAAGACAGAAATATTTGAAAAATTGTGGTCATGGTAGTTAAAAATACCATTATAGGTGTCGATTATCGAAGATTTCTTTTTTAATTTAAAAAAAGATTGAGATATATATATTTTTCTTTTTTTTCTCTGGTAGTCGTGAGCAGGTCCACCCTCTGGTGCCCGTTTATCGTGAAATTTTGGGACACGTTGTATATGTATATATTAGTTTGAGGTATGACAGTCTGGAGTCAGGACTTGTGCCCGGTTAATGGAAATAAGCTCGCGCCCTATTACATGGGACTAAAATATAACTAGCGAAATATGAGTGGTGGTGGATAGGTGCATCTCTGCCTAACCCTTGACGTATACAGCCCTGATGTTATGTATGTGTATGTATGTTCCTACCTGTATATATAAAAAAATAGGTCCCATCAATTATGGGTTTTGGTTTTCCTCAAATCAAACTGGCACAATTTTTCAGACTTTTGCCGCATAACCATTATCAATTTTTACTATTTTCATTCTTTATTCAAAGTCAAAGTCAAATTTCTTTATTTCAATTAGGCCAAAGGACGGCACTTTTAATGTCAACATTTTTAATTTATAAGTAATAATAATTGATTCTACCGTCCATTCGGAAAAGTAGCTTGTTATGGAGAAGAACGGACAAGAAACTCCACAATTACTCTTTAAAAAAAAAACGTATTTTTAAATATTTACATACATACATTAATTCATATACTTGTGGTCGATGCACTCATATAACACTGGTATACTACGTGTAGATAATTTAAAGTATTACAAACACTAACAAGGAAATTCATTCATTTGATAATAGGAATATGGTTCTCACATATTTACAAATATTGCAAACATAAAATAAAGTAAATTACCTAATTCAACAACAACGGAACAGTGTGTGAGTCGATTTTTTAATCAAAAAGAGAAGAAAAAAATAAAATAAAATGTAAAATAAAACAAGACTATAATAATGAATATATAGATTAACCAGTTTGATTTTGTCGACACTAAATATTGCTACACTAAAGATTATGAAGCAGGCCCAGCATGTTTCCAAGCAGTCTTATCTTGAATATAGAATAGAATATACTATATTGTACACCATAAAAGTTACATCAAAAAATAAAATCAATAAAAAAATCAATCAATCAATTAATCATCTAAACTTGTAATATGCTTGTTTACACAGTGGGCTTTTAACACAAGTTTTAAATTTTCTTTCATTTAGTTTTAATATATCACCTGCCAAGTCTACCTTCATATTACCTACCAAGCAGCATAATAAACCTTACAAAACACATAAAATTCGTGTTAACCCTATAACTGCAGTAGAGTTACAACTGTTAGCCGCCATGACAATTTGAAACAAAGGTTTTATGCCCATAGCCTTGATGACGTCCGGTGTTAAAACATCCTTTAGTTGGTTGTGACGGTGCATATTGCGGTAAATGTGTCAATGTCGGTTAGTGCCTTTTGTTAATGATAGTGCGTATCTACTTATCTGGGCTTTGTTATGCAACCATTTGATTTGATCGACTACATGTGGTATGTTCTGAATATTCGAAGCCTGATATAATTTGATTCAGTTGAAAGATTTTAGTTGATTCAATAAGAAAAGTGCTATTGGACACATTCTTATACTTCATAAAAGATAGCTTGATCTCTGCGACAGCTGTCAGTATGAATACAGTAACAATAGCGCTTGACAGGCTAACAATAACGTATACGTCAGATTGACATATGTCGCAGAGATCAAGCTATCTTTTATGAAGTGTACTAAAGACAATTTAATAGTTTAGGTTATAATTAAATTACTTATTAGTCTGTTTATAAGGCTAGATTATAATAAGATTAGGGTCCATCCTATTGTTGAACCTTAGGATAAGGGAAAAAAAGTTGAAATATTATAAGTTATTTTTTGTTAATGCGCTACAATATAGCAACGATCGTAATTTTTTGTTTACATATTTACAATATATGATAGCGCTGGTAAATGAAAATGGTACCACAGACGAAATCAAACGTCAAAAAGGCATATGACTCAGCGGAAACACGAATTAAGTATTGTAAATGTAAAGATTTGTTTTTATTTAGTAATATTTTAAAAATCAAAAATGGAAGGTAAATCCATTCAGAATATTTGTAAAAAGTGTTATTAATTACTAATCGAATATTGTACACAATTACTGTATTTTTACAAAAGTAAATCTATAATTAACTAGCTGACCCGGCAAACTTTGTTTTGCCATAAAAACACCAAACATTCATCTCCCCTACCTACCCTACCCTAACAACCCTACTCTACCTACCCTACACTACCTACCCTACACTACCTACCCTACACTACCTACCCTACACTACCTATCCTACACTACCTACCCTACCCCACCGACCCTACCTACCCTACCTACCCTACCCTACCTACCCTACCCTACCTACCCTACCCTACCTACCCTACCCTACCTACCCTACCCTACCTACCCTACCTACCTACCCTACCCTAACAACCCTACACTACCTACCCTACCCTACCGACCCTACCTACCCTACCTACCCTACCCTACCTACCCTACCCTACCTACCCTACCCTACCTACCCTACCCTACCTACCCTACCCTACCTACCCTACCCTACCTACCCTACCCTACCTACCCTACCCTACCTACCCTACCCTACCTACCCTACCCTACCTACCCTACCCTACCTACCCTACCCTACCTACCCTACCCTACCTACCCTACCCTACCTACCCTACCCTACCTACCCTACCCTACCTACCCTACCCTACCTACCCTACCCTACCTACCCTACCCTAACAACCCTACACTACCTACCCTACCCTACCGACCCTACCTACCCTACCTACCCTACCCTACCTACCCTACCCTACCTACCCTACCCTACCTACCCTACCCTACCTACCCTACCCTACCTACCCTACCCTACCTACCCTACCCTACCTACCCTACCCTACCTACCCTACCCTACCTACCCTACCCTACCTACCCTACCCTACCTACCCTACCCTACCCTACCCTACCTACCCTACCCTACCTACCCTACCCTACCTACCCTACCCTACCTACCCTACCCTACCTACCCTACCCTACCTACCCTACCCTACCTACCCTACCCTACCTACCCTACCCTACCTACCCTACCCTACCTACCCTACCCTACCTACCCTACCCTACCTACCCTACCCTACCTACCCTACCCTACCTACCCTACCCTACCTACCCTACCCTACCTACCCTACCCTACCTACCCTACCCTACCTACCCTACCCTACCTACCCTACCCTACCTACCCTACCCTACCTACCCTACCCTACCTACCCTACCCTACCTACCCTACCCTACCTACCCTACCCTACTTACCCTACCCTACCCTAAACGGGATAAAAAGTATCCTATGTCCTTCTCCTGGCTCTAAACTACCTCCCTGCCAATTTTCAGCTAAATCGGTTCAGCCGTTCTTGAGTTATAAGTGAAGTAACTAACACGACTTTCTTTTATATATATAGATTGATAAACGAATATCACCGGTAGTTGTTGCTGTGTGACGTCTTGTTATTTGTTTAAACGTATAAATAGGCTGGTTCTAGTCTAAAGAACTCAGAATTGAATTGTATTTTGAACTGTGCACTTATAAAATTAAGTTGT
Organism: Anorthoa munda; assembly: GCA_945859665.1. Lineage (NCBI taxonomy): Eukaryota > Metazoa > Arthropoda > Insecta > Lepidoptera > Noctuidae > Anorthoa > Anorthoa munda. Next base: position 11,270,680 of record OX243911.1, on the reverse strand, counting down.
GTGACTTACTATTGGTGTGAGTAATAAAAAGTGTCTTACAAGATGTCTGATCATTTGAGAACCCTGAGTACTCCCGCTCTTACATATAAGGTTAATAAATTTTAGCTTCTTGAACACTTCTTCCCTAACACGTATAAGACATTGGCTACAGCGTTCCGCGACCGCGTATTCTAAAGCACAGCGTTGGAACTTCGGTAGGTCACCTACAAGGTGAACCGATGACCTAGACTGGAAGGAAGCCTATGTCCAGCAGTGGATGTCTTTTGTGGTGAAATGATGATGATACAATGCCTCACCATGAGTATGCTGTTATGGCACGCTTCCATATTTACACGTGTAAACAAAAACAATGCAGTTACAATAACATTAAAATGAATGAAATGCTAACTGGGTTGTCAGTGATTATGAATAGTGATTCTTATCGAGCAATTTCACTTTGTACAGCGTTGTTTACGTTTGTCCGGAAATTGTGTTATAGCGCCTATGTTGTAATCAACAAAGCAAATACGAACTAGGTCCGGTGTTTGTGACAGGTATGGTATAAAAACTGTTTTGTGTATTTTTTATGATGTTCTGTTTATCTTGGACTGCTGAACATAAAACCTGTGCTACTAATAAGGGTAATTGGGTGTGCCATTAAATCAGCCAGCTCGCGAATATGTATACTCCGACTGCACAGCATGATTTTCAACCCACGACGGAAAAAGAGGAGTATTATAAGTTTGACGTCTGTACCTGTGTTTGTGTATTTGTGTATGTGTCTGTGGCATCAGAGCTCCTAAACGGATAAACAATTTGGATTTCTTTTATTTTTGTTTAAAAGGTGACTTTATCGACAGTGTTATTAGCTATGTTTGATGAAAATCGGTTCAGCTTTTCTATAGTTATGGGCGTTTTGATCGAAGCGTGTCTACTACTTGATAAAAAAATATGTGTGTGTGTACCAGAGTACACAGGTAAGAAGTGAAACTTCTTTACGACATATAATTTTTCTACTATTTGTAACTTCACGAAAATGGGGTAGATAAGGCTTAAGCCTTAAGAAAAACAATTTTTTCCGTATTAAATTAAAGCTATTTTATTATTATAGACATGCATACAATTAATGAGTAATTTATTTTATCATTGTTCTTATTATAATATCATTGCTATTGTTGTATTTCATCAATAATGAATGTGGTAAAAAAAAAAAACAAAAAAAAAAAAAAAAAAAAAAGTATATATATAAATATAAAAAAAAAATAAAAAAAAACATTTATAAATATTAAAATCATGCTCATACGTGTTGAATTTATAAAACGAAATATATCACTCTCACTTTTCTTGTAAATTCACTTAAATTTGAATAAGTCTTTTTACTAAACTTTGATAAAAAAAGCAACATGGCGCGTAACCGAAAAACGTGACGATACGTACAAAATTTTTCCCATACGTCGATAAAGAAGTTTCACTTCAATTATGTACCATGAAATAAAAATTGTCTGAGGTTTCAAAAATTTGACTTGTCTTCTTGTTTACATGTTTTAAGTCGCTTCTTAAGCAGTCGAGTTTTGATTTTTAAATTAACTTTATGTCTCTTGTATGCTCTTTTTCTATCCGACTGTCCACATTATCAACAAAAATCAAGAAAATAGGCATTCTCAGCAAGTTTATATTGATAAAACACTTATTGAAATTGAAAAAGCAATTACTTTAGTTTGACCTTTTCCCTAAACCTCGAACACAGATTTTTACGCCTTCGTATTTCATATTTTTCTGTGAAAGTATTTAACTTTTTTACCGACATAAAGAATCCTTTGTCCTTTTCCGGGATTTGGCTTGAGAAACATGCCTCAATTAAATCTAGTTTGCACTGCCAAACTATGATTCACTGGCTTTGGTCTATCATATTAATTTAGTTAAACTTCATGTACAATGGTGGTACATAGGTGGACTTAATGCTGCAAAAGCATTCTCTACCCGTCAAACTTTGGATTAAATAGGACACAATAGTGGTAGGTGAACAAATTAAAAATATGAAGAATAATTAAATTTGGATATTCATAAACTACCGTATGGTGACGGACGTAAAGAATTTCACCATCCCATATCTTCCCTTGGGTGTCGTAAGAGGCGACTAAGGCTCACACCAGACAATGGGCAGCAATGTTCTCTGTGCACTTTAACAACAAATCGCCAACCCACCTGCCAAGCGTGGCAATTATGGCAAACTCCCCCCAAACCAAAATGAATAGCATACAGAAAAAAAAAGCACTAAGTGCCTGGCAGCCCGTCTACCCTCCGCTACGGTAGCGGTCGAGGCGATGGCGTGGCAAGGTGTGCGAAGAATCCCTGGAGTGCACCCGGCTACCCCAATAAACACCGACGACTGGACCTGGGAACATATAATACGCGAACACTCCGGACCGACGAGAAGATAGCCGAACTCGAGGAAGAATTGAGCAGGTTACGATGGAGTATTATAGGGTTGTCTGAAGTCCGAAGAGAGGGGGAGGACTCGATAATCCTCAAATCTGGTAACCTACTATATGTCCGAGAGGGTGACCGGCAGTCCCAGGGTGGTGTCGGGTTTATCGTCCACAAGTCCCTTGTGAACAACGTGGTGAAGATCGAGAGTGTGTCGACCAGGGTGGCGTACTTTATACTCAGAATATCCGCAAGATATTCGTTGAACGTCATACAGGTCTAAGCCCCGACCTCGGCACACCCCGGCGACGAGGTATATACCATGTATGAGGATATTTCTAGAGCCATGCATGGTTTCAAAACTCACTTCACCGTTGTTATGAGGGAATTCAACGCTGCAAGTGGATCAATTTGGAGTTGGATTTCAGAACCACCAGGGTCATCTACTGGCCAGTTTTATGGAGAAGGAGAACCTCTATATAATTAAGTCCTTCTTCAGAAAGCGTGAGCACAGGAAGTGGACCTGGCTAAGCCCCGATGGTGCAACTAAAAACGAGATCAACTTCATCATGTCAACCAAGAAGCAAATATTCAATGATGTCTCTGTGATCAATTCGGTGAAATCCGGGAGCGATCACCGCATGGTAAGGAGCGATCACCATTAGTGTCTGTAAGCTTGAAAGGTCTTGACTGATGAAATCCACGCTCCGTCCAGCACAGATCCAGGTCCAAAACCCCAAAAGCTTTCAGCTCGAACTCCAGAATCGTTTCGAGTGCCTAGGGAGCACCGTGGACGAATACAGCGATGGGGTCGTGGAAACTGTCCATACAGTCGGGTCTAAGTTTTCAAGACCCGCCGCACAGATAGGAACAACAAGCTCTCTGATCTTACTCTCAAGCTCATGAAGGAGAGGCGTGAGATGATCCTGTAGTCTTTAGACGATGCGTTGAAATACCGGCAGCTAAATGGACGGATCTCAAAGTCCTTGAAAAGCGACCTCCGCCTCTTTAATACCGAAATAATTAAAGACGCGATTGAAAGGATTAAGGGCTCCAAGGTCTTTGCAAGATATCTGTCTGTTGGGCAGAGCCAGCTCACGAAACTGAAGACTAATAATGGCAGGATCGTATCCGCCAAACCGGAGCTTCTGAGGAATCGAGAGATTCTAATGGCAGTTGTACAGACATGCTCATGAAGATGGGTCTAACCGCGACAACCATGTGAATGTTTGTGGGGTACATACGGAACGCATGGAGCACCTTCTGTGCACATGCAATGCACTGGCCGGTAAGCGAATGAGTCTCCTATCTCCTAGTCTTGTTGTAAAACTCATGAAGAGAGTTTTCAACGAGATAGGTAATCTAGGGGACCATAATAGATCCCAATGGGTCGAAGTGTCCGAGTTATTTCTCGGCCCCTCCACAAGATAAGATAAGGGAGGGTGCCAGGGAGCTATGTAATAAAACGCATAAATTACTTTTGTCTGATATATTTTAGCAACAACGTGCCTTTATGGGCAGCTTCTCTAGAATTTACAATCAAAGCCTAGCAAAAACATCTTCACTTATTTACACCTTCTCCTTTAGCATACGTTATGCACATACCTAATTCTTTCATTCACGTGTGTTCGAAGACTCGTACATTTACATCAGAAAAGTGTTATTACGTAAATTCAGTTCACTTTAAAAAGCTAGCAGAAAAGGTGCTCGTATCATAAATTCTTTAGCCTGGAGGCTTGCCGAATATTTTAAAAATGGTTTTTGTTTCTAGACGACTTTTGTTCGTATTTCTCTTGATAAAATATTTCATAATAATATCTAGATTTCAGGTTGAAAGCGATGTGACCTAGCGAAGGTGGCTGGGGAATAAAATGGCGAACTGTAGACTATGGTTAGGGTACTCTGAAATATTGATATAATGAAATATGTTAGTGGTGAGATTGTTTTTAGGGTCCCGTACCCAAAAGGTAAAAACGGAACCCACAGACAGACGGACCGCGGTGTCTTATCGTCTGTCTGTTTGTCTGTCCGTCTGTCACCAGGCTGTATCTCATGAACCGAGATAGCAAGGCAGTTGAAATTTTCACAGATGATGCATTTATGTTGCCGCTATAACAAAAAATAGAGTAAAATAAATATGTAAGTGGGGCTCCCTTACAACAAACATGATTTTTTTGCCGTGTTTTGCGGTAATGGTACGGAACCCTTCGTGCGCAAGTCCGACTCGCACTTGGCCGGTTTATTTATTTGTAATATTTTTTATTGTCAGTAATTCTGAGAGACAACGATTGAAGTAAAATAATGTAATTTTTCTTTTTTTATTGCAAATGAGATTTTAAAGTTTAATAATGGTGCTCCCACACTGCTGTTAAAAATGTTTACAAACATTTTCTAACATTAGCACATTTACTAACAAATGGGTGCCAGCACTTGTTACAATTTGTTAAATAACAATTTTGTCTTTACTAACATTACCTAACATGAGAACATTTTCTTTAACATTGTAATCGAACTTTTGTTTAGAAAATGATTTAACAGCAGTGTCCCACACTTACACGTTAAGAATTATCGTAAAAATATTTACTGCTATATTTGCTTCTGTCTAGTGTACTGTTACATTTAACATTCCCGCAAATGAAAATACCTAGCTATGTTATAAAGGGTGTGAAAATACTCGTCACAAAGGCGAAATTTACGCATTCTGTACCTACATGCAACCAAGTTACCTACATTGTAACAGAAATAACATGTTCAGTTACACACTGTAATTACAAATTAGTTATGTGTGCGACAAAATAAGCAATTAAAATAATAACTAGTGCTGTTGAATTCGTCATGTTTACATAATTCTCTAGTATTTCAAATTACGTAAAGTGCCGTTTACTCTACATTGTGTGTAATTACGAACTTAGTCAAGCTAGTAAATAACACCAATGTAGTACAATACCAATTCACATAACCACTGATATTTATTTGTGCAATAAGTATTAAGTACTCGGTAGTATTTTTAACCCCCGACGGAAAAAGAGAGGTGTTATAAGTTTGACGTGTGTTGCTGTGTATATGTGTATTTGTGTGCCTGTCTGTGACATCATGGCGTCCAAACGGGTAAACCGATTTTGATTTAGTTTTTTTTGTTTGAAAGGTGATTTTGTCGAGAGTGTTCTTAGCTATGTTTGAATAAAATCGGTTCAGCGATTCAGAAGTTATGGGCGTTTTACTGTTTTACGGGGTGTTTTCGCAAGATATCGTGTCATAATTACGTGTTCAATAGATTGCCGATCGAAGCGTATCTACTATGTACTAGATCAATTGTGTAGCAGGAAATAGAAGTTTGTCGGGGGTTTTAAAAATTTTCTTGTTAACATTTTTATCGAATTATCTTATCTTTAACCTTATCAATCGTAGGTGTAAATGGCAATAGAATTAAGTACATTAATTCATAGAACGGCTCTCATATTATTCTCGTTTGGCCTGCGGGTAGCTAGTACTTAATAAATTAGAGCTAACATGACTCGCTTAAGAGGAAAATAGCTGAACGGGCACATATCACCGCCCACTCAAAGCTGAGCCGTAAATCAATAGAACTGAATGGCTTCAATGCATAAAGCTATTAATGCTTGTACGTTCCATGGTCTTTAGCACATTTCATCTGTCACAGAGTAAACTAACACTTTCAAAAAGAATTTACACACTGGCTGAACAGTAAAAATGTTAGAGGAATTTGAGTACTCTGTGGTATTGAATGCTGTATTGATCCACGGTGCCTGCACGTAAATTCAACGCTTCAGACCCAATACGTGTTCAGAACCCCTTGTATGCAAAACAAATGTTATATTTATGCATCTCCGTAATCGGAAAATCGTCAATCAAAAGATAGTTGGTTTGATAAGTAATGTTATTTGTATGTTTATATAGTACATGTAAGGTTTGTCAGGATAACTGTTATTTACTGGGCTCGCGTGTTCGAGATCAATGTCTCAAGCGCATTGGCATAAAATTAAAACGCGAGTATCAAATAATAAATATACAGGTTGCTCGTTAGTAAGATTACTACGTTGTCAGTTTATGTGCAATTTTAAATATTGAGGGTATTTTATTTTAATTTGTATCAAAGTTATAATTGAATGTAGGTATGTATTGCAATTAGAAAAAAAAAATCACATATTTTAGCTAAATTATGCCCGCTACAGCTGAAGATGTTAGGTGTATAATTAAATTATTTATTGGAATTGCAATTAAGTTGGACTTGTAGAAGGCTGCAGAGAGCAGCATTTACTCTAGACGCTTCTACGTGCACGTCTTTTTACATCGTTCTCACATGTATGTATTTTATCAACAAGAATGATGTAACCAAATACTTGAAAAACACTTTTTTTTTAAAGATTAAGTGTGCAGATTCTTGTCCGTTCTTCTCCATAACAAGCTCCTTTTCTGAATGGACGGTAGAACCAATTATTATTACTTTTAAATTTATATATTTGACGTTCAAAAGTGCCGCTTAATGGCCTAATTGAATAAAGAAATTTTGATTTGATTTGATTAGAACAAATCTGAGTTATTTTTATTTATTATAATACCTTAAATCTATGTTTACTGGTTGTAGGAAACCAGTAAACATGCGATAGCAGTGCACGTATTTACTTTAATGATAATTAAAAATGTTATTATTATTAATTAATGTGTTAATCAAATATTTTACCTATTACAAAATAATGTAAACACTACATTATTATCTAATAGAAAAATATTTTTACTATTATATAACTGAAGTCACCTTAAATTAAATAACAATGAACGATATTTACTTGATAAAATATCACCCTGTATACATTTCACCAGCATGTATATGAGTATTTAGAGGCGCGGTAATGAAATGCCGACTCTACCCTTAAACGACAATAAAATACAACCGCCCGTATTTATTTAGCGTTCACATAAAATATTTTATTACAAAGTCCAAACGAAACGATCGACAAGACACCACTTTGTAGCGCTGCCCTTGTTTTCGAGGGAACATGCGTCGAGATTTTATCGATATTGTCATATCGCATGTACATACGTATATGAGAAAATTGCCGATACACATCGCAATATGTACAAGGGCCCTTATACTTTATAGTCCACAGCACCCGTCTGGGGTTAACAAAAGGCTAAAATAAAGGTTAGGGCACCGAAGGTCGCACGCACCATTTATCTTTTGTCATTGAATTTTTAATCGTAAGGGTTATTCAAATTAATTAAGTGTTCAATAATGGGTTTTTTGTCTCCATCACTTACGTTTTATTTCTCGTATTTGCCGTAATTTACCTCAGCGTCATTCGACCGACTCAACTTAATAGACCGTAACTTATACAATTTATATAATAACGATGATTTAATTATAGATAGTTGAAGATGAATAAATTCTGAAATACTGTCGTTATCTTGAAGTAACCAAAGTATCTATAATGATTGTGTCCTCGAACAAAGTTAATTAAAGTGAAATATTTGTTAGCATTTATAAAATAAAACAAACTTTCACAGCGAGGGGTGGAGAATGTAACGCAAACATTTGAGTGTTTCATGTAATTGTGCCACCCAACTTCATAGTGCGAATTAATTAAACGTTGGCAACGTGTTTCATCAAATATTTGTGCGTGTGGTCCAACTTCCAACATGGGCGATCTTATCACGTCGGACACAAAAAAATACTTCCATAATTACTGTAATCGTTGATAATTGTATCCCTCGGGGCAAGGTGACGTATGAAAAACAATGGTTCATTGTCGAACCGTCCGTCGCTGGAGTAATTGTTTAAACTGTCTCATTAAGGAACCGTCTCGACCGGCATGCTATAGTTTTTTGTTTACACTCATTAATTATATTGCCTTCTGTATATTGCCTCATTTAAATTCTGTGCTTTCTTCCACTTTGTGCTGTCGGCAAAAACGGTATCGGTTTTTACATCGATAATATTCTTGTTGTATTTTATCTTGTAATTAATCGTGTCTTGCCACGCGAAATGTTCGTGTTATAATTCCTTTTATTATTGCAGTACATGTTAATGTAACCCGGTTTAATAAATTAACTGTTTCTAATTTTGTTTCTTAATTTTATTTGTAACTTGGAGAGAAACGGTCTGTTTTCCACCACCTGAAGTTCTGGGTAACTTGTAGATTAATTCATACAGATTTAATTTCTTCACTAACCTGGAAATCTAATAAAGTTACACTCTACCAGTGATAACTATTATAAAAAGTATTTTTTTTAGGATTGACCATAAATATAAAATTTATAAAAACCGGCCAAGTGCGAGTCGGACTCGCGCACGAAGGGTTCCGTACCATTATCGCAAAAAACGGCAAAAATCACGTTTGTTGTATGGGAGCCCTGCTTAAATATTTATTTTATTGTGTTTTTAGTATTTGTTGTTATAACGGCAAGAGAAATACATCATCTGTGAAAATTTTAACTGTGTAGCTATCACGGTTCATGAGATACAGCCTGGTGACAGACAGACAGACGGACCGCGAAGTCTCAGTAATAGGGTCCCGTTTTTACCCTTTGGGTACGGAACCCTAAAAAGAAGTAATCTAAGCATCATCATCATCATTTTAGCCGAAAGATGTCCACTGAACATAGGCTCCCAAGTGTCGCCACATTGACCGTGCATCTCGCATCCAGCGGATTCCAAGTCATCGGTCCACCTAGTAGGAGGCCTTCCCAACGCAGCGTCTTCCAGCACGCGGTTGCCAGAACTTTTCGGTCCCATCGACCACCCGTTCTGTGAGCAATGTGCCCTGACCACTGCGACTTAAGTTTAGCAATTCATTGTGCTGGGTCGGTTACTTTGGTCCTCTTACGGATATCTTCATTTTTGATGCGATTACGCAAGGGAACTTCGAGCATGGCCCCCTCCACACATCACATCACATCATCAGCCTATCAATGTTCCCACTGCTGGGACACAGGCCTCCTCTCTGTGAGGGAATGGGCCGTAATCCACCACGCGGGCCCAGTGCGGGTTGGTGGATGTCACATGTCTTCGAATTTTTGGTCTTAGGACATGCCGGTTTCCTCACGATGTTTTCCTTCAACGTTTTGAGAGTATGATGATGAAACAGATGGATGGATGTACGGTGATGAAATAATTTACACAAAGTAAAGCGCCTGCCTGGGCTCGAACCCACGACCTACAACTTGTAAGTCGCGGCCGATACCACTGGGCCACCACTGGCCCCTTGCCCTTTATTAGTAATCTAATATTGTGGTGTTAATGAAAAGGTTAAATCGGTGTAACCTTTACCAGAATCTAATAATAGCACCACTATAAATACCATTTCCAATTACTTGTAAAGCTTGTGGCTTTTTACCGAGGGTCAGGGACTCGGGGCTCGTGGTTCGAGGCCCAGTTCTTTCTATGCAATCATTGGGATATGAACGATGTTCATATTTCATAACATTCTAGGTCAACTGGAGCGAGCTAACGATAGCACCGAAATAAATTGCTATTTGATTTATTTTATAGGTATACTTTAGTAATGTTTGCAGTGGCACGTTTGAAGGAGGTTCTTGTTTTCAGCCATTTGTAGTAGCCAATTAAGATTAAGGATGACACGGGGGAAAGAGGGTTTTGTACTAATTTATGTATTGAGTATATGGTTACACTGAAACGTTTCTTCGAAGTAAGAATTATTTAAGGTACCTACATGAAATTAAGACCGCGTTGAACTACAATAAATTGTTTAGCGCTTTAACTCTTCCATATTAATCTACTTATTTTTAATTAGTTATAGATAAAGGTATCATAAAGTCTTTTAGATTTATGTTAGAAAGATTTTTCGCACAGATATATATAATAGATATATGTAATATATACATACATACATTGAATAAACAACCAGCCAACTCGAAAAGAAACACATGTAGAAGAACTAGGACTGGAGGGACAGCCATCCTCATGATAGACCAAATGAAATGGAGATGGGCGGGTCATGTTACGAAACTCCTAGGACAAATGGAGCCAAATCCTAACAGTATGGTACCCTAGTGGTGGTAATTGAATATAGGTCGACCACGGAAAACATGGGAGAAAGAAAGAAGAAGAAAGAAAGAAAAAATATTTATTTGTGACCCGCACAGGAGACACGAGAAAAGCATAAAATTAAACAATAATTAAAATAAAAACCCCTTGCGAGACCAAAAAGGCTCCAATCTCAGCATATGCAGCGATATCCAAAAAAGACATAACGCTGCGCTGATATTCTGATAGGGCCCACTGTTGATGCCACGGACACACTTACGGAGAAAGGAAAGAGGAACTTAAAGTGACAGCAGGTCCAAACAAAGACGGAAAGCAAAGGAAATCTTTAGAGGAGGTCTTTGCTCAGGGACAGAAAAGAAAAACAATAAAAATTGCAAAAGAAAGGAGTTTCTGGATAAAAAGGCTAATGAAATTAAAAAAGGAGTATTTTTGATATGGGAGACTGGTGTGACTTGGTTCTACGGGAAAATTGGTACATACTAATTATAAAGCCCCTAAACATCTTCGATTGATTTAAAAATCAAACCTTACTCTACTTTTAGTTCTACTTCTCCGGCTTTATTACTGTAGTAGACTTGGATTACCATTTTGAGATGCTAAGTATCTTTATAATTTTTATAAACCAAGTCTTCCCTAGGATCAAATCTCCCCAGTCTCTCGTATTTATCAACCATTTCTTTGGTTCATACGACTCTCAGGACCATTTTCACCAAAAAGTCCCAACGTCGTCGCCTCGTGCATAATTGATTTTGCAAACGACACCGTTCGGTATGAACCGGCGATTATTAACACCGCTTTGCTTTTCCTTACCGAATATGATTGAATTTATAAAGAAAACATTTACGTAGGGAAATATACGGGGAAGCAATTAGGATAATTATGGTCTGTTTGAGTTAAACAGTCTAGATAAAAGATATAATGTAGAGTAAGAATGGAAGGATTCACGGAGATACCGACAGGATTAAAGTCACGGCTTTTTTCCCATGTGGGTATACAGAAACATAAAGCCACCTGCTATGACAACCAATTTTATCTTTTCGTATCCCAGTTAAACTTTCGTACCCACCACCACCACCAAACCACCACTTAAACAAGCTTTCAATGCAATAAACCCATCTTACTAATTTTCTGTTGTCCTTACAAGCACGGCTTATATCAAACAAATAAATAACCAAGTTTACCTATGTTAAGATTTTGAGAACAGTGGCAATCTGCCCACTGATCCGATAAACTCATCTTCCTAATTCCCTATTGTCTTCAGAGGCTAATAATATACGTGTGAACCGCATCTCGAACGCGGTCGATGCTCTTACTCGAGTATATTTAAATCGCACTGCAAATGCTGCAATTAACGTCTGCTTCGCTCATTACACGTTCGATACCCCGCGCTAATTATACTCCTATTGCAGAACCGCAACAGAGAAGATTGCAGATCCTGGCTCTTAATCTAGATTTCTAGACCGTACGGAGATTTGTGGTGGATTATATTTTGTTATAAAGTGTTTTTATGAACCAAATTCTGGTTTATAATCGTCATGCGTCACAATCTTCAAACGTCATATTCATCATGCGTCATAATCTTCTCATGTCATATTCGTCATACGACATAACCGTTATACGTTATATTCGTGATACGACATAATCGTTAACGTCATATTCGTCTTACAATATAATAATTATACATCACAATCGTCATATGTCAAGTAATATAACTGTCATACGTCATACGATATATTTCGTCAATTGTGATTGTCAGTTGTTCATCAACTGATGACGTTCCATAACCGTCCTATTCGTCATACGTCATGCAATATAACAGTCCAAGTCATACGATATATTTCGTCAATTGTGATCGTCAGTTGTTCATCAATTGATGACGTTCCATAACCCTCATATTCGTCACACGTTGTCTGTTGAATGTAAACTTGTTTGAAATTTTCTATTAGTAAACAAATCCCATTTAGATCAAGACTAATCATATATAAACCAAACTGAACTATTACATGTCCGTATCAGAATCGAATAAATCTGAAAGTTATTATACCCTAGCTCGCACAAAAGTTGGTTGAAGGAAAAACAAAAGAAAACAACACCATTCCCATAATATTAGAACATAAATACCAAACTTATCACACCATACATCAACTTCGTTCTTACCAAGCATATTCCAGGTAGACAGTGAAAACAGCCACTAAATTATCTCCCTGGCAACATAAATTGCCAGACACTGGCATACTGGCAACAAAAGCTTTGCCATTAAATGGCTACGGTATAAAATGGCGCATTAAAATGTCAAAACGCAACCGTCACGCGTCAGTATGTGACGTCATGAAATAATGACGAATATAAAACAAGGGTGCGATAAACATGTATGGTAGGCATGCTGAAATATTGTTAATTTTTATAACGTATGCCGTGATTTTGTGAAGGTTTTATTGTGGTTATGCTCTCTTTCAGCATAATATTGTTAAGTATTTTTTGAGTGAGTAGGTAATTTTTACAAAATACATCTTAGCAATACATAAAAAACTTTTTAATAAAAAATCAAACCGACTTCCAAAACAAAACACTACAAAGCCAAAAATAACTTTCTTTTCCGAAGTCGGTGTCTTTAGTACCCATTGTTTTCCGTTTTCGACACCGACTTCAGAAAAGAAAGTTATTTTTCGCTTTGTAGTGTTTTGTTTTGGAAGTCGTTTTGATTTTTTGTTAAAAAGCTTTTTATTTGCCTCTTTTTAGATTTGATAGGTACCTCCAATTAACATGAAAATCATTTATAGCCAAAGTACATCTCATGACGATTCCAATTAGCCCAAACACGACTAGATTACATGGTTTTATTTCTGAGCTCCAGTGGCCATTGTGGTCTTCTTCATCAGTTCAACTTCAACAAATGATACTTTCTGAGTGCAAATGATTGCATTATGGATGAAAATACCAAAATCGCTATAGGTATGCCTATAATATTTGAGGAGTTCCCTTGATTTCTCTAGGATCCCGTCACCAGATCCTGGTTTCCCTATCTTGGTACCACCCTTGAGATATCTCCTTTCCAACAAAAAAAGAATCATCAAAATCGGTACATAAACGACGAAGTTATCCGCGAAGACAAAAAAAAAAAAAGGTCGAATTGAGAAACCTCCACCTTTTTGGGAAGTCGGTTAAAATGTACTCACATATTTCTTCCGTCTAAATATTTATCTGGTTGGTAACCAATAGCGAAAAACATTCAGAAACTGCAATGATTCGTCTCTTTTATTCCATTTCAACTGTTCTAGTTCAAATGCTATATCAAGAAACTTGGTACCTCCTCGTACATGCCTTTTATCTGCCTTGTTCTAATTAAACTTTTTACTTCGCGAAGAACAATAAAACGTTCTAAAGTCCTTCCTTACTCATGGACTGCAGTAAAGTGCGATCCTCCGTTTAAAACTTTTAAAAAGTTTCTACTTTATATGAAACCGTTTTAGAAACGTTTGGCCCCGGATCTTAGAACTCATATTTTTATCTCTTGGACATTCTGAGAACGGTCCAAAGCCGGATGCTTTGAAACTGGAACAAATCCGTTTGGCAGACTACATTACATTTACACTACTATTACATCCTTTGAGTTTTTCTACTTTCCGATATTATGTTAATAAGTATATATTTTGTTGGATAAAGTATTGGCTGTTTATGTTTATCGAGAAATTCTATATTTACGGTTAGTTTTGTGAAGTTTCTCGGAACCAGTGATTCTGCAACGAGATGTGAGACAGGGAGACGTCATATCTCCGAAGCTGTTTACCGCTGCACTGGAGGATGTCTTCAAGGTTCTGGACTGGAGAGGGCTAGGCATCAACGTCAATGGCAAGTACATCACTCACCTTCGGTTTGCCGACGATATAGTGGTTATGGCTGAGACCATGGAGGACCTCAGTACAATGCTCGATGACCTCAGTAGAGCTTCCGAAAGAGTGGGTCTTAGAATGAACATGGACAAAACCAAGGTGATGTTGAATGCCCATGTTACACCCACTCCTATCAAGTTGGAGACTCTACACTCGAAGTTGTGGGTAACTATGTCTACCTGGGACAAACGATCCAGTTGGGTAGGGCCAACTTCGAGAAAGAGGTCCGGTCAATGTGGCGATGCTTGGGGGAGGCCTATGTCCAGCAGTGGACGTCTTTCGGCTGATATGATGATGATGATGTGAAGTTTGGCAAGTCTAGACCTATGCCGAAAGTTAGTTTCGAATCCCCGTAGGCAGTTCACCTATACCAGAGTTTTAGTATAGTGTCGCATTGCGTTCAAATAAATTTTCATTTACTCATTTGAATATTTAAACTGCACAAATTTTGAACAATGTAATGTTCAATTTTACAATAATCGTGGCAACTTGAAATTAAATAATGCAATAGAGTAGTTGACTGAAAATTAGTTTTTGTCCGTCAGGTAGATTAATAAAAAAAAATGGACACGTATTTGTTCTTTTGCCACGTAAACAAAAAAATACCGACGATACAGTACGTTGAAATATCGTGTGACGTCACGGTGTGCTACACTTTATACTGACAAAGTGACGTCACAAGCCCCAACTCTTCAACTTTGGTGCGCTTTATCTGTGTCAATTTTTATTTATTTAATTAAGCAAAAACTACGGGTTCAAAGTTATTTGATAATCTCACTGACGGACTAAATAGAATTATCATTTTTCTACCCAGGAAACATCCCTATTGCTGTAACTCTATTTTGTATTGCAAAAGTTTAGTTCCTCCAACTTTGTAGTGACACCTGCACTATCTCAAAGTTCTAACTCAGATGATCAAAGAAGTACAAAGGACTTTTCGTCTTTACAACTTGCAGTCAATTGTTTCTTTCCAATAGAGAATTTATACGTCCGCTCACTCGACGTCTTACTAAAGCTTTCTGTATATTTTGATTAAATCATTAAAGCTTGGAAGAGTCTTTTATAAGTTTAGGTTAACATAAAACGAGATTCTTCGAAGTGGGAATCGAATATTCATGTATGGTACTTAGCCTTTCATTGGTATCAATAAAATAAAATTATCAAAAGGTAATGGGGACTATTTAAGAGAAAGTACTTTATAGTTCCAGGTAATAAGAATAATATGCATCGGAGGCAAAATTTAATTATTTAGATATAAACAATTACTTTGTATCTCATTGTAGGTGAACCTATGTATTGTTCTTATGAGAATAAATTCTTTAAACCGAAACCGATATGAAAATAAATGGATGTTGATTGATTTTCCAGGAAAATTAGGGGTTTCACCTCGGAATGAGAGATAGTCGGCTATAAACTAGTGTAAACCTTTATTTTGACACCATAACACTTGTCTCAAAACCTACTTATCGTAGGGTGTCCGCTTCTACAGATATTCCAAGGTCAAAGGTAAAAAATCAAAAACTGCGCGCGCTCTGCCCTCTATCTCGAAAATGGTTCAAGTTATAAAAAAATGTATACACAAAAGTTGTAGACAATTTAATCCTCTACAATATTTACAATACATACAAATAGCACAAAACTTATAGGAAACGAGATATTTGCAATAAATGTGTACAACATCGATTTTTTGACCTTTGACCTTGGAATATCTGTAGACGCGGACTATAGAGTCTGGCTAGACTAAGTGACATTTTTGGATTGACCACATGAAAATTTGGTAGAGCATGCTACTCCTATTTTTTTTGTCTTTTCGACGAACATTGTAGCTGATAGGATTTCACATTATTTGGAGTTGTATAAGCACTTTCGGGTGGAGGACCTTTGATTTATCACTCTAATAATTCATTTGTAAAATATTAACACAAAATTTTGTTTTATTTACATTTTCGTTTCTATTTTATATAATTTAGATTAATCTAGGACATTTTAATTTGATTTAATTTAATCTAGCACATTTTAATTTTACTATACCCGATTGATTGATAAACGCGTGATCACAGCTTCTCGAAGGGAAAAAAATGTACAACGAAGGTCGTCACTTAGTACAAGTGCACGATGATTGTTCTGTACACTTAAAATGATGGAAACGCGGCGATAATGAAATAAACCGCCCGTGTTGAGTGTGGTAAAATCACTGATTTATTTGAGTGTAGATGACCTAAATCAAAAACGGTGAAGGAAAACATCGTGAGGAAACCGGCATGTCCTAGAGCCAAAAATTCGAAGACATGTGACATCCACCAACCCGCACTGGGCCCGCGTGGTGGATTACGGCCCATTCCCTCTCACAGAGAGGAGGCCTGTGTCCCAGCAGTGGGAACATTAATAGGCTGATGATGTGATGTGTGTGATGTGTGTGACCTAAATCGCAATAGCGTGTTATCGAAACTGCAATCGACACAGTAAAGAACTTTCGCGACAAAGTACGTCGCAATGGTACACTATCGGAGTAACGTACATCGCAGTAAAGAACTTTCGTGACAACGTACTTCGCAATGGTAAACTTTCGCAGTAACGTACATCGCAGTAAAGAACTTTCGTGACAACGTACTTCGCAATGGTAAACTTTCGCAGTAACGTACATCGCAGTAAAGAACTTTCGTGACAACGTACTTAGCAATGGTAAATTTTCATAGTAACGTACATCGCAGTAAAGAACTTTCGCGACAACGTACGTCGCGATAGTAAACTTTCGCAGTAACGTACATCGCGGTAATGAACTTCGCAACAATGGGGTCCACTCGATTTATTTTACTTAGTAAGTGGACTAAATGATTGCGCGTAAGCAAAAGCTGATGTAGCTTAACCTACTTAATATTATGAAATGTGTGGGTTCACCGTATATTAATCTAGGACATTATAATAATAAGTATAATCTTTATTTTTCTTTTATTATTATTTTATTTCAATTGAATTTGTTTTAAATGTTGACATGTTTATTTTGACAAATTTTAATTTTGATTGTATTTATTGACATGTTTAATTTTGATTTTAATTCCGAAACCCCGTAACAAATATTAATTCTATTGATTTTAATTATTGACATAACTATTATTATTGTTTGAATTCTTTACTGTTTCGTTTTTTTGTTTTCTGTTGATTTTAATTATTGACATAACTATTATTATTGTTTGAATTCTTTACTGTTTCGTTTTTTTTTGTATTTCATATTGCATATAACATATGTAAATTATTTTTATTAAATATTTTTTTTACAATCTTAATACATACATATATACATAAACTCACGCCTTTTTCCCATGGGGGAAGGCAGAAACTACAGAACGCCACCTGCTTCGATCCTTACATACTTCTTTTGAATAATCTTAATATTCTTAATTAATTATTTAGAGCTATTTACGCTCGGTAATGTATAATCTGTGGTTGCTTGTAATAGAGTGTGCATTTTGGATAATATTATGGCGTACCTACCAAATTTTGTAAAGTTTTATCATTCTGCAACACTCGTTGGTTACTGGGATGAATTTGTCCAAGTCGCTTCAACCATGGCAACAAACACCGTTTGACACTGTAGGTAGGTCCAAATCCAAAGGCATTGTGATCAGATTAATGTCCCCATGTTTTTGTTTCATGTACTAAAAACATTGCCATAAAGCAGGGTTATATAATTTTTATGATCGCGAAGTCAACAAACAAACATGATAACTTGCGCTCCGATTGTGTTTCTTATTTTTGTATACTTTGATATGTATCTTGATACTTTTTCATGTGTTTATTGCTAGTAATAAAAATCTTGTAAGATACTTACCAGCTATGGCTTTTGGGACAATTTCTACTCTTATCGCTATAAAAATAATTATGTAAGTTTCAGTCAAACATCAACAGACAACGTGAATGATGTAACTAATACTTTGTAATTATTTGCTAATTAAGATGAGTTTCTACAATAGTTTACGCATTTTATTTGTTAGGTTCAGATGTGTCATTCCCATACATTGATTAGTTTTCTACTATCGTTATCGAATATAGATTGTCAACTTGGCTACAGGTGCTGGAGTTTCTTGCACGTTATTCTCGATAGAGATCTACCTACTCTTTAAATTGTTCAACTGATCTACTCATTGACAATCCAAAAGTGCCTTTAAATTGATTCATTGATTGATTAATTGATTGATTAATTGATTGATTAATTGATTGATTAATTGATTGATTAATTGATTGATTCATTGATTGATTCATTGATTGATTCATTGTTTGATTCATTGATTGATTCATTGATTGATTCATTGATTGATTCATTGATTGATCATTCCGTTGTCCCCGTTACGGGACAACGGGAATACACCAAATAAATGATCTGAGTTTCAGTTTAGACCGAACTATTTAATTGAAAAACTAATTTTGATTTTTCAAAAAGTTATCTCTGTTTATGTTATCATTAAAATGCTAATTAAAATGTATTTATGTGCAATAAACTGGCTCATTAGTCAGTTATCTGGATTCGAACAATATTGTAACAAATGGAAATTAATAGAAATGTCAAAACAAAACCTTTAACAAAAAAATTAAACCGACTTCTAAAGCAAAACACTACAAAGCGAATTATAACTTTTTTCCGAATTCGGTGTCTTTGGTACGGTCTATTGGTTTTTTGTTTTTTGACACCAATTTCGGAAAAAAAGTTAATTTTCACTTTGTAGTGTTTTGCTTTAGAAGTCGGTTTAATTATTTTGTTAAAAAGTATTTTATTTTACTCTTTTTGTGTTGATACCTCATATTACCATTAAAATCATTTATAGTCAGAGTCATTACAACTCCAACAAGCCCAACGACTAGCTGGTCTTCTTCATTAGTTGCACTTTATCAAATGATACTTTCTGAGGGCTAATGTTACCCATGTTATTGCAAATACCAAATTCACTATATGTCTGCATATAATATTTGAGGAGTTCCCTCAATTTCCATGGAATTCCATCATCAAATTCTGATCTGGTGACAATGAGAACAAAAAACAAAAAAAAAAAAAACAGAAAAATAATAATTTTGCAAATCCTTCGATAAATGGCGGAGTTATACCCGAAAATACATTAAAAAAAACCGTCTAAGTGCGAGTCGGACTCACGCACGAAGGGTTCCGTACCATTATCGCAAAAAAAGGCAAAAAAAACACGTTTGTTGTATGGGAGCCCTACATAAATATTTATTTTGTTCTGTTTTTAGTATTTGTTGTTATAGTGGCAACAGAAATACATCATCTGTGAAAATTTCAACTGTGTAGCTATCACGGTTCATGAGATACAGTAGTCTCAGTAATAGGGTCCCGTTTTTACCCTTTGGGTACGGATCCCTAAAAAGATAAACATCCGAATTGAGTACTTCCTTTTTGGGAAGTCGGTTAAAAAACTTAGCATTTATAGCCTTCTACATGATTAGACCCTAAAACAAAACGAGAAAAGCTTTTGTAGAACAAATAAAAGTCTACGAAGGATCGAATAGTCTGCTAAATTTGATTGGCTCGGCACATAGACACATTTGAAGTATATTCGCAAACCAATCAATCTAACTCGTCACAGTCTTTTTCTTCCTCTCTCGTATCGGCTCGAGTTACTCGTATATGAGAACAGAAAATGGTGTAGTGAAACAATTGCTTTGTTTTTCTACAAGTAACTAGCATTTTTGTATCATGGTTGTTTAGAAAACTGTTTTTATCCTTCCTACACTATAGCTTTTACGTCTTAGCATGGCAATAGCGGTTTTCAGTTTCTTTTTAGGGTTCCGTACCCAAAGGGTAAAAACGGGACCCTATTACTGAGACTTCGCTGTCCGTCTGTCTGTCTGTCTGTCTGTCACCAGGCTGTATCTCATGAACCGTGATAGTTAAACAGTTGAAATTTTTACAGATGATGTATTCCTGTTGCCGCTATAACAACAAATACTAAAAACAGTACAAAATTAATATTTAAGGGGGGCTCCCATACAACAAACGTGATATTTTTGCCGTTTTTTGCTCGATATTAATAACGGCAACAGGTAGACGCTTGAAATATTCACAGAATATTTAGTTGTATATTCTCTTCAAAAAATAATAATTACTAAATTAAAATTAAATAAATTAAGGGGGGCTCCCATACAAAAAACGTGTTTTTTTGCAGTGTTTTGCGATAATGGTACGGAACACTTCGTGTGCGAGTCCGACTCGCACTTGGCCGGTTTTTTTTAAGTTAGCCTACACTGTCCAACTTCTGAGCAACGGCCTCCTCTAAATACCTCCCCCTTCCAGGTATTCTTTTCCAGGGTTACCTCGAACCAGCCCTTGCAGTAGGTGTCTAAGTCATCTCGCCACTTATTTCTGGACCGGCCTCGGTGGCACGGCGAGCTTTCAGTTAGCGTACCGATATTTATTGACATTCTAAATTTCAAAAACGGAATTCTAGTAACAAATTCGTTCTGATTAGCCAGTAGTCGGTAAAGTCGTATTCCTCAACATGTAA
This sequence comes from Anorthoa munda, assembly GCA_945859665.1. Lineage (NCBI taxonomy): Eukaryota > Metazoa > Arthropoda > Insecta > Lepidoptera > Noctuidae > Anorthoa > Anorthoa munda. The sequence goes on along the minus strand of OX243911.1, from coordinate 11,249,846 downwards.
AAATAATGTTAAACGATATCATAGCTTATTGTTCTGGTTCCAATGAAGATATATCAGGGAAGGGACAGTGAAAAAATGATAGCATAGCATTTGATTTTGAATGCTGGTGGGTCCCTTTTATCCTTCCTGCACTGGCATATTTTTTCATTTCGGATCTGGTTCCATTTTCAAACATGCATCAGAAATGGTGTTTGAAAATAGAATCGATACGATGCGAAAACCAAATTGCCACTATGTCAGTCTAGCTGTCACAGACCAACCAATCAGAGAGGTTTTTAGCACAGGGCGCGCCAACCTTAGAGTATCTTCACTCTTGAACACTTTCTACATACATAGAAAGTACCAACTTAACAACAAGAGTAGGTGACCTTCTGCCATATTTCTCGTAAGCGGTAAACCAACACCTGTGCCACAATAATATTGTTATTTTACTGACCATACCGAGGTACGGATAGCAGAACAAACAAAAGGTGCACTTAGTAACGTTTGCATAATGTGTAGGTGGCTATTGACTTATGGGAGCCGATGGACATAGGCCTACAATGAATTAAAGGATGTAAGGGCCATAGATGTTGTTGTCGCTTATGCCGTTTTAATTCTATGTTTCAGTGTATGCGTTCCCACTCCTTGGTATACAGGAAGGGTTATTAATGTTGGATTTACATATCGTTTGTGTGATGCCGTTGATGATATGTATTGATGTCGGGTCGTGTAACTGTAAAATTTTTTGTTTAAGTTATTGCAAGATTTTTGGACACTTGTTTGTGTCTAAAGGAATTTCCGCACACAGTTCCAGATATTATCATTTACTAAGTTTTTACCCACATTAAGTTACTGAAGTAAAAAAAATACACAAACTTTTTCTGTAACATTCAAAAGGAAAATGCCCGAACTTCCACAAATTACTTTAACAACGTTTCACATTCTACCAACTTTTATGTAACACGAGGAATTCCACAAACAAACAGTTACTTGGGAATTTTTCTCACGTACCAAAGTGAATTTTTATATCTTCAATCCAGGCTGTATATCGAATGTGGGTTGCTCAAACTTGATTATAAAATAAAGGAATTAATGCACGCATCGCTTTGTTTACTTTGTTTTCTTTTGTTTTCGCGCGAAATGTTTCTTTGCGTTCAATGTAAGGCCTTGTCTATAGTGAATGTGCGGTTACTAGGGCTGGCGCGGACGCGATATGAGGCCTTAGATAATTGTAATTCGATAGCATTTGACATTCCCATTCATTTTTGTAATTTTTCCAAACGCTATCGCTACGCTTTGGATGATAGAGTGTCATTTGAAAAGGGCCTCTGGTGGCCACACTGCATCGCGAGTTGTTATAGCGGGCAGTAGAGGCTATACTAGTGTCGTCTGGTAAAACATAAGACGATCTCTCGCTAGCGAGGCTGCTCCATCACGTCTTTTTTTTTTTTTTTATTGTCTATAGGCTTGCGCTTGACCACTATCTCACCTATTGACCACTACCTCATCATCGCTTACCTACCTAGGTAAGCGATAATGAGGTCGACGGTGAAGCACGCTTGCCTAGAAGAAACCCATTCACTCTTGACTTAAAGACCCCTAGATTGTAGCTATCGGGAAACACAGACTCCGGCTAGGTGCTCGACATAGTCATTTCAGTATAGATGCAAACGGCAGTTTTATTTATGTTTGATATATCACGCCCTCTTTAGCGTCCGTGCAAGCTCTTCACCCTGGTCGAGGCCTAGGGAGTAGACTGTATTTGATTGGTTTTTGTTTTTATTAGCATATTCTTCTCTTGTGGTGTGGTCGGGAGAATTAAAAGTGATTTATTGTAAGTATGGGATCTTGTTGAAGCTGCTGGTTGCAAGTCTTTAGTCATTTAGTCATCGTGTGATTCTTGATACCATAAGTGAACTATATTAGTTGAAAAGTATTAAATAGCTTGGTCCAGATTGTCCCTTTCTTAATTTTTCTCTTTTTATAAGAGTTTAAGGATTGTGTAGGTGTGTTTTAACTTCCTTTAAAGTTTATAACATCCTACATGTAAAGTCGTAGATGTCAGCATTTCAGTTGACGCCATTTCTTGTCAGAGTTTGTGAAGAGACGTGAAGTGACGTGCTGTTGACAACCTCTGTAAGTATTCCTACTAAGAAAGACTTATTACCATACTTATTTGTACAGGATATCCTAGAATTTCGATTACTTATCGTCGGTTATTGATAAAACCAAGCACTTTCGATATTTCTGCCAAAGAAGTGTTTTATAAACGAGAATCCTTTAATATCATCATACCATAGGTAAAGCTGATTTCAGAGTATTTTTATTAAAGGATCAAGTTGTGAAAGGTTTATTTCTAAGAAATATATTATCAGAGAAACCAAGGGTATCAAATATATTTGTACGGTGAGTATTTCTGCGGGTACCAATATTTATTTAATACTTTACCACCAGCAAATGTTTAATTTAAATTTTCTATACATAATTTGAATATAAAATCTTGAGTTTTTATAAATATGGCCCAAAGTACGCAAAATGTACAGAGGTGGACTTGATACCTACGTATCTATCTACCCATACAAGTAATTACAATAAGCATAATATTAAGTACAATGATTTGATACCCAGTCATCAAAAATCGTCAATAACAAAAGTTCAATCTCAGTCACGTCAGCGCCAAATGCACTACAAAACGCAATGGAGCGGCAAAACTCTCATGTGAACAAGTCCTTAGAAAAATGGCGAGAAGGAAAATACGCCATTTGTCTATGGTAACGTGGTTTACACACGTCTCGTTCCACTGATAATAGGTACAATTGAAATGGTCGAAAATATTAAATAAAACCAGTACAAATACTTATCGACCAAGTTTAGATGAACACAGATAGACAGAGATGATTTTTGAGCGATCATTAAAAATCGCCACAACAATCCTATGCCAGCCTAGTCAGCGCCAAACGCACGGCAATACGCTCATGTGTACAGTCCCTTAGAGAAATGGCGCGAAGGGAAATAGGCCGTTTGTCTATGGTGACGTGGTTTACACCCGTTCCGTTGGCGTAAAATGTTCCACTGATAATACTCTCGATACGGAATAAATGTTTACATACCGTATGTTAGGTGTCGCCGAAGTTTATGCCTTCCTCTGGCGTCGTAAATGTTAGAAGGGAATTATTTTAGTTAAGCAAACAGGCTGTATCATTAGTTGTTTTCGCTTTAAAAGGCTTGGAAAGTTTGGATAAACGTAAGGTAAGGGTTTGGTTTAGTAGTGGACATAGAAGACAGGGTTTCTTAATATCAACTATTTTTTAACACTCAACTGAAAAAGAGGGGTGTCTTTGTGTCTATGGTATCATAGCTCCTAAATGGATGAACCGATTTTGATTTAATTTTTGAAAGCTGACTTTGTCGAGAGTGTTCATAGCTATGTTTGAATAAAATCGGTTCAGCCGTTAAAAAGTTATCCGCATTTTACTCTTTGAATCTGATTTTTTTCTCAAGATATCGTGTAATTTTTGTGTGTTTCGATAGATTGTCGATGGAAGCACGTCAACTACTTACAAATATAAATTAAATTACAAATGGAAAAAACTCTCAACAACAAAACCTTTAAAAAGCATAAAATTAACCTCGTACTCGCGTCGGGGAACCACCAAAGTTTACAGCAGTTTATTTTATTTACTTAGCGGTTCCCCGACGCGAGTAAGTATTTTGCTTTTTAGAGGTTTTTGTGACGGGGGTTTTATAAATTTAAAATTTAATTTTTATTTCCCGCTTTTTAAACTACATTTAGAAGTAGTAGACACGCTTCAATCAACAATCTATCGAAACACGTAATTATGAAATGATATCTTGCAAAAAAACCAAGATTCAAAAAGTAAAATGCGGATAAGTTTTGAACGGGTCATCCGATTTAAATCAATCATAGCTAAGAACACTCTCGACAAAGAAACCTTTCAAAAAAAAGACACAAAATCAAAATCGGTTCATCCGTTTGGGAGCTACGATGCAACAGACAGACACACAGACATGTCAAACTTATAAAACCCTGTCGTTTTTGCTTCGGGGATTAAAAACACACCATAAAATTCTTAATGAAGTTGAAATGAAGTAAGAAGAAGCCGCGTTAAGATTAGTGGAACATAACATAAAATGTAACACAAATTATCCCTGCAAATGATGCAACACAAAGCACACAACAACAACAACTACTAAGTGAAATTGTTTCAAGGTATGTTACATTTCATATTAAGTTCACAAATCTGTACCCAGCATAACAAAATACTCCGTCCCAATTTCAAGTAACAGAATAATATATCACATTAAATACGTTACAGGATTTACATAACCAATTCATACCACCAAACACGCATTCCACCGTGAAAACGGAAAGCCATTTTCAAGACGAATGTATATCTATGTGTATATTATATTCATACTTTATACGTATTATAAATGCAGAAGTTTGTCTGTTAAGTTTTCTCGTCTAAACCGCTGAACGGTTTTTGATGAAGCTTGGCACATGGATGAAATCTGCCTAGCATTTTCTCAACTATGTTGGGGAAATCTACTTAGCATTTATCAACTGTGTTGGGGCAAACTGCCTAGCATTTTATCAACTGTGTTGGGGAAATCTGCCTAGCATTTTATCAACTGTGTTGGGGAAATCTGCCAAACATTTTCTGAACTGTGTTGGGGCAATCTGTCTAGCATTTTCTCAACTGTGTTGGGGCAATCTGCCTAGGATTTTATCAACTGTGTTGGGGCAATCTGCCTAGCATTTTCTCAACTGTGTTGGGGCAATCTGCCTAGGATTTTATCAACTGTGTTGGGGCAATCTGCCTAGCATTTTCTCAATTGTGTTGGGGCAATCTGCCTAGGATTTTATCAACTGTGTTGGGGCAATCTGCCTAGCATTTTCTCAACTGTGTTGGGGCAATCTGCCTAGGATTTTATCAACTGTGTTGGGGCAATCTGCCTAGGATTTTATCAACTGTGTTAGGTAAATTTGCTTAGCATTTTCACAACTGTGTTGGGGAAATCTGTCTAGCATTTTCACACCTGTGTTGGGGAAATCTGTCTAGGATTTTCTCAAGTGTGTTGGAGCAATCTGCCTAGCATTTTCTCAACTGTGTTCGGGTCGAATTCCAGTCTAACCTGATGCAGCTCTAGAAAATGTGTCATTCGATTTCAGCGATGGCGATGGTCGAAATGCCAAAATGTAAGGGATTGATCATTTGACGTTTCGATAGCGCTTGACGATCTCATACATTTTTGACTTTTTTATAAACGCTATCGCGCAGCTTTCGAGAACAGATTGTCAATTATCAAGAGCCTCTGTATTTTACAAGAAGCGACTGCCTATTATGCACTGGGCCCACGTGGTGGTTTAAGGCCCATTCTCTCTCACAGAGAGGATTCCTGTGTCCCAGCAGTGGGAATATTTAAAGGCTGATGACGACCTCCTCAAACCAGTAATTAGGCAACTGATAGACTATGAATGAATGATATATTTATTTGCATGAATATGGGTATATACATAAGTTCTTAAGATCAATGGTTTTCACTGTATTCGGCATTTCAGCCGTGCAATTTTTTAGGCTTTACATCTTGGTTATACTTTTAGCATACATTTAGTAATTAGCAATAACTTAAAGATACTACTAATAATAATTTCATAATTTAAATTTAGATTACAATGCAATTAATAATATTTAAATTAAATACAATGCTATTCATTTAAAAAAATAATTTATATAAAAAATAGTGATCAATAATAATGACGTCATGTCAATAAAAAATAGCAAGAATAATGTGTAATAAAAAAATAGGTGTCATAATAAACTGCCGAGCAATGAAAAAGTTACACCCACAAAATGCCGACAAACACCTTAATTTCATTTTTTCACATTTAATTTAAAATTTGAACACAATATTTACGTTTTTAGTTGGTAATATTCTGATGCGCTGTTAAATGTACTTCAATATTGCAGACGGCGTCATTAAGCTAGCCTTTCTCGTTTAGGAGTAATTTGGTGCTATGTCACTGGAACTTTTTCATTGCTCGTTAGTGTAATTATAATAAATTTATTTTACATTTTACATTCAAAATATTCAGTAATCGAATAAAAACATCTCTAACACAACCAGCTATATAGCTTGTATGACCTAAATTAGGACAAAGGATACTTGCCTGTTCCGGAAATAAATTCCCATGAGTTCATAAAACAGATGGGCAAAGCTGTGGGATTAAGCTTGTAGAGCTAGTATCTAATATAAGTGGTATATTCGCGTACATAAATCTACGAATCTATAGTGTAACACGTCTATATTGTGACTGTCTCCCATGATTGATGGCTTCCGACTGCCTGGTCTCTAAATTGGACTAATGTGTGTTTGGTAATATGAACTGGGACAATACGATTGTATAGTTAGCGTGGTATGGGTATTATGTGTTGGTGTAGGATGTGTGAGAGATGATACCGTAAAGGCTTTAAAACAAGATAAAATTACAAATTAAAAATACCCCCGATTTTAATTTTTAGGGTTCCGTACCCAAAGGGTAAAAACGGGACCCTATTACTGAGACTTCGCTGTCCGTCTGTCTGTCTGTCTGTCTGTCTGTCTGTCTGTCACCAGGCTATATCTCATGAACCGTGATAGTTAGACAGTTGAAATTTTCACAGATGATGTATTTCGGTTGCCGCTATGACAACAAATACTAAAAACAGTATAAAATTAATATCTAAGGGGGGCTCCCATACAACAAACGTGATATTTTTGCCGTTTTTTGCTCGATATTAATAACGGCAACAGGTAGACGCTTGAAATATTCACAGAATATTTAGTTGTATATTCTCTTCAAAAAATAATTATTATTAAATTAAAATAAAATAAATTAAGGGGGGCTCCCATACAACAAACTTGATTTTTTTGCAGTGTTTTGCGATAATGGTACGGAACCCTTCGTGTGCGAGTCCGACTCGCACTTGGCCGGTTTTTATTTCATGCTTTTTAAACTACATATAATATACCTAGTAGCAGACACGCTTCAATCGACAATCTATCGACACGTAATAATGACACGATATCTTGTGAAAAAATCCAGATTCAAAGAGTAAAATGCGAATAATTTTTGAACGGCTAAAGGTCTATCCACACATATCAGGGGCGTGCCCGGTACGTGACAGGGCCGGGTCCCGTCAGGGGAACAAAAAAATATCGGTGGGAACATTTTATATGAACTTGTTCACACACGTCCGTGCACGGGACGTGCCCGGGCCCGTGCACGGACGTGTGTGAACGATGTCACTGTCCACGTCCCGGGCACGTCCCGGGCACGTCCCGGGCACGTCCCTGATATGTGTGGATAGACCTTAAACCGATTTTATTTAAACATTGCTAAGAACACCCTCGACAAAGTCACCTTTCAAACAAAAAAAATCTAAATCTGTTCATCCGTTTAGACGCTATGATACACAGATACATAGCAACACACCTCAAACTTATAACACCCTGCTTTTTTCGTCGGGGGTTAAAGACCTAGTTTTGTAATTAAAAATCCTGCAGCCTTATTGCGAAATGAAATCTGCTAGGCAAAGGGCAAAGAGTACAAAAAACCAATCACATAGACGGAAATCCACATCAGATCTTTCATCTCGCATGTGATTGGTCGTTTTTAGGGTTCCGTACCCAAAGGGTAAAAACGGGACCCTATTACTAAGACTCCACGATCCGTCGGTCTATCTGTCCGTCTGTCACCAGGCTGTATCTCATGAACCGTGATAGCTAGATAGTTGAAATTTTTACAGATGATGTATTTCTGTTGCTTCTATAACAAAAAATACTAAAAACAGAATAAAATAAATATTTAAATGGGGCACCCAAACAACAAACGTGATTTTTCTGCCGTTTTTTGCGAAAATGGTACGGAACCCTTCGTGCGCGAGTCCGACTCGCACTTGGCCGTTTTTTTCATTCTCTTTGCCTTGCCGAATTCATTACGCAATAAGGGTTCTTGGTTGTTTAATTTTGTCGTCAAGTCTAGCCTTGCACCATTTATTTCTAAGAGAGGTATTACACTATCATATATCTAGGATGAAACAAATAATACATCTCTAGTCTTAAATATATGACCTTTAGAATCATATCTGTGTATTACATTATCGTAGTTGTTTGATCCTATTTTTTGTCATATTTGGTTGCAATGGGTCCTCCCTCCAAAATTCAGTACAGCAGTGTTCCCAACAATAATTTTAGAATGCCACATTCTCTAAGCAAATTATGAAATTACGACAAAATGTCGTTATACTTACTTTATTCTGTCAACAAAACCGTCACAATAATTAATTACCAAAAATAAATGGCAGTAGCAAAACTGAGAAGGCAAAATCACATAATTTTATAGACGGTTTTTGTATTAGGAAATTATGAAAATTAATTTGATAAATCAATATAGCAAGATTTAATATGGCAAGACCAGGGGCCATAAATCATAATGTGTTAAAATTACCATAGTGCGACAGTGATAAAGGGACAGAACTATATGTCTTGTATAGCTCCGTCCTGCTCCTGTTTCTATGATCCTATCTAACAACAAATGTCAAAAATCTTTTATCAAAGACGAAAAGATTCATATGTTTGTATTACACTATCATATACATATGACTCATAGATCTATGATCATAGATATTATGGTTGTGTAATACCTTAATGAGATGCGTGGGTAATTTTGCATCCAAGTATTTCTGAGATTTGATTTATATCCTCTTGTCAAAAATAAAAGGAGAAGAGAAAATCTAAAGAAAGGAAAAAGTGTATTTATTTGCCACAAAACGACATATTAACATTAATAAAGCATAACAACAATTAATCTCTGTAAGTTTTCGGTGCTAAAATCGCTAAAGGCGACATAGACCAAGCTCTTGAAAGCGGTTAAGATGTGCTGATCGCGTTGAGTTTCATCGTTGAAATTTTCCCTTAGCATTAAAAAGCAAAGACTAATATAATTTGAACCAGACACAAAGAAAAGTGTGATCACCACAAGGTAGGTGGTTCGTATTGCTTTTGACAGATAAATCCACCAAAGAGGCCGCACTCACAGGAGATCAATTCATAAATACAAATAGAAGGTAAATGCTGTCGCCAAGTGCTGTCAACTCGTACCATAAGAGTCACCTCACACCGAAATGCGACGCGACGCGACGATGTTTGAAGAGGCCAGTTGGGTCGCGCACAAAGCTCATAGAAGAACAGCAGGGTGTAGCAAGAGTTTAGCAGGCTCTTGTACGCCGTATATACCGGGCAAGCATCGCATGCTTTAAATTTTCTAAGTGATATGTACTTGTTTTAGAATTCTCGAAATGACATGTTAAAATTTTGTGTTGCAAATAAAGTTCTGTACCTATAGAGTAGATTAGGGAATTCGTTTGTCGCATTTAGACTACCATTCAGTCCGCTGCGCCTGGGGATCCTGGCCAACAAAGCCAGCCTAGATCTGCCCAGATGTATAGATGCTTTCTAGGGGTTTCACAGGCTTCGGCGAGCGACCGAGGCTTTCTGCACATTATTGATTTCTATTTAGGCTGAGAAGTAGTTTGATCAATTACGGGTGTAAACTCGGTACAGCCATTTTTGACTACCTGCAGTCTAACGCTACAAGCATTGTAATATTCTATTTTTATTATTAAATATTGTTTAAATTCTGTTGTTTACCATTAGCATATTTTAGAGCTCCTTACTGCCTGTGATACAGGATTACCTAGTACAAGCATCTTCCATTATTATACCTACATTAGTTATCTAAGATTCATACAGTGTTTTTACCTTTTTTTATTATCTGAATAAAGATTATTATTATTATTTTGCTTCGCAGCTAGTCTTAAGTTCTAAATTATATCGGTATTTTAAAAACGCGTTTAGTATCGTTGCGTCTCAGTGTGAGCTGACCCTAAGTTACACACTTCCTCGTAAGCAACATTTACACGTGCCAGTTACATAAGTGAACATCCTTAGCATTCTATTATAAACATTCACAATGTCAATATTCTCGGATTATGTATGTACTTACGCAAAGAATGTTGGCTGAGGATTACTATTCTAAAATAATTGACCTATAAACTGCTGTTCCAAAATAACTGCTCTATAAAGAGATCATAGGCAGTTTTATTTGCCTTGTTAGTCTGTGTAATTTTTTTCATCTACACTAACAACGTAATGTTCCAAATACAAATTCAAAAAATATTGTATAAACACGTACTTTATATTCGTAAATAGGTGAAATAAAAAAAAAAAACCATTACCGTTCAACATTTTTCTTCGATTTTAAAACAACTGCATCATAATAGTTATTTATGTTACAAGTGCGGAAGGTAGGTGATTTCCGATGAATAGAGGATAAATCGACACGAGTCGGAAATCATCTTACGTACGTGTATCATACAACATTTTACTATGCACTGTGAGAGGAAATAAAAAAATATATCTGAACCAAGCAAGAAATTAATAAAATGGCGGCCTTATTCAAGCGCGCTCTGCATATCCACAGATTAACTAATAGTTCCTCGGGCATATCTACTGCGCATGTTCAAATAGCTGTCACGTCGTAACGCAAAAAGGCACGAGCAAAATATACGTTCTGCCAAACATATTTAGTGAATATTTAAAATTAATTTATTGATCTAAATCTAAATCTAGAGTAATTAAAAACGCCTTTAATGAAGTTTTAGTTTTATTTTACCTTTTATATGAATGATAATCTGTACTTAACTAATTTGTAAAACTTTTCTCAAATAATAAAAACTCTATGCGTCGGGCTGACGTTGGAATAAAAAATTAAAAAAAATACAGAAAAGTAAAAAGCACTAGTTAAAAAAAGTGACACTTTCCGCGCAGAGAAGAAAAGAGCGTCTTCCAAGTAGCCAAACGCTACTTGGAAGACGCTCTTTTCGAGGACATGCATTGTAAAATAACTTTTTAATTTTTATAGCACACTTTTACTTTTTAATTTTCTGTCGCTTATGGGCTCATTGACTTAATGTAGAAAAGAAGTGTCATTGTCTGTGGATGCGCGCGCTGCGCAATGAGAATCTAAATTGCCCGTCATACCACATATTTTTTCCCTTTCCACTTTTGTTTTATTTCAACTTTATGAGTGAAGATAAAGTAGTGTATGCAACGGCATATAATTAGGTATTAAAACACTCGCGTAATATTATTATCACATTTGGCTTCGCCTCATGTGATAAACCTACGCTCGTGTTTTAATAACCCCTATTATATGACCATTGCATAAACTACTATTAATTATTTCTTTTTGATTTAATTTTGTAATAACTAACCTAATACCATTCGTCTACGAAGAATTAGGTAATAGTACACACAGATTTCGTCAGATATTTTCACGTCCCATCAATTGATTGTTACTTCAAATAAGTAAAATTGTACCAAAACTAATGTCACTAGGTTTGGACTATTGGGTCACAGATAAATTTGAAAGAGTGTCACCGCGGCCCTGGCACAAACAACTGAAGAAACACGGGTGGGTTTTAGTCAGTAAAAGTCTGGCACGCCCTCCCGCAAGTCATTGAATGATTAACCAGCCCAAAAAGAAAAGTTTTGGGCTATTGAGCCCTAACCTAGTGACATTAATCTAAACATAATGAAAATAATATAAAGATACATTATACGAATGTTATAGTAACATTACCGCGACCTCTTTATTCGTTGTCATGGAAGCTGATTACTTAAAGCACACTAGACTGAATACCACGGGTAACTCGCATTTTATTCACTTAATGCGGAAATATGAGGATATTCTCCGTCATTGTCGTTAATGTATAAAATGGTACTTTTCATAAGTAGCTTTTATACAGATAATTTTTTTGGGGATACTACAGTAATTGTATAGAACTAACCTATTCAGGCTTTACTCTAAGACCGAGTAGATTAGTTATGTACAGCATTAGCTATCAGGAAACTGAGACTTTTGCAGGGAATCATAATTAGCTGTACGCAGAGTTAAAGTAAATCCAAAGATATATGAGCACCAAATTGCCACTTCTGCCACTCCTGCCGAGCGCGCTCGCCTGTTGGCTGTGGGTGAGTGGGAGTCGGGCCTCTGGCATCACGCACTACCGTCGTCGAACATAGGCATCTTGTTTGACGACATTACTTTCCGCCTCGCTGCTTCCCTACGTCTTGGCGCTCCCTGCTGTACTCCTCATCGTTATCACTGTGGCGAAGTTGTCAACAGCCTCGGTCACCACGTTCTATCATGCAGCCGAAGTGCGGGTCGCATAGCGCGTCACGGAAACTTAAACGACATCATCCGACGTGCTCTCGTCACCGTCGGCGTTCCGGCCGTATTGGAACCCCATGGCCTGGCACGTGACGATGGCAAAAGACCGGACGGGATGTCTTTGTTTCCATGGAAGATGGGTAGGCCTTTAGTGTGGGACGCTACTTGTGTCGATACTCTTGCGCCATCCCATCTTCCAAGCTCGTCGTGCTGTGCTGGCGCTGCCGCTGCGGCTGCAGAGAACCTCAAGCGGCGGAAATATAATAACCTCATCGGTAGTTATATTTTCGAGCCGTTTGGGGTTGAAACTCTTGGTCCGTGGGGTCCGAGTGCTCACGCTTTGTTTAAAGATCTTTCCAAACGCTTAGTTGACACTTCGCGTGACCCAAGGGCTGGCTTTTACCTCGGTCAGAGAATAAGCATTGCCATACAACGTGGCAATGCTGCCAGTCTTTTGGGCACATTACCAGTGGACAACGATGTGGAGGAGTTTTTCGACGCCATATTTTAGATTAGGTTAGTGAGTAGTTTTTGGTTTAAGTGTTTATGTTTGTAGTCTTAGTTAATTTAGTATTTTATACACTAAATCTGATTAGATCATCAGAAATATAATGAATTAACTATTGAAATAAAGATATATTAAATAAAATATCTTTCACTTATCTTGGTATCGTAAAATCGGCCATAAGCGAGTTGGACTCGCGCATGAGGGGTTCCGTACCGTTATAAAAAAAAAACACGTTTGTTGTATGGGAGCCCCACTTAAATATTTATTTTATTTTGTTTTTAGTTTATTTGTTGTTATAGCGGCAACAGAAATACATCATCTGTGAAAATTTCAACTGTCTAACTATCACAGTTCATGAGATACAGCCTGGTGACAGACAGACAGACGGACCGCGAAGTCTCAGTAATAAGGTCCCGTTTTTACCCTTTGGGTACGGAACCCTAAAAAGCTTGGCAAACAATAGTTAAGCAGAACATTTATCGTGGAAATACAAGTTTTCTTCAAAAACGTGCGCTGTGACTTTCCCAGAGTGTATGTGTTATCAATCCAAAACATTAATTAGACCGAATCGTATGACCTTTCAAATTGGGAATAAGAAGTTGTCAAAACTAAACATTTAGGCCTCTCACACACATTATGAGTTCCTCTCTGAATCCAGACTCGGAATTTTTATTATTAATTAAGAAAGCCCGGCAACGCATACAATTTCACTATGCCCCACACACATTCTGATTTTTTCAGAATTAGATTTACTCTTGCATTCAGATTATGAATTCCGATTTCTGACACTGAATTCAGACAGAAATTTCAGAAAATGTGAGTCCAGCCTAAATCAAAGTTTGAATAGGTGCGAAATTAAAATTGTCAATTTGATAGCGGTCTGGAATCTGAAATTCTGAAAAGTCCACGATTGATATTCAACGAAAGACGAGTTGATATTCAAACTATTGCCGATCAGTGTCATAAAGGACACCGTTATAAGCACTCACTAAGTCACTATACGGCTATTATAAGCTAATACTGGAAACATATAACTCATTGAAACGCTCGCGTGTCGTGAGCGCTCATATTTTATGCTCGGATTCTCGTAAGTGAAAAATAACGCGATTGCCTCGATGGATGCTTTTATTATTATTAAAGAGTTGAGGAAATGCCTCGTTTACTGTTCTATGGTGGGCCATTAGTTATGAACTATTTCGAAGTTTTGTTCTAAATGGTCATGGTGGTTCATTATGGCTATTATGGAAAGGTCTATGTGGGGATTTATTGATTACAGTATCTTAATCACCTCTTGAAAGCGTGATTTGTATCTCAGTTGGTGTTACTTAAACATTCTTTTATAACATTGAGAGGAATGAGGCATTTAGAAAAAAAATCGGAATCACTATCTTCAGCTGAAAAATCATCATACGGAACAAAAAATATGAATTTCCTCGAACATTTTAGAAATAAATTTTCTTTGAACTGTGCCCGTGTTTTCCTATTCTGACTTTTAAGTTTCTGGTATCAAATCTCCCTTTGTGCTGTCCTAACATCTCCCTGCTCAGTTAGTGTACAAGGATAACAGATATCAGCCTTTTGTATTACGTAATACTTAGAAACATTCGCGTGGGAGAAAGGATTCCAATCAAGTTTTACACATAGTTCCTATTCCTATAAACTTTAAAGGAATTTAGAACAGCGGTTATATTTCTGAGAATAAATCTGCAATTTCACGTAACAACACCATCTTATCCGACATTAATTATATACAACTATCTCAGTAGATATTTATTCGAACTAAGGAATTTGTACAAGCTTCCTTTAGAGTTTATACCAGCTATAACGCCTTGGGAATTTCTGGGGTCATTATGAATTCTGACTGAGTCAAATCCAATGCTCTGTGTAAACTAGAAAGGTAAACTGTGTGTCGTCTTGGTTAATTTTACTATATAAACGTAATCTGTTGTTCAAAGTAGTTTGGTTGGTCATACGTTAAGAGGGTGTGGTTTTAGGGGGAGCATCTCAAAGTAGTATTTGATGAATCTCCATGTAGTGGCAATAACTAGATAGAACCTCTAGGGGATCGAGAATGAAATGAGTCGAAATGAGTGACAAACTACAGTTATCTATGCATTCATCTGAGACTTTCAGCAACATACTTTTAACTGGAACGGGAATTAGGAATCCAGCTTCGCAGAATAAGTTATCATCATTAGAATTCCAGGAGAAATACGCCTTCTAATGGATTTATAGGCCTTGCCACGCGACGCCACATCGGCCTGTGCTTCTTGTATATAACGGATTCCCGCGTCCTTACGAGGTCATCACTTCAACTTGTGGGAGGCCTTCCTATGCTGCATCTTGCGGTACGCGGTCACCAATCCAGAATCTTTCGGTCCCATCGACCCTCTATTCTGCCAGAAATTTGTCCTGCCCGCTGCCCTTTAAGTTTGACAATTCTTTGGGCTATGACAGTTACCTTAATCCTCTTTTGTCCTGCAGATCTCTTCATTTAGATCACAAAGAATCGTGGAATAAGTACTTCTACTTATTGAAGAAACTTCCTTAAACGATTTCTACAGACAGTTATACCAAAAAATCACAGTGCAACAATAGTTCCTTACAGGCTGCACTCCTTTAACTAGCAATTCAATAACACTATAAATACTCAGTCGGCAATAACAATTAATTAAGGAATTTATTATCTAGTGGGCGCAGAGCCGTTTGTGTGTTGATGAATATGGGTGCAAGTGAATTGGATATGCCGCGCTGTTTGACGAAGTAGAGCAAAAAGTTGTAGGTTCCATTAGTGATGCGATAGTGTGGGCAAAGGGAAATGCTGGCTGGAATTTAATTAGTTTTAGTAAAATGGTAATGAATTGAAAAGAATACGTTATGAATCATATTTTATCAGCTATATAGGAATTTATAGTCATCGTTTCAGTCGAAATATTACGTCTATTGCTGAATTGGATTCTGCCAAGCGTCGCCATTTCAGCCGCTCCTGTAGTTCTCATATCCGACGGATTTCTACGGCCCTTACCAGGTTACAGGTACCTATTGTAGAAGGCCAAATGGTAATAGAGCAGTTGAAAATACATATTTGCTAGTAGCAGCTGATTGTCTACCGGGTGCACTATAATTACGTACATTTAGATATTGGCGCTGACAAATTTTCATCCAATCTTTCGATCAAGCTATCTTTGAAGTACCTAGTAGCAATCCAATTCCATGTCCAAGAAATAACAAATCCTATTAATCGCACTGTGCTTAGTAATGCTAAGCTAATTCACAAATTCTTAAAAACCATGTCTTAAAAGCTTTCAGCCAATTACCCTGATATTGGCGACAATACTCTCATAGTATTTTAGGGGAGAGATGGTAAGTGTTCCTGGCACACAGCCGAGCAAAAAGATAATTTATCTTGGCCTGAACGGTTATAAGCAAGGCGGAAAACGAAGATGGTGATAGCATAGCATTAACTTATACTTATTATAATAAAAAATGTGTCTGGAGGTTGACTAAAAGCCTTCAACTTCGCTTTTTCATGGAGGTTGTAAGCGCTTCCATTAATAGCCAAAGAGGAGTATGCTATTTGGACTATGCTTGGTAAACAGGGTTCGTACCACAGACAAAAAACTAATTGGATAACGCAAGTCCCTCCATCTGTATGAAAACTAAGCGTGCCACCTTTTCACACACAATTTAAAAAAGAGCATTTCCAATGCCTCGGCTAGGGTTGCCAACATTTTTTCAGCGAAATACAGAATTTTTCAAAACAAGCTATAAAAAAATATAGTACACTTCTAAAAAATATAGTATTTTATGGAAAATATTAAAAATAGACAAAGATATATTTGTTACTTATTTATTTTTATAAAAACTGTATTTCTTTGCACTTCTTGCATTTTTTAACAATGTTTTGTCTGAAATAAAAGTGTCATATTGTTACATAAAATTTTTAGATTAATATAAATCAAAAGCTAAATTTTTAATTATGATATACTTCTTCCGTTTCTCTCTTTTTGCCATTTCGAATTCATAACTGAAAAAACGCTACTTTCGTCATCGCTACCACTTTTCATAACTATTGTTTGATATTTATATTAAGGACCTTAAGTTCTCAAATCAAAAGAGAACTACAATAAAACCGACCAAAAAAACCCGAACAAAAATAAAACAGCCCAAAACGATTGTTGTCAATTTGATATTGACAACTTTGACGTGCTGCCAGCGCCTCCAGTTAGTATAGAGATCAGTGGGAGCTAAAGACAAAAGATTGTAGATGCATTCGGAGTTCGGTTACACGAACTCGCCTCACTCAAAATTTAATATAAAGGCGCGTTAATTATCTTTAAAAATAAATATTTGTTTGTTAGATTTCGTTCGGTGTTGAAAATATAGTATTTTTGCGTACTATATATTTCTTCAACAGCATATAGTACGCCGGCCCGAAATATAGTACAATACTATATATTATAGTACAGTTGGCAACCCTAGCTTAGGCCAACTTTTCTATACGGTCTTATCTATTACAGCTAAATGTGGCATAAAAAGGCATTTTTATAGATTTTGGGTGGATTTCCAGTGCCGATAATGCTAAATGAAAAGCTTAAATTACGATCATTGATCTCAATTTTACTCCGTTTTTTGACAAGTGAAGTACATACAATCGCGTCATCTAGTTATATTTATATCTGTGGTTCGTACCATAACGTATCAACGCAATCATGATTCCGCTGTGACAAAAGGATAGTGATATTCGTTCTATATTGCTCCATCTCTCTCACTGTGTTACCATGACAGTTTTGAAAAGTCCGAGAAATGCCGCTGGTGTTTGCAGTTTGTTGCAGCTGTCGAGAGCCATTGCTGCCGATTCTCTAGGTACTGTTGCTATTTTATTATTCACCAATAGGTTTACTGCCATTTGGTTGACTTCAAAGAGCTCTTTTGTAGTTACTAAACGATACAATACAGTATGTCCTGCCGAATCTGGAAAGTCACGACATCGTTTATTCTGGTACGTCTATTACAATCACAAGCAAACAAGACTCCATTATTACGACCCTATTTATAGAAATACATCCAGCTTATTAATCTTTATCTCTCACACAACGGACTATCATTCATTTTCCTCATTAATTTTTGTAGTCATGTACACGGAAGTACTGAATGAGAATAGATTATGTGTCTCGTGCGCGATTGATATCACTGTTCTCAAATTAGCCTTTGTTTTGCCCAGAGGCCTCTCTGTTATCTGTCATCGGTAACGCTTTCACTGAAGCTAAGGTTAATTCACACATAGTCGAACAATGATAGCTGGATTTTTATGGGAAAAGTGTGGAATAGCGAGTTTGATTGTGGAACATGGCTCCTGCATCTAAAGATGGGAAATGAACCTAAATTTTTAAACTCACTTAGACCAATTTCACCAATGAAATTAATCGCGATTAGTTCAACTATACTTCATAAAATAAGCTTGAT